>CM040104.1:6759649-8187149 GCA_022496805.1 Pohlia nutans
AACATATGTGCGACTCTGTAACAGAAGGCAACAAAGGAGTCTCAATCTAAAGTATACTACCGACCACGATAGCAGGTACAAAACACTATGCAAAAAGATATGTCTGGTCCTGATAACCACCCACATTATCAAAAGGATCAAATCCAGAAAATATTCCACGTAATCGCATATTTCCAAAACTTTCTATCGCCATACACTACGTCTGATCATAAATGTGCGTACCTGAAACCACCAGGTCAAAAGATGAAACAATCTGAATCTGGACTTTTCCAAAAAGTTCCGAACAAATGGGATGATGAATAATGCAAGTGCCAACCCTTCTGGAAGACAAAAAACTGCCATTGTATACAAATATCTGATGAAGAGTGTATTGGCAGCAGGAGACCAGGCATGATCTCTATGCCGCTTATCCCACATCATACTGCAGGTTTAGACATCACCAATTATCACAATATTAGATGCGAATTTTTAGAACCAACAATAGTAAATTGACGATGGGGATCCTAACAACTTCTATTACTGACTTAACTAAGCACAATAGAGGCTTTTGTGTCTTGATCATGAGAGACCTATTCTATGTATCGCTGTAAGCTTTAAAGTTGGATCTCAACCTGTAAAATATTGAGAAGATTGCGACCCAGATGCTGGCCACCAGCACTTTCAAAATCATTCGTAACCCAGTCCTCCACGTCTCCCATGAAATCAGGCTATACATCATTACCAGATCTAGCAAGGCTGCGCCAACAGAAGCATCTTAATTAGATCCACTTGTATGTAGATGAGGAAGATGTCTAAGGACACTTCTACAATAGATATATAACTCCAAGCTTCTGAATCAATGCAGGGCTTTTGCATAAGGAAAAAAAAAAAAACCTTGATAAGAAGAGCTACTACAAAAAAAAGGTCTGTTTATTATGCACACTAATTAAAGTAGTGAATGTCCTATTCGCAAATGACGACTAAGAACAGTAATAAACATGGATGTGACCAAGACTCAAAAGACAAGAAATAGCATGTGATGGAAAAACAAGCAGACAACTCTCTTAAAAAAGAAGAGCAGATGTCAGAAAATGACAACTGTTACATGCAATGAGCTTAAAAATTCACAGCATACCCAGAAAAAGACGCAAGGCTGACCAAGTTATGAAAATGGTCAACAAGCGAGCCAGAGAATCTTTGTTTCGCAACTCAACCCAAGGAGCTCTTTGTTGCCCATTCCACAGTGTAATTATACATGCCTGGATGAGATGTAGTCAAAGCGTCAGTTATCATAGTCAAGAGGAAAGCATATCACCTCACCACCTGGTATCCAGTGTCAACAGATATATATATGTCTTGCACTTCAGTGACATGCAAAATCGGTCAGTTGGCCCCAACATTGCCAAAACTCATGATTCCATTTTCTAGGCACCTGCTTCTCAGAATCTTTCTAGACAAAGTACTGTAATAACCAAGCGTACACTATAACATCAACCCCATTTCATGCTCACCTGCAGAATCAGTATGTAGCCTATCCACAGTCGATCAAAGCTTCGAAAAATATTGAAGAAGGATCTTTGTTCCACAAATCCAGTCTTTCCCACCTTGTGCTTCGATCCAGTCTTCACCTGCTGCTACCAATAAAGTTCCCAACACTTAATACATGCAGATATAGAGATTTTTTTCTGTCTCTCATCCAAAAAGCAACTTTGCCCCTACTCCTTGGAAAAATGTTACAAGCCTGCTAATACGAAATACATACTATCAATAATAAAAAAATCTCTAGCAGATTCCAGTAGAGAAACTAACCGCTGGATGGACCAGAAAATTAGAACCTAGGTCCATGGGCCATTTCAGATGAGTGAAACACCGTTCAGACCTGTCCACAATGTCCAATTCCACAGTAAGATGCCTTCACAAATGATGGAAACTGTACCATATGTGGTTGCATATTCGTATGCTTCATGTTCCAGGCACCTATGCACCAGAAAGTATCAGTTGAAAATTTCTGAGACTCGTAAGTATGCAAGAGACCACCATATATAAAGACGAAAGAGGGAGGTTATTCTAAAACACGTTCATACTAGTATTTGACGTATATTAAGAAGTATGAAAACCTTCGCTACTGAAGCAAGGCTAAGTGTTATACCAGAAGTACTCATTAATGTCGTCATAGTTTCGCCAGCTTGAGTGAGGAGCATTTCCAGAGCTGTTTATTTGTGCCTCCTGCACCAAACGCATTTATAAAACTATTAGTGTCTTTGTCTAGACTCTCAACAGAAAGGAATAAGCAGGACAGTCTCAAAATTGTGATCACATAGAGTTTTAGACTTATACCAGACACATAATACCATATCTAAACACAATGATTAAGGTACTGCCTCAGCACTATCAAAGAAGAAGAAACTCACCGCCCTCACAACTTCATACAAAGGAGAAACCACCAGCCTCAGGAATCCCTTTTGTTCACAGGTTGTTGGTTTGAAGTTTGTAAACGCATCTCTTTCAAACATCTTATTCAGCTCCTGAGCCATCTGACATTGCGAATAATTTCCGTAAACAACTACGTAAATAACTTGAGGTAGATTTAACAGCGTCAACTTCTCAAAGAAAATCTACTGAAGAATCTGTAGCAAGATATCAAACAACTTGTAGCAATACAAAGACGCAAATATACTAAATGTAATGTGGAACTTGATCAGATAAATCAGCTTTCAGGACAAACTTATACATGATCTAAAAGTCTTACATGATGAAAGATAAAGCAAAGGCATTCCGGCATGAATCGTAAGTTTGCCGCCTCGCCCCAAATCAACAGATATAATGATGTGTACAACAATTCCTGTCGCTCAGCTCCCACTTGCTTGCCAGAAGGCAACCTAAACATACAAGAAAGACATAGTAGTAATGAAATTCCTGCATTGAGATATATCATATTCACATGATGATGTGATGCGGAAAGATTAATAAATATACTGAGACAACTTGGTACTCAGTCATCACAAAAGCGGAGGTCAACCTTCAGGAACCAAGTTCTGTGTCCAGTCCCTATGAATAGAAAAGTATTCTGTCTACTCGATATCATATCACTCCAAATGAAATAGCTCTAAAGCCGGAGTATACAGGTCACAGCAGCCCCACTTTCCCATCATTAGTACACACAAGATGCGTGAAACATGACTTCCATTTCAATCATCCATAGGGATTGCGTTAATGAACCACACCTTAATACATTATCTTTTCCAACAAATCTGCACCAAGACTCATAATTCTTTGTCACCTTTCGCCGAATCTTCCTCACTACTTTTCCATCCAACTGTTTCACAAGGCAAACAGAAACTGCTTCAACACAAGAAAATGCCAACCAACGATGCTAGAATGATAGAAATACTGCTTAACTAGAATAGCAACGATGGTTAATGTGGACGTAAGTATTACATTGCAGAAGTCTTCACAGCCTATTCTACATTCATCTTTTGAACTATGTCGTGAACACTCAATTAGAAAAGTGTATCTTAATTCAAACTATCATTGACAATGGCTTTTAGGACGTCCCCGTATCCCCACATTGCCTAATCCACAAAGGCAAGAGAAAGGTTGACCCGCGTATAACAAAACAAAACAAAGCATTCGCATGCTGAATAAGTCAAAGGGCCAGACTACACTCATAACTTCACTATTTTAAACATCGGATCAAAAATATTGAATCAAATGCAAGGGCCAAAGGTCTCTACCTTATCAGTTGACTCAGGAGCGGCTCGCATTTGAGCATTGGCAAGGAGAAGAACCAGGTGCTCTCGCTGGTTCTTTACGTTAGAATCCTGTCATTTTTCCAGCAAGTCGTCAGGACCTATGTCCCAACATTCATTTCTATAAACGTACCAGGGTAAGATCACCAGTAATCGGAGAGAGTATAAACTACAAATTAGATAAGCCCGAAAGGACCAAGAGGCCCAAATCTGGTCTCATGTTTTTTTTTTACCAATTTTGAGTAGGTCATACGGGGGCTTTCTTTTGTACAATTATAATTCATTATTTGAACAACACATGCAATGATCTTAACTAATTCTGGTTATGTGAATTTTGGCCCAACCTGAATTATGCTTTTCACAATATGATTAATTCAATTGGTAACTTTATAACTATGAATCCTTGGTCCTTTAGGGGATAAGAGCCATGTCAGAATGAAAACCACACCTGAAAGCCAAACCAGCAACCCAGCCAATCCAAGACGTCCACATCCATGCCAGTCCTCCATTGTGGCGGCCTTCGTAAGTCACCAATGCTCCTCAACGCACGTACTGCTGCTCGGACCTGTTCAATTACCATATGCTTTTGTGATACAACTGTGAAAGTATAAATCTAATACACGTTTCATCCTGCATTATAACGTTAAGCGTCAGAAAACAAAATCAACTCTACATGACCAGAAAGATAGAAGTATAATGTTGGTTAATCAAAGAATGAAGCACACAGACACGCTGGTTAATCCAACCAGACAGTTAGCTAGCCTCAATACTAAAGGCCAGATCCGATGCACTGAACTGATAAGGTGATTTGAAATGGAATGCAAGACATCTTCACAATCACAACCTAAAGCTTTAAGTTAGCATGCTAGCACCAGGCAACCCGAGACTTAGAATACGAATAAGCAAAATGCGTCATTCCGAAACAAACGGTCACTCGTGAATTACTACAGCTTCTCCAAGAAGGCTTAATCAACACCTTGCCCTCTCTTATCTCACTAAAAGGAGGTCTTCATCAGTGATATTGCCCAAATCTTCGTGATAGTAACACTTCAGAGAAACCCTAAAATCATTGCAACGGTAGAGGTCCATTCACTGATTGACCCTACGTAAACAACCGCGTTCCCTCATCCAGGAATTAAAACCCTAGGGCTTTTTCAAAATCAGATGTTGCTGAAAAAATACTGCCAATGCTGCTAGTCCCGACCTCAAATTATAATGTATACTGCCAATAAAGTCTGCAATCTAATTTCAAGCATAATTAGGGGTTCGTGTCAGGTTGCAAAAACAAGTCATTTACGCAATCAATCCATGCTTCCCTCTACGAAGTTAGGGTTCCTAAACAGAGGGACAACAGTACTAATCGCTCCAATGAGCTAGGGCTTTTCCAAAATCAGATATTGCTGAAAAATACTGCCAACGCTGCTAGTCCCGACCTCAAATTATAGTGTATACTGCCAATAAAGTCTGAAATCTAATTTCAAGTTTAATTAGGGATACGAGTCAGGTTGCAAGTCAATTGCGCGACCAATCCATGCTTCCCTCCACGAAGTTAGGGTTCCTAAACAGAGGGACAACAGAACTAATCGCTCCAAAATTCAATGAGCTAAATGACAGCCACCTAATCTCCAAACTACGAGAGAAAGAGCTGATAGATTGTGATCATCCTCTACCTGCTGCCAACACTCTCTACCATTTCCCTAAACCACAAATTCAATCGCCGCTCCATCGACACGATTCACTTCATCAACAACGCGTTTCAAAATGCCACAAGATCGATACTCCCCGAACTCAAGACCTTTTCCCTAATAACAAAAATTCAATTCCCGCTCCATCGACGCGATTCCTTTAATCGCTTTTCCAAAATGCAGACTGATTCAATAAGACAACGTACCTCAGGAAACTGCACAGCGGGATGATCCGTCGCAGCGCCTATATCGTCCACCGGGACGATGTTATACACAAGATCCGCCATCGCACCGCATACCCCGCCCGGCACTCAATTCCCCTTCCAAATCATCCGCACAACACTCAACCTCCGCACTCCACAAAAATCCACACTAAAAACGAAAAGCACAAACGAGCTCGCTCATTGTCGCAGACCTCCCGCTCGATCTTTCAAGAACAGCACCAAGACTCCACGAAACCGCGTAACCGGACGATTTCAGCTCAGCGTCGACAAACAGGTCGGTACCGAAGAATTCTCCGAACAGGGGGAAAGAGCGTGAGCATCCCCGCAGGTTCGTGGGATGATGTACGCTACACTCCACCTGGCTAACTGTTACGTTGTTTCTGATTGTTCTAGTAACAGGGAAAGGAACTAAAGGAAAAATGAACTGCCCTAAGTGATTCCAATGCACGAGAAGAGCAGCAACTCGGCAGCTACCGAGTCAGGTTTGTTGTGCGGTAGCTCCGCGGGGAGGGAGTGAGGGAGGGGGAGGAAGACGCCGTGACGTCGACGACGACGGGATTTGCACACACCAGAAAAGTCGCACCGGCGCCATTGCTGCACAGTTTTCAAATATTTGAAGGACCACTGGCATGCCTCGGAGGTAATGAATAAAAATAACAAAAACCCACAGGGACTTTTCTACGTGTAAACTGGTCAAACACAAATTAAGGTAGGAAAACCAAAAACGGTTAATGCCCTCAAGGCGTGCACTAGAGTTTTTTAAAAGGGAGGTGGAAGACCGAAAATGGAGAATTTTTGCATGACGAGGATTCCAAAAATTTACTAAAAATTGCTAATTTTTTTAGAATCTTGTGTGCAGTTTTCTGTGATATTAGTTAACCGTTTTTGGTGCTTTCATGTGTAGAAAAGGAAGAGTCTAGTATACAAGAAGGGGGTTTGACAAACTTCCCACTTTGAGAAATTGTAGATAATTATTTACAGGGAATAAAAATACGAAACAACTTGCATTCTTCATCATTTCTTCTTCTTCATCTCAAAAAAATTTCACATAATTTCTAACTCCATTCCTTCTAGTCAAATCACCTTATTTTCACCGTTTTTGGTTTTCCTACCTTAATTCAAATACAACTTGGGTACCTCAACGTTCAATAATTAATAAAAGTTGGAAAAAAGTTGGAAAATAGTGTTAGAAAAAAAAAAACAAAAAACAAAAAAAAACCTATATTTGGACATTTTCAAATTTATAAAAAAAAATTGAACATGTTAAATTGTAAATAATAACTATGGTGAATAACCTGAAAATCTTCATTACCTGAATATGATTTAATATTGGTTGAAAGCGGTTGTGTTACGGATTCTACAGGCTATGTGGTTTGGAGGCGCTTTATGAGGTAGAACTTTCTATAAATTTCCATGATTTCAGCATTTTCAAATTAATTATTTTTTGTTTGGGCAAGTATGTGTTGGAGTTTCCTAAACATTTGGGCATGAGTTTTAGCAATTAATTTTTTCCCAAGGTGCTACTAACCTATGTTAATGAAAGTTGAAAAGTTTTTGAAAATATTTTTTCAAAAAATGTTGATTTTATTATAGTGGAAAGGGAAATTTCCATAGTAAGTGCCGAATTAGAAAATCCAAAACTATTAATTAACATCAAACAAGCTACTACCGTATACTCGGCTATTAGGATTGGCATCTCGTATCAAATAATTAATTCTTTTGGAAATTTCCTATTCAACAAATGTTAAATTTGGTAAATATTCTTCAAGAATCTCTTTTTCACCAAATGATTTTCTGTGAAAAAATAATTTCCTAAATTTTTGGGCTTCTCTTCTTGTAACTATTTTTGTGGATCCTAATAATTGACTACGGTATTAACCCCTAAATGACGGAGGGGTATTGAACAAAACGTAGATGTGTTATAATATGTGACCTTTGTATCTTCGATGAAGTTTCATCCTATAGAGAAAATGAAAATCATGATATTTTAAAATCATCTATGCGGTTAAATTTCCAAAAATAGTTTTAGATCTTCACATAATGAATTTAGAAGCATTTAACTTAAAAAATATATCAAAGTTACAAATTTTATTTTTAGAATTTGAAATTTGGTATGATTGGTTAAAACTAAACATTCTACTCTACCATATTCCAAAATTTAAAAGAACAATTCAAAGGAGAGAACATCATTACTTTCCCCAAATAGTAAATTTTGTAACACTAGACAATGTAGAAGTATTTGTCTTTAAAAACTTCTTCTCAATGGAGTTTAAGTCGGATCGACATGATTCAAATTGGGTTGGAAAGTAGACTTTATTTCCTATTTAGAAATATTTTTGTCTTTTATAAAAAGGTTTTTTTCATCCCGGGTCTACAGCCCGTAAAAAAAGGGCATCGACCATAAAATGGTCGTTCTGTCACTTAGGAGTTAACCTACAGTGCCCTATTCATTCTATTTAGTGTAGACCGTAATATATTTTTATACCATTGCAATATTTTTATAACATAAGCGTAGGACCAAGTGTAGGGCAAGAATGTCAGTAAATGTTTTTAAATAAACACTTGAAATTTTGGGATTTTTTTTAAAAAGTGGTTTTTTGTATGGTGACAAAGAGAGTATTCATGAATATTTTGCCTATTGAATCTTGCTTTTTGAAAATAATAATAATAAAAATAATAAAAATAATACTAAAATAATTAGCACAAAATAATGTGTTCTATGTACAATATCATCACACTAATGTATTTCACACTATTTTTTTACATGAATCCTGGAATGAAGGACCGGCTACTGCGTGGTGCGGAATTTGGGGTGCAAGGTGCGAGGTGCAAGGGGTTTAAAATTTAGGGTCTAGGAAATATTTTGTTAATGTCGACAAATATTTAGGGAATATCCCGGCCCTACACTATTGCACACCACATAGTAGTCGACCCCTTGGATGAGGAGGATATTTATGTTCATTCTTTCTCTTCACCCCTTCCATTGCATAATGAATGTATGATTGTACTACACTTTGATTCTACACAATGCAATTTATTAAATAATGTGCAAGATAATGTGATGTTCAACTAGAATATTTCATGTTCTTTCATTTGATGTTGATGGATTACAAGGGTCTATTTTAACTTTTGGTGTTTGAAGTAGCTGAAATAAAGTCGGTTTTTTTAGTTGAAGTAGATTGCATTAATAAAGGTGTTTTCAAATAATGTAAATTGTTCACAATAATTTGGATTGCACTATGTAGAATTACATGTGTACATTAAATTAAGCGGTTATTTAGTATGGGTGGTCAACCCTTAAAGAACAAGGATTTCTCTTCATTTTTGAGCATATTCACAACTTTCCTTTCATTCATTAGGTGAAAAACTGAGGCCTTTGGAAGGCCCTAGTTTCAATGATCTGCTATTCTATTGCCCGTTTTCAGTGAACAATAAAATTTAATTAATTAATATTTTTTATTTTTTATTTAATTCCTAGTTCAACGTGGACAGCTGTTATACACATTGGATTGTGTTTTTAAAAATAAACAATATTAATTAAATTTATTTTTTATTGTGCACTACTGATTTCAAAATATTAAAGGGCAAGGGCCTTCTAAAGGTCCCAAACTCACCTAATGCTTTTTGTACATTGTAGTGTACACCAAAATGAAGCAAAATATGATATCTATTACCTTAATTGACCAAATCATAATTTTTTCATTGCTACAAAGTAGGTCACCACTGAAAAGGTGCACTTGAGACCATTTTTTTGGTTTTTCCTCAATTTGGATTACGGGATGAACCTAAAATTATAAATTGAAAAGACCAAAACAAAAAAAAAATTCATTTGATATACTTTGAAAAAAAAAAAACATGATATGAAAAAACCTCATGAAATTATGCATGGTCAAAGTTTAGTTGACTTTAGGATATGCAATTTTTTATGTGTATATCTCACTTCATATTGATTAATTTAGGAAATAAAAAATCCAATAGATGGGTTGGGGAATTTTGGAGGGGGATTTTTTTATTCTATTTTTTTTGTTGAAAACATTATTTTGGAGCTTAAAATACAATTTTTTAAATTCAAAACACCATTCTAGGGCCTTGTGATTCTTTTATGGTTAATTTGGCAACATATAAAATAGTATGTCCAATATGACATTGCTACCATTACACCCACAAATACTACAATGCCACCACTACTAAGTGATGTCGAACAATATGTCCTTGAAATACATACTTTTTATTATATTAAATAACAATTTCACTATATCGTTCTTACAATCAAGTATATGTTCCAAAGTAGGAACTCATAAGGTTCTTAAGCAAAAATGATTCTCACCTCTAAATGTCAAGCATCTGTTAGGGGATCGGAAGAATCTTCTCTAATTTCAACTAGTCCAAGTAAAGAGGGTTGACAAGTTGAATTATTTTATTAACTATTTCTCTACAGTGTGCTACAATGTAAAGGGTGTGGTCCAGCAAGATATTAAGAATGTTATACTTCAATCTTCATTATAAGAATGGTTTAACCCCTAACCGTCTCGATGTCCATATTTTGGACGTTTTTTGGGGTACATTCACCTTCGAAGAGCTGTAACTTTTGCAAAAAGTGTTCGATTTCAATGAAATATTGGAAAATCAAACCGCATGATGTATGGATTAAGTGGTAAAAGATTTCAAATTAATCCAAGATGTGTTGAATTTTGGTGATCATTTGAAAGTAGGGGTCTTTTTTATGGAGAGTTTTTGTTCATTTTGATGGCTGCAACTTTGGGGGCCTGTATCTCCTTCATCCTATGTCCGTTTTCAATAAAAAATACTGGATTGGATTTTCCTTCAATTCTAGTTATCATGGTAAAATTTTCATGCCAATCCATGTTGTTCTGAATGTTAGGGAGTCATTTTAGTGCACATATCTATTTTGGACACTTTTTGCTTTTTGGGTCAAATGGGTCACTTTTCGGGCTACTTTTTGACATTGCAAGGCCATTTTAGAGCACATTAAAAAAAATTCATGAGTTTTTTTGTACCTATGTGTTTATGTGATAGTTTTGAACTACTTTATAGTTGAAGGTTTTTTCATTTGAGTAATTTTGAAAAAAAAATTCACCTCTAACTATGTTGCTAGGAAAATTTCAACATCCTTTTTTAACACTAAAACACTATGATCTTGCAATCTATATGGCCAAATGACTCCAAATTTGATCCACATCATCTACATCATGTATATTACAAGATTGTACGGTTGTGATTTCTATACCTCACTTACATTTAAATCTATAATACATCAAAAGCAATGATGTTTTTAAGCCCAAAAAAGCTTGGGAAGCTTAGGGGTTAACCCGAGGGTTAACCCTTAAACGTTCTCACCCTCTCTATATTTGGCACTTTTCCAAAGATGCATTATAAAATGCAACTAAGAGAGATATTTTCAACTTGATGAATGAATAAAAGTTGTACACTATGAATTTTAGATTCTATCCATACGGTTAGATCTGCGATTGCTATCACCAATATTTTCTATAAAATTTGAAACTTAAAATTTAAAATTCTTTTGTAAATTGATTACGAATAAGATATTGACAATCTAAGAACAAAATTGTTGTTATGAGTTGAAATGTAATACTCTAAGTGTTGTGATTTTTGGAGATTTTTTGGTTGCTAAATTTTAGTAGTTGACTTTTTCAAGAGCACTTTTAGACTAAAATCTTCAAAATTTTGGGTGTAACACTAAAACATGAAATGAGGCATAAAAATTTCATAAAACATCCGCTTCCTAATCGGATCACACATACACGAAACTAACTTCCTATAAAAGTTTCAGTAAAAAATCCACACTGCAAAAAGTGCATGATGGATGAGAAAACGGATTTCAAATCCGTACATCATGCAAAATATGCATGGTTGGGCGGTTAGGGGTTAACTTGTGACCATGAATGTTTGAGGAAGTCCATATGATATTAAGAAGGCAACCTAATCTTTTGTGTAGTAAAGTTAAACTTGCCACTTGTGTCTTGGTTGAAATGTTTTTGTAATATTGATATAGGTGTATGATATTGATACAAAAGTGCATTTTTGTCATGTTTCAAAAATTTTAATGCAAAAATAAAATAAAATAAAATACGTTAAAAGATAGAACATATCCTACCGTCAAACAAATAGAGGCTAAAATTTTATATTTTTAGCTTACACTTTGGGTCCTTTGATCTCCTTGTTTTGTGTTTCAAGTATATGTTCCATTATCTTTGTCATATTGATGAACTTGAATTGCTTAATAATCTCAATGAGATGGTTATTAGTAGTGATAATATGATTGGGTTGGGATGATAAGAATGACATTATAATTATAATATTATACTTATAATTTGATTCAAATAACACGTTTGCCATAATTTGAAGTTGTATGGCCTTTCACATTGATGAAGTGTGGTGTAATAAAACTACTCCCAACATACTCTTATTTAAGATTATGGGAGGACCAATGTACTCATGTCAATGTCAGTTTATCATATGACTATGCACCAAAATTCATTTTCTGGTTCGGGGCATTAATTAATTAGTTGTTGTCGATGAATGAGAGTTGAAAAGGAGGTACGTGGCAGTCAGGGAGGAAACGAAGGGGGAACAACTAAGGAACAAATATAGGAACGTCGTCTTTTTCGTTTCAATGATGTGCCAAAGGTCAAAGCTGGGGTTAGGGTTTAGAGTTTCTTCATTAGGCCCACGTACATGTAGCTACAAGTTGCAACTGGTTGCTGCAATCTTCGTTGACGCAAATACAAGTGGAAGCTTAAGAGTGGCTTGCTATTTTCGACAAGACATTGAATACCGCCTTTGAAGCTCAACCAAGGTTGTGACAGTCTTGAACAATGACTGCAAACGGCTGCTAGGTTTTCGACGCCCTAGAAGTGCAGTCGCATCTTGCAGCATTTCGCAGCTCTTCTAATGAGAACATTGTGCCGCTTATATCGGTGCTATGGTTGCAGCCGACTGTTGAGGTCGATGTGCGTGGGACTATTGTTGAGTTGGTTGGAAGGATGGAGTACGCAGCATAAGACCTCATTCATGTGTCTAGTGCTCGGTCTAGTGTAGTTGGGACTCAAAGTGTATGGGGGTTTCAGACTTGACTAGTTCCAGGCGATTGCACTATATAGCCAGCAAATGATGCAACAACAATATGTAAGGGGTTACGCTCATCTACGAGGGCGTTATGCTCTGTTACCAGTTCGAGGCCGGTAACCCGAGAGCGGGTAACATAGCAGAGTGCTCGAGTTGTGGTGAGTGTAACCCGGCGTAAAGCATTGGCTGCCTCCCAATTGAAAGTGTGCACAAGTGCGTTAACCTATTAACGTTGCACTGCACAGTTAAACTTGAGTAAACCCAATAACGCGTTGTTACATGCACTCTTTATAACGGACTTAAAAGCAGCCAATTGCTTTACGTACGTTTGGAGCTTTAGGTACTCACTGATTGTCGCCTTTCATTTGCCTCGACGGGTTCTCTACCACCATATCCATGAGCTAGAGCTTGACTGCCGCTTTGAAATCGTCGTGTGTATGTGCAGGTAAAATACTTTTCCTTGGATTTTTTAAATTTTCGTGGGATTGAAAGCAAGGGCATAAGGTTGAGGTAGGGATTACAGGAGGTGATGTCTAACGCAGCCGTTGTTTTTCTTCCTAATAAAAGTTTCCTCGTGCAGGCACCGCAAAAACGGGGATACATTGTGCAGATGGGATTAAGTCGAGGAGATTGATAGCAGCATCATGTAAAATTAGACGCTGTGGAGAATTGAAATCATTCAGGTTATGGGCGCAACGACGGAAGGGCAAGGAAGGGAAGATATTGTTTGGAGTTGAGATGTTGCTGGATACAATCGCCATAGCTATTGTTTAACCCCTAAATGCCTAAAGCCCTCTTCAAATTCGGCAGTTTTGCAAAGATGGATTATAAAATGCAACTAAGAGGGATATTTTGAACTTGATATATGAATAAAAGTTGCACGTTATGAATTTTAGATTCTATCCATACGGTTAGATCTATGATTGGTATTACCAATAATTTTGTATAAAATTTGAAACATGAAATTCAAAATTATTTTGTAATTCAATTACGAATAAGATATTGACAATCTAATAATGAAATTCTTTGTGATTGGTTGAAATGTAATACTCTAAGTGTAGTGATTTTTGGAGATTTTTTGGTTGCTTAATTTTATGAGTTGACTTTTTTTTTACCACTTTTACACTAAAATCTTCAAAATTTTGGGTGAATGACTACAACATGAAATGAGGCATAAAAATTTCACAAATCATCTCCTTTCTAATCGGATCACATATGCATGAAGCTAACTTCCCATAGAATCTAGAATAAAAATTCCACACTGCAAAAAATGCATGACGGATGAGAAATTATGAATGAAATCTGTACATCGTCCAAAAAATGGACGCTTAGGCAGTTAGGGGTTAAGGGATTCTTGGCCTTCCCGTTTAGCCGTCAACTTCTTTTTGAATGAATCTAAATCCTACTCTGATTTTTGTGAATTATCCCCTAAACGTCCTCACCTATCTCCAGTTTGGGCAGTTTTGCAAAGATGCATTATAAAATGCATCTAACATGAATACTTGGAACTTGATGTATGAATAAAAGTTATACATTTTGAAATTAGATTCAATCTATACGGTTAGATCTCTGATTGCTATCACTAATATTTTTCTATAAATTTTGAAGCATAAAATAAAAAATTATTTTGTAATTCGATTATGAATAAGATATTGACAATATGGGGATGAAATTTGTTGTGATGGGTTATAATGTAGTACTCTAGGTGTACTGATTTTTGGAGATTTTTTGGATGCTTGATTTTAGGAGTTTATTTTTCAAGAACACTTTTAGACTAAAATCTTCAAAATTTTGGGTGAAACACTGCAACACGAAATGAGGCATAATTTTTTCAGAAATTGTTTCCTTTTTGATCGGATCACACATACATGAAGCTAACTTCCTATAAAAAATTCAATAAAAAAATCACACTACAAAAAGTGCATGACGGATGAGAAATTGCGAATGAAATCTGTACATCATGCAAAATATGCATGGTTGGGCAATTAGGGGTTGTTGTGCATTTTGGTGAATTTTTTGAATTTCTATGAATTATTGTGCATCTTGGTGAATTTTTTGAAATTTTGAGTGTTTTAAACGCGGATGTGCTCACATATTAACCCCTACAGGACCAAGAAGCATGAATTGGGCCTTGTGTTTCTTTTACTCTAGTTTTGAGTAAGTCTTCCATAGACTTTTTTGGTTCAGTCTTTTTTCTTTTCTTTTATCCACACATGCACATTACATTCTATAATAGTAGGGTTCTGCACCTCCTATTGGTTTCTTTTATTTTTACTGATACAATAACTTTTCTTGGAACTAAAGTGAAAGATGATACTTGCCATACATGAGGGAATTTAGTAGGAATCAAGCAAGTAAGACAAACTTAAGATGTAAAAGCAAAGAGCTTCCACAAGCATCGGAAAGAATCTTGGAAATGTTAATAGGGGTACAAAGTCTAGGGCTTGACAATGTTATGCAATGTTTTGCATCACATTACATTATTAAGCCCTAGACTTTTTAACCCTATTAAAGTTTCCAAGATTCTCTTTGATGCTCTTGAATGCTCTTTTCTTCACATTTTAAGTAATTTTTCCTTGTTTGATTCCTATTAAATTCCCTCATACAATGTCAAATATCCTCTTTCACTATAGTTTCAAGAAAAAAATTATTGTTCTATTTGTAAAATTTGAACCGAGAAGTAGGGGGTTTGGAACCCTATTGTTATAAAATATTATGAATTCCAATAATAGAAAATTTGGTTCCATCAAAATTCTATTTTTCACAATATGATTACTTAAATTTGTCATTTTGGTAACCAAAAATCCTTGGTCTTTAGGGGTTCATTCATACCATGCTTTTCATACCAACCTGAAAATTCTGAAACAGCCTCACAGTTATTCATACCAGTGGACATGTAGTGTACTGTATATAAAGTTTGTTGCATTCTTGGCAATACCAGTCCCCAAGTGTTCGCACAAATAGTAGGTGAAGGAGAGGAGTAACTTAGGCTCACCATAAGTTGCTGAGGTTCATGAGCCATAAACCCTAAACCCTAAATCACTATACATACTGTACTGTACAGTGGGGTGACACCGAAATTGTCACCTTGTGCAATTTCAGGGATAGTGCCCACATTGCTGCCAACTTTGACACCCTCCCGAGCGCTGGAAAATTGTTATTTATACATGAAAATTTTAGACACAAAATCATTGTTATGTTGACAACATGTGTACCAAATTTCAAAGCTAGAAGATTGATAACAAAAAAGATATTCAAGATTTACTAACAAGGGGTAGCTGTAAGAAATGTTATACAACTGCCAACTTTGACACCCTCCCAAGGATTGAAGAATTTTTTTTTTCACATGAAATTTTTGGAGTAGGAACATCTTTATGTTGTTTACACATGTGAAAAAATTCAAGTCCAAAAGACCCACAAAAAAAATGATATTCCAAATCTACCAATAGGTGTAGTTGTGAGAAACAAAGAGAAAAATCGTCTCACAACTTTGACAGCCTCCCTAGAGTTGAGTATTTGTTATTTCAACATGAAATTTTTTGCACGTGTTATCAACTAAAAAGTGATTTTGTGCAAAAAATTCCATTTTAAAATAACAAATTCCCAACCCTAGAGAGGCAGTCAAAGTTGTGAGACAATTTTCCTCTTTGTTTTTCACAACTACACCTGTTGGTAGATTTGGAATATCATTTTTTTTGTGGGTATTTTGGACTTGAATTTTTTCACATGTGTAAACAACATAAAGATATTCCTACTCCGAAAATTGCATGGGAAAAAAAAATTCTTCAATCCTTGGGAGGGTGTCAAAGTTGGTAGTAGTGAAACATTTTTTACAGGTACCCCTTGTTAGTAAATCTTGAATATCTTTTTTTGTATCAATTTTCTGGCCTTAAAATCTGGTACACATGTTTTCAACATAATAGTGATTTTGTGTCTAAAATTTCATGTATAAATAACAATTTTCCAGCGCTCGGGAGGGTGTCAAAGTTGGCAGCAGTGTGGGCACTATCCCTGAAATTGCACAAGGTGACAATTTCGGTGTCACCCCACTGTACAGTCGGGTACAACATGCTTACAAATTTTTCAATCAGTTTTCATTAGAAAGTTCAACAATTTTTAGGAAGCTCTAGCATGCTCACAAATGAATCGATTTTGAAACCACAAATTGCATTGGAATTGCAATGAAGTGTGCTTCAACTTCATAATAAGTGAAAAAATAATTATTTAAAATAAGACAATAATTTGGATTTCTTGTATACACTATCTATCATTTCATAGTGAACGTGTGGAAGATAGTCAAAGATTTTTTGCATTAAGGTAAAGAACAAGTAAGAAATCATACAAGTAGTTCAAGTGGTGTGGAATCAAGTATCTCTAAAGCAATTATGAAGGTTCATTTTTAATATGTACCATTAAATACAAGTTGTAATTTTCACAAATGGTGGCAGCACTAAATGGTAGATAGTATATAGAAAACATCAGATTTTTTGTATGATTTTCAATTACATATGTGTATTTGTAATGATGATAAAGTAGACTTTAGTGTGATTCCAATGCAAATTACAATTTGAAATTCCTTTCATTTTTGAGCATACATAGGCCTTTCAAAGTTCCCACAAATCTCAATTGGATCCAAAAATTCGTAACCATCTTGTACCCGACTGTACATGATATCAATAACATACTGTGCATCATGTTATAGTTGGGAGGAGAAGAATACGAATTGCAGAAGTAGGTGCAGGTTTTAGGGTTTAGGGGCAGGCAGGGTAGTACAAGTTGCGGGGCAGACGAGGGGAGGGAATGGCTCGCAAGGGGGTGGCCATGGGGGTCGTAATACCAACTGCCTCCGCCATGTCCAGCACGCCCTCAGGAAGCGACCAGTCGAAAGCGTGGATCAAGCTAGCAACAAACATGCTCACATGCAGGATCCCCATGTTGGCCGCGGGGCAAATCCTCCTTCCTGTGCCGAACGGCATCAACTCCGGGTACTGGCCATACAGGTCCACATGATCATGTTGCTGCAAGAACCGCTGCGGCTGAAACTTCAGTGGATCTGGCCACACTCGCGCGTCACGCCCGATTGCGTACACGTTGATGAACAGTCGCGTTTCGGCAGGGACGACGAATCCCGCGATACTGCATTCTTGCGTCGACTCGCGCGGCACCAAGAGTGGCACCGGTGGATGCAGTCGGAACGTCTCTTTGACAACTGCTTCCAAGTATTTCAGGCAAGGAATGTCTTTCTCCTCCACTTTCCTTTCAATCCCTACCACCGTCTCCAGCTCTGTTTTAACCTTCTCCATCGCCCCCGGGTCATTCAGCAGGTGCGCCATCACCCACTCCATGGCCGCCAGCTGCGTGTCTGTGCCTCCCGCGAACCCATCCTGTCCTACCAACATCAGATTTGAATCAGGAGCTTCGATTTTATGCTTTGTTTGTTTCGAAAGGACCGCCATATCCAGTGTAACATCATGTACAGTCACTGGACAAAAGTAATTTTCGATTATCACCACTTTCTCCTATCATTTGGCCACAAGATTTTGTACACATTTAAGACACTTGCCAAGTACGCACTCTAAAAAAATTCAGAATTTTAGAACCACTTGTGAATTTATAGTGCATTTTGGAAAACTGTGGTGCAATTTGTTGTAAGGTGAGGGGGTGTCATAACTTATGTATAGTATGTTTAGGGTTTCTACAACTTGGATCCATTGAAAATGTGCTAAGCAATTATAGAAGTACGTACCTGCAGCACCATTGCTATGGTTTTTAGCCAGTTGATTAATCATAAGCCCTAATACTGAACCGTATGTAACCAGCTCACAATATATAACATCAAGTGATACATAGGGCTGCAAAATGTGATGATTAAGTCCCTGTCAGAAGGTGAAGAATGAACTGAGTGTATACACAAATTGCTGGGTTTAGGGATCAGGGTTTAGAGTATCTATAGGGTTTAGAGTATCTATAGGGTTTAGGGTTCATGAACCTCAGTTTTGTTTCGGAAGGACCAAACCCTAATGAGTGGCTTCTCTATTGGTGGTGTTGAGTATTTACCCAAACAACGCCTCGGATGTTTCCCTCGGTCACTGGGACATCCCCTCCTTTCTCTTGTTGTGTAAGAAGGACGTCCAGCAAGTCCACGTCCACATACGATTCTCCCCGTTGTTTTCTCTGTGCACGCCGTTCGCTCAAGATCTTGGTGAGGATGTTTTGTAACCGAGGATACAATTTTTTTGTGCGTTTCTCAAAGCCCCCCAGATCCAACCATTTCAAGAAGGGAAGGCAATCCGCTGGAAAGATGCTCCCCACCAGATTCAACATTTCCTCCATGACGTACTTGAACTCTTTTGCCTCCTCGCTTTCCTCCTCTTCCTCGTCTGAAAAGTATCTCTTGCTCAGTAACATCTCCGAGGTAATGTTTGTTGTCAATACCCACAGCTTCGCTTTTACTTCCAAAGGGCTGTTTGGATGCTTGTTGGACTGCGCAAAGATCGAGGTCAGCGTGCGATTCAGCTCTCTCGTTCTCACAGGTTGCCATTCCTGAAGCCGCTTTGGCGACAGTAATTCCATTGTGAATAGTTTTCGAAGATTTCGCCATGATGGATTCATGGATTGAAAAGATATACCTGGAATCAGGCTGAGGAATCTTAGCTTTCCATAATCAGCAACATACAGGGGTTGTCACATCTCTTCTGAGAAGTTTGATTCTATGAAAATTGAAAATCTTGGAAGAGAAACGTGGAGCCAATCGTGGCCATTCTTCATGAAGAAGGTGTGGCTCCTCATGAGGCCATGTGAAGAATGAGAACAGACACGGCTTCATAATCTTCTCCATGGCTTCTCAATCTTCATGCCCATTCTTCACCTCCAGAGGAGAAGAATGAGATTTCTCAATCTTCATAGAATGGGTTCTTCGCAATCTCGTCCACAATTCAAGGAGAAAGTGCCACGTACACATTCTCTGAAGATTGAGAATGGGAAGAAAGAGGTGTGACGCCCCCTATTGTGGCAAGAATTGCTAGCAGCATTAAAATTTCCATAAGGTAGTTTCTGTTCTAAGAAGGATGACGAGTTTACAACTAATCCATAGATCTCACAAAAAGTCGTGAGTGTATGAATATAAGAGGGGGGTACCTTGCTTGACCGTAACAAGGAGATCCAGGGCAATAAGCTGAGGGCGCTCGGAGAATGTGAGATCATGGTTTTTGAAGACCTCCTTGGCATGTTCAGGAGATGAAATGACAAGCGCGTGCTGGGATCCAAGCTTCAGGTACATCACAGGGCCATACTTTTGCGACAACTGTGCCATTGACATATGCGCATGGGTTCCCAAAAGGTGAAGGTGTCCTATAATGGGAAGTCCGCGTGGGGATGGTGGTAGTTTTCTGGTTCCCCACAGCACACAAAACCGAACTGGCTCATTAGCAGTAGAAATTTAATTCTAAGACAGCAGACTTATCACTGCAACATAAGAAACATAATAATCTGACGAAGCAATTGTCTCGGAAGAGCACACAAACATACAAGGGGGTTTGAATGCTCAATGAACAAAATGATTATACCTGCCAGAAGACACCCATATGTGCAGCAGGACCGCCGGTATGATGGATAGCAGCATAAGTACCGCCAGCGTCCAGTTCAATCCCAGCTTGGACTTTGCTAGTTCAACCCGCGTGCAGTCCAAGAATAACACGGCGTTTGATCTCAGCTGTGGATTGTCCCATCGTGACGACGTTGCGGAGTTCATGAAGCAGTTGCGAAATGATGACATGCTTGAATGTCGACTCGGTGATCGGGGTCCAAGAATGAATGTTGTCTAGACAACCTGCCCTTCAATCCACAGTACCACGTCGAGCTCTTCAGCATCACAACCCTTGTAGCAAGGTCCCGAGCAAGGTCATCGGCTGGCTTTCAGGTCCGTATGAAAACAAATGCAACGCAAACGTAACGTTCATGCAGCTTGCTCAAAATAATCAGGTTGTGAATGCATGGCCCGTTCACAGCAGTCACCCAACGCTAGTGCGGCAGAGAATCTGTGTTCATCACGTAAGTTTTTGTGCTCCTGCAAAATTTATTTTTTAACCTAATGCATGGCTCCAACGTATTTTGGGCGCCGCAAGAAATTTGCGCTCCATCAACACTGCAATAAATTGTATATTATTTTAAAAATTTACCTTGCAGAATTCCAGGAACGCAACGCAAGTGCTGGAGCTTCTTGGTGTGAATAACTTAGGCCAGCAGCACCTGAATCGATCTCACTCTTGAAGAATTGAAATTCTGCCACCTGCAGATCATGCGTCCAAAAATCAGAGACTCTCAATCACTCCCAAATCTCGCACCGCCAATACACGATCGAAGAATTGGGCAATTAAACCAAGCAGTGGAACTGATAGTAACTTAGTGCGGGAAATGAAAGACAGAAATGCGACGATCGAGGAAGCTCTGAATGAGCGGCTCCAAGGTCACTCCGATAGGGCGGTGAAATCAATGCGACCCCGGCATGTGGAATTTGACCGGTGGATACAAATCAACATGTCCGTCGTCTTATCTCCAGCCCAGCCACACTTTCCTTTACTTGGCTCTGTCACTTGGGATAGAGTAGTACAGTACTGTACTGTACAGGTACTGTACAGTCGGGTACAACATGCTTACGAATTCCCCTTTGTAGAAAAAAATTCAAAAACTTTGAACAATGCGTGTGTACTCAAAAATGATCTGATTTGGAAACCGTAAAGTGCGTTGCAATCACATTGGAGTGTATTACAATATCAATACAAATTTACACATGTATTAGTGAAAATCATACAACAAGTTAAAAATATTATATACCTATCTACCATTGAGTGCTCTCACCCTTTGCTTCAATTACAGTGTCCATTCTAGCAAGCATATTTGAAATGAGCGTTTGAAATTGTTTTTGAGATACTTGAGCCTATACTTGTTGGATGATTTGTATCATTTCATCTTTGTTTTTCATAATCTTTTTGATTCCATGGACTTGTCTCCAATCATCAGGGTACCTACTACGGTGTATTAAAGCACCATCCTCCCTCAATGTGAGTTGAATAGGTCTATCATGCATAAAATAGAAGCCGATCAATGTGTTTTCATAAATGAGTTCCATAAAATCAACTAGTGATTGTTTAGTTAGAAGAATGATGATAAGTGAGCTTTTGTCAAAATCCGTGAAAGCCCCTACACCATTACAAAAGAAGAAATTACAAAGGAGACAGATGAAATGATATAAATCATCCAACAAGTACAGGCTCAAGTATCTCAAAAAAAATTTCAAACGCTCATTTCAAATATGCTTGCTAGAATGGACACTGTAATTGAAGCAAAGAGTGATAGCAACTCAATGGTAGATAGGTATATAATATTTTTAACTTGTTGTATGATTTTCACTAATACATGTGTACATTTGTATTGATATTGTAGTACACTCCAATGTAATTGCAACGCACTTTACGGTTTCCAAATCGAATCATTTTTGAGTATACACGCATTGTTCAAAGTTTCTGAATTTTTTCCTACAAAGGGGAATTCGTAAGCATGTTGTACCCGACTGTACACTGAATATGGCTACCGGTATTAGTGTGTATGACACTAATTACAAGGAGGCACACGAATTTCAATAATTTGGGATTTATTGGGCTTGAAATTTGCCAAACTATCGGTATTTGAGTCAACCGAAATCAGAACCTCAGTTTTGACCCCCAAAATTTCAGGGAATGGGAGTCTGCTCTCCACGAGTGTAGCCAAAATGAAAACTCATATTGAAAACCCCACTTTTCCTTGGACTTCGGGGCTGCTGTAATCCTATACTAGGAAAAAATTTGTAGCCGGCACAAAAGGTGGATGGCTAGGAAAAAAGCTTGCAAGCCGCATTAGTCAGCCAACGCATGCATCTGACACCAAACTCCTCTTAGACGGCAAAACTAGTTCAACATTTATTCTATTTGGAATTCTGTGGCAACTGTGCCAGTCAACTCGGCTGCCTCTGACTCATCTTCTACTCACCTTCTACGCACTTTACATAACATGAGTTTGTCCTTCTTTTCGGTTAACTCTATTGTCATAAATTTGCGTCTTAAACCTCAACCTCTTTGTATCAAAATTAGTGTGTGTTTATTAAATATGAAAATGAAAGGATTCCAAATAATTTTATTTAAAGAAATTGGTTTTTATGTGAGATTGTATAGAAATGGAAAAATTCATCCAAATCAACACAATGTAAAGTCTACAATTGGTACACAAGCATGTACGTGAAAATTCCTCTAAAAATTCAACAAATTCTTTACGTGCTAGATTTCACATTCATTTCTAAAATTCTATGTTCTAATTATTTATAAAAACAAATAATTAAAACAAGTCAACTGATTTCAAAGTTTACAAATAGTGTCACACACTCTAATAGCTATAATCAGTAGTGTAGTGCACTAACGGGTGGTATAAACATTGAATTAGGAATTTTTACATTTGGGGGGTATGACAATGCACTTGTTGCCCGTCGAACAAAAATGGACCTTTTTGAAGTTGCAGGGGGGTAATAATTTTGGTACTCATAGGGTTAGGAATTGACAAACTGTTAAAATGGGAATTTTGAAGGTTTCAATTTACTTCATCATGTAAATTTGGTCACACATGCATTAAATGTTACACTAGGAGTCTAGTACTTAATTTACTACAAATCAATGTATTAAGGGGTAGTCAAAATGGATACAAAGTTATTTGCATTTTCTACCAAAACATCAAGTCATTTAAAGCACCCAAATCGACTTCCAAAGCCTTGTTTGCTTGCTTCCATTACAAGTAAAGCCTCTCCATCATTGCGGCGATTGTTCTTGATCATTCTCTGCAGGTCATCTTACATGAATATGATGGTGAGGTCGGCTCTTGTCGGCAAGCTGGGTCGATACATTATGGTATTCTCAAGCCCTTCGAAGCTGTCTAGATGTGCTATGAGAAAGTGCTCTACAATCTCATCATCTCCTATGACCTCCCCCACACATGCAAACTCGTTGATCAATTCCTTCAAGTGTTAGAGAAACTTGGTCATGGAGTTCCCTTCTTCCATCTTCAAGTTTGTGAGTTTCCTCCTAAGCAACAGCTTCTTGGAGTTCATACTTTCTGCATAAAGATTCTTCAAAATTGCTCAATATTTGGTTGGCTTAATAATGTTAGCAATGTGTGGTATTACATTGTCTCTCACTAAGAGGGCAATCATGGTCAAGGCCCTATTCTTTTGGACTTGTAAGGCTTTGATCTCAAGAGGGTCCGCTGCAGCCAGTGTTCCTATCGTAGGTTCAACAAGTTTCTCAGTATCCTCTCTACTCATGATGTTTCTTATCTTAAAACTCCAAACACTGTAGTTTGGATTTTGTTCAAGTTTGAAAGCATCTCCCATGAGAGAATCTCGAAATGCCATTTGATCTTACTAAAGTGCTTCGTTTTCTAATGTCAAATCAATAATTGAATTCCTCCTAGTGATTCGATTGCTCTATCAAGGTACTGAACGAGACCTATCAACTATTCTATCGCACCTTGCTTTGATACCATGTAGCGGATCGGTAATCATAAAAAGACTAGTAAAATAGATAACCTAAACACTAAACCTCCTAGGTATATATTTAGCTCACACCTCTAGCACTAACTAGTTCATTAATTCTAGTTCCGGCTTAAGCGTTAGTGGTAGTTAGTACCACTGAATCGACGCTCTTCAGATCTGATTAGGATTTGATATTGCTTCTGACTAGGCACAAGTAACCTTGGCTGCAATGCTTCACACGTGCTACTAAGTCACCAAATTTTTGTCTGACATAGGATCTATATCAACAACAAAGCCTGTCTACTAGCAAATACGTGGCAAAGACTAACAAGATTTGTCAGCCCCTTGCCTCGTCAAAAACCCGTGATAACCATAATTGCAAGTAACG
This sequence comes from Pohlia nutans, assembly GCA_022496805.1. NCBI lineage: Eukaryota > Viridiplantae > Streptophyta > Bryopsida > Bryales > Mniaceae > Pohlia > Pohlia nutans. The sequence goes on from CM040104.1 coordinate 6,784,333, forward strand.
TATTGTCTCCATCAATTAGGTTACCCTTGCAAAGATGATTTCCAACTGCATGTACCGATCGAGGAGATAAATTCTTCACATTGCACGTCCATGCAAAACAAAGTTCAAAGACAGAAACAATGATTACACGTCTACCATAACCCTAAACAACCAAAATTAAAGACAATCTAATCCAAGAGACACGCAAGTAATACAACAAGTGAACAAACATGCAATGTTCCAAGTCTTTAATACCATCACACACTACTCCTATGCCTTGATTTCAAAAGTGCAAGCAAACCTTCATCACAAATTTAGGAAGTCATGTTTTTGCAATGTTTTATGTATGTTGTTGAGATGAACAGGGGTGATTACATAGACATACATTTTATATAAGTTTATTGTAAAAAAAACGTAAAAAGAACATATTACAAACATGTAAATTTTATCATGATGTGTTTTTCATGTTTGTAATATGTTGTTCGTACGTTTTTTATATGATAAACATACATAAAATGTATGTCAAACGTAATCAGCCATGTTCATCTCAACAACATATTTAAAACATTGCAAAAACATGACTTGCCAAGTTTGCACATGATGTTAGGTAACTTTCAGATTTCAAGTCATTGGTGTTTCCATCACAATAAAAGCTCTCACAAATGACAACACGCACAAATTAGAAATTAGGAAAGTCAATCATCGACCAAAGCAAAAGGACAAATTCAGCACTGCCCAGATGCACCTCCAATTCGCAAACGTAAAGAACCTCTTCGCTCACAGCTACTGAACTGTAACTTGTCGCGAGAGAAAATTTCAACACCACACTACATACTAACCTTCTACTATGCAACATCCATCACAAGAATATCCAATACACGAATCTAATCACGACAAACATAAGAAGACTAAACTCAAAAGACTCATAACAAATTCAAAAGACAAATTATTAACTTGACAAGTCTTGTACTTGTCAGCCTAATCCTCTTCACTTGATTGGCGGTGGAAGTGTACAAGGTAACTTTGCAGGTTTGGGCATAACTTCGATAGGACCTGATTTTTGAGAATTGTCTTCAAAAGTAGGCGTGCATTGGTATGATATTTCCCAGTGCACGAAGGCCTTTTAGTATACCAGTAGCCAACTCGATGAAAATGGCAACTAATTTTTTCTTGTATCTATCCTCCAAAATCGGTGTCGGTAGATTCAAGAAGCACCTATTATTTGTCTTGGCATACCGGTCCGTCTTCATTCATACTTGTTTTACACTCGTGGAAAAACATGCGCTATGTTATTGTGGTTCAGCGGATTCCTTCAGTCATGTCACATACAATATAATCTCCACTTGAAACACTTTGGCATCCAAAGGTTGGTCGTTCCCATAACCCAACTTAACCAATTCTTTGAGGTATTCCCCATCTACAACTCCAATGGAAAATTCACACCATTCTTTTTTTAATTGCCTCTCGCGATCATCACCCAAATGCCCCAAATACCAAGCCAATGAATGGTACAATAAATCGTAAGCTCCATCATTATTTGGTGAAAGAGGTCCGAAATAAACATCACTCTCTCTAAAAGTCTTCAACAATTTCTCATTCCGGAGATAGTAGGACAACCTCATCAGAAGGGACTCCACAAGATCATGCACTGCTAATTCCTTGGGATTGCAGAAAAAAATCGTAAAGCCGCCACTTTTTGTACTGCAATTGCCAATACATAGTTGAAAGATGGCTAGGATTATCTTTGTTGCAATCCACCTCTTTGGTCAACCACTTCCTGAAAGACTTAATTCCAAATCCACATTTCTTCATAGCAAGTACACAATGCTCTTCATTCACGGAAATATCTCCAATATAACAAGATAAAGACTGGTGAGGTTCATAAGATAGATCCCAATAGAAGATGAGGCTCCCATATCTTCAAGCAATCATTAGAGGATATTTGGACTCTCAAGAGGGCCTCCAGAGGAGGGGGCTAGAGGATCTCTTGTGCATTAATATTTCATAATTCCACAATATAGTACCAAGAGTAATAGGCTACGTTCTGGAAAATGTGATGATGGGGAAGAGTATTCTGATTGGCCGGGTTAGAAGGCACTCATGTCGCCCAAGCAGAGACTGGTACAAGTTTATAATTTTTTATTTTGGAAATATATTTTGGACTGGTACAAGTTTGGATCTGTCATATAGGGATTCATAATCTTGTACATCTTGGACAATCTTATCATCTTGGATCTATAATAATCTTGTACATCTTGTACATCTTAATACATTATGAATCCAGATGTACAATAATGGACAACTTGTCATTTTGGAAATATATTTTGGACTGGTAAAAGTTTTTATTTTGGAAATATAAACTCCCACAAAGAGTACAAGCCAGCTATGGCAGTAGTAGGGTACTTCATACAAGATGGGGACTTATATCTAAGTACCGCCCCTAAGTGAGCCTACTTCAATTAATTTCAATCTATGTCAAACTTTGGGGGTCCTCTCCAGAGTCCAAATATCCTCTAATGTTTGGCACCCTTGTCTTGACTGGAATATCGTCGAAAGAGAAGGCTAGAGGAGACATCATTGAACTGAACGCCCACATGAAAAATTGAAATCAACAGAATGCAATCAAAACGTTCTTTTATTATTACTGCATAGACATTAAAACTCCACATATTAGAGTTCTTGCTCCATACCTAGTTACCAAGCACTTTATAACACGTAAGTAGAAATTATGCATTTAACAAATCAAAACTACTATTACAAAAAAACAAAACAATTACATTTCTTTGTTCTTCATCAATTCCTCCAACATGGAAGAATCACCAAACTACAAGGCATAAAACCAAGGAAAAATTTACATACAGCAAAAAAAAATCTATTTTTCTCCCGTACAAATTGGTTGCAGATAGCGATTTGGAAGGAAATCCGCACCTTTATAGTTAAACCACAACCAACTCCCAAATGGGCCACAACCACGGGCGGCGTACACTTTCCCTTCTCTCTTTCAGTGAACACTATTTGTGCCCTGCGAGTGACATGCGGAGGAGCCAAGTCTCGAATTTGAAGTCCCATCACGTTGCCACCTTCGCGCGGGCTCTCACTCAGCTCTAGGGTACATACATGCTACAGTGGACCAAAATCACTGTCAAAAGTCCCTAACAGCTTCCAAAAATACCAAGAATTTGCAAGTTTTTGAGTAGGATTTTTTTGAATTAAAAGGTAGGACTCATTATTGAATTAGTTATATTGAAAAGAAGACAATGTATAAATTAGAGGTGAAGAGGATTATTTAGTATTTAAGCTGTGGGGAACTATTTAAAGTTTTACAAAAAATTTGTGTCAGTCCCTAAAAGATGCTAAATGGACTTTTATCCTCTATTTCATTGCATATTTATTGAAATTGATGATCGTGCCATATAGAGTAGAATTGAGTTTACATAAGTTTTCTTTAGACTTCCAAAAAGCTTCATTTCTCTATGATTTGTTTATAGAAAATTCAATAATTTTTTTAAAAGTCCCCCGTGAAGGGAAAACTTCAAATTTTATTTTTTAAATTTTTTTGCGGGCTATATAAGAGTATGTCTCACAGGGGCTAGTAAGTATTTTCCCAAAAAACTTGTTTTTCCAAGAAACGCAGCAACAACATGTGACGTCACTTCTGCTAACGTCAGTCGCTATGTAGACTCCCGCCCAACTCTTTAGTCCTTCCCACTCATCCACGTCATATGTTTTGGAGTCGTGCACCATTACAAAGTAAATCTGTCAGCACCAATGGCAGACCATATCCAAAAACGGCCAGGATGCATGTGTGGTTCGTACATCGTCTCTCCAAATTTGTAAACTCCTCCGCATAGAATTTGGATCTGAGAAAATTATGCGCCTGTTTGCAACCTCTTTCCGCCATAGCTGTGCATTGTATTTTCGGCATTGTGACTACATCTGCTTTAGGGTTTTTGTCACTTGGAGGAGCAATTTGGTTAGATTCATCTCTATGAACAGTCTTCACGAAGGACAACAGAGAAGCTGTTATGGTAAGGGTTTAGGGTATTGTGGGCTTCTTTCAATGATGGAACACATGTGGGACTTAGGGGATTCATGGATTTTATTCTAGTATTTTACTTTTTATGATTTTGTTTTTGCAAACATTTGATAGCTACTTAACATGTTCTTGTTGTTATTTGTAGATAGGATCGCAAAGGGCAAAAGAGCGCCGCGCTGGGGTTAAATGACCAGGTCCTACGGAACGTGCAAACCTTGATGATGAGCATGCCACAAAAAGGATCACTACTAGAAAATCCAACTAATCTGTTGATTCGGTCGCGTTGATCAGGGACACTTTTCTGTTGATTTGAACAACAATATGTTGATTTGAAAAAAAAATCGACTAAATCAACAGAAAAGCGTCCCTGATCAACGCGACCAAATCAACAGATTAGTTGGATTTTCTAGTAGTGGATGAAAGCTATAGAGCGGCAACGTCTTTATCGCACGCAACGCAGAGAAGAGGAAGCCTGAGAAGAAGAGATTGTAGAAGAAGTCGTTGTGAGCAAAAGAGAACAACGACGTCTGGATCTTCAAGTAGCATCGTCAATATTGAAAGCTCTTGTATTTTGCCCTGGCTCTATTAGTCGAAGGCTCGTGTTGCAGAACGCTCTGTCGTATAGACTTTTGAAGCGCGATTCACTTGATTATATTCTGCCAACCAAGGAAGCAATTGCATAGAGAGAAATATTGGCTGGGGTTACAAGAGCTTCAGATGAGAATCGGCTAGGTCAAAGTGGGGTAGTCCTTGCAACGAAACATGCTTTGTCAACAGCAGCTGTAAGTGCAAATCCCAGCTCAAGTGCTAGAGGAGTTGCAAAACTTCTTGACGTGCATCACCGAAATATTTCCCTTGCAATTGTTAGGCGAGAGGAGATAGAAGATGGATGTTTCCTTTGGACTTTGTCGATAAGAAAGAGGCGTACGGATGGGATTTCCGAATCTGTCAAAACCTTTGTGATAAAATTTTGGGCAAAAAACACAAGGGTGAGCCCAAATAGGAAAGATATCACAATGAAGCACATTGGACCAGGCTAGTACGATGAAAAGCCTACGGACTACCTAATGGAGACACAAGTGAGATTCCTACATACTTTGTCACTTCAAAATTGTTGAATGTCCTTTGTCTCCACTAAATAGTAGTGTGCTGGTTCTTGAGGAGTCTGTACATTTGTTATGGCTTTGTCAATCTATATTATACAAGATCGAGAGTAGTGGTACCATTCAAATATGGGCAATTATTGCGTTTAGTCCAAGTTCACTAAAGTCCCTATTTACTCCTTGAAAGTTTCCAAACACCAGTCGCTTTTGTTGTGTAACTTTTTAAAGTACATCTCATGTCCTTGTCAGTCCTAACTTCTAGTGTACTTTTATTTTAATATGTCTTGCAGTAGTAGTGGAATTTTTAGTGAGGTGTCCAAACAAAGTCCTTTTTAAGGTTGAAGAGTACGTATTTAGCCGACTTTGTTCCTCACAGTCCCAATAGGTAATTAATCCGTCTAATTCTGTTGTTTTGAAGTCCTTACATAGTCCTAAAACCTCTGCAAGAGTCCATATACAAGGATGGATGTCCCTCCACAGTCCAAATTTGTTCTTCTAGACACAATATTACGGACTTTTCACTACTAGAGAAATGGGGTTCCTAACCCGCACAAAATCAACAGAAATTATGTTGGTTCTGTGCGGGTTAGGAACGGTTGATTCTGGATCACAATCAAGAGAATTATCTTGGTTTGGTGTTGGTTCAATAAAAACAGTAAATAAAAACAGTAAATAGTAATTAAAAACAGTAATTAAAAAACAGTAAATAAAATAGTAAATAGTAATTAAAAACAGTAATTAAAAAACAGTAAATAAAAACAGTAAATAGTAATTTAAAACAGTAAATAAAAACAGTAAATAAAAACAGTAAATAGTAATTTAAAACAGTAAATAAAAACAGTAAATAAAAACAGTAAATAAAAACAGTAAATAAAAACAGTAAATACCAAAGGCGGGCCACCTAGCCTAGCCTAGGCTCAAGGACTAAGCCACATACCTACCAAGCTAGGCTAAGCCAAGAGCGGGGGCCAAGGGGTTTGATCCTTGAACCTCTTAGCTCCCGCATGGAGGCCTTAGCCACTAAGCCACCACTCCACACATGATGTAGTAGGAGTATTTAAAAGTTTTGTATATAGAAGCCCCAAGTTACTCTCTAATTTCTATTTACTGTATACTATATAATATCTACTATATACGGTATAATATTTACTATGTATTGTTTACTGTCTTCTATCTACTACATACTATTTACTGTTTTTATTTACTGTTTTTAATTACTATTTTTATTTACTGTTTTTTAATTACTGTTTTTTAATTACTGTTTTAATTACTGTTTTAATTACTGTTTTTTTATTTACTGTTTTTATTTACTGTTTTTTAATTACTGTTTTTATTTACTGTTTTAATTACTGTTTTTTTATTTACTGTTTTTAATTACTGTTTTTTAATTACTGTTTTTATTTACTGTTTTAATTACTGTTTTTTTATTTACTGTTTTTATTTACTGTTTTTTATTTACTGTTTTTTATTTACTGTTTTTATTTACTGTTTTTATTTACTGTTTTCATTTACTTTAGTTTAATTAATGTTTTTAATTACTGTTTTTAATTACTATTTTATATTTACTGTTTTTTATTTACTGTTTTTATTTACTATTTTAATTACTGTTTTTAATTACTGTTTTTATTTACTTTTTTTTAATCACTATTTTTAATTAGTGTTTTTATTTACTGTTTTTATTTATTGTTTTTATTTACTGTTTTTATTTACTGTTTTTTAATTACTGTTCTTGTTTACTGTTTTAAGAGAAAACTTGTTGGTTCCAAGAGGAAAATCAACAGGAACTTTTTGGTTCCAAGAGAAAACTTGTTGGTTTTGTGCAGACGACTAAATGTTTGCTACGTTAAACCCATTCTCTGTTGGTTCCAACAGATGTGTGTTGGTTTTGTCTTGGTTTTTACGCACTCTCTAGTAGTGTTTGTATTACAGTTCATCCTTGGGAGTCCGTTAAAGTGGAGCTTCGTTCCAAAATACAGTTCAAAGTCCACCAATAGAGTCTAATTTTACCTTAGGAGTCCGATCAAGTCCATTCATATTCAATAGGCAATGCAATAGTACTGAATAGTGCACAATGTTCTTTATAGAGCACCTTCTATGCAATGTTCAAAGCAGCTTTTCCTGCTGTGGACATTGGACAGAGGAGATTTGAAGGGCTAAAGCCGTTTTATGTGAAAGCCGTTTTATGTGAAGCCCATGTTTGAGAGAAACAACTACTGCTATATATACCACATCAAAATAGACGAGTTGAGATTGGCAATTAACAACATGAGTAAAGCGAAGGAGGTATGCACCCATCATTCAAGTGAGTGCCATGCGTCTTGTTTGACTTTTTCTGGAACTACATAAATGTGGAAAAGTATTGTGTGTCCTAAAACAGAGTTGGATGATTGGCATCGGCTTGAGTGTCTTATGGGGGAATGTGAGAAATGTGGAGCCGATAAAATGCCCTTTTGTGAAAATGAATTGGAAGGAACCGGGTCTGCCTTAGTAGAATGGAGGCGCTTTGCTTTAGAAGAGATAATGTCTAAAAAGGGGGGAAAACAAACCAGCTTAATTTGGTTTACAAAAAAACACCAGCAGATGAATTGATTGATTATTTGCGTTCAAAGCTCCAGTACTTTGTACAACATAACTTCACAGCTTGTTGGCAGGATAAACAATTTAAAGAATGTCTCCGGTCTTTTCCAAAAGATAGCGTTGTATCAGTCGTTGACTTTGTGGAAAACTATAAGTTTGAGGTACAAAGCGAAGTGCAGAGCATGCACTGGTTCTCCTACCAAGTTAGTATTATGGTTCATATTTGCTTTAGACATAATCTAGAGGCTGATTCCTATGACGAGGACACATGGCTTCTAACGGAGTACCACTTTTATGTTACGGATGATCCCATGCATAACTCTGAAATGGTGCAATATTGCTTTAAGCTTCACTGGGACTATATGGTGAAAGAGAAGTATGCACCAAAGCGCCATTTTGTGTGGTCAGATGGGTGTGCTGCCCAATTTAAGAGTTCCAAGCATTGGTATTTTGTATCAAAGTATCCAAACACGACAGGAGGTTGCAAGATGCTATGGAGCTTTTTTGGCACTGAAACATCAAGAAAGTTGGAGGGAGGAATTTCCGTATAGAAATAGTATGATAATCATATGGAAAATTTTGTGGTGGCGTGTTGTATCACACTTGTATTGCAAGGTTAATCATCGTGTGGTGCCAGACAGAACTCCTGGCACAATGTCGTGTCATGCCGGCATTATGCCAGATTATGTCGGGATCATGCCGTCTCTGTTCTTTACCAGGTATTTGTTTTTTTTACTTTTACCTTGTATATCGGCACGTCAATATTTGACGTGGACTACTTGATGATGTGGACTCCTGGTGGAATTAGGGTCCTTCAGTAAGTTTTGATGGTTTTACCCCCCATCCCACCCCCCGATTGCCCCCTCCATCTTCCCCCCTCCGTCTGCTCCTCCCCCCGTCTGCCCTCACCGTCTGCCTCCTCTGTCGGCTCCTCCGTCTGTCCTCTTCCGACTGCCTTATTCCCACCTACCCTATCCCGACTGTCCTAGCCCAATTGCCTCCACCTGTCTACCCTCCCCCGCCCAAATCTCCCCCCCCCCCCCCCCCATCTGAACGTACCCACTCTCATGCTACCTTGTGAGGATCTCTACATTCTTCAATCTCATGATTGCATGACACCTCTGATCTACAATTGCATTTCAAGTTTACTTCAATTTTCAAGGGTTTTTCCTTGGGTGGTAATGTTGTCATCTTGAAAACAAGTCGCTTCAACAATGACTTGTACGTACTACTGCTGGTGAAATTTTCACCGTACGCCTTCATTGGAAAAAGAACAAGTTTGAATTGGTGTGGCTTGGGTCCAAACTTCTCATGCTGTAATTTAACAAATGGCTGCCATGGTTTCCGGTACGAAACCTTATACTCGACATTCATCACGTTCCTCACTGGAGATAGGAGCCCTTCCTCTCACTCGTCTTCTTCCAACTCCCTATGACACTCCATTCCAAAATAAAAATAAAACTTTGTTGAAGCGTATATATTAGCGGTTGACTGCCCCCCCCCCCAACTCTCGACTACCATCCCCGACGCAGTCCCCCGACTGCCTTCTATGGTAAGGTGCGGCAGGTATCAATTCATAATTTTGCACCGATTCTGAAGCATATGTTTTTCGCTGAGAAAACGAGCAAGCTTGCCAAGAAAGACAAAACACAGGCAATAAAAGAACTTTCTATTGAGACCCTAGTCAATCCCGTGGATCACCCGGAAATGATAAAATTCTTTGCGTTATCAGCGGAGAACATGTCAGCCTTCACCATATGGTAGAATGGAAATTCATTGGACTCGGTGTTGCAGATTGAATCGAACTATGACAACAATACACATCCCAAAGTATTGTTTGGGTTGTGTGGGATGGATATAGAGATCTGTCAGAAGATTGTTGCATACCGTGAGAAGCAAGCTTACCTAGCTTGGGCCTTGCTAAACATCATAGATGTGTTACACAAGAGCGGCATGCAGCACAACGATTTGAGTAAATCCAACATCCTTCTACATTTTCCACCGGAGTTACATGAAGATGTGTACATTGGAGTGTGTGACTGGGGCATGGCGTCTTGGACCGGTGAAGAGCCTACTTCACTATATTGGGCGCGAAATGAGGACCTGAAAGAAAAAAAAAAAAACATCGATTTTGGGTTGCACCGAAATTGTGGTATCTTCTTCCCAAGGAAGTTGATGGGAAAGTCGTTTTTCCTGGCACTACCCCCCAAAAGCATACTATAAAATCAGAGGCATATGCAGCAGGGAAGCTCGCAAAACGCATATATCAGCGTGACTGGTCGTCACCGATGTTTAAAGGAATTTCCCATAACCAAACCAAGTGGGAATCGTGTTTAGAAGGCCTCATGAAGGAAAATCCAAAAGACCGTTGGACCGTGGCCCATGCTGTGAACACATTGAAAGGGCAGCCATACAATTTTGAAACCCCAATCCAGTGTTACCGTTACAATATATAGTCCATAGTTTTTTCCCATAGTCCAATCTAAGATCATAGAAGTTTGCATTCTTTTGAATTTTACAGTGTAAAGCAATTTCAAATACATTTTTCCATATGTAAATAAAGAATGTTTCTTGAATTTGCGTCTTGTGCATGCTGCATCCATGTTTGGAATCTTCATTTGTAGTTAATCCGTAAATGCTTAGAGCCCACTCCAAATTTGGCAGTTTTGCTAAGATGCATTATAAAATGCAACTAAGAGGGATATTTTGAACTTGATGAATGAATAAAAGTTGTACATTATGAATTTTTGATTCTATTCATACGGTTAGATCTATGATTGCTATCATCAATATTTTTGAATAAAATTTGAAACTAAAATTCAAAATTCTTTTGTAATTTGATTACAAATAAGATATTGACAATTTGTAGATGAAATTTGTTGTGATTGGTTTAAATGTAATACTTTAAGTGTAGTGATTTTTGGATATTTTTTTGTTTCTTAATTTGATGAGTTGACTTTTTCAGATGCACTTTTACATTGAAATCTTTGAAATTTAGGGTGAATTACTACAACATGAAATGAGGCATAAAAGTTTCACAAATCATCCCCTTTCTAATCGGATCACACATTCATGAAGCTGACTTTCCTTAGAACCTAGAGGAAAAAAATCCACACTACGAAAATTGCATGACGGATGAGATAACATAGATGAAATCTGTACATTGTCCAAAAACATGACGCCCAGGGCCCCCGGCAGTTAGAGGTTAAGGGCATGTGTTTCGGTGTGTTGTTTGTGATTTGTTGTTGTGCAATGGAAATGAAACATTCATTTGTAGTTACGACAGTCATGTGTCACAACATAGTGGAGGGATTAGAGGGAGGGGGCGAAGTCATTCAGAAGATGACATACGGCTAAGAGGGCAGACGGGAAGGGCAAACGGAATGGGGCAGTCGGGATGGGCAGTCGGGTTGAGGTAGTCAGAATGGGGCAGTTGGATTGGGGCCGTTGGATTGGGGTAGATGGCTGGAGAGTGGGCATTTGAGATGATGCAGATGGATTGGGACCGTTGGATTGGAGCAGACGGCAGGAGAGGGGGGCAGTCGGGACGTGGCAGTCGGAACGGGGCAGACGGGAGGGGAGGGGCAGTCGGGAGACAGGGCAGTCGGAGGCCAGGAGCAGTCCGGAGTGGGGCAGACGGACTGAAGGTAAAATATTTACCCTGAACCACATATCCACGTAGGACACGACTTTCGAGGGGTCCTACGTGGACATGCCACATCTGTTGCTTGAGCCACATATAGCTTGGAAGGTGGTACGAAGGTAACTATTTTAATTCTACCTGGTGAAAAGCCTAGACTGCAGTCTAGGTTGACCCTATAGTGTCGTGCCGGAGGGGTCCGTCACGATATAATTGGCACGACACGGCATGACATGACATGACACGGCATGACATGACATAACCGGCATGATGAACAACCCTACTGTATTAATTTAGTACAGAATCAGCGATCGTACTGAACCTGTATTGTAATTGTATCCCTTTTTCAATACATTATAAATACTGGTATTGAATAAATACTATATAAGTATACTAAGATTATTGTACATAAATTAATGTACACGTACACAAAACTATATCGGTGAAATGGTTCACAATACTGGATGCGCAGCATGTGGACTGACCCACCTGAGGCCACCTGTACACTCCCTTGAATGGCCTAGTATCTACAGCCCCACAACAGTTGATTACTCATCAGTAGAGGCGTGCTGGATGGGCTCGAACCTGGGACCATCCTCCTCTCTGTTAGTTGCTTCCTCCAGTACTCCATGACATGCCACCATATCATTACTCGTGCTACAAACGTGGTATTTATTAATTTTGAGGCCCTAAAGGATTAACCATTTAACTTCCCGACATTGTTTTCAAAAGATGTGTTGTAAAAAGTTTGATGAAAAACAATAATGGAATTGATGTACAAAGCAAAGTTGTAAATGTCAATGTGAAGATCACATCTGTATGGTTAGATTTATTGCATTTTTTATTGATATTTTTAAATTAATTATTCAAGGTCTTCTCTTGAAATTCAATTAAAAATCCCAAATGAACAAATTTTTAAATAAAAATTGTGATGAATTTGGAATAACATGTACTATGAGATGGTATGGTTTCTATTACTTGATTCTACTTATTTTGGAAAATCATGTTTAAGGTCTCACTTTTTGAACTAAGAATGAAACTTGACATAAACCAATTTTGTTGTTTAAGAAAATTGTAATTTCTTATTTTGAAGGTTCATACAATACAAATTATAGTCAATTGGCACAAGAACCAAGAAAGTTTTGGATGGATGAAAAGTGTCCAAGTAAGTAGTCTAGAGAATAGTTTGAATATGTTCATTGTCCACCATGTGGACGCAAGTGCGTGAAAGAATTAATCCTTACAAGACAATCAAATTTTCTCATTTTTGAGGTTATTTTCACAACTTTCCTTTCAATTTTTAATGAAATATCTTTTTGTTGATTATACTATAAACCAAAATAAATAAATAAATGTAGTTTATTACCTTAATTGATCAAATTAGCAAAACAAAATCATCGTTCCAAAATAGAGCATCAAAAAGTGCAGAGGAGAGCATTTTTTGGTTTTTCCTCAATATGGATGACAGAATGAACCTAAAGTTAGAAATTTGAAAGATAAAAAAAAAAAAAAGTACTCATTCGACACACTTGTGAAAAAAACAACATGATAGGAGATAACCTCATGGAATTATGCATGGTCAAAGTTTTGTTGCCTTCAAAATATGTAGAATTAAAAGATGTGTATATCTCACCTAATATTTACTATTTTAAGAAATAAACAATTTTTAATAGATGAAGTGGGAAATTTTGTAGGAGAATGGTTTTGTTTTGCTAAAAACATCATTTTGGAAACTACAAATTTTTAGAGGATATTAGCATCATTCTGACAAAAATTAAATATTAGGCATGGGCTCTCTACCCTGACGGCTGAGTACGGTATTACCAAAAAGTAAACTTATTATTATGCATTAATTCTAAATATTTGGATTACTAAATGTGATAGGAATATATCTGAAAAATATGAAAATTGAAATATATATGAAAAATATGACTTATATCTTATTTTTGATCTCAACATGAAATTTGTATTGAAATGACTATTGCTATACTTTTTATATTGAAACGACATTGAAACATACTTATATAAAATCTATAAAATCTCACCAACAATACATTTTCAAAATTGAAACAACCACTACTATATTTTTTATATTGAAACAACATTAAATTATACTTCTGTAGAATCTGTGGAATTTCACTAACAATACATTTTTCAATATAGGTATACTACAAAGAAAAAATTCCATACAAAACTCACAGTAATACATATTGTATTGATTCAATTGGCTCAGATTCTATACTGCCACTATACGGCACCTATACAGCTATAATACAAGTTCTATAGAGGTGGCCACATCACACGAAACTATACTGTTTATATACAGATTCCCCTCTTCCCCAATTTCCAGATGAAAGGGCCTCATGACGTAGCCGGCGCGGTTGTGAAAAGATTTGTTTGTAAGGAACAACTGAACGCTCAAGGAATTAAGCTGCATTGCGCATCAAATGTCGTTGGGTACCTACAACAAAACTTGTCCGAGCACCTGAAGACCCCGTATTCAAGGAAATAGAAGCCCCTCAAGCATGTATATTGGTACATTGGAGCTGATGAGGTAAAACGCGAAGTTGATAAGGTGGGATGTGACACAGTCCACGAGACTATGAAAATTCACTCAATTTATGCAACGAACAAAAACAATATAACTCAATTACCGTGAACGAATTTGACTTGCTTCTGTCGGTTTTGTCTTGCGAAGAATTTCTCCAAATGTCCGAATGTGCCATGGGCGGGGTCTTGGGTACCAGTACATCTTCAGCCAAAGAACACAAAGTTGGTGCGAGAGAGCTTGAAGGCTCCTTAGAGCATTGCTGATTTACAGTTTGGGAGTAATGGTGATGACTTCACAGGGATCCTAGACTGTGGAGACCACTATGCCGTGGAGGCATTACCAGGTAATTCTGAAAATGTAGAGTTTTATGTGGTTTGTTGTGTAAGGGGGCTACACATCACACATGGTCAAGAAGCCTTTTAAATGCTAGTGGGAGACTTCTTTTGACACTGGAGATTAGATTGTATGTGGAAATACTACCAGAAGTGGGGTCGTGAAGATTCTCCTTCATATGTTTTCGTGAACACGACACCAGTAGTGTACCATCATGCATCTCATGTTCGGTGCGTTAAGTTCTTGATGAACCCAGTTGATTACCGGGCTACTGGAAATTTTCTAGTTTACAGTTTGTCCAACGAAGTTTATGGTGGAATCAAATCAATTTTATCTGCTATGGATGTAGAGTAGTGCCATTTGTTTCTTTTTTGTTTTTTGTTTTTTTGTTTTTTGGTTTTTTTTTTCCTCTCCGTATCCGATTACTCTTTGGAGCCATTTTCAGTTGATGTTCTTCTTGGAAGTTTGTCTATTGCATCTACCGCGCTTGTGTGTTTGATGTCTTCTTTTTGCAGAGTAGAAGCAATGGCATTGTCGCTGACAAAGTGCGCGTTGACAAAGTATTTGGCTCTTGCGGAAAACTAAGCTTGGAAGAGTTTGCTAGGAGGGAAGGATGTGAACTATAGCAACGACTTGGTGTAGAACTTGCTGCTAGGCAACAAAGAATGGCACGTGTGGTGGACGTCTGCAGCGAAAGCAGATGGTTCACAACATTGAAGCGGCGATGGGATTCATTTTTTAGCGTAAGACTCGGTCTTCACTGATTTGACTTTGGAGTCAGATTAGCATAGAATGTTTAGTGTTTAGTTGCATTTGTGTTTTTCAACACATCTATCTAAGGGTAGTTTCCAAGGCTAATAGCATAGTGTACTTAGTGGAGATCTAGGCTCTCGCAGACTTTGGGCAGTGTTTGTTGTGGGTTCAATGGCACACCTTCGCAATGATGAATCAATTTTTTTTCTATTTCAGTTTTGTGTGGATGACAATTTCACTTTGTTGTTGGTGTACTTGAGTGGGTATTCTAAATAGTTTGCAAATCAAGGAAGGCTGAAGGTACCTAATGCTTGTAGTATGTAATGGAGTAATGTGTTTTGTGCTTCCACATGACAATGCTAGTCTAGTGGATATGTTGGGCTCCTTTTTGACTTTGTAATTGAGTTGTGACTTAACCTTTTAGTGCCTAAATAAGAGAAGTTCAGAGTTGAAGATTTATAATACACATCTTCTAGAAAAAGAAAAATTCAATTTGGAGTTGTGCAACTATCAAAATACCTATGAACAAAACCCCAAAATACTACAAATACATCAAAATATAGTAAATACTTACAAATACAACACATGTGCTATGCAGTATTTCTTGCATTTGGAAATTTGTTATGATGTTATTTTGTTTTAGTTTTGGAGTTTTGTTCTTTTGTTCATGTTCCATTAGTATATGTATTCCAATCTTGATCAATGTACCAACCCCTTTCATATTTTACCATATATATTTTTGTCCTAAACCTTATATGGATAAGTCACTCTCACTTATAAAATTCACAATAATTATGTGAGCATCCGTTCTTGATATGGAAGATTGCAATGGAGAGGTGTTGACATAGGTCATTGTTGAACCTCTTCACTTTCATTTTTGAAAATTTAACCCAAATTCTATTTAACTTTGAAGTCACATCCTCCAAAGTCTCATTTTTGAATGCATTAGGGTGTTCAAAGACATACTATAATCTAGCAACTCCACCATTGGATAATTCTCTAAGTTTTGCAAAATGTCTCCCCTCTAGTTGAAAATACAATTGTAAAAAAAATAAAAATAAACATAATTAAGAAAGAGATTTCAAGGAAAACACATAACAACAAAACAAGAAACGCTAAGGGATTGGTCATGACCTGCAAGAGATTGCTCGGTTAGGTTGCTCGGGGGTGTGTATGTGTACTTGAAGTAACTAGCTTGATTCAAAAAAATAGAGAACAAGAGCTTACTGAACACAAATATTGCGTGACATCTAGCTCTAAATACTACTTCAAAACGTACATGAATCAATCTATTTTAGCCTACATATTTCTTCTTGCGTCTGTCGGTTTTCTTAGCAAAGTTGGTTTCCCTCCCACCCTCTGTTGTCGGGCTCTTTCTGCTCTCCTTTGAGATCCCGAGCTTTGTTGTTGTTGACCTTGTATTTGATGCCGCACTCCAGCGAAGGTGCACTGGAGTTCTCTGCTTTGATTTTGCATGCTTCCGCTTCTTTCCAGAGTCTTCGTCCTGGAAGAATTGAGTTGCTTCATCTTCTTCCCCTTTTTCTTGCGACTCTTCACTCTCACTCTCACTGTGGTTTGATTTCTCTTCCAGTAACTCCAAGAACCTTCCATCAAAGCTCTATAGAGGACTTTGATGCTCTACAGAATGGGTTCCTCATTCGAATGGTGTTGTTTACATCCATAAGCCTAGTCACCACTTCCACACGTTGCGTTCATGCATCTCCTCCTCCCAAATCATCCAATATCTGTTCGAGAGCCTCCTCAACTATGGTATGTTGCCCCATTTTGGAAGCATGTCCAGATGTCTCGTCCCGCTCGCTAGGCTTTGTTGGCCTGAGATTTGACTGCGATCTATTTACTTGAAATTTGCTTAAAGGCTCAGTGTTAAAGTTTTCCGATACCAATACAGTGTTCGTAATATCTGGACTGGGCATATAATCTGCATTTCCACAACAACAATACGTGAGTCTAGTACATATCGTCATGTTACAACAGACGAAGGACCTCATATAGAAGTGCGATGACATTAAGTGAATTACAAAGACCTTTATTGAACTTTTATGTACTTCAAAGGCTATGTTCCCAAATTATACACTATGTAGGGACTATTCTAGGGCATACTATCACAACTTCGGACTTCTTGTGATGTTTAAATGACGTTAGAAGTACTTTGAGTGACTTTATTTCAGTAATTGAGAACTCAGACAGTCAAATAGGTATACGAAGTGTACTAAAAAGGCACTGTTATAGACTCTAGGCATTGTTATAGACTCAAATCTCTAAAATTTGAGCACTATTATAGACTCATGCTACAACCGCAACACATTTTTGCAGCGAAGGCAGACAATGGAGACCTTGCTACTATAGTATCCACCTACTTGGGACTTCTATGTACTTAGACTGTAATGAAAAAGTTTTAGGAGGGTAGAGATTGTCTATAGACTACCTCCCCTCATTGTGCATGAGGTGATGCACTGTTAGGGACTTTGACAAGAATCAAGGGACAATAGCGTGAATCACCAAGGACTTTGAGTGCTAAACCTGCACTTGTACTTTGTAACCATCTTTCACCACAAGACACTTGAGGTACAATGCGCAAATAGTAGTAACAAGCTAAGGACAATCTGAGTAGTACAAGGCCACATTATCTACACTAGTAGACACAAACCTAGAAAGGTTGTTCATACACATCTGACGGAAGGTGACGAGGTTGAAGGAGGAGACGTTCCTCTAGGGTTCCACTACGACCCGGTTTCTAAATCCCGACAAAGTCCCACCAAATCTCCCACATAAGCTTCAAACATGAATGGTGAATACACTTTTTGGACCTTGAGAAGTGATATTGACCACACCAGTGATGATATGGGTGTTGACAAGAGGAATACATCAAAGCAAAATTAGGAGCAAAACCAAGACCGCAAAAAACACATTTGTCCACAAATAAGAACGCTCTCTCTACTGCTGTTGTGGTTCCATCAACAAAGTAAGGTTTTGGAGGCACGTAACTTCCTGCTAATCGATGTCCTCAACCACTAGGAACACAACACTACTAGAAAATCGTGACCAAATCAACACAAAATCAACTAATTTATGTTGTTTGGGGTACTGCAATGACCGATTTCACTCATTTTTAAACTTTTTGTAAAAATCAACAGTTTGCTACCTACTTTTTGTTGATTTGAATAGTGCATTGACCAAATCAACAAAATTTTAGCGAATATGGAATCTTTTAGAATCTTTTGTCACCTTTTGGGAATATTTTGGAATCTATTGGAATATTCTAGAATCTATCGGAATATTATAGAATCTTTGGAATCTTATGCAATTTATGGACTCGACTTTTCAAAAGGTGATTTTTATTACTTTTGGGCAATTTTGGGTACCCATGACAAATAGATCCAATTGGTTTTAAATTCTTTATACAAACTCTTAACAAGATTGTAAACATAATCTCCAAAGTTGAAAGGCATCAAAACATACAATTATGACTTTCAAAACACTTAAAACATTTAAAACACCCTCATTTGGGCAACATTTAAACACCATGGTTGAAGTTCTATGTACTCTGAATTTTTTTTAACCCCTAAATGACCGATCGACCATTTTCTGGTCGCAGCCCAAACAGCAGTGACTGCCCATGAGCAGAAAATGACATTTATTTATTGTTTAAATTGGGGGTCAAGATCATGTTCTAGTGCTTTTGGATACATTTCATTTGCAATATTGAGGTTCACTAAGGAATTTTTCAAAGACAAAGACCTCAATATTGTCCTAGTGTTATAAAACTTACTATTTCGGGAAACTAATGATGTTCACTCATTCAAAAAAATTGCCTTTCTAAATTTTAGAATAGAATGTCTAGTTTTAACCAATCATACCAAATTTCAAATGCTAAAAATAAATTTTGTAATTTTGGTTAATTTTAAATGGTAAATGCTTCTAAATTCATTAAATGAGTATCTAAAACTATTTTTGGAACTTTGACCATACAGATAATTACTAAACATCATGCTTCTCATTTTCTCCTTTGGACCAAACTTCATCGAAGTTGCAGAAGTAACATTTTATAACACATCTAGGTTTTGCCCTTACCCCCTCTGTCATTTAGGGGTTAACTTAATCATTCACAATTAAAAATAAATAAAAACTCAGCAGACTTTGGCGGCCATTTTGTCATAGTAGAATAACTGTTTTCAAAAATCCTAGGACTAAGAAAAGTTGGGAAATCAAGTTAAGTTTCATCTCCAAAAATCCGTTGTGATTTTGAGCCTCCATTTAAAAGTTATAGACAAAATTCAAAGTGGGTAGCAAGGAATATTTTTTTGATATTTTCAAACACCCTCTCTAAATTTTGTCTATAACTTTTGAATGGAGGCTTAAAATCACAAACAGATTTTTAGAGATGAAACTTAACTTGATTTCCCAACTTTTCTAGGCCCGAAGATTTTTGAAAAAAGTTGTTTTACTATGTCAAAATGGCCGCCAAAGTCTGCTAAGTTCCAAAACATCGAATTGTAAGTGTATATGTAAGAAAAAAATTATGCTTTGTTCATCGAATTCTAAGTTTGGTGAGTTGGTTAGAATGTTGAGTCATAAATGTGAGGCTCCGAGTTCAAACCCGAGTAACAACCGTGGGTGTAAAGCTTGGTTGCCCGGAGGTGCCGGGCAACCAAAAAAAAAGGTTTTTCTGCCCAAAAAATCCAGGCAGCCAAAAAAAGTTTTTCTGCCCAAAAAATTTGGGCAGCGAAATTTTTTTATTTTTTTATTTTTTTGACCAGATCAACAGAAAATATCAACAGATTTCTGTTGATTATTAACCGGTACAACGCGACCGAATCAACAGAAAATATCAACGCTTCTCTGTTGATTTGGAAGCTGAATTTTCTAGTAGTGCAAAGATTAGTAATCGCCTCAATGTGACATTGGCAAGTTGCCAAATCTTGCTCCAAATCCGCAATGGCAGAAGATGTGTCTTTGTCTTCTTGATGCACTACTCGAAACCTTGTCTCGTCCTCGTCACCAAGCACCTTGAATGTGTTGACAACAAGCTTTTGGACCTTTTCTTTACTTGCTGAAGAGTGACACCACCCATGTTGTCGTCACTATGAAAGACTGAAAATTTCTCTTCCTCCGCTAACACATCAAGGAGCACCTTGAGCTTCGCCTCCCCTTCCAAAAACAAGTTGGTGCAGTCGTCCATCTTCCGTTTCGCAAGAACGTCGACCATGGCATTCGCGTCTGTGGCCTTCACCAGATCTTACAAGGCGGCCTCTGTATCCTTCAGCATTCTTTCAATGTGATCCTTGTACTCTAACATCTCTTGGGTCACGCCCTCAACCCCCCACAGCATTTTTTGCGCTTCCTCTGCTTCAAGCACAGCGTCTTCCGGTTGGTCGCTAATGCCGCTCAATCCACTTACGCCCTTGTGTTTTCTCCTATATTGTTCTATGTTAGTCCACTCCCCATAGGCTACCCAATTCTTCTTTTTCCTCATAATCTCACATGTCAAACCCCTAGCCATTGCCTACGAGATAGTCCTTGTGGCCGGGACTAACTTCTTTTGGTGCAAAATCATCCATAGATTCTCAACGCGCGCAATGACACTAGCATCCTTGCATTCTATATACTGGTGACCACCCTTACTATCTCTCGGGCCAAAGAAAGCGACTACTTCCTCATTTGTGCAATCTCTTGGCACTCGGATCTGTTTGGGATTCAACCCAATATGGCACAAACCATACTTTGGGCAAAATCTCTTCTTGTGTACAAACGACTACCGCTCTCGTCAAAGAGGTCAGGACTTCTCCATACAAAAGAACTGAATATCCCGAAATGCGTGGAGGAACAGAACCAGCTTCTACCTTAATTGGGTGCCGCAATTGTCCTGCTAAGACACCACTATTAGTACGAGTCGCAATGACGGCCACTACTCTGAAACCCTATCCAATTTCACAGATGATTCTAATTCACGCAAAAAACTTGACTCGTAATAGTGGAATGCAATAAAGAATGATGTTTACCTCCTCGCAACAATGTTATATACGTTCAAACTACCCCCCGAATCCAAATGAACAAGATGCAGGAAACCCACGCACGCCATAGCTGCGAAAGTAGTGGATCATCAAACAAACCCTATCGTGAACAGTGCATATACATGCCATGCTGGAGCCTGGCGCACAGTACTGACAGGCTGGCAAAGGGGCCACGGCCACTCAACGAATTTCACAGTATAGGGACTTTTCATTGCCAACTTTGGTCCACTGTAGCGTGCATGTACCCTCGACCTCTCACATGTCCAACCTTGTACTATTCATCATGTTCCCTATTCATAAATTGTCTCTCACCGTGTTCACCCGTTCATTGTCTTTCACTTGTACTAATCATCACCTGCAATGTTCATGCAAGAGTTTGTCGTCTTGCTCCACTACCACGTTGCTCCAGCTCGGTCACGTTCATGATGTCCCATAACTTTGGGTGGCTCACACTTCAAGAAAATGGTGACTGAATCAACAACTTTCTGTTGTTCCGTGCATTTGTTTTCAAAGATTATGTTGAACAAAAAAAAAAATCGTTTGATTTCTGTTGGTTTATCACAACAAGAAAACTTGGTAAAAAATACCGCAGCTGAATTTAGCTGCGACTCGTTTGACTTCATTCAGCTGCAATCGATAAACGACTGCAGCACTATTTTTTTCGATTTGCAGCCTCAAATTTACGGATTTGGGGGCATGTAATATACCATAGTGGACATATACACATACATACATGTTTATATTTATTGTTTGCATTATGTTATCTTTTTTATCTAAAAAAATTATTCATTATTTTTATTTGTATTTATACTTACATTGTTATTTGTATTTGTATTTTTCTTTTTTTATATAGTGCTTGCATCATGTTTTTATTTTTAATTTTATTTCTCGTATGTCAATTGACTAATATATGAATGATACCGAAGATGACCTTTGTATACACTCGGGAAAACATAACACCTTTATGTACAATTGAGAAATGGATGATGGGCTTCACATTGAATAACGTTTTGGCCACGGAGTGTGGGTTGTTTACCCTCGTTACCACAGCTTGCACACGGATCCCAGTCCATGGCATTTGAGCCCGGGTCCCGTTCAATACTCAACTTTCAATTTGAATTCAAAGGACCACTTGTCTTTTGAACTTTCCCCATGATGGGCAAGCACTTGGACAACCAACAATTGCAATGGAAAAAGACAGAATTCATGGAGAAATTGTTGTCATCAGAGGCAATACCACACATTACAAGGCCTCGAGAGCACACATAACGAGTTGTCTTTGTATAACTCTTTTTCAAATACATTAGCTACATCATTGACGGAACTAATGGCACTAAAAGGCACATTTTGCCACATTTGAAACAAAAATTAAAAGCCTCCAAAGTGGAGCTCCAAAGTGGCAAATATAGCATAGAAAATTTCCCAAAACTGAATTTCAAATGTGAATAATTTAAAATCCGTACGGTGGTTTTCACCAATTTTTCTTAAACAACATAAAACACTAATATGTAAGATGCTTCGATTGAAAATTGAAATTTCAAAAAAAATGAAACAAATGAATACTTTCAAATTTTGATTGTTTTGGAGCACTATTGAGGGGATGACCCCTATGTCATTTAGGAGATGACCCCTATGTCATTTAGGGGTTAAAGAACTCGTATCTCCAAGTGCAATACGCTGTCACTCGTAAACTCTCATAATGATTGACAGGCAAAACACTTGCACTAAGGTAGGATGTCCTAAAACCACCACCTCCCCCAATTATGACATGTAGACTTTTCTTGGGGCCACCACAGTTGAGACTCAAAACCACCAATTTCACTATTCAAGTAAACCAATGGCACACCAAGCATTGCGAAGAAATAGTTGGTGGTTTTGGGTATCATTATGAGTGAAAGTTAGTACCACATGATGTGGACATGGGGAAACCTATAGGTTTGATTTGGGTCACCGGTTACTTTCCACTTTGGAATTTTGCATAAACTTGACAAATGCGAATTAGATGTTGCAAATTTTTGCAATCCTCATCAAAACCTATTTCGAATGCGATCATTTTCTTTTTCGAATTTAGCACTGCCAAAAATAGGCCAGATTGCTTAACCCCTAACTGCCTAAGCGTCCATTTTTTGGACGATGTACAGATTTCATCCATAGATTCTCATCCGTCATGCATTTTTTGCAATGTGGAATTTTTACTGTAGATTCTATGGGAAGTTAGATTCATGCATATCTAATCCGATTAGAAAGGGGATGATTTGCAAACAAATTATGCCTCATTTCATGTTGTAGTCATTCACCCAAAATTTTGAAGGTTTCAGTGTAAAAGTGGTAAAAAAAGAGTCAACTCATAAATTTAAGCAACCAAAAAATCTCCAAAAATCACTACACTTAGAGTATTACATTTCAACCAATCACAAAGAATTTCATCTGTAGATTGTCAATATCTTATTCGTAATTGAATTACAAAATAATTTTGAATTTCACGTTTCAAATTTTATACAAAATTATTGGTAATAGCAATCATAGATCTAACCGTATGGATAGAATCTGTAATTCATAACGTACAACTTTTATTCATATATCAAGTTCAAAATATCCCTCTAGGTTGCATTTTAAAATCCATCTTTGCAAAACTGCCGAATTTGAAGAGGGCTTTAGGCATTTAGGGGTTAAGTTGGTGGTTTTAGGACAATCAACATTACATGAACGAATTTTTCATCCTTTACTGAACAATAGAAAAGCAGAAAATTCATAAATAAAGCAAAACAAGTTCAAGAAAACCCCAACCAAGAGAGACAAAACACTCCACAATGATGTTGCACAAATGGAGTGCATTCTATACACAAAATATATACAAGATTGGGATAACCGGACCTTCCAGAACGTCCCTTACCACAACCCTCATGGCTACACTATTTAGTTTTTTCTTTTCCTTTCTCAAGCTCTTTCATAATTTCCAGAAAATCTGTTTCGTTTGCTTATCTTCTTCCAATTAACATTTACAACTTTTCATGATCGAGCACGTTCGCCTCCCATCCAGCTTATTGCACATTGAATTACCTCATTTACCTTCCTCTGGGGCTTTCCTCTTTTTTGATTCTTCCCGAATTTTCCTTACTACGCTTTAACCAAGGAAGGGGGCTGGCTGGCTTTTATTTTACACCCAACAAACTACAATAACCTTCCAATAATCATGTCACCAAGGTTCACTGTCAAAATACCGCAACTCCCACTGCTGCGAGTCGTCATCTTCATCGATCCAAACAGCCAGGATTGCTGTCGGATCTAGGAGTCCCACGCCTAACTGTTTCGCAGGAACAATGCCCCCTGCCATTGACATAGGTGTCTTCGGCCACCTTGAAATAGAGGGGCCTAATGTACTGACGTTGTCAGATCATAATGCAGAATTAAGTACCCTTGTCTATACTTTTGGCCTCAAAAAAGGCATACAGCCTGCAAAGTCCAAATGAAATAATGAAGGGAGCAACCTTCACCGAGGACGTGGCATGAGCCAAGTCCCCGGGTAATTCAAGCCTGGTAGATAATAAACAGGCCAGAATGGAAGCACATCCCCCCAGCCTAGCAATCTGTTCCACAACCAACGCATTTCAAATCAAGACCCAGACCATCCAGATAAGCAACGCGATGTTCTCCCTCGTCAAAACATCGATATAAGATCCACACCGAGATCTAAGCATACACCGAATAAGCCAATTATACAAGTCTTTCCTGGCTTTAATTTGTCAGCAAATTCTAACGTCATGTAATGAGCCCCTGGAACTTACGCACCTTCTTCACAAAATGGAAACATTGAGCCCTCCCACACGTCCACATCTCCTTGCTCTGCGTTCTCGTTCTCTTCACTTTTACTGTGAGCACCCTCCGTATCCTCACTCTCAGCATCCTCCGCTGTCCCATTCGTGTCTCCATCAGCGGGACTTCCGTCCAGAGGGCTATCGCTCATCGCGTGATTTCGGTTGAGATCGATAACAAACGCAGGGTCGAAGTCTGGGTTCAAAACGGAAGACTTGGTGGTTACGTTCCCAGCGGACTGCATCCCATGTGGAAGGGACCCATTCGCTACCACCTGACCATTTGGAGACCATTTACCAGTTGCCACATTAACGCCGGAACGGATAAGCTGCGCACGTTCATCGTTTTCTTGCAAAATCAAATCCTTGGATATAATTTGCCTAGTTGCGGCACCCACATAATCATCGTTCACTGGAGTGGTGCCAATTTGTGCAATGGGCTCATGTAGCTGACCGTCCAGGATCTCTGGCGATCCTTCGCCAACATGTGCACCATCATGCTTGGAGGCTCCACCGATGCCAGAATTAGGAGGGAACCCAGCAGATCCGACACTAGGCTTGATGTAACCCGCAAACGTTCCTTTTGCGTCCCTTTGATCTGCCCTCGGGATATTGATGGGCGACCCTATCACAGCTGCACCTGGATCTGCAGTGAATGCTTTGGGCGTAAAACTGGTCTCATACGGCTTAGATCTGTCTGTCAGCGATGCCTGGGTTGGATGGAAATATGGCGGTGACCCAAACGATGACGGAGGCGTGTCCGTGGCGCCTACTTCCGGCAAATCTGCATCAGTCATTCATCGATGAGGTTCAAAAATAAATAAATCAATAAATAAACAAAGGTAAAAATGATCAAGATGCTAATTTCTGCTGCTTGTGACACTCGTGAACATGGGAATGACCTGTGCACTAAGTAACATTCCATCTGCGCAACGAAAGGCTGATCTCGACGTAATTTAGATCGACTGAAACAACAGCATGTAAAGTAACAGTCGACGACTATGCTTGAATTTCATCTGTCCGTCTAGCCTTCAGTATGGACCATAGGATCGATTTTGAGCCTCAACTTTATGAAAAAGAGTTAGCCTTCACTGCACTGAGACAAAGCCTTCCGAGTAGGAAACACGAAAATGAAAGTGCCTGTTCATGTCTGTACAGGTGTACGACCTTGCTCCACAAGAGACTTCCTCATGCCAAATTAACGGAAGTTCTAAGCATGCGCCTTTGAATTCTCTGTGTAAAAAATTAAGCGAAAGTCCAGTCCCAATCAGAACCAATCTTGGCAAATCGAACCAAACACAACAATGAACGACATTCGATACCCACCTGTCAGGCTCAAAACTCCCACCCACTGTGCTACGAGAAAAGCAGTATGGTACTTGAGAGCGGAACAAACCTTGGTAACCATGATGATGATAACCGTTCGTACCACCTCCACCGGCAGCAAATGGAGCACCTTCCGAACCAAAGCTGCTGCAACTACTGGTGCGTTGGATAGGCATGTCCCTCAAACCACTGGCCATGTACCCATCTTGCTGACCCTCGTCTCCAAGAAGCTGATCGTGAGCACTGGACACGGCAGGCAAAGTATCTGATACCATGATATCCCTGCAGAGTGTAATTGGAAATCAGTTTACCCGTCTGATCAAGGGATATATTTCAGCGGATCACACAACATCTCAGCGAAAAATGCTGCACGTGCATACTTTTAAACAGATTATAGAAATCGTCCTCAAAAAGACCAACCATGAAATATTCCTAGTTAACAGCCATCCCTCTGTGCCCAAGAAACGTCCACACATTGCACAAGTACTCCGAGGGAAACTGAATCTCACCGAGCACCCTGAACTTTCGTAAATTTCTGGAGCCTTTCGATGACGGGAACCAGATCCCTTCTTCTCACTTCAACAATCCGTGTAGGAATTCTTTCGATCTCGATTTCTCCGACCCCATCTTCACAGGGGAAATCGTCAACCTCGGGCTCCCTTGGTGTCCCCGAGAGCATCACGTGAAATTGTATCTGGAAAGGAGTACGGTCCTATTAAGATTCTAGGATCTGGGGTGGAATGAAAAGGAAACTAAGAATCAATGTGACCTTCGCGAAAAAAATCAAAAACTCAATACGTTCTCTACTTATATGAGTCATAGGAAATTCTTAAATTGAAAATGAGATCAGAAACCGCTCCAAAAGGTTGTTGTCCGGTTTGCTCAAACACGTACCTTGGGCTTTGCCCAGATTGGAACAGGTCTGGCCTGATGCATCTGAACTTCGGCATTCGACATGAACCAGCGTTGCATCTCTTCGGTTGTCGTGCCTTCCTTGGCCACAGCAACAACGGAAATCCCGGTGCTTCCTGAATTGTCCAGTATTCCACCTTCTTCGTGAGGTGCATCTTCGCCCTCCACTCTCTCTTCTCTCTCCACCCAGTTCGGTCGACGAGCGATATCCCACCTCTCTACGGCTTCCACGACTACTTTCAACTCTTGTGGTAGGCCAGGGCTTCCTGGAGTGCCCATTCCAGCCATTTGTGGCAAGCCGTTGACCGTGTAACCACCGTCACCTCCAACAGAAGGACGCAGCAAGTACCGAAGTAGATGCCCTGTGGGCCACAAAATCCACAGTTGGTCCTTCAATGTCCCCACACCTATGTCCGACTCCACGCCTGCTCCACCCCCGTCGTGGAAAACAGCAGCCACGGCTCCTGCAAGAACATTGGATCTGCCGGTGGCCGTAACTGCAGCACTCGTTACGGTACCCCGCCATCCACCATTCCCATTCTTTATTCTACTCACTACATTCAGGGTTATGGCAGGAGGAGGGGGGTAAAGGGCCTGCTGATTCAGGCTCACGGGTCCCGTACTTGACCACCAGGGAAACACTGGAGACGGCGTTAAAGTCGGCCCGATCAACCCATCGATAGGTACTGTTGCGTGCGTCTGCGGTCCTACCGGTCCTCCGAAAGGAGATATGGCAAACAAGTGATTGGTTCCCCTTGAAGAGCTCACAGCAATCCAATGGCTGTCGCCACTGAAACTGATGTCCTGGATCACCTGTGACAACTCAAGGAACCCAACTCAAGAACGTCAGGTTCCGTACGGACGCTGTTATCCTGAAAACCAGAGATCACGAAATCTCGATAACTGCACACCACTCACCGCATTGGTGACCCCACGAGAGAGTTTGTACAGATGCGCGAAAGTTGCGTTGGTATCCCCACCGGTCCCGTTACCACCGGCACTTGCAGATGGAGGGGTGAGGCGAAACACGTTGAGGTTGTGACCGTATACAGACGCAGTGACCAAGAGAGTGCCGCTCGGATCAAAAGCGAGAGCTGACAAAGGGCTTGAGTGTGCCCTAAACTGTGCTACTACACCTTTGCTCACTATATCGCGAATGATCACCTGAAATCCATCAGACCACAACAGCGACCGTTTAAAGTTCGTACGAGAAATTAAACATGACAGCTATTTCTAATGCAAAAATCACATGCACCTGCTGCACCCGTACTATCAATGCGGGAAAGGGTACAATTCAGACCAAGGAGCCACACTGCAAGGAATCGTGGAAAACCGCATGTCACTGTAATTAGAGAGAGAGTTGCCGCAAGGGCTCCCAGCACATTAGAAGCAGACGAAGAAGAAAAAAGAGCACTGAGGTGAAGACCTCGCATAAGGCCAAACATGGACTGAAACTTACAGTGCCAGCAAACTCTGGTTCGAGAGGAGGGCTTCCTTGCCAAGGGCTGTGACCATTCCTCGGACCATTGGGACTACCTACTCCTGGAGAAGCATTGCCACCATCCGGCATAAGCTCCGAGTAGTATTTAGTCAGTGTCTTATAACCCATATCACCTAAAGTCACCACTCCTGCCACAATATGTTTGCTGGACTCCTTGGCATAATGAGTTACGAAGTTCCCGTTGGCAGGCGAAGTCGATGGGCTCGCCCCCGGTGATAAAGTTAGATGCTGCGGTGACGCACGACCAGTAATCGTCACCAGAGGCGTGTTGGCTGCATATGCTAACCACCGAGGTCCGACTGCCATCGCACCATATCCGTAATGATTGGACCCTGGGGCCGGGGCCGGGGATGGATAAGTGAGCACGCTGTACATATTCTGAAGTGTCCCTGCATCAAAGCAATATATCTGCAAAATAAAAAGGATACAGCTTCTCAATTCAAGCTTTCTCCATCAACTAGGCGAAATGCCAATCATCATCAATCCATCCCTACACGAAATGTCGATCCCATAAGTAAAAGAAGCTCTCCTTTTAAAGCACAAAGCTTAAAGATACTCGGATAACCCGATTCTATTCTGGCTCAAATGGCAACGTTTCCAAAGAAAATCAAAACCCCGATTGAGCTATTCCGACTTGAAGCGTGCTAAAAGTTAGAAAAAAGCAGGGTGTGGCACAAAGCACAAATAACAGGAACACCTCGCTAGTACAATCGAACAGCAACAACTCCATTACCTGAGTAGCCAATGCCACTGCAACAACGCGAGGGCTACAGCGCACTGCATGAACTCCCCTGGTGAATCTTAAAGTATGCACGTAAGAATGGTTACGAAGTGAATAAAACCGGACCACAGTTGGCACAAAGTGAGAAGCTCCCAAACCCAAAGAGGTGCCCCCGCCACCGGTACCATAGCCACCAGAAAAACCTGCAGCACCTGGACTCCCAGACCCGGTTCCATCCGAGGTGACCACCAAAAGCAGAGGTCGAGCTCCCTTAAAGTCCACCACTCCGTCAATTGACTCTTGAACTATCGGTTTTGGCTGCAGACGCAGAAATGCCACCGGTCCATCACGCCGTGATACCAACTCATGCACATTGTTCGCGTCTTGTACGTCCCATACTTGGAATCCGTTTAAATACGTCAACAACAGCACTTCTCGAATTTCGCCTGAACCAAGCTCTAGCTTGTCAAAGTTTGACCACTGGACCTGAACATTCGGAAAATAACACAACTCCAAATCAGTCAAACAATTATCAACAACGCAAAACCATGAAGTCAACTGCCTCAAACTCACCGCGCACCCTCCAGCATCTCAGCAACTGGAGATGAAATTGCCCTGAAAGACACAGCAAGACAACCGCAACACCATAACGAAAAGAAGAGATACAATTGCACCCTTCGACAGGCACCACCATCGGCGTTACTGCCCATTCCTTACGTCTCCACATTACACGGCAATGCCACTTTTACCTGTTCGCGTTGACGCTCGTCTTCGTGATTCAGCGATCCATTCGAAGCTGCTGATACAGCAGCCTGACGGACGGTGGATGCAGCAATACTGCTCGCATTTGCAGAAACACTGCGCAGATAGTTGGATATAGTGCGAATGGAGGCAGGGAACGAGCTGAACTTGCCCCCACGGGGACTACGCACATGATAGTCGGCATCGTTCCTCATCCCACTGTATGCCTTGCTTAACAAAAGTTGTCAGCGCTTCTGTGCGCATGCCCACGCTTCGTTCCTGGGAACCCACAGCCCTGACAGAAGCAGCATCAGTACACGGGACCTAAAGAGCTCAAAGACGGCATACCCCTTCGGCAGGTCAAATTTGCGAAAATCCCTTTCGATTATCAGTTAGGTCTGTCACAGGAACTCGTAAACAAAAATCACCTTCTAGTTCAGTGAATTACCGGGAAACCAGTAACATGAAAGACGACTTCCAAAAGAATGCAGAGGACACCAAACATATACCGAACCTTTCTGCAGACTCTGGTCAAATCCAGATGCAATGGTGCCTGAATCAATTCAGGCAGAAACTTCAAACTCAAGGTGATACACGTTCTCGTACGATCTGCTTTCCATTGTGTGCTGAAAGCGAAACACTCTAACCATTCACTAATCCAACCTAATTCCACGGTATTTATCCATTTCCAAATATATTCAGATCAAAATCGCCAGACTCGATCACAAGCGGACCGAGGATGCATAAAGTAGAGCCTGCCGCAGAGCAAATACCTGGCAAAGACTGACGAGATTTTGTCAGCCCATTGCCTCCTCACAAACCCGTGATAGCCATGATTGCAATTAACGCACTGTCTCCACCAGTTAGGTTACCCTTGCAAGGATGATTTCCAACTGCAACACCGATCGAGGAGATAAATTCTTCACCCTGCACGTCCGAGCAAGACAAAATTCAAACACGGAAACAATGTTTACAAGTCTAGCATAACCCTGAAGAACCACAATGATACACAATCTGATCCAAGAGACACGCAAGCGATATGCAACATGCGATGTTCCAAGTCCCTAATACCATCGCACACTCCTACGCCTTGATTTCGAATGCGCAAACAAACTTTCAGATTTCAACTCATTGCTGTTTCCATCACAATAAAGCTCTCACACGTGACAAAGCAAACAAATCAGAGATCGGGAAAGCCAATCATCAACCAAAGCAGAAGGACGAACGAATTCGGCGCTTCTCCAGGTGCACCTCCGATTCCAACCTCTCCGCTCACAGCACACAAAATTGAAACAGATAGCTCAACCGCATCTTGTCGTGACGGCATGCACACGCCTTACCATTCACGCTTCCGGGACACAAAATTACCACACGCTAACGCTCTACCACGCAACATCCACCACAAGAATTTCCCACACACGCGTCCAATCACAACAACCACCACAATCTTCGCGAATTTCGTGAATTTCGCACCCTAAACTCCATCGCTCCACTCCCAAACACCGCACCACGTACTCCTCCACTCTACTCCGTGCCAACCCCTTGCCATACCTCCAACCGCTGCGACGCATGACCACAATCCCTCTCTCTCTTTCTCTCTGTCTCACGCGCAACATACTTACCTGACGCCATGAGTACTCCCATCCGCAGTCGCTAATTCCTCCACCGGCGAAGCATCATCAAACTACGAGGCAAGAAGTAAGGGGACAAATAAATATATATAACAGAAAGAAATCGATTCTGTTACCGTGCAGGCAAATTGGTCGCAGATAGCGATGCGGAAGAGTGAGAAGCCGCGCCTTTACCACTCAGCTCCCGTAAAGGTGGCGGGGCCACAGCCACGGGTGGCGTGCACCTTCCCGTCTCTCTTTACCAAAAACGAAAGACGATCCCAAAAAACAATCAAAAAAGAAAGGAAAAAATTAAACAGTGGCGCCCGAGCGTCATAAAAAAAACTCCAAACAAATCGAGAGACGCC
Source organism: Pohlia nutans (assembly GCA_022496805.1). NCBI lineage: Eukaryota > Viridiplantae > Streptophyta > Bryopsida > Bryales > Mniaceae > Pohlia > Pohlia nutans. Next base: position 6,816,328 of record CM040104.1, read on the forward strand.
GAACAAACTGAAGAATGATTGATGATTTGCGACGAGACCTGCGATCACGGCATTGCAATGAGCGATGGAAGTCGGTCGGTGCGTGCGGGAGTGCGTGCGAGAGGATGGATCGGGCGTAACGTCAGGGGCGAGCCAAATTGGATGGCGAGAAAGAGGGCTTTCTTTATAAAGGAGCCAGAGCAGGGAGATCGAGAGACGGAGGGAAATGGGAAGACGGGCCGGCTCGTATGAATTAGGTAATCGTTTTGTGAGCCCGGTTATCGGTGGAGAACCAGCGTCGTCGAGCACATCGAGGCCGATAGGCCGAGATTTGCTGAACGGCGACGGCTCTCTACCGATGACCGGGCCCACAAAACGATTACCTTTCATAACCGGTGGACAGGGACTGTCGAGCCATTTGATAACTGGCTACTTACCGGCTGGTTGAATTTGAATAAGCGTATTTGAATTGTTCATGCTCAATTTTGTTGATGTGACGGTACTCTTGGCTTCTGCGAGCATCGCGGTCTTCTTTTGAGCATTCTGGTTTTTTGTTTTTTGTTTTGATTTGTGCTAATGGGAAGGAATGTTGATTGTAGCATGGCATCTTGTAAGCGTCTGCGTTCTAGTTGGCGGCGAGGTGTTAATTCTTTTGCGAAAGTAGAATCAACATGAGATTTAGTTGCGGTAGACGATTCTGTGATCGAGCATTTGGTTTCATCGCCAATTGTGTCATCGATTTCGGTTTCATCTCCAATTGCGTTGCCAGTAGAGGAATCGATATTTGCTGATTCTTGTCCTTCGTTCGATCTTGGTTTTGATTTTAGTGACACGGATTTATCTCAGGAGCAAGATATGACTACTCCGAGTGTTACAAAACGGGGAAGAAATGGGAAGAGAGTTGCTCTTGATCGATCGTTAGTTGTTGGCGACAAATGATGTTCATCTCGTCCTCCGTGGTGGGTCCCATGGGTCACATCAGAGGCCATAATCGTTTCCCACTAGCTCATAACCGGTTCTGTGAAACAGGTTACCAATTATTAAGGTACATGCTCGGAGCCAACCAGAAAGCGACACGTAGGCGAGACAGTCCCTGGAACCGGTTATGGGATACTTTTTGCAGGTTAGCCCGTTTGCTATTGAGGTGTGGGCAGATGCGATTTGAGAACCAGGGATTTCGGTTTTTCGGGTTTAGGGTTTGTTATAGCATATCGCTGTTTTTCGTGGCTAAGATCATATGTGGCTCGTTTGCACGCTTGTTTAGTACAGCAGGTTAGTGTTCTTTCGTGTTTTGAGCAGCCTAGGCGAGCGGGGCCCGGGGTTGAGGGGTGGGTTCTGGCCCCGTGTTGAACCGGGTCGGGTTCGACGGACGGATAGTGACGAAGTAGAGTTGCAAGATGCGTAGATGGGCTAGGGACTGTGTGGACGGACGGGCAACGGACGGTGTCAATAGATGATCGGGGGACGATATGGATGGTTTTTGGTCAGTATAGACGGACGATCCCTAAACCTGAAAAACAACTCCCATCTCTAGTACGCAAACTTCATTTTATCTCGGATTAGGTTTATTCTATCTTCTGTATGGTTGGTCAGTGCTGAAGGGTGCGACAAGGGTTTAGGGTCAGTCTCGAACTCAGCTTAAGCGAGACTAGTGACGGAGTTGGAGACAATCATTGTATCGGTATCATGTATTAAACTTACGTGAGCTCGTTTTCGTATAGTAATTAACAACAAATTAATTCTAAGAGTATTAACACATAAAAATAGAATACCTGTAGTAAAAACATTAAATACACCGTTGAACTAATTTCAATTGATTCTATTTTTATTACATTTTAGACCCACTTAGAATATACCCCCATTTAATTTACATGCTTAATCAATTCAAAATACAATATATGCGTATCAATGCATAAAAGAGAATAGTAATAACACTAAATACACACTTGGACTTAGTCCAATACTATTTTTAATACATTTTGGACCCACTTAGAATATACCCCCATTTGATTTACATGCTTAATCAATTCTAAATAAAATTGGGTAATACTAAATACACCTTTGGACTAATCCTAAAACTATATTTAATAATTTACAAGTTGTGGTAATGACCTTACTTCCATTTGATTTACATGCGTTATCACTTTAAAATGAAAATATAACAATATTAACACATTCAATGTGCACTCACATATATTAGTAAATATATTATGGTTTAATAAATGTAACATATACCAAAAATATATAAAAATACTAATGTCAATTTAACTAGATCCCTAAAACTTGTTTGAAATGAACACTCATCTATGCATCATCCATCGTAATATTATTTCTTTTGTCGAAACCATAGCTTACTAACATTAAGTGACCAAGCCAATCACATCGTTGAAAATCAACAACAACCACATTTTTAGCATACTTGAATGAACTTCATCCGATTCAATACAAGTGAACTTCGACACCAAAAGTACATAATCCACCCTCTGGATCTAAATCTACAATTGCGGGCTTATCATCGATGAATTTTGTATGTTTTCTGTCGGGTATGACCCTTCGTTCCAGCGATTTTGTTAACACATCCATCTAATTAACGAATGAAATTCATCCATGCATTGTGCCTCCCAACGATAAAAATTCAAATTTCTGGCATAGCAAGTGAAGGAAGTTAGAGGCACACCGACAGAGAGCCACTGCATCGCCACATTGAAAATCACGTTTGTCATCATCATGTGGCCGATCAAACATGAAGATTGTTGAGTTAAGAAGGAGACTTTTTGTTTTATGAAGCATTTAGAATCGTTTTGTTAATTCCAAGTCCTAGAGTATTCAAACACAAACCCTTGGAATGCTCTGTTGCTACATTTCTCCTTGCCGCTCTGCTCGGACCATTTTGGATGTTGCCATACTAGCTTTGGCATTACAATGTTAGAAACAATTTGATAACAAGCATGTCAATTAGAGAAGCTCGAGTTCTTCAATCAGCGCTACCCCAATAAGCAGGTATGTTTCAAACATTCTCTTTTCTTTATCAGACATTTCTCTAAAAGCGTATTTAATTACTTTTTGAACAAGCGCAATCGAGGCGATAGGAATTAATTATTGGTGAAAAATGTACATGTAGTTGCTCGTCTTGTCTTGAAGAAGTTGGAGAAGTAACATGTCGATTGGAAGTTCCATAAGGGATGTTTGAAATCTTCAACGCTGCCACTATGTATATCAAGCAGGTATGTTTTGAACAATTCTCTTTTCTTCAACACTTGACAACCAAAAACTTTGAAGTAAGAGAGCCTCTTGTGCACTTAAAATTTATTTGACACGCAATGTGCCGGTAGGGTTATTGGTAAGAAATGGAGTCGGTCGTTCAGCCTTGAAGCAGTTGGAGCAATGATACTGGAGACTATCTTAGCATTCTAGCTTTTCGTTTGTTGTTTTCTGAGGTAGGGATTTCATTGCTGATGCTCAATGTTAAGAATTTCATTGCTCGCTACATTAATTTTTTAGAAACGAGTAGAATTGGAAGACGTGCGATGTGACTATCGTAAGTTCTAAAAGAGATTTAACTACCTTGAGTTCTTAGCGTTAATTTCTGGCCATACAATGGGTTTGACACTTCCTACCAAGATCGGGTATAGACACTACTAGAATACCAGGCTTGAAATGATTGAAATTTGACAGTTTTTGTCAATTATGACAACAAAGGCCTTTTTGAAGCATGCTTTGAGGTACTCAAAGCATTTATTTGTCTGAATTGACAGACTTTTGTTGGTGTATTTTATTTCTGACAACTCATGTGAATTCTCAATACACCATATTTTTAGTATATTTTGGTGCACAATTGCGCATAGCAAATGATCTTATTTTGAAATATTTTCATCAAAGAAAAGTTAGAACACCAAGTCATCTTTCACCTCCCAAAATAAATTTGTGATTTGAAGTTTCTATGCATGAGATATGGACAAAATTCAGTAGGGTTGTGAAGAATGTGCATGAGTTGTTTGAGAAGAAAATGTGTTGTTATCAGACTTTCGAGGTTCAATTGTGCATAGTAGACTAGCTTGTTTTGAGCAATGTTCAACTAAGAATACTTGCACAATCAAGTCATCTTCTACCTCCAACAAGAAATTTGTGATTTGAAGTATTTATGCTTAAGTTATGCACGTTTTTGTAGAATAGTTTAATCGGTGAATAAGAGAGAACAATGGGAGGAGAACTACATATCCCATACTCATTGTCAACACTAGTGCACTAAATTTTGTATAAACTTCAAGACTTCAACTCCCTTGCCACTCAAAATTTAGAAGTGAAATTCACATTCATCCATTCTTGACATACCACTTGGAAATGTGTAAATTTTACTCTAAATATTATTAAAATAGTTGATTATTTTATTAACTATAAATTTTAATGCCAACAGTAACTAATTGACTACAGTGGAAATATTTTCTAAAAAAAGTAATTTACTTTAGGGTAATTAAAAGAAATAGGGATTGTATAAATTACCGGGACCCGCTTGTAATTCCAGCATGTCATTTATGTAGAAGCCACGTGGAGGCCAAGTGTCACAACCGTAGCTTCCCTCATAAGCCACCAAAATTGACAGAATTTGTACAAAACTATGTCAAAACGATGTCCGAATTAAGTGATCCGAAATGACAGAAAGATTGACAGAAGACTGTCTAAATTCTGTCATCCTAGACGCGGTTCTTTTTGTAGTGAGAGTTGCGGTTCCCATTGCCAAGGGTGTAGTGGTGCTTTCCAATCTATTGGTAAGTACTAGTCGCAGTGCTGCAGATAGAACTGTCAGCGTCCATCTTCTCACGATTGAAACGTATCTTCTCATTATGGTAGGTGTGTAGGTACTCGGTTTCGGATCAGATGTTGGTTCAGGGAGGTTTTTAGATTCAAGACTCCTGAAAAATAGTTTTTCTTACCTTAACAAACTAGATTTGAAATTATTTCTATCATTACTAGAAAATCCAACTAATCTGTTGATTCGGTCGCGTTGACCGGGACACATTTCTGTTGATTTGAACAAAAAATTGACCAAATGAACAGAAAAGTGTCCCGGTCAACGCAACCGAATCAACAGATTAGTTGGATTTTCTAGTAGTGTTTCACCAGCTACATATGTTTCCTATTTACCAACACCAAGATTGTCTGTTGTAACATGAAATCTAGTGAACATTGAGCAGTACTCTCAAAATACGAACACTTGCTCCTTTCCGATTGCTTAGAGCTTAGCATGCAGCTGGAATGTTTTATTATATAAATCGCCATGACTTTGGACTGGGGTTGATGGTACCAGTTCCATATATCTTCCAAGCGCACAACACAGCACTACTAGAAAATATGTGTCCAGAACAACAAAAAATCAACAGAGAATGGTTGATAGTTGGAGTTGATTTGGACAAGTTGATCTGGACATTTTTCAACAGAAATATGTTGTTTGATTCTTGTTGTTCTGGTCCAAAAAATTCAATTACTCAAAAATAATAATTCTAGTACCCGAATTAAAAATTTTAGCTTTGCTGAAAACAAAATTTGTGCTGCCCGACCTAAAAATTGCAGCCTCCTAGACAATAATTTTCCGGCTGCCCGGGAAAAAATTTCCTGCTGCCCGGGGAAAAATTCATGCTGCCCGGACTGAAATTTTCAACTGACCGGACCACAATCTGCAACTGCCCAGACCATAGTTTCGGGCTGCCCGGACCACAATACCCCACAACATCTCCACCATCTGGATTTGAACCCGAGACCTCCTACATGGTAACCAAGAGATCTTACCAACTCACCAATGGTAAGTTACTTTGTGCTACTACGGTTTACTTATTGTTACTTATAAATGCTGACATCAAAAATTTGGACTTTTGACAATTTTAGTGAACTTTGAAGGCTTGTTTCTACTCCATACGGAGTCCGATTTTAATAAAAATTGTTGGAAAAGTTGCGTTCTAAAGTCTAGTATTAGTGGTAAAAATTTCACTTTGATCCAATATGTTGTGAAGCTTCTACATGCATTTTAGTAGAAGGGGGTTCAACTAAAAAATAATTTTTATCTTTGATACCCAAAAAAATATGTTTTTAGAAATTCTTGAAATTTTTTATAGATATAGATAAAAACCTGCCTAATCCACTACAAAAAAAATTTGAAAAAAAAAAAGTTTTTGACATCGTTAAAAATATCCAAAGTCTGCTATGGAAAAAAAATAGCTCACAGCCATTAAAATTTCGTCGAAAAAAAAAAAAAATTGGAATTTTTTGAAACTTTTTGTAGGTATAGAAAAAAGTCTGCCTGATCTAATGAAAAAAAAAATTTGAAAAAAAAAGTTTTTGACTTCGCTAAAAATATGCAAAGTCTGCTGTGGAAAAAAAACCGCACCCAGCAATCAAAATTTCGTTCAAAAAAAAATATTTTTGGAATTTTTTGAAACTTTTAATAACTATATAGAAAAGTCTGCCAGATCCACTCCCAAAAAAAATTTGACAAAAACATTTTTTATTTTTATTTTTTTTGTAATTAAAATTTATTTTTATTTTTTATAAATTTTTTATAAAATAATAATATTAATTATTACAGAAATGTTTAAAAAGTGTTTTTATAATGTTTAAAAATTATTTTAAAAATGTTTTATTTTCATTTTATTTTATTTTATATTAAGAATATATTAAAAAATCATTTTAAAAATTATTAAAAAATTATTATCCAACTTGATGTGGCCGAAATGCTGCCACATATCCACGTGAGATTTCAATTTTTATTTTCTATTTTATATATATATATTTTAAAATTATTCAATTTTTTTTAATATATAATTTTTTTTTAATTTATGTGCATGAGAACTCGCAGTTTTGATGAGGCTTCAGATTTCCTTTAATGTTATAGAAAGTTAAAAATTTGTGAAAATGGCACTTATAGTGCACAGACCAACAGAAATCAGTGAAAAAGGCACTTACAGTGCACGGACCAACAGAAATGAGTTGATTTTCTGTTGTTTTGGTCGTGATTTTCTAGTAGTGCAGTTACACTTTGTTGTAGAGGTGGTCTTTGTAGATTGTTATTTTAACATACAAGATTAGTACCTTTTAATGCTCATTTTAGTCGAGTTTATTTCTAACTTCATCTCATGTTGTTATCCATCACACGAACTCCATCATATAGGAGATGGCTATGGATTCCTCTTCATAGATTGAGGAGTGCAATTGATCGCAGATTTTACAAACTTTGCAATGTGTTTACCAAACTTATATGTGTGCCTGGTAGAGGTGCCACAACAAATCAAGATGTAGAACTGGATTTATTTATTGAATTCAAGGATCTGCTTTGTGACTACACTACTAGAAAATTCAGCGTCCAAATCAACAGAGAAGAGTTGATAGTATCTGTTGATTCGGTCGCGTTGTTTCGGTCATCCATCAACAGAAATCTATTGATTCTTTTTGTTGATTTGGTCAAATAAAAAATGAAAACTAAAAAAAAAAAAAAAAAACATTTTTTTTGCTGCCCGGATTTTTCGGGCAAAAATTCCTTTTTTTTCGATGCCCAGCACTTCCGGGTAGCCAAGCTATATACACATGGTTGCCACTCGGGTTTAAACTCGAGACCTCACACTTATGACTCTACTCACTAACCAATTCACCACCAATAGAACTTGATGAACAATGCATGATTTTTTTCTTACATATACACTTACTATTCTGTGTTTTCAAACTCAGCAGACTTTAGCGGCCATTTTGACATAGTAAATTTTTTTTTTCAAAACTCTTTAGACTAAAAAAAGCTAGGAAATCAAGTTAAGTTTCATGTCCAAAAATCCGTTTGTGATTTTAAGCCTCCATTCAAAAGTTATAAACAAAATTCAGAGAGGGTGTTTGAAAATATCAAAGAAAATATTCCTTGCTACCCCACTATTAATTTCGTCTATAACTTTTGAATGTAAGCTCAAAATCACAAACGGATTTTTGGAGATGTAACTTAACTTGATTTACCAGCTTTTCTTAGTCCAAAGATTTTTTAAAAAAAATTACTCTACTATGACAAAATGGCCGCCAAAGTCTGCTGAGTTTTTTTTTTTTAACCCCTAAAGGATCGTAAGGCCCCCATGCAGCTTTTAGAACTAGAAAGTGAGAAAATTCCGGTTCTTGGGCTTTGAATTGTAGGATGAGCAACAAAGAGACCTGGCTCTTTTTGAGAGCCAAATTTGTAGGTACTTCTTGATCGGAAATTCATCAAGTGAGCGATTTTTGGTGATTTTTTTGAGTTGCACAGTGGGTATCTAGGCGTCACTTCAAACCCTCATATCTTTTTCTTTACACCTCTAAATTCCTTGAAACTTTTTTCACATGTTTTAAATGATGATTTCTACTCACAATAAAACTTTCAGAATTTTTGGAGCACTTTTGAACAATCCAATTTCAGCATGTGTACAAAATACCCCAAACAAGTTCCATCAATCTTCTCAACGGTGGCATTTCTCAAAAATTGTGCGATTTTGTTGATCTTTTTTTCATAAAAAAGCTACGTAAGTCTTCTTTAGTTTCAACGGTGCCGATCGTCATATTTACCCCACACTAATAAGGCATTGAGCTTGCTACAAGAGCTAGTCAAGAAAACGAGAGCTAAGTTCAATACCCCCCGGTCCTTTAGGAGTTAAATTGTGAATGATTAAGTTAAAAAAACTTTCAAAGTACATAGAACTTCAACCATGGAGTTTTAAATGTTGCCCAAATGAGGGTGTTTTAAATGTTTTAAGTGTTTTGAGAGTCATAATTTTGTGTTTTGATGTTTTTCAACTTTGGGGATTATGTTCACAATCTTGTTTAGAGTTTGTATAAAGAATTTAAAACCAATTGGATCTATTTGTCATGGATGCCCGAAATTACCCAAAACTCAAAAAAAAAATCACCTTTTGAAAAATAACTTTTTATTGCAACTTGAATTGTTTAAAAAAATTCTAGGCATTAATTTAATAGTGAAACACAAGTTTATTAAAAAATTCACATCTTGTACAATAATTGTATTCAACAAATATTTTATCAAAAGGGGCTTACTCAAAAGTGGAAAATGGTTTGAAATCTTGACTCATGGTTTCGAGAGTTAATTAATTATTTGGCATCAATATACCGACCTTGCCCTACTGCTATGGTATAATAACATTCCAAAATCTTATAAACATACGAAGTCGAGTCCATAAATTGCAAAAGATTCCAAATATTCCTGAAATATTCCAATGGATTACAGAATATTCTAGAATATTCCAAAAATATTCCAAAAAGATTTCAGCTTCACTAAAATTTTGTTGATTTGGTCATTGCACTATTCAAATCAACAGAAAGTAGGTAACAATTTGTTGAGTTTTACAAAAAGTTTAAAAATTAGTGAAATCGGTCATTGCAGTGCCCGAAACAACAGAAATCAGTTGATTTTCTGTTGATTTGGTCACAATTTTCTAGTAATGCTAATATAGCTAGTTATACCAAAGAATTCAAGGGACTTGTTTGTGATCATTATAGCTGGTTAATCCAAAATTGTAAACAAGCGCCTCTAATATCAGGATATGAGAATTTGTCATTCGTCATCTTTCAGGTGATTGTTGAACTCTTAGAGAGCTACAAGGAGCAAGTTGCGACTGATCTATCGAGTTCCAAGTATAAACATGTTGGTAAAGCTCAAAATTTCTTCATTTGGATTTAGATTCTAATTTTGGGAGACTTGTTAGAGGTTGGAATTTATTGTGTAGGCTGTTTTATAGAGCTGTAAGTTTCTAAAAGTTCCAGGCCCGATTGTGATGTGTGATAAGCTCTATAGAATGTTTTCACTCTGTCTAATCCATTTTGATCTCCCCTCTCCTCGGTTTTTTATGTGTTTTCAGAGACTACTAGTTCAACAAAGCGCCAAAGACACGAACAAATTATATCAAAGGTCCTCTGAATGTATCACAATCAGCTTAGTCATGGAATTCCTCATCATGGGAGAAGGTTTCTGGCTGCCACATCTCCAATATCATCTCCAAAGCTTAGCTTGGACTCCCCTGTGTATCCCCCACTTGCTGGACCGGTAATGGTTGAACAACATATGCTTCAACTATAGCAATTGCAGTCTTATTATGAATTTTTGCGACTCTCGTTGTGGTATTGATAGTTCTATGTATTTACCATAAGCAAATCAGAAAACACTTGGGAGGACAGAAGCCGCTCTTTTATCCAAGTCCAGTTAAATCTGGATCAGGACAGAAACCCTATGGCAGTGATAATAACTATGCAACCGGTTATGTGTTCGGGGACGTTTCATCCTGCAACCCACTATATAATAACAACAATAGTGTATCTCCGGGGGGTGGGGGGCATTGGCAAAAATCGTAGAAACAACGTGCGATAAAAAATAGGGTCTAATATATTTATTGAAGATAATTTTTGCAAAAAACGTACATATAATAGAGGGTTTTAAAATAGTGAAACATGTTTACATGTAGAATACCATCACATATAATGGCTTCTTTTATCTAGTCAGTACATGTAAAATAGCGTGGAAACAATTACTAGGGATAGTGGGTCTAGGATAGGGTTTGTGCTAGTGGATGAAAAGAGGTAACTTTCTGTTGAAAAAGCTTGGATGGATGACTTCACATGCTGGTTGGCTTGAACATTACTTAATTAACGTATTCAATGTGGAGTTAATGTTCTCTACGTACATGCCAGGAGGGAAAAATGAGGTGTAAGAAACAAATGCAGTGTAAGAAAAAAATAGACAACAATTGGGCTCCGAGAAAAAAAAATGGGTATAGTAAAAAGAATTGATTACTTGGGGTATAAGGAAAAATGCAGTATAAATAAAATAGGGTATTTTTAAATGATTCTCCCAAAAATTTATAATTACTGATAGGATGTATTAAAATACAAACATTTAGTTTTTTTATAAAAAATACCATACCTTATAATCTTTTCTACAAGGTAAATAGCTCCCTAATAAATAAGTCCCGAGCGCACGTGTATGCAAAATATAAGAAGGAGTGCACCCCCGAGTAGTGTATGTGATACACCATGGGAGAGGCGTGCACATGATATGCAAGATGACAGCAAAGATGAAAATCTGAGCTCAGTGATGGTTGAGCTGGAGAAGTCTTGTCCAAAAACTTCGCCTCCATCAGTTCCTCCCGTGAGTGTTGCAGAGTTATCAGGACGTCAAAAGTTTGAATTGAACGTGGACTAGTATCAACAAACTCATACTATGAACCTACAAGTGCATCAATACTTGGAGATGATGAGGTGAAGTTGTTAAGTGAGCGCAACCGATTGAAGTGTGACGAGGAGCAACCTTTGGTACTTGCCAGTATTATTAACCGATTGCGAGCTTCTACCGTTCCTGTATATACAATGAAGGGGTCAGACGCCGGGTGCTATCCTCAAGACTCAGAGCAACTAGTTTTGGAGGATGCAATGTCTTGGTTCAATACTGCCTTAGCTATGCCAAATTCTCTCTTTGCACTGAAAGAAAAGGTCCCTCCAAATTACGGTGCTGCTTTGCCAGCTAAAGTGGCAACAAAACAAGACAACTACTTCAAGGGAGAACAAACTAAGAGCAACTTTGTGATGGCCCCTACTCCGCCCCCTACTCTTCCATTTCCCATGAAGCTGGGCCCATCAGAACAAGAATCAAAGGTTCTGAAGCCTCATAGTTCTAGAAAAAATTTACACAACAACCGATATACGAAGTTTGAAGAAACTGTGGATCTATATCCAGTTGAATGTCAACCAAGTGCGCTAGTGAAAGCAGCTGAGAAGTTGGATGCTCTGCTCAGGTCAAGCTACATTAGTGCTCCTTCTCCATTACCATTTCCTCTTCCAATTCCGTCCATCATTCAAGCTTTGCCTATTGTCCCTGCAGAACCTCCAGATGTTATCTTCCCAAAGCTCCAAGATTACATGCATCAATTTGCTGTCACTTCATTGACTGTTGACTCGAGCATGAAAAGGTGGTCCTCATCAGACTCTCCTTCATCACTCAAAGAACAAGTGGATTTCCAAATTCGACCGCAAGAGCTTGGCACTTTCGATCAAATAAACCTTGTCTCGCATTAATCCAGTAAGGACTCGTTTGCAAAATGATGAAACTGCACACAGTATCCACATTAAATTTAGAAGCACTAGTATAGACACAAGGTCTTATCCTTTGTTTGCCCCGCTACACCAGTCTCCTTAAAAAATGGATGGAAATAATGGTGGATGGCAATCAGGTGTTGCCAATACAAACCCATTTGGTCCCAGTATAAATCCATTTGGTGAAGTTGGAGATCAATCCATACAATCTTCCATTGGTGAGCTTGGCTTCACATCTACAAATGGCTCTGTTTCTATGAGGTTGTCATCGGCTCTTGGACCTCCAGGTACACTCTCCTCAAGCCCCCCTTGACCTCATACCCCTTCTCATAATTCCTATAGAAATGCTTTTGCAGCTGCTCTTCATCCTCTATCTTCATCTCCTCTTTCTACAAATAATGAAGTAGTCCTTTTTCCATCTTCTCGAGGAAGTGTCTTTCCTATTCCAATTGGGGGAAAAAATGCACCACCTCCGCCTCCATCTCCAAGAGGAAGAGGTCCACCAACGCCACCCCCACCTCCAGGACGTAGAGGTCCTCCTCCACCACCACCGCCTCCTGGCGGTAAAGCTCCACCACCTCCCCCTTTGCCCTGGGATAGACCGCCCCCTCCACCACCTCCCGGTGGTAAAGGTGGCAAGGGACCACCATCCCCGCCTGGGTTGAAGCCCTTGATTTTCAATAGGTCGTAAGCAATTGCAAATAGCTTCCTGAAAGCAGAGAAGGGGATTTCGCCACCAAAATAGAAGCTGAAACCTTTGGATTGGGATAAAGTGAAGGCAGCTCCTGATCATTCCATAGTCTGGGACCACTTGACTAAGTCTTTCGAGTAAGTACACACAACCTGAATGTGCACAACTCCATGTGCTCCTGCATTTTTTTGTATTCCAATATAGCTAAGTGTGACGCCCTGAATATTTTAATACACCCTGATTATGACAACATATTGGATCTAGCGTCGTCAAGAGAATGACTGGTCGTATGAATGCAGGCGTGATCCACAGATGCTGGAGGTTCTATTTGGAATACAGCCAACCGCTTCTAAGAAAGAGACTGTGACAAAACCCGCAGCAAAGAAGATAGAAACTGTGACTATATTAGATGCAAGGAAGGCTCACAATTCTGCAATCCAACTTTGTGCATTGAGACTTGCAAGGCGTGAAGTCTATGAAGTATTGCTTGAGGGTAAAGTTTACACTGAAACAATTAGTGATGGGACGTTCTTTACTGATCAAGTTAGCGACTCACACAATTTTACAACTGCGGAAACCATATCATTCTAATTGACCTGCAGATGGCTTATTCTTGCAAGTGCTGCTTTCCAGGTGAAGGCCTAACACCTGAAGTCTTGGAGACATTGGTCAAAGTAGCTCCTTCAGATGACGAGAAGAGGAAGTTTCAAAAATTTGATGGCAAACTTGCAGATTTTCGTCCTACAGACCGGTTCTTCCATACACTATTGGAAGTTCCGAATGCTTGGTTACGACTAAATGCGATGTTGTATCAATCTCAGTACAAAGAAGAAGTACGTAGTGTAAAAGATTCACTTCAAGTCCTTGAGGTGAGTTGAAAAGCATGTTCAACTTTTATCAAAGTGTCTTCTGATCCATAGAAAAGTTCATTTCATAGATCAACACTTTAGTATGTTTGGCTGGGTTCATGTTTCCCGTATTTAACTACCTCGAGGACTCTTGAACGAAATTACCTAAGATATGGCCTGCTCAAACTGAGAGACTGACCTCACTTTTCTTTTATATATATATATATATATCCTTAGGCAGTTAATCATTGTGTAAATAGTTTGGAATTAATCTAATTTGCAGATTACAGATGGCCTGCAAGGAGCTAAAGGGTGATGCGCAAGCTTTTAACCCCTAAACGTTCCATCGTCTAGAAACTGGATCATGAACAGTTTCAAAGCCTTGCAACTTTCTCGTACAACCTCGGATGACTTTCATCCAAGTCATCTTTGTAAGCCTATTAAATTCTCTACCAATTACAATAAATCTCTCGTGATGGGGAGCTGCTGATAATATTGGAGAGGCCTCCAACTACAAGTATGTCAAATTTGTTGGGTAGATTTTAGACTTGCAATAGTCCTCTCATGTACACCTCATGTACATCTGAGCCATGCTAATATCTATTTTTGAGGCTAGGATCTACTTTTGTTCAAAGGGTTGGTAAATTTAGGGGTCAAATTGGACACGCTCCTGAAACTTGCTGATGTGAAAGGAACAGACAACAAACAGGTACGCTACGAGGAGCTCTGACTGGAATAGAATGACAATGCATTTCAGTGGAATCATGCACGGAATATATTTGCTACAGTTGTATTTAGCCCAAAAATGAGTGTCCCTGCAATGCCTCTTCCCTACGGTCAGAGCCAACAAAACAACTCTTCTTCACTTCGTCATACAGGAGATTATCAGATCAGAATCCTCAAGGCTAACGCGACTGGCTAGTGCAGGCAATGTACCCAATACTCCTACTACTCCAGGCTCTCCAAATCCATCCAATTTTTTAGCAAAACTAGAAGCAGCAATGGAAAACATTCCAAACGCCCAAACTGTGAATGAAGAAGATTCCAAGAAAATGGAAATGGAGATGGTGATGGGGCTTCCAGCCGAACTGTCCAATGTGAAAAAGGCAGGTGGGTTAGACCTGAACTCACTGAAGCAGTCTTCTCAGAAATTGGTGAATGGGTTACAAGGGATTAGAGCCCAACATGAGAAAAGTTGGGACAGACTATTTTGGTGCCATTTTGACACCAAAGGCCACAGACAGGTCATTTTAGTGTCATTTTACCCATATTAGGTTGGTATGGAGGTTGGCACCAAAGTATCTTAATTGCATTTCAATGCATCATGTTCACATGCCTTGAAGTTCCTGATGAAGTTTGTGAGAAGAAGCATGCCACTCCAGAAGTAGGAGTGAGGGGTCTAGAGCGTTCTTAGACCTTTCTGACGACAAGTTCCAGCAAGCTATGGAGACGTTTGTTATGAATGCTGAAGCTCAAGTGACAGCTGTGCAAAACGAAATCGGCCAAGTATAGGTTCAATTGAAAAAGGTTAGTGTATATTTTTATGGTGGGGATGCGGCAAAGCATGAGTCTCAGCCTCTCAAAGTTTTCATAGTAAGGTAACTATACTTTAAAGCGTCCACCTTGCCAACTAAGCCAATTTACATACATAAAACATAAAATATTTTCAGTGGGTCTTAGTAGCAAGTTCAAGAGGACTCCAATGCACTTTAGCATGCATTATTTGGACACCGTATGAATAAGTTATGAATTTCCAAAGTGTTGACTATAGGTTGACCTTAAGCGACCCTAAACTCTGATGTTCCAATTGTGCACATTCTCATCAATAGTAGGGTGTCAGAATCTACTTATGGAAGATTGAGCTAAGGACACTTTTAGGAAAGGGTCGCTTTTAGATATAGTTACCTTAGTGAAGCAGTTTCTAGGGATGCTTGAGCAGGCTTGTAAAGATGTCATCAAGGCCAATGCTCAAGGTGCCAAAAGTACTGGGCATCTCGCATGACCTAAAGTGTAGAGTCATTCTTAGTCAGTTCAGGTTTGTACTATAAATGTTGGTTGCACAGTTAGAGAGGGAAATCTCCTCCATTGGAAGAGACTCAGTACTTACAATTTTTCTCCAAGAGGCCGGGGATTACAAGCATTTGCTGCATCGATTGATGCTCTATGTGTTAGTATCATTTCTTCAACCTCTACTATCAATTTGTACACTAAAGTTTTCCAGCTTTATAGGTAGTCATTTCATTTAGGAGAGGGAGAGCACCTCAATTTATGGACTGAGTTATTTCTAGTTATTTTGTGTCACCATCAGCAAAACATGTGAGGGCCCATCAATCTGTCCCTGAAATGAACTTTTGATGAAGTTGGGACTAAATGAGAGTTATTCAAGGGTATTAGTGTGGATAATATTGTAGTTTTATGATAGCTCCAAGACTAATTAATTAATTTTCCAAGTAAAAGTGCCACCTGTCCTACAACTATTGGTTGGAGCATGTGTAAAAGTTGATGTGGTACCAAAATAAATCATGATTGTATTTTTTTATTTTTTTTTATTTTTTTGGTTTATTTCCTAATGAAAACAAGTTTCATTGCTAAAATGAAAGAGGACAACATCTCTCAAGAAGGAGACCCTAAATTATGATTACGATTTGACATGTAGTGTCTAACTTTCCACGAGAATATGAGAGAGTTGTTTATTAAGATACTAGAAATGTCTTTCATTAAGGATTTATTAGAGAGACTTTTCAATAGCCAAACCATTCATCTGTAATTGTTGAAATCACTAAAGTTTGAGACGAAGTAACCTCTAGATTCTCCTTGTAGAGAGGTGTATCTTGCAAATAACTCTCTCATTTAAGAAGAGATACAAAATTTATATTGGACAATTCGTCTCTTTTTTACTAACACCAATAAAATGTTCAAATTCTAGCCAATCTGCTTTGCCGAGCAAGAACTCATCTCAAATGGAGACTAGTGAGAATTACCAATCTAAATGTCAGTAAGAAAAATTTGAATTCAGAAAACAATAAACATGCGAATTCATACGAATTCAAATTTACAGATAAACGTATCTCAAATCCAAATCCAATTGCACTATCTCCAATTGCACTACCTGGGAGAACAAATGGCAGTGCAATTCTGTAACTGCAATCCTATAATTAGCTGTGATCTTCTTCACATTGCTACTTGTCTAAAAGCAGATCATGACGAGAAGGTTGTTGGAGAACACTAGACTTATCATTCATGCCAGACTATTTGAACAACTCGTTAGTTTAATTCATCAATATAATCAGTAGTCATTAATGCCATTGCAAGAATGCTAAATTGCCACAAGGAGATTCTACGGGTGTCCCGTTTGGAAAATAGCTTGGTTTTCCTTGTGATTTCCCTCTTCCAATTACAGTATTACACTTGTGAGGGAATGTGGCAATCTCGGAAAAAATAGACAGTTCTCTCATAGTGTATGAGGGACTTTGATGCATAGAGAATTTGCTAAAGGAATTGAGAACAAATGAAAGATATGGGGATGCTCAACGTACCTAGAATCAAGGAAATTCAATCCCCTATAAACAGTTTGGAGGGAAAATTTGAGGTCCATTTCAAGCTCCATTCCTACATGGAAATTTCTCTAAATCCCAAAGGATCTCCTTGTGTTGTTGTCCACAGGTGTTTAGTGATCATTTGTTTGTCTTGATCAGGAGGTAAAATCTGCACCGGGGAAGAAGGAAGTTGTGCTACAATTGTCGGGACGTATCAAGCTCCATAATCTAGTGCTCAAGTTCAGGAGTCGATTGAAGACACTACAAGGAGAAGGCGTCACTTTTCACTCGGTAGGTGAGTCAAACGGCGCCACTTTGCATTCATTGCCCACACTATAAGAAACCCGTGTTTTTTGTGACATCTCTGCAGATATGGCGATTAACATGTGGACATGCATCTGGAAATTGCGTTAACATGAGGACATCATTGAAACGATGAAAACAAGTGAAGACATTAAAAAAAACATTCGCGTGTTTTCTATAGCATGCGTGTCTAGACATGGATTTGGGAGGCTAAAAATTGTGCCACGTGGGTGCCACGTCGAGTCCACATCAGCAGCACAATGACGGGCAGTGCCACATGGCGATGGATTTCATCCGGCCCCATGGTGATGTGGCAGATGACGTGGTCCCGCCAAAATTTGACGTGGCGGCGCGAAAATCCGACATGGACCCGCCAAAAGATGACGTGGCATGCCTCGTCAGCAGACTTTTGGGCGGTTTTTGAATCAGGAGGGTGTTCATTTGGACGTCCCACGTGACACGGATGTGTTTCCTGAGACATCGCGCATTGACAGTGTGCTGTACGCCGAGATGTCTGCATAGACGCGTAGTATGTCTGATTGAACGTTTATGCCGACATACCCAATGTCACAGTCGATACGATAGTTGATTTGGCCATGTCCGTGTGGACGTCGCTGTCAACATCGAGTATGACTACTGTGCGTCTGTATCCCGTGCACCTGGGTGTTGCGGAAGACATGGCAGATGTCTCGACGAATTTATGCATATGTGTGGTGACATCTCTTTAGACATGGTTGACCGAACGTTGTGAAATTGTCCACGTTTAAGAGGATGTTCTACATGTTATAAAAGACATCATTATGAACACTGTCATCTCACTCAGCGTGCACATGTGACTATGCGAACGTCCCGAAGTTATCTCGGACGTCTCTCCCAACATCCACTATGATGTTGTACATGTTATACAAGACATCATCATGAACACACACTCGTCCTATAGAACATGCACATGTCACTATGCGAACATCGACGTTGGTACACTAGTACAAAACATAGTGTTTTGTCACCAAATTTTGCACCAATAAATTAGTGCATTTTAAATGATGCACCAACTTTTGAATTGTAATTTATTGGTGCTTTTGAACATTCTGTTGTAAAATAGAGAAATAATTCACTTCATTACATTGATATTGCAAATCACGTAATCCTCTTCAATTTACAAATTCTGAAATATCAAATTTTCGTGAAATTTGAATGCTGTGAAAAAAATGTGCGCTGCCCGAAAAGAAATTTCAGGCTGCTCGGAAAAAAAATTGGTTGCCCGGAGCCATTACACCTTTGACCTAACCCTGGTCAACACCAAAGTCCACTCCTCATCATCACGGTCAACCCCAAGTCAACTCCATGTCATCACATGTCGCCCATGAGATTTGAACTCAAGACCTCATAGTTATGGGTGGAGAGACTATCACCACTTTCCCAACCCACTTCTCATGTCCAAAATGCTTAAAAAATCGAGAATATACAATTGCCAAAAAAATTCAGCACTTTACATTGTTTAGTAAAATTTTCAAACGGTCATAACTTTTGCAATACAAAACATTTTTGAACGTTTTTTTTTTTTTTTTTCATGGATAGATGTTGTAATGAGGAATCTACTCTAATAAAAAAAAATTGGCAAAAAATTTAAGAGTTTTTCTCTATTCAATCTAAAGTGACAGCAGAGTTATAAAAACATATAGTAATTTTTAAACCTTCATAACTTTTGCAATACAAAACATTTTTGAAATTTTTTTTCATCTGTAGATGTTGTAAAGTGTTTGATGAGGAGCTCTTGTATTTTACCAATAAGAGGATGTTTCTTTGAAATTCACATAGGACATAATTCGCATATTTCTCAAATTCACGTAGGGCATAATTCACGTATTTCTTGAAATTTACGTAAGACATAATTCATCTATTTCTTGTGTTAGGTGATATTTGTCAGTAACTGAAAGTTGACGTGAATATAAATTATGATACTTTGTTGAACCATTATTATGTATGTTGTAGTATATAAGAATCCCTTGATAAAAATATGCAACATATCCTAAACATACGTTTAATACATACATGAATAACGTAATCCTAAATACATGATATCATCAGATGAAGGTTTATTTTTTCAACAATGACGAATTATTAAACTATGAAAATTCGGAGTACAAATAAGACGTGCAAAAAAATTATAAAAAATAAATAAATAATGAATTGGTTATGTGCTTCAATTACCTATAAAATTCAACAATATACGAATAATAGACATCGCATCGTTAAAACTATCAAATCCATGTAAATTTCACATACAAACATGAATAGAGGTGAGAATGTATTTTTGTCACCAACATATGAGTTTGGTGTTTTTTGCAAACTTCGATTAGTTGCAAAATTCGATTAGTAACAAAATGCCATGGTTTGTACTAGTAGTATCGCGAACGTCCCTCCCAACATCCCCAGGTGATGTTCCACATGTTATAGAAGACATCATTCGGAATACCCACTCGTCTCAAAGAGCATGCACACGTTACTATACATAGTATTCCACATGTACATCGGATTTAGGGCTGACAGTCACAAATACGTATTCCAATTGCATATGCATAACACATTGTAACATCAAAGTTCAAAGTCATAATTCTATTGTTTGTGAGCTCAAACTGCACAAACTCTACATCTATGCATACGACGAAAACACATACATCTATTGCGAACCCACGAATTGCATGAATGGCCTACATGGTTGTGCCGTCGTCGGTGTGTCTTCCTCAGCTTCGCTTGCTCTTGACCTCTCTGCGCACTGCATTTAGTTTGGTCGCATCCTGACGAGTGCATTCGCCTCGCTTCAATGTCGGCCACTTGCTATCGGTGCTCCCCTAACATGTGAAGTATCATCTACGATCATCCAAGTCTGCACATGTACAACACCCCAACGATGCATGTGGTTCAAATTTTTTTCATGAACAATGGCATTGGCATTTACAGTACTAGCTCGTGTTCTATATCCAAACTACGTTCTAATTAATATTGCATAAACGCGGAACCCTGATCCTCCACTGCAATCATTGATCATGCCCCACAGTTGGGACTACAAACTATATCAGCTTGGGATGTATCTGTGGTCATTCCAACAAACATCTCGGATGCTCATGTGAACGCGAAAGCGTTTGAGCTGACGTCTAGCCAAACGTTGTTCAAAACGTATGCGTTGTACCTTAGCCTACATACGGCTTGCTATAGGTCACCTCAGTTCCATTTAGTCCATGTTTAAAGTGTGATCACTCACCAAATTCCTTAGACATGCATTCCTTCATTTCTTCTTGGCCGCCTCCGCTCTTGTTGAGGTGCCTACCTGCATTTGTTCAATAACAACATGTCATGGATTGTTTCAATGCAATGTTTGTGTATAATTTTTGGTTACCCTACCCCACTATGATATTCCTTAGCATGAATTTTGACCTCATAGAAAATTCCAAGCACTTGGTACGGTTTTGAGAGGCCCGCCAGTTTTGGTGCCTTTGATGGTGCTTTTGCTGTCCGAACGGGCTTGACAGTGCGCCTAGACCATCCCGCGGATCCATCCGGTGTTTCCAGAGCCTCCTGCACTTCCATTTTAGCACTGGTTCTCGAAGTTGCAACCACGTTCAAAGTAAACATTGCAAAATTATTGAAGGTTAGATTAGAATGCCAAAGCCTCACACAAACACTTGGAATGCATAGGAAAGAGATAATCTTTACTCATGGGCTGCCCCTCTTAAGTAGCACACCCAAGGGAGTCCCCTTGGCAAACCATATGGGACATCAGCCCATACTCCACTCCTAGTACACTAGGATCAGCCCATATCACTTGGGAGACCCAATTCTCATTACTTCTAACTAGTACCACTTCTCTAGTTGCAAGTCTAGCTCATTCGCATCATCTACTCGACCTAGTGCGCATGGCTATGAGCAACTTCAGCCCACGCAATCATCCTACTTCAACACTCCCACTTTGCGAATAGCCAAAGCCTTCGAGCCCAAATGCCGCCACTAGTCTTTGATGTCGATCTCTCGCAAGAGCCTTTGTGAGCACGTCCGCCACCATGTGCTCCGTTGGACAATACTTCAACTCTATCACCTTCATCTCTAACTTCTCTCGAATGAAGTGATATTGCACATCAATGTGCTTTGTACGTGAGTGATGCGTTGGATTCTTCGCCAATGACATACTCCCTTGGTTGTCACTCATGATTGTTGTAGCCTCCTCTTGAGTGCATCTCACATCCGCCATTAGTTGCCTCAACCAAATGGCCTCCTTCGTACCGTGGCTCGTCGCCATGTACTCCGCCTCAACCGTTGACGTGGCCGTGGTTTGTTGGCGCTTGCTATTCCATGAAACGGCCCCCGATCCAACTTTGAACATGTACCCCGTGGTCGATCTACGATCATTGGTATCACCCGCATAATCCGCATCACAATACCCACTCAACACAATGTTGTCACCTCCAAGACACAACCTCACATCACTTGTGCCTTTCAAGTACCGCATGATCCTCTTGACCGCAACCCAATGACTTGAACCCGGTCTTGCCATGTGTTGACTCACAACGCTGATTGGATACGCAAGGTCCGGCCTTGTTGCAATCATAGCATACATCAATGACCCTACAGCTTGCTTGTATGGCACATCCACCATAGATTGAGCCTCTAATGCATACTCCTCATCGGTGAGTTTCACGAGTTTGGAATTCACATCCAATGGAGTGCCAACCGGTTTGCAATCCTCCATGCCAAAGCGTTTGAGAACATCCATAACATACTTGCTTTGATTCATTGTTATGGTGCGTGTTGCTCTATCTCGCACAAACTCAACTCCTAAACAAAAGTGCAACTCACCCAGATCACTCATCTCGTACTCGTTCTCAAGCATTGCCTTCAATGCCTTCAAAGAGCTCATACAACTTGCAAGGATGATCAAATCATCCACATATATGATCACGATGACCACATGTTGCCCCTTTTGCATGAAATACAAGCTGTGATCAGCGATGCTCCTTGTGAACCCGATATGAACAAGAAACGTGTCAATCTTTTGATACCATGCGCGTGGAGATTGCTTCAACCCATACAATGACTTGTTCAACTTGCAAACAAGGTTCTCATTACCTCGTTGCACAAATCCTTCGGGTTGTACCATGTAGATGTCCTCGTCCAACTCGCCGTTCAAGAACGCCGTCTTCACATCCATTTGATGCATTTCCAAATCCATGGCAGCCCCGATGGCCAAAATGCATCGAATAGTGGTGAATTTCGCCACCGGTGCAAAGGTCTCATGAAAATCAACACCTTCGATTTGTGAAAAGCCCTTTGCCACCAATCTTGCCTTATAACGAACCACATCACCCGTTGCATCTCTCTTTGCACGAAATACCCACTTACAACCGATAGCATGGCGATTCTTGGGGAGCGGAGTCAATTCCCAAGTGCCATTGTCCATCAACGAATTGTACTCCTCTTGCATGGCTTGCTCCCACTTGTTTGCATCATCACAACTCAACGCTTCACGAATCGTCAATGGAGCATCTAAAAGTGCAACGTTTGCATGCTCCTCCTCACCTTGAGGGAGAATATGATTCTTCCACCACTCGCCAAGTGGTCTACGATTTCTCTCTGGATAACGACGATCGCTCGAGGATGCATTGTCTTCAACCGCCGTTGCTTGTGCCTTCTTCTCGCCATTCTTTGTCTTCAAAGGTGGCTCCTCAATATGTTCGTCACGACCTCCATCTTCGTCATCTTCGTCTTCATCAACAACATCAATAACGGGAGATTTGGAAGATTGGTCCACAATGGCCGGTTTATCGCCACTTCTCCCACTTGGACCATCGTCCAAATTGTCTTCAACCTTGGAATTCTCGCAAAATGTCACATCACGAGCTCGAATGATCTTCTTGGTCTCGAGCGACATGAGCCTGTACGCCTTGGTACCTTCACAATATCCAAGAAACACACATTTTGTTGCCTTGGCCTCAAGTTTGGTTCTTTGAGAATCGGGTACCTTTGCAAATGCGATGCATCCAAATGTGCGCATGTGCTCCACGCGGGGTGGCCTCCCACTCCACGCTTGCTCTGGTGTCATGTTTTGAACCGCACTCGTCGGGCATCGGTTGCGTGTGTACACCGCAGTCACCACCGCTTCCGCCCAAAGGTCCAAACCCAAATTTTGTGCATGCAACATACTCCTTGCCATTTCCACAATTGTTCGATTTGCACGCTCTGCAACTCCGTTTTGTTGTGGTGTATATGGCGTTGTGGTTTGTCTAGCAATGCCTTCTTTCTTCAATAACTCTCCAAATTGGTTGGACATGAACTCGCCGCCATTATCCGATCGAAACACCTTGATCTTGTGCTCGGATTGCTTCTCAACCAACGCCTTGAACTCTTTGAACTTCTCAAAACACTCGCTCTTTGCTTTGATCGGATACAACCATATCTTCCTCGAAAAATCATCAATGAACGTTACAAAATACTTGCAACCCCCCATAGACGTGGTCTTCATTGGACCACACACGTCGGAATGCACAATCTCAAGAACCTTGGTTGCATGAGTTGCCCCATCAACTGGAAACGGTGAGCGTTGTTGCTTGCCTTCAATACAACCCTCACATGTAAATGAACTAGGCGCGACGAGTGATTGTGCAAGATCCATGCCACTTATCATTCCACGCAGTGCTTTCACACTCTTGACATTCAAATGCCCGAGACGACGATGCCACAACGCCAACTTGTCTTCGTTTGAACTCGATTGCACCAACGTTGCCGATTCCGCCGCGTGCATCTTGGAAAACTTGATTTGGTACAAGCCGTTGACTTCGTGTATAATGGCCACCTCCTCACGACTTGGAGACAACACAAAACACCCTTGGTCGCTAAATTCCACTCGCAAATGCTTCATCACCAAATGTCGCACCGATAAAAGATTTGCCTTCAACTTGGGAACGTGGAGGACATCATGGATGGTAATTGTCTTCACACGACCCTTCACCTCGGTGTCTACGACGATGGATCCTTTACCCACGGCTTGAAGAACCGTATCATCACCCAAAATGACATTCTTTGGAGATATGACGTGATATGATTGGAAACAAGTCCTAATGGGCGCCATGTGACTCGAGGCTCCCGAATCAACAATCCAATCGATCACACTACCATTGCATGACACGTCACTTGCCATCATTGCATACTCGTCCCCGTCATCACTACAAGAAGAGACGCTAGTCATAAATGCGTACTCATCACCTGCATCGTTGACCTTTGTATTGTTGGCACTTTCCTCTCTCTTGCGTTTGTAGCAAAATTTTGCCAAGTGGCCCTTCTTACCGCAATAGTAGCATACCTTGTCTGTAGAGCTCCCACTCGCACCGCTCTTGGATTGCTTCGCCATAAGCGCCGCGCTATCGCCACGAGTCTCGTTCTCTTTGCGCCGCGAGAGTTCATGCAACAACCGTGATGTCACATAATCAAGAGTGAGCTCGCTAATGGGCCTACTCTCCATAGCAACGATAAGATACTCGTACGACGGCGGCAAACTCTCGAGGAGCGTCATAACGATATCACCGTCGGTAATGTTGACGTCTGCGCCGTTGAGCTGATCCGCAAGAGCCTTGACTTTGTTGATGTGCGCCAACATGTCGTCGTTTTCTTCCATCTTGATGGTGAAAAACTTCCGCCTCAAAAACAAGATATTGACCAAGCTCTTTGCCTCATGAATATTGCAAAGCTTGGCCCATGCCTCGGCGGGAGTCTTGCACGACCGAATATGAGAAAGCTGGGAATCAGAAAGATTAAGAGCCAAAATCGCAAAGGCCTTTTTCTCTCGCCGAGTGTACGCAGTTCGTACCCTAGCCTCGGCGTCGGACGAAGGCGGTTCCTCACTACCCTCAACTATCTCCCACAATTCTTTTTCGGCCATGACCATTTCCATCTTGAATTTCCACAAGTGGAAGTTGACGCCATCGAACTTGTCTACAACCTTAGCACCTTCACCCTCAAATGTAGCCATATCCTTGATTGAAGGACGTACGCTCACAAAATTCAGCCCCTAGAAAGCTAAGAAAAATTGTTTTTTATGATTTCTTGACAATTTTGTGATTTGTGAAGCAAATTGCACACGTATGTGCTTCTAATGCCTCCAAACTAATTCCAAACACTAAATCAGCACCTTTGTGCTACACATCAACCACACAACACTCAATCGTGATGGTTCTTAGTGAATTTGCACAAGATCATACCACAACACCCTAACTAGGAGAATTGCGCACTCGTTGGCTCAAATCCACTCAAATCAGCACCCTTGTGCTTCACAACATGTAATGCACCCTATGCACACCCTTGTGCCTTCCAAGGACTCGAAATCAATGCAAATTCAGCCCCTTCAAGTCCTAATTGCATTGAAATTCATCAAATCAGCCCCGTTGTGCATTCACTAACCCAAACTCTAATTTTGAGCACTCCAAGGGCATAACTCACATTCCAAACCCTTGTGCAAGAATTGTAATACCAAAATCAGATTGTAGACTCACCCCAAGAGCCTCAAAGCATAAAAGTGCCTTGCAACAACACAAGTGCACAAATTGAGCACAAATTGAGCCAATAAGCTCCAATAAGCTCCAATCAGCTCCAATATACTCCAACAAGCACCAATAAGCTCCAAAGCTCCAATTCAGCCCTTGTAGACGTGTATAAACTCCAAAAGTGCTCCAAAGTGCTCCAAAAGCTCCAAATCAACAAATGATAGCTCCAAAGTGCGAATTCAGCCCTCCAACACGTAGATCAAAGGTAGGAAGATTGTAATACCTCCCAATGTCGAAATCAGCCCACCAAAGCTCGAATTCAGCCCTCCAAAGCTCCAAATCAGCGCTCCAATACTCCAAAATCAGCGCTCCAACGCACGACCTCCACACAATGAGCAATCTAATCTTTGACTCACGCAAAACACATGAGTGGGCCCATAACCTATTGAAGGTTAGATTAGAATGCCAAAGCCTCACACAAACACTTGGAATGCATAGGAAAGAGATAATCTTTACTCATGGGCTGCCCCTCTTAAGTAGCACACCCAAGGGAGTCCCCTTGGCAAACCATATGGGACATCAGCCCATACTCCACTCCTAGTACACTAGGATCAGCCCATATCACTTGGGAGACCCAATTCTCATTACTTCTAACTAGTACCACTTCTCTAGTTGCAAGTCTAGCTCATTCGCATCATCTACTCGACCTAGTGCGCATGGCTATGAGCAACATCAGCCCACGCAATCATCCTACTTCAACAAAAATGAAATGTACAAAATAGAAGTACCCGGACTCTCTCCACCTACGGCATCGCATTCATTACAAAACGTCCAGTTGCGATCACCCCAAACGGATTGCACATACAATACCCCTTCAATATATGACATTGCACAAACTATACATTATCTGAACAGTACGTGACATTCCATAATGTCCACATGAATTGCTAAAACATGATTGCGTAAAATGTGTGGCTGTTCACTAGGATGTCTGTTGGATGTCTGCAAAAATGCCCTGGCGCTGCGTCTGATGTTTTGCACTGTGTTTCGAATGACATCTACTAGCAGTGGTACATGTTTTTGGAGAC
Source organism: Pohlia nutans (assembly GCA_022496805.1). Lineage (NCBI taxonomy): Eukaryota > Viridiplantae > Streptophyta > Bryopsida > Bryales > Mniaceae > Pohlia > Pohlia nutans. The sequence goes on from CM040104.1 coordinate 6,843,394, forward strand.
GTCATAAATAACGTGCCTACGCCTAAAATTTCACTATGTCTATGATGAATTTACCTGCTCGGGCTAGAATGACTCCTCTGTCTGCTCAGCAGAGGCCCGAGTGTCCAAGTCCCCATATAGATCCTCATCCTTTTCCTTGTCCGCGTCGTCTGCTTGGACTTTAGTGCCTCCATTTAGCGGCCCCTCTTCCGGGCCTCCTCTTTCGGCCTCCTCCAAGGATTGTCCTCCCCCGACATCCTCCAGTGCTCCTATCTCGGCATCCTCCTTGCCGCTGTGATTAGAAACGCCCGATGCTCCATGGTTTGATGAAGGTGCCCTCTTCATTCCAGACACGGCAGGCGGCAAATTGGTAACCTAATGAGCCACAGCCATTGCTGGCACCGACAGATCAGTGGACTGAGGGAATGATGTGTCTGTGTTTGATGTCCGTGCGGTGAGAAGTTGTATGAACATAGCCTCAAGCCGTTGGTTTGATTCATTGATCATGGCCTCAAACTGCTCGTTCGATGCATCGATGTTGGCCTCCATCTCATCCATATTGGTGCCCAAATTTTGAATCTCTTTATTGTGATCGGGATGGGTGCTCTATCTCTCATCTTGCAGCCGCTTGTATTCTTTCTCCACCTCTTTATTGATCGTTGTCTTGTACGGTTCTCGTTGAAGACGTATACTCTACGACAATCACGTTCATAGAAATGACATCTACACGTTGGGGAGGAAACATACAAGCTTTGAGAAACGTACAAGTTTGGTTACATCAGTGAATTGGCCTGCAGGGGTATTCCTGACACTGCTGTAGATGTTGTGAGTGTCAGCGTGAACGTCAGCTATAACGTCCAAGACGCCAGTTCAGACACTAGAACATTCTCACATATGTCCACAGCAACATACATGACAAGATTTTCACCAGCCTGACTAGCACCACCACACGGAGTGCGTGCATCTGCGTTGTCCTCGTTGCCTTGCCCTTCGACACTATCCGCATCTTCTTCCACTTCAACTTTGACTCCTCACTCGCCCGAATGGCCACGAGGGTGTTCCACTGCGCATCCGTTACTTCGGGAAATTTAGAGGCCTCACTGTCGATCGACCGATTCAGTCAAAAACAAACATTGATCAACACCTTTGTTATATATTTTTAAAACCATTTTTTGTCTATTTTCTTCCCATTTCCCTTCTTCGTGATCTTCCAATCTGCAAGCACAACGTAGTCCATTGAATCATTACTTCCAAAAATCATACATACATACGGGGACATCACAGTTGAGGGCACAGACAACCATCCAACAAGTTAGCTAATTTCCAATCGAAAAAAGAAAAAAGAAACATTCACACTTGCAAAAACTGTGTTGTATTTTGGATTTAGGGTTAAACTCTAAAACCCTAAAAACGGCCATAATGGATGTCGTCGTGGACGTCTATGGTCTTCGTCGACGCTGTGTTGAATGTCACACATAACAGGTCGGTGCTGCTAATGTCTGCATAACACATCTTCTACACAATAGTGTACACATGCGAACAAACATGTCCACACAACGTCATAGGATATAAGGAAGCATTATGGGGTAGCGATTGATGCTGCCATTGGCCATAGAAGAGTGTGTGAAAATTCAAAATAGCACATCAATGCCGGTTCACAAACACCACGTCATGTGATGCTTCAGTGCAAATTGGATGTAAACATTGGTCCTTGCTACAAATATTAAGGACATACATGTATACACCCGCTTAAAAAATCGAACCTTATTGTATTGCGCTTGCCCTTTGCAGCTGTATCTGGGATTCAAGTCCTTCGCCATCAGCTTGACTTTGTCCTCCATACCTTCTTCATTGTCCCATACGAGATGCCCTTGGAATCCACTAACACCGGTTTTTTCATCAAGTTGCTCCCCCAGCCTTGACTTTGCCGCAATGCTTCCAAGGCGGTGAAGCGCCGTAGCATCCTCACTCGTGTTCGCTCAAAGATAAAATCAGAACTCCATGAGCATTGTACAACCCATCTCTCAACAAGCGTACATGTTCTATGGCTCTCTCCACAACTAATAAATTTTCTTACTATAGTGTACAACTAGTTTCAGTAGACAATCATTATAAAAATAGATGGCAACATTTTTGAAAACCTCTACAATCAAAAACTCTAACTTCTTGGAGAAATGAAGGCAAGAATGAGATTTGTGCAGCCTCTAATCCTCTTTAAAGGTTTCATGACCTAACTGTGGCAACGGTAGCTAACCCTAGCTGCCTTTGTTCATCCAGTAAACTCAATGAAAGTCATCCCAGTAGATGTTCGCAGGAACGTTGTCTTGGATGTCATCTTTGGCATCTTCGTAGACAATAGGACGTCATCATTGATGTCCTCAAAACGTTTCAATGTTAGCTATTCATTGTAATTTTTGGATTCATCTTGCACTTACGTAAACTTAAAGACTTTATATTATTGAGATGTCTTACTTTTCTAGAAATGTTTACTTGTTTAGAAATGTGTTAAAAGAAATGCTTTACAAGTTTCTAATCAAGTAAACTATGATAAAAGATATGTTTTACAAGTTTCTAATCAAGTAAAATGTGACACAAGAAATGTTTTATTTTTAAACAAATAAAACATCTTACACTTGTGTCTAAATACATTTAATTATACTAAGAAATATGAAGTTTAGAAAGTACCCAAGTTTTAAACAAAATACACAATGAACATGATGAAAATTCAATGATGAATATGGGTGTTTGCATGGTATGGTTCACCAAATTTTTTGTCACAATGCACAATTTTGCCTCTTCTTTTTAATCTTTTAGAAATTCATAAATAGAAATTAGCAGTAGAAGTTTAAAAAAAATTGAACTACTACAATTAGAGTGATGTCTTCTACCAATGCCAAAAAAGAGGCTAAAAATAACATATATGCAATCCAAATTAATGTTTATGTAAAATAGTAGTGCCTTGTTGCAGTGCAAAAGTGCACTGAAATTTTTTTGAATGAGAAAAGAGGGTTGTGGATGGAATTTTCAACTATAAATTTTTCCAATGTTTAAATATGTGAAGCGAAATATGTTCCACATTTTTCCAAATATTTCCAAATTATTGAATTTTAAAAATTTTAAAATGTGTTTTTGAAAATTGCTCTCTATTTTAAAAAATACTCAAAATCTTCAAGATAAAATCATTTTGACAAACTAAGATACAATTCAATGGTTAACAAATACATAAATTTAAAAGTTGGTTCACTTCATTTTTCATTGTAATATTTCTAAATATTATAAAAGTTATCTCTTTTGACGAAATGCTCAATGTGCGCAAATGTGCACCAAAAGGCATGATAATTCACAACTCTAAATTTCCTCAATGTACTAAACCATACCATGCAAATCCCCATATTGTGCTTGACATCTAATTTTTTGCAATTTCAACCCAATGTCTATGTATAATGTCTTATATAGATTACTATAATGATTTTAAATTTATCCAAATATTCTTTGATATGCTTAAAATGCCTCCATGCCAAAAAATGTCAATATTTCGTAAAACATAGTATAATTAGAAAATATTTCTAATTAATCCAAAAATTGCGAAAAGTACAATAATGGAAATTCTATATAAACAAGAAGTATGAAGTTTAAATTCCAGAAATAGCATTACAAACGAAGTACATATGTCAAAAAATAGTGACTGCATTAAAAATATTACAAATGCACAAGGTTCTCTAATTTAGCAACTAATTTTTAAAAATTGAACACCATATTTGTATTTCCAACTATGTACTTTTCATAGTCTTGTAAGTTAGTTTTCACCTAATCATTTTATATTGAGGTAGCTTGAAAAGAATGTAGCGGACAAAAAGTCATTTTGACCATTGAAAGAATTGGTGCACCCTACCTTGGAATGCCTTGCACAACTGCCTCAATGTGCGATTGGATTAATGCAACAACTAATCAATTTTTGTAGTCTGGGACATTCGTGCGGGCATCCATACGGACTATGTTCGAGACGAGCACGCGAACGTTGCAGATGTCATCCCGGACAAGCCTAGAACAACATGCGCATGTCATGCGGGATGTCACGGCAGACGGTCGGAGCGCGCCATTGCAGATGTTCTCTAAGACATCGCGTACATCGTGTGAGACATCGGTGCTGGTCCGTTGTCGCCCACTATGTTACGGCGGATGTTGGCAGCGACATCTGCCGTAACGTTTCCATGAGCATCGCGGATGTTTCAAATGGAGACATTCATCAGTGTTGTCGAAAACGTCTGACTGTTCCTAGAGACGTTCTGTGCAACGTCTCGAAGTTTGACGTATGTGCTCATGGCTTGTCATCAAAGATGTTGGCTATGTCCTCTAGCGTGTCTTAGTAGACGTCCGAACGAACATGCACTGTTCCCTTGCGGATGTTGATGTTGATGTACTCTGGGACATTGGAGTTGACGACTTCAAAATATCGCCACGAATCTTCTACGACAGCTTGGACGTCTACACGAACATTCCTTTGGATGTCCATTGAAACGTGTAAATGCGATTGTGACGTTGGTGAAGCCGATGTTGAAAGTGACGTTGGCCTAAACATAGTATGACATGTCAGCTCATCCAACGTGGAATATTCCATACTATGTAGATGAAGCGCTGTAAATTATAAAATTATTAATATTTCCACATATTTTTGGTCCCCAAAATTCCATAAAATCATTCTATAGTATAAATAACGCTTTTTTATAGAAAAGCATATTTAATAATAAAATATTATTAAAATGTTAATATTTAAATATTTAAATATTCAAAAAGGAATATAATTTATTTTATTTTATTTTATTTATATAATATAATATTAAAATATTCTTAAATATATAATAGATCATTATAATATTATAATATTACAATTTTATACAAAATTGACGAATGAAAAGTACTACGATTATAAAATAATAATAATATTAACAATATAACAAAGTTTATTAGAATATATAATAAAATTATAATGTAGAAAATAGAAAGAGTATAAAATAGGATGAAGCCTTTTTTCTTTTGTACTTGCAAACCTTGCCCTTTCTGTTGATTTTTTCACATCCGGGCTGCATTTTACCTCACATTCCAGTAACTTTCAAAGACTTACCCAGAATCAAACCAAAATCCCTTGCCAATGTGGCATTTGCGTGTCTCAATGGATGTCTTGCCTGACGTCCTGGTAAACGGCTACGTTTTTGCCAACATCTTTGCATTTCTCTGCTAACATGCCTATGTTTTGCCACAAATCATCCCCACATTTATCCACTAAACACGTTCATGTTGTTACGTTTTTCTTGACATCTCTGTTTAGCATGCGAACATCACAAAAACACGTCTGCGTTTTCATAGAACATCACCAAAAATACGGGTTTCTTATAGTGCCAAGTGCTCAAGACTTTATAAATGCAATTCGTCACGTAGGACAAAACACGCAATTTGCTATTTATGCACTTGGCCAAGTGCGCTCATTTCATAAGGATATTTGGCTTTAGGAAAAATTGGTTAAAAAGATCTTTAAAAAACAGCTATTTTGTCTTTCGACAATCCCTTACATTGTAAACAAACAATTCTTTTATTTATTTTTTATTCTTATCTTTATTTTTATTTATTTTTAATTTTTTTTATCTTTTCTTTTTTGTCTTAATTTCTTTCTTGTCTTCTTCTTGTCTTTCGTCTTGTCTTTTTTTTTTTGTCTTTTTTTTTCTTCTACTTTTTCCTCGGGGGGTGCACTCTACATTATGTTTGAGAATCACGTGCGTTCATGACCCCTTCTAAAAACCCCCTGTATACGAGAAGCTATATGTCTAAAATACCTTTGTATACAGATGTATTATGTTTTAAATATATGTTTACTGTAAGTATACGTGAATATTTTCAGTTCTAAATGTGTTTATTGTATGTATACGTAATACGGTAGTGTTCAAATTAATACCCCTTCTGTGCACTCACGTATACTCGTACATGTTTAGTACAGTGCACCCCCCGAGACTTTTTCTTTAGCTATAGTTGTTGAATCCTAAACGGTGGGAGCAAAGAAAATATATCATGTATTTTTATTTATTATTATTATTATTATTTTAATTATTTTTTTTGTTTTTACTTTATTTGGCCGTGGGGTTCTTTTATTTTTAGCCGCTGGGTGCGCAGCCATGCACCCAAAGACCCTCTTCACTCCCTCATCTCTATCTCCCTCTCCATCTCCCTCCCCTTTCCTCATATATATAGGGGCGAAGAGAGGGTCTCTCCCACTCACTCTCCCACTCCCTCTCCCACTCCCTCTCCCTCTCACTCCCCTCTCTCCTTTCCTATATATATGAGGAGAGGGACAGGGGATGAAGAAGGAGAAAAAAGATGGGAGTGGAAGAGAGTCTTTGGATGCGCGGTTGGGCACCCATTGGCTAAAAATAGAAGTTTTTTTTTGGGCCGCCGTGTAGGGTTCAGCAGTATGCCACGGCCAAATGAAGTTTTTATTTTTTATTTTATTTGTTTTTGGCGGCCGCCATTTAAAGTTCAGCAGCACCCCACGGCCAAATAAAGTACCAAATAAATTTAAAAATAAATAAATAAATAAAAATTTGTTTTGCTCTTGCCGTTTAGGGTTCAGCAATCACAGCTGAAGAAAAACTAGAAGAAAAATAAAAGATACAAAGAAAGACAATAAAGAAGACAATAAAGAAATCAAGATAAAAATAAAAATAAAAGATTTAAAAAAGATAAAAGAAAAGATAATAATAATAATAAATAAATAAAAGAATTGTTCGTTTACAATGTAAGGGATTGTAGAAAAGACAAGAATCGTCGTTTTTTTTCTTGAATTAAACAAAAAAACTATGCGCATGGGGACCAAGTGCATGATTATGTGACCAAATGCGTAAATAGCGAATTGCGTGTTACAAGTGTGCACAATGAACTCTCACACTATTCTAAGTGAGAAGCGACGCCTTTGCTAGTAGTGCTAGAAGTAAGCAAATCATAATTTTTTGTATGCATTTCACCCCTAGAGGACCAAGGATTCACAGTTTTAAATTACAAAATCTATTGACCATATATAATTCAGATGGAACCAAATTTTATATCACCAGAATGTGTGAAGAACATTGCATGTGCATGTCTAAAAAGAAAAACAAAGGAATTTCACATAGAGCCTACTCAAAAATGTTTTAAAGAAAATGAACGAGGCACAAATTGGGTTCCATGTTTTTCCTAACAGTTTTGAGTACTAGGTCTTATTACGAACGGACACTTTATTCACGCCGACCTTGCAAAAGGGTCGGTGTTTCTATCTATCTATCTACTAGGTCCTATTTGGACTTCCTCTTGTTCAAATTTCTTTCCTTTTTGACCAACACATGCAATGATCTTCACAAGTTTTGACCGTGATATACTATATTTTTCCTTCTTTGTACTATATATTTTTTACCTTCTTTGAAACTTAGGAGAAATCATATAGTACATTCGTAACATGTTTTGAAACTTACTGGATTTGAATGTGGACTTTTTATTCTTATCTTGGCGTTTGTTTTAAGTGTCGCCATGATTTGTAACTAATTTAGGTCTTCCTTGGGTGCATTTAAAATGTGCAGGACAAGGCCTCATTTGCAGCAAATTTGAAGAAGAGTAGAGTGCGCTCACCCTTATTCAGTAAACTGTACGCCCATATTCAGTAAATAAACACAAGTCATGTATCTTAGTCGGTCGTCAGGATTGGCAAAAATTAATCATGAAATGAAAATACAAATGACTGATGAAATGAAATGTAGTAATGTCCACTGATAGGCCCATGGCCCAAGGAATTAGCAAATGCAGAAATGAGCACCTTGTGATCAGTGCTAACTACTAGTGGCATTCTTTAAAAAATTCTTTAAAAGTTTACTTAAAAAGAGAAGCCATATCTTTAACAATTCATGTTTTAGAAAAGTTCTTTTGTATGGTGATAAAGAGAATCTTAGAGAATATCCATAGGATTCAATAGTCCCCGTTTGACAGTCTCGTGTACCAAAAGAGTTCACAAAGTTTTTATTTTGAACATAGAAATTTTGTCACCATTCCATTGAAGTTCCCATGGTGGAGTTCTCAACAAGTTGACAAAAAATGTTTACATGTGTCAAGGTGAAGAAATTTCAAAGATTCTCAGGCCGCCATGATCTTCTATGTTTTGTAGTAAGGTAGGATGTCCTAAAACCACCAACTTAAGAAATATGGACTCATTTTTTCAAGGTTATTTATGAGAAATATTTTTTAGTCATTTGGAAGAAGATTTGTCACGGAATGCACAAATTTTTGCAATTTAATTCCCAATATTCAAATTGATACAAATTTCGAAGTGAAAAGAACTTCGTCACCCAAATCAGACCTCTAGGTTTCTCCATGACCACACCATGTGGTACTAATTTTCACTCATAATGATACCCAAAACCACCAACTATTTCTTCGCAATGCTTGGCATGCCATTGGTCTACTTGAATAGTGAAATTGGCGGTTTTGAGTCTCAACTGTGATGGCCCCAAGAAAGGTCTACAGATCACATTTAGGGGGGTTAAGGGTTTTAGGACATCCTACCTTACACATATTATCACATTAGGGCATTTTTTTTGGGCGAAATATCGCCAGATTGCACCAGTAAAAAATAATCTAGCTAAAAATGGCCAAAAATCATGAAGTTTTTCGTCAAAAAAACATCAAATTTCAAAAAATCTTGGATGAAATTGCCAGATTGTGAATGAAAATAATACAAATTTATATGTGATATCTTATAATGTGATATTTTCTATTCAATACGTGGTTGAATGTTGAAATATGGAGCACCGCTATAACATTTTATATCGCCACTTTGGCACTTCAAGAAAAATGAAAAAATGCTCTGATCATATCATTCAATCACTTGCTACTTTACAAATATAAACCATATGGGATTAGTTATTGAATAGAACAAAAAAGCCTTAAGGGTCATATTAGCATTGGATTTCCTCTAATGTTGTGCTATGAAGCTCCAAGATTGCACTAACGCTTGGTGTCAGATTTTCAAGTAAAGCTTGCACTCGAGAAATTATGAAGTATATTCTGGACATTACTAAGTAATCAATTGCACAAGGATCAAGCAAATACTCTTAAGTCTCAACGCATGCTCAGATGCCTGAAGCGCACCCTAGACTTCCAAGATAAGTATAAGAAACTCGAATAAATTATAAAATAAAGAATTCAGAATATGCTACATTTCAAATTCTAGCCAATCTGCTTTGCCGAGAACACGGACAACTGTTTTCCCAGCAAGAACTCCTCTCAAAACAGACTACTATAGTGAGAACTGCCAAAGAAAACAATAAAAATGCGAATTCAAATCTACAGAGAAACGCGGCGATTGTGCGAACTCGCGGAAAGCGTCCAAACGTAAAAGAAGGCTGCACACTCAACCCTCTCTAATTGCACTGCCTGGGGGAACAAATGGCAGTGCAATTCTAAATGCAGACGTAGAAGTTTTCAAATGCAGATTTGTACACAACATGAGAGATTCCCGGAAGATACAAGGAATGTGCAAAATTTACAGAGAGTTGAGTACATGCTACAAGATAATACAAAGAACCCTCACGCAACAAAGACGCCAGATCCCAAATTCGCATTTATTGCCTAAGAATGTAACACAATCAAACGATTCACAGATCATCTAGTTTCTAACGTGGTCGTGATGAAACAATCTCTATGTTAATGGTTTAGTTAAATTCCTTCTAGTTACAGTGATCATATATTTTTTAATAAAGGTGACATTGCAAAAAAGAACGTCACGAATGTTGTATGCCATCAACCTGTTGAGCAGCAATTTCTCTTCGGCGGTTCACCACCTGGACCGACCTCGATGCCCGCCAATCGTTGACTACTCCCCAACACAGTATTCGACTTCATCGACAGTGACGACGTTAACGGCTTCTTGCTGACTACTCTATAAATCTCCTTCACAACAGACTGGAACGCGGTCGTGACGTTCGTGGCATCCATGGCCGACGTCTCGATGAACGACATTTTCTCGTTCTGGGCTAACAACGTGGCTTCTTCTTGCGACACTTCCCTGATATTGTCCAGATCGCACTTGTTGCCTACCAGCATCACCACAACACTTGCATCCGAGTGCACTGTAACACCCCGATGCCAACCACTTCAATACTAATTCACCTATAGATCAACCACTTCACCTATAGTTTGTAGAAATCGTACTACGAAATGACAGACTAGCAAGTTGCAGATGCAAGCGTTAAATTTTTTTTAAAAGCCTCATCTCCAAGAGTTAAAAGCACAAAACATCTTGACGTGTATGATCCCCTGCGCCTCAGTTGTCAATGCCGACAACCTACTACGTAATTAAATGCCAAAAAGCAAAATCCTCTTGCAATCTGAAAATCTTTCATCCATAATTTGTAGAAATCGTACTATGAAATGACAGACTAGCAAGTTGCAGATGCAAGCGCAAACTTTTTTTTAAAAAGCCTCATCTCCAAGAGTTAAGAGCACGAAACATCTTGTCATGTATGATCCCCTGCGCCTCAGCTGTCAATGCCGACAACCTGCGTAATCAAATGCCAAAAAGCAACATCCTCTTGCAATCTGATAATCCGTCATCTTTTGTTTAACGTACCTCTAAGCTCGTCTAACCAGCGACCAACATTCTCGAAGGTGGCTTTCCGGCTGATATCATACACAATAAGCGCACCAACGGCGCCTCTGTAGTACGCGGAAGTGACAGCTCTGAACCGCTCTTGCCCAGCCGTATCCCAGATCTGCGCCTTGATTTCCTTCCCGTCGATCTCCATGCTCTGCGTCTGAAACTCCACACCGATTGTGGCCTTGGAGTTCAGATTGAATTCGTTCCGCGCGTATCTGGACAACAGATTGGACTTCCCGACCGCGGAATCGCCTATGAGCACCACCTTGAACAGATAGTCCTCGCTCTTATCATCGTTGTACGCCATTGCCTGCAGATCCACCACCGATCTATCAACCTCTCCTCCCGCTCTGATTGATTTTTCCGGTTCTAACCTAGAGATCTCCGCACATTTCTAAGCAAAAAGCAAATCGAATTAGAACAGGGGAAAGCCTGAGCGATGGCGAACCCTAAGGGAGGGGAAATGCAAGTGGAGAGAAACTAAAGCAAGCGGAAACGAGGCGACAGATAGTGCGAGCCAAAGGCCATATGCCGCAACAAAGAAAGCGGCGACCACTCCGTCTCTGTTTTCGGCCCCCGCCCTTCTTTTGTTCAAATCTCCACAGGGCGGGCCGGACCCGCCATCAGGTATCCGCCGGATCTCGACGGTTTTCTCTTCGTTGGAGGGTCCGGATATCGAGGCCGTTCTGTATTTACTTTTACTTTCTTAAAGCTTGAACCTGCGGCTTAGGGCCGGTTCACACTGGCGAGAGACCGTCGCAATTCATCTCAAGAGTCCAAAGTCTTGGGCTGAAAATACATAGTAAAATATATTATAAAAAAAAAAAATCAAAGGACTCTTGAGGGAGAATTGCATTTCCATTCTTGGTTGACCTAATCCTCCCTTGAGAGACTGTTGCAATCATTTGGCGTTAAAACTCACAAAAAGTGTTATCATGTAAGTACTTTGGAAGGTGACGGGTTTTGAACTTTGGCATTTAGTGTAAAGCTTGAGAAACCAATTTTTAACTTTCTTGCAATTTGATTGGTGGAATCTGACGAACTCTCGATCTTCGGCCATATTGTGAATTGCCCCTGAAAGTAACATGTTTTGATATTTTTGTCTAAACCAACCCTCTGTCAAAAGGGGAGAGTCGCACCTTGTAAGGATCATCAAGTTCAATGAATGTGTCGACATGTCATCTGGTGGTTTGTCAATGAAGGCGCACTTCGATGAACTTGCTATAATTCGTCCCTACCACTACCCCTTTGTTCTAATGAAGCTCACTTGTATGTATGAATAACACTTCACTTCTTTAGTGGTAATGAACACGACTCGCTAACACAATACAACTTCTTTAGTTGTAATGAACACGACTCGCTAACAACCACAATGTTAGCTCCTATACTTATCTCAGGTTTAACACCCCGTGACTTTCATAGTTAGCTTCCACAAGACAAGCAAGAATATCATATGATGATTTAGAACGGAACTTCCACAAATGACCAAATGTCTGGTAACGGCATTACTTGCGACTGGCAGTGATAGCCCTTAGTTGATTCCCAAATCTCCAATGGTCCTTTGGTGAACTCATTGTGGCAGTCACAATACAAAACTCACTACTTGGAACACATATGAAGCGGCCTAGTGTAGAGAGGGACATCTCCTAATATTTGATTTGGCACCATTTTCAAAAGGATGCTCTAAACAACATAGCATGGGTAGGGAGACATCTCAAATCTCCCAATGACACCCACAATGAAATGAGGCATATTATATATCGTTGGAAAGCTAAAGAAAATAGCTCTTCAAATCGATAAAGCTCATAAGGAGAGAAGAAAGGGTTTAGAAATTATGGCCGAGCAACATAATAATAGCAAACTGGAAGGACTACCTCTTAGAGGCCCGAATCTTTGGGAGGCTGTGATTTCCTCAATATGAATCAAATTGATATTATTAATTAGAGCTTTGTAATCTAGAGTAGTTGCAAGGTAGAGTGCACCAACTTTTGCAAAATTTTGTAGTGCATCGAATGTACAAGATGCATTTTTGTCAAGATCTTTGTTTTTAAAAACATATTGAAACTGAGCATGGGTGATAATTTAAACTATTTTTTCTTGATAAATGGCGAGATTGATGTATATAAAATCTAAAGATACATTCATATTTTTTCCAAAGGCTTTATATTGATAATATGAAGTTTTGAACTTAGTACCCTTTTAATCTAAAAAAATGAAATTTCAACTCAAAGCCCATATGTGATATCTTATATAAATTACTATAATGATTTTAAATTTATCCAAATATTCTTTTACGTGCTTAAAACGCCTAAATACTAAAAGATCTCAATATTAAGTAAAACTCAATATAGAAAATATTCCTAAACCAAAAATTGAAAAAAGAAGTACAATAAGAGAAATCCTACATACACAAGAAGTTTGAAGTTTAAATTTTAAAAATAGCATTACAAAAAGAGTGCATTTGTCAAAACACAGTGAAGTATGACTACATAAAAAATATTACAAATGCACTCCGTTCTCTAATCTAGCAACTTGTTTTTATTTTAAATTGAACATCATATTTGTATTTTAAGGTTTGGATGTTACTTACTTTTCATAATCCTATAAGTTTTTTCCATTTAATAATCTTATATTGAACTTGAAAGGTCAAAAAAGGTCAAAAGCATTGGTTGTGACCAAAAAATTGATGCACCTTACCTTGTAACTACCCTCTATTGAAAGAGTACATCAAGAATGATGGTACACACTTGAAGTTTGGATAACCCATTTAGAAATTAAGTCAATTGGATGTTCAAGAATCCCTTGACAGACAATTCAAAACTAAAGCAAAGAAGCGGATGGTTTTTCAAAACCTAAGTGTGTCTTAGAAGTGTCCTAGACCAAAAGAATGGGGGAGCTTGCCAAAGACCGCAAAGAGAATTACGAAGAGGGTGGTTTACATCCTCACTCCCATATATTACTAAGGTGAGTTGCGATGGCTTCTAAGATATGAGGTTTGTATTGGAGCCTTACTTTTGTACTTTGGGCATTGCAACGAGGTGCTCCCACTACTAGAGAAATGGGGTTCCTAACCCGCACAAAATCAACAGAAATTCTGTTGGTTCTGTGCGGGTTAGGAACAGTTGATTCCGGAAAATCAACATGAACTTGTTGGTTCCAAGAGGAAAATCAACAGGAATTTGTTGGTTCCAAGAGAAAACTTGTTGGTTCTGTGCAGATGACTAAATGTTTGCTACGTTAAACTCATTCTCTGTTGGTTCCAACATATGTGTGTTGGTTTTGTCTTGGTTTTTACGCACTCTCTAGTAGTGTCCGTTGTACCTCGTGACACTTCTTAACAGATATCAGATTGATCCACACTAAGCCACTACTGAAAGTGTTTCAAGTAGTGAGTTCCGTAGTGTGAGTCTTGTAGTGAGATTACTAAAGGCCTAGTGGGGATTTGGGCATTGACTAAGAGACAGTTAGTGTGAATGGCGAGTAGTGTTGTTTCTGTACACTTGGACATTTGTGAAAGTCCCGCCTCGTCGGTGTCATCAAATAGTATACCCGGTTGTCTAGTGGGAAATAAGTTCGAGAGTCACAAGGTGTTGAAACCCAAGACAAATATGAATTAACATTGTGGATAAGTGGTATATACAATGCATGTTAGCAAATCATGTTCGTTGTCATTAAAGATTTGAAGCAAAGAGAGAAAAATACGCGGGACATAGGCGCGTATGAATTAAGCGTCCGCTGGGGGATGATGATACAAATTACGCCACCAAGACTTACAAAGTGCATGCTACCCTTGATGCCTTTTTTGAAGGTGGACCCTATAACTACCTAGTTTAGGACTAAGTACTATTAACCCCTAAAGGACCGGGGGGGTTTTTAGCATAGCTCTTGTTTTCTTGACTAGCTCTTATAACAAGCTCAATTCCTCATTGGTGTGGGTTAATTTTTGACGATTGGCACCGTTGAAATTAAAGAAGACTTACATAGCTTTTGTATAAAAAGATGATCAACAAAATCGCACAATTTTTGAGAAAATGCCACCGTTGAGAAGATTGATGGAACTTGTTCGGGGTATTTTGTACATATGCTAAAATCGGATTGATCAAAAGTGCTCCAAAAATTCTGAAATTTCTACCATGCATAATGATCATTATTTTGAACATGTGCAAAAAAATTCATATAATTTGGAGGTGTGAGGAGGAAGATATGAGGGTCTCAAGTGACGCCCAAATAGCCTCCTTGCAGTTCCAAAAAAATCACCAAAAATCGCACACTTCATGAAATTTTGATCAAGAAGTACTCACGGATTCAGCTCTCAAAAAGAACTAGGGTCTCTTTGTTGCTCACCTTACAATTCACGGCCCAACAACTCGAATTTCCTCACTTTCTAGTTCTAGAAGCCGCGTGGTGGCCTCATGGTCCTTTAGGGGTTAAGAAGAACGAACATGTTCTCCCCGACTAGGACTATTTTAGGGTACCAATACAATGAGGTCATGAGGCCTCCCACCATGATTGGGTAAACCATGGTGGTAGAGCCCCCAGATGGCATTGGGATTTCAATTCCGGTCACCTCATTGGAATGCCAAAGGTTGAACCATTGAGCCAACCCCCAGAGGCTCTTATTCGAAACATCTTTCATACATACATACAAGCTTGATTAAGACAATGGGGAAGTGGCAGGTGCACAATATGATAGCTTGAATACACTATGTTAGAGCATCTCTACTAGCACTATGGATTGCACTTTGAAGGTCATCCAAAAAGTGAAACCTCAACATGTAGTTCTCCCACCAACATCACTAAATTAGACTCTTGAAATAGTGACTGAGCCTCTCATAAGTCACTACGCATGGATTGTGCAATTATGATGTACAATTAAGAAGAGAAGATACACTTGTTTGAGTGACCATGAAGGCCCTCAACTAGGTTACATTTTCTAATGTCAGTCCAAACAAATTGTTTGCCAAACCATTCTCATCTATTTTTCCATAGCAAAAGAGCTATCTAGAGTACTACTGGAGGTGCTCTTAACCCTTAAACGTCAAGAGGGCCTGGGCGGGGCAGCCTGGAAGGCATCTAAATTTTCAAAAAAAAAAAAAAAAAAAAAAAAAAAAAAAAACCAAAAACGGCACTGTTGGGCACTGCTGGCCACCACTATAGCACCGCGGCACCTCAGCTGCCCCAACCTCAAAAACCTGTTCAATTTCATAACTTAGATTGCTTACCAACGATTCCACAATCTCTCAAATGAGGCGCAAATTTGGAATCTAGATCGCATTTTCAGTAGCTTTCCAACGCACCAATCCTCGCTTGATTTGGTTGAGAAAATCCACTTTTTTCTTCATTATTCTCTTTTAAATAAGCCCATGGGGCTTACCTTGACGTTTAACCTTTAAACGACAATGCCAGCCCCACGGGCTTGGTTTTAGTTTGGGAGAATCTTGCTCATAACTTCTACACCATTGCACCAAATGGGGTTTTTAAAATTCCAAACCGAGCACCTTAGAGAGATCTATACTTCTTTAGAATAAAGCTAAAACAAACACTACTAGAGAAATGGGGTTCCTAACCCGTACAAAATCAACAGAAATTTTGTTGGTTCTGTGCGAGTTAGGAACAGTTGATTCCGGAAAATCAACAAGAACTTGTTGGTTCCAAGAGAAAACTTGTTGGTTTTGTGCAGATAACTAAATGTTTGCTACGTTAAACCCATTCTCTGTTGGTTCCAACAGATGTGTCTTGGTTTTTACGCACTCTCTAGTAGTGAAATTAAACACAAAATCATGCTTAAAATGGAATTTAAGAGGAGATTTTGGGTGTGGTATCAGGAAAGGAATTGTCGTTTAAGGGTTAAGGGTTAAAGATAATGAAACTGGTAGTTGCTAACAAGGTTTATGATTTCTTTTAAAGACACAATTTTTAAACTTTGTCACGCAATTGCAAACATTCATTTGGCTTGTACTAGCTTCTCACTCTAGACTACACTTACTACCAACAATTTATTAAGGATTTTGTGAAACTTTCACTTATGGATTAGATTAGGGATTAGATTAGGGATATTTACTCGACATTTAAAAGGTGTGTATTGTATAATATTCCTTTTGCAAACAAACACTCAAATTAAGATAGTTCGGGCATTCTAGTATAAAATTGGTACACACACATTTTGGAAATTACTACATGCCAATTATGGCAGAAGTTAATTTGGTAGACATATACACTACTAGAGAGTGCGTAAAAACCAAGACAAAACCAAGACACATCTGTTGAAACCAACAGAGAATGGGTTTAACGTAGCAAACATTTAGTCATCTGCACAGAACCAACAAGTTTCCTCTTGGAACCAACAAGTTCCTGTTGATTTTCCAGAATCAACTGTTCCTAACCCGCACAGAACCAACATAATTTTTGTTGATTTTGTGCAGGTTAGGAACCCCATTTCTCTAGTAGTAATATCACATGTTACTACAATTATTTTACAATTTTTATTTTTTAAATTTTGAATGTCAAGTATTATGATTATGATGTGTTGTAGAGAAATAACCTGTTCATGTTTAGTTACAAACACAATTAATTTATTTTTTTTGGAATACAATTTTGAACACACCATAGATCTTAATGCAAAATGTCAAGTTCTTATGACCAAAATACACAAAATCAAAATCAAAGTCTATAAAGTAAAAGCGAAAGTCAAAAATACTTAGCATGGATAGCCTACATAACACACTTGGTGTATTTGGATTATGTGTCCTATTTGGTTTATATGACACACTTAGTATATCTAGCCTGTTAATCAAAATTATAAGTTTTTATTTTATCTTTCATCAAAATGTAGGCACTTTTTTTTTTATTAAAAATAGAATTGAATAAATAATAATCAAGTTAAACAAATATGTTTGTATAGTACATGAGAAGCTCTCAATCATTCCAATAGGATTCATGAAATTGAAGCTACAAAGAGTTTTATTTTGCATGCAATTATGGCATCTCTTCAAAAAAATAAAAATCTTAAACTTCTTTGAACTTCTTTTTTGACTTTAGTTTCTTATATCTAAGAAGGGAAAAAAGAAAAGAAAAAAGGATGTGTATTGCCTACAAGAACATTTTCACCATTGGGATTGACATTTTTAGTTCTATGTATAAATTATTAGCAATCTAGTGTTTCCTTTCAACAAGCATAAGTTTTTTCGACATTTGTTGTAGAACATACAATACTACCTTGATTTATGATCTTGAAATTGGTGAGATGTTTTATTCTAAATTATTAAGAGGACATTAATTAAGACATCATCAGGTTTTAGAAAAGGATGTTTGGAGGCAGTTTTTGATTCAAAACAACCAAAGAACTTTAGGGATTGACCCCTAAGCGTCTAAAACGCCCAATATGGCCATTTGCGTCATTGAACTTTGCAACGGTGGCATTTTCTCATTTTACCTTGGTTTTCTGATTGCAATACATCATTTTAAAGCTCAATCTATTCTGCAAGATCAACAATGTTGATTATGTCAAATTGAAGTCATTTTCACAGAAACAAATCATTTGGAGCAAGGGGTCCAATTTTCCTACACTATAGAAAATACATAGTGGACGCTTAGGGGTTAACTCCTAAATGACAGAGGGATAAGGGCAAAACCTAGATGTGTTATAAAATGTTACTTCTGCAACTTCGATGAAGTTTGGTCTAAAAGAGAAAATGAGAAGCATGATGTTTAGTAATTATCCATAACGTAAAACTTCCAAAAATAGTTTTATATACTCATTTAATGAATTTAGAAGCATTTACCATTTAAAATTCACCAAAATTACAAATTCTATTTTAAAATTTTAAAATTTGGTATGATTGGTTAAATCTAGACATTATATTCTAAAATTTTAAAAGGCAAAATTTTCAATTGAGAAAACATCATTAGTTTCCCAAAATAGTAAGTTTTATAACACTAGAACAATATTGAGGTCTTTGTCTTTGAAAAATTTCTTAGTGAACCTCAATATCGCAAATGAAATGTATCAAACAACACTAGAACATAGTCTCTACTGCCAATTTCGACAAAAAATCAAAATTTGAAAAATGTCATTTTCTACCTATGGGCAATCATTGTTGTTTGGGCAGCGACCAGAAAATGGTTGATCGGTCACTCAGGGATTAACCATGAAAATATAACATTTGACATTATGGTCTATATCAGGTTTGAAATCGTAAATGTATTATTGTGATTTAGTGTGTTCCATACTCAAATTCTTACTTCAGGGGCATCTTGCTATATAGAAATGGTCCAAGTGTACATTTGCCAGCAATGCGGAGGAATGGAAGGCAGAACACTTTGCTGTCCCCACTACAAGTTCATGGCATGACTTGTGTCTACAAATTGGAATGTTTGAATACACACCTTTGGTTGCCACTAAAGTTGACCCCAAGGTAGGCATTTTGTAGCTGGAATGTTTAAGTTCCAAGAAAGTTTGGTATCTCATGGCCGGCTTTTCTTGGCTTCACTTTGAGTAACCATGACCCACCCCTCAATATTACAAACACTTCATCAAATATTGAAAACTTGCCACATAAACATGCTCGACTCACAAAAATGGATGGATGCTTACATTACACTAAAATTATGGTTTAGTGTCCAGGACACTATTTTCTCAGCACGCACACTATTTGACTTTTTTTTGAGGTATAGCGTCCTTGTAAAAAACATTTACCGTAAATTTTTTTAAAAAAGAACTTCAAGTAAACTTTCTTAGTGCAGTGTTCCAATGACGAATGACAATTTTATAATAAACATAGCATGCAAGCTCATCTCACTCTCATCACCTGGAAGGAACATGACACTCTCAATGAAAATGGGAATGACAATTGGCAAACTCCTATGTATTGTAGGCATACTATTTCTCCTCACCTTAGAACGAATTGCCTTAAAAAACTTCAATTCTTGTTGAACACTAAATCATAATTTTAGTGTAGCTTTTTTCAGCTATTAGTACGATTTACGTTAAAAGTGCACGTGAAATGTGAAAAAAGCCCATGTGGCACAAAATCGTCCTAAAAAATTTGGGTTATGAATTTCATGTGGTTGGTAATCAATAACCTTTTTATCACACAATTTTGAAATTTATGCTCTGAATTGAAGAGATTAGCAATCTTCAAAGTCCTCATTGTATAGTTTGCAATTCTAATTTTTTTAAGTGCAAAATTAGTGTGCACAACAAAGTTATCTGTAAAATTACTTTGGGGGGAGGGGGGTTATTCCTCTGCAATACTAAGTTTTCAATCTTCGATTAGAAATCGCAAAGATTGTAAGCCAGAAGGAGCCAAACGCTTGCTTTGGGCAAGCATGTGGGTTGGTGTGGGGGCACATGAAGGTTCCGTGGTGGGAACTTCAGTGTGCTTTGGAAGACCTTCTCTGGCTTTGATATGGTGCAAAGTTCAAATCTCCCTGATAACGTAGTGCGTTGTGATTGGTTGGGAAAAAGGAGACAAAACTCGTTTTTGCCGCCTTTCAAACTAAAATACCAGTTTTGCCTTGTCTTTCCTCTTGTGGAAAAAAATTGCTCGACTTTACGGATAACTCTATTTTACACAAACAATGTGACTGCTGTCATGAAGCACCGAACTCAAATACTGTTGTTGGCAGCCACGAGAATTTGACAACTACCTCCAATATGGTTGCGTTGAAAAGTAAATGGTACACTGATTGTCCCATCAAGTTCAAAATATTCCTCTTAGTTGCATTCTATAATGCATCTTTGCAAAACTGCCCAATCTAGACAGGGTGAGGATGTTTTAGAGTTAATTGGTGAATAGGGGAGTGTACAGTGTACCAATAGCCTTGTATAAAGATGAGAGGTTTTCTTCTTCTTCTTCTTTTTCTTTCTTTCTTTCTTTCTTTCTTTTTTTGGTAATGAAATTTGCTTTCATTTGTTTCAAGAAAATAATGTTAAAATATGGATATTGTGAGTTTTTTTTAACCCTTTACATAAGCATTGAAGTCTAGTGTGTGAAACCTACTATCATGTGCATAAAATGTGCTTTACCGACCGACTATGGTAGCCCAGTAGTACCTCCGGCAATTTTTTGCCGAATTTTTTCTTTCTACAAACGAATATTCCCTCAAACCATTTCCCCTTTCCAAAAAAGAATTCAAAAAAACTTTCCCAAAATTTTTGACATTTATTTTTAAAATTATTTTATGCCGAAGGTGCTACTGGGCTACGGTAGTTTACCTTTACAAAGATACTTGAATCACATAGCATGTATCATTTTGTATCATATGTGACCAACACTAAGGGTAAACTGACCTCACTACCCATGCCTTTGAAGCATAGTTAGATGGACTATTCCATAGTAATTTTTTTTGGCACTGTAGAAGTACACCATACAAGCAATGGAGGGTGGCCCCTCAATATTTAACTCTTAAATGTCATGGGGGGTATGAGTGGGTAGCCCAAAGAAATATGAGAAATAATTCCAATAGGCAGTAGTTTAACCCTTGAATGGCCCGAAAGCCCTTTGCAGCTACATAGTATATTTTGTATTCGGTGATATTTGATCAAAATAAAGATGATGAAACACTTTTTTAGTACAAAGTAAATTAATAATCGTGATAATATGTATATAACAATATATCACAATTCATATATTAAACCACAATTGAACAATTATAAAGCTAAATACGGATTGTAGAGAGGGACCCCAAGGGCCTTTCAAGGGTTAAATCCCATAAATAGGGACACCTGTGTCATGAGTCAGGGCTAAAGCTTCAAAGCCCCATAGGACTGTTGTGTGGTGGAGTATGATATTCAAGTCGCCTTCTCAGGCGGAGTCTGTGATATGCAGACCTAATTTATCTCTAACACTAATTTATCCCCAACACTAATTCATCCCTAATTTATCTCTAACACTCCACCCAACGCATGCTTTATCGATTCCCAATTTGCATGCTTACAACCACCTAGCCAGCTCCCCTAGCCCATCCACAACTTTTCCCCGATTCTTGCAACTTTTCTCGCAAGTTCCACAATTGTTCAATTCCAATTCCGCTTGGAAATTTAGCCTTGCGTTTTCAGCCCCTTTCCAAAGTATCAATCCACTCTTTTTTTGGTTATCAATAAAGTTATCTATAAAGTCAAGCAAAAAAATTCTAAAAGAGGAAAAACAAAGCAGAACTGTTTTTTTAACTTGAAAAGCGGCAAAAATGAGTTTTGGCTCCTTTAATTTCAACCAATAACAACGCTCTGCATTGTCAGAGAGATCGAACCTTGAACCTCCCGAATGCTAAAGAAACTCCCCCATACCTCACATGAGATCTCAAGGAAGAATATCCACGTACCCCCACACCAAGCACATGCTCACCCACACCAAGCAAGCTGACGCTTCATGGCAGAGATGGACTATGAAAGTTATAGAACAAAACTCTTGTCAAGAGACAAACTACATGGCTTTGACTTTATGGATAACTCTAATATCTATATATATAAAAAAAAAACTCTCGAAATTTAGCCCATGGAGCTTGGTTGGTCTTTAAGGGTTAAACCACTGTGAATGGCTACTAGTATTTGGTTACAAGAAGCCATAAAAAAGAAGAGGAAAAAGGAAAAGAAAAAAAGTCTCCATTTTACAATGGTCACCTTGACCAACGTTGTTATTATTATTATTGTTATTATTATTATTATTATTATTATTATTATTATTATTATCATCATCATTACAATAATATGAATTTGGTCCTCTGTGACTGGTCTTTTGTAACTCAAATGGTCTCTTAGGACTCAATTTTTTGACTTAACCCTTTGGTGCCCAAGTGACCCGAAGGTGGTCACTGGGACACTGAGAACACTAATACTGTAAAATCAGTCATGGATATGAGCTTCATATATGAAGTTCAAATGTGTAACTTTTGATTTGCCACATTTCAGTAAAAGAAACATTCTATTATGAGCAATGTAAGTACTGAAATATGGCAGTATAAAACACAAATACATAAAATACATACACCGACCTAGTAAAGAAAACTTGCAGTCTGCATAAGGATGCAAAGTTTTTGGATGTGGGATAGTGAACTTCACATCCACAACCAGTGCTATGTCATCACAGACTCTTGACTCTGACAGACCACATTCCTTACGACAACGGCATTTTCTGTTGGTCATGGGCGACGAGGTTTGGAATGTAGAGGATGAACCGAGGAAAAAGAGGATACGTGGAATCACGAGAGCGATAAAGATGAGGGTGGAAGGAAATTACTTTGTATATGTACATAACTGCAGCAGTTTATGTATAAACTTGTTGCATTCGGTTTTTGTGAGGATTTTTCAAGTGTTTTTTAGTCATTTGCATTCCCTGCATACGGACTAAATTTTGTAACCATTGCGATTAACATTTTCATGCTCTATGGATTGTTATCGGGGTGTATGAGTTTTCACCTCGAACCGCATGTTTGACTGCAAGTTGAGGCAAAAAAAAAATCATATAAATTCATTCGGAATAGCTCTCAAGGAATGTAATATATCCCTGCGATCAAGAGGAGTATAGCTAAACTGCTTCATTAAAAATTTCAGAAAATTGTGCTTGTTTGTGGAGCAATTCAAAGACAAACACCCTCTTTGTGAGGTTTGTGACACCGCCGGAATACGGCGAGTTCACCCATCACTAGTAGAAAAGGTGGCACTGCCTAAGGAGATGCCCATGCAAGTAGTGCCCAATCCCACGCATGCACAATGATTTTGCCTGGACATCTCCTTGGAGAGCACCACCTTTTCTACTACACTAAATAGTGTATTTAGTGTGAGATAATTATAAGATTTGAAAATGTTATAGATTTTTACTCTCGACAAAATTTTTTACCAAAGACATTGATTCCAATACTATTGAAAGATCCCCATCTTGACCAATATAGAGGGTAAAAAAATTGGTCAACAGTAAAAACTTACAACATGTTTAAGTAAATTAGTGTATCTCACACTAAATACACTATTTAGAGTAGTACATGTTTATAATCAGAGCATCGGACGGTCAGATTTGTGTCTATTTTTGGCAAGTGCTGGACCAACCAATACTTTCTAAATTCAAATGGTTAGATTCCACGAAGAGTGCTCCAACTTTGATTCACAAGGTTTTTTTCAAAAAGAACATAAAAAAACTGCGATTTCTTCAAAACTCGTCTTGGGCACTAAAGGGTTAAGCGCCGCTTCACACTATGGCCGAAGGTCGAGAGGCCGTCGATTTCCACCAATCGGATTGCAAGAAACCAAGAGTTCGGCCTCTCGACCCTTCACACTAGAGGCCAAAGTCCAAAGGCCGTCACCCTCCAAAATGCTTACATGGCAATACTTTTTGACCACGGTGACGGCCTCTCGAAAGGAAGTTTGGGTCGGACGGGAATGGAAACCCAAACTATGGTCGAGAGGCCGTCGATTTCTTTTCATAAAAAATGAAAACTATATTTTATTGCCTATTTTCAACCCATTTCTTTGGACTCTCAACAAAGTTTGGCCACTCAATCCCACGGCCTCTCGACTTGAAGCGGCCCTAAGATTTGAGTCAGGAAAGACCAGTCCCAAACACAAACGACACAAACGACCAAAAGTTATTATTATTATTATTATTATAAAGTGACCTGGCAAATGGTGTGTGGCAGAGATTCACTGGAACTATTTTTTTTGTCAGGCCAGTGACTTGGTTCATGGGGTGGTTATAAAATCCGTGGCTGCCTGATGATTGTGTGCTAGCTCAAGCACAAGGAATATCTGGGAGAAGTTTCAAAGTGCTTATCATGCCAGGTCCATGGATTTGCATCGTTCAAGATAGACTCCTTGGCTCAGCTTGCCATATTCCATGGTCCACTACATTCCCTCCCTTTTCAGGCCCACAAATTTTTATGTTCAGTCAAGCTACGGCTATCAATTCAATGAGGTTTAACCCCTAAACGTACCAACCGTTTGGACAGAAGTAGATGCTAGCCTCAAAAATAGATATTAACATGGCTCAAATGTACATGAGGTGTACATGAAAGAACCAAGTATAAAATCTACCCAACAAATTTGACATACTTGTAGTAGAAGGCCTCTCCGATACTATCAACAGCTCCCCATCACAAGAGTTCTAATGTAATTGATAGAGAATTTAATAAGCTTACAAAGGTGACTTGGATGAAAGTCATTTGAGGTTGTATGAGAAAGTTGCAAGGCTTTGAATTTGTTCGTCATCCAGTTTCTGAACGCTGGGACGTTCAAGGGTTAATCCCTAAACGTCACAGGGTTCAATTTTTGAACGACTAACAGATTCAAACTCACCCTACGTTCTTATCAATTCTGGGATGAAAGTCATCCAATTTTTTGGAGATACTTCACCAAGTTGTTGTCCTATTTAATGGTTGGATTTAGTGATACATGAGTACATATTTTTCTAAAATTTCAAATATAGAAGTATGCCAAGTTGTTGACCAAGCCAAAATTGCATTGACTGTAGTTCAAAAGTAACCTTGCAAAAATGAGGTCATAGATTTAAGGAACACAAAAATTTCGAAGAATCACCATGTTTAAGAGTATCTCATTTCAAATTCATTCCAAAAAAAATTATTGAAAAAAACAAATGAAAATTTTGTTTGTAATCAAATTTATAAGGAATTTTAAATTTTAACTTTCAAATTTTATAATTAAATATTGGTGATAGTATTGGTGAATCGAATTGTACAGATGGAATTTAAAATTCAAAGTCTAGAAGTTTCATTTGTATATCAATTCCAAAATATTTTTCTAAATAGTACTTTATGATAATTTTTCTCAAATCGTCAATTCCAGAGACACTCTGGTATGTTTAGGGGTTAAATTACTAGCTTGCTTTGTGAAAAGTCTTTGTGTAAAACGATATATATCACAGTATGATTTCCTTAGCATGTCCTACATAATTATAAATCGTAACATGGGTCCGGAGCCTGGGGAAGTCACTGTCGAAAATTTAGAAATCATGAGAGAACAAACATAGGGTGTTCTTTTTTTATTCATTTGAGATAAAAATCATAAATTTTTAGAAGTAATATAGGGTGATTTAAAACCATAATAGGAATATTTTATGGATATTCCTAGAATATACCCTAAATATATTATATATAATATATTTTCCAATTATTTTATAGCGCCCCATTAAAATTTGAAAAGAAAAAATTGCCATAAAAAGTCCCTAGGATGCTCAAAATAGAAATTTCAGAGACTTGGGCCCAAGGTGAATAGTGTAAGCATTTACATCGGGGGGGGAGGGGGGTTAGAGTCATGAGTTTTGATATTGGTTGATTTTTTTCAATTGCTTTTTTACAAGTATTACGTGCGTGAGATATTTATCTGCATTTTGATAAAATCTCTCTTAGCTTCTTTGTTAACCATGTTTCTTTTAGTGATAGGTGATCTATAGATTATAATAATTTGGGTGCGCATTCATTATGTTTGGATCTTCTTGCTTTGGTTGTGATTGTTAACCAGTGATGCAATTTCCGTTTTTTTCATTTTGTGTGTTGTTGGTTAGTATGCGTTGTTTGTTTTATTTGTACGTTACGACTTCTGGTGGGTAACTATCATGACAACATGTGAATTTTACAAATTGTATTGGTAGGGGTTATTCTTTGAATCCTTTCTACTACTAGTATGTTTGGTTTCAATTTGGTGCCACAATTATACTCCCTTCGTCCCACAAAAAGTCCATGATTGACTTAAATTTTGTCCCAAAATAAAACCATGATTTCCAATTGTACTCAATCATTGCCGGCTATTAAGCTTCACGCGCGTTTGACAAGTGCTTCATGGCATTGCAAACAATGATGTCAACTTAGTCCATGGATTTTGATCGTGTTGATAATGGAATATTGTCATGGATTTTGATCATGTATACACTTTCTATCAGTCAAAATACTCCCTCTATACTCACTTAATCCATGAATTTGCATCACAGTCAACATACTCCCTTTGTAATAAGTGAAAACAACGCGTAATCCATGAATTTGAGTGAAGAAGGTCTTTTTGTGGAACGGTGGGAGTATGATCTTGGGGGCTTTAAGCTGTAGCCATGTTCGTACTACAAATATCGATTTGTAGTTGGTAATCTTTTGTTTAATTTTCCAACATCCATAAGTACCTTAGTTAGTGAATGGGCATCAATTCAGTGAGCTGGTCACATGTTATTTAACCCCTAAACGTCCAACCGTCCATAAAGTGGATGATGTACAAAATCAAACACAGATTTCTCATCTGTCATTGACTTTTTGCAGTGTGTATTTTTTACTATATCTTTTATGGGAAGTTAGCTTCATGCACGTGTGATCCGATTAAAAAGGGGATGATTTGTGAAAAATTTATGCCTCATTTCACACTATAGTGATTCACCCAAAATTTCAGTGTAAAAGTGCTCTTAAAAAAACCAACTCATAAAATTAAGCAACCAAAAAATCTCCAAAAATCACTACACTGAGAGTATTACATTCCAACCAATCATGTAAAAATTGTCAATATATTATTCGTAATCAAATTACAAAAGAATTTTCAATTTTAAGTTCCAAATTTTATACAAAAATATTGGTGATAGCAATCATAGATCTAATGGTAAGGATAGAATTAAAAATTCATAATGTACAACTTTTGTTCATATATCAAGTTCAAGATATCCCTCTTAGTTACATTTTACATGAGATGATCTTTGAAATTCTTCAAATCTGGAGAGGAGTGAGGACGTTTAGGATGCCTGCTCTAGGAAAATGTCTGGTATGATTTCTTTAGCATATCCTACACATGTCATTTGGAAGCTGGCATGGGTAGCACTTGTACACCTCCTGCTTATCCTCCTCACATATGTGGCACTCACCCCTCACTGCAAGATTTGCCAGGTCATCAGCAATGACTGACTCGACTCCAAGTCATCCTGCTGGGGAGCCTCATGCCCTCACTCAGTAATGAGCCAAAAAAGAACTGCTTAGGAGTCCCTTATGAGTCCATGTTTTCACTACAGTACACTAAAATTGTGATTTGAGAATCGATGTCTTTTACCGCAATTCGTCCAAACGTGAGCAGAAATGTAGTGGAGTACATAGGAGTTTGTCACTTGTCATTCCCACTTTCATCGAGAGTGCCATGTTCCTTTTAGGTGATGAGAGTGACATGCGATAGGGTGCCTAAATTTATGGGAAATTACTAACCTATTTTGCTCAATTTTTTTCAAAAGGCCAACAATTTATTTTTATATATATATATATATATATATATATATATATATATATATATATATATATAATTGCCTAGTTTTAATATTATATTTTTGTGCTGCCTAACTGCTTTTCTGCACTTTAATTCATTATTAGGTAGGAAGATGTCCAAGCTTCTAGGAAGCTACGGTATATTTAACAGGTTCACTTGAAGTTTTGATCATTTTAACCCCTAAACGTCAAAGCGTTCAGAAACTGGACGACTAACACATTCAAACCCTTCTCATGTTCTCATCAATGCTTGGATGAAAGTCATCCAATTTTTTGGAGATTCTTCACCAAGTTGTTGTCCTATCTAACGGTTGGATCTAGTCATACTTGATTACATATTTTTCTAAAATTACAAATGTAGAAGTATGTCAAGTCGTTGACCAAGCCAAAATTGCATTGACTGTAGTTCAAAAGTGGCCTTGCAAAAATGAGGTCATAGATTTAAGAAACACAAAAATTTCAAAGAGTTACCACGTTTAAGAGAATCTCTATCAAACTCATTCCAACAAATTTTACTCAAAAAATATTAAAACTTTGTTTGTAATCGAATTTAGAAGGTATTTTTAATTTTAACTTTCAAAACTAATAATTAATATTAGTGATAGTATTAGTGAACCAAACTGTACGGATGGAATCTAAAATTCAAAATCTAGAACTTTCATTTGTATATGAATTCCAAAATATTCTTCTAAATAGTAGTTTATGATGTTTTTTCTCAAATTGTCAATTCCAGGGACACCCTGGTACGTTTAGGGGTTAACATTTATCGGGACACTATATCTACAAAAAGTCAAATATTAGAGTTATTTGTAAAGTCACTTTGAATTTGAAGAATCTTCAATGAATTTTGCTTTAATTTAGTCTTATTTGTTTACTTTAAATAGTTAAAAGGTGTGGAAGATCTTGGTGGTTTATCATCATAAGATGAGTAAGAGATGTGTAAGAGCTTGGTGGTCTTCAAAAGTTTTTAAGTACCAAGAAGGAGCTAAAAAACTTTTGAAGACCACCAAGGTCTTACACACCTCTTACACATCTAATAATGATAAACCACCAAGATCTTTTATACCTTTTAACTATTTAGAGTGAACAAATAAGAATATAATAAAGCAAAATTTGTGGTATCTTCTTCAAACTTTGATGAACTTTACAAATAACTCTATTGTCTATTAAAAAACAGTGTCATGGACACTAAATCACAATTTTAGTCTAGTGACCGAACAATCATCATTGTCTTAAAAAAGAAAAAAGAAAAAAGAAAAAAATTCATTTTCATTCATTTGTAACATCTTTGTAATTGAGTCCAAAACGACAAAGAATATAGTTTGGTTTGTATTATTTGAAGGCACACATTATTAATATTGTTTTTAAAAGCTGAATATTTTAAATGTTGTATACTCCCTCTGTCCCATATTAAGCTTCCTCAACGCCTTGTAAATTTGTACCACATTAAGCTTCATGTTTGCTCTGACTCCTACTCCTATTGGTTGAGGGTCCACACCGTTGGACTACACATGTCGTCTAAGAAGCTTGATAGAGGAGAAAACATTTTGGAATCTTTTTGATGGCTATCCGATAGAGTTGGATTGGGAAAGTAATGTGTCTTTAGAGGTTTGCCTCCTATACTGCTACTGGGCACAACAACAGGCATGAATTATCTTGGAAAAAATTATCCCCACAAAATCATACACAAAAAGGTTCCGTATTGGTGCAGCATTAGGAGGGCTTGAAAGGCAACCAATGAGATGGAAAGTCAGGATGGTCAAGAAGTGTAGGCAATTGGCTGTGGCCATTTGGGCTCTGCAGGAGATAAGTTAAAGCTGAAGGGCATCTGCCTACCATGATGACAACACAATGTAACATACTGGAATCCTGAGTAAATCAAGTCAAATATTCTGTACTTCCTTGTGACAGAACACCTTAACTCTGTACTTGACGAATTTCTGGAGAGGTTCACCGTATACATAAATTAGTGGCACCAATGATTTAGTATGGGTAGTCCCATAGGCAGAGTCACGAGCAAGTCATGGAACTCAGTGGGTGCCAAACTCTAAACTTATTTGACTCATGAGCATAGCGGTTTCTTGCCGAGGACTTCATTGCTACAAAGAATAGACACCCAGAAAATTTAAAAATAGAACAGAATATAATAAACAATAGAAATATGAAAACCCACCCGGCACCGATTACCTCAAGTCCCAGTATTTAGAAATTATTAACTTCTCACCCACGTCAATTCTGGCTGCTCTTATTTCCAGAGTTTCCAAGAACATGGCACCTAGTAATTCCGTGGCCACAGTAATTCTAGAGCCACAGTATTTTATCACCCAGAGTAACTGCAAGAATCTGTGCATTGATCTTCACAGTGAATGCAACTGTTCCTCCCATCCAAAATAGTATGGGCCCTTCATGAATGGAAATCATGCCTTTGCATTGGTGAATTCTGCAACCATTTCTGCCCCAAAATCTTTAAAATAGAATCAATTCTATAACGATTGCTTACACCTGCTGGAATCGAGAAAACGGATGCCTCAGTGATGCACGATAATGAAAACCGGCGGACAAGGATGCACGAAGAGCCATATACGGATGAGAATCGTCAACCAAGGATGAATGGCATATAGGAATGAATGTCCGGAGAGTGTGTTGGCTCACGAAGTAATTCATGAATTCTGTTATTGCTTGGTCCAAAAAAAAGGAAGCCTTAGTAATACAAACATATTCTTCATTGTTGGAGCATGCGCACCCTTCACCTACATGAGCCCTTAATTATGGAAACTTGGTGAAATATGCTTGTATTTAATGTTGTTTTTGCAAGGTAGGTGAGAGAGCCATGAAATATGAGTCACTTACAATGAAGCCTCTATAATCCATTTTCAATCCCTCTACAACCACTTCAAGGGAGAGCTTGATATCCTAAAATGATGAGCAATAATGAGTATCTATGTTAAGTGGTTGTGACTGGCTCACGCACTATATAGAAGGTGATTATAGCGATTCAAGAGTACTGAGACGATAACTTGTGACACCTAATCTTAAATCTTATAAAAATAGTCAAGAGGTGAATTGAAGAGAGAAATGTGTGACTAATGACAAAAAATCCAATTAGAAATCTACACCATAATAAAAAAATAAATGTTGAGCTAACATTCTTTACAACTAATATTCCTGAAGTTCCGAATTAAAAAACCCACATAAACACTGTTTCGAAACCGGGAGACTACATTGAATGGTGTATTCAGTGTCCCGGGATACTATTTCTAAACCCGAACACTATTTAATTTTAAGGAGATATAGTCTCCTCGTAAAGAAAAAAAGAATGTAGTGTTCTGATGACATATGGCAACTTTACAATATATATCGCAAACCGCAACATGTCACTCTCGTTACTTGAAAAGAAAATGACACCTTCACTGAAAGTCGGAATGACAAGTGGCATATTCCTATGTAGTGTCAAGGGACGCTATTTTTTTTCACCTTTGAACGAATTGTGGTAACAGACATCAAGGACTAAATACACCTATTAGTGTAGCAAATGATATTCAACGAAAGAAGGATGAATGAAGACACATCCGGACGAAAAACCGAGCTCCGGATGGATGGTGACGCAGAGAGACGGTAACGTGAGCGGTGAGTGGACGGAAGAAAAGGAAACGGAAGCGTACACGAACACGTCCGTCGAACCGGCCCGTCTCCATTTCCCTCCGTCCCTCCCTCTCCCTGCTCTGCCTCCTTTATAAAGAAAGCCCTCTTTCTCGCCATCCAATTTGGCTCGCCCCTGACGTTACGCCCGATCCATCCTCTCGCACGCACTCCCGCACGCACCGACCGACTTCCATCGCTCATTGCAATGCCGTGATCGCAGGTCTCGTCGCAAATCATCAATCATTCTTCAGTTTGTTCGGCGTCTCTCGATTTGTTTGGAGTTTTTTTTATGACGCTCGGGCGCCACTGTTTAATTTTTTCCTTTCTTTTTTGATTGTTTTTTGGGATCGTCTTTCGTTTTTGGTAAAGAGAGACGGGAAGGTGCACGCCACCCGTGGCTGTGGCCCCGCCACCTTTACGGGAGCTGAGTGGTAAAGGCGCGGCTTCTCACTCTTCCGCATCGCTATCTGCGACCAATTTGCCTGCACGGTAACAGAATCGATTTCTTTCTGTTATATATATTTATTTGTCCCCTTACTTCTTGCCTCGTAGTTTGATGATGCTTCGCCGGTGGAGGAATTAGCGACTGCGGATGGGAGTACTCATGGCGTCAGGTAAGTATGTTGCGCGTGAGACAGAGAGAAAGAGAGAGAGGGATTGTGGTCATGCGTCGCAGCGGTTGGAGGTATGGCAAGGGGTTGGCACGGAGTAGAGTGGAGGAGTACGTGGTGCGGTGTTTGGGAGTGGAGCGATGGAGTTTAGGGTGCGAAATTCACGAAATTCGCGAAGATTGTGGTGGTTGTTGTGATTGGACGCGTGTGTGGGAAATTCTTGTGGTGGATGTTGCGTGGTAGAGCGTTAGCGTGTGGTAATTTTGTGTCCCGGAAGCGTGAATGGTAAGGCGTGTGCATGCCGTCACGACAAGATGCGGTTGAGCTATCTGTTTCAATTTTGTGTGCTGTGAGCGGAGAGGTTGGAATCGGAGGTGCACCTGGAGAAGCGCCGAATTCGTTCGTCCTTCTGCTTTGGTTGATGATTGGCTTTCCCGATCTCTGATTTGTTTGCTTTGTCACGTGTGAGAGCTTTATTGTGATGGAAACAGCAATGAGTTGAAATCTGAAAGTTTGTTTGCGCATTCGAAATCAAGGCGTAGGAGTGTGCGATGGTATTAGGGACTTGGAACATCGCATGTTGCATATCGCTTGCGTGTCTCTTGGATCAGATTGTGTATCATTGTGGTTCTTCAGGGTTATGCTAGACTTGTAAACATTGTTTCCGTGTTTGAATTTTGTCTTGCTCGGACGTGCAGGGTGAAGAATTTATCTCCTCGATCGGTGTTGCAGTTGGAAATCATCCTTGCAAGGGTAACCTAACTGGTGGAGACAGTGCGTTAATTGCAATCATGGCTATCACGGGTTTGTGAGGAGGCAATGGGCTGACAAAATCTCGTCAGTCTTTGCCAGGTATTTGCTCTGCGGCAGGCTCTACTTTATGCATCCTCGGTCCGCTTGTGATCGAGTCTGGCGATTTTGATCTGAATATATTTGGAAATGGATAAATACCGTGGAATTAGGTTGGATTAGTGAATGGTTAGAGTGTTTCGCTTTCAGCACACAATGGAAAGCAGATCGTACGAGAACGTGTATCACCTTGAGTTTGAAGTTTCTGCCTGAATTGATTCAGGCACCATTGCATCTGGATTTGACCAGAGTCTGCAGAAAGGTTCGGTATATGTTTGGTGTCCTCTGCATTCTTTTGGAAGTCGTCTTTCATGTTACTGGTTTCCCGGTAATTCACTGAACTAGAAGGTGATTTTTGTTTACGAGTTCCTGTGACAGACCTAACTGATAATCGAAAGGGATTTTCGCAAATTTGACCTGCCGAAGGGGTATGCCGTCTTTGAGCTCTTTAGGTCCCGTGTACTGATGCTGCTTCTGTCAGGGCTGTGGGTTCCCAGGAACGAAGCGTGGGCATGCGCACAGAAGCGCTGACAACTTTTGTTAAGCAAGGCATACAGTGGGATGAGGAACGATGCCGACTATCATGTGCGTAGTCCCCGTGGGGGCAAGTTCAGCTCGTTCCCTGCCTCCATTCGCACTATATCCAACTATCTGCGCAGTGTTTCTGCAAATGCGAGCAGTATTGCTGCATCCACCGTCCGTCAGGCTGCTGTATCAGCAGCTTCGAATGGATCGCTGAATCACGAAGACGAGCGTCAACGCGAACAGGTAAAAGTGGCATTGCCGTGTAATGTGGAGACGTAAGGAATGGGCAGTAACGCCGATGGTGGTGCCTGTCGAAGGGTGCAATTGTATCTCTTCTTTTCGTTATGGTGTTGCGGTTGTCTTGCTGTGTCTTTCAGGGCAATTTCATCTCCAGTTGCTGAGATGCTGGAGGGTGCGCGGTGAGTTTGAGGCAGTTGACTTCATGGTTTTGCGTTGTTGATAATTGTTTGACTGATTTGGAGTTGTGTTATTTTCCGAATGTTCAGGTCCAGTGGTCAAACTTTGACAAGCTAGAGCTTGGTTCAGGCGAAATTCGAGAAGTGCTGTTGTTGACGTATTTAAACGGATTCCAAGTATGGGACGTACAAGACGCGAACAATGTGCATGAGTTGGTATCACGGCGTGATGGACCGGTGGCATTTCTGCGTCTGCAGCCAAAACCGATAGTTCAAGAGTCAATTGACGGAGTGGTGGACTTTAAGGGAGCTCGACCTCTGCTTTTGGTGGTCACCTCGGATGGAACCGGGTCTGGGAGTCCAGGTGCTGCAGGTTTTTCTGGTGGCTATGGTACCGGTGGCGGGGGCACCTCTTTGGGTTTGGGAGCTTCTCACTTTGTGCCAACTGTGGTCCGGTTTTATTCACTTCGTAACCATTCTTACGTGCATACTTTAAGATTCACCAGGGGAGTTCATGCAGTGCGCTGTAGCCCTCGCGTTGTTGCAGTGGCATTGGCTACTCAGGTAATGGAGTTGTTGCTGTTCGATTGTACTAGCGAGGTGTTCCTGTTATTTGTGCTTTGTGCCACACCCTGCTTTTTTCTAACTTTTAGCACGCTTCAAGTCGGAATAGCTCAATCGGGGTTTTGATTTTCTTTGGAAACGTTGCCATTTGAGCCAGAATAGAATCGGGTTATCCGAGTATCTTTAAGCTTTGTGCTTTAAAAGGAGAGCTTCTTTTACTTATGGGATCGACATTTCGTGTAGGGATGGATTGATGATGATTGGCATTTCGCCTAGTTGATGGAGAAAGCTTGAATTGAGAAGCTGTATCCTTTTTATTTTGCAGATATATTGCTTTGATGCAGGGACACTTCAGAATATGTACAGCGTGCTCACTTATCCATCCCCGGCCCCGGCCCCAGGGTCCAATCATTACGGATATGGTGCGATGGCAGTCGGACCTCGGTGGTTAGCATATGCAGCCAACACGCCTCTGGTGACGATTACTGGTCGTGCGTCACCGCAGCATCTAACTTTATCACCGGGGGCGAGCCCATCGACTTCGCCTGCCAACGGGAACTTCGTAACTCATTATGCCAAGGAGTCCAGCAAACATATTGTGGCAGGAGTGGTGACTTTAGGTGATATGGGTTATAAGACACTGACTAAATACTACTCGGAGCTTATGCCGGATGGTGGCAATGCTTCTCCAGGAGTAGGTAGTCCCAATGGTCCGAGGAATGGTCACAGCCCTTGGCAAGGAAGCCCTCCTCTCGAACCAGAGTTTGCTGGCACTGTAAGTTTCAGTCCATGTTTGGCCTTATGCGAGGTCTTCACCTCAGTGCTCTTTTTTCTTCTTCGTCTGCTTCTAATGTGCTGGGAGCCCTTGCGGCAACTCTCTCTCTAATTACAGTGACATGCGGTTTTCCACGATTCCTTGCAGTGTGGCTCCTTGGTCTGAATTGTACCCTTTCCCGCATTGATAGTACGGGTGCAGCAGGTGCATGTGATTTTTGCATTAGAAATAGCTGTCATGTTTAATTTCTCGTACGAACTTTAAACGGTCGCTGTTGTGGTCTGATGGATTTCAGGTGATCATTCGCGATATAGTGAGCAAAGGTGTAGTAGCACAGTTTAGGGCACACTCAAGCCCTTTGTCAGCTCTCGCTTTTGATCCGAGCGGCACTCTCTTGGTCACTGCGTCTGTATACGGTCACAACCTCAACGTGTTTCGCCTCACCCCTCCATCTGCAAGTGCCGGTGGTAACGGGACCGGTGGGGATACCAACGCAACTTTCGCGCATCTGTACAAACTCTCTCGTGGGGTCACCAATGCGGTGAGTGGTGTGCAGTTATCGAGATTTCGTGATCTCTGGTTTTCAGGATAACAGCGTCCGTACGGAACCTGACGTTCTTGAGTTGGGTTCCTTGAGTTGTCACAGGTGATCCAGGACATCAGTTTCAGTGGCGACAGCCATTGGATTGCTGTGAGCTCTTCAAGGGGAACCAATCACTTGTTTGCCATATCTCCTTTCGGAGGACCGGTAGGACCGCAGACGCACGCAACAGTACCTATCGATGGGTTGATCGGGCCGACTTTAACGCCGTCTCCAGTGTTTCCCTGGTGGTCAAGTACGGGACCCGTGAGCCTGAATCAGCAGGCCCTTTACCCCCCTCCTCCTGCCATAACCCTGAATGTAGTGAGTAGAATAAAGAATGGGAATGGTGGATGGCGGGGTACCGTAACGAGTGCTGCAGTTACGGCCACCGGCAGATCCAATGTTCTTGCAGGAGCCGTGGCTGCTGTTTTCCACGACGGGGGTGGAGCAGGCGTGGAGTCGGACATAGGTGTGGGGACATTGAAGGACCAACTGTGGATTTTGTGGCCCACAGGGCATCTACTTCGGTACTTGCTGCGTCCTTCTGTTGGAGGTGACGGTGGTTACACGGTCAACGGCTTGCCACAAATGGCTGGAATGGGCACTCCAGGAAGCCCTGGCCTACCACAAGAGTTGAAAGTAGTCGTGGAAGCCGTAGAGAGGTGGGATATCGCTCGTCGACCGAACTGGGTGGAGAGAGAAGAGAGAGTGGAGGGCGAAGATGCACCTCACGAAGAAGGTGGAATACTGGACAATTCAGGAAGCACCGGGATTTCCGTTGTTGCTGTGGCCAAGGAAGGCACGACAACCGAAGAGATGCAACGCTGGTTCATGTCGAATGCCGAAGTTCAGATGCATCAGGCCAGACCTGTTCCAATCTGGGCAAAGCCCAAGGTACGTGTTTGAGCAAACCGGACAACAACCTTTTGGAGCGGTTTCTGATCTCATTTTCAATTTAAGAATTTCCTATGACTCATATAAGTAGAGAACGTATTGAGTTTTTGATTTTTTTCGCGAAGGTCACATTGATTCTTAGTTTCCTTTTCATTCCACCCCAGATCCTAGAATCTTAATAGGACCGTACTCCTTTCCAGATACAATTTCACGTGATGCTCTCGGGGACACCAAGGGAGCCCGAGGTTGACGATTTCCCCTGTGAAGATGGGGTCGGAGAAATCGAGATCGAAAGAATTCCTACACGGATTGTTGAAGTGAGAAGAAGGGATCTGGTTCCCGTCATCGAAAGGCTCCAGAAATTTACGAAAGTTCAGGGTGCTCGGTGAGATTCAGTTTCCCTCGGAGTACTTGTGCAATGTGTGGACGTTTCTTGGGCACAGAGGGATGGCTGTTAACTAGGAATATTTCATGGTTGGTCTTTTTGAGGACGATTTCTATAATCTGTTTAAAAGTATGCACGTGCAGCATTTTTCGCTGAGATGTTGTGTGATCCGCTGAAATATATCCCTTGATCAGACGGGTAAACTGATTTCCAATTACACTCTGCAGGGATATCATGGTATCAGATACTTTGCCTGCCGTGTCCAGTGCTCACGATCAGCTTCTTGGAGACGAGGGTCAGCAAGATGGGTACATGGCCAGTGGTTTGAGGGACATGCCTATCCAACGCACCAGTAGTTGCAGCAGCTTTGGTTCGGAAGGTGCTCCATTTGCTGCCGGTGGAGGTGGTACGAACGGTTATCATCATCATGGTTACCAAGGTTTGTTCCGCTCTCAAGTACCATACTGCTTTTCTCGTAGCACAGTGGGTGGGAGTTTTGAGCCTGACAGGTGGGTATCGAATGTCGTTCATTGTTGTGTTTGGTTCGATTTGCCAAGATTGGTTCTGATTGGGACTGGACTTTCGCTTAATTTTTTACACAGAGAATTCAAAGGCGCATGCTTAGAACTTCCGTTAATTTGGCATGAGGAAGTCTCTTGTGGAGCAAGGTCGTACACCTGTACAGACATGAACAGGCACTTTCATTTTCGTGTTTCCTACTCGGAAGGCTTTGTCTCAGTGCAGTGAAGGCTAACTCTTTTTCATAAAGTTGAGGCTCAAAATCGATCCTATGGTCCATACTGAAGGCTAGACGGACAGATGAAATTCAAGCATAGTCGTCGACTGTTACTTTACATGCTGTTGTTTCAGTCGATCTAAATTACGTCGAGATCAGCCTTTCGTTGCGCAGATGGAATGTTACTTAGTGCACAGGTCATTCCCATGTTCACGAGTGTCACAAGCAGCAGAAATTAGCATCTTGATCATTTTTACCTTTGTTTATTTATTGATTTATTTATTTTTGAACCTCATCGATGAATGACTGATGCAGATTTGCCGGAAGTAGGCGCCACGGACACGCCTCCGTCATCGTTTGGGTCACCGCCATATTTCCATCCAACCCAGGCATCGCTGACAGACAGATCTAAGCCGTATGAGACCAGTTTTACGCCCAAAGCATTCACTGCAGATCCAGGTGCAGCTGTGATAGGGTCGCCCATCAATATCCCGAGGGCAGATCAAAGGGACGCAAAAGGAACGTTTGCGGGTTACATCAAGCCTAGTGTCGGATCTGCTGGGTTCCCTCCTAATTCTGGCATCGGTGGAGCCTCCAAGCATGATGGTGCACATGTTGGCGAAGGATCGCCAGAGATCCTGGACGGTCAGCTACATGAGCCCATTGCACAAATTGGCACCACTCCAGTGAACGATGATTATGTGGGTGCCGCAACTAGGCAAATTATATCCAAGGATTTGATTTTGCAAGAAAACGATGAACGTGCGCAGCTTATCCGTTCCGGCGTTAATGTGGCAACTGGTAAATGGTCTCCAAATGGTCAGGTGGTAGCGAATGGGTCCCTTCCACATGGGATGCAGTCCGCTGGGAACGTAACCACCAAGTCTTCCGTTTTGAACCCAGACTTCGACCCTGCGTTTGTTATCGATCTCAACCGAAATCACGCGATGAGCGATAGCCCTCTGGACGGAAGTCCCGCTGATGGAGACACGAATGGGACAGCGGAGGATGCTGAGAGTGAGGATACGGAGGGTGCTCACAGTAAAAGTGAAGAGAACGAGAACGCAGAGCAAGGAGATGTGGACGTGTGGGAGGGCTCAATGTTTCCATTTTGTGAAGAAGGTGCGTAAGTTCCAGGGGCTCATTACATGACGTTAGAATTTGCTGACAAATTAAAGCCAGGAAAGACTTGTATAATTGGCTTATTCGGTGTATGCTTAGATCTCGGTGTGGATCTTATATCGATGTTTTGACGAGGGAGAACATCGCGTTGCTTATCTGGATGGTCTGGGTCTTGATTTGAAATGCGTTGGTTGTGGAACAGATTGCTAGGCTGGGGGGATGTGCTTCCATTCTGGCCTGTTTATTATCTACCAGGCTTGAATTACCCGGGGACTTGGCTCATGCCACGTCCTCGGTGAAGGTTGCTCCCTTCATTATTTCATTTGGACTTTGCAGGCTGTATGCCTTTTTTGAGGCCAAAAGTATAGACAAGGGTACTTAATTCTGCATTATGATCTGACAACGTCAGTACATTAGGCCCCTCTATTTCAAGGTGGCCGAAGACACCTATGTCAATGGCAGGGGGCATTGTTCCTGCGAAACAGTTAGGCGTGGGACTCCTAGATCCGACAGCAATCCTGGCTGTTTGGATCGATGAAGATGACGACTCGCAGCAGTGGGAGTTGCGGTATTTTGACAGTGAACCTTGGTGACATGATTATTGGAAGGTTATTGTAGTTTGTTGGGTGTAAAATAAAAGCCAGCCAGCCCCCTTCCTTGGTTAAAGCGTAGTAAGGAAAATTCGGGAAGAATCAAAAAAGAGGAAAGCCCCAGAGGAAGGTAAATGAGGTAATTCAATGTGCAATAAGCTGGATGGGAGGCGAACGTGCTCGATCATGAAAAGTTGTAAATGTTAATTGGAAGAAGATAAGCAAACGAAACAGATTTTCTGGAAATTATGAAAGAGCTTGAAAAAGGAAAAGAAAAAACTAAATAGTGTAGCCATGAGGGTTGTGGTAAGGGACGTTCTGGAAGGTCCGGTTATCCCAATCTTGTATATATTTTGTGTATAGAATGCACTCCATTTGTGCAACATCATTGTGGAGTGTTTTGTCTCTCTTGGTTGGGGTTTTCTTGAACTTGTTTTGCTTTATTTATGAATTTTCTGCTTTTCTATAGTTCAGTAAAAGATGAGAAATTCGTTCATGTAGTGCAAGTGTTTTGCCTGTGAATCATTACATGAGTTTACAAGTGACAGCGTATTGCACTTGGAGAGACGAGTTCGTTAACCCTTTTGAGGCCCAAGAAGCCTCAATCGGGCCTCATGTTTTTTAAGCAGTTTTGAGTAGGTTCTATGTGCACTTTCTTTGTTCAAATTTGTTGGTTTTTCGACGGTCATAGGCACTGTTCTTCACTTATTCTAGTGATATAATATTCAGTCTCATATGAATTGTGTTTTTCACATCATGATTAATTGAATCATCATCATCATTTTAAACCATGAATCCTTTGTCCTTTATAACGTCTCAATTCAACACTGTTTTAAGTGTTATAAAATGTTTGATGGAAACCAAAAATGGAGTTGATGTACAAAGAAAATTTGTAAATGCCACTGTGAAGCTCACATCTGTATGGATAGATGTATCATAGTTTTTATTAGTAATTTTAAAACAATTTTGCAAGGTTTTCTCTTGAAATTCAATTAAAAATCCGGAATTAACACAAAAAAATTGGAAAATATTGGAATGAAATTGAAATAACATGCACTACGCGATGGTATGGTTTCCATTATTTGATTCTTTTTTTTTTGGAAAATCATGTCTAAGGTCTCACTTTTTGAACTAAGAATGAAACTTGACATCAACCTATTGTGTAATTTTTCCAAAAATCATGATAACCTATTTTGAAGATCCACACCGTACAAAGGATAGTCAACTTACACAAGAACCCAAAAAGAAATTGGTGGATGAAAATTGTTCACTTTGGATGGAAATCAAACAGCTTTAATCTGTTCGTCATCCAATATATGGACGTTGGCGCACGAAAGGGTTAGGCCCCTAAATGTACCAGAGTGTCCCTGGAATTGACAATTTGAGAAAAATCATCATACACTACTATTGAGAAGAATATTTTGGAGTTGATATA
The DNA here is from genome assembly GCA_022496805.1 of Pohlia nutans. Classification (NCBI taxonomy): domain Eukaryota; kingdom Viridiplantae; phylum Streptophyta; class Bryopsida; order Bryales; family Mniaceae; genus Pohlia; species Pohlia nutans. The sequence goes on from CM040104.1 coordinate 6,884,392, forward strand.
CAAATGAAAGTTCTAGATTTTGAATTTTAGATTCCATTCGTACGGTTCGATTCACTAATACTATCACCAATATTTATTTATAAAATTTGAAAGTTATAATTGAAAATTCCTTCTAAATTTGATTACAAACAAAATTTTAATATTTTTTGAGTAAAATTTGTTGGAAAGAATTTGAAATGAGATACTATTAAACGTGGTGATTTTTTGAAATTTTTGTGTTTCTTAAGCCTTTAGTGCCCAGGTAACCGCTAAGTGGTCACTAGATCACCAGAAAATGAAATGCTCTAAAATTTGTGAACCATCTCAGTCTGGTGTTTGAAGTTCAGAGGTGTAATTTTTGATTCTGGAGATGATGCAAAAAGAAAATTTCGAATTTGACTTTCTTAGATATCCAAATTCCTATGTACAAAACATCAAAATACTGCAAATACCTCAAAATACATCAAATACTTACAAATACAACATATGTACTATGTTGTATTTCTAGAGATTGGAAGTTTGTTATCTCGTTTTTTTTTTTGGATTGTGTTCTCTTGTTCATGTTCCATTAGTGAATGTATTCCGATCCTGATCAATGTACCAACTCCTCTCTTATTTTAACGTATAAATTATTGTCCTAAACCGTACATGGATAAGTCACTCTCACTTACAAAATTCACAATAATTATGTATGAGTCCGTTCTTGATATGAAAGATTGCAATGGAGAGGTGGTCGCACTGGTCATTGCTGAACATCTTCATTTTCATATTTGAAAGTTTAACCCAAATTTTATTTAACCTTGAAGTCACACACCCCCCAAAATCTCATTTTTGAGTGTGCATTATACAGTTCAAAAACACACTATGATTTTCCAATCCAACGGTCCGATCTTACCAAGATTTAACCGACATTTGTTTCATTAAGCTATGCTTACATTTATACGGTTGGATACTATTAATAGTATCCCTAATTTCAACAAAGAAAGTTTTTAAAAAATATCTCCTAAAAACTGTGGTTTCTCCAGAACCACCCTGGGCACTAAAGGGTTAAATCTATGACCTCATTTTTGCAAGGCCACTTTTGAACTACAGGCAAAGCAATTTTGGCTTGGTCAACGACTTGACATACTTCTACATTTGTAATTTTAGAAAAATATGTAATCAAGTCTGACTTAATCCAACCGTTAGATAGGACAACAACTTGATGAAGAATCTCCAGAAAGTTGGATGACTTTCATCCAAGCATTGATGAGAACGGGAGAAGGATTTGAATGTGTTAGTCGTCCGCTTTCTGGACGCTCTGACATTTAGGGGTTAATGAGTTCCTTGGTTTTATAGAAGTTTGCCTTATTTTTAAGTTAATGTTATTTTTGAGTTGGTTTGCTGTGCTTTTAACAGATTTTTCTGTTTTTCAGTGAGGGCTGATTTACTAATCCAGAAGAAACTCCACGGTTTCATTAGGGTCGAAAATAGTTTATAGTCTTGATTGTTACAGATGTGGGCAATTTGCTGGGTCCAAGTTTGCATGCTCTTGGGTGCCTGGCTGCTGGTGTGCTGGTTTTGAGTTAACCCCTAAACGCCGCCCAGACCAAAAACTGGCTTACGAATGAAACTGATTGTTCAATTCCAACTGCTACGTGGATGATTTCCATCCAATTCTTTTTGTGAAGGACTTTGCTAGGTCATGCCATCCCTTCAAGTTAAATTCAGATCATTCGAGCTATTTTTAGATTTTACATGGGGCCCCAACTACAAAAAGAGTCGTAAAAACGGTTTGCCGTGTAGTGTATTCTAATTTTTTTGCTTGTTCTGCTTAAATTGAATTTAGGCCATGAAAATGAGTTCCATTGTATTTAAGCTTAACTAACAAAATAGAGCTTGCCAAGTCTAGTTTCTACTCCACTTTGAATTTTTGAAAAAAATTGAAAATTGAGTGTTTTATTGTAGTTACAAGTTCGGTAGGTATTACCAAGGTGTAGCAAATATTTCTAAATATAGATACACGGATGATTTTCATTAACTAAACATTTCTTCATTATAATTTACACCTTTGGTTAAAAAATCAGAATTTTCTAGTACATTTTGTAATTGATATGAATTTTCTTTACATTCACTTCAAAAAACTATAGTAATTTCAAATTTTCACCAAAATTTATGAAACATTCATGATATGTAGTAGACATGTGGCTTCATCTACTTAAAATACAAAGTTTAATTCTTGTATTATTTTAATTGCAAAATTGAGTGTGGCAAATAAAGCATGATTCCATGGTCATAGGCCCAACCTTTAGGGGTTAACCCGTAAAGGTTGGACCTATGGCCATGGAATCATGCTTTACTTGTCACACTCAATTTTTCCACTTTATAATGGAAGAATTCAACTTTATGTTTTTAGTAGATGAAGCCGTGTGTCTAGTACAAATCATGAATTTTTCATAAATTTTGGTGAAATTTTGAAAGCAGTATGGTTTTTTGAATTGATTGTAAAGAAATTTCATATCAATTACTAAATGTACTAAAAAAATTCCATTTTTTTTTACCAATGGTGTAAATTACAATGAAGAAAAGTTCAATCCCGGGGAGGTCACTGTCAAAATTTTATTAAACTACGTGAGAAAAAATATAGGGTACATTTAATTCATTGGAGCAAAAATTTATACAAATTTTAAAAATACCATAGCCTGGATGAAATGGCCTATACGGTATTATATCTAAAGTAGGGTAGGTGAAAAGTATAGGTAGTATTCTATTTTTATTAATAAAGTAGGGTCTCAAATATTTAGAGGAATGAAGAATTTATGCGAGTTCTAATGAAAATCCTTGGATTGAATGAGAATCGCCTCAATTGACTAAAAATCGTCGAAGTTGGCCAATGGCTAGGAATGAACCACAAATGAAGGTTGAATTATTTGGCTTCATGGGAAAGTCTCCTCATGATGAATTTGAGCATTAGGTGACCAATGAGATTCACAAGGCTAGGGCGGGGTGGTAGTGCCGCATGTTCCTCTCACAACATGCATTTCTCACTTAAACCTACCATCAAACATTTTAGGCACTAAGCACAATTGTTATTCTTTGAAAGTTATGTTCATGTATTGTTGTCGTTTTGTTATGTCCTATTAAGTTCAATTTATGCTGAAATTCCAGGATTTTGATAAATGGTCCAGTTTATAAATAAAATAGGGTCTATAAAATAACTTAATGGTGGAAATTATATTTACCTATAGGGTCTTGAAAATACCTCAAAGTACTATTTTATCTACTAATAGGGTGCAAATTATTTAAGAAATTTAGATAAATAGCCCACCTATAATTAAGCCCCGACCGCACGTGGTTTACAAAAGTATGTAGTATGTAACCTCCCCGTGGTTCAATCAATGAAAATCATCTGTGTATTGAATTAGATTTTTTGCTATACCATGGTAATAACCACCAAACTTGTAACATCAATAAAACACTCAATTTTCAAAGTTTTTCAAAAATTCAAAATGAATTAGAAACTAGACTTGGCAAGCTTCATTTTGTTAGTTAAGCTCAAATGCAATGGAACTCATTTTTATGGCCTAAAATATAGTTTATGCAGAAAAAGTAAAGAAATCCAAAATACACCACACGGTGAACCATTTTTACGACTCTTTTTGTAGTTGGGACCCCATATAAAATTTCAAAATAGATTTAATGATCTCAATTTAGCTTGAAGACGTGGCATGACCAAGCAAAATTCCTTCACAAAAAGAATTGGATGAAAAGTGCACTCTCTATTTTTAATTTAACCCCTAAACGTCCAACCGTCTAGAAAGTGGGCGATGTACAGAATCAAACACAGTTTTTTCATCCATGATTGACTTTTTACTTTTTGTAGAGTGGATTTTTTGCTATATATTTTATAGGAAGTTAGCTTCATGCATGTGTGATCCGATTAGAAAGGGGGTGATTTGTGAAATTTTTATGCTTCATTTCATGTTGTAGTGATTCACCCAAAATTTCGAAGATTTCAGTGTAAAAGTGTTCTTTAAAAGTCAACTCATAAAATTATGCAATTAAAAAAATTCCAAAAATCATTTCACTTAAAGTATTACATTTCCACCAATCACAACAAATTTCATGTACAAATTGTCAATATCTTATTTGTAATCAAATTACAAAAGAATTTTCAATTTCAAGTTTCAAATTTTATATAAAAATATTTGTGATAGCAATCACAAATCTAACTATATGGATAGAATCTAAAATTTCTAATGTATAACTTTTATTCATGCATCAAGTGCAAAATATTCCTCTGGGTTGCATTTTATGATGCATCTTTGCAAAGCTGCCGAATTTGGAGAGGGGTGAGGACGTTTAGGGAGTAATGAACGCAAAGTGATTCTCAAATATAATGCGGAGTACACCCCGGGTTACAAATTCGTTCTCCGAATGAGCTGGAGATGCAAAATGGCTGGCAAGCTTGTGGCCCCTCTGTAATGCTGGCCGCTTGTAAGAAAAGATCTGTTCAAAATTCAAATAAGTTTCCATTGGTGAAAGATTTGAAGTCATCATTACCCGAGTCGAATTAAAACTGCTTATTTAGCTTCAATTTTGGAAAGAAAACATCAAATCTCTGCAAATATTAGAGTTATCCGCGAAGTCCTTCAAAGTTTGAAGAAGATACCTAGAATTTTGCTATTATATAATTTTATTTGGTTACTTTAAATAGTTAAAAAGTATGAATGAGCTTGGTGGTCTACAATTATTAGGTGTGTAAGAGCTTGGTGGTCTTTAAAGTCAGGTGAAACTTTTTTGGGCACCAAAAGAGGAGCTCAAAAAAGTTTCATATGATTTTGAAGACCACCAAGCTCTTACACACCTAATAATTGTAGACCACCAAGCTCTTCCATACCTTTTAACTGTCTGGAGAGACCAAATAAGACTATATTAAAACAAATTCTAGGTATCTCTTTCAAAGTTTGAAGGACTTTGCGGATAACTCTATTTGCTTGGGAAAACGTCGAAGTACGCCCAGATTGACTGCGGCAGTGGAAATTGGTCACGGAGGATATCAGAAAAACCTTCTCCTGTACCATCTCGCGGAGTGAGAGTACAAGAATCAAAAGTGCTAGATGGGTGATGCGCTTTGTTACGTTCTTCGCACAAGCTTCTGAAATTTGAAGCGACTTATTACTGAGGAATCTCTTATTACAAGCTCACTCAGGGCTTCCTCAAGAATGCAAAGGAGGTGATGCTCATTGACTCAAAGAAACTACGTGACCAAGGGGCCAAAACTTTAAACAAGTCACCAGACTCTCACCAAAACAGTTGCCCTTCTCTTACGAATCAAAATCGCGCATTTCTGCCACTGCCTTTCAAGGTTTCAGGGGCCATGTCCTTACTCAAAAGCTCGTTGCAGAAGCGTGCACAGAAGGTGGAGCAAATACTTGCACTGTGACACCCCGACTGTCGAAAACAATATTTAACCCCTAAAGGACCGGGGGTGTTGAACTTAGCTCTTATTTTCTTGACTAGCTCTTGTAGCAAGCTCAATTCCTCATTGGTGTGGGGTGATTTTGACGATCGGCACCGTTGAAATTAAAGAAGACTTACGTAGCTTTTTGATGAAAAAAAGATCAACAAAATCGCACAATTTTTGAGAAAATGCCACCGTTGAGAAGATTGATGGAACTTGTTTGGGGTATTTTGTACACATGCTGAAATCGGATTGTTCAAAAGTGCTCCAAAAATTCTGAAAGTTTTATTGTGAGTAGAAATCATCATTTTAAACATGTGCAAAAAATTTCAAGTAATTTGGAGGTGTGAGGAGGAAGATATGAGGGTCTAAAGTGACGCCCAAATACCCTCCGTGCAACTCAAAAAAACCACCAAAAATCGCTTACTTGATGAATTTCCGATCAAAAGTACCTACAGATTCGGCTCTCAAAAAGAGCCAGGGTCTCTTTGTTGCTCATCCTACAATTCAAAGCCCAAGAACCCGAATTTCCTCACTTTCTAGTTCCAGAAGCCGCGTGGGGGCCTTACGGTCCTTTAGGGGTTAAATTATTTTTTTGTAATGTAGGGTAACATGAAAGTAGAGCCAAGCTATGAGAAATAACATGCAGAGGGTCTTTGAAAGATACCATAATATTAAAGGACAACATCATGAGATATAATCACGCAATCCATGCTCTTTTTATCCAATGCTCAAAACTTGGTTTCGTTGAAAGTTATGAACTACATAACCAACGAACAACACCAAGAGCGAGTAGATTATGGGACAGAACATCAAGTTCAAGTTTGAATCTACAATGTACAATGTTCAGATTTGTACTACTCGTTAATCAAAAGGCTCACAAAGAGAAGAAACCGGCTCCAGCATAAAGCCTTACACCAAATGCCTCAGGCAGATTCTAACCTCAATTCTGGCCTTTGTGCAGATTGGTTATTGAGGATGATGAATCAGACATAGGGACATTCAACCATGCATTTGTCAAACTAGTTTCGACAACAAACGCACGGATCCACAAATCCACGGATACAACAATGCACAAATAAAAGGACACTTTTTATTCATCCCACCACTACAAGGAGAAGGCATCGCTTTTTCACTCAGTAGGTGAGTCAAACGGCGCCACTTCGCACTCACTGCACAGGCGCTCAAGACTTGGTGAGTGCGATTCGTCACATAGGACAAGTGTGTACACTGAACTCTGACACTGTTTTGAGTGAGTAGCTGGTGTCCCCAATTTCCTGACTATAAGAGAACTAACTCCGCCTCCTTTTTTGGAATCAACATACATTAAAGAGTCTGTTCGTTCAAGGTCCCACATCACTACATACAGGACAACAAGAACGACATCCCCTTTTACATTCGCAGCGAATACATAACCCCCTTTTTTATTTATTTAGGTGGTGTTCCCAATTCCCAACACCAACTCCGTTTTGGAGCCATAATTCAAGAGTGTCTGTTTGTTCAAGGTCTCACATCACCACACAACGAGAGTTACTCAAGAACTACATAACCCTATTCATACGTATATAATCCTGTGTCCACTCAATTACAGAGTCCATCGCACCAGCCACTGCAGCATTGAGTGGGCTTCGTGCACTTGTACTCCAGCGGCAAGCACTTGCTGGTCAGTATACGTTTCGCCTCCACGGGATTCGCCTCAAACACCGCAAGCAGCAGCACCACCACCAAAAGGATGGCCATTGCAGCCACAGAGAATTTGCCATACACCGCCATTGATTGACGATGAGTTGCAAGTAAGGAAATTCATGGACCGAAGCTTTTGAATAATATGATCCAAGCGCAGCCGCTACTTATAATGAATTTCAGTTTCAGCAGCTGCTACTTCTGATGCGTTTATGCAAGTGCATTTCATTTTTTGACTTTTGGGTCTTCCACGTGTCCTTTGCATTTCCAGGCCTATCCATCTATTGGTTTTGTTGACCTGTGGTATTGGTCAAAGGCCATCCTTAAATGTAGCACTCGTTGGATTTGAGACAAGATCTTTCACAAAGTCGGCCAGTGTACTAACATGTTTACGAGCATGTACTCAAGATTAGAAAACTTTAGAAGTAGGTTGGACAGGTGTTTTAGTAGAATGGACTTTGTGTGAAAGAGCAACTCTGATTTGAGAGCTCATTATATATTACTCCCGCTATCGGGCAACAAGTGCCCTTGTTTTATGGCATTTTTTTTCCCCAATGTTTTATGCTTCAAACATGAGCCTCCTCCACTTCAAACGGGGCATGAAGTTGAGGGTTGCTTTATGGTCAACCTATAGTCAGTACTTTGAAAATTCATAACTTATTCATACGGTGTCCAAATAATTCACGCTAAAGTGCGTTGGAATCCTCTTCAACTTGCTATTAAGACCCACCGAAAATACTTTCTGTTTTATGTGTGTAAATAGGCTCAGTACGTAAGGTGGACGCTTTTAGGTATAGTTACCTTACTATTAAAAATATACCATATTTTGAGTATCCGAAGAGAATATTTGCTGTTCTGCAAATATGTGATTGGACAAGTTATCAAGTCATATGTGTTGGTAACCAACGGAGTGATATAAATGAGTTTTGAGTGTAATGGTAAGACTTCAAATCCAAAAGTAATCTGCATTCTAGAAAATCTATGGTCAATGCCCGCTCCCGTCACTGTATTGACCGTTCCAGCTTATTCAAAGACCTAAACGTCAGTCAGAAAACGAATTTTGAAATTGTAAGTGACAAGCTGTCTCATGCAGAACACGGGCAAGCAGTGAAAGAGGTAGGCGCCTATTACAGAGTCTAACTTATATTTGTACCTAACTTCAAATGGTGACTTTGTTGACGTAAAACGGATATCGATGAGATTCTTTTGATGTATTCCAAATTGAAGACAGTCCAGATGGAGGAAAGTCAACAATATCAGCACTACTTGACCATCCTGTTATGAGTGACTCTACATGCTAGGCTTTTATACACCCCTACAGTAATGTGTCTAATCTTACGTGTACACAATAGCAAATATTGGAATGTGATATAAGAGAGTGTGATAATAACGAGTTGAGAGTGTACTTGTTTGTTATGAAAACTCCAAAACCATGAATTGTAATCTCATTGGTCAGATCGTGACAATTAGCCTCCCAAACAATAAAGTAAGAGCCTAGGGCTAAAAAATAGTGCAAATGAGTGTTAAGACGCGTAACATAATTGTGCACTCCGCAAATCTTGGCATTGATACACCCACTACAAGTAGAGGCGTCGTTTCTCACTCTGGTGGATCTTGTTGATTGTCGCTTTTTACTGTACATGCTTGTCCTATGTGACGAATCGCACTCACCAAGTCCAACCAAAACATTGGTGAGTGCGAAGTGGCGCCGTTTGACTCACAGAAGGAGTGAAAAGCGACGCCTTCTCCTTGTAGTGACCGTTCAAAATTAATGACAGATTATGCATCCCGCTCTTGTGCACAACGCAGAAGTTACCTCACTCGTGACTGCCGGCACTCGGGCTATAATTCTACATTGTGCACTCAAGCAGATACATAATCCCTTACATTAGCCCCCAATTCTTTCTCATTAGCTCCTCTTAACACATGATTCTTAAACCCGGGGCTAAACCTCTTGACCCTTCCAGTGTGTAGAAAATTCTTTGAGCTACTGTAGGTCAAGGTCGAGCCAGAAGGTTGCACCTCAGTCAGGTCGCATACAGAAAACCGATTTCAGGAGATAAGGTCCACAAATCTAAGAGCAGGTCTTGCATGCCATTTTGCACCATGTCTTACAAACCTAATAGGGTTGATTGTCCTATTACCAACCACTTAAGCAATCTGACCTATATTTGGCAGTGGTAAATCCAGAAAAAAATTATGACCGCGTTCGAAATAGGATTTCATGAGGATTGCAAAAAATTGCAACTTATAAGAATAAGTATTTGAATAAGTACAAATTTTCAAAGCGAAAGTCATAGGTTTACCTAAAACCGATCACATGCTCTAATGTACAAATGAAGTACATCTTCCCTTTGAAAATCTAGAAATTTTGGGTGGTTGGTTTTGGGTACCTGGTTGGTAATAGGACAATCAACCTTAGTGCAAGACCAATGCTTGGCTGCACACATTTCTGATGCAAAACGTACATGTTATACTACGGTAAAAATAGTGATTCAGTGTCCGGGACACTATTTCTCAACATTGATACTGTTTGATTTTTTGGAGATACAATAGTGTCCTTACAAGATTTTAAATTTTAAATGATAAGAACTTTAAGTAAACCTTCTGAATTATCCGTAAAGGAAACCTCAGGCTAGCTTGTCTTTTGCCTAGAGTTTTCGTGCTACAAATAAATCACATTCTCAATGCCAAACACCAACAGCGAAGCTCCTAGCCCTGCCAGGTGAACATGAGGTCGGAGTGGGGGCACGATGAGATCCCACCATGGGAACTCAAGTGTGGTTTCGGAGGAGCTTCTCTTGCATTGGGAAGGTGGCATGTTTGAATCTCTCTCACAACACAGAGCGTGGTGATTGGTTTTAAAAAATGGAGGCAAAACTCGTTTTTGCTACCTTTGTCAAAGCTAAAAAAAAAGAGTTTTGCCTTGTCTATCCTCTTCTAGTAAAATTTTGCTAGACTTTATGAATAACTCTAGTATTCCAATGACGAATGGCAACTTTAATGCTAGCTCATGTCACTCTCATCACATATTCACCTGGAAGGAACATAGCATTCTCAGTGGAAGTGGGAATGACAAATGACAAACTCAATCCTATGTATAGTAGAGACACTATTTCTCATCACCTTCAAGCGAACTACGGTAAAAAACATCAATTCTTGTTAAACACTAAATCACAATTTTAGTGTAGTCCATTTGCACATCAAGGAAATTAAACCATGTAAACTGCTTGATTTGGTCCTTGGATAGTTTGATAGGGGATGCTTAACACAATGCTTGTTATTGAACCATGTCACGAGAAACACTCTACATGCCATCTGTCATTAGCAGTTGAAATCTCATGGAAAAACTTTTCATTTGATTTGTACTCCTCATTCCCATATTAAGCTTCATGTACCCTAAAAATGGAAGACTTAACTCTTCCAATGGTGTGGACTCAATATGGTGTGGACCCAGAGCCAATAGGAATAGTAGTTTGAGCAAACAAGATTACAAGAAGCTTATTGTGGGACAAATTGACAAGGGAATCGTGAAGCTTAACCCCTAAACATACAACCGTCTAGAAAGTGAACAATGTATTGAATCATAGTTCTCTCATCCGTCATTGACTTTTTGCAGTGTGGATTTTTAACTATATATTTTATGGGAAGTTAAATACATGCATGTGCGATCCAATTAGAAAGGGGATGATTTGTGAAATTTTTATGCCTCATTTCATGTTGTAGTGATTCACCCAAAATTTCAAAGATTTTAGTATAAAAGTGCTCTTAAAAAAGTCAACTCATAAAATTAAGCAACCAAAAAAATCTCCAAAAATCACTACACTCGGAGTATTAAATTCCAACCAATCACAACAAATTTCATGTACAATTGTCAATATCTTATTTGTAATCAAATTATAAAAGAATTTTGAGTTTCAAATTTTATACAAAAATATTGGTGACACCAATCATAGATCCAACCATATGGATAGAATCAAAAATTCGTAATGTAAAAACTTTTATTCATATATCAAGTTCAAAATATCCCTCTTAGTTACATTTTATAAAACATTAGAAATTCTCCAAATCTGGAAAGGGGTGAAGCCGTTTAGGAGTTAACTCTTTAACATCTCGATTCAACACTATTTTCAAAGATTAGATATAAAATGTTTCATGAAAAACAAGAATAGAGTTGATGTACAAAGCTAAGTTGTAAATTTCAATGTGAAGACCACACCGTACGGTTGTATTCATTATATTGTTTATTAATATTTTTAAATTAATTTTGCAAGGCTTTCTTTTGAAATTCAATTAAAAATCCAAAATTAACACAATTTTTTTAAAATATTGTAATGAAATTGAAATAACATGCACTATGAGATGGTATGGTTTCCATTATTTGATTCTACTTATTTTGGAAAATCATGTTTAAGGTCTCACTTTTTGAACTAAGAATGAAACTTGACATTAACCAATTGTGTTGATTTTCAAAAAATCATAATATCTTATTTTGTAGATCCATACTGTACAAATGATAGTCAATTAGCACAAGAACCAAGAGAAATTTGGGTGGATGAAAAACTGTAGAGGATGTAGTATTGAAAAAGGTTGCAATTTGTCCGTCGTCCATTATATGGACGCTTGCGCATCAAAGGGTTAATATGGGACAAAGGGAGTACTCTTGATGGATAGCATAAGGTTCTTTAGCCCTTATAAGCTATACCTATGAATTAGAATCGTTGCACTAGAATCGTTGTAGCGGATTCTAGAATTTTGAACATGCCATGTAATTCTTTACCTAAAAGTCCACAACACCCACACCTCAAGAATCACATGTTCTGAAATTTATTATCTTTCATGCAATGAGAGCAAAAGGGTGAACCCTTGCAAGGGCTAAAGAACCTTATGAGATTCTACAATGAATTTGAAACATTAACCCCTAAAGGACCAAGAAGCCCAAATTGGACCTCATTTTTAGTAGTTTTGAGTAGATTCTACATGTTCAAATTATGCGTATTTTCATCTTATCCGAATTTTCTGTTCAAGTATATTTTGGAATTGTGAAAATTAGCATCTATGGTAGTTTTGTCGTCACAAACCTTGGAGATGATTTTGCTGAGAGTTCTCATCTAAGGAATTGGCTCCCTTTTTCTTGGGGTTGATTCATTGTTTTTAACCCTTTAGTGCCCAGGTAACCACTAAGTGGTCACTAGATCACTGGAAAATGAAATTCTGGAAAATCTGTGAACCATCTCAGTACAGTGTCTGAAGTTCAGATGTGTAACTTTTGATTCTGGAGATGATGCAAAAAGAAAATTTGGAATCCGACTTTCCTAGATATCCAAATACCTATGTACAAAACACCAAAATACTGCAAATACCTCAAAATACAGCAAATACTTACAAATACAGCATATGTACTATGTTGTATTTCTAGAGATTGGAAGTTTGTTATCTCGTTTTTCTTTTTGGATTGTGTTCTCTTGTTCATGTTCCATTAGTGTATGTAGTCTGATCTTGATCACTATACTAACTCCTTTCTTATTTGAATGTATAAATTTTGTTCTAAACCGTACATGGATAAGTCACTTTCACTTATAAAATTCACAATAATTATGTATGAGTCTATTCTTGACATGAAAGATTGCAATGAAGAGGTGTTGACACAAGTCATTGCTGAACATCTTCACTTTTATTTTTGAAAATTTAACCCAAATTCTATTTAACCTTGAAGTCACACACCCCCCGAAATCTCATTTTTGAGTGTGCATTATACGGTTCAAAGATATACTATAATCTTCCAATCCAACGGTCCGATCTTACCAAGATTTAACTGAGACTTGTTTCATTAAGCTATGCTTCCATTCGTATGGTTGGATACTATTAATATTACCCCTAATTTCAACAGAGATAGATTTAAAGAAACATCACCCAGAAAAAGGTGGTTTCTCCAGAACCACCCTGGGCGGTAAAGGGTTAATGAATAGCAAGTTTTGTGTCTTTGTTGTATTTAAATTTGTAGACGTTGATATACTAAAAAGAAGAAATTATTTTCTTTAGAAGGATTAGATACTACACTGAAATCACCATATGCTGTGGGTGTGTGAATGGCATGGTTGCATTCATCCATTTGGACAAATTCTCATATGTTTGAACATTTCATCCCTTTTGAATAATTTGTCATCAAATTTGGATGAAATTTACCACAATATTTTGAAAAAAATATTATTGGTAAAGCCTCTCGTAAATACCATGGGCCACAGTATATGGTGATTTTAGTGTAGTAAGTAGTTAGTAAGGATTCACAATGAAAGATTTTTGAGGGATGGATAGAAAAGAAAGTTGTATGAGGAATGGATTGAAAACGACCTACACAATTTACAATGAAGGACAAATTGAATGTGCCCTTGCCAAATTACTCAAAGGATAACATCCACGAAAATCCAGCGGCAACCGTAGGCTTCTATCAAATACATGTGGAAAGATGATTGAAGGCCATGGCTACTACATAGAATGAAACTGATGACTTCATCGGTTCCAACCATAAATCCAACTACAAGTTTCATTATTTAGATTTTCAAGTCATTTTGGATTGATAAGACATGATTTTTAAGGAATAAGATACAAACACAAATAGTTATAAAGGACTCTTTTTTTACATGTGCAGTTAAGCATAGAAACCCTAATCTTGTTTTTCCATAGTAAAACCCTTATAGTGTCAATATCCAAATAAAAATTAAAAAAATTAAAAAAAATAACTTGGAATTTTAATAATCAGTTAGTATCATGTAATGTAATATATTAATGTGAATGAAAAAATCTTACTTTATTTGGTGAAAAGAAACTTTGAGTTTGAAATCAAAGCGGTTTGAATTTTGAACTCTTTTTCAAATGAACCACCTTATTCATCTTTGTATTTATAAGAGTTGTTTTGTTACACTATTTTGGTGATATAAGTCATTATCAAATTCCATTTCGACATATTTACTTCTAACTCTACTTCCAATTACAATGTCTTGTGGAACATGTTGTGGTGAAGGTTGTGCATTATACGATCAAAGTGACTCTGAAGGACTAGACGAATTTATAAGCAAATCAAATACAGGTGGATGCAACATACAATGGATCCTTGTTCTTTTTGGCATTATTTTAAAACTACTAAGCCTTGGGTGTATTGTTAGGCATCAACCACGTGATACATTGTTTTGGTTTTTTTTTGGTATTTATGTGCTTTCAGAGATTCTACATGGTACAGGAATATTTTTGCCACTTTTCTCAACTTCAGGCAAAATGTTTCCTACACCCTCATATAGATTAGGGTGGTTTTCAAATATATGGTTTGGTGTGTGTTTTGGTGCACCCTATTTTTTCCTATTTGGTTTTGTTGGTGGATGAATGCATTATTTGAACACAATAATTTATTCACCGGGGTGTATATTTATATAAATTAGACTATACTAATTTCGAGATTCAAAATTTGTGAACACATTTTTGACTTGACATATTCGCACTACTATTTTTTAAATGACATTATCATGCTACATTGTGGAACTTTTGAACTGTACAAGCTGTTCAGAAAAAAATTGAAATGAAGATTGTTGTAGATGTTTGTTAGTGACTCATTCTTCAATGTATCATTTAATAAGATTTTTTTTTTTTTTTTAAATTTATTATAACACATATTCTGGTAATACTTATGAACTTTTTAGTAGTTGAAATAGGTCATATTGTTGAAAGTCCAGTGAAGCATCAAAAGATTTTTTTGTATATTTTTGGAATGTTATTTGCACATTTTAAGATACTCAAGCTCTAAGTGGGCTTGTAGTTGTTTAGACTTAGTTGTCATTCAAATTATTTACATATTCAATTCCATTCAAACCAAATTATAATATAATTTTTAAATATTTTAATGTATATGAGATAAAGTATTTTTTGTAGTTGACTTCTATGTACTAAAAAAAAATTATATAAAGAAATATAAAGTAACAAGGTATAATTGTAAGAGATCATATAGATCAGACTTTGGTTCACCCAATCATGCATCTATTCTAATCAATAAGTGGTTCATGAAGTCATTTGACGATTCCTACGTTTGGTTGTGAATTCCAAATTGGAGCAACCAAATTTACTAAACTTTGAATTTCATAAATATCATTACAATGATGAAATTTTAAAAGCTTATTACAGAAAAAATCATATGAAATATATCAAAGATGTGAATTTCCATTTTTTATATTTAAAGTGCAATTTGAGATCGTTTCATATTGTATAAAAAAATTGACTGAAATGAAGTTTTATCAATATTAGATGAAATATATTGAGTTATCTCAAAATTAACAAAATAGCAACAATTATAAACAAAATTTATTTCAAAGGAAGGCATGATAGTAGTTCTTCCATCATACAAAGAAACGTGGAATCATTAAACCAATATTGATAATCAATAGAATATTAAAGCATTGCCTTTGAATTATTTACATGCTTCAACAATATATTACTTTTTCAAATATATTTGAAATGAAATGATTATGTATTGCAATAAAGGCATTCTATTGATTATTGGATTATAAGGATTATAAGGAAGGAATACCAAGAATGTAAGGACTTTGGTCTATTTATTAAAAAAAAACCAATTGATCAAGAATCTACATTGATTTCCACTTCCAACAAAACACAAGGTGAAATGACACTATATGAGTGAATTAATTGTTCCGAATTTCAACCCTAAATGCTAAAGAGTTGCTTCCAATTCACAATTTGTAAAAGTGTGTCATAAAATACACCCTCAATGATTAGATGATGATGTTTGAACAAAATATGTGAATTGTACATTCTAGATTATGTATATATGGTTGAACCTACCTTTGCTATTATTAATATTTAATATTAATAAATTTGAAAAAAAAATTCAAAATCCCTATTTCATTTGATTACAAATAAGTCATTGACAAGTTTCGAATGAAAGTTGTTGAGGTTGGTTTGAATTCTCAATATGATATCGATTCCATTAAAATACATGTGCACACCAGTTTTTTAATTTAAAAACAAAATCGCAAAAATCTCAGGGAAGTCACTGTCAAAAAATTAAATAACTATGAGAGAACAAAAATAGGGTGTCTTTTATTCATTTGAGATAAATTTTATAAATTTTTAGAAGTAATATAGGGTGTTTTAAAAACAATTTGAGAATATTCTATTAAATATTCTTGGAATATATCATTATATATCCTAAATATACTATAAATATTAGAATATTCCAATTATTTCATAGCCTCCCATTAAATACCATGTGTTCGCTTATGTATCCAAGAAAAAGAAGTTTTTCAAGACACACTAATGGACCGAGTGTCCCAAGTCCATAGTCCTCCATCGCTCCCTCAACAATCGGCTTCTCCATCCTTTACCACACCAACTCCACAGAAAAAGTCCAGTGAAGACATTGATAACAGGCGAGTACGTCGTCACTTGTTTATAATGACCCAAGAACAAATCCATAACTTGCCGGTTCTTGCATTGAGCCCAACCTCCTAGGAACGAGACATCTCAATCCATGGGTTGAAGGCCTAGACAAAGAACAGAGTTAGCCATGTGTATATTCAATCTAGCCTGCCACAAATTACTGGAGGTGCTCAAAGTTTTGACGCATAGAGCTATCATACGGAGACTGATCGCAATGGCGGAAAGGACGCCTCTAAATCCCTGCTAAACCTAGCATTTTTATGGGACAACATCCGCCACAATGGTCTACGTGTCTTAGTCCGTCTAGATAGGATGTATGTATTTAAGAATAAACCGGTTCAATGTGGCCGTAAGCTTTTATCTTATAGAATTTGTGGTAACTATGTTTGATCTGATCATAACCCCGTTGAAGTCGTGATAGAGTTAGAAAAAAGATATGTTAGGCAGACTTCATGGAAAATGAATGTAAACTGGCTTGATGAATCTAAAGCTGAAATGGAACAAGTTTGGCTACATCAACCGGCCTGAAAGTCCTTTTTTGGTAAGTTTAAATTTTAAAGCAGTAGGGAGGATTTACTTTATAGATCCTTCTATAAGAAGAAAGCCGAAGCGTACAGATCGAACAAATGAAAATTGAACGAGGAACTAGAGCTAGAAACACATGCCTTGCACTCCTCGCCAGAATACCCCATTAACCAAGCCCGTCAGTGCGACCTCCAACAACAACTGCAGGTTTTGGAAACACGAAGAATTGGTAGCAAACGAATATGCGCTTATGTATGGTGGCGGCTGAAAGAAGATATGGTTTCACTTGAGTTTTTCAAAGCGGTAACAGAAAAATCACCTACCACTATGATCACTTGCATGTGTGATACAGATGGCAATGAAGTGAAGGACAGTGTGAGGATTGGCTAGGAATGCTCGGAGTTTTACTACAGCATGTATTGAAACCCTGATGCAACTGCTAAATCCGAAGTTGCCGAAGTTGCACTCTTGCAACTGATACCTGAGCGCTTCCTCGATGATGCTAAGTTCGTCTTGAACCAACCTCTACTTGAGTCAGAACTACATAAGGCAGCAAAGGCCATGGCAAAAAAAAAGCACCGGGACCTGATGGCTTTGGGGTGGAATTTTTTATGGAATTCTAGTCAATTATCGAATGTGAACACAAAGCTATGGTCTAAGAGGCTTTGACTAAGGAAGAGTTGCCACGAGAAATGAACAAAGGACTCATAGCTTTGTTGTATAAGAATGGGCCACAAGACAACCTATCCAATTGGCAACCAATTATGTTATTAAACGTCTTTTATAAGATCCTCGCAAAGGCCCTCCAACAAAGACTGTAGCCATTACTTGCAGATGTCATCAGTGACGATTGGACGGCGTTTGTCTCGAATCGATTAGTCTTGGACAATATTTTGCTCCAATATGAAACTATTTCATAGGCCCGGGCTTCGGGAACAGCAGATGATCTTGCTAAAATTTGATTTTACGAAGGCATATGACATGGTGACATTGCCTTTTCTGTTCAACGTGATGAGTGCTTTGGGCGTGCCGGAGGGATTTATTTGCATAGTTTAGCTCATGTTTCATAGTACGAAAGTCTGTGAATATCAACGTAGGAGAGTCGAAAGTCTTCCCAATTCAAAGGGAGGTCCATCAAAGGTGCCCACTCTCTCTCTCTACCTCTTCTTATGTGTAGGTGAGGCGTTGACGTTGCTGCTGAATATACGCAAACATCAGGCACCCTACAAGGCATTGTTCTCCTGGACGGCCAAACTCAACAACTAATTATTCAATTCACAAATAATACCAAGTTCTCAATATTGGAAACAGAGGGCAACTTCAGACGTGGTTTGCAAGCGGATTAAATGACATCATCAAGAATATTCTAAAATATTCCAAAAATATTCCAAAATAATATAAAATATTTTGAAACTATTCAAAAAGATTCCAAAAAGACTCCAAAAAGATTCCATTTTAATCTATTAAAATGTTTTTTGTATTTTCCCTATTTATTATACTACGTCATTAATGCAACTGCTTTAAAACATTAGAAACTGTTTTGTTGAGAACTATGACACCTAGTGCAAAAACACCCTAGGAAAAAATTGGAGTATTCGACATCCATACATTTATTCCTTGCTAGCAGGGCGGTCATCATCAATTCTATTCTACTAAGTATGCTCCGGTATTTCATTGGAATTTGGAGCAGTTTAGGGGACTTTTTGCGTAAAATCCGGAGTGCGCTTTGAGATTTTCTCTAGTCCGTTACTACGCACCGGAGTAGAACAAGAGTTCATTGGTGTGATTGTTGTACTTCAAAGAAAGTGGATGGCTTGGGCTTGGTGGATCCTGATGAAGCTTTGCACCCGTTTGCCACAAAATGGATACTCAAGATAATGTCTCTAGACGTCTCCAAATTTCAAACATTGTTACGTTACAAAGTGATGCAGATTCAGCGTCAAGGGAGAGGCACCTGGCCAATGGTATCTCAGTGAGTTCTCACGCATCGCCATTGGGACATTCGGGGATCGAGAGCCTCGAACCGCATCACAATTGCTTGGAAGAAAATTAGTGGCAAAGTAGTATTCCTTCTGCCGTAGAATGAAGATGAAGTGCTCACGGCGAGCCTCTAGTAGACAACCAGGTTCATTAGGAGCAACTTCATATTTAGCCCTCTTAGGGTGGCCAAATTGATGGGTGATAGTCTCGAAATAGTGGACGATATCTGGGATGGAATTCCTAGAGATTTCCACCCATAGAAAGTTGCTTCCTAAAAGACAGCTATATTACGATTTGATCATGTCTACCATTTCTAGGTCATGGATCAATACATTCACAGTCAGGAGAAGAGTAACGTGCCAGGGCGAGTTTCTTGGCATCTTTTTGCTACCAAATGATGAGCTTCCTACCATCATTGTCGAGACTACACACCACTTCAGACCAATGTTCACTGATGATGCGCAAGCCTTTGCTATACTACCGGGGATGAGGAGCTATAGGATGATTTCATGCTAGGGTGTCATAGTTCTCAACCAAAAAAAAGTTTCTAATTTTGTGAAGCATTTGCATTAATGACGTAATGTAATAAATAGGGAAAATACCAAAAACATTTTAATATAGTAAAAATGGAATATTTGGAATCTTTTGGAATATTCTCAAAATATTTTGTAATATTCTTGCTGATGTCATTTAATCGGCTTGCAAACCATGTCAAATGCATATTCCAGCCACACCCCATGCTTCATTTTAATTAGCCAACCAAGCTCGCAAGATTTTTTGGGAATTCTCCATTTTAAGGAGCGTTTTATGTAAGAAACAAAAATTGTTACCATAAACCTCTAATATCCACCTTGCTCACAAAATCTTTTGGAATCTTTTTTGAATACGAAACCTTTATGTTATAGGAATTGAAGAAAATTGTTGCCATCACTAAATCTTCAATGAAACGTATCAATTAAGGCAATAAAGTATTTATACTACAACGTCACCAAATGCAATGTATTACATTTTGGGCCAAATACTATTTTATATTATTTTAAAATTATTAACATACATACAATCTTAGAATACCTTTTCATTGTGGTTAACTTTCTGCCAAAAAACTAATTTCAATGATCAATAGAATATGTTTACCGCCACATTTTGCTTGTTATGCAATGTCACACTACACATTTTGGACGCCCTATTACAGTTTATTGGGACCATTGCCGATCTTCACTTTGACCCTAGTCAATATTGTTAGGGCACGAAAAGGTCATTCCATTTGTACAACGCGAAGAAAAGGAGACTGTAGAGTAGACGCGCCACCTTCATTAAGATGATCGTTGATAAGTGGCACGGTGAGTTGCGAATGACTTATAAGCCGCAGTGGAAGGAACTATGGAGCACAGATCGTCCATAGAAGGACGCAGCATTTATATGGAGCATTTACCACAAGGCAGTTGCTTTAAATTCTTGTATGGCAGATACCTTTCCACACATATTACACTACTAGAGAAATGGGGTTCCTAACCCGCACAAAATCAACAAAAATTCTGTTGGTTCTGTGTGGGTTAGGAACAGTTGATTCCGGCAAATCAACAAGAACTTGTTGGTTCCAAGAGGAAAATCAACAGGAACTTGTTGGTTCCAAGAGAAAACTTGTTGGTTCTGTGCAGATGACTAAATGTTTGCTACGTTAAACCCATTCTCTGTTGGTTTCAACAGATAAGTGTTGGTTTTGTCTTGGTTTTTACGCACTCTCTAGTAGTGTTAGTAGTGTGTGGCATACGATGCCGACTTGGTCGAGTCCTCAGTTCACAGATTCTTTGAGTGCTCCCAAGTTCAAGGCGCGTGGTGATTTGCACTCATAGTGTTATACATGTTTGTAAAGATTGTGCCGATCAATGGTAAATGGTCGTGTCTGACGTGGCTACAAAGTATTCTTGATTTGAAGTTGCCTAGACAGCTAAAACATGGCACGAAACTCTCGTCTCTTGTGAGGAGATTAGTAATGTGGCTTAGTTGGCTTGCCAGAAATGTTGTGTGCTATGATGGGGAGTCTTGGCCAGTGCAAAGGATTGAGCAGATGTTGTGGGACGCTATTGTAGATTATGGGAAAATGGCGTGGATTAAAGTACAAGCCTCTTGCACTAGTTATCCGGAGAAGACCAGATTGTTTCAAGCCTATTTTGATCCGGACTGGTTGGCAAATAATTTTTTAGGTGACCAAGCAGACAATAGGGTTATGTAGAACAGAGTTAGACCTAGGACTGGAGATTTTGACTAGGCCTTTAGTTTCTTGAAAAGCAAAAATAAATTCATCGTCGGGGGGAGGGGGGGGGGGGGGGCCGCCAGGACCTACTCTAAGCTAAAAAGGCAAAAAGAGGGGGAGGGGGAGGGAAAAAAGGAAAAATGAGGGGGAGGAGGAAAAATGAGAAAAATTAGAATTAAGCGTTGAGATCTCCTTGACCGTGCGTCTGCTGGTTACGTTTTTGGTACCGTTGAAAAGTTCTCGATGAGGAGAAGTGCACCAAAGTCATTTTGTTGCTTTCAGAGGTACATTGTGAGAGTTTTGGAATTTTGAGTGATTTTTGACATTATAAATTGAAGTAAATTATGAAAAATTAAAATTGGGAGTTTTTGATGTTATTATGGGCATTGTCAGAAAGCTCTCTATGAGTAGGGATGTAGCAAAGTCATTTTGTAACTTTTGGATCTATCGTGTAAAAGTTATGGATTCTTAATCAAATTTCCTCACCATTAATTAAAATAAAATTATGGATAAATGAATCTAAGAATAAAATAAAAAGCAAAAGCATGGTTAAACCACGGGGAGGCCAACAAAACACGGGCGCACTGGTTGTTTTCTATAAGTCGAACATAAAAAAATTACAGTGATCTTTAATTTTAAAAAGAAAATAACAAAAAACAATTATGTAAGTGTTTAAAGTGAAAATTTTGTTTTAAATTGAATTTGTAAATCAAATAAAATTTCCTAAAATAATTAAATTGATCTTGAATAGGATTTTAAAATATCAAAATAAACTTTGATTAATTTTATTTTTCATTTTGACTTTGATTTTTTTAGGTTTTAGGGTATTCTAAAAACAAGAATACAATATTAAATCATTTAGCATTGTTGGAAAAAAATAACATTCAATATTGATAAAATTGATTGTAAATTCTATATAATAAATGAGATCATCTAAATTGAAGTGAAAATAAATGAAATTATGTAGTAAAGTGAAGAATATACAAAATGATTACAATAAGAGTTGTCATTTTATTTCTACAAAAAAACATGTGTTGAACTTGTAGCTGTGTAATAAAAATGAAAACCAATGCTCTGTAAAATTCATCAATATGACAATTAAAATCTCTATATCATCATAGTTTTACATATGTGATAAAAACTAAATACCGGTATTGAATGAGACGCATAAATAGATCATGCCAAAGTCTTTTGGAAATTTTAAGTAGTTTTTGCCGAATTTCATATAAATTATTTTTTGAAATTGCCAAAATGATGAAAAATTACCAATTTTTACACAGCTTAATATTATTTGAGTGATCAAGCGTGAGTTTTGGAGGAAGAAAGAATCGATTTTGTGATCAAATTCATTCTAAGTCACTCCCAAATAATATGGGATAAGAAGATCTTGCAAGTCCATGTGAATTCTCACTACACCATATTTTTCAGTAGATTTTGGTGCACAATTGAGCATAGAAAATGATTTTATTTAAAATGTTCTTAACTAAGAAAGGTTAGAAGGCCAAGTCATCTTCCATGTCCAAAAATAATTTTGTAATTTGAAGTTTTTATGAATGAGATATGAACAAATTTCAGAAAGGTAGTGAAGAATGTGCATGAGTTGAATAATAAGAAAATGTGTTGTGATCAGACTTTCGAGGCTCAATTGTGCATAGTAGACTAACTTATTTTGAATATTGATCAACAAAGAAAATATTCACAATCATGCAATCTTTCACCCCCAAGAAGAATTTTGTGATTTGGAGTTTTTATGCTTAAGTTATGCACATTTTTGTAAAGGAGTTTAACCGGTTAACTTTAAAGCAATTGTCCTACTTTGTCCTATCCAAGAGTGAGACCCCACGGCCACGGGGGGGTGGGGGGGGAGAGGTTCCTTGAGGTTCAATGGTTGTTTGTTCTTCTATCAACAGAATAAACGTTCGTTTGATTATATATATATACATATCTATATATATAAATTCAATTAGGGTTTAGGGTGTTGACAATCTGTGGATGAAATTTGTCGTGATGGGTTGAAATGTAATACTCTTAGTGTAATGATTCAGTTGGAGAATTTTCGTTTGCTTAATTTTATGAGTTTATTTTTTCAAGAGCACATTTAGACTAAAATCTTCAAAAATTTGATGAATCATTGCAACATGAAATGAGGTATAAATTTTCACAAATCATGTCCTTTCTAATCGGATCATACATGCATGAAGCTATCTTGCCATAGAATTTTGTAGTATTTTCCATGCAAAAAGTGCACGACGGATGAAAAAACGTGGATGAAATCTATACATCGTCCAAAAATGGACAATTGGGCAGTTAGAGGTTAAACCCAACATACAGTGACCACAATCGGACTTTGTGAGACCCCGTCTCTAGAACCCCAATGGTCTTTAATGCATGGGGACAAAATTGCCCCTTATTTTGTACCGGTTGGGGGCCCACCTAAAAAAACAACCCTCTCCTATGATTTTTAATTCCCAAGTAGGTCCCCCAAAGGTAATTGGCCCCAAGTTTGCAAAAAAAGGTTGCCAAAGAAAGACATTAAGGTGCCCAAAATAGAAATTCCAAGGAAAGGAGGGAGTGGATGAATAGTGCCCGCATTTAAGACCATGGGGGTTCTAGAGAGGGATTGTGAAACACAAAGGGTGAAAAATCATTTTATCTTCTAGCATTGTTTAAAGGTACATAAGGTACACCAACCTATTATCACCATGTTCCAATTCCGTCCTCATGCTTTGGTGGTATATCTTCCAAACCATGATGGAATTGGAAACATGGTGGGAAGAGGTTGGTGTACATTCATCTTTAGAATAAAAAAACCACAAAAATTAGTGTTCCATATATTAACCTCTAATCACACGTAAGTTATTCAAAAAATCCTAGTTATTCAAACACATTACCACCCAACACTCAATTCCGCCATCAGGTACAAATGGTGAACATGATAGATTGTGAATGTACACCCCTGGTACATGTCTCCCTTATTGACCAGGTGCATTCGGAACAGAAAGCCTCTGACAATCCAAACAATATGACAGAAAACCTACTATTGTCCAAAAGCATTCTGAACAGAATTACCTAAAGGCATTTTACAAAATACAAGAAAAATACTTAATACAACGATACCTTGAAAACAATTCAGATTTTCACGTATGGCAAACACAGTGACGTATACTACTAAAGTACCCAAAATTCATCACGGATTTCGAAGTACGTGGTCACTAAAGTCTGAAAGTTCCTAAGCCGTCCAGTGATCAAGGCGTGTATCAAATACATGGAAACAATACTAAGTAAACTCGCCAACCAAGACAGGTGCAAAACCTTAGTTGAGCATGATGCAATCAATACATTATAAAAATGAAACACTCAAAAGAAGTTGTACACAACATAATCATTTCACACAACACCCATCCTCATTACAACACAATTCCATCACATACTGAAACAAAGAATGCTTGAAAAAGTTGCTTTTACTTTCCAAAATGTGCCACATCCTAATAGGAAACCATAAATCAGGATTCCTGCACAAACAGACTTGAAGCTCTCTCTCAGTACACTGGGGTCTTCTCTACATCCTCCAGCACGCTAATCTTGTGAGGCTTAGCAAGGAAGTCAGTAAATTCCTGGAAGGGCGACTTGGAGAATCGGGTTTCCCTCCATAGGTCAGGAGTCAAGAAACCGTACGTCTTCAGAAGACACTCGAAGGTAGCCTGCATGTCAACGTCTCGATTAGAACAAAGAGCTACACTCACATCACTTACGTAGCATGGGCATATTTCAAAGGATACCTTTACTTAGGTCTCTTATACAAGTGACGAACAATATCTACCGACACCATTGCCTTAGCCCTAAATAGATTCACGTACTATACTTCAACCAATTATAACGATGAGAAGAACTAATTCAATCACAACTACAAATCACTTGTTGGAAGGAAGATTAAACCTTATACTACCAACGATTTCGATTTCTCATATTGTGAAATGGATTCAGATAGTCACATTTTTAATCACCAGAATCCCTTGCATGTGTCTATCTGAATCGTACCATTTTCGACAAAACAAGTGAAAATGGACAACTAAATGACGAACTCAGTACTACTAACAAAATCATGAGGCCATTGAATCGATACGAACGGATGAACTAAGAATCACGACAGAGGAGTTCTAATATGCCATCTCATAAACCCTATTAAAAATTTAGGTCAAAAGCAACATTGCTCACCTTCACGAAGTTGCCAAGAGTCTTGGTGGAGCCGCGAGAAGAAGTGAACACATCTTCAATTCCGGCGAACTGCAAGACCTTCTTGGGCACACGGGCAGCCACAATACCAGAACCCCGGGGGGCAGGCACCAGCCTCACGGTGACAGAGCCACACTTTCCGGTAACCTTGCAGGGCACGGTATGGGGCTTGCCAATCTTGTTACCCCAGTAGCCTCTCCTCACGGGGATAACCGAAAGCTTGGCGAGGATGATGGCGCCTCTAATAGCAGTGGCAACCTCCTTGCTGCACTTGACACCGAGACCAACGTGGCCGTTGTTGTCACCCACCACCACAAACGCTTTGAACCTGATCCAACCCCAACGATTACACTAGTTAGTTTGGCCCTTCTCCACCCCGCATCGTGGCGGCTCTGTATTTCTATCATTTTTTGCGACTGTATTGTGCCAAGAAACAAAACAAAAATTAAAAAAACAAACAATGAAGCAGAATCGAGTTCTAGTCCAAGACACCAAGCTAATTCCCTAGTATTGAACAACTTCCATACTGTACACCACGCAAAATGTGACGATAAAAAGGCGTACTTGCCCCATTGGCATGCATGTAACGAAGCAACCAGCCGCCTTTCACATCTCTCATGATATGTTATATGCTTAAGAAAGCAAAATCCACATGAATTGCATACGGCATAGCTAAAAAAAAACCCTGTTGTTATCTGAATGAACAAGCAAAGACCAGCCAACGAACCACAACTCGACCAATAACTTATGCTGCTATATTTTAATGTAATGCAAGGATTTTGCAAACTGTTCAAACTATAAGCAATTATTCCTAGAGCCAAACAAGAATGAATATTGTATACCCAAAATGAAGAAAGGCACGAGAAACAAGAAGCTTGCTTGGAGGGGAAAAAATGGTGTAATGGAAAAAGAAACGCTTTGAACCTGGTGCGCTGTCCGGCACGAGTCTGCTTCTGCACGGGCATGATCTTCATGACCTCGTCCTTGAGAGCCGACCCGAGGAAAAACTCCACGATTTGGTGTTCCTTGATGGGCAAAGAGAAGAGGTAGATGTGCTCCAGGGACTTGATCTTGCCGTCCTTCACGAGGCGGCCGAGTTTCGTCACCGGCACCCACTTCTCCTCCTCATCGCGCTTGGCGCCCCGGCGTCCGCGCCCGCGGTCTCCTCCGCGGCCCCTGTCGCCACGGCCGCCCCGGTCGCCCCGCTCTCCGCGCCCGAAGCCGCGCCCGAAGCCACCCCGCTCTCCGCCTCGCTCAGACATCTTGGCTGCAAAATTTGCAAAAAGTGGAGCTCTCCAGCAGCAAAGCTCGCGAGAGTGAAAAGGAAGAGCTTAGCGCCGCGACTCTCCTTGTTGTTCCTTGAACCCTAACCGAGCCTGGGGGGATTAGCCTCGGTACCGTGCCTGGGTTTTGGTTCGGTGAAACCCTAATTCAGAAATTTAGTCGTAACTGGAACAGTGATGAAATGATCAATTAGGGTTTCAGCATCCTATACCCCGCCATAACATTTTATAACAGTAGGGTTCTATACCCCCTACTATTTGGATCAAATTTTACACATACAGTAACTTTTCTTGGAATTATGGTGAGAGAGGATATTTGGCATTGTATGAGTGAATTTAGTAAGAACCAAACAAGGAAAACTTACTTAAGAGCGTTCAAGAGCATCGGAGAAAATTTTGAAAACTTCAGTAGGGGTAGAAAGTTTAGGGTTTAATGATGTAATGCAGAAGGGCAGGGTTGATAAAATATATATATATATATATAAAGAGAAGCCCACATTTTTAGGAAACTATTTTTTCAAATAAATAATTTTTTCTATTGTGAAAAACAAAATCTAAATAAATATTTGTATCATTTCAGCAAAATAAATAAATATTAGGTGTGAGCTCAACCTTGCCTTCCGCATACATTAGTTGGTTTTTGCACTAACTTGGGTGGCATTCTGAATATTATGAGAGTATCTTCGATACCATGCCCAGAAGGCAAGGTCGACAAAAAATAATTATAAAAAGAGGTGCCCAAATTTTTAGGAAATTATTTTTTCAAAAAGGAAACCTATTTTCTATGGTGAAGAGAGAATCTTAGAGAATATCCACCTAAAATTCGAGAATATTTGTATCAATTCGGAAAATAAATAAATATTCAACATGAACTACCGACCCTACCTTCCGAGCATTGTAGACCATAGGTGCATGGAGGATAGGATTGGCCAAAAATAAGAATCTAGAAATAAATGTTTAATTTTTTGAAAATTTAAGTCTCCAAAAAAAATATTATTGAAAATATCTTGAAGAATGTTTGTAAATATGCCATTTGTTGAACCTTACTTTTTTAAGAAAAAGAGAAGATATTTGGCACATATACGTCAAACATGCCATTTACCTATTATATCATCTTACACTTTACAAAATAGATGAAAACTATTTAACCCCTTAATGTCCTAAAGTCCCACTCTGCTTATGTATTTTTCCATATGTGATTGCTTACAATTGTGTGATTATTGTTGCATTTTACTACACCAATAAATATATATAAATACATCATCGAATTTGAGTATATTGTTACATTTGAATACATGAGATGGATTATATGACTAAATATATGATAGTAAATATACACCGTAGTACACAATTGGATTCATATATTAGGTGCCAAATATTTAATTAGTTTTCTAAAAATAGATCTAACACTTTTATTTTGAGAACTTTCTTCTTTAAATTTGAAATAAAGTGGAAAAAAATTCCTAAAATTTAGGCCCTTGTTAAAATAATATAAGTAGTACCAAAACCATATACAACCGTATATGAAGTCCTAGAGATGTTTAGAGATTGAGTATAGGTTTTCTCTATAAAACTTGACTTCAATGATTTATATTTTCTATTTATATTGAAATCTCCGCAAAATAGTCTCTATAACAAAATTTACATGCAATCTGCTATTTTTTTTTCTTTTTTTCTTTTTTCTTTTTTGAAACCAAAAGGTGTAAATTTCGCTGCTTAGAAGACACTCAAGAGGCACAATTTGAGGAATAAGAAAGTTGGTGCCCATCAAACCAATAGATTGCACTTCAACTACAGATGTTGAAATTGCGTGCTACATTCTACAAAATTAATGGTAATTTGTGATTAGTCCATTGATTATTTACAAGGCACCTATAGAGGTGGTATTAAATTATAAAAAATTAAAATATAGATAGAACTCTACTTTCAAGTGTAGATATATTATATTACATTGAAGACACTCTGAATAGAATTTAAGGTTGACACAAGATGATTTTTAAAAAGTCATGTATATCATATGATTGGTTAAACATTTTTTGAAATATGATGTAGAGGTTTCATTGGGGTACAAAGTGGCACTCCTATACAGTCGGGTACAACATGCTTAAGATTTTTTTTGGGCCTGAAATTTCAGCATAGTATGTAGGATCTTTGAGGAGCTTTAGAAGGTGCTCTTTAAATTGCGTTGAGCTTGGATTTCGCAACAGGATTGCCTGTAAAAATCAAAGTTCACAATAGGATTTCTTACTCTTTGCAAGAATCAACCGAAAGTTGCGTTGGAATCATAGAAAAGAAAGCTTTATAATCATGATAAATATGTACATGTACATATGGAAAAAAAATAAAAAAATTATAATCTTTTTTTACATACTATCTACCAATTGGTGCTTCCTTCCTTTGCTGAAATGATTGCTTCTATTTGATTAGGCATACTTGCAATGAGAATTTGTAATTGCTCTATGGAGACTTCATTTCATATTGTGTCAATAGTTTGTATCATTTCTTGTTTACTCGGGGGGTGTAGTGATATGTTGGAGTAGCAATATACGTGCGAACAAATGATAGGGTATTTTTAAAATATGGGAACAAAAAATTATAAATGGACTTAGAGGTAATATAGGGTATCAAAAATGGCACTGGACATCTTTAAAGTACTATAGGGTATGGAATAATAGGTAATTTGGAATTATAAGTAATGCAAGCCCCTTTTCTATGAACCCAAAGTAGAAAATTACATAATGATAGCATGTGAAAAAAAAACTAAAAAAACAAGTAATACCCCCCTATAAAATAGTTGTTGTTCGCACCTATATCCTTAACTTTTTAACACACTGACCCCCCCGAGCTTGTTTATTTCTTGGTCGGTTGTGGTGACAGAACAAATCTTTCATCAATTTCCATAAGTTCTCAATGGAGTTGAGATCCGGTGAGTTTGGAGGCCAATCAAGTTTTTGAATACCATAAGCTATCCTCCATTGTTGTGCAAATTTGTTGCGATAGACTGGAGCACCATCTTCCTTGAGTGTGAGCTAATGAGGATGATCATGCATGAAATATACGACACTTAATGTGTCGTCATAGACATTTTGAATGATTCAATCGGTTGTTGTTCGTTCAACCTCTGGCATGAGAACTAATGGACTTTTTTCAAACCCAGTAAAAGCCCCCCAAACCATTACTAAAGATCTACCCGATTTGAAAGTAGGTACTAAACACTTAGATGCATATGCTTCATACGGCTTCTGCCACACTCTAATCTGCCGTGAGGTTTTTCCAAGCTTAAAGGAGGATTCATTAGTCTATATCACATTCTTCTAATCGTTCTCAGTCCAATGTCGATGTTCTTTTGCAAATGCTAGTCTCTTCGCTTTGTGATCTATAGTCAAATAGGGTTTTTTACGGGCAATCCTATTGCAAAACCAAAGCTTGCGGATATAGGTGCGTATAATATTTCTATGCACATGGTAACAGTCTGCAAACATTGCAAGAGTTTGTTGGCGGTCGAAACAAACAAGCCGAGCTAAATCTCGCAATGCACGAGCTGTGAGTTTTTGAAGAGCGTGGTCTGCTGATTGAGTTTGCATACAGACTGTTAATCTCCATTTTGTAAGGACAGTGAAGACAGTAGACCCAGACATTTGCAGCACGTCTGCAATGTCTTTATACTTCATTCCTCTCTCTCTCTCTCTCTCTCGCATTGTTACAATGCGAAATCTCTCTTTGTTTATCAAAATGCGATGCCGCATTCTGAGAATCTAACTAAGTTGAGACGGAAGGACTAATCTGTAATTTATTTGTATCTAAATGGTAAACGGGACTAAATATATAAGCGGGACGAAATGGTATGGCAAGACAAAATTTAGTAGTCGATATTGCAACACAAATACACAAGTATACACAAGCTAGTCACAACCACCGCGACTTACGAGCTAATCAGCAGTAGAGTCATATCATGCGAGTTATACCAGGCAGCAAAGTCATACCAGCTAATCACAACCACAACAAAAGATCCACCACCATTGTCCCATATGCTTCGGTGCTGATCAGTGCAACCTCCGAGTTGGTGGTATAAACACCTACTCCCACTCGGAAAAAAATCCGAAGGCCAAATCCGAAATCGTAGTAGCGCCCACTGCAACCCGACGCCAAACCGGGACACTAATACAAAGTGTAGTTGATCCAATTGATTTTTGTAGATAGAAGGGATGGACTTGATGGAAGATTGACAGCGCACGTCCAAGAGGTAGCATTGGAAAATTGTGGGAAGTGCATCGCCGCCATGTTTGGGGGGACGTTGTCAACATTGAAAGTAGGTAGATCATGTATCAAGCAGTCGCATTGGTTATGAAAATTGCAAATATGACAAGAAAAAATCCCTACCAGTAGAAGGCTAGAATAGGAATGTCCTTTTCAATTTGTAGGTCCATAGGTGCCATATCGAGCTCAGTACAATTTAGGGAAGGGACAACAAGGGACTCTGTTTTTGACAAGGGAGAAGTCAAAAATTCGTAAACAACTTGTACCCGACCGTACAATGCTTTTTTATTGTAATTACTATGTTCCAACTGACTAGTAATGAAAACTTACACTAACCTTTGGAGTCAAGTGAATAGATTCAAAGTGAATTAATATGACAATTCACATTAGAATATTCAAAGTAATACGGATTTGATGTAATGTTTGTTAAATTACTTTGTACATGATCAGTGTGAAATACCTGAAAAATGTGCAAAAATAATAATAAAATACTTCGATAATAAAATTCATGACACATTGAATAGAAAATATCTAATTTTTTAATTGAATATTAATATCATTTCTGTAATATACTTTCACACTAATTTGACTATATGAAATATAAAGGTCAATCACAATATTCAAATTCTTCTAGTAATTAAAATAAACTAGAGCTTCGCTTCTCTCTGCACTACCAGTGACGAAATGAAAGGCCATGAAATTGAATAGACATGAAATGTTAGGTTACTTTGCATAATGATCTTTGAGGACAAAATGGAACGGTCATGGGAAGACTATTCAAGGAAGTAAAAGGCTATCTTACATTAGAGAAAGGTTTCACCCTAAAAATGTTGACTGATGGTTTGCGGCTCACCAACTTTCTTACATACTCTACAATTGTTGGGAATTCACAAGTGGAACCTATAGTCACCAATACCATTTTTTCTAAAGTAGCTTCGAACCAAGGTCGTCATTGGAATGATAAGAATTTTGTTAAAGGATTTCTTTGAACAAGTGGAACTCACTGCCAACCTAAAAAATTACTTCATACATAGGTAATATCTTTTGTTTTTATAATTCACAAAGAACCACATTTTGCTACAAAATTTACTATGTAGCCAATATAATTGTTGTATAATAAATTATCATAATTAGGTTCCTATAATACCGTGCCTTATTTGACACTTCATTGTTTCATTATTTATTTATTTATTAAAATTTAAGATAGGAGTTTCCTTTCTTTGATTATATATATATATATATATATATATATATATATATATATATATATATATATATATATATATATATATATATATATATATATATATATCTCCAAAACCTCCTAAATCAATTTTATATAAATTCACCATTTCAAAAATTGAAGTGATTTGTCCGAAATTGGTTGAGGAGGTACGGTGGATGTCAAATCACAATTCAGAGAGTTCTTTAAAAGAGGAAATAAAAACAAATACATGAAAGAAATTTGTACAAAATCATCCCTTAAGAAAAAAAATTGGTTGCTAACCAATTCAATACCATCTATCAGTATCTCAATTGCCTTATTGACTTTTGTCTTTTCTATTTGGTAGTAGGGATTTTCCAACTATTTGTAGGAATAGATATTAACTTTCTATTCATGCTATTTTCAAATTGGAAATAGTCTCACAACTCTAGGAGGTCACTCTTTGTATTAATTGAGTATCACCTGTGAACAAATGGTATTTAAAAGTACCCTCAAAATTAAAAGTAACTCTTACTGTAATTAGTAATATTATAAGAATATTCTCGTTTATATTTTATAATGAATTTTGAGCATCCTATATTAATGTAAATAATTTATTAAATATACCTTCAAAGATTTATTTGGACCCTATCTTTCTTTGTACGTTGTTGCGTAATATTTGGAAGTGACCTTCCAAAGTCTCACAATGAAATTAACAAGTTCTAATCTATCTTGGTGGTTAACCATTCATGACCAAAATAGCCTATAACATTTTTGCACTTGGGGGTATGACAATGCACTTGTTGCCCGTCGAACAAAAATGAACCTTTTTGAAGTTGCAAGGGTACTCGTGGGTTTTAGGATTAGGAATTGACAAACTGTTAAAGTGGGAATTTTGGAGGTTTCTAATTACTCCAATCGTGCAAAATTTTGGTCACATATGGATTAAATGTTACATTCGTACTTCATTTAAAGCACCCATGCACATCAACCGAGTACTACACGCAACACTATACTATATAGCTATTGCTGCTATGTAATACAATTCATAGTACGATGTGTCTTATACGATGCACTAAATCTATTAATATGCATCCAAGTCATTCTGCAAACGTTCATTGTCTATTTCTTCCAATAGTAGTGCAATACATTCCACCAAATGCAGTTTTGCTTTTGTTGGAACTTTGACATTTGCCTCCGTTAGCTCACCATGCACTCGCACATTGTTCTCTTGTCCAAGCCCACCCCTTGTTCTTACTGGTATGTTTTTCCATGAGAATATAGTTGCGTCTTTGACAACCCATTTGTGTCCCTCACGAGATGGCTCCCATGATGCTTCCATGCAATTCGTACACCTTGCTCTACAAGATCCCCGCTCGTCTTGCCTTTCCCGTCTACTCATGGGCCAATCTTACACAACCTTCATCTTCGCAACCCATTTTGCCTTGTCCAAACTATAGCACCCTAAATAGAACGAAAAATTCAATATACGTGGTACTGACACGGTAGTCCCAAAATTCATGGAATACAAATGGCATTCCCTCATAACTTAGAAGAAAGGATCCAAATGAAGATAAACTTTGGGTTCAATTTTCAAAAGCGTGCT
This sequence comes from Pohlia nutans, assembly GCA_022496805.1. Classification (NCBI taxonomy): domain Eukaryota; kingdom Viridiplantae; phylum Streptophyta; class Bryopsida; order Bryales; family Mniaceae; genus Pohlia; species Pohlia nutans. The sequence goes on from CM040104.1 coordinate 6,918,280, forward strand.
CCTCTACACTGCAGTATTATGCTATGTACATTCTAATACTATATTTATTTCCATGTTGATAAATAAAAAAACTAAAAACATAGGATGCCAAAATCAATTAGAAAATGAACAATTGTTTGGAGTAAAGGAAGAAAATAAATTAGAAGAAAAGAAAAGAGAGAAATGTAAATTTAAATTATTCATTTGGTAAAAATTGAAATTTCAAAAAGACCTAGGAAAAACAGATTATTTTGCGTAAAAAAAAAAATACCAAGAAAATAAATATGGAAAAGAAAAGGCAAATACGAAGGAAAAAAAAAAAAAAAAAAAAACCCAAAAAAATCAACAAAACAAAAAGAAACATTAAAAAATCTAAAAACTAAAAAGAATAAAAAAAACTAAAAAAGCATTTCAAAAAACTAAATTAAATTAAGTATTTTAAAAAATAGAAGTGATAAAAAAACTAAATAATAATAATAATAATAATAATAATAATAATAATAATAATAATAATAATAATAATAATAATAATAATAATTTAAAGAAAAAAAAAAAAAACAGCATGACCCCCTGACCCTGGTCTTGGGCCTGTTCAACTATGAAATGGCTTTTTTAAAAGCCCGTTCTAGGTATTCCTAGAATATAATGCCTACGCCATCACATATTCCACACATTTCACATTTTACTTCTCAAAGGTCATGCCCTCACTACTCTATTTTTTGCAAATGACACTAGTTAGGTTGTAAAGCTTAATATATAGGCGTTCTAAGATGTATAGATGGTATTTTTTTCATCAATTTTTTTTAAAATGCATATCTATGATGATTTTAACCTTGTTTTCTTTAATTCTTTGTAGGCGTGTTTGATTGGAGCGAACATTGTGATGTATAACAAGTTTTGGTAAGCATTATTATCCAAAATCCATTTATTTTCAAAAACGTCTCATTCATTTATTGTTTTCACCTCGAATCACTTGATCTTACTTTTAATTACACGTAGTTATGTATGATCGCATTTTGAATATTGAATTTGGATCGAACATACAGGCATCAGCTACTAAATTTAGTATATTTAGTCCTACAAACTCATATTTCTCATAAATTTTTGTAATTCAAAAGACAAATTCCACGTTAGGGCCCCTAGAGGTTAGGGGCACCCAAATTTCATGTTGAATGTCAAAGATTTCTCTTTGAAATTGCTAAATATTGCATAATATACCACACATGATGAAATTTTATGTACATTTCCGCAATTTAAAAGACAATCAATATGTTAGGGGCCCTAGAGGTTAATGGCATTCAAATTTCATGTTGGGTTCCGATATTTATAGTCAAGAGTTGCTAAATTTAGCAGATTTTACCATACATGCTCAAATTTTATGTAGATTTCTACAATTTGGAAGACAAACAATATGTTATGGCACTTAGAGGTTAGGGGGACCCAAATTTCATGTTGGGTTCCGAGATTTATAGTCAAAAGTTGCTAAATTTAGTAGATTCTGCCATACATGCTCAAATTTGATGTAGATTTCTGTAATTCGAAAGATGAACAACATGTTAAGGCACCTAGAGGTTAGGGGGACCTAAATTTCATGTTGGGTTCCGAGATTTATAGTCAAAAGTTGCTAAATTTAGCAGATTCTACTATACGTGCTCGAATTTGATTAAGATTTTTGCAATTTGAAATACAAACAACATGTTAGGGCACCTAGAGGTTAGGGGGACCCAAATTTCATGTTGAGTTTCGAGATTTTTAGTCAAATGCAGCTAAATTTAGCAGATTCGACCATACATGCTCGAATTTGATGTAGATTTCCACAATTTGAAAAACAAAAAATATGTTAGGGCACCTAGAGCTTAGGGGGACCTAAATTTCATGTTGGGTTCCGAGATTTATAGTCAAAAGCTTCTAAATTTAGCAGATTTTCCATACATGCTCGAATTTAATGTACATTTCCGCAATTCGAACGACAGACAACACGCTAGAGCCCTTAGAGGCTAGGGGCACCCAAATTTCATGTTGGGTTCCAAGATTTATTGTCAATAGCTGCTAAATTTAGCAGGTTTTGCCATACATGCTCAAATTTGATGTACATTTACGCAATTTGAACGACAGACAACACGCTAGAGCTCTTAGAGGCTAGGGGCACCCAAATTTCATGTTGGGTTCCAAAATTTATAATTAATATCAACTAAATTTAGGATATTTTGCAATGCTAACATGAATTTACTGCGGAGTTTTGTGATTTGAATGCAATACAAAACAATACAGTCTCTAGGGATTGATGGCCTTGAAATTCCACCTTGGATTTTTTTAAATTGTAAAAGTGATTTAGTAAACATAGTTGTTTAGTTTAAAAAGTCCAAATTTGACTTAGATTTGTTGAATGCAAACTTCAAACCCAAATTTGAGCCTCTACAGCTTCGAAGCCCCCTATAATTAATGTTTGGTGCTATGAATTCAAAACATGAGCTGCTAAATTTTTTTTTCCTATAAATTTTATTCAATGAGGATTATTTAAGTTTTAGTCTCAATGGTGTGACTTGTATATGGAGAGACTACTAGTACGGAGTTTACAATGCTATTATTTGCATGGGCCTTGGTAGATCATTGTATGAGTGTATGACACTTGGACTTGATGAATTATACTTTGACCTCAAGAGAGTGAAGTATCGTCATTTGGAAGAAAATGGTAACTACACATATGAGCAGGTCGCCTCCAATTCAGAGGGTGATGTAAACGCGAGTAGCATTCCTTCTCCGGTAGCGGAATCCATGGTCATGAGAGCGTTGGATTATGCTGATCCTTGGACCCCTTTAGAGATTAGAGCATTACTCAGGGATCAATGTTAGAGAACAAGACATGAAAGGAAGTAGAAACTCAATCCTCTAAGGTGGTTCTTGAGACTCAAGAGATAGAGCGGTAGTATAGATTGAGAAAGTACTTAAGGGAAAACCCTTTGATGTAGTAGAATAGTGCAAATTTTGTTTACTTTGTAATGTGTACCTTCATTTATATATGAAACGAAGCGTTTGTTTTGATTTTCTATTAAATTGTAATAAAAAAATATTGCTCATTATGTTTAATTTTCATTTAATACATGACAAATTTGATATGAATGAATGAGTTGTTGCTATTTTAAAAATGATAATATATGAAATTTCAGGGGGGTAAAATTTCAGAAAAGTGCAAATTTTGCACTATTGTGGCCATCGGACAATGCACTTGGCCAAGTGCAAAAATTGCTAATTCGGTGTTCTATATATTTGGATGCCTTCCCATTTCTCTAGGCAAGAGCAAGAATTTGGATAGGAATTTGAATACTCTTCATATTGAGGTTTATAATACGTGTGATATGTGCGCAATTATGAATGTCCCTAATTCTCATTATTATACTCAATTTTCAATAGTGAGTTACAAAATATTATAGGAGGCAAATTTTTTGTTCAATGTTCAAAGTTTCCACTGTTGAATAGAAGGACTAATAGAAGGGATCAACAATTTTGGATTCTTTAACACCCCATCTTTCCTAATATTTTAATAGAGGGAATTTTAGTCCTTATCATTGAAAGTATGAAGATGAGTTCAATTATAAAGCATAAAAATGAAATTTTAATGTTGAAAATTGTTTGTCAATTCCTTGAGGTAAAAGACAAATTCCAAATCTAAAAGAGCTATTGAAATAGGATAAGCATGTCATATAGCAAAATTTGTTCCACAATGAAAACTTCTGATGATGAACTTGGTTATTCTAAAATCTAATAATACTGAGGTTTGATGAATCAGTTACTGGTATTTAGAAAAATCTTTAATTGTGGTTTTGTCTATGAAACCCTAAATTTTAGAGTTAAATTTGATCAATATGAATATTGTACATCACTTTGCAAAGAAGTGATGGGAGTTCTTTTAGGCCAAAATTGAGTTCTTTTTGTGAGCATTGACAACAATTCTTATATACTCATCTAGGGGTGTTGCAAATCATGGATATTTTTTTACAATTTATAGTCATTGAAGCTAAATTTGTACCAGATGCCTTGCAATATATATATATATATATATATATATATATATATATATATATATATATGTACGGATTTTGAATTGTAAGAGCAATGGGAGAGTATAGGTTTGAAATCAAATGATTGTCAAAATTTGTTACCTTGATAATTCAATCTACAATTTTTTGTGTCAAAAACTATATGAGGGTTAGATTTGTAAAGTGAAATAGAGGACTTTCTATTTTTAAGCACAAGCATACCTTAGCTCTTTTTTTTAAAATGTTGCAAAAGTTCTTTTTAAGTTGTTGGAAATTCTTCATTTATTCTTGGATTTGTTTTAATTCAAGTTTCAACAATAAAAAGAATAGTTGGGAGCTATTGGCCCAACTACAAGTTATTTTGGTGATGAATCATAAAAAGAAAATTGGGCTTATATTTTCAAGGTTGGAAAGATTCATGTAGTGTTGTTCAAAAATGCGGTTATTGAGTGTCAAGAAAGCCCTTCAAAAATGTGGAGTGAAGATCAAGAGAGCATGCAAAAAGGCTTTAAAAGCATTAAATGTTTTGTCAATTTATTCATAACATTATGAATGAAAGATCACATGGATTTTCTCATTTTTAAACCCAAGTGTAAACCTCAAAATGGGAAATTCTATAGCCTTCATGACTTGGTTACATCGTGTTCGAAAGAAGACTGGTTCCAAAAGTTTGAGATTTGGTACCAAAGATTTTTCAATGAGTTTTGCAAGGCGTTTTGCAGTGAGGGAAGAAGAAATAAGAACTATAGATTTACACGAAGCAATTGCATTTGGAGAAATAACGACTGTGGGTCATCTCCTAATCCTTCCTGGAATTGATCCATCCATTCCAGGCCCGGATGAAAAGACTCCTTTACAAACTGCTATAGAATATGGACATGTTGAAATTGTTAAATTACTCTTAAAAATGCCTACTGTAAATCCATATGGAGCAATTGATATATATAATCGAACTCCTTTACATATAGCTTGTTGGAAAGGAAATGGTGAAATTGTTGGACTTCTTTTAGCAACAAGGCCAACACCACAAACAATATTGTTAAGTCAATTAAATGATTGTAATCTAAAACAAACAAATGATCATGATTTAATTTCTTCAAGTTCAAGTGATTATAAAGAGCCAACAAGAGTTCTTTCTAAAGGAGAAATAAATATAAGTAATATTGGTACAAAAGAGTAAGATCTAAGTCATCTTATTTTGATTTTCATACTCATTAAAAAATTCATTGTAAATTTTTTTTCATTGTTTTTATTTTAAATAGTCATATATGTACAATCTAACTTGCATATAAAAAATAAAAGAAGTTTGTTCTTTTAAAATGACATATTCTTACATAAATAAAGTGTCTTTATATAAATACATTATTTTTTTGTATTAACAAACATTGAAATTTTACTTTTTAGGAATCATAAAATAAATATGAAATTCCAAAAAAAGATTTTCAAAAATTTAAATTTAAATTTATAATAATATAACATGTGATTGAATACCTTGGGTTGGCAACTCTTTTTACTAGATATTTTTTTGTAGTAGACATTTTGGAACAATAACAATGGATAGAAATTGTTTTATTGTAACATTTTCATACACTAAATACCATAGATAGGAGAATACCAAAAAAAAATTTGTATTCTATTGAGACATGACACAATATGATTTTACTATTTTTAATTTTTTAATTTTAAAAATCAACCTACAAGTACTTTATAGCAAGATCCTCCAAAAAAAATAGTATTGCTAAAAATATAAAAACGCATTTATACAAAAACAAATACAAATTAAATTCTTGTCTTTTAGAAATATTAATTTCTTGTTTTTTTCCCTTGAAGAGGTACATTTTGAGTTTTTAATTATAACAGAAGGCAAAATTTGATCTTTGAAATTCCTTATTATAAGTTTTTTTAATGTCAATTTTTTTCATGAAATGTATTTGAATGTCATGAATAATACAAGAGTTGCCACCCTAAATTTAACGCAAGTTAGATTTTGAATGTTTCACAAAACGAAAATTTGTTTTTAATGTTTGAGTGCAAATTTGATTTGCAATCATGAAATTGTATAATCTATTTCTACACTAAACATGAAAAAATTTAAAATAAATCAATTTAGTGGCACTTGTCCTACTTATGAGTCTTCTACACAAATGGAGTGTGGAGTTTTGTGCCTACTACATAGTCATTGGTCTATGAAGTAATCTAAATCCAAAATTCAAGATACAACATACATTGTGCCTCTAATTTTCCTCCATCACTAACAAAATAAATTAGTGTAGTGTGACTACAATATGTCTATGGGTGTTCACCTAGAATAAGTTTTAATCATATTGGAGGTCGTTAGTTGATATCATCCCATTTTCAACAAGTAGGATGATCGGAATCCCTGCTTCTCCAAAATTCTGGCACTTTATTTTCGATTATTTGCCAAACCTTGATCAATACTCTCAACGCTTTGTAACATTCTATAATTGCACATATCCTCAAAATTTATCATGATGTGCACATGTGATTGAACAACTTCCACCTATCAAATTGCTAATAGAAACTCATTTGTCTCCAAGGTAGTGTCATTAGAGAGGTTTGAATGTACCATACATTTGCTTTAAATTGATTGTACTATATCAAAAAAATATTCTTGGCGTGTAAGTTTGTTGACATTTTTTTCAAAAAAAAACTCTCATCAATGCTTGCATATCGCAGTCGGTCGTCAAAATCAACAAAAAATAATCATAAAAAAAAGAAGCCCAAATTTTTAAGAAATTTTGTTTAAAAAAACCTATTTTGTATGATGATGAAATGTCGACCATGATGGCCAGGTACGGTAGTAAGAGGCGCTTCACATGAGAGGTAGGAAGACAGGCGGCAAATATATTTCTCTATTGTGATTGGTTGCATATGCAAGTGGAATTTCACACTAGAGAGGCTGGAAGGAAGCACATGAACGATAAAGTAGTTGATGTATCCTGCCACTTGTAGCAAAATTTCTTCCGAAGTTTTTGGGCTGGAAAGTGCTTGCAGCACGACACTTCTCCCAAAGATTTTTGTGTTCTTGAGGAGCTCGTCGGGAAGTTTTCATATTCTTGTACAGCTTGTGCAACTTCCTGCCACTTGAGTTTTCACGTATATGTATATGTGGATCACTTTTCGAATGTTGGGAGACCGGAAGACCAGTTGCCTTTACAACTTCCTGCCGGACTATCATCAAGAACTTCAAGGCATGTGAACATGGTGCCATGATGGTGCATTGAAATGCAATTAAGATAATTTGGTGCCAACCTCCATACCAACCAGGTACGGATAAAATGACACTGAAATGACCTATATGCGGCCTTTGGTGTCAAAATGGCACCAAAATAGTCTGGCCCAACTTTTCTGATGATAACGTGAAGCGGCTCTAAGCTCTCATTAGTGCTTATATCAACGTTCAACATCTTAACATGCTAGACTCATGCCAAAATGGACATCAAAATCAAGATTTCTTAACCCCTAAAGGACCGGGGAGTTTTTTAGTTTAGCTCTTGTTTTCTTGACTAGCTCTTATAACAAGCTCAATTCCTCATTGGTGTGGGTTAATTTTGACGATCGGCACCGTTGAATTTAAAGAAGACTTACATAGCTTTTGTATGAAAAAAGGATCAACAAAATCGCACAATTTTTGAGAAAATGCCACCGTTGAGAATATTGATAGAACTCGTTCGGGGTATTTTGTATATATGCTGAAATCGGATTCATCAAAAGTGCTCCAAAAATTCTAAAATTTCTACCATGCATAATGATCATCATTTTGAGCATGTGCAAAAAAAATTCACATAATTTGGAGGTGTGAGGAGGAAGATATGAGGGTCTCAAGTGACGCTCAAATAGCCTCCCTGCAGCTCAATAAAATCACCAAAAATCGCACACTTCATGAAATTTCGATCAAGAAGTACCCACAGATTCAGCTCTCAAAAAGAACTAGGGTCTCTTTGTTGCTCACCTTACAATTCACGGTCCAACAACTCGAATTTCCTCACTTTTTAGTTCCAGAAGCCGCGTGGTGGCCTCGTGGTCCTTTAGGGGTTAATATCATGGCTGGTTCACATCAACCTTTGTATGTGCGTGCGCCAAGGATATGCATGCATCAAGGTAAGAAAACAGGCATAATCAAATATTATTTAAACACTCTATAGTAAATGGAACGCATGGAACGCATGTAAGATAGCAAGCAAACGCAAGAAAAGAGAAGTTGGAAGTTTGCAGCAAGGCACTAAGGGCGAGCTTCCATGTGAGGATCGGTCCGGTGGAAGGCAGTAGAAGACAAGAAACGAGGTCTCAACAGTCATCGATACTCCACCCATTTCGGTGGAAGTAAAAATTATACTCCTGAGTTTCACTGATTTTCGCCGATTCGGTGGAGCTCCCCTCTTTTGCGGCCCGATCACCGATCACCCACCCCACATGGAAGTCGGCCCTAAATGTCATCAGTGCTCGCATTCAAAAAAGACAAGCATGAGCATATTATATTTTACTAGAACTTAATTTACCTGCGTCAGGAACCCAAGTGTGGCACCTTGGGGTTGTGTGAATGGCCCATCAGGCCTTTGGTAAATAACATACATCAATTCAGAACTTGGCATGTGAAAAGTGTCCAATCAATAGCAAATGATGATAGCGAGTTGAGTCAAGATCATTGAGCTTCAGAGTCAGAGAGCACCAAATCCCAAAACCAGATATTGTAATAACTGTATCATATGCCACTTCCCAAATGGGGTGAAGCAGATAAGCTCAAGGGGCTCCCCGATGCATGAAATCTCCAGTCTAGAATTATTTTGATTCAGCTGAATTCACTTGCTGTGTCAGAAAAAAATTAAACAGTGGGACCCCATGTCTTATAAGCCTAGAAAAATCATCACTAGAAAGTGTTTACTAATCCCTCATGGAATGACAATTTTAGACACTTATAGACCAAATGCTGTACAGTCTGCCTTCCATAATTATCACGATATTATTGTTTCAAGCAATGCACATGTGACAACTCATTTCTGCGACTAATTCATGCCTGCCACCTTGAAGTTAGGGCTTCCCAAACCTGTCATAATAGAGAGGGAAGTGTACCTTCCAACACACGTCACATTTAGGCAGCTGGCCCTAGAACCTAGAGTCCAACTTCATGGATCATTTGATTATGAGTAGTTTAGCAGATTAGGGATAAATCGCAAGCCGGCAAGCCAAAAAATTGTATTTCACAATGTTTTCCGAGGTGAAGTAAAAAAGCACAAATACCGGTAACAAATTCGAGTAAACACAACCCCAGCTCTTTTCTGATTTAGGGGAGTGGTAAAAATATCTATTTTTGATGATAGGAGCTCTCTATCATGTCGTATCTCGTTCCCGCTTCCTTGAAATCCCTACCGAACCAGGAGGCTCCAACGCCGAACTTCGGCGGGGCATGCATTCATCACCGTCTGGTACGTTCTCAATCATTTTCTGTAATAAACCAAACATACCTGTCAATTGTTTCACTAGCTTTCAAGAACAAACAAATCTTATTCTTGCAATGAGCAAAGAAAGAAGAAAAGAGATGCAATTCAACTCTCGTCCAAAAACTTCACCTGCCAGCAATTCCAGTCCAACCGGAACACAAATTGAGTATTTGTCGCTTCTCCAGATGCACGAGCCTCAGCTGTTGGAGCATTCTTGGGAGCTGCAGTGCATCAAAAACACACAACTGAAATTAAGTGATAATAATAACACAACGATTACACGTGCACATAGAAGCAAATCTAAAGCATATATGTACGGACCTAAGAAAACCTTCACACGCTACTTTTTCAAGCCTCAAATAAGTAGGAAGAAGCTTGTGCACTAAACTTTTCTTAAAGTATTCTTAGTTTTTTTAATAACACTCACCTATCAACTCTTCTGAATTGAAGAAAAAACTTACCAACTATGTGTTCTCCTTCTTCGTCATATGTTATTGCAACTCTGCCATCCTTCACAAGAAATGACAAGGAGAAAATGTTCTCCACTGTTTGTGAGAATGACTCCCGATTCAATACAAGAGCATCTAACCGGGCTGTTTTGGCACGTTTTAAAATTCTGAACATAGTCTCCATATTAGCATCAGTCTGAGAATTGGCTTCCTGTTGGCTTCGGTCCTTTACCTGAACATCACACTTTCACTTGTATGAAAAAAGTGTAAACCCTTAGGTCAGAAATCTTTCCACTTAATTTAGTGACACTGATTTTTATCTCAATGCTTTCTCAAACAGGCCAGAAATCATCTGGAAAAAGAGTGCTTATAACTTCATCTGGTGCTTTCTTTTCAACAACTTACTGAAAATTAAACCCTATCACTCACAGATGTGATAATCAAAGAGGGGAAAAGAGTACCTCCTCTGCCTGTGTGCATTCGGTAGGCCTGTTCCTAACCCGTCGAACTGCAGTAGCTCTTCGAGCTTTAGGCTCGATGTCCATGGGTCCAAGCCTATAGACAAACCAAGTAAGAGTCAACTTCCATGGATGAATTTTCTCACTAAAAGACGAGTTTTTAGGGACTTCAGTGGACCAAGTTTCACATTTCAAGTGAGCTTTTGAGAAAAAAAGTGGTGGAGAAGTTGTCATGAAGTATGGAGGGTCCTTAAGCTCAAGTCTTCATGGCAACTTCTCCCTAACCAATCGAATTTGTTCATATGCAAGTCCATGGAAGTGTGCACCACTTCATGGCCGAGTATGAGACAAACTCTAACACCACTTTTCCCTTCCTCTTGCCTACTTCCATGGGCAACTTCTCAAAACCATGGAACTTGGCTCTGACTACTAGGTCAGAAATTCTTATTCTCTAACTTATATGCAGATAAGTTATTCAGAAAACCTAAACTAATTGAATAGGTTTCAGAAGGCTCACATGGTGTCCAGACCTGGCGCAACCTTGAATAGACCACAACCCGCAATCCCCAACCTCCCCCAATCAATATCTGCCGGCGCATTGTCATCACGATCCCGACCACGGTTAGTTTTCCGCAGCCTAAATCTCCTGATGATGTGCCCCACAAATGTTCCAGGAGTCGTTCCCGTCTTCCGTCGTGCGTCCTTCACAGAATCCTCGAAGAATCGTGTAACATCTAGAACAGCTTCAGCATCCACGATTTGTTCTCGTGGTTTTCGAACTGCACATCATGGCAATAAATAAAACAACTTACCAATACCATGCGCTGCACATCTGGACTTGTATCAAACAATTGATTTAGAAAAATCTCTTGAATGAAAATGTTCATAAAGGCTTTTGCACCAAACCTAACTTACACAATAACCCCCATTTGTGCTGCAATAATTTCATGCATTACCAGTATTTCAGTTCGTATTATCGTCCCTGGTCCTCTCAAGACTCGCATGCGCTACACATTCGAACTTGTATCAAACAGTTGATTCAGAAAAATCTCCTGAATGAAAATGTTCATAAAAGCTTCTACACCAAACCTAACTTACACAAAAACCCCACTTTGTGCTGCAAGTAATTTCATGCATTAACAGTACTGTTAATTTCAGTACGTATTATCGCCCTCAAGACTCACATGCATAATCCCTACAGACTCGGAAGAAAGAATTTTTTTGCGTACCCCTCTCATGGTAGTCATTCAATGTCGAAACAAGTTCCTTGAACTTCCGCGAATCAGCGCTACCGATTTCCTCTTTCTCCGCTGTACCAGTACAAGAATTCGTTAAGCACAGATCATCGAAACCACTAGACGTCGCTAGATTAGGTCGGATTGCTCTGCAGAGCTACTGAAAAAAAAAGGAATTTGAAAAGATAAAATTACAGACAACACCTTTGATTGTGTGCTGAAGCTCGCGGTAACTGGCCCGCAACGTCCTCCGTTCCACATTCTCATCTTCTCGAGAGTGATCCGGCCGCTCTTCGTGATTATCGTCACCTCCTCGCCGTATGCTACGACTCCTCGGCCCTCTATTATTCATCTCTCCAGACAAGAACCGCCGTTTAAATTCCCATGCGCTACGCCAATTTCCGTAACCTCATGCAAGGCGATATTTCCAAGAAAGAAAAAGAAGACACCCGTTCACCAAGAACATCAAAACAAAACCCCGGCATCGGCATCGCCTCTAAATTTAACTCATCTGGAGACCTTAACGCGGAGCTCTTAACAACAGAAAGCGAGACACCAACGGCAAATTAAGAACCCCCTGGCTCGCGCCACAACGAAAATTTCACGAAAAATATGTCGAATTGCGCGGAAAAAAAAGCGGGAACTCGAATGAAGCGTGCATCACAAGGACGATCTGAAAAATTCAGCGGGGGTTAAGAAAAAATTGCGAAGAAGAAGACGTGCAAGCGGACAGAGCTCGCAAGGGAAGAAGAAAGCAAAAGTGTTTGTCGTCGGCAGCAAGCTATGTGTACCGACTGGCGGCATTTCATTCATCCATACTGTTTCATTCGTTGGCTCCCAACTGCTGAGGCGGTTTTTTCATTCATCTGCTACTTTTCATCCGCCCCTTCGACTGACAGGCAGTATATAACAGAATATGTTGCTCGTCCTCATGATGATTGTGGGCTTCCGTCAGTACATAATAGTAACGTCCTGTCAGTAGTCAGCGTTACTGCAAAATGAAATTAATTTTTTAATTTTTTAATTTTTTTAATCTTTGATCTTTTGGTGAATGGAATGACTTCATTTTATTGTCTTTGCCCCGCCATGGAAGAAACTACGAAAATGCTTCGTTTTCAAGAGTTACACGCCTAAATTGTAAAAAACAAGCGGCTAGTTGATAGTCTTTGTTTTAGTATTTATACATTTATAATTTATATAATGTATTGTTTAACTATATAACTCCTTGAAATTGAAGTGTTTTCATCATTTCTCCCATGGTGGGACACAGACAATAAATCTGGGGTAAGTACTAAGACAGAGACTACACGATTAGCCACTTGTTCTCATAACATTCACTTCTGAAGTCAATAAAGTTATTGCCTCACCCAAGGAAATGATGTGGAATTTTCCACATCATTTCATCCCTCATGAGATGATGAGGAATATCCCACATCCCATCAAGAGCTAAGGGGATACATGGCGGAGAAGTAGCTAGGAGGTTGTGTGGGATGGCAGTTAAAGAGTCAAGTAACTAATGGCAGGAGGTGGGTTAGATTAAACAATCATAGTAACTAATGGCATGCGTTGGCTCAGTCATCGATCAGTCATGAGTTTGTGTGCTATAATACATTAATAAATCTTTGATCATGCTTAGAAAGTTATAATATATTAAATGTGTGTTTTTCCACACTCACAACCTCACACATGTCAAGTTGGAAATAAGGAAGTGAGGTCATATGCGGCATAACATAAACAAATTATTTAATTGTCACTATGTATAGTTACCAAGTATGTGAAAATCTAGCACTTTGGCACATTTAAAAGTTATATTCCAAATTAACATGATAGACTTAAGTTGGATAAACTAAGCAAGATGAAACCATAAAGCAGTTCCAATGAGGACTACTGGTACCAAATGTTATGTTGTCCTCCAAAATCTAATTCAACAATTTTTAATTTAGTACACCAAAATGTTTCTTTAGTATGGATGATTAATTAGCAAGCATGAAAATCAATATTGTATTTGATCGTCAAAATTGACAGCTCATACGTAATGTTTAACTTTTTGGTCAAAATGATGCAAATGTTCTCTAAGGTTATGTGGATATTTTCTAAGATTCTTTTTTCACTAAAGAATATGGATTTTTATTTTATTTTTAAATTCCTAGAAATTTTGACTTCTCTTTATATATATTTTTTTTTTGCCATCCTTGATAGCCGGGTGTAGTATGTTCAATCTAGCAACACCATCATTACAAATCAAAAAAGTATCGTTGCATAGTGTAACTGAGTGAGATTTGCAATTAATTAATTAGTTTAGGCACACACATGACACGTGTTAGTGTGTAGAGGGCCCAACAATATTTTATTTCCACCACGTGCTAATGTGTGGAGGGCCCAACAATATTTTTATTTGAGCCCCATGTTTATCATGTGGAGGGTCGACAATAATTTTACTTCAGCCACGTGTTAATGTGTGGAAGACCCAACAATATTCCTCCAAACGCCACAAAAATATACATGACATGTGTCACATTGTTACATGACACATACATCATGACCCATAAATCATTACATATGTACAGTACAAATGACCTATACATCATACGCCATAGATTATCTATGATGCATTAAATGCATGTTATAAAATTTAAATTTTTAAATTTTTAAATTTAATTAAAAAAAACTTTTATAAAGTCCAACCTTAGTTACAATACATACTATTTAGTAACTTTCAAGTCATGTTCACAATGATTTAAGCCATACATGAGTTTTCAAGTGTATTTACGGACAATGGTCTGATATGGGTACCCCGAAAAGCCCTTTGAACTCTAAAATCAACCCCCATGGCAACTTTGAATGAGTCCCTCTTTAAAACAAAATAAAAATTGAATCGACTGGATGTGGTTTTGATTTCCTACACTCATGCATTACACAAAAAAAAATTCACGTAAAAATTAAAGAAGTTTAAAGATTTTAAAAGAGTTTTTTAGTACAAAAATCAAGATTTGTCCTAGCTGCTAAAAAAAACCAAACCATTTGTTTCAAATATCCAATGACGTCATTTTGGTACCAATTTTTGATATGAAGTACATTTAGATATGTGTTATTTGAAATGATTAATTTGAACGATAAAAAATATTATTTGTTTTGTACTACAATGCCTGCAAATGCTAATTTTTGGCTATTTTTCTCACACAACAAAAAACATGAAAAATAATTTATTCAATTAAAAATAGGACTTGAATTAAAGTGTTTCCTGTCATCCAAGTGTGGGTATTTTTATAATTAAAAATAGTTTATTTTATGTAATTAAAGTAGACAAAATTTTCAAAATTTGGAAATTTGGAAATTTCAAAGATATATTTGTTTTTTGAATTTTGACGAATTTGTCCATTTCAATTGACTAAAATTATAAATAAAAAATTTATAAAAATATCCACACCTAGATGACAGGAAACACTTTAATTCAAGTCCAAATTTTTAATTGAATAAATTATTTTTCATGTTTTTTGTTGTGTGAGAAAAATAGCCAAAAATTAGCATTTGCAGGCATTGTAGTACAAAACAAATAATATTTTTTATCGTTCAAATTAATCATTTCGAATAACACATATCTAAATGTACTTCATATCAAAAATTGGTACCAAAATGACGTCATTGGATATTTGAAACAAATGTTTTGGTTTTTTTTAGCAGCTAGGACAAATCTTGATTTTTGTACTAAAAAACTCTTTTAAAATCTTTAAACTTCTTTAATTTTTACGTGAATTTTTTTTTGTGTAATGCATGAGTGTAGGAAATCAAAACCACATCCAGTCGATTCAATTTTTATTTTGTTTTAAAGAGGGACTTATTCAAAGTTGCCATGGGGGTTGATTTTAGAGTTCAAAAGGCTTTTCGGGGTATCCATATCAGACCATTGCCCTTACAAAAACTAAATTAGAGAATGTAGAAAATCAAGACACATGATTTACAATGTCTTCACCAACTCTAACTGGGATATACAGTAGCAATGACTTATTAGTTGTGTCACTTGATGTGTTGCGCATATCCTTCAATGGAAATGATGTGTTGGGTATATCTTTTTCAGGTTGAGCACATACTCATAGTCACTCCCAACTCTGGCCTCACCCAACTCCCCTATAAGCCTCTTTCTGCCAAGATCTACCAATTTGGAACCCGGATTGGTTTATTCAAAGAAAATCCGAGTGACATCTTCCAACTCTACACTCTCTTTTGCCATCATGCATCTCCAAAGGGACTCTAATCGAGAGAAATCCATGCTCCTATTCCTAAATACAATGATCCATGACAACGACGGATATAAGTGCTTGGATCTCAACATATGTAATAAAACACCAAGTAGACTACTACCAAGTTGTTTCATCATCTTGTACTAGGAGTATGTTGCAGTCCTCTCAATAACATCGGTTTACGTCAAACAAACTCAGTTCTTTGCAAAACTCAGTTCTTTGCAAAACATGTTCTATACTTGACATACTCATCGATGCCTTCTTGCATCTGATGAGGAGTCACATTTTTATGACAAAACTAAAAATGCTCGTCATCTCTATCTTTTAGGCAATAGCCGATTATATCGGTGTACGTGTGCACATCCACACCTCTAAGAATTTTTACAATGCACATGGTGACCTGCAGGGGTTGTACTAGCCTCATCCTACCCCAAACTCTTCTTAATGAGTTTATTTATCACAAGAGTGCTAGTGCTGGAGTTGTGGCAAACCATTTGTAAATGCAATCTAAACAACGAGCCGCGCCAATTGAATCATTAAATTGGGCATGAATTTCTATAATCAAACCTAGAGTCACATCTTAAAAACAACTCAATTCGACATCACTCCAAAAAACTTTGTTCAAATCCAATTGTACTACCCAAAGATTGAAATGATCAAAATTGACCAAAGCTGATATATTGAATTGCTTAAGACACAACAATACACTTTTAACACAAATTTCTTTGTGGTGGGTGTCTAAAATCTCTTTATTTAGTATTGTACATTTAAGAATATAAACTTAAAGTGAACCCGGTTTTTTTAGAAAATACAAATCAACAACATACGAAGTATTGGCTTCTTAGTGAGACATAATTTAGACCAAAGTAGTTTGAGAAAGGAAAAAAAAAAAACTTTGAAACTTCACCATCAAAACTTTAGGTAATTAAAGACATATAGTTTAAAAATAATTAAAAATAATCTTGTAGAATAGATCTACATCTACAACAAATATTTTGGTTCATTCCATTTTCTTATATGAATTCAATTTTCACAATTTTAGAAAAAAAATAAGAATTGTACATAAAATAGATGGATTCCTACAAACTTGCTCACTAAATATTGGGATTGGTGTGTTAAAATTCCATGTTAGATTTATTAGCAATCTAGGTTTTTTTTTTTTTTTTTTTGATTTAAAAAAAATAAAAATTAACATTATGTTCTTGGAGATGCTAAATATATATACTATAAAATTATGTGAAGAAACATGAATTAGATGTATTTTATTACTTTGCTACAAAGCATAATGCACTTTGGATCTTCCAAATTATCCTCAAATTTTGTCCCATCCATTCAATCAATCCACACTTCCAACATTCTCTTCACTATTCTCTCCATCAATCCATCAATCCTATAGATCCACTCATACACATGATTTCTTCGCACAAGGACAATCTTCCAACCAGCTCAAAAGAATGTTATGTAGCTTGTACATCCTAAGAATTAAATTAGAGACTTAATTTAATCCTTAAAGGTCAGAGTAACCCTCTCAGGGCTAGTGGGTTCCAAAATGATGTCAATTAACCCTGTAACGCCTGAACGACCAATTTTGGCAAAGTCCAACTTTCAGATGGCTGATTTGGACACTGAAAATGAATTTTTTTAATTTTTAATTTCTCCCCAAGTAGTACTAAGCAAGCTCTTCAAAATTGTATTGCTCCCAATAATAATAAAATTTTATGAAGGATTGTAGAGGCAAAAGAAGCCCAAAATACCAATACCGCGCAATGACGTCATCTTCCAATCTTTCTGTCATCCTAATTTTGCTTGCATTCGATGCCTTTCTAATCAAAGCATGAACGGAATCAACTTTTGCCTGAAAAGCTCAAATGTACCCCGAGATATTAGCTGCACAGGATTTCATCACGGTAATGGGTTCCACTGGAGTTTCAAGACACGGCCATAGACTCCGGCGATTAGGGGTTAAACTTTGATCATGCATAATTCCACAAGGTTTTGCCCAATCACCTTAGTTTTTTGCAAAGTGTGTCAAATGAGTATTTCTTTGTTTTGTTTTTTTAAATGTCTAATTTTAGATTCACCCTGTCACCCAAATTGAGATAAAACCAAAAAATGATCTCAAGAGCACTTTTTGATGACCAATTGGAAAAAACTTGCTAATATGATGAATTAAGGTACCAGTAATAAGTTATATATTTTTCTTCATTTTGGTGTACACTATAATGTACAAAAAAAATCTCAAAAAAATGAAAGGAAAGTTGTGAAAATGATCCTCAAAAATGAGAAAAATTGCTAGTCCTTTAACCCCTAAACGTCCTCACCCCTCTCCAAATTTGGTAGTTTTGCAAAGATGCATCATAAAATGGAACATAGAGGGATATATTGAACTTGATGTATGAATAAAAGTTGTACATTATCAATTTTAGATTCTATCCATACGGTTGGATTTGCAATTGCTATCACCAATATTTTTGTATAAAGTTTGAAACTTGAAATTGAAAATTCTTTTGAAATTTGATTACAAATAAGATATTGACAATTTGTACATGAAATTTGTTGTGATTGGTTGAAATATAATACTCTAAGTGTAGTGATTTTTGGAGATTTTTGTTTGCTTAAATTTATGAGTTGATTTTTTCTAAGAGCACTTTTACATTGAAATCTTTGAAATTTTGGGTGAATCACTATAACATGAAATGAGGCATAAAAATTTCACAAATCAACCCCTTTCTAATTGGGTCACACATGCATGAAGCTAACTTTCCATAAAATATATAGTAAAAAATCCACACTGCAAAAAGTCAATGATGAATGAGAAATTTGTGTTTGATTTTGTTCATCGTCTACATTCTGAACGGTTACGGGTTAAAGGTTAATTCCTACAAAACAAGAAGCCTAAATTGGGCCTCCTGTTATTTTTGGCAGTTTCGAGTGGATCCTTAGTAGACTTCTTTTTATTCAAATTTATTTGTTTTTTAACTGACACATGCAATATTCTTCACTGATTCTAATGATATAAAATTTGGTTCTATTTGAATTGTTCTATTCAGAATATGATCAACTGAATTTATCAATTTAAAACTATGAATCTTTGGTCCTTCAGGGATTAATACT
The DNA here is from genome assembly GCA_022496805.1 of Pohlia nutans. Lineage (NCBI taxonomy): Eukaryota > Viridiplantae > Streptophyta > Bryopsida > Bryales > Mniaceae > Pohlia > Pohlia nutans. Next base: position 6,937,249 of record CM040104.1, read on the forward strand.
GGACACAGTTTTGACAGACACACAGTTTTGACAGACACACAGTTGTCTCAAAACTTCTACCCTGGCTTTACTCAAAAGTGGATTACAAAGGCTCTGGATTGCTCATCACCGGGCAACACTAAACCAATGCACTAAACACACTCGTATACTGTGGGTGTTCAATTGAAGTGGGTAAAAAATTAGTGTGACTCCCAACAATTATATGTTCAATTATTGACAATTATATATCATGTTCAAGGATGTTGAAAGCAACATAACATAATAGAGCAATGGGAGTCAACACCCTTTTGCAATGGGACCACAGTATAGTTACAATTAGAAACTAAGCTTATGTGGCAATGACACAATAGTCCCAAAATTCATGGAGTACAAATGACATTCCTTCAGTACTTAAAAAAGTGGATTTAAGTGAAGATTCTCTTTCAATCCAGTTTTCAAAAGAGTGCTCTATTGCACTGCTCTATTATGCTATTAAAGTTGTTAACTATGTGCTAATTTCTTTCAGGTGGCTACTTGAGAAATCAAATGACTGAATTCCTTGAAAACCATCACTTTATTTTCTAGCAACAAAAGGACCTATATCCAACATTGATTCTAGTATCATCTAAATATCACCCAAGTATATCCAACATTGATTCGAACCTCATCTTCATATAACACATGAATACTATAGAAAGGAAAAATAGGAAATTAGTTTTCTAGCTAACTTATTGCTTTCCAAAAACCATGATAACAACCTTGTTTCCAAGGTGGTCAACTACGCCGTACTAATTATTGTTTTTAAATGTATTATTGTGACCTCTCATAATTACCGTGGTCCATACCGTACTCAATCATCATGATCGGCAAAAAACAATTATAAGAAGAGAAGCCCAAATCTATAAGAAATAGGGAATCTTGAAAAATATTTAGAAAATTTGTTGAAAATGAATTTTTCAGAACAATTAATTACTCGGCATGAGATGCCGACCCTGACGGCCAAGTAAGGTACTATATAATTTATTTATTGTAGTTAAAATATGATGTATACTTAAGTGTTCCTCAATACCATAGCATAATAGAGCAATGGGAGTCAACACCCTTTTGCAATGGGACCATAGTCTAGTTACAATTAAAAACTAAGTATACGTGGTAGTGACACCATAGTCCCAAAATTCATGAAATACAAATGGCATTCCCTCATTACTTAAAAAAGTGGATCTAAGTGAAGATTCTCTTTCAATGGGGTATTCAAAAGGGTGCTCCATTGCACGGCTCTCTTATGCTATTTACGTTAACCCTTTAAGAGCTGATGGGGATAGTAAATATGTCGGCGTATATTTAACATTTGTTGTAAATAAAAAGTTCCAAATTGAGACCCCAATAGCTCGTTAAAATCATGTCGACGTGAATTTTAACTTCACTTTTGATCTTAAACCCATAGGAGTTGTGGAACCATGCCAAATACAATAGAATATTGGTGTATAATAATGGTTGAAAAGGGCTCTTTGGACCTTTAAGGGTTAAACAATCATAACTCGTGAGATTTTTTATACAATGCACAACATTCAAATATCCTGCCTACTACTACAGGTAGTCTTGCAAATGAGTACTAGTATACTGCTGTCCCTCTCATGTTGAGTATTCTGCTCATGGCACATGCAGGTCTTCTTCACAAGCGCACCGTATGTCAATCCCTTCTTTAGCACTGTATCACTGATGAGTGTCATGGAATTTATTTTTTTTGCTCACATGCAAGCCCTCATTACGAACCATCATGAATTCGAGCAATGGCTTAGGCAACGTGGGCTTTTGATCTCCATCTACGTACACGGCCCGGATTGACATCCACTAACAGCACGCCGCTATGTGGTCAGTCAGGCATGCAAGCGAGCTCAAAGGTTGATTTCAATTAATGAATACTGACTTCTTCTCATGAAACTTGAAAGATTATAAATGAGCGGCCTAGTCATGTCTCTGCCTTAGCATTTACCCTAAATTTACTTTTAAAGCTTGTTTATACTCCTTGAAAACGAAACGTTTTTGTTATGTCTTGGTGGGGCAGGAACAATGAAATTAACCCTAAAGGACCAAGAAGCCCAAATTATACTAGGTGTGATCCCTCAAAAAATTTGTAAACATTTAATATATTTAACGTTTTTTTAGTTTGCAATACTTGAAGAAGAATTTTTTTAACATCCATGATGATTTAACAAATATATAGGGTGTACCATAATGCCAAAGTCTCTAGTCAAGTAACTTCAAAGTTTATTGGTATTTTATGCATTTGGAGCAAGTTTTGGAATTGCAGGTTGTGTCCTAGTATAAAGTCCTTGGATCCAATTTAATTGAATGAATTTTTAATCTAAAAAATATAAAAATGATAATTTAATATTTCATAAAACATTATTTAGATTTGAAATGTATCATATGAATATAGATATATTTAGATTTGAAATGTATCACTACAATATAAAAATAGTATATCCCTTTTGAATTGTTTGAGTTATCGTGATAAATATAAAAGAAAATTTGTAGATTGTACATCACATGCATATATTTGTTTACTTTATCCCTTATGTGTCAGAGCATCCAATATATGAATGTTGAACAAATTTAAATGCTTACCTTGCTCACATACACTTACATATTTCATCTATCCAATTTTTTTTTTTGAGGTTTGTGCTAGTTGGCTACAATTTGAACGGTATGGATCGTCATATTAGACAAATGTCATTTTTTTAACCCATAAAATGCCTAAAGGTTTTGGGAAAAACCTAAATGTATTATAAAACGAGGCTTCTTTAACTTTATTGAGCTTCAACTCTTAAGAGCATATTTAATCCCTAAGGGTCCCTAGCTTTTTTGGGCTTAAAATCATCATCTCTTTTGATGTGTTATGGTCTAAATGTAAGTGAGGTATAGAAATCTCAACCATACAATCTTGTAACATACATGTTGTAGATCATGTGGATCAATTTTGGGGTCATTTGGCCTATAGATTGCAAGATCATAGTGTTTTAGTGCTAAAAAAGGATGCTGAAATTTTCCTAGCAACAAAGTTAGAGGTGAAATTCGTTTTCAAAATTACTCAAATGAAAAAACTTTGAACTATAAAGTAGTTCAAAATCATCATATACACACAATAGTACCAAAAAAGCCTCATGAAAAAATTTAATGTGCCCTGAAATGGCCTTGCAATGTCAAAAAGTAGCCCGAAAAGTGACCCATTTGAACAAAAAAGCAAAAAGTGTCCAAAATAGATATGTGCACTAAAATGACTCCCAAACATTCAGAACAACATGGATTGACATGAAAATTTTACCATGATAACTAGACTTCAAGGGGGATTCAATCCAACAAGTTTTATTGAAAAAGGACTTGGGATGAAGGAGATAAAAGCCCCCGAAGTTGCTGCCATAAAAATTCACAGAAACTGTCCAAAAAAAAGATACCTACTTTCAAATGATCACCAAAAATTCAATTCATCTCGAATTGATCTGAAATTTTTACCACACATTCCATACATGATGCGGGGAGTTTTTGAAAAATTTCATTATTTTTAACACTTTTTTCAAAAGTTACAGCTCTTCGAAGGTGAATGTACCCCCAAAAACGTTCAAAATATGGACGTCGGGACGGTTTGGGGTTAAGACATCCTTATTAGAAGACGTTTGTATGGTTGAATTTGAATTAAAATGCCTAAAAAATTTCAACTACATTCAAAAGATTTTTTTTTTGAAAATTCACTAAAATTACAATTTTAATACTCTCATCTTGTAAAAACATTATGATTTGTTGAATTCAGTCAATAGTGGTAAAGTTGGTCACATAAGCTCTTACTATTGGATTCAATAGAGTTTTCTTCAAATCTCTTCGTAATTAATCACAAGATAATTTTATAAATTGAAATATTGCACATTATGCAAAAGATGATTCAATGTTGTACAATACGATATGAACTAGCATACTTTAACCCTTAAATGACCAAGAAGCTTGAATTTGGTCTCATGCATTTATTTCACAATTTTGATTAGGTTCAATGTGGATTTCCATTTATTTTTTTCAATTTATTTGTTTTTTTACCAATAGATGCAATGTAATGTTTTTCATTGATTAATGTTATATCAAATTTGGAATTTAAAAATTACAATATAATCAATTAAATTTGTCACTTAGAAACCACAAATCCTTAGTGCTTTATGATGTAAGAGTATTGTCAATTAAAGGGATATTTGTATAATACTTTTACAAATGTTTTCAAATGGGTTGTTATGAAAATGCTTTTCAATGTGAGGGATTCAAATCATTTTTACCTTTTTGGAAGGGTTGGTATGAGATTTGAAAAATAAATGAGAGGCTAGACCCCAAATAAAGGAGAATACCCTTTAACCTCTAAAAAATCAAGTATTCATGATTTTGAAATGAGAAATTCAATTGATCATATTGTAAAAAATATAGTTAAGGTGAAACCAATATTATATTGAAGGGTTGGTATGAAGAACTTTTCATCTTTCATCTTTAAAGGGTTGGTATGAGATAAGTTTTCAAGACCAAAGATTCATGGTTTTTAAATAACAAATTCAATTAATCATATTGTGAAAAATGTAATTAAGATGAGACCAAATTTTATACCGACGGAATTAGTGAAGAACAATGTACGTGTTAGTAAAAAAAAGTCAAAAAAACAAAACAAAAAGAAGTTCACATAGGACCCACTAAATCAAAAAAAAAAAAAAAAAAAAAAAAAACATGACTCCCAATTTGGGCTCCTTGGTTCTGTAGGGTTAATTTTATTCATAATCTTTCAAGTTTCATGAGAATAAGTCAATACTCATTAATTTGAAATCAACCTTTGAGCCCGCTTGGCAAACCGCCTGCTTGTATGCCCGACCGCCCCTATGGTAGCGCATGTTGGGCTGCGTCAGTTGGGCTTGCCTCGGTGTCAATTGATGTCGACCCAGCCCTTAGTTAGTCATGTGTGCTACCCAAAATATGGAAAAGACCAATTTTTTGCTGCTGGAATTGGTGTGCAAAGCGTCCACCTAGTGTTTTGGACGAAAGAATTTAGCGATTCAAAAAGATGAGTTCTACATCGTGAAAATTGAAATTTGCAACCACGAAATGTTGTTTTGCCACTCCGTGCATTTAGTATTCCATAGAGCATTTTTGTTGCCATTTAGATGTATGGAGATTTTTAAGTAAGGGGCAATCCATACAACCGACAACGAGCAGAAAATCGATGCTTTCATTGGCTCACGGTTTGGTCTTCACATAGGAGGTTCTTGCCTACGTAAATAATTATCCAGCTCTCTCATCTTGTCTGTCATGTGAATCAATGAATGTCACCTATATGGCATTCACTTTCTGAAAAAGGTATTGAAAATTCATGAGCATTTTCAGATCGTCGTTGTTGGTCGCGTAAACTGGGCCTAGGACTTTATTTTCAACAAGCGAGTCAATCCTTAGAGCCAACTTCTATGGGTTCGAGAAGTTGCTCATGGAAGTAGGCAAGAAGAGGGGAAAAGAGTGGTATTATAATTTGCCTCATACCTGATTATGAAGTGGTGCACACTTCTATGGACTGGAACATGAATTTTTTTTATTGGTTAGGTTGAAGTGAGATGAAGCATGAACAAAATTGTCTGGTTAGAATGAAGTTGCCATGAAATCGAGGGCTTAAGAACCCTCTACTGTAACTAGGTAGCAATTCCGGCACAAATACAATTCTTAAAATGGCTTGCCAAAAATTTAGGAAATTTATTATTTTTCCCAGAAAAAAATTGCATGGGACTGAAGAAATTATCTTCAAGAATATCCGCTAGTTTTAGCAAAGTGCCAAAAAAATTCGTTGCTTTAATAATTACTCCCTTTGTCCCGCAAAAAGATCATGATATTGACTTAAATTTGTCCCAAAATAAAACCATGATTTCCCAATTGTACTCATTCACCGCTGGCAATTAAGCTTTGCGCACGTTTGATAACTGCTTCAAGGCATTGTAGAACCTGACATTTTAATCTATCGATTTGGATCATCCTGATCATGGATTATTGTCATGAATTTTGGTTATGTATACACTTTTTGGTAGTCAAAATACTCCATTTGTACTCACTTAATCCATGGATTTGCATCATAGTCAACATACTTCCTTTGTAATCATGGAATTAAACTTAGTCCACGAGTTTCAATGAAAACAACACTTAATCCATGGATTTCAATGAAAATAAGGTCTTTTGCAGAACACAGGGAGTATTTGGTAGCCAAGTATCGGAACTGCTATCTAGTTAGGATATATTTCATGACAACTTCTCCTTCACTTTCTTTTCTTCTCAAAAGCTCACTTGAAATGTAGAACTTGGTTCCCCGATGTCTCTAAGAACTTGTCTTTCAGTGAAAAATTTCACCCATGAAAGTTGGACTTTAGATATGTGCATGGTAAGCCGCTGAATACGAGAGTGACACATACATGTTTGGTTACAATTTTCTTCACCTAATGCAAATGTGTTCTACTCTTTGAACTTTCATTTTGTCAAAATCACACTATGACCCCAAAATTACTGAAATCACTGGTGGCCGGAAAATGCGGGCCCAGAAATTGCGGAGAGGGGGTCCACGTAGTCAGGCAATTTATCAAAAGGGGTACGTGGCAAGCGCTGTGCTTAATTGGGGATGGATGGATGAGACTTCGATGCTGATGGTGATAGACGAATGAAATACGGACGATGGATGAATGATGACAACCTGATTTCGCAATGAGAGGGTAATCGTTCGCTTAGGGTTTTGTTGCTCTGAGCTCTTCCTACTGATCGTTCCTTTTGCGCTGGGTTGCTGCGCGATCGGATCGTGGCACACTTCCTCCGGCATCCTGCGTGCATCTCTATTCCGCGCGTTCTGTGCCGTAGTATTGTGGAGTCAGGGGGCGCTGTATGTGTTTTTGGAGTGGACGGAGTGAGAACATGCTTTTCGAGTAAATCTTGGCCGGACGAGGGATTCCAAGAATGTTCACGCCTTATCTCAGATGCAGAGTTCGTGGTCATAGTCTAGTTCTCTTCTAAAGGTTTAATTTCATGTGATGGAAATTGAGAAGGATATTGCTTGCATTTGTTACCCTGAAGCCATCTGTTATGGCCGTTAAAGTGGTTGAGCTCTAAAATGCTTGGTTAAGCGCGCATTACCTGGCTGGTGAGAGATTTTTTTCGTGTTTAACTTAGAGTGTTATGGCCATTGCAGTGGTGTGGTGCTTGAGATGAGCTTCGAAGTGCAGAGGTTTAGATCATCGACAGAGCTGAAGCATGTATGGTTGAATATTCTTTCGTAGCATGGATCGGCAGTTCGCATGCTCTCTGGTGTGAAATTAGTTTCGCGTTTGAAGTATATGAGTGTTATGGCAGTTGCTGTGGTTTGCTGCATGAGATGAGCAACGAAGTGCGAGGTGAAGATTGACAGAGTGGAAGCGATTTCCCGAAACGATTTCTGCACTCTCGATTGAATGAGTTTCATGCCTTGGCCCTTGTGACAATGAGGCTGGTTTTGAGAACAAGGGGCACTTGCTCAAAGGCGGTAGCGAGGGCGAAGGAGGAGCGGGTACTCGGGGCGTTGCTGTTGCAGGAACGCCTCTCTCCGGCGGAATGTTTTTTTAAGGAAGCTTTCGTTTTAGTTTGCACGCTCTTGGGGCTTTAACAAGGTCGAATCTGGCGATGAAGTTGAGGATGAAGCTTCTCGGCGAAGGAGGTGATGAAGATTTGAATACTCTCGAGCACGGGCCAAGCTCCGTGCGCTTAGCGGCTATGGTGGACGGGTTTCTCGAGGACGAAACGAACGTCAGAAATCGAGGTCAGTTGCGGTTTGACGATGCTTCCTGTGACAAAGATTCAAAGTCATCCGAGCTCGCCGTTGTTTTGCACAGCAACATTGACAGCATACCGGAGAGGAATTTGTTATCCGAAGGTTTTTATAGCAAAGTGAGAATCATGCAGCCAGTTTTGAGCAGGGTCTCGATGTGTTGATGGCAGGGCCTCTATGTATTTTGAGTTTAGGGTTTTCAGTTGTGTCTATGGAATTTAGGGTTTTTGGTTTTTGAAGTTATTTGCGCTTGACTTCATTTCATGCATAGCCATTCTTGAAAGGTGATTCCCTTTCCTGTATTATATATGTTTTTTTTTTTTTTTAATTTCAAATTTTTTGCCTCATTTTTCAATTTTGGCACAAATTTTATTTTTGACATGTGGCACCCCCAGAATTTTTGACACTATGACCCTAAAATCACACTAAAGTAGCATCATGTCCAGGGTTCTTTACGAAATCACCCAAGCCGTATTGTGCCACTGGCACAATTGCATTACACATACCGTTGCCAACAGAATCCCAATTCAATTTCTGAAAATAAAAATAAAAAATAAAAAATGTTTATTTTAAAGAGGAGGGTGTAAAGCCCCTTGCTTAGGAGACATACATGAGCAGTGATTTTTTTTAGGCATTCAAATGCCAAAAAGCACCAAAAATAATTGGCGTGCACCAAGCCTTAAGAAAAAAAATGAAGAAAAAATGGATGAAGATGCCAAATTGTTCCAAATTTTGAAAATAAATCGGGTGAAATGACTAATTTTAATGAAAGTCATTCAAATATGTGGATGAAAAGAGAATTCTATAAAAAAATATAGATGAATATGAAAATATTTGGCTACAGCGTTATATTTCATGTCGCCACTTTAACATTTCTTCAAAAAGACATTTCTCCAAAAAGAAAAAAGAAAAAAGAAAAACTCATGTAGCTCTACGGACAAATATCAAAAGCCCTTTCTGCAGTCAAAAGGGGTATCGGGAGAATCGAACTCCCGACCTCTTGCACCCTAAGCAAGAATCATACCACTAGACCAGATACCCGGGTGTTGATGTCCTCCGATTTTTTCCCTTCTGTAAATATACCAATTAGACTCTAGATTCACTTTGATGGAGTGACATTCACCACTTTCAACCGCATGCAATGGCTTACATTTAATTTACATCCTGCCAGTTTTTTGAAGAGTGAAGTTTAGGCCGAATAAGTCAGTGTCACTTGAATTTCACTACAGTGGTGCAATTTTTGGAAGCTCTTTTGCCTAGCAAGTTGGGAAACAAATACACTTTTGCATCATTTCTGCTCGACTGAGAACATCTTCGTAAGCCATCAATTCTTAACCCCGTCAAACCTCATCAATTTCTCACATTTAAAAACATATTTCAATTTTCTCGTATTTTTCTCATATAGGTTATTGTTAAACCAATTAACTTCAATATCTTTCATAATTATGTAAATAAATTTGAATTTTACAAGATTTTTCAAAGCTTTTTTCTTGTAAAAATCATAGTTATTGCAAAAGTGCTTTAAATAGTATAATATTTTAAGGGAAAATGTAAATAATAGTGATGAACTTACATAGAAAGAAACTCAATATAAGGACTTTTTTGCAATGTATATTGAAATTTTAGGGTTTTGAGCTTTAAAGTGTTGTAAAAAAGCGTAATTTTAACAATTTTAAAGAATCGTAAATCAAATTAGAAAGTAGATGATACCGTCCCACATTTTTTTTTTAAGTTGGGGAAAATTTTTAAGGGGAAAAAATTAGGAATTAAGTGAAAATCAACATTTTACTGAAAATTGACCATTGTGGCCCCACATGGCTCTTTGAACCTTTAGGGGTTAAGCATTGAATAACATGAGTGGAGAGTAAGGTTGGTAGAAAATATTCGTATAAATAAATGCCAAAAATTTGGAAAATAATTTTTTTTTATTGAAGTTATGCGTAAAGTCATTCAAAAGTGGGTGAATGGACCTTAGTTTGAGTCAACAGTAGGTGAAATCCTTCCAAAAAGGAGTGTGTCAAAGTCTTCAAAAAAAGAAGAAGTAAGGATGCAAAGTTTGAGAGCTCCAAAAACGGTGCTTAAATAAGTTTCACCCTTACTTCATACTAATACTCTTCATTTTTAGTTCCTGGCACCCACAGAGGTGCTTTCAAAATGTATGGCACCAACTGGAGGTGCTTTCTCTCACACATCTAGGCCCGACACATGTACTCATGGCCCATTCACACCAGTCGTTGTTGCAGCACTTGCAACCCTCATTCAGCTAAAATCATATACACTAAAATATAATTTGCGCATTGTTGAAGATTGTCTTCTTTAAACGCAAGAACTGTTGACCACTGAATGCATGCACTTCCTTGCCACAAATTTTCAATTGTTCTTTTGTTTTGCCATTGCTTCACTTTCTTACATGCGTTCCTTTTGCACTGTAGAGATTTAAATAAAATTGATTTTGTCAGGCTAGCTACTTACTATTACGCACGCACATCTTGCCGCATGTGGCTGGTGTGAACCAACCATCACATGCTGAAATTAAATGGAAAGTGTCAGAATTTGGCTGCTCGACACACTCACTACCTCTTTTTATTTCCGCCTAAGATTTTGGGGCTACTTTCCATTTCTCAATTTTTTTCACAAACTCCTGTACTTAAATTTTTTATTTCACACATTGGCGTTCCTAATGGCTTAAGGAATTGCAAGGTATTTATTTTATTTTGTTTATCCCATAAAATTTTCCTTCATTATCCCCATTTTTTCTCCACTATGAATTTTAGCTAACTTTGCAAAGTGTAGCCAAAAGTGTGGTTCATCCTTTCTTTCAGGGGTCCAAAAGGTACACTTGTTTTGAATTCTTTTCTTTCCAAAGAAAAAAGTTGTAAATGTATTAGATCACTTCTTTTGGCAACATAGGTCCAAAAGTCACGTTAGTGTTTAATTACTTTTTTGGGTTCAAAAGTCACAACAACATTTTTTCCAAGATATCTTTGGGGTCTAAAATTCATAATTACTTCGGAGCACTTTCTTTCAAAAATACATGTCCAAAAGTAATAATTACTTGTAATTTTTTTATTTTTAAAACACAGGTCCAAAAAGCCATAATGGTATTGAATCTTTTTATAATTTACTATATTTTAAAGAAAATTAAAAAAAATAAAATTAGTATCTTTTCATATGCAAGTCGGAATCATATGAAATGTGAAACTTATTTTGTGCACGAGTCTCTCTATCCAACATTTTGTCTTTGTAAATTTTAATATTTTATTTTCAAACCCTAAAGTTCTTTAAAGTCCAAAATGAGTCTAATGCAATTTAGAGCACACTTTAATGACTTTGGATTTATGTCTACTTATTTTTAATTTTAAAAATGTAACTCCTAATTATCTACTTACTTTAATTTTTTAATTGTCAATCCTAATTATCATAATCTTCATGTCAAGCTTTGTTTTGTATGATTCTAACAAGTATAACACCCAATTCCCTATTTTTGCACTTGGCCAAGTACAATCATTTCCGGACCTAATTGTGCAAAAAAAAAAAAAAAACTCAAAAAAAATTGACAAAAAAACATCGATTTCTTTCTTTGTTGAAACTTGTAGTATATCGCAATGAAAGACTAATATTTCCAATTTTTCATAACAAAAAATTGAATTTCCTTTATTTTTAAAATTGCAAGATTGAGTATTTAAAAACTAATACAAATTATGAATAGATTAAGACATTAAAACACCGTTGCTAAAGTGTATGGGAGAAGGAATTTATTTATTTTTTCTTATTTTCCGTTTTCTTATTTCTTTCTTTGTCTGCCAAAAAGTACTTAAGGTTGCGTTTTTCTCCTTCCTCCATCCTTCAAAACAACATTCGAATGCCGCATACCCTCAGCCCCTCGATCACGCCCAAAAAAAAAAAAAAAAAACTTTTCTTTTTTCCTTTTCTTTCCGAAATTTCCGGGATTTTGGGGACTGAGGGTCCGCACGCGCGGACCCATTCTATTATCTCTATGGGAGAACACAAAGATGTTCTCCCATACTCCCATGACCGCCTTATATATTCTTAAGGCGACTATCAGAGGGTATAAGAGAACTTATTTTCGTTCTCATAAGGGATGTAGGATAGGAGGTGTGCTGCCGCATATCCTCAGCCCCTCAACCACGTCCAAAAAAAAAGAAAAAAAAGAAAAAGAAAAAATCCTTTTTTTTCCGGGATTTTCGAAATTTTCGAAATTTCCGGGATTTTGGGGGCCGAGGGTCCGCGCGCGCGGACCCCATTCTATTTTCTCTTCAAAAGAACACAAATAGGTTCTCCTAGTATGCTCCCATGGCCGCCTTATTTACTCTTAAGGCAGCTATAGGAGGGTATGAGAGAACTTATTTTCGTTCTCATGAGGGTTGGAGGACAGAGGAAAGAGGGTGAGCTGCCACGTATCCTCCACCACGCCCAATTTTTTATTATAATTTTTATTTATTTATTTATACGGGTTTTTGGGGGTGTAAGGTCTGTGCTTGCGGACCCTTTTTTGTTCTCACCTCAAGCGACTCCTGAAGTAAACATCTATATGTTCTCCCAGTCTTCCATGGCCGCCTTATATACTCTTGAGGCGGCTATGAGAGGGTATGGAAGAACATCCGCATATTTTCTTTACGAACAGAAGAAAACAAAGGGGCGGCTATGTATCATTAGCGACCCGCAGAAAGTATATATAAATATGTTTATAAATAGAGAAATAGATAATTGTTTAATGATTTTTTGTTTTAGTTTTTGTGTAGGTGGTTGAGTGTGCATAGTCGCACATTCTTTTTCCCCTTTTCTTAGTGCATTTGGAAGCCCTATTGGAGTTGACAACGATGTTGTTCATGTGGAATTTCATGGATTCTGTATAGGGGAGTAAATTGCTCAACTTGTTGTTCTGACGAGTTTGTTCGAAGAGGTTGGACAATCTATTTTGATAACATAGTAAAGAAATGTCATGGTAGAGTTGCTAGTTGGAAGGAGTAAGCAACAAATGCAGTAGTAGCGCTATATGATTACGTGCGGATGAAGCAAATCACTATTCCAAATGAAACAAAGTCGTACATACTTGAATATGTTGCAATGCAGATTGAAGGCATGGGTGAGAAGAGGTTGCTAGATGCTCACTAGACTACATGAGTACATTACTATATAGTATATGGTTTTCTAGTTTAGTTGTCAATGTACTGATTTAAAAGTTTGTACTATTCTTATAAATTGTAAACAAGTAAAGTGTTTTTATATACTAAAATGTATATTTAAAACATAATCGTCTATTTGTAGCCTACTTCTAATTGCTTACAATATGTTTATATGGTTTTGTAAGATGTGTACTTAGCCTCTTGTTTGAGAACTCTAGCTTCCTGTATTTTTCTAATATACTATTCGTCAAGATCAATTTCAAGGAGAATTTTGTTGCATATAGGATTCAATTAGAAAAATATTCAAAGCACAAGTAATGACTTTGCAAGAAAAAAATGACTCGACAATTTCCAAATTATCCTTCTTGCAACCAAATCTGTAGAAGAAAAAAATTGGCCAAAATTTTCATGCAATTTCTACCGGTTTGAATTTTTAGTGCGCCCGGAAGCCAAGTACATGATTATATGGCCAAGTGCAAAAATAGGGAATTGGGAGTTGTATTGCAGAATTTACAAGATTTGAGTTGTATTTTTTATTACAAGGACACACTGTTGTCGCGATCAGCAGCGTTGGATGATGCCGAATCGGTACAATACGGTGACTGCATCCATGATGGCTCACTATCTCCGTCGTGCTCCTCACCGACATCGACTAGTGCACTACAGGTACCGCTGTCAGGCATCGGTATCATTTGGTCCATCGCTCTCGATATGACATTGGCCTTCGCTGCGAGACTTAGAATTTCGTCAATTTGATCGTACTTATTAAATTTGGCACCGTCATCTTAAACTCCTATGCCCATCTGATTTCGCAACTTCTTAATTTTGGAATATGTAGACCGCAACTTCTCCCACTCGTCTAATAACGACTTCACCTTCTGCCAAGACTCCTGGGGGAATTGCGGAATGGGAAGTTTGTAGACGCGCGCCCACTGGTATTGCTGCATGGTCACAGTGTTGTGTGCATCGACATGTTCTTTGTACTATTGTAATAGAAACCTAAAAGCGGTATTGCTCTAATTCTGCTCATGTGTAGCTATCTGTGGACGTGATGGTGGAGGTGGAAGAGGACTTGTTAAAATAGAAAGAGACTAGAACGCACTACAAGGAGAGACGTCGTTTCTCACTCAAGGGGATCCTATTCATTGCCTTTTTTTAATTTTATTATTGTACACACTGTCCTACGTGACAAATCACACTCAGGTAGCAGCATCTAAAATTCCCAACGACCCAATATGGCCAGCTACTTTTGAACTAGAAATGAACTACTTTTGAACTAGAAATGAACTCTTATAAGTCTAAAAGCTACCAGCAGCTTCCTAGTTGTTGCTTCACAATTGGACAGGTCCAATTCAATGTTACTTCACACTTGGTCCTTTGTTTCCTTTGGGTAAGTGTACGGCTTATGATAGGTGTCTGTAGCACCCTTGCTTCAAAAATTCTTGTAAAATTGCTCATGCTTCCAAAAATTATGATTCCAAGGCCCAACACTTCCTCTCAGATTTGCTAAGACATTCATGATTTCATTCCATGTTGCCTGCACTCCCAAGGTACCACATCTTTTATATTGTCATGATTAGATGTCTCTACCTTAACCAAAAAATTGATGAGTGCGAAGTGACGCCGTTTGATTCACATAGGGAGTGAAAAGCGATGCCTTCTCCTTGTAGTGATAAAAGAGACCGGAACTGAAGACACCAGATCTGACGCCTGAGAACTCTTCGTGGGAAGCAATCATGGTGACTAATTGCAAGAAGCATATGTGCGTGAGGCCTAAGGGCCTCTTTACACTAGAGGCGAGAAGCCGTGAGGAGAGAAATTTCAGCCAATAGGAGGCCTAAAAACCGAGAAGACCAATTTCTCATTGGCTGAAATTTCTCTCCTCACGGCTTCTCGCGTCTAGTGTAAAGAGGCCCTTAGTTTGGTGGGACACCACTTTCAGTGAACATTCTGGACCTAGTCTAAGAAGGGATGAATGAATTCTACTTGAAGGAATCAGGGAGCAGGCGCGGGGCGGTATAGAATAATTGAAGGTCCACTTTATCCATAGTTCTGGCTTCTTCTCCTCGTGAAGTGTTCCTCTCTTCTCATCGATCTAACTTATTCCCACTCAAATCGACTTCATCCCGTGCACTGTTCCCTGCTCTCACTGAACGCAGAGTCTCACCTATTCGTTCCGCAGCTTTTCATCGCCGCGTTTCCGCTTGAAGTGACTCGTGAGCACCTACGCCAGCCAGTCGGTCAACTTGGAGGAACACCGAGGATTAATCGCCTTTGCACACGAAAATTACTCCACAAAGTGAGGATCGTCATTCTTCTCTGTTTGTCCCTTACCGATCTGTACAAAATTACACTATTGAAAAGGAAAAAAAGAAAAAAAGAAAAGTAATTCGAATGCTTTCTGTTTTCTGTGAAACAAATGGACTGTCGAGTTATTTTTCATTGAAAGGTGCGCACACACACGTCGAATGTGAAGAACGAATTTAGAAAAAAATAAATTCGACGCTTTCAGTCGCAGGTTTAAAAGAGAGATTATTTATTGTGACAAAAGTGAGAACATGAGACTCGTAGGATGTGCAGAAGACAACAAAATAGAGTAGAGCTCCAGCCTTTTGGATGTACGTTAGCTCGACAAGAGATGCACCAGGAATTATTTCCGATGACGAAGCTTAATTACATTCTATAATCGATGCTCGGCGGCGGCGGCGAAGCTATGGTGTTGTGATTCCGGCGAGGAAGAGAATTAGAAATCGGTAGAAATGAGCTTCTGGGAAAAAAGATATAAAATGCGTTCAACTGATATTCGACGTAACTATTATTGCCAGGCTGTCGTTGCTTCGACGAGCACGGCTCATCAATACTGGAGAAGTACTGATTGAAAACTGAAAATTGTTTCAATTGTTTCAATTTGTGCTAAAAAAATAAAATAATACGATGTATACAATTGATTTGAGGTAATTTGTTAGCGTAGGTGACGGCCGATCGGGAACCCATTTCGTGACTGTACTCCTTTCAGCCGCATTTTTTAATAAAGAATTGGCAGTAAAAGCTGACGAGGAATAAGCCGTAAATAGAAATCCGCGCGGTGTCCAACATTCTGGAGGTATAGAAGGTTACGGAGGTACAGTAGGTAGCGGCATCTAAATATAGACATATATTGAAATTCTTTGTCAGATTATCGAGAAAGTAATGGCCAGAGTGATGAGACACTTCAAGAATACGAAAAATTTGCACCAGCGATCTGATTTTGTTCCGCGGAGGAATTCACTGATGACGTTTACGCGCCATTTGTGTTTGATTATTTCAGCTCGATTGCTCGATGGCGGCGTGACGCGCTAACTTAGCTCACGTGCGATGGGCCGGATCTGCATGTGATGACGCCGCTCTTGCACTATGCTCACGAGCATTGACGCGCGTTGATGCCACGGGCATGGAGGGCTTTGCAAGCGCTGAGCGGCTACTACTGTAGCTCGACTGATACGGGCCCGCCGCGTTTCAGCCAAGAGGCGGTCGCTTTTGAATGACAGTTGGAGGTGTGATGTGGCTCATCCGAAGAGTACTGAGGACCGGGCGTGTTGAGATCTACTGACTGCATTTTATACTTAGCGAGAACCTTTGGGAATGAGCAATGGCGAGGTCAGGCGCGGACGTCGCGGGCCGCGGCCAGCTGATTCGTGTAAGTTGTATGATGGAGTGCTTGGGCAACCAGTTGTGTCATGTTGAGGGGCTTTTTCGGGGGAATCCCGGAACGAGATTCCGACTTTGTTTCTGTAGCGTGTCGTAATTTGCTTGAATATGCTTTGCGAGGTTTTTGGAGAGGGCCCGGGGCTGATTCCGGTTGTGGGTGACTGGTATCGAAGTTCAACTTTTCACCTTCTTCCGTTCAATTGTGAGAGTTCGCAAGAACTGTGTGGATTTCGTTACAATTCAGCTCCAAGTTCATATATAGAGACGAGCGTGTGCTGAAGATCCTATTCTCTTCTTTGGATCTTACTTGTTGCAATTTTGTTGAGGGAGAGGATGCACTCGTTTAGACGTAGTGTGTGAAGGTATTTGGCAAACAGGAGAGACGGTTAGGATTTTGTTTGTTTTGAGAGGTGAGGAAAATGGCAGCTAGTGTTCGTTAGTGTCCTTGCTGATATAATTTCGAAAGGAGCTGCAAGTGAGTGTGCTCTGAAGTTGAAGGTAATGTCCTCTCTCTCTCAAAAAGGATTGAGACCACTTAATTCTCTTACTGGCAATGTACTTACACAACTCTGTTTCGGTAGAATAGTTAGAGCTCAAGGTCGGAGCTCGTGTTCTACGAAGTCTTTGTTTTAAGAACCTTAGGAACGCTGTCGGTCTCTTGTGAGCTTAGAGGAGTGCAGACGGTTAGAAATTCAGTTGCTAACCGGGAGGGTATTACTCCTCTGACCGCCTGTATTTTTTGCCTTGCTCTCTCCATTCTGATGGTTCTTGGCGGCAGCGCGATTACCGATCTTGAAATTTGAAAATCGTGACTTATTGTTGAATTGTTTTACTTATTTCTGTCGGTGTTGCAATGGCGTTGCTGTGTAGCACCTCGAGAAGAAGAAAAGGAGGAGGGAAAGGGTATTCTGAACTATTCGAAGTTTCCGTTCGTCGACATGGCGCCCAGGATGACGATGTTCAACAGGAGACATGGGAGAAGTCGACCTGGTAGAGCTCATTTCAATGGGCGGCTAAGGTACCGATTTCCTGAATGACTTCTGCATCTCTCCGTGTCAATATCCTCTGCAATAAAGAATTAAGTTTTCTTTAAAATAAAAACCCTGAACCTTCTGTGCCAGCTCTTCAACCTGTTTTGGAACTTTTTTTCTTGGTCGGATTCTCTGCAGAGTGCGGCTGATCTCACCATCCGCGGGGCATTGCTTGTAGTTGAGTATTCCAGGCCGCGATCATATTAGCCGCCATTAGCTCACTAGTTTGAATTTCTGCATTGCTTAAGGGTATTGACATGTATTTGGCGTTGCATTGAGTTTTTATCGTTGAATGAAATCAAAAGAACTCATCGCAAATTTTGTGGAGGTTTATCGAATTGTTGATGTCATCTAAATTCAGCGTCGCAACTTGACTTGTTCTATTCACTCTCCAATATGAGCTGTTTTCTTTACAGCCTCTCTTGGTACCAGAATTCACCAATACACTTGTTCGCCATACCTAGACGGATCTTCGGTTCTTAACTTCCTAATATGAGGAAATCTATCTGATTTGTGGGATTGAATTGCATCATGATATTTGCAGTAGGGGGGCTACGTCAAACCGAGACGCTGTTGACCCTGTCGAATTTTCAGTCCCTTCGCTGTACGAATTCTCACATGACACCAACGACCAGCACAATCCATATTCTCGAGGGTATAGTGCTCATCACCTAGGTCTTGTTTATAGAGGTCAGAATCATTTCATAGGCTTACTCGTTTTTGCGCACCTGTTCCATGCTCATTTTCTTATGAATTAAGGAATGAGCTTTGAAGTAGCGCGTGAAGATTTCACGTCTATTTTGAACACAATTTGTCTGAAGGTCATTGTTCAAGTCTTAATCATTTTATCCCCTAAATGTGAGGTTCTCTCCGTGTTTAATTTTGTGGTGGCCATCGCTTTTGCGAGTGAATTTATAGGTTACGGATATCAGCAGGTGGTCAGTGCACGGCCATGAATGAACACGGGGAGTCAAGCGGTGAAGATGGGGTGGGGATGGAGCCGGTTCTCCATGAATCAAACTCAAGTGGCCGCTTGGGATTAGGGACAGTCAGGTTCTCTGTTCCAGACATGCTGCATGAAATCTATTTGTGGCTAATGAAACAGTCCCAGGGAAAGAACATCAAAGCTTCTAAGGTACTTTCAATGTTTTTCTCTATTTGACAAAAATCTTTTTGATACACTATTCGTTTACGCATCTACCTTATATGATGCGAAACCGTAGTTAGAGCTATGAACTTCTATGATGCAGTTTTCTCTCTTACTTTTGTATCAGTAATCGGTGCACACTGCTGATGGAGGGGAACGTCTCCTTGACAGGTGCTTATGCAAATTTGAAGTTCTGGCTTGATTCATTACTAACAGATTTCTGATCGTTTGTGATTTTATGGCATATAGAGTGTACTGGCGATGTATCACGACTTATTTTTATATGGTGAAGTACCATTCACGACAAAAGTACGAACCGCTCTTCGCGCATGGCCTTTGCGCCCTATTCTTATATGGGTGCGACCAGTGACTCCCTTTCCTCGAGGCCCTTTGGAAATTGGAATATGGTTTCTGAGTTCTTCATAAGGTTCTTTAACAGTCAGTGGAGTCCATCCTTTTCAACAGTAACACTGTAGACGTTTCAACAGTGTCTCACCACCCCATTCCTTAGCTAAAGATGATGTGGACTTGCCATGATTCGGGGTCTGCTACAGTGATTCGGGAATAGTGGCCAGATTCTGAGGTGTGGCAGAGAAGAGCTAAAGAACCTTGTTTTACGTACAAGTATAAGAGAAAAATTCTTTTATCTTGTAAAATCGCTCATCTGCTTGATATAGCGATTATCAAATTGATCTCTCTGCACTCTTGCTTTGTAAGCTTTTAGACAGCTACTGTCTTAATAACCGGCAATTCTGACATGATTTTGCAGATGGAGTTTTTCGCCGCTATCATATCCGTGACCATATACATTATTTGTTCGTAAGTGCTGCCCTTCTTCTTGGTATGGAAAGTGCAGAGAAAGTCATACTCGAGAGGGGTTCTCATCAGGGTTATCATGCCGCTTGCAGATATCAAACGGATCCATCTCATCGAGATCGTTGGCAGCGGCTTACGGAAATAGTCTGCGGCCTCTTTTTTGTGCTTGATTTCATTCTGAACGTCTACAGGTATGCTGTGTTCATCAGAAATTAGCATTTACCTGGTGAATCGTCTTCTTCATGCATATTGTACATGTACATTCTTCAAAAACAGCTATTCACTGAAATTACTATGATTATCTCAAAAATTAACAGTTCAATTGTCATTTAGGACTTGGCTTGAAAAAGTGGACCATATTGTCTTTATCTCGTTCTCAAATCGCATTTTTTTAATGCTGTGCAGTGCTCCAGTGAGGCTCTACTACATCTTTTCTATCCGTGGAGTAATCGACTTTGTTTGCACTACCCCCATCGTGTTGTATTGGACGTATGTGCGCTAGCACGAATACCTTTTGTAAACGCTCTTTTTAGTTAATACTTCAGGCCAAGGCTTTGGTCTTTGAAAGCATACTGAAATGAAAGCTCCGGTAAGGCGACTGATGCATGACTCCTATCTAACTTGACCTGTGCAGTCCTGTGGACAATGGTGCTGCTGCTATACTACTCTTCTTTCGGGTGTTAAGGTGAGGGGGTTCTGCGATGGGTTGATTGAGTAAGCAGTTCTGATCTTCTACGCAACCTTCAAAGGATCCAACTGACCCGAAATTGTTGTGTATGTTTCGATGTAGGATCATGCCTCTTATCGCCCAGGTAGGTGGATTGACTGGCGGTGCTATCCAGGAGCAGATTTTTATACTTGCCATGTACACGTTCGGAGTCGGTTCGTGCATTATCCTCTCATTCGATTATCATAAGTTTACTGATGCTATAGTAATTTTTACTGACTGCCCATGATCGTCCAAGTCTTCTCTGTGACGATTGTAATTAATTCGAAAGCATCTCACTTTAGTCATGCACCGTGGTTCTCTGCTTTTGCAGTGTTTATTGCTGCGGGAATTTTGCAATGGGTAGACAACAAGATGACTAAGGGCAGTGTGAAGGCAGCCTCCGGTTGCCCTGACAGTGGCTGCCTTGAATTCTTCGATGCCTTCTGGTTCATGATAGTCACAGTGGGTACACAAACTTTATTGCTGATTTACTGCCCGGATTGTGTACTTTATTAAGCTTGAGAATGTAGAGTGTTAATAGCCTTCTTTTCCAACTGTTTCGCAAGCTTGACTATTTGCTCACGTGGCAGATGTCGACAGTGGGCTATGGCGATATCACACCCAAGTCGAACTGGGGAAGGGCTGTTGTGTTGTGTGTGATAATTAGCGCTTTGGTCATTCTACCTCCTCAGATTAACCGTATCTTGCGTCTTGCTTCACGACGGTGCGTTTTTCTATTGTAGAGTTTGGTGCTCCCCGCCTCCCCCTGACTACATGTAGCAACAAACTTAAAATTGTGACATACCTTATGCTGTTAGGGTGTTTCTCGATTCTTGCCTAGGGTTCGATATTAATATTTCGAAATGCACATCATATGAACTAGCTAATCAGTCGATTTATATGTTTAATGCATGATGAAGATCTTTTGAAATGCAGGCCATATGGAGGAGCTTTCAAAGTGCGCAAGGTTGTAGGTTCACGTTTTATTATTGTCAGTGGCAATTTATCATATAGGACAGTCCAAGATTTTTTGTCTGAGTTTTATCACCCTACTCACGATAAAGGTAAACCATGAATGGTCAGCATCCAACCACGGTGTAACCATGTGTATCATTTCTCTTTGTGTTGACTCTATGCTGTGACAATGCGGCTATTCTACATGTATAAGGGTCTTAAGAAAGTTTACGAGAAAGTCTTACTGGTGGTATGGTGTTCAATTTAAGAACTAGCTGTGGATTTGCAAATCTTCGTATTGGGCCTTTCATTTTGAGAATTATCTTGACGTAGATGAAGCATTAGTAACTCTTATATAATTAACGGTATTGCTGGGCACTGCTGCAGACATGTGGGCATTTCCTCTACGAGTAGTCATCATGGCTCCTTTTAAGCCTTCGTGAGTTTTTTCACACTTCCACGATAATGGCTTTTGAACATGATTTATGTCCCTTCTGACAAATGTGCAAGCTGATAGGTTTAAAATTGTGTCGAAATCTTGGTGCCTTTATGGGGGGTCTTTAAGAGGGAAATGGGGGCTTACAGGTTTGAATTGAAGACACTGTTGATGCACTATAAGGATAGAGTGGAGTTCATCCAGGGTACCCCCGTCAAGGACTCCGACCTTGATCGCGTCAGTGCTAAAGTAGCCTCAGCAGTTTATCTCTTTGCCGACTCCCAAGCGAAGGTACAAAAGCTGTTTGTACTCTGGTCACATATTTAATGATTTCTTTTTCCAGAGGCAGATGTTTTTTACAGGGAAAGGTTTGTCTGGTGGCTCTGCGCTTCATTGCAGGAATTTCTGGATTTGATTTTCATGATGTAATTCTTGTGTTGCAACACTCTGCCGTAGTATGTAAGACCATGATCGCGGGAGTCAGACACCCTTATGGATTCTACTTAGTTTGTATGTTCGATCTGCAGGATTCCGAAGGGGAAGATGCTGCTCAAATTGTGAGAACGCTGGCTGTGCATCGCCATTGCGGTTCCAAAGTACGTGTGATTGTGGAATTGCTCCAACCCGAAAAGGCTGCTGGTGCCATTTGGGACGAAACCGAGCACGGAATTGAGATCATCTGCCTCGACCTCACTCGATTTAAACTCCTAGCCCGCAGGTTATCTCATGTTTATGTTTTCTTATGTAATTTTATTTTTTATCCTTTCAGATGGCTTTTCATTTTCTCTCTTACAAGGTATTTTATTAACATGAAGATTTGTAATGTGCTTCAACAGCTGTCATATCAGAGGTTTGTCAACATTTATAATCAATCTTTTTCGCTCTGGACTAGATATTTCAAAACCATTGAAAGGCCACTGGATGATGAAGTACATGCACGGCCTCCACCAAGAGGTCTTCCCGGTGCTTTTGCCAGCTGTTTTTATCGAGGAACAACTGACCTTTGAGCAGGTATGTTAAGGTTATGGTTATATATCCGGTATCTTTTTGACATACACTTATTGATTTTATAGTCTTGACAAAGACCACTGTATGCATATCACCTCTAACTAACGAGCACTTTCCAACGGCAGGCTGCTGAGCTGATATTCCGAAGATTTAATATCATAATGTTTGGAGTGGATATTGAACAAGGAGAGCACGGCGATGAACACGGCGAAGTATTTCGCGATGTCTTGTTGTATCCGAAGGGAAGAGTACTGCGTTCATCAGATGTGGGCTTAGTGATGGCCAAGGATCTCCAAGCAGCTGAGCAGATTTCTAAGCTGGACATAAGTCTTCACCCGAGTTGCTTGGGATACCGCAGGTTATATTGTGCTTTTTGCATGAAGAAAGGGATGTCGAAGGCTCCAGGTCCCGAGGAGCTGCGTGAGCTTCTTGTTTCGGTGAAGGAACGGAAGTCTTCGGATTTAAACGGTGGGCTGCAGTTCGAACATGAACACAAAATCGCAATTTCTGAACTTGATGTGAAAGAGGCTGAAGATTCATTTACAGATAGATCTCTATCAAGAAAAGGTGACAATAGTGTGAGTCGGCATCATGGCCTCACTTCTCACTCTTGCTTTGTGAAGGGTGACAAGGATGGAAGCTTACATGGCAAACATCGGAAGCAAGGCATTATTTCACAAGTCTCCGCAGGGAAATCAGAGTTAAATGACATTGGCAACCACCTGGCCAAACTTGGCACTAAGTCTCCAAAAGCCCAGACTTTGGGAGAGAGTCCGGATTCGCCTAGAAACCATGATCGCCCTGTGTTTTCTCCGGGCGATACTCCCCGCAAAGTGGTTATCAGTCTAGAAGATGCTATAGACATGGCGATGAGCTGGCCTCCCTTGCATCAACAGGACAAACCCGATCCTGCCATTTTGGAGCGTCGTGCGGGGGAAATTTTTGAGAACCTCGGACACCGCACGATGAATGTTGTGAAGCTCCAAACTCCCCACATATTAGTATGCATTCAAGGAGTCTGGCCCGGTAGTCTCTTCTACTTTGTTTCCCATCTTCGAACGCCTGGCTTGCCAAATCCTCCTATAGTGATTCTTCACCCGAATGTGCCAGCTGCATCAGCGTGGGGTACCGTCGGATTCTTCGAACATGTTTACTTTGTGAAGGGATCTCCTAGCTATGAGCTAGACCTTGTACGGTCAGGTGTTCTTCAAGCACAGAAGGTGGTCATTCTGACGCAAGGCATTCAGTTGGAACACCCCGGTGGAGATTCCGCCAACGATGAGGAGTGTCTTATGCCTTCTCACGCCTTCACCATTGATGTCAACAATGTCTTCATTGCAGCCACGGTGAGACTTAGACAGCTTCCTGTCACCCAAAATTAATTTCCACCGTACGCAATTTCTTTTTGTTAATATATACGTAGTGTTTCAACGAAAATAGTTCTTCGATTTAATGACCGGTTTCAAAAGTAGTTACCACTATTCATGATCTGGTAATCGATTTCGATAAAAGTATCTGTAATCCTTAATAGACTACGAGTCCATTGCTGCTGAAAAGTATTTATGGCGGTACATGTTAATGTTTGATGCCTCCTCTGGACAGCAAAGTAAGTACTGACATTGCGGGACTTACTTACAGGTGGAGAGATTGCTGCGACCGCACAAGGACCGTGTGATAGTTGAACTCCAGCAAGAAACAGAAATTCAGTATCTTCAACCACGTCTATTATTTGACCGCCGCATCTTTGACAGTGAGATGTATCAACGCAACCGATCTGCTACTTACCAGTTTGCTCCTCCATACATTGATGGGAAGGCATTCTGCCCGGCCGCTCTTGGATTCCTCATGTGAGTAACTATCGACAACTCACGTTCTAGCTGGTGATCAGCCTTGAAGTTCATAATTACACGAGTTCTCCATGCATTTCAAGTTCGTCTTATGTTTCAAGTTCGTCTTCATATGTTTTTGCTAAGTATGTATTTAATGTGCAGGTACGCGTCATTTTTCAATTGCCAAACATTGGCTATTGTGGATCAGCTGATTTGTGGAGGCCAAGTTCTTGAAACGGACGAAACCACACATGAAGAGCACGCCTCCGACTATCTGGTTCGACAGCTTGATCAAATCGCCGTACCCAAGCCCTACGTGGATCGGCCTTTCCAAGATCTCTTTATCGGGATGCTAAGGGATCACGGCTCCCTGGCGATGGGTCTCTATCGCACAACAGGGTTGAACCACGAAGGCATTGGCTTCGTATACACGAATCCTATCCCAACAGATACTGTCGAAGCGACAGACCTGGTGTTCATCTTGCATTGATTCCGATCCCCTCAGCTAGCCGGGAGAAGCTGCATCGGCCCGAACGGGTCCCTGCAGCCAAACTTACTGCATGCAGGTACATGATATAACTGTATATTAGCTAATATATATACTGGGCGGGTGCCTTAATTTTCTTCTTCTCCGAAACTAAGTGCCTCCCTTAACTGGTTACGAAGCATTTGCGAAGGATTTGCTTCTTTGTTTTATGAGGTTTTGAAGAATCGGAGTAACTAAAACCTCAGATTGTAATGGCCATGGTACAAACCTTGGCACGAAATTGTTTTGTATACTATCATAATTAGGCATCGTGTGCTGAAAGTTAGTGCCGAAGAAACGAATTCACTGGAATAGAATAAATAAATTATCCCTTTGAAGTTGCAAGCTGGATTTTACCTTTTTTCGACTCCTTTCTCCCTTTCTCTTTTTCCCTTCTTATTTAACTCTCACACAAATGCAAGGCGTACTGTACAGTGGGGTACTAATCAAAATGTCGTTTTCGAATTCGCAGTGAGAAAAATTTCAGTACTGCCAACTTTGAAAGCCTCCCGAGAGCTCAAAAATTGGTATTTTAACACGAAATTTTTACCAAAGAATTATCTTTAAGTTAATTATATGTATGCCAAATTTCAAGGCCAAAAGATTCACCCAAAAAAAGTTATTCAGAATCTACCAACATTAGTAGCTGTGGAAATTTTTTCACTGCTGCCAACTTTGACAGCCTCCCAAAGATTGAATGTTTTTTTTTTTGCCATGAAATTCTTGGAACAAAAACCTCTTTATGTTAATAACATATGATAAAAATTTCAAGGCCAAAAGATTAATACAAAAAAAGATATTAACAATCTACCAACATGTGTAGTTGTGGGAAACAATGGGGGAAACCATTTCATTGCTACCAACTTTGACACCCTCCCAACGGTTGAGAAATTGTCAATTTACCATGAAATTTTTGGCACAACATGCTCTTTATGATAACAACATTCATGCCAAATTTCAAGGTCAAAAAATTTATACAAAAAAAAAAATTTACAATCTACCAATGTGTATGTCCTCCTTTTAATCACTGCTTGTAACCTAGAGGGCGTAGAAATAGCCATCACTCAGTGACCATGATCTAGCCTTCACTTAATCACCATGATCTAGCCTCACTCACTGAGCACATATATAACTTCACTCAGTCATCAGAAAAAAATCTCACATACCCTCAATCACTCATATTCTCGGATTGAGATCGGGAGAATTTGCAAGCCAATCGAGCTTCTCCAAAAGGTGTGTTTGTCTCCATTCTTCACATACTTTGCTACAATGGACAGGTGCGCCATCTTCCATGAGCAATCCTTGTGGCACTCTACTCATAAAATGAAGCAACTCGACATTGTATGAAGCTTCTTCATGCATGTATGGTCTCCAATTTTAAAACAAGTGCAGTCTTTGAGATGTGACAAGTGCACACAACTAAATTTGGCTATCCTTGATTTTTTTTGAGAAGCATTTATGATTAGAGATTGCATCATTTGGAGAATTTCAATCTAGAAGCATAATTGTCTGACATACTTCAACAATTTCAATGTCTTTAATAAAAGGTATCTCACAACTACACACATTGGTAGATTGTACATATTTTTTTTTGTATAAATTTTTTGACCTTGAAATTTGGCATGAATGTTGTTATCATAAAGAGCATGTTGTGCCAAACATTTCATGGTAAATTGACAATTTCTCAACCGTTGGGAGGGTGTCAAAGTTGGTAGCAATGAAATGGTTTCCCCCATTGTTTCCCACAACTACACATGTTGGTAGATTGTTAATATCTTTTTTTGTATTAATCTTTTGGCCTTGAAATTTTTATCATATGTTATTAACATAAAGAGGTTTTTGTTCCAAGAATTTCATGGCAAAAAAAAAAACATTCAATCTTTGGGAGGCTGTCAAAGTTGGCAGCAGTGAAAAAATTTCCACAGCTACTAATGTTGGTAGATTTTGAATAACTTTTTTTTGGTGAATCTTTTGGCCTTGAAATTTGGCATACATATAATTAACTTAAAGATAATTCTTTGGTAAAAATTTCATGTTAAAATACCAATTTTTGATCTCTCGGGAGGCATTCAAAGTTGGCAGTACTGAAATTTTTCTCACTGCGAATTCGAAAACGACATTTTGATTGGTACCCCACTGTACAATTGCCTCCAATAAGTCTTGCAACCCCACTTTCAAACCTCACACTAAAACATTTATCATACTACGATGGTTCGTTGACCATGAAATTTTGCATGTACCACCGCTTGGACATAAAGCATTTTTGGGCCAAATTTGGTACCTTAAAAATGCACGGTTCAAGAAATAATGCTAATTTGCTAACTTTTAGGCCTTTGTTAAAAATAAATCATATACGGTACCCAATAGCTGCCAAGGATCCAAATTTTTGGTAGAAGGTAGAAGTTGCAATGAGGAACAATATGGTGTTATAAAAAAATAATGGTATTCCTAAGTATTTTTGTGTCCACATCTAATTAAAAATTTTAAAACTAATACCAAATTTTTGTTTAATTATTGAATAAAGTAATTGAATTTTTTTTCTCATCTTTTTGTGGCACCATGTTATTTTTTACTATGACAACATGGTGTTAACAAAAAAAGTGATAAAAGTAGAAAAATTACTTTATTATATAATTAAACTAAAGTTTAGCCTTCTTTTTAAAATTTTGAATTGCATGGACACAAAAATACCTAGGAATACCATTATCTTTTATAACACCATATTGTTCCTTATTGTGACTTCTACTTTCTACCAAAAATTTGGATCGTTGGCAGCTATTGGATATTATATATGATTTTTTTTAAACAAAGGCTTAAAAGTTGGCAAATTAGCATTATTTTATAAACTCCACATTTTCAAGGTACCAAATTTGGCCCAAAAATGCTTTATGTCCAAGCGGTGGTACATGCAAAATTTCATGGTCAGCGAACCATCGTATTGAGTGATAAATGTTTTAGTGTGAGGTTTGAAAGTGGGGTTGCAAGACTTATTGGAGGCCATTGTACAGTACCTCCTCGGTGCTGACAAATCTTGTATGTATGTGACCCAATTTGTTTCCAGTGTGGCTTATGACTGATTTCCTTGAATGTCTAGTTTTGTTTCAGTACACCTTTCTGCTGAGACAGTGAGATGTTTAGCACAAATTATTTGATGCCATACAGTTGGCCCTATATTATGATATGCTTGGGAAGCCCTTACTTCAAGGTAGCAGGCATGGATTAGTCACAAAATAATTTCACATGTGTATTCCTTCAAACAATAATATCGTCATATTATGAAGTGTCATTGTATGAAGGGTAGATTGTACCTGAATAATATTGGTACAAATTGCATTATTATTGAGCAAGGACGAGGATGTTTAGTGTCTAGGATATTGTTCATTGCCCTTGCTATTTTTGGGTGTTTTTTCCCTTCCAAATGATCTTGACAAAAATAGGAAAATTAAGAATATTTTTTAACCATACTAATCCATGGCCAACCCACGTGTGTATAATGTGCAAAAACAACAAAAGAATCCAATGATACCTAGTTGAGATTATAACAATAACAAAAAGTGTATAATCATTTTTTGCAAGTTTGAACACCAATTCCCATTGGTTGCGTCACATAACTTTCAATGTCTATTGATGACTTGTGGTGGTTTTAGAGACTATGGACTTTCTTGTACTACAGGAAAAAAATAAAAAAATAAAAAGCATCACAACGTCATGCAAAGCCAGAGTGTGCCCGTGATATTCTCTACATTCCTCTCAAAGGTGTACATTGAATACATTACCGATCTTGCTCAAATTTTAATACAATGTAATAATTTGTGTTAGTCTTAATTTTGGTAGGAGGTAGATGTAAAAAAAGGAATCCCTGTTTAGGCACCTCAAAAAAAGAATAGAAACCACGAAAGTCGTTTGGACACTAAAGGGTTAAGCCTCAAAATTCCCATATATTTCAATAATAAAAGAGCAGCTACGCTATGAGAGGCTCTGACCTTTGGCAAAAGAATTGTGGAGATTTCAAAGTTAAATGAAAAAATATGTACACAAAACACAATCTTATATGTAGACAAATACACTCTTTTTCTTTAATCAATTTGTAAATTTATATATTAGATAGATGTCACAATATGTTTTTAATGAATTTTTTTTGCTATTATCTATGAACTAAGATTTATGAAGGCAAAAATAAAGCTTCTTATTCAATAACATATAATTGCTACGATGTAAGATTTATACACTTTTGTCTCTTTATTGCTATATTTAATCAAAAATTTGTGTACAAGAGTAAGAAAATCTCAAATAACTCCAATAATTTGAATTAATTTCAAAAATACAATATAAAGAGAATGCTTAACTATTATGCTTCAAAACTTGTGTTAACAAGATTGAGGTTTGTTTCAAACTGCCTTCACTATATACTACCCAACTACAACAAATAATAATAGTTGACCACTGGAATAATAAGGATTGTTGACATTCAACCAAGCCCTCCAACGTTTCAAGAATCACTATGAATATTACGCAAACATATTAAGAAGCTACCAAACTTTCTATGCAAATCCAATCAACAATATCTTATTAACCACATCACTTCTCTTAAAACAAGTTATGAGGAGAACAATATGAATCAATATATTCTCACATCTCTAGAAATTCAAGGATGCGTTGAAGAGTTTATGCAACAAAGGCTGCACGTTGATCTTTAGCCAAAGAATAAACAAGTCCGTCTAAGTAGCGATGATGACCCGACTCTCTTTCTCGTGGTGGATTTGTTCCTCGATATTGGTCAGAATTAAGCCCCTGAAAATGTCCATAGAATTTGACATCATGACCTCCAGGTTCCATGCTGCCAACTTGCAATAAGTTCACCAAAGCTCGAGCTTCTTCTTGGAGATTTCCATGCCAACGCTGCTCCATGTGTGGTTACTTTCGTCGTTGAGATGATTCAGCTTCATCTTGAGAATGACCAAAAGATGATTGCGAAAGTTGAAATGGTCAATCTGACAATTGCAATAAAGAAAGTTCAAGCTCAAGATTGGGTTCAGGAGTTTGAGAGTTTATAAAAACTCTATAGTTGGATATACTCAAGATTCAAGGAATTCCAAAAGATTCAAAATGAAACTAGGCCTATGAAAGACTATGCTTAAATAGATGACTCCTACTTGTCAATGATGAAACTTTATTACAAAACTAGCTGTACTGATGTCAACTATCTGACATAAAACATAGTGTTCTCTTGAGTTGATAAAAGAACGAAAGAGTGAAGAAGTGAGAAAATAAAGCAACAAGAGAATAGAGAAATGAGAGAATGAAATATCAATGTATACTTGAGAAGAATTAAGCGCACATTCAACATTTATAAAAATTTACTTTACACGTTAAAGAAAAGACACATGAATAAAACAAACATTAAATGACAAATGACAAATAAAAGAATATTCATAAACCATATATATGAAAAGGATGGACATACAGTACCTCACAAAACAGTTCCAATGCTGTAAATATCTTCTTTTGGTTGACTGTGGATGCTACATGGCAATTGCAAATGCCCATGTGGCATTGCAATAAGCTTCTAATCTACGTTAGGAAGCCACATGTAAAAACCAATGACATGCATGACTATCTATACGTGACAATCGTAGGGTTCAAAGCCATCTGATTCACTGGAACAGTTTTGTGAGTGCACTCTTCCAAAACTAAATGTTTACAAAAGCTTGTCAATCTTGATGGACCTTCAACTCTTTGTTGTAGAACTTTGTTCCAGTGTGTGTATAGACCATTTTCCTACAGTTTTTTGTACTTTGTTGTTCTTGCTTCCAAGTAGAAAAGATGGTGTCTGCATTATCTTCTCAAAAAAAGTCAGACGTTCTTTCTATGTTGCAAAGAGGGTGCACTATAAGAGAAGTGTCAAGGAGTTTGCATGTGGGTGTTGGAACTGTGCAGAGGCTCCGACAAAAGTGTGTTTTCAATGTAGAATCATCACATGGAGGTAGACCAAGAAAGATGACTCCTGCAATGGAACGGTCTTGTGTATTGAATATGACTAGAGGTAAGCTTAGTACTGCAGTAGAGGCTACAAAAAATGTGCAAGAGGCATTTGGGATGCAAGTGTGTGTTGAAACAGTGAGACGTGTTTTACGTAGAGGTGGTTTACAATCACAAGTGAAGCAGAAAAAACCACGTCTTTCAGTCAAGAATATCAAAGCACGTTTAGACTTTGCAAGAGCCCATCTAGATTGGACTATAGATGATTGGAGTCGTGTCATTTTCTCTGATGAGTCTAAAATCAACTTATTCTGCTCTGATGGAATCTCTTGGTGTTGGAGTCGTGATCCACATGAGTTGTCAACACGCACTGTTACAGAGACAGTAAAGCATGGTGGTGGTGGAATCATGATTTGGGGTAGTATGACCATTTATGGGCCAGGACTAGTGTACAAAGTTGAAGGCCGCCTCAATCAACATGGATATCGTCAGATTTTAGAGCAGACAATAGATGGTACAATTAGAAAATATGGATTAGATGCTACACAAGTCATTTTTCAGCAAGATAATGCTTCCGTTCACACCACAAAAATGATGCAAGAATGGTTTTCAAGGCAAAGTTTTAGTCTTCTAACGTGGCCTGCCCAATCCCCTGATTTAAATCCAATAGAACATCTATGGGCCATCCTCAAAAGGAGATTGAATCAATATGATTCACCTCCAAAAGGAATGATAGAATTATGGGAACGTGTAGTACAAGTCTTCTCTTCTATTACTGCACATGATTGTAGAAGACTTATAGAAAGTATGCCCAAAAGGATTGAAGCTGTAATAGCTTCAAAAGGAAGATGGACAAAGTATTAGCTAGTTTACTTAGAGCACTCACAAAACTGTACCAATGTATATACTAGTTTTTAACTTTCATTTTTCCTTCAATGATATTTGATTTAGTTAGATTTTTTTACAAATGTGTACTAGATTGGATGTAATATATGCCTCAAACTACTACTTGAAAGTTTGGACATCCATTTATCTTACACATACTTTTGAATCTAGAAGTTCCAATCATTGGAACAGTTTTGTGAGGTACTGTATGAGCTGTAAATCACAAGATTACACAAATATCAAGACACTAACATGCATGGCTAAGTGTTTGCACCACTCACTAGGCTATTGCGTGGCCTAATAAGACAAACTGTTCATGTCAATTATTCTTTAAGATAGGTCCTTCATAATGATGTTCACACTAATGACTATGCTTTTGAGTTTTTTTGTTTAAGACATAATAAATTAATTTTTTTATTTTTATATGGAGGTTTTCCATGATGGATATTGCTTATTGGATATACAACCAGAGAGGGGTTTTAAAAAGAAAGTTATTCACGATGGGTATTGCCTATGTGGATTAGGATCAAAAATGAGTTTAGAAGAGAAATTTTTTCATGATGGGTATTGCACTATATCGTGAGTATTTGGTTTTTTCTCCTATACGAAATGTTTACTTTTCATAAACAAAAAATAGTCACTTTTGATTTTTTTAAATTTGCTTCAAGAGAATGATACAATTAGCCAATAGTTGTTTAAGAAAGGATGTAGCCAACTACATGGTATATTTTATAACCTTTATACATTCAAACTTGATCTTAGTTTTTTTCAAAGTAAGAAGGGACCGTGTTTTGAACAAATGTACTTTTGTATTACATTTAAAATTCCTAAAACATTGGTATTTCATAATCCACAATTTGGTGTATGTTGTCATTTAGAAAATTACATCTATTTAATGCATTTAGAAAATCCTAAAACATCAATCTTCCTACTTTACAATGAAATTTATAAACAATAAAAGGGGTAGTCATAACTACCCCCTTTATTGAGTAGTGATAACAACCACTAGTATATATTATCAAATGACTAAACTATTGTTAGTCTCAGGTGTTTAGGTGGGCACTGTTGATTGGTACAACTTGCATAATTTCCTGCCTTCAATTTCTCGCTAGCAATGCCAAGCCATGCGTACCACAGAACTGCTCGAAACGAGTCCGGCGGGATTCAAACCCGGACTAATTATATGAAATTGCTCTTATTCCAATCAACAATTGAGCTCATGGTTTGGCGACAAAATCCCAACACAAATGTAATTTATGTACGTATTTCACAAAATTGCAAACGCTATTTTCTAACTTTTGTGTTTTTTAGCATCTTGTTATATTTCTATTTATAAAAATGAAGAATACACCAGTTGACTTTTGAATATTGGAAGGAAATTTGATCATTTAAATGCAATATAGATTGGTTTATGATAATCTGGCCAATATGCTTCGGATACTCCTGCGTTACAGTCATTCCCAGGTATATTTGTCCATATGTGGTCTAATTGGGTTCCTCTTTTAGTGGTACTTGCACTAAATTGTGATTGTAAGTTGAAATGTCTCATAAATTCTACTAACTTTGTTTTATTTTGAGTAGTATCATTGCATTCAAGGATGTCAATGTTGAAATCCCCCAAGATGATGGTGGGACAATGTACATGAGATTTTTGAATTAGATTTTGAAGAGCTTTTAGAAATGCAGATATTGAACAATTGTGAGCTTTATAAATAGATATGACATGAATTGCATTTCGTGCTTTTGAATTAAATGGGGCTGTGACGTACTCAGATCCATCAATTGTGGTTATTTCAGAAGAATTCAATGTCACATATTTATCATATAACATCAATAAGCCATGGCCATCATACGCTGATAAATAACTGTATTTTGACGTGTCAATGAATTTTTGTATTTCATTTGATGAAGATTGTAGCCTAGTTTTTATGAGGCATAAGATGTTAAAACTTTGAAGGCTATAGTCACTAGAAATGTCTTGAAAATGCTAACGCAAAGAGTTTGTGTTGAGGGCTTGTATGATTACATGAGAATGTTGATTCTTTTTTAAATTTGGAACCATTGAATGCCACCCTGCTGTGGTTGTTAATCTAAGCATTTCTAATTTGACATGTTCATCTATGTAAAAATTTGAACTTTGAAGTGGTACCAATAAGTATAACTTTTCTTTCTTACGTATATGTGATAAAGCTGTGTATGTTAATCTATGCTTTGTAACATTGGTGGGAGCAAATGCCAATTCATCTAATGTTAATCTTTGTGAACAATGTATAGTCCTAGCTGCAGCAAGTTGAATAGGAAATTGAATTCTTGTTACTACATATGTTTGAGTTTTTCCCGATCTTATTTCTTTTACTAATGGTTCAATTGGTGTCCATTCTTTTTTAATCTCAATTGTATAAAAGTGAAAAAAATTCTCTCTAGTTGGTGCTCTAACCCTTGAGTTAGAAAAATAAATCCACATTATTGATTTGTTGAAATAGGTAATTGAGCCTTTAAACAATCCATCAGCTCCATTCACAAGACCATCCAAAACATTATAATTTTTAGCACATAGTTCTACTAACATATTTTTTTTCAAACGAATTATTGAATACAACCGAGCTGTTTTGCTTGGATCGTTAGGAGGTTTAAAATTTGGTAGGCACAAAGAATTAGGGATATCTGTTGCTTGAAAAGTGAATGTTGGGCCAATTGTTTCATTGAATACAATTTCATTATGTTTTGTTACACGTTTGTTTGTGTAAAATAAATATGGAATAGTAAGGCTTTTTCGTGGGTGTCGAAAACATTCGGTGTTAATAAAATGAATGTTTGCCAAAGTTTGAGTGAATGTTCAAAATTTGTTCAGTGCTTCAATAAACCTTAAATCTGACTGGCGCATAACCTTTATAAGTTGATAGCATTTAACACGTGTGTGCCAAAAAACTTGGAGTTAACCCCTAAGGGTCCCTAGCTTTTTTGGGCTTAAAATCATCATCGCTTTTGATGTGTTATATAGGTCTAAATGTAAGTGAGGTATAGAAATCTCAACCATTCAATCTTGTAACATACATGTTGTAGATCATATGGATCAATTTTGGGGTCATTTTTCCATATAGATTGCAAGATCATAGTGTTTTAGTGCTAAAAAAGGATGCTGAAATTTTCCTAGCAACACAATTAGAGGTGAAATTCGTTTTCAAAATTACTCAAATGAAAAACCTTTGAACTATAAAGTAGTTCAAATCATCATATAAACACAATAGTACCAAAAAAGCCTTATGAAAAAATTTAATGTACCCTAAAATGGCCTTGCAATGTCAAAAAGTAGCCCGAAAAGTGACCCATTTGAACCAAAAAGCAAAAAGTGTCCAAACTAGACCCGTGCACTAAAATGACTCCCAAACATTCAGAACAACATGGATTGGCATGAAAATTTTACCATGATAACTAGACTTCAAGGGGAATTCAACCCAACAAGTTTCATTAAAAACGGGCTTGGGATAAAGGAGATACAAGCCCCCGAAGTTACTGCCATCAAAATTCACAGAACTGTCCAAAAAAAAGATACCTACTTTCAAATGATCACCAAAAATTCAATTCATCTCGGATTGATCTGAAATTTTTACCACACATTCTATACATGATGCGGGGAGTTTTCAAAAAAATTCATAAAAATCGGATAGGTATTGCAAAAGTTACAGCTCTTCGAAGGTGAATGTCCCCCAAAAACGTCCAAAATATGGTCGTCTGGACGATTAGGGGTTTAACTATTGACACCTTCACGTATATTGTCAAAAATTCAGGCATCTTTCACTGGAGGTGTTTGATAAAAATCTCTTGTCATTATAAGATCTACATTACCAAAGTACTTATGTTGAATATGTTTCATTGAACGTAACCTTTGATCTACTACATTGAACATCCTTGCTTCAACAAGAGAAATTTCATCTATTACAACAAGTTGCAATTGCTCATATTTAATTGTAGGCCTATTTAGGGTATCTGAAGCAAGATTGGATGGATTGGTTAGTGATTGATTTATAGGAATATTTAGAGTAGAGTGTATGGTCATGCCATCAACATTGAATGCAGCTTTACCAGTGAATGCTATTATGAGAACTTTTGTTCTCTGCAAATTTGATGATAAATCTTTATTGTATAAACATAATAAACCTTGAATAATGAGTTTTAATGTGAAAGTCTTTCTTGTTTCTGCATCTCCAGCTAAAAATAAATGTATTGGTTTGTTTGGAAATAATATTTTTCTATGCACAACATCATCAAAAATCAATCTTTGTTCATCATTAATTTTCTCAAAAAGAAGCGATATTCAGACTCTTCCATCATCATAGGATAGGTATGTAGTGTGAACACTTATTTTTTTAAGCTCTACAATGAATTAGAATGTGAAAATGTTAAGACTAATAGACTAGAATGGAAATGGTGTAGTGAAGGAGATATCAAAAGTCAATTAGACTTGAAAGGAGCATCTAAAAGTTGTAGCTTTTAGATTTCTTGCCATATATAACGAGGAGGAAGGAGATGACTTTCTCACTACACTATTAGAGAGTGATAGTCTAAATTATAATACTTTGTATGTTTTTGCTTTGTAAATATTTCTAGTTGCTCATGCTTGAAGTCAAGTTGACAGGGAGAAGTAAAGAAGCCTTTGAATGCTTATTTTTGCTTTACTGCCTTTACTTATGAATGTGATGTATGAATTTCTATTTGTCTATTTGATTCAGTCTTGGTGGTTGTTGAATTGAAACGTTGTATGAATTATCTGCAGTGTGTATGAAAACTGAATTTTGTATGCATTCATTTACATAGTCCATTTGACAGATCTTGATTGAATTTGAGTCTGGAGTATGAAAATACATGAGTGCATAATAATTAACTGTGGAGAGTTTTAGTCAAATTGATTTAAGTATTTCAGTTGATGTCGCACACAGTGAATGTATAGATAGACTGAGATCATTGAGAATTGGTGATTTGATACAGTCAATCGGACTTTGTGAACTCTGATCAAATTGACATTGGAAAATATATTGAACAAACAGTCTAATTGAGAAAACTTCTCA
The DNA here is from genome assembly GCA_022496805.1 of Pohlia nutans. Lineage (NCBI taxonomy): Eukaryota > Viridiplantae > Streptophyta > Bryopsida > Bryales > Mniaceae > Pohlia > Pohlia nutans. The sequence continues at coordinate 6,974,291 of CM040104.1, forward strand.
ACTATCTATTTGACTACACTGAAATCCACTGGTTGCTGAATACATACAAGAGCATAACAATTTGACAATGTAACTGATCAATTTGACAATGTAACTGATCAATTTGACTTAGAAAAATAAACAAATCCTAAATATTGAAGAGGATACTGAGAGAACACCATAACTGTCTATTTAACTCTATTTAGAGTGTCATGAAGATGATATAAAATTATAGTAATATGTATAGATTAATATATATTATGCAAGGATTGTCAATTGGGCTTAGAGAGTGCATTTGTGCATTTGAATGAGTGAATCGATATACAGTGTGTAAGTCAAAATTGAGATTCTTTAAGAATTAAATATGCATAGTGACGACTATGTATAAACAGGAGTGAGACCAAGGAAGTCGATAGCTAGTGAGTGAAGCTAGAGTGTTTCGGACTTCGCTGTGGTGCATTGCCTTATAAAATATTACCCCGGGGATTTAAAGATTCAAAATGAATCTTGTTTGATAAGAGTTGTACAACCAAAATATAGAGAGTTAAAGGACATTGGGTATTTTATACAATGAGTGATCTATGGTATTAGCAAGTCATAGTGATAAAGAGTGAATCCATAAGGACTGGCCATCTTTATGAAATAATTATTCTTTATAAACTTTACTTTAGATTGATAATGTAGATCCTCGTGGGGTATAATGGGATCAATGTCGTTGTAGTGTCCTAAGAGATGGGATACGTGAATTCTTAAAGTGTGAGAAATGCACTAAATAAATAAAGAATGCGAGATGGCGCAAAATGGAGTATAAAGATTTAAGCGAAAGACCTATATGAGATAAGAATCTTCTTTCTTAACTCAATATAAGATAGATGTGAATTTATAAATAGGCATAAGGGAAGTGAGGACTATGAAGCATGGATACGTGGAAACTATGTCTATTTGACTCACATTGGATACTATAAAAAGAGTGTCTCCTCTTTTTGTGACTATTTGACCTTAAGATAGGACAAGACAGTTACATATGTATGTGACTGGAACTAGTTATAGGCGAGAGCCCTTATCCCATTTCTAACATAAAATAAGTTTTATTAACATTAGGTAATTGAGTCTAATTATCTTTACCCTTATAAGTGACTTTAGTGAATTATCCTTAAACGATTCAATCTTTCCCCTTAAAAGAACCCTACTAGAAAAGCTCACGTGGGTTAGAATTCCTTGTTGAACTTTTCCGTACTACAAGGTAGATGTTGTAAATTTTTCATGATCCTTTTCTTGTGGATTTTTACATGTTCCATTTTTTGCATGGATTATAAAATCATTTTTAAGATCGTATTTTTCAACATGTAAGGTATTTATAATAGGAATAGCTCCGGGAATAGCTCCAAAGTTTGAACTTGGATAGTTATTAATATCACTATTCCATAGATTAGAAGGATTTGATGTTTTATCATCTAAAGTGGTCCAATCATCTTCCTCGGTCATTTTAATGTTTGGTAGTTTATATTGAAAACTAGAACGTATTTTAAATATTTCATGTTCTTATATTTTATACACATCTAGCCATATATCATATGATTCAAGTAAAGAAGACTCTGAATCTTTAAAAGGTGAATATAGAAGAAGTTGTTCTCTTGACCAATTTTCAACATCTTTATGTTTATTGAAGTTTACATATCGAATGATTTGTGGACTTTTGCATTGTATAAGTTCTTTATTCCTTATATTGTAAAAAGATGCAAATTCTGACAATGATAATGAATCAAGATTTTTAGATCGATCTAAATATTTATCAATGATTGAAGAACATAGGATGTCTGTTGAGTCTGCTTCCAACCTATCTAAAACACTTTGCGGCTTTAAAACAAATGCTCTTTCATCTAATGGTGAAGTATTAATAAACTTAAATGATCGAGATGCATGATGTAAGGGTATAGAAAGTGAAGATAGAGACACAAAACTAAAAAGAAGACATACTTTATTTATAATATTGATTGTATGAACAACAACAACAAGTGTTCTTCCAAAGGTTGCTATATATACAAGAAAGATGTAACCCCAAAGGTTACGTCTATTCATTCTATTCTAAAACTAGTCTATTACATTAGACTTAGATTTATGTTAACACTCCCCCTAAAACTAAGTCTAATTCGTAATAATATTTGAACTTAATATGTGAAGTTGACTTGTTGAATAAGAGTGTTTTTCTTGTTTCACCGCTTTTGTAAAGAAGTCAGCTAGCATATGTTGTGTACTAGTATATATAAGTTTAATTTGGTTGTTTTCAACTTGTTGTCGTATGAAGTGATGTCTTGTTTCAATATGTTTGGTTTTTGAGTGGAAACGTTGCTAAAGACTCATAAGAATGGTTGATTGGTTGTCACAATATATAGAAATGGGTAAGGATTGTGGATACTTTAAATTATCGAGCAATTTGATTAACCAGATTGCTTCTTTAGCTGCTTCTGTAAGACTCATATATTCTGCTTCTGCCGTTGATAATGCTACTGTAGGTTGTTTCTTTGTTTGCCAAGAAATAACATCATTAGATAATAAAAAGCAATACCCAGATGTAGATTTTCTTTCATCTATATCTCCTCCAAAATCGGAATCACACCATCCTTGAAGGGTAAGGGGTTCTTCACTTCTTATATAAGTTAATCCCAAATCTTGAGTACCTTGTAAATAGCGAAATACTCTTTTTACTGCAGTCCAATGATCTAAGCCCGGATTCGACATGAATTGTGCTAGTTTAGATACACTAAAGGATAAATCCGATCGTGTGCTTACAACCAAATATAACAAGCAGCCAATTGCTTGGGAGTAGGGGATAGGTTCCATTTCTTTCATTTCATAATTTGTTTCCGGGGACATGGTCTTTGAAAGTTTTTGATTTGTTGCCATAGGTAAGGTAGAAGGTTTGCAATGTCCGATGTTGAAGCGATTAAGTATGTCATTGATATATTTACTTTGAGAGAGGTGAATGATACCTTTCTCTCTATTTCGGAGAATTTGAATTTCTAAGCAATATTGAATATCTCCTAAATCCGTCATGTCAAATTCTTGAAAAAATGTTTGTTTAGTGTTATTTAAGTATTCTAAGTTGTTGCTCATTATGATGCAATCGTCAATATATAATCCTATATAAAGAGTATGACTGTTATGGGTATTAATAAAAACATTGGAGTCCGCTCCAAACGTCTCGAAGCCAAGACCTTTTAAGAAAGAATTAATACGTTCAAACCACACCCGAGGGGATTGCTTCAATCCGTATAAGGATCGTTGAAGTTTACACACCTTTCCAGGGATTTGAGTATAACCTTCGGGTTGATCCATATAAATTTCTTCTTTTAAGTAGCCATTAAGGAAAGCCGTTTTGACGTCTAGTTGATGAATCCCAAAATTCCTATGAGCGGCTATGGCAAATAAAACACGTAGTGAGGTCATTTGTTATGAACTAGTGTGTTTCTAACAGTGACGGTTACTTAAACAGTTAGTCTTTCGTCTTCCTTAAATCCCATGGGAGGAGGGTTGTTCCTCACGCAACATTTTCCATAATACAAACAAGTTGATATTGTTGGCAATTGCATGGCTTGGTAGTAAATTCTCATATGTCAAGTTCATCGATTAGACTACGTAATCGAGACTGAGGAGCGATGACTAAGGTTCGCAGATCCTGACAAAATGTCGTGTCGCGGCCTGTCATGACTCTTGAATCCTAGATCTGTCGATTGTGGCAGTCTTCGGAACCACGAGAAACACCAAAACTGGATACCGATTTTTAATCGATGCCGATAAGGAGTCACATTATGGATGAAGGTTTTGAGAAGAAGATAAAATTGTTAATAAGAGGAATTTTAGGTAGTTTAAATTATTTCCGAAGTTCGCAATTTAGCCTCTTAGAATTTTTTGATGTAGAACCCAGGTGTTTAACATTGAAGAAGATAATCCAATGCGCATCTACGGAAGAAAAAAGAATTATAAAAAAATTATTAATGAAAATTGGTCATGATTATTAAAATGGAAGATAAAGAGCTATGCTGCAAAGAAGCACTAGAACTGGATTGATTTTCAATTGATGTCGATTTCCCGTTGCCGGCCCCACAGCACAACATGCATCTCGGCCTTGTGTCGGACCACAAATAGTAGGTTCAGAAGAGAGCAAATTGCGTGTATAGTAATGGACGAGGTTATAGGAAGTGAAGGAAAATTCTCAAAAAGCCAGCCGACCTCGTGTACAGTTATCTAACCCTAATGGACGAGGTTCACAGCAGATGAAGAATTTTTTTCAAAAAAGCCAGCGCTGGTTCCGCAGATCCTGACACACGGATCGGAGTGGAATTGACCGGGAAGGATCTGGACTTGCGGGGCCCGAGGGGGCTGGTTCCGATTTGGCAGCTTTTATACAACAGTAAATCCAGAATGTCTTCCAATCAGCAGTCCCGCATATCGTCCAACAAATATCAGATCGGGCCTTCATGGTGCCCCAACAACCATCTCCATCCAAAGCCAACACGCAGGACAACCAAGTTCGAAGAGAAGAACGAGGAACCAGGGAGTTTGAATCTTGTGAAAAAGAATCGAAGGTGGCCGACCCTGAGAAGTTCTCGGGAAAAAAGGGAAATAAAATCTATCGCTGGTTTGCACAACTAAGACTGGTATTTTGAGGTAAGCCACGAACTTACAACTCGGATGCAGACAAAGTAGCTTACGCTCTTTCCTACATGACTGGTGCTGCGCAGAATTGGGCCATGCCGTTGCTTCAAGCCCTTGATGAGGAGCGTGAGCATGAGTTGTTAACCAATTATAGCGCTTTTAGAGAATCAATTATTTCCGTTTATGGAGATCTTGATTGGAGAGGCAATGTAGAAGATAAACTTGGGCGGCTTCGACAAACAGGGTCTGTGGCAGCGTACATATCATCATTCAATGAATATGCAGCTCAAGTTGCTTGGAACGAAGCCAGTTTGGTTGCCCGGTTCAAAAGTCGTCTCAAGGACGAAATTTTGGACTCTATAGCTAACGCAAAAACGCAACCACAACGGCTTCATGAGTGGATGACTATGGCCTCCCGAATTGATGAGCGGTTGTGGGGCAGACGTCAAAATCGACGACAACAACCAGATTCTTTTATGGTTCGGTCTCCTGCCTCTATATCACGAGATGCGGTGGGAAAATTCCAGCCCTCTTCAAGCACGTCAGGACTTGTCCCAATGGAACTTGGAGCATTACAGGTGACCACCGCTTCAGCGAGGACAACAACGGAGCGTTCAAAGTATCAACGCCAAGGCCGTTGTTGGGGATGTGGAGAGGTGGGGCATGTGCGGGTTAAATGCCCCACAAACCCGTCCAAACCTTTGTCACTTGCAGCTACCGATGGATCGATTCCGGGAAAAGCAGGAGCCCGGGACTGAACTAATCACTTCAGTACCCGGGCACCTGTCAAAGTGCCGTGGCAACCGTGCCAAAGGAAAATTTAATTGAAGGAGGATTTGGGTGCTCAGAAATGGAATTGGAGCAAGGGGATTGTCACAGTTTTCAAGTGGATGCACCCAATTTACAAGAGTGTAACTTACATGGAGAGAATCCTACGACCGAATTGGATTTACTTTATCTTCGTGCAACTGTTGATTCTGAGGCTCATTTGACGTTGGAAGCTGAGGTGAATTCGGTGGCGGCACTCATGCTAGTTGATTCAGGTGCCACCGGGATTTTCATACATCCTGAATTTGCGCACCTGTGTAATGCCAAATTGAAACCAAAAAGGATTCCACGAGAAGTGCGGGTGATTGATGGTAGAATTATCAACTCCGGTCTCATCACTCAAGAAACAACCATTGAAGTCAATATTGGAGATCACCACAAAACGCTTCTAGCCGACATAACCAATACAGGTCGATACTCATGTATACTTGGAATTCCTTGGCTCAGTCATCATGATCCCATGATTTGTTGGTCTCAACGTTGTGTGATTTTTGAGTCTCCATATTATCAGAAGAATTGCAAAGGGGTTGCAAAGGGGCTGCGAAGACCAAGCAGCCAGAACAATCGGGCAACATCAGTGATTTGGGAGGATGGCGCCGAGTGATGCGGGGCGGGCTCACATCCACAAGTTCGGAGTGGGTCCCAGCGACTCCCATGGCAATGAATTGTGACGCTGCGAGGATGGCTGCAAGGTCGATGGATCGACAGCCTGCGCAGGTCGGGGTACGAGGAAAGAAGGGGGGGGGTGGGAACCGTCGAGACGGTCCACTTTAGTGGTAAACCGTTACCGCTATGATTTTGATGTATTTTGTATTTTATATTGTTCTAACCGGGACATTATAGCCGATTAGACTAATTCCCGGTTTTGTGTGCATTTGATTTGGTTTTGATTGCCCAATTTTAGGATTCCCTTTTGTCTAGGTAATTTTGGGTATTTATTTATTCCTAACTATTTAACCGTGGGATTTTGGGCGTTTGAGCCATTTGCCCTAGTATTTTATTCTATTGTTTGAATCTATTATTGTGGCCTATTGTTCTAATCCATGCCTTAGGCTAATTGATTAGTCCATTAGTTTATTTCGTTCTATTCTTTTGGATTATTAGTTTAGTCTTTTATTTCGCCTATTATTTTAGTCTATTGTTTTAGCTCATTACTTCGGTCTATTATTTTCGTATAGGATTTAGCGTACTAATTAGTTCGCTATTTTAGTTTATTATTCGAGTTATCCTTTTAGCCCATTCGTTTATCTATTCCTTAGTCTATTGTTTTATTCTATTATTCTGTCCTATCCTTTTATGCTATCTTTTTAGCCGATTATTTATTCTATTATTTTAGCCTATTATTTATTCTATCCTTTTAGCTTACGATTTAGTCTATCTTTTTATCCTATTACTTATTCTATTAATCTAGCCTACTGTTTATTCTATCTTTTTTAGCCTATTTCTTTAGTTTATTCTTTGATTCATTATTTTAGTCTTTCATTTAGCCTTTTACTTATATTATTCTTTTAGCTTATTGGTTATCCTATCGTTTTAGTCTATTATTTCATTCCATTATTTTAGTTGAATAGTCTAGGGTGTTATTTGGACCTATTGGGGCTTATTGGCTTAGGGTTTCCCTTGTGAGTAAATAGGGAAATTTGGACTCCCGGTTAAGAGGGAGTTTTAGTGTGTGATGGAGCTAGGGCCCCATGGATGCAAATTAGTGGATGATTTTGCTTGTTAGATGGATGTAGCTTTTGGGGTGGGATTTTGAATCCCACCCCTGTCGATGTTTTTTGCGCCAGTTCATTGTGTCTGCGCCGGAGAGTTTTGGAGAGCGAGAAGCTCCTGTTTTTTCTAGATCGAGATCTTGTGTTTTGAGTTTTGAGATTTGTGAGAAGAGTTTTGAGGAAACCATAAAAATATTAGTGTGTGTGTTTTGGAATATTAACGGTACAATTAGTTGTGAGGGTCTTGAGAATCGGAAGGGTACACGGGGTCCTGGAGAACAGGCAGCAGAGGCTGGATTTGTGGGCTGGGCTTGTATTCAGTCATTGGGCAGGAGTAGTTCGGATTGGCAACATTGGCCGGAGACAGCTTCGACGAAGGCGGAGCTTGGGCGGCGAGAATTTCGGCGGGGATTCGAAAATCAGAGACGAAGACGATTGAAGCTGGGTGCAGGAGGCGACCAGAGGCGAGTTGGCCCGGGTCAAGCGACGGCAGCTAGAGCTGACGGAGATTCGGCAAGGGCAGCGGCGATTGCTGGCTGCATCGAAGATCAGAGCGGCAGCAGCGACTGATCAGGGGGCGACCTCGGCAGGCAACGATCAGCGAAGGCCAACAACTGACGAGCCAAGACAGGAAACGGCGCCAGTACTCTGCGACGGAATTCCAAGGCAGCGGACTGAGCGGCGAATTGCAGGCAGCGAAGGGCGCACAGTAACAGCAACTGCAACGACAACGAGGACCGAACATCAGAACACGGCGACCAAGGGCCAGGGTTCACGCCGAATTGAGGAGCTGGGCTGCAGCGACCAGATCAAGGAACCGCAGTAGGGGCGCGAGTCAGGTGGACGGAAGCCAAGGGGGCGAGCTGTGGCGGCATCAACACGGCGATAGCAAGGCGATTAACAGCGGCAGAAGACCGGCGAGCAAGGCGAAGGGCGGAGGCGACGACAGCAAGCAACGGAAGACGGTGAAGAGCAGAAGACGAAGACCCAAGGGCGCAATTCGACCTGCAGCCGGCGAGGCAGCGTGAAGGCTGCGGAACGGCGAGGAGCGGTCGGCACCAACAATCAAGTACGACAGCGGCGCTGGAGAACGCCGGAACAAGGCGGAGCTTGAGCGGAGCTCCACCTACGAGGCAGAGCATCACCCCTGCAGAGACAGGGTGTTATTACAGAATACAGCGTGACAATAGGGAGGGAGCAATTCCCTACCCATTTTTTACTTATTTTTTTGAGATTTTGTTGACTTGTTTAGGTCTAGTAAGGCCTAGGAGGATTGAGAAGAACTTTGTTAGCGTAAATTGGTAATCTTAATTGCCCCAACAAATATTTGCTTGCATTCTTTAATTGTTTTCGATTGATTCTTTGAATTGTGTATGATTTGTATTTGGTTGTTTTGTTGTTGTGCGTGTGTGTAAAATTGGTCCGGTGAAGGGTATAGCGCGGAAGCGCTGCCCAATTTTCACCGGGCTAATTAGTTATTTGGTTGCAAATTAGGGTTAAAACTTAGGGTTTTTGGGCACGACGCGGAAGCGCTGCCCAAATTCTCCCAAAAAACCCTAAATTATTTTGTATTGTGTTGTTTTAAGTGCAAGGTGCTTATAAAGGTTAGGGTATTTTTGTGGGGCTTAGGGATCAAAGAAACTCCCCATCGTGAGATTTTGATGCCCGTGAGGCCTTTTGCAAATGTGCTGTAATTTCCGTGCACAAGTCCCAAAACCCTAATTAGAAGGGTTTATTTGCTAATTCAACCCAATTTAATGGTACGTGGTACCTAGGGTGATTGGTGAATACTTGTGAGTCTAAATTAGTGTTTGTTATTGCCTCATTTGAGCATTTGGAGTGTGCTGTAATTTTCTTGCACAAGTCCAAAAACCCTAATTGGAAGGGTTTAACCACCAATTTTACCCAATTTAATGGTACGAGGTACCTAGGGTGATTGGTGAAGGCTTGTGAGTCTAAATTAGTGTTTGTTATTGCCTCATTTGAGCATTTGGTGTGTGCTGTAATTTTCTTGCACAAGTCCAAAAACCCTAATTGGAAGGGTTTAACCACCAATTTTACCCAATTTAATGGTACGAGGTACCTAGGGTGATTGGTGAAGGCTTGTGAGTCTAAATTAGTGTTTGTTATTGCCTCATTTGAGCATTTGGTGTGTGCTGTAATTTTCTTGCACAAGTCCAAAAACCCTAATTGGAAGGGTTTATTCACCAATTTTACCCAATTTAATAATACTTGGTATCTAGGGTGATAGGTGAAGGCTTGGGAGTCTAATTTGTGTGTACTATTGATTATTTGAATCTTGTGTATATGCTGTAATTTTCATACACACCCCCCGGTTTGACCAATTTGTTTAGTTTTTTGCCATTTGGGCTTATAATTTTCCCGCATAATTGCCTAGGTAAAAGGAGTCCATTGCTTGGAATATTTGTGCACACCCACCCTCGGTCGGACATATGACATTTTGACCGGCAACGGTCAAAGTGCTCATAGGGGGGGACTGCGAGGAAGGTGTAGGGGGCTGCAAGGTCATTGCAAAGGGCTGCAAGATTGGAACTAATGGGATCACTCAATCAGAACTTGTAGCATCTCGTCATGCTTTTGTGTCATATGCGGACTTCAGGCTATTTGCCAAAGATGTAGAAATTTATGCATTAGAAGTATCAGAGCACATGGACACCAAGGAGACCTCACTGCCCTCAGAATACAACGATTTACGGGGAGCGTTCAGCGAAGAGGCTTCAAATGAATTACCTCTCTACAGCTCATCAGATATGAAGATAGAATTTAAGGAGGGACAAGAACCTAAGAATATAGGTTTGAGACCCTTGTCTCTAAAAGAATTAGAAGAATTACGGAAATATTTGGATGAAAATTTGGGTAAGGGTTGGATCCGTCGATCCAAATCTCCAGTTTTTGCACCCATAGTTTTTGCTCGGAAAAAGGATGGTTCTATCAGAGTATGCATTGACTACCGTAATCTTAATAAAGTCACGGTACGAAATCGATATCCTTTGCCACTTATTCCAGAGCTTACCGATAGACTGGTGGGGGCTAATTTTTTTACTAAACTAGATATACGACAAGCGTATCACCATGTACGTATGGCACTGGGCCATGAATTTAAAATTGCTTTTAAAACTCGATATGGCTTATTTGAGTACTTAGTTATGCCGTTTGGATTGACAAATGCACCGGCCCAATTTCAATCTCATATGCAGGAAATTTTTGGTGACCTTCTCGACATTTCAGTAGTCATATATTTGGATGATATCCTCATTTTTTCAAAAAATATGGATGAGCACCGACAAGTAGTGCGGGATGTCCTCCAACGCTTACAAAAACATGGCTTGTACGCTAAAGAATCAAAGTGCCAGTTTCATTGCGAATTGGTTGAGTTTTTGGGGATGATTGTTTCAGCCCAAGGGTTGGCAATGTGTCGAGATAAAGTACAAACAATTAAAGATTAGCCTACTCCAAAAACGGTGAAGGATATCCAAGCATTCCTTGGCTTTGCTAATTTTTATCGACGTTTAATTCCCGATTATTCTAAGATTGTGGTGCCCCTTACAACCTTAACCAAAAAGGACAAAAAATTTGAATGGACAATATCAATAGACCAAGCATTTAGAGAATTGCGATCTAGATTTTCTAAATCTCCAGTGCTAATTCATCCTACTTTGACCGTCCTTTCATTGTGGAAACAGATGCATCTGATTTTGCAACAGGTGCTATACTTTCACAACAAGGAGATGATGGATTCTTGCACCCTTGTGCATACCGAAGCTCGAAAATGTCCCCGGCCGAACAAAACTACGATATATACGACAAGGAATTGTTAAGTGTCGTGCAAGCGTTCCAAGACTGGCGGGTTTATTTGGAAGGATCTCCTCATGAAGTAAGCGTAATCTTTGATCATAAAAATTTAGAGTACTTTCTCTCTACTAAACAACTAAACCGCCGGCAAGCTCGATAGTTGGAGTTTCTATCATCATTTAATTTCGTAATCCAACATAGGCCGGGATCACTCAATGGAAGGGCAGATGCTCTTTCAAGAAGAAGTGATGTTACCCAAGGACAAAGTCAAGAAAACCGACCTTTTTTACGGTTGGTTGCACTTCAGTCTTCTGAACCGGTCTGGGCTGATTCACACATTATTGAATATGTGAAGTCCGCCATTAAAGAAGATATCACGTTGCAACCAATAATGTCATTTTTCAAAGGAGAGCTTCATCAACAGCCAATGGACATCCGCCATCGACTTCAAGGCTATAATCTAAGTGAAGGCATTCTCCGTTTCAACGATAAAATATATGTGCCTGATGATGCAGAACTTAAGCGGCAAATCTTACGATCAAGACATGATGTTCCTACCGCTGGGCATCAAGGGAGAGCAAAGACACTCGATTTGGTATCGAGATCATTCTATTGGCCTACTCTTTGTCGTTATGTCCACCGTTATGTCGACGGCTGTGACTTGTGTCAACGGTCGAAACCTACCCATCATGCAAAATATGGCCTTATGCAACCAATTCCGGCTGGTCATGCACCATGGAAACGAATATCTACAAATTTCATTGTTAAATTACCACAAAGCAATGGTTATGATTCTATTATGGTGGTGGTCGACCGAAACACCAAGCTAGCTCACTTTATAGCCACGAGGGAAACAATAGACTCAAATGAAACGGCCTCATTGTATTTGCAGGACATATGGAAGCACTATGGCACCCCTGACCAAGTAATCTCAAACCGAGGATCCGTATTCGTATCTAAATTTATGCGAAGGTTATCTCAACTACTTCAAATTCAACCATCTCCAACCACAGCTTTCCACCCTTAAGCGGACGGTCAAACGAAGAGGGTGAACCAAATGCTGGAACAATTTCTACGAATGTTTACGATGAAACGCCAAGATGATTGGTCCGAACTTCTTCCCTTGGTCAAATTTTCATATAATAGCGCATGCCATTCTTCAACCGGATTCTCTCCGTTTTACGCTACTTATGGGTACCACCCATTTCTATCATTTTCAACGCCAACAACAAGTACGGTTCGAGCGGCAGAGGACCGAATTAGGCATCTACAAGAAGTCCATGAGGAAATAAAAACAATGATTAAGCTTGCAGGAGAACAAGCAAAACGCAACTACGATCATGGGGTAAAGCTTCAATCAACTTTTCAAGTTGGAGACAGGGTACTTCTTTGCCATGAGAACATTGCAACAACAGCTCCATCGAAAAAATTGTCTCCAAAATTTTTAGGACCGTTCAAAGTATCAGCTAAAATCTCTGACGTAGTTTACCGGCTACATCTCCCAAGAACATTAAGAATCCACGATGTATTTCATATATCCCTATTTGAGGATTACCGCAAGGACACTATTCCAGGACGCCAATGTACACCACCTCCACCTATTATTACTCCTGATGGCGATGTAGAATGGGAAGTACACAAAGTACTAGACTCGCGTTTCTTCGGGAGATGGAAAAAGCTCCAATATCTCGTTGCATGGGAGGGTTACGGACCTGAAGAATATTCTTGGGAACCTGCTGAAAACTTGGAGAATGCGCCTGAGGTCGTTGCAGAATTTCATATGTTCCACCCTCGAGTGCCTAAAATCGATATGGACGTTAAAAGAGGGGGGGGGGGGGTAATGTTATGAACTAGTGTATTCCTAACAGTGACGGTTACTTAAACGGTTAGTCTTTCGTCTTCCTTAAATCCCATGGGAGGAGGGTTGTTCCTCATGCGACATTTTCCATAATACAAACAAGTTGATATCGTTGGCAATTGCATGGCTCGGTAGTAAATTCTCATATGTCAAGTTCATCGATTAGACTACGTAATCGAGACTAAGGAGCGATGACTAAGGTTTGCAGATCTTGACATCATTCTTATAACAGGAGAGAAAGTTTCATGGTAGTCAATACCTGGAACTTGTGAAAAACCACGGGCCACTAAACGGGCTTTGTATTTTGAAGTAATTCCGGACGAATTATATTTTTTTCGAAAGAGCCATCTACAACTAACAATTGATCTATCCTTAGGCTTGTCAACTAGAGTCCAAGTATGATTTCTAATAAGAGAATCATATTCGGAATCCATAGCTTGTTTCCATAGATGTGCATCTGGTGCACTAAGGGCTTCACTTACAGAGTTGGGTTCATTAGTTTCTGCGGAAAAAGCATAAGCATAGGAGAGGAATTTTTGGTACTTAGCTGGTCGCTTTATTTGTCGACCGTAGCGAGTAGTAGGTTGAGTTGTAGGATCTCCAGGAATGGTTGGAGGTGTAGCTTCCATTGGAAAAGAAGTAGGATTCCTTGTAGAGGAACTAGGCTCCTTTGTTGTAGGCTCCTTTGAACTAGGTTCCAAGGTAGAAGAACTTGGAGTATCGAAATCATCGGTGTCATGGGGTAGTGGATAAAATTGATTAAGTGGTTCTTCAAGTTGTTCAAATCCCTCTTCTAAAGGAATAAGATTAAATGTTGATGATACAGTTGGTGTTGAGAAACTTTGAGGATTTGATACTAGTGTAGAAGGGGATTGGTTCAGTGATGCTTGAGTAGGAGATGATGCTTGGGTTTGCACAGCTTCCGGTAGCAAAGGTAATATTGGTTGATTGCTTGGTGATGACAACAGTTGAAAGTATTCCGGACTCGTCTCGGTTTTGAGTCCTAATACACTGATTTCATCGAAAACATCACTTGTCATAAACGCTCGTCGAGTATTAAAGTCATAAACTTTGTAGCCCTTGACTTCATCACTATAAAACCTATAAAGATACATCTGTGGCTTTTAACATCAATCTTTCGACGTTTTTCACTAGGTATATGAACATATGCTGGACATCCAAATATGCGTATATGACTTATGTCAGGTTTTTCTTTTGTCCAAAACTCATAGGGTGTTGTTTTTAAGGCTACACTTGCTAAACGATTTTGTATATAACAAGCCGTTGAAATAGCTTCAGCCCAAAAACTTTTTGGTAACTTTGCTTGATTAAGCATACATCTTGCAGCTTCGACCAAAGTTCTCATTTTTCTTTCCGCTACACCATTTTGTTGTGGTGTGTATGGGACGGTAAGTTGTCTTTGAATACCTTCTTTTTCACAAAATAAATTGAAATCATTTGAGATATATTCCCCGCCATTATCACTTCTTAAACATTTAAGTTTATTTCCAATCTTAGTTTCTACAAGTGTTTTATATTTTTGAAAGCTTCCTAAAGTTTCCGATTTAGCTTTCAAGAAGTACACCATGGTAAATCTTGAGAAATCGTCAATGAAATTTACAAAGTACTTAGCTCTTCCTAATGATTGGACTTGCATCGGTCCACACACATCCGAGTGGACTAGTTCTAAGAGGTTCGTAGCTCTATTTGTGCTATATGTTGGAAAACTTTTACGGTGTTGTTTACCATTTAAACAACTTTCACACAAAGGGATATTACTTATAGGCTCATTCAATCCCGTTACCAAGTTCTTGTGTACCATTTGGTGTAAAACTGGTAATGAGGCATGGCCTAACCTTTGGTGCCATTTAATTGTAGATAAACTATACTTAGATAATGATAAATTTGTTGTTATGGATAAATTCAACTCGGCAATTATTCCAATACCTATGGGATATAGGTTTCCAATCCTTTTGATGTGATATTGTACTTCTGTTTGATTTGAGGACTTAAAGGTAATAAAACAAATATCTTTATTAAATGTCAATTTTACTCCCGAGGACATTAGTTGTCCTATGGAAATTAAGCTCTTACTTAGTCCTGATACATGTAACACATTGTGAATGTCAATTGTAAATCCTGATGAAAGTTGTATTGTAATTATTCCTACACCCTCTACCGGTTGGGTACGCCCATGCCCCAAGAATACGGTGCCTTGTGGATTTAATGGTTTATATGTTCGAAACCATTCTCTGTGAGGTGTCATATGTCTTGTACACCTGGAATCTAGTAGGGAGGTTTGGAAGTCAAACAAATTATCATTGGGTTGCTCACTATAAACAGCAGCAAATAATTCAAGTTTATTAATATCGGGTAAGTCTTGCGAGGCTTCACTAAAATTAGCTTGTGTTTTATTTAATGAATTTCTATTTGGGGGTTTTAAGCATTCGGATGCATAATGTCCATATGCATTGCAATTATAGCAACGAACTTTACTTTTATCACGACTAAAATTCGGAGGTCTATATTGACCATTAAAATTCCTTGAAGTAGGGAATTTGATAGATGCATATTGAGGATATCTTTGGTATCTTTGCTGAGCATACGTTCTTTTCATGTAGTTTTGTCGTAAGCCAATTCTTAAAGGTTTTCCTCTGGATGAATAATTTCGAACTTGATTTCTACCATATAGTACCATGTCGGAGGTACTTGTTTCACCTTTCTTATTTTGGAACATTACCTCATGATGTAACAACTTTCCTGTTAATATAGATAAGGTTAAGTTGGGTAGATTTCCTACTGACGTAATGAAAGTTTCAAAGCTTTCAGGTAATCTGTCTAAAAGCTGATAAACTGCATCTTCTTCGTCTACAATCACCCCCTCTCCAGCCAATTGATCTAAAAGGCTATAGAATTTTCGAAATAGGAAGAAATAGATTTTCCTTCTTTCAGTCTCAAATTTGAGATTTTTCTTTTTGTTAGAAGCTTTGTAGAACGATCTGTGTGGTCATAAACACTATTTAATTTTAACCATATTGCATTTGAAGTCTCCAATCTATGGAGCATTTCCAATTGTCTATTATTAACACATAATAGAATATCTCTTCTAGCTAGCTTATCTTTCTGAAGCCAATTACGTTGGGCTGGAACTTGTTCATCTGGGGGTTTTGGCAATGTGCCATCAACAATAGTTAAGACATCATTTCGGAGGAAAAGTATTTCCATTTTTATTTTCCACACCGAGAAATTGGTAGCACTAAGTTTCTCGATCATAGGGATTTTAACATCTAAAGGAGATGTTAGTGCATCATTTGTATTATTGTTGGTTGCCATCTTGTTTCAAATGTTCTTATCGTTGGATTGAACTATTTTAAAAACAAGGGCAAGTCCAACAATAATATTAAAATTATAATTAGTTACAAAAATTTTGTAAGATCATTCTTCAATCTCTTTGATTTTTATAAATGCTATTTGCTTAGTTTTTTGTTGTATTTCTTCAAGTTTCAAGGTTACATATAAATTCTCATGAATACATATGTCATGAGAGACGGTGAAGAAATACATTATTACTCATATAAATATTTAACTATAAGTCTTGAACAAACATGTTACAAGCTTACGAATCGCTCTGATACCATGAAGATAGAGACACAAAACTAAAAAGAAGACATACTTTATTTATAATATTGATTGTATGAACAACAACAAGTGCTCTTCCAAAGGTTACTATATATACAAGAAAGATGTAACCCCAAAGGTTACGTCTATTCATTCTATTCTAAAACTAGTCTATTACATTAGACTTAGATTTATGTTAACAGAAAGAACCAAATATGAAGCTAATTGTGTGGACATTTGTTGTGAATTAAGAAATGCATTTCCTAATTTTATAATTCTAATGTTTGCTTCCGTCTTTTCTGTGATACAATTCTGAATTATCTTGTGTAATTCTTTGCTTATAGTTTTGTCAATTTTTTTATATATGATGTGCAATAATTTGCAGCTGCATATGGATCTAGCACAAATTGTATATCAATATTTGCAAACCATGTACAAGCTGTATGCACATTGAATGCATTAGTTTTGATATCCATTGGTTTTCTTCTCAAAAAATGTTTTGATATCCATTAATATCCATTGGTTTTCTTCTTAATTCTAAATTTTTGTCAACTAATTTTAAAGTCCTTGTGAAATATTACCAAAATTTAATCAAATATTTCAAAATACAACCAAAGAGGGGGTTTGGAGATATTTTTCGATGATAGGTATTGCCGATGGAAGAATCCAACCGAAGATAAGTTTTGGAGATATTTTTCCATAATGGGTATTGCCTATGAGAAATTCAACCAGAGATAAATTTTGAAGATATGTACACTGAAGCAATAATACAATGAAAGCTTTTTCCATGATGTGTATTGCCTATGAAAAATACAACTAGAGATAAGTTTGGAAAATATGTTTTCTATGATGGGTATTGCCTATGGATAATACGACCAGAGATTAGTTTTGGAGATATATTTTTCATGATGGGTATTGGCTATGAAGAATACGAGGAGTTTACAAAAGAAAGTTTCCGTGATGGGTATTGCCTAGGAGTATACAAGAGGGCTATCAATGGAATTTTGTGTTATTTTTGGTATCATTGAATTGTTTCTAAAATTTTCAAAACTTTTTTGACAGATTTCTTTTTTGAATGTGCTAGAAAATGAAATTTTATAAAGCGTGCTTATTTTTAAAAATTAAAATATAGAATCGAATATGGACTATACTTAAATGCAAAGTTTGATCATAAATTTGTCAAACTGTCATTAAAAAGGAGTTTTGATACTCAAAATCTTCAAGATAAAATGAATTTGATAAACTAAAATTTTGTTTTGTAATTAATACATACATAAATTCAAAAGCTTGCACACTTCATTTTTCATTGTATCATTGCTACACATTTTTAAAATCGGTTTTAAAGTTAGTTTTTTTGACAAAACGCACAATGTGCACAAATATGAACCAAAACCCACGATATTACACAACCCTAAATTCCATAAATGCGATGAACCGTACCATGCAAACATCTTTCCAATTAAATTTCAACAAATACATATATATAGAACAAATTTCAACAAATACATCTATATAAAATTATACAATAGAATTTATAAATTCTATTATAGTGTACAAGAAAATAGAACCGTAATGATCAATTCAAAAACATAATCTAAAAATCACTCATCTAATCATCTGCCTCACTATGACCCCAAAATTGGCAGTTTGATGTGCTTCGAAGATCGGAAAACGCGGTCCAGATTTTAAGGCGGAAAAAGCGGAAAATATTTTGAGCGGGTCCACGTGTAGGGCAGATGAGTGAGATCTAAATTTGGATGAATGAGTAAGTCAAGGACGAATGAAGAGAGAGAAGAAGAGAACTCGGGCGAAATTAAGGTTTGGGATCGTTCATCCGTCTCTCCTCAAGTCTTCGCGCCGCACTCTGCTCGTCTGTTTGTTCGCACCCTGCTTGTTTGCTCGTCCGCACCCTCTGCAGAATGACATCGTGTGCTCTCCTAGTTTGAAGAGTGGCCTTTAGACGAGCATTGTTGGCGTTGTTTGCAGCTTCGGGAGCTTGCGGAGAAATTTGTTGCGGCGTCGATTTTTCGTTTTAAGTTTTGAGGGAGAAGATCGAGTGGAAAGAAGAGAGAAGAAGGGTGGTGATGGCACTCGTAGGAGGTATCCATGGTTGTTGGCTAGGGTTTAGGTTTGAGAGGAGGCTCTTGTTTTCATTCATCATGCTTTCTTTTTCTATCTGTTTTAGGTTTTGAGAGGAGGATTCTGATTCGTTTTTATCTGTTGTAGAGGAGGGTTGTGTTGTGGTTATCGATGCTTTTTCAGTTTTGGTTATTGACTCTTTGTTTTATAGTGGTTTTAGGATTTGAGAGAAGGGTTATATTATTGGTATTTGATGGGTATTGATTTATGTTCAAGTGGTAGATGTTCCGGCTATGAGCATTGTGGCTTGACATCGGACTGATTTGTTAGGGCGGATTAGTTACGTTGGAGCAGTGTCTTGCCCTGCCTGTCTTTGATCTCCTCGCCGTGTCACCATTGTTCTATTGTTTCGATTTACTGTTTCGATTCTGCTACCTTGTTTTTTCTCTTTGTCCGACAATGAAATCGAAACAAGATCTGGAAGTAAAAATTAGGTCGGGTGAGTGTCCTTTGTTGCCATTTTCTGCATTCTTGGCAATCAGGGAGAGCAAAGCGTTGGGAATTTGTGACTGATGCTCGCGTGTTTTAGGGTTCCCGCTGTGAATTGAAAGGTGATCTTCTGTTTCTAAATGCTCTTATTTTTAGAACATTGAAGATTTAAGATTGTTGGTTGAAGATTGAAAATTGTTGTCTGAAGTTTGAAGATTGTTAGTTAGGATTTTCAACTAAGCTTTTGTTTCCTGAACCTTTTGAGGAGATGGAAGGATGGGTTGGATTTTATAGAATTATTGTACATTTTGGTGAATTTTTTGAATTTTGGTGCATTTTACACGTAGGCATGCCCACGAGTTGCCACATGGACCCCTAAGTGACCCATTAATTGAAGCTGGACGCTGGAACTAAATAATTAATTGAAAAACCACAAAATACCACTGACCCCAAAATACACTTGTGACACTATGATCCCTCACTATCTGCATCACTATCGTCATCGACACTATCATCTACAAGAGCCATATGCTCTTCACGGTAAATAGCACAAGCAGCCTCAATGCGATCCATGCGGGTTGCATTTTTCATTTCATATACAGATTTTGAACATGCAACATGTACTTGCTTTCTCCTCTATCTTCTTCCACTCCAATTCTCTTTGATTCTTCCACTGCTTAATCTTCTTCCAAAGTTCTTTTCTTGCACGCTTGAAAAAATTACACATAACTTTTAGATTCATTTTTTTTTAATCAACTTTTCTTTCAAGGCTACCTAGATTTTTAGGCCTACCTTGATTAGGTGCTAGAGGAATTTTCATGCCATAAACTTTCTTCATATGATCTTGAAGATGACATTTGTGCTTGTAAGGATCTCATCTACATGAATCATCATCAATCTTCATCAAGCACACATAAGATGTGATTTCATTCTTTGTCTTCACCCCCCAATCTTGATTTTTT
This sequence comes from Pohlia nutans, assembly GCA_022496805.1. NCBI lineage: Eukaryota > Viridiplantae > Streptophyta > Bryopsida > Bryales > Mniaceae > Pohlia > Pohlia nutans. The sequence continues at coordinate 6,994,285 of CM040104.1, forward strand.
TAGCCTCTAACATATTTGATGAAAATAAAACCATGAAATACCACTAGTAATAGGAAAAATGCTTCATACTTGAAACCATTTTTACTAAATACATATTAGAACATAGTCACTAAGTTAAGAACTGTCCTTTTCTTTTCTTCACACTTCCATCTACTATTTATTAATTCTTAAAGGGCCAAGGATTCGTAGTTTTGAAATAATAAATTCAATTGATCATATTGAAAAAAAAAATTGCACCACCAGCATTTGGTAAATTTGCCATCATTCTTGCGTAGCGACTGTGGAGTTTGAGAACACAGAGGGCTGCTCTCATCAATGATATAACGAACCAACATTCTTTGGTCAAGAAGAGCTATCCGTGACCGCACCTACTCTTCGTTGACAAAAATGCACATACAAAAATTACATTAGCTTTGAACTCTTGAAAAGTACAGGAGCTACAGAACGAACATAACTTCATTTATGTGCTTCTAAGTTAACCTCACACTCATAACTCAGCTCATATGTGCTTACTTGTTGACTCTATGAAGTAGACTTTAGGCCCATCATGATTATAATATTATTTTGAAAAGAACTTCAAAAAAAGAGTTTTTATAAATATAGGCAGTCTTACTCAGCGTGTGGTATAGACCCTAAGCACAAAATCGCTGGATTTTTCTTTTCATAACAACAAAGAAGAAGACACTAATTTGAGAACAACTTACCAAATTCAAAGAGCTATTGGGGTCTCAATTTATAACATTCTATTTACAACAAATGTCAAATATATGCCAACGTATCTAGTACCCCCATCAGTCCTTTAAGGGTTAAGTTAAAAAAAAGGGAAAGAAAAAATACACTTGGGAACTAGGAAGAAGATAGTTTTTTTAATTTTGATGAGTCTCTCTTTCATACCTGACACCCTCACTAGCTAGACTCCAGTTTTGTTCATCTACATACCAAGACAGCCATTTTCATAAAACTATGCACTTTCTAATTACATCAATTCACTTACTGATTCTAAGCAACCAACAAAAAGGAGTTGCCTCTTGAGTGTTGATTGTAAACAGACCATCCTATCATTGTTGCAGTGAAGCATAATTGATCTCTTTAATTCTCCGATGGCTACAACAAAAATAGTAGGTCATTTAAGCAAGCATCAATGCACATTCAGAACTCCTTTATATCACCCCATTGGTATGCAAATAATAAGGTAGGATGTCCTAAAACCACCACCTCCCCCAATTATGACATGTAGAGCTTTCTTGGGGCCACCACAGTTGAGACTCAAAACCACCAATTTCACTATTCAAGTAGACCAATGACATGCCAAGCATTGCGAATAAATAGTTGGTGGTTTTGGGTTAGCTCATGAGCGGAATCTAGGAACAACAAAGTGTGAACTTAGGAAATTGGTATGTGATGTATGGGTCAGAGGTTACTTTCCACTTTGGAATTTTGTATAAAATTAACAAATTAGATGTTGCAATGTCTAATTCGCATTTGTCAAATTTTTGCAATCCTCATCAAAACCTATTTCAAATGCGGTCATATTTTTTTTTCAAATTTAGCACTGCCAAAAATAGGCCAGATTGCTTAAGTTGGTGGTTTTAGGACAATCAACCTTAGGGGAATTATGTGATATTGGAGAGTGTGATAATAACGAGTTAAGAAAAATCCAGAATCTCAATCTTTAGAGTTGTGCAAATCCAAGCTCTTTTTTGACCCTGGTTTTCTCTGACTAAACACTATGCAGAGGCAAGCAAATCACATATCCCCGTGGGTTGAAAAGTTTCCCATTTAGAATGCAACTTGTAAGAAATGATATTCTCTATATCCAAAAATAACCAACACTTTTTTATGTCGTTTTAAAACTCAAAAATTGGTCTATCTTAAACAGTAGTACGTAGTTTTTGTGTCACTCTCATTGTCCACTCCCATTCGAAATGGACAAGACTCACGATTGAGGTATTAAACATAGGACAATGCCAAAAAACTAGGACAATTATTTCCAATTATTGTTGTATTTTTATGTGATATATGGTAGGTGTAATACTTGGTTAATCATTGGGACCCTACTACTTCAAACTTCAAGAACTCATAACTTACGCATATGATATTCAAATGATACGTATTTTAGTGCATTAGAATTGTAGAACCCAAACATTCCATAAATTTGAGAAAAGAGCTTACCACAACAAGGGGTGTGTACGGGTTGTCGTCGCTGGTATGGAGGACTTTGCCAAGCAGGTGAAGACGTTGAACATAGAGTTGCAAAAGTGCAAAGAGATGGCAGTAGAACACGAAGATGGGTCTTCAAAGCTGCAGGCGTCACTCGAAGATGACATAAAGGTACTGAATTTCATCCATTGTGCTTTACACGAGAAGTAAAGCACAATGGCCACCACTAGAAAGTAAATAGAAACCAAAGATGTATCTCTTGAAACCCTAGTCACATTGAGACCTCTATACTATCAAATCCTTTGTTCTCTCTTTGAGGAAGTCACTTAGTGTAAATTTTGGGTATATATGAGCAAACAAAGGGTGTTTAATGGGGGCCTATGAAATAATTGGAATATTTTACTATTTATAGTATATTTATGGTATATTTTATATATATAGGAATATTCCTAAAATATTCCCAAATTGGTTTTAAAACACTCTATATTACTTCTATAAATTTATAATTTTTATCTCAAATGAATAAAAAACACCCTATATTTGTTCTCTCATAGTTATTTAAATTCTTGACAATGACTTCCCCAGGGTTCTCTCATGAAATCCCGGTCACATTTAGACCTCTGAACTATCACATCCTCTGTTCTCTCATAAAACAGTCCAGAACAACAACTTCCCCTAACTTCCAATTAGGGTTTACTCTTTTGCGAAATGAAAGCAAGCCACTGACACCGACCTGTAGGGCAAATAGTGAGGATGGCATGAGACCTAGACAAGAAATAATCAAAGGCGAAGAAGAAAAGGTAAGTTACTGATCGATGTATCCTGGGGCTGGGAAGCCCATCAAGGGGAAGTCCAGGAGCCCGGCCAATGAGAACTTAAAGGCAGAACAAGAAGACGAACCTGCTCCAGAACCGCCACCTCTTGGGCCAAGAGGAAGACAAAATCCAGGAACAAAAAGGCCATGTCGACCACCATCAGTAAACTTTGGGCAGGCAATTCTCATGTGGTTTCCATGTGAAAATCATTTAACATCATTTTGACATTGATTTCATACAAAGCTCATGCATTCTGTAACATGAGGCTAATGTTGTACTGGCAAGCACAAATTACTTCTTCTTTTTATTGACACAAAAGAGTTAAGCACTAATTATTTTTATGATTTGTGTCGTATTAACATAGAAATCGTGCCATCATTCTAATGTAAACTCTGGCAACTATAGATCTTGTGTTATTTCAGTGTCAAGGTTCATGCTAGGTCTTGTGTGATTTCAATGTCAAGGTCCATGCGAGTTTCAAACCATTTTCACATCAGAATGATGCCCCCTGTTATTACTGATGACCACCTTGTTTATGATAAAAATGATTCTTAGGTGGATTTTTTCTCAAAATGAACAGGAGGTGGAATGTGAAGAAAGTGAGGAGTTCTAAGTGGCTCCTTCGGTCCTTTTGTTGTGAGGAAAGTGAGGAGTTGCAATTGGCTCCTTTGGTCCTTTTGTTGTGATGATTGAACGAAATTCTATTCTTGGACGGAATATATTTGCTACAATGATATTTAGCCAAAAAGTTGGAGTGTCCATGCAAAGCCTCTTCTCTAAAGGTGAGAGCCAATAAATAAATATAGGACAAATGATATGGCCTAAAAAATGAAGGGTTGCATCATATGCCTTTAAATTTAACTAAAGGATAACATTATTGATTGAAAACTTCATTTCACACATGTACCTATTTCAACCAAAGATCTCTCCACAGCTCTACACGTCTCCCAAGAATCACACTCCTATGTACAATAACAAATTATATTATATGATCTTAGAACTAAACCATTAGGGGTATCAAAGTTTGCAACTTCTATCCCGCAAGAGTGGGCAATTTGGAAACGAGACTCAAATATCACGGCTGGGACTACTACTTTTGCATACGATTGTTAGGTCTAGAAAGTAAAACTGAAATCTCGCAATACAATCTCTAACTCTGACATCCAGTATCCCTTACTTTTGAACCAGATTGGAAGCAATTTTTTAGGTGCATACCTTAGGAATAAAGAGCTGCAAATGTTGTGACCAAATGACAATTTACATCATTAATATTAAGAAGTAATACTAAGACCTTAGAATTTTTTGGTGAATCACTTCAACCTACAGTGATTCATAGAAAATTCATAAATCGTCTCCTTTTTCACAAAGTTTACACATGCATGAAGCTATTTTGCCATAGAATTTTGTAGTGTTTTTTTGGATTGCTTTAAGCAGCTTGATGACTGAAATCTTACTTAAATTTATCATTCATCATTCAAAATATGGACACTTGGTCCTTTAAGGGTTAACCCCTAAAAGCCCAAGGGGTATTGGACAAAACATAGATGTGTTATAATATGTGCTTTCCATATGTTTGATGAGGTTTGGTTCAATAGAAAAAACGTAGGGCATCATCTCTACAAATTATCTATATAGTCAAACTTCCAAAAATAACTTTAGATCCTCATCTAATGAATTCAAAAGCATTAACCTTTGATTATCTGTATAAATTATAATTTCACTTTTAGAGTTTAAGATTTAGTGCATGATTGGTTAACCCCTAAACGTTTTCACCCTTTTCAGATTTGGCAGTTTTCAAAGATGCATTATAAAATGCAACTAAGAGGGATATTTTCAAGTTGATGAATGAATAAAAGTTGTACATAAAGCATTTAAGATTCTATCCATACGGTTAGGTTTGCTATTGCTATCACCAATTTATGTGTATTAAATTTCAAACTTAAAATTGAACACTCTTTTGTAATATGATTACGAATAAGATATTGACAATCTAATAATGAATTTTTTTGTGATGGGTTGAAATGTAATACCCTAAGTGTAGTGATTTTTGGAGATTTTTTGGTTGCTTAATTTTAGTAGTTGACTTTTTCAAGAGCACTTTTAGACTAAAATCTTTGAAACTTTGGGTGGAACACTACAACATGAAATGAAGCATAAAAATTTCACAAATCATCCCCTTTTTAATCGGATCACACATCTACAGAGCTAACTTCCCATAAAGTTTCAATAAAAAATCCACACTGCAAAAAGTGCATGATGGATGAGAAAACGGACTTCAAATCCGTACATCATGCAAAATATGCATGGTTGGGCGGTTAGGGGTTAAAGTTTGTTTATCTATTGTAAACTTCAAAAAAGAAAAAGAAATGATGCAGGGAACAGCATTACTTTCTCCAAACAATAAATTTTATAAGACTAAGACAATATTGAGATGATCTATTTTGAAAAATTCTCCCAGGTGGAGATTAACTCGGATTGACATAATTAAAATTGCAATGGAAAGTAGACTTGATGTGGTATTTTAAAATATTTTTTATTTTACAAAAACATATTTTTATGTTCCGGACGGCCCATTAGATTCGAGCAGCGACTAGAAAATGGCCATTTGAGCGTTTAGGGATTAATAAAAGTAACTTCACTATCACCTAATGGCTTAATTTGAATGATTGTAGAGCATTTTGGGACTCATGGCCCGCACTTGAGAACGGTTTTGTAATCTCCGGGTAGACCACTTTGAAAATTTATAGAAATTGCAAATTTTATCAGAACAATATAGTTTCACTTGGATTCCACTACACTAAGATTTACTTCTTAAGTAATAGTTTCATCATATTTCACAATGGTGTTACAAGAAATTTGAAATTCATTTTATTTTATTAATATTTTGTATATTTTTATTCAAATAACAAATCCAATAAAAATTTGGTTTCTTGCACGAACATTGAAACGGAGGGTTCATTTCTCTTCTAATATGATGTTATCATCTATCACTAATAATTATATGTGTCATTCTAATCAACACTAACCGGCCGTCATATTTCCGTGACATTACAATGGATGCACCTTGCAATAGTTGGTGTGATGATGATGAAACTTTTCACTTTGCTCTTCATCATTTAAAAACATAGTATACTATTTGATCTAGGTATGAAGTGTACTATTGTACTTAGTCGTCAAGATTGGCAGCTCATGCCTAATGTTTATATATTTTGTCAAAATGATGCAAATAATCTATAAGATTTTATGGATATTCTTTAAGATTATCTCTTTCACCATAGAAAAAAAAATTCTTTTGAAAACATAATTTCCTAAAAATTTGGGCTTTTCTTTTTATAATTAAGTTTTGCCGATCCTAATGGCAAGGTATGGTATAGTACACTAATTAATGATATTTAGTGTTGATAGCAATACTAAGCACAAACACTAAAGGCTCAACTAGCTAATTAGTGTGAACAATATATTAATTGTAGTGAAGGCTTAGGTTAAAAAAACAAATCCTTATTAATTGGAGCAAATTGAAAGTACAACCTACTTCATTTGAGAAACAAACTTAAGCTAAGGTATAAGAATTTAGGATTAGTTAGTCCTAAATTAGTAAACCATCTTATCATAATTCGCTTGAGTAGCTATAATCAACCATCTACATTTCTGTTTACCAAAATACATTTTCTTTTCACACAACAAGAAAAAAATATCACAAACATTCTCATTACAACATTCAAGTTTAATAATGACATCTTTTTTAACATAATTGGGTGAAGATGCTTCAATACTAAATATTTACAAAGATCACTAAACTACCAAAAGGTTTTTACTTATAATATCAAGACAAAATGTATATGACTCTACTAATATAATAAAAGCTACTAAATGTCCTCTAGACATGTCTAGATAATTCATTGAAAGTTAATGTTTATAAATAAAAATTTCACCTAAAAATTACTATTGTGAGTAATTACAAATACTAATACAGACATCCACAACCCTATGAATATTACAACACTAAATTATGTCCACAACTCTATTGATGTTACCAACAATAAATGTCAACTAGACATTCAAGACGAACAAAACCTTTCTTCACACTAGCTTTGAAAGAGGACCGGAGTTTCTATCTATTTATCTATCTATCTTTCTATTTATTTATCAACTAAACACTTGTAGATATTTAACTAAAACAGAAGGTTTTTTTTTCCAGAATTTGAAATGCAATAGAGTTATCTATAAAGTCAAGCAAAAAACTTTCCACAAGAGGAAAGACAAGGCAAAACTAGTATTCTTGCTTGAAAAGCAATGAAAATGAAATTTGGCTCCTATATTTTCGACCAATCACAATGCTCTGCGTTGTCAGAGAGATTTGAACCTTGCACCTCAATGAAGCAAGAGAGGCTCCCATGTAGCACACTTGAGTTCTCACAATAGAATCTCTATGTGCCCCATGTGCCTCCACACTGGCTACCAAAGCAAACCACTTGGCTCCTTGTGACAATGAGTGTTAGGGATTTTTATATAAACCTTGAAAACACAAGGCAACCAACAAGGTACCTTGTGTTGACTTTACGGATAACTCAAATAGGAGGAAAAAAATGATCCAAATTCAAAACCATAAAGTACATTGGGTAGGTATTTGAGTTTACTATTTTAAAGAAATGACTAATTTTGGGACATTTTAAGATGAAATGCTAAAAAATTATAAAACCCACTTGAAAATTGAGTAGTTTTGGATTGCTGACTTCATAGTTACATTGATATCTTAGTCAATAAGAGCTCAAAACTCATGATTCTTTCTTCACGTGATTCTAGAAAGGATTTGCATACTTTCCATTGAAAAGCTTCATATACCATAAGTAACAAAATTTGTATACCATAAGCTTCATGGGTGATTGCAAGCTACGGTCTACCAAGTGGGGAGTGCAGCTTGTGCAGCTAAAGGCCATGCAGCTCGTGCACTAGCGTAGTAATGCGCACCTCTCAACTTTCAATTAGATCAAAAATTTCACCATCCCAAATAGGGTTTATGCTAATACTTTCACTTTAGCAATTGTTAAGTTAATTTTAAGTCTTTGGGCATTACTCAATAGCCTTTTCTGTTTTTTACCAAGTAGGGGTAATTAGAGCCTTTTTTACATAACATCCTTAGCTAGGTTTTATGAAAAATGCATTTCATATCCCACCTCTGAAATTGAACTATTATTTCATTTCCACAAAAAAAAATCCAAAAAAAAGTTTTAACTGCACGAAAATTTTAAAAAACAAAAACATCACCAAACAATTAATTAAAAAATAAGTAAGCGTAGTACCCAAAAAAATAAAATATGGTACCTTTGTACACACTTGTGGTATGTTGCTATAAATTTTTGAAGTTCAATTTTGACCCCCTTCTAGCATTTCCCATAAAATAGGTGCACTTTTGACAAGCGACACGCTACCAAATCTAAGTAGAAATGCTTAATTTGGATAGAAAGATTGAAAATTTGCAAACTTTATTGTGGTAGACATCTTAACTTTAGAATTCTAGAAACAATGCAATTTGTTTCGTCACAAAATTCCATTCCAATATTTATTGATGATTTTCCAAAGATTGGGTAAGTGCACAAATTTGCATGCCGCGACAAAAAGTTTGGGTGACCGTAGCTTGCAACCACCCTCATATACTATAATTGTTCGAAGTTGACGATAAAAATGGAGTTTTGATTTTCATATAAAAATAGGTCAAAAAAGATTATTTTTTTTTTATGAAAACTCAATTGTATGTGTTATGCATCTTGTCAGTGTAGTACATGTCAAAATTTTGATCAAATATTCTAAATTTTCAAGTTTTAATGACAATTCTTTAACCCCTAAATGCCTAGAGCCCTCTCCAAATTCGGCAGTTTTGCAAAGATGCATTATATAATGCAACCTAGAGGGATATTTTGAACTTGATATATAATAAAAGTTGTACATTATGAATTTTAGATTCTATCCATACGGTTAGATCTATGATTGCTATTACCAATAATTTTGTATAAAATTTGAAACGTGAAATTCAAAATTATTTTGTAATTCAATCACGAATAATATATTGACAATCTACAAATGAAATTCATTGTGATTGGTTGAAATGCAATACTCTAAGTGTAGTGATTTTTGGAGAATTTTTGGTTGCTTAATTTTATGAGTTGACTTTTTTAGACCACTTTTACACTAAAATCTTCAAAATTTTGGGTGAATCACTACAACATGAAATGAGGCATAAAAAATTCACAAATCATCCCCTTTCTAATCAGATCACATATGCATGAAGCTAACTTCCCATAGAATCTACAGTAAAAATTCAACCACTGCAAAAAGTGTATGACGGATGAGAAATTATGGATGAAATCTGTACATCGTCCAAAAATGGACGCTCAGGCAGTTAGGGGTTAAAACACCAAAATCATGTATCTTTATTAACTGGTACTGTACAGTATGCCTGTAGGAAAAGGGAAAAAATAGTCTGGCAATTTTCACTATTGAACATAAGTACCGGTAGTTTACTTTCTGCCCTATTTTCATTTTTATTTCAAAAACAGAAGGTGCACACCCCACACAGGCAATTCACGGAACACATCCATAAGTAACAACTACAGCTGGTTAATTGCTTTTTCAATATTACCAAAAAGTCTTATTGCATTCCAAATGTACATTTCCACTTGTGTTTTCTCGTTCACTCCGAGCACACACCACGCAGTAGTCAAACACCACGAGGTCCCTCCCTCCTCGTTGAGAAAGGGGCGTAAAAAATCAGCAATTTTAGGGGGAGTCAGTTTTATGAGCTCTCAATTAAGTAAGCTATCAAATCGGAACTAAGGTTGAGATCCTAGTCAGTCGACGAGTTAATCCTGAAGGGCATGAAATTAAGGAAATCAAAGGGGATTAACATGCTCCTCTCAGTCAATCAGTCGATAATGAGAACTAATGGACGGTCATGGCCATAAGATGACAAGCTTCAGGTTCATTCAGCTTTCGGCTTCGCCAGCAAAGCACTCACTGCCCCTTGTCACGCCATGGCCACCACCTAATAAACTGTATTAATACTTGATTCAATGTTGCTATCGGGCATGTTGAAGAGTTGCAGATGATTGTCATTGGTGTGCCCTCGATCCGGCACCACGAAGCTGCTGCTTGTTGGAACTGTTGGCAGCGGATGGGTGATCAAGCATCCCTCAGACTGCAACGGAAGATCCCAATTCCGTCAGCATCCTAACTCATTTTTTTGGAAAATAGGTCATGTTGATTATGAAAATTATATCCTGAGTTGATTTTAAGTCAACTATTAATAGTGGGTTTCACGCTTGTCTTTTCAAAAAGTTCAACAAACTCACTGAAATGACAAGTGTGACATCCACTAATAAAACTTTGAACCTACTGTATACAACTTGAATAATGCATACTTCAGTGTGTTGGATTCCCTTACCATCCCTGACAAGAAACGATTAAAATTTGATAATTTCAATAACTGTACAAGCTATGCTCAGTGTAATATGAATCGGTTGAAGATTCTCCTAGTACCTTAGTTCCAGTGACGGTCGACTGGACGGATCCGATGGAGTTGGCGGACACGCGAGGGCGGGATTTACAGATGCGTCGGTGGCGCTCCATTTCGTGCTGGCGGGCGAATTTGCTTTGGCAGAAGGGGCAGGAGATGTGCCAGTCCTCTCGCCTTTGATGCGCCAGGCTGTGCTTCCGGTGGTAGGACAGCACCCCCGAGTGAATCGTCTCAAACCGGCACATCATTCCGTTCACGGTGGGCTGGTTGCACACCAGGAACCGCGCGTTGTCCGAGTGCTTCTGTAGGACGTGTCGACGCAGTGTCTTGCTGGACTTGAAGGCTTTGTTGCATCCTGCCATCTTGCACACCAGCATCTCGGACTGTTCCTGTGTGCACAGACACGGTCCATATATGTTAATCAATAGTTGAACTCGTATTATTTCACCTTCCTGGATACAAGTCCATGTCATAGAGTCTAACTTACCTCTGAAAGGAGGCATCAAGAGTAGAACTGTCGCAACAGACTCTTCATTTACAGTGGTCTTAGGACCAGAGTTATCCTTCTTCTTCGATGTCATCTAGATATGATCATTCTTCTTTACGACGCAACAAATTCTAACTTTCATTGCAAAGCGATTGGTTGTTCAATAATTTCCAAATGCTGAAAACAATGGCATTCACCAGATATAAACTGTGCTTGTCATCGATTTCATGACCGATCACATTGGGACAGCCATTAGTAGAGCACCCTTCTATTCCGCCTGTACAGGCTGGAACTTCAATATCTAGTCAACGCGCTGAAAGGCAGGCAAGGTGCGCAATATAAGGGTGCTCTGATCATAAAAGATATTCCAACTTTTAATAGAGGCTGAAATTTAATTCAACAAAATTCTTTTTTTCTTTTTTAGGCACACATTAAACTTTGCATAGTGACAATCAATTACACTCATAAGTGCCCAAGTTAACCTCTAAGTGCTCAAATCAACCCTTAAATGCTGTTTGAAGGTTTTTATGGTATTGAAAGTTACGATAATCAATTATTGTCTCCAAAGCAAACTCCTTTTTAATTTGGGATCTTTGGGGTTAAAAGTGGTTTAATCTGTGCCCCAAAAAAATCAGTAAGAGGGACTTTAATGACAAGTGGGGTCCTTAATGTAACTTCTTAGTTTTACCTCATTCAAGCAATCGTGCTGAGAGGCAGAAGTGACGATGTCGGAGTCGTCGCACGTATCGTCGAGCGCTACTAATGCATGATCTCGTAGCAATTGCTCGAGCTCCAACACCCTTTGCTCTGCCCGAGTGGCACGCATGTTGAGTTCATTCAGTTTCAGAAGGACCACAGACCGGTCATTTTCCCATTCGTCCTGTAAAATACAAGATAAGAAAATAAGAAAAAAACAGTATTTCAGAAATCTCTCAAAGACCAGCCCTTCAGAATGCTGCAGAAGCCTCACTTTCTAATCTCTAACATTCATAGATACTGTCAGACCTGACCACTACTAATGCGTGATTTCAACCGCCACCTTCTTCGGTACCTGCAATTCTTGTAAACAACGTTCGGCCTTCACAATCATGATCTAAACCCACCTTTATAAATACTCTCGCCAAACATAACAGTGGATTGAAATTTTGAAATTATACTACAAACGGCGATTGAAGACTGGAACGGATACAGTTGCAGGGACACGGATACCAATGCATGCTTCCTCTTCCGGCTGTCCGCCTGTTCAGCAAAAGAAGTCGACGTCCTTGACTCAAAGTACGGGTCCACCTGCTTGAAGCTTATATCCTCCCATGAGGTCTCATCGGCCCATCTCTCCTTCGCCTCTAACGAATTCGTCAGTTCCTTCTCCAGCGTAGCACAATACTTGCACCACCCTTGATCAGGTCTGTCATTATAAAACACACGCAATTGCGACTCAGCACAAAATGCAACAAAATCAAGTAGATATGTTTCCATAACCTCAATGGAGCCCATTTCTCAACCAAGCACTGGATCTAGGTGAGCATGATTTTATCACATAATTTTTTCCTTTTCCACGTTATGGTGTCCTGAGAAAGATCCAATTGTTCAAGTTAAGTCCAATAACATGAAAGTACAACCTCGTTATGGAAATAACATGCCGTAGTTAGACATGCTGTATACATGGCTAACCAGGTTGTACTTTCTCATTACCAGACATAATCACCATAGTACGTTGGAGGTTGTTCAATCATGCTCAATCAAAAGAAGGACACCGTAGCGCTACAAGATCATGAGATAATTATAACTATGCTCTTCAAATCCAACGCTTGGCTGCCACCTCTACAGAAATGGCTTCATTGTGGTTATGTTTCTGTGACTGACTGCAGAAACGTCGTCACGTACTCAGCGAAAGCTGTCAGATTCAAGTGCACTAGGGGGCTCAACTTGCACGATGGACGAAGTTATTCTCACGCTAATGAATTGGAACTTTACCTGCCAGGACGTCTCGTGTCAGCAGACAATGCAACATCGAGAATCCGCTGGAAGATATTAGGGTCCGTTGCGGCAATTCCGTTAGTATTAGTAACATTAGTGCTGGACCACGGACACAATTGGCTGCGTACGACCACCGCGCCTCCCTCTACAGCAGCTTCAGCTGCAAGCTTTGATCCGGCCGCCGTCATGCCATTCCTGTTAAGCAGGAATGACCATTCCTTGGCCACGTCCGACTGGATTCCGTAACACCACAACCCTCGCGGTTGCTGTTGTTGTTGCTGTTGTTGCTGCTGCTGCTTCATCGCGTAGTCCACTGGCGTCATTAAACCGCTGGCTCCATTATTCAGTAATCCATACTGCTGAAAGTCTTGCGCCATGCCTTCACAAGATGGACTCGTATCAATATTACCAACCGGAATGCAACCTAACTGCATGCAACATCAATCTAATTTCGCGCTTGAAAACCACTTGAAGAAGACAAAGACATCAATGGCGGCTACTACACTCTATTACAAACAAAACTTTGAAAGACTAAAAACTCAGGGCAACGAAGAAACGAGATAGTAAAAGTCCGAGCACGTAACATCAATATAATTTGGAATTCAAAAACAACTTGAAGACGAGAGCAGGGGATAATGAGCAGGAGCGACTACACGCCATTCCAAACGAAAAATGAAAGTCTAGCAACGAAGAAGCGAGAAAGAAGTCAAAGGTACATAGTTTAAGAAGAGCGTGGCGACCATGAGATCGTGCAACTTGTGTCGTGCAGAAAGGAAAAATAAAATAAAAAAACGATACTGGTTCACTCACTACCTATACAGTTTACAACACTACTACAAAGCAGTCACTGATTGACTGCACTAATTGATATCAACACCCCTGAGGACCTCGTTTCCATAGAATGTATCGCACTAGTAGGCAATCAAAAGATCACAATGAGGAAGCAGAAGGGGGCGACCGAGGGCACTAGTTAATAACATTTCTAATGTCGAGTACGCACAAAATACTAAGTCATTGAGTAAGCGGGGAGCAGGAGAAGTTCTTTGGAAGCACTTGATAAAACGTGAACTGGTCACATTAACAATCAAGAGAGAAAACACAAACGAGATGATAACAAGCGAAATGCAGTGCCGCTCACCATGAATGGCAGGCAAGGGAAGACTCGAATCCGCTTGGCCAGCAGCAGTAGTGCTTTGGAGAGCCAACATTGGAAACACACTGTCGGCTACATTATAATACATGCTACCCGTACTTTGACACACCCGGTCCAGCCCTCTGCTTTCACAAATCATTTTCTTCCCTCCGTCCGTCGCCGCCTCTCTTCTTCACTACGACGTACTCCACACCATCATCACACCCCAATGACCACGCACCTCACCGCACAATTTTCAAAATTCTACTAGAGAAATCTCTTCTGGCAGCTTTCGTAGTCTTGTCAATACTGGAACAAAATTTCCTTAAGACAAATCTCTTAACAAATCTCTTCTGACAGTAACACACGCTGTGTTATTTGATCCGAGATCATGCATCCAGCTATGGAAGGGAAGCGCTCATCATCAATTCCGCCATCGAGGCGTACAATGCCGCTCCGCTCCTCACTCGTCCGGGATTAATATCCTCAGCAATGTGATTCCTCACCAAATCTTTTCCCTGCAAAAATTAAGTTCATGCAATGCAAGAACTGCGTCGTGCGCGATTCGCAAGTCGCGAAATTGCTGCTGCTGAGCATTTACGACACCGGCAAGTACGTGAAACAGTGAAAAAGCAAAGAAGATGCTACGGAACGCCATGGCGCGAACCGGATGACATGCCGCTCACGCCAAGAGTACGAACACAACCTTGGACGCGTTGTTGTCCATCTCCTGCACCAGAGAATCAAAATTTAAGTCATGGAACACAAGATTCGCACCACAAGCAGATCGAGATGCTGTATTTGAAGTAAAAAAATAAACACCATGAACCTCGTGTGTAGGACTCTTGTCCTGCGTCGTCGAAATTGCCGTAGGACCGGCCCCGAATGATTCACGAATCACGAGCCCCGTTTATAGTAAGACCTCGCACTATCGCCAGCTAAATCGGGAAGGTCGGGTCACGTAGAGCAAGGTGTGGCACGACTTGGAAAAGCAGAGCTACAAGAATAGCAAAGGCTGAGCCAGGCTTAACGGTTTGGTCGGATCTGAAGTGCCAGGCGTCGTCTCTCCCATGAGGAATCTTTGCAGTGGAGTAGTTTAATTATTTTTACCATCGAGTGACCTTTTTGGCACACAGAATGAGGGTCGCCCTATCGTTTGTTTTTTTTTTAAACAAATGGATGCTTTATTTTCATAAAGATTACAACATACACTGAGAAGAAGAGAGTGCATACCTGTACTTATCGCCGGATGGATTGACCCTGAGCTCCTAATCATTTCCTACCACCTGCACTTATTGTTCGTTTCAAAAAAAGAAAAGATAGGAAGGATGAAACAACGTTTTGGTAGTCCGTGGAGGCACTCATGAGTGAGCTGGTTGTGAGGAGGCGTTCCTTGTTCTTTGTTCGTTGTAAGGGTCCCGATTTTCCTGTTGAAAAGCCGATTTGCGAACGGTGAAGCAACAATTTCGTTAAACAACTTGTTGAAAGAATGAGGTGGCAGCCTAGCGACCGTCTGTTTGACCTCCGAAACGATAGGTTGGATATTTCTGTATACCTGGAGTGATTGCCGCTATCTGGAGGGTCACGAAAACGACAGGATTCAATCTTCTCCGCGAAAGCGAGGGCGGCGTTCCAGGTTGGGATTTAGCGCATGTCTGACGACGAGGAGAAAATTCAATTGATTCTTGAACGCTTTGCGAAGGAGTGAGCTATTCGACGACGACAACAACAACAGTGAAGATCGGATTGCACCGTCCAGCGCTGGCTTCACTTTGACTGACGGCTGCTCTTGAGTTTTTATTTTATTTAGGCACAAATTGAAAAGGATTTGACTGCTCTTGAGTTTTGCTACATTAAAGGTCAAAGGCACTGCGCGGAGCTGTCTTTCCCTGCCAGCGAGCTACCTTTCATGCTGCTCTTATCATTTTTGCCTTTTTCTCGCTTCTTCAATACTCGTTCTGACTCTCTCCTCGCCTCCACGGATCCCGTTCCACCACCCGGGGGTTGCTGCATGTTAGCCGCGACGACAGCCATGCCTAAAGGGGCAAGGGTTTGCCGAATTGAGGTGTGCTTATTCATTTATAGCACCGGAGCAATCACTCCTGTCCATTTCTAGAATCTCGATTTTTTGTTTTATTTTATTGTCAAAGTTTTAGACCGAAGCAATCACTTCCTTCCATTTTTAGAGTTCCTTCCGCATTTTAAATTTATTTTATTATCTTTTTCTTTTCTTTTTTGAAACAAATGAAATGTCATTCATTGAAAATAAAGAACATTATATATTTTATTTTATTATAAAAGTCAATTCCTCCGCGACTTCCGTGCTTTATTTATCCGGTGAGGCGAGTAAGTTATAAGCTTCCAGAATAGCAAAACCGAGCGTTCTGTGAGCAAGCGCCGAAAGAAATTAGATACTCTCGACCTCATGTCGGTGCTACGACCTTGACACGCTTTCCGAGAACAGATAACTTCGAGGGAACCCTGCAACGAGCCAGATTTCAATGAGAACTGAACAGAAATTCTTCGCCTTTTGCAACGTCGTAGCCGCTCTACGAACGGCTTCTTCGATCTTCATTCCGGGGGAGCGATCCTCGCAAGGGCGGGACATTGATCGTGCTAGCTAGGACAGCGGACATCCGGGTAAAGCAATCCAGCCTTGGAGAAAGCAACGCGACGGAGGAGGATAATAATAATAATAAAAACGCGAGAAGAAAGTCACGGTAATGACGGTACATTTTTATTCACATGCCATTCACAGTTCAAAATGATTAAACAGAAGTTGGATCTCTCACTGTACTGTACTGTACATCTCTGTTGCCCTAAGTTTGCGCTGTAGCGCCTTGAGCACAATCGTCTTCTCTATGCTACAGCGACTGCCTTCCCTCCCTCTGCAAAAATGGCAGTCGACATATTCATCGACAACTGAGCCTCCACATTTAAGGTGCAATGAATCTCTTTCACTACAGTACTCTGGTTTCGTAATTCTACTCCTGAAAGGAGCTGAGATTAACTGCTAATTCAACTCTAATTCTGTAGCATCGATCTTTGGCATTGATTCACATGAACAAATGCATTGATAATCAGTGAACAAACACTACAAGGAGAAGGCGTCACTTTTCACTCAGTAGGTGAGGTGAGGACAGCGCCACTTCGCACTCACTCCCCAGGCGCTCAAGACTTGGTGAGTGCAATTCGTCACGTAGGACAAGTGAATACAGTGAACTCTGATATTGTTTTGAGTGAGAAGTGAGGCCAGTAGTGAAGGGTAGGTGGTCAACACTGCTCTAGAATGTTAAGCAATCAATGTTTAATTTTGCAGGATTGCATGTTTTGGTAGTGGCAATACTGGCAACACAGCAAGGTGCTATAATTACACAAGCAAGGTATTGTTGTTCTATCTTCAGTATTCAGTTCTTGGCTTCTATTTGACAGAAGTAACAACTCTTCTGGCACGTTTTGTTCTGCTTCTCTCACCATACTACAAGGAGAGGGTGTTGCTTTTCACTCGTTCGGTGAGTTAAACAACGTCACTTCACACTCATTGCCCAGGCGCTCAAGACTTGGTGAGTGCGATTTGTCACGTAGGACAAGCGTGTACATTGTTCCAGATTCTTGCGAATGAGAAGCGACACCTTCACTAGTAGTGCCACCTCCACAAGCTTCTTAGCAGAGCCAGAAGAAGCATAAGCAGAAAATCCTTAATATTGCATGTCATTATATCATATCTATTTTTCTAAACCAGCTCCGATCTAAAGTCGTCACTAGAATTGTTGACATCATTTTACTTCAATATAGCCATTTCCAATACTTTTCATATTCACCAATTGTCTTTAAGCTACACTGACAGTGCATGTTACAAAATAAAGTTATATAGGATTATAGTTTTGTATTGAAGATGAATTTTTTTACTTACTATATTTCTATTATTGTTTCACCTTTTAATATGATGGGTTTAGTAAAGAGGAAAAATGTTGTATAATTGAGTTGTAACAAAATTGATAATATGAGAAAATGACTTAAAATGTTGCACTATAGAGGTTTCACAAAATATAAACAATATGAACATTAAAATATGTTCAATTGATTAAAAAAATAAAAAAAAATTAAACTACCAAATATATTACCAAAGAAACGGAGGAATTATCTTTATAAAGACTTGGAATAAGAATTTAAAAAAAGATTACAACACGACAAAGAATGCATAGCATAAAGAATCTACAAACTAATTGTTTTAGTTATCTATCTAAAGAAAGATCAAAGGACACTTGATACACTTGACACACTCAACACCTAACAATTGTAAATCTTTAGCATCTGTACTTCTAAGAAAAAGAACAAAAAATAAATAAAAAATAACAAAAAATAATTAGTTTTGAAATTTAGTTTTGTACAAACTAGCTATGTGGGTAAGGTGCTCATTGAAATTTTGATTCAAAGCTCATAGAAGTTTGAGGTTTTACAAGCTATTATTAACAATGTACCTATATAGTTTGTGGTTTTAGAGCATCTTCAATCGTACGGGAAATTTCATTGCATTAAAACTTCATCACTAGTGAGGACCACTTATTGAGAGGGTAGCGGGAGGATAGGTCACTTGATTATTTCATCCGTGCAATTTGCTATATTAACTTCCTACGAATCACTTGTCTCCTAGTGTGCAAAAGCAAAAAGAATTTTCATCATTTTATTATCTAACCTGCTAACTATAAAAGAACAACCACAACAAAAATTGATTATTTTCCGGGGCAAAAATACTCTTTTCATCCAAAAAACGCCATCCTCATCCATTTTTAAGGACATGTGGCGATGCTCTTACAAACCACTATATTGTACCCAAATTGTAAGAATATTTTCCAAGATTTCTCACTACAAAATCGTTTTTAAACAAAAAAAAACTCCATCTTTACTTTTAGAATTAGTATTTGCCGAATTTGCTCTTGGGATATGGAATCTACATAGAAGAAGGCCTCGAGGGGAGGGGATTCCAACATTTAAGGGCACTACGCCGAGGGCGTTAGCCCAAGGCTTTGCAGGGACCCCCAATCGGTGTGCTTTGAAAGATTTATGTCACGGAAATTTCTATCGGTGCATTCCACCAGTGTGGAATCGACATATTTTGATCCATCGGTGCATTCCACAGGTGTGTATTGCCTTCCCTTGTCAATGGGGAGATTCCACTGTAGGAGCAGATATTCACATACAGAAATCTTTCCAAGTGCTTTATGAAGCTGAGAAATACTCACAATCTTCATTTCCAAGCCCAAGAAGCACTGTCGATGATTCCAAATCTTCCTTGAGCAAGTTACAGCAATATGTCCAAATTGGCAGTGTAACTTTCATTTTCACAAAAGAATGTAAATAAACACAATGCATCCAAACCTTGAGATTAACCCTTTAACCCCTAAATGCCTAGAGCCCTCTCCAAATTCGGCAGTTTTGCAAAGATGCATTATATAATGCAACTTAGAGGGATATTTTGAACTTGATATATGAATAAAAGTTGTACATTATGAATTTTAGATTCTATCCATACGATTAAATCTATGATTGCTATTACCAATAATTTTGTATGAAATTTGAAACGTGAAATTCAAAATTATTTTGTAATTCAATCACGAATAAGATATTGACAATCTACGGATGAATTTTTTTGTGATTGGTTGAAATGTAATACTCTAAGTGTAGTGATTTTTGGAGAATTTTTGGTTGCTTAATTTTATGAGTTAACTCTTTTTAGAGCACTTTTACACTGAAATCTTCAAAATTTTGGGTGAATCACTACAACATGAAATGAGGCATAAAATTTTCACAAATCATCCCCTTTCTAATCGGATCACATATGCATGAAGCTAACTTCCCATAGAATCTACAGTAAAAATTCCACACTGCTATAAGTGCATGACGGATGAGAAATTATGGATGAAATCTGTACATCGTCCAAAAAATGGACGCTTAGGCAGTTAGGGGTTAACGTCCCAATTCAACTAACACAAGAATGAAAAGAAATTTGGATGGATGGAAAACTGTACAGATGTAGTCAAGAGAAAGGTTGCAATTTGTTCGTCATCCAATATATGAAATCAGGCGCTAAAGGGTTAACAACCCATATTGTATGCAAATTTCTATCCTTCCGTCATAGAATTACAAGTATCTATTATATGATGCACAATGGAGCACGCACACATGCACACTCCCCATGACAGTTCCGGAGTCACTCCAAGTAACTATTATATGATGCACAGTGGAGCACGCACACATGCACATTCCCATGACAGTTCCAAAGTCACTCTCGCATGAGCCTACCTAATCTATTATATAACACACAATGGTGCACACACGCTCCCAAAGACAGTTTCGCTGAAGGAACTGAAGGAATGGTCGTAATAGAATCTATTGTAAAGTATTTACAGTTATGCACAAGATATGCTGACTTGCAATACGTTCGCGAGACCTATACACTGTAATTTTTCATTGTTATCTCTCTAAATGATTACGCTCTTTTCCAGACAAGTGAAGGGAGACGGCAAAGCTCCTGGGATGGAAAATAGTCAAATGGGTTTTGAGAAACCTTGCTAATTACATCAATTTATTCACATGATATGCTGAAACAGTTCAAAATGATTGAACACATTGGTACAAAAGCTCATCCTGAACTCCTATGAAACACAGAAGGGCAGGAAGAGCATAGAAATTAGGATCTCGGACCAGGCTTCTTGCTCTTCCCTCTCTTCCAAAAATGGTTCTCCCCTCTTAAAAAAAATCCAAACACTTAACCCAAATGAGATCCAGTATAGCAGAAATTTTGATCACAAGGGGATCCACCTGGAGTCCGCGAGCAGGCCTGGAGTTCTCTAGGAATCACATGCGTGGCGTACTGGAGTGCACCCTTGTTGTCATGCTTGTTGCTGAAGTGGCAACATAACAAGGTTCAATACTCAATTCTTGGTTTTTTCTGTGCAGGACCCGTTAATTTCAACAGATTTTCGGGCACATCTTGCTCTGCTTCCCTCAACACCTCCACCAGCTCCTTCGCCCGAGCCTGCAAAGCCAAGAAAATGCACAGAGACTTAACAGCAAAAGACTGCATTTCAGGTTACAGTGTACCCTCCATACAATGACACTCCATAATATGACAATATTATTGTTTCAAGCAATACACGTGACAAGTCATTTTGGTGATTAATCCATGCCTGCCACTTTTAAGTTAGGGCTTCTCAAACATGTCATAATAGAGAGGGACAACTGTATTCCATTGTCCTTAAAAGGTAATAAAGTGCTATGAATGTGGGAGGTCGGACTAGTGATTTCATTACTGGACAAAGGCATGCTAAGATTTGCAAACCGACCAATGATTCTTGAGCTAGCAAAAGCATTGCAGACCAATGTGCAGAAGGATCTGTTGTGTCCCAACTTCCCAAGGTGAAACTCCAGACACGTTCAGTAGTAACGACCATTATCACTGCCTGTTGGCATCATTGAAATTTCATACCTGATTTGCTGGCATGAAGAAAGTGTGCATGATGCCCTTTCTCCCAATCCTCCCTGTTTGACGTAGTCGACAGGCATAGTCTTCAAAAGTATAGGGGAAGCTGTAATTGATGACATAATCCACATTTGGGATAACGAGGCCCCTTGCTGCAACATCTGTTGCAACCTACAATAGTTGAAAGTTCATGGATCAGTTTCTCCATCACATGCATTCGAAGAAATCTGACATCCTGACCCAAGATCGAATAGAGACTAGAAGTACTCCGAAGAACTCACCAAGATTGAGCTTGAACCCTTCTGAAAAGAAACAACTGCTTTGTTACGATCGGCTTCAAATATTCCACCGTGTACCGCAGCTACTTTCCACCCTCTGAGGTCAAGCAACGATCAGATCAGGTACATACAACTACCAGAAACTGATAATTAGAAGAAAAGTTTGAATGCCAGGGATGTCGTGCGCTCTATTAAAGCATTCACAGACACAAGAATTCTCCATTATAGCAGCTTCCTTTTCAAGTTACTTGACAATTGCAGTGAGTGCTCACCTTTGTTGCAGCAAGCCTTCTACATGAAGAGCTTCTTCTTTGTAAAGGACATAAACTAGAACCCGATTCCTACGGGACAAAAAATTATAGTCAGAAATAATAATAGCAGTCAAAATTCTGCCCAAGTACATCAGATCAAGTCTTTCGTGGATAAATCAGAGAGTGCACTTTGACTCATCCCCATATGCAGCAAGATGGACTGAAAAGGGTGGGAAATTGGTGTACTTCTTGCCCTTCTGGAACATTCGTAGCAGAGCCGTTAACCTTGTATCTCTGTCTGAATCCTCCAGAACCTGTTGTGCAAAGTATGTTAGAATTCAGAGTTAATCAGGAAACGGATGTCAATCTCAACTTGTGGTGTCAAGAAGAATTAGAGCTTCAGCAATCTAGTTTAAGCCCATGAAAGATTTACCTCAACAATCTGAGTTACGTCTTTCTCCTCATCAATCTGCTCTGGCACTACTACAGGGTTTTTGACACTGATCTGCAGAACCAATAGGTTTGGATTCAGAAACAGATACCGGTATGCTGAAATTTCATTAAAGATTTTCAAAAGCATGATACTGGCCAACACTATGACCTACAAAGCTGAGCCATATTATCTACTAGATTAATGTCCTTCCATGAGACCACTATCATGATGCATCGATCTCAGTCGGTTAACAATGCAAGTAAAACAACCTAAGTCAAACTTACTACATAACCGCATAAGTTCTTGAAGAAAATTGACCACATCAACAAGGAGGTTGCTGTGGAATGTAGAAACTTAGATACCTTCACGAGATCAATCTCAGAAACTAAATCCTTGACTAGTTGCTCGATTTCAGGTTCCCATGTTGATGAGAATACTCCAATTTGCCGGCCTGAGATGAAAATAAAGGCCACAATGAACCCAGTGAGCATATTGACTCTGTACAAATTCCACACTTCGATTGGTATCATAATTGAAGGTCTTGAAACAACCTTACAGAAGGCTTGAAAACCTTGGATGTAAATGGCTCATTGAATTTGCGATGTCATGTGACTGCCAAGCCCTGAGATATAATTTAACCGACAGGACCTATAAATACTGTATGCATAGTTGGTTGAAAGTGAGTTGGTAAGGGTTAAAGAAGGATAGAATAACATACAAGTAGGTGCTTGATCAAGAATGGCACGCAGGGATGCCTCCATTCCATTCTGAAGCATACAATCTGCCCCAGCTAGTACCTGGATTGGGATCATTTTCATGTATATGTCACGGGTGTTTGCTATTCATATCTAGGACAGTATGAATTTATCCCTCCAACATTCACCAGTCTTCAAATTCAAATTTAATGAATCATGTATCCATAAATAAATGGAAGAACGAAGTGGACATTAAACAGGGCACAGGGAATACTCTACAAATTAAAAAAGGGCATTATAGAACTCACAATAAACGACACAAGATCAAGCGACCATCTACCATCCTCCACCATCTTTTGCAAGCAGCTTGGGGTGGTTACGAGAACTGCCTGCCTCACATTACATAAACCAAAGCAAATTGTTAGAACGACCTCATCTGCATTGATTACCAGTTCAACACCTTGGTACCTTGAGTCACAACGCTGAGAAGAGTGGCTGTTCTCGAAACATACAATTTGAGGTTCTAGTACTAAATTTTAACTGAACGGGAAAACATCTCAATGAACTCTTTTCCAATAATCTGCAAAGAACGAGAACATTAGTTGCTGGAATACAGAACCAATTCTAACGCAGAACTTATGTGGCAGGCAAGGTTCATATGGGTCTCACCACTCCAGGCTTGACTGTGTTCATCTTTGATGTGGTATCCGATGTTGAGCTTCCAATCTTCACGCGTAAAGGACTAAATGATCCCTCAAACACGTCTGTAACCTGCACTGTGCAGCAATTTAGACACAGGCCCAATCAAATTGAGTGAAAAAGTGACAGTACGAGAATTGAATACGTCATTGCTAACAAACATCAAGGGTCCAAACATGATGTTCAATGTGACTAGTCATACCCAGAAAACCATGTCACCCCAGACAAAAAGGACAAAATTCCAACCATAAAGTCACCTGTTGCACAAGCTCGTCAGATGACACCAGGACAAGGCCTATAGGTGAGGGCCTCTTCCGCACGTAGCTTTTCTTCTTCTTCATTGCATGCACCAGAACAGCCACTCCATAAGCCAGTATTTGTTCTGTATAATAGCACAGAGGAAATACATAACCTCGTTAGAACCGGATCAAAATTCCCGCCCCCATGAATCTGAGATAGATTAGACGCCCTTCTCAACCAGACAAGAGAAGAAGTTTAATAGATAGGCATGCAGTTACTAGAACTTCGGCATAATGGGAAGCAATCCTTGAAATTGTAACATTGGTGGCAGATCATTCCGCTGTTGATTAACTGATTCTAAGATCACCGTGAGATGCAAACTTAGATATGGCATTACAACATGTGCACATGTAAGAGTTTCAATAGATTACTCTACGCAGTGTAAATCATGAAGAAACAAAATACAGGCATGCAAGCTCACCAGTAGGTGAGTCAGAAATGGCGACAAGATTGCAACCCGCCAAAAGGTAGGGCAAGGAATGTGATTGAATTGTTGATGGCTTCCCAAGATTCTTGCAGCAATCCTTCACCTTTGTCGGAATGTCTGCTTCATCAAAATTGGCTATGGCCTTCAGAAGAGGATCGTCAGATTCTCGGCCTGATACATCCACACAAACCAGGTCTTCGTGCCCGACCACTGACCTCTGGGAATCCTCATCGATTACGTGGCCGTCATCCCGGTCGTCACATTCGTCGATGTCCAACTTCAACGAACTGGTATGAGCTGTTTCTGCGCCAACCTTTGAATCTGTCGAGTTACACTCAGCTTGAGAGGATTGCACGGGGCTTGCTATGGATTCTTCATCTATGTTCTCCTTCCAACTGCGCTTCTGCCCCCTTTGTAATGGAGTTCTATAGAGAAGATTATTGCTCTTGATAGTATCCGCTATCTCGCTACATGAAACAGGCTCAACATTGCAGTTGCTCGAATTCTTCGAGCTAGGTAGGCCGACACTTAGGCCAGACTCGTGGGCATCTTTCCGAGTTGCAGAAATGGAGCTGGATTTCACCATGAGTTTGGCATGGTGGGTTCCATCTGACCTGGATTCAAGTCCTCCATCGGTTACGATGGCAACATTGGAAGAGACAACAGTTTCCACGAGCGAAGCACATTCGGCATCTGGAATGAGCGGTTTGGCAAAATCGACGAGACTCCTCTCAGAAGGTGTAGCCAATTTGGCTGGTGTTGTGAGCTGAGGCAATTTTGCACCTTCCTTCTGCGCTCTGATCTCCCTTTTAAATCGCTCATACTCCTCCTCTAGAGAGTTCTCGAAAGTGGACGGAATTGCGTGGACCCCGTCCGGCAAGTCTTTCTTCGCGCTTAGGAACGCGTCGTCTTTGTTAATGCTTTTGGCTATGTCATCAGCTTTAGTGTCTTTGGCCCTGCCCTTCCTCACGGTCTGTCGCACGGTTCGCTTCACGGTTTGGACATCAGCTACGGAATGCTTCGAGACTTGCTCAATAACTCGGGGCATTCTTTGGGAATTGAGTACCTCAGCAGTGCTACCACAGTCATCTCCCGCATGATTGACGCTGTCTTGCAAGTTCTCCTTACCGGAGTTGATGGAATCGTCATTTTCATAGGATCCAGGTATCTTTACATCTTCAGCGTCTTTCATCCTTCCTTTCCTCACGGTCTGTCGCACGGTTCGCTTCACGGCTTCGACATCACCTACGGATTGCTTCGAGACTTGCTCAATAACTCGGGGCTTTCTTTGGGAATTGCGTACCTCAGCAGTGCTACCACAGTCATCTCCCGCATGATTGACGCTGTCTTGCAAGATCTCCTTACCGGAGTTGATGGCATCGTCATTTTCATAGGATCCAGGTATCTTTACATCTTCAGCGTCTTTCATCCTTCCTTTTCTAACTGTCTGTCGCACAATCCGAGTGAGAGCCTGCGCATCACTACCGACCACCAATGGTAGCAGCTGACTGTTATTTCGAAAATTGCAGGTCTTTCCCTCGTCGATATCTTCCGAATAATTGACAGCTTTCCGTGCCCCTCTGGAAGCATTTCTTCTCAGCGACTGTGCCATCTCAAAATGCAAGTGGACAGCATTTAATGTTGAGTCAGTGTCGTTACCCATCATCTTTTCAATGCTCAATCAACATTTCAATCATGATCCATTCAAGATTCATTGAACACACTAAAATATATACAAACAAAAGATTAAAATTGAACTCTGTTTGATTCAATGTTGTGATTGAATTCAATAAGAATCAGTCCTGATGTATGGATCTACAGGTTTGTGATGGGCACCTGTGTAAGCTCGGCCAGGTTTCCTCGAGCGACCTTCGTGACAGAATGTGTGCTCCTCAACGGCCCTTCCGCACAACTGTCGTGATTGGATGCAGACGTGACACTTTTGAGGGTCGATGCTCCTAATTCATCCGCTCTCGCAATTCCCTTTCCAGTACCCTTCTTGCCCTTTGCTTTCGCCACAACCACATCAGTTGTTCTGGTATCTCTTCCTGCACCGGGAGTCTGCAAGGCCGCATTTTTGGCACCCTTGTCATCAGCAATTTGACTCTCCATATGATCCTGGAGAGGCTTTAACGGTACCTTCCTGCCTTGCTTCACTCCATTAGCCGGCCGCCCTTTCAAGCTTGATATAGTCATAGGCCCTCTCTTCACAACAGTCTTGGTTTTCTGAACCGATTCGCTCTCCCGAACCTGGTCCGACGCACTAGCATTAAGGTTTTCAATTCCCACTGCTTGGACTGATGACGGTGAAGCCTCCCCACGTTTCGTAACCTCTTGAGGGCCCTCAGTGGCTCTGCTTTTCTTTGGCTCCGTCCTCCTTTTTGTCACAGTGGTGAGCTTCAATTTAGATTCTGCCTCTGCTAAATTCTCCCTCGGGTTAGCCCCCTGTTTCTGTGCAACAGACCTCTTTGAAGCTTTTGATCCACTTCGATCCGACACACTAGCATCAAGGTTTTCAATTCCCACTGCTTGGACGGATGACGGTGAAGCCTCCCCACATTTCGTAACCTCTTGAAGACCCTCAGTAGCTCTGCTTTTCTTTGCTTTCGCTGGCTCTGTCCTCCCTCTCGTCACAGTGGTGAGCTTCAATTTAGGTTCTGCCTCTGCTAAATTCTCCCTTGGGTTAGCCCCCTGTTTCTGTGCAACAGACCTCTTTGAAGCTTTTGATCCACTTGGCTCCGACACACTACTATCAAGGTTTTCAATTCCCACTGCTTGGACTGATGACGGTGAAGCCTCCTCACATTTCGTAACCTCAGTGGCACTGCTTTTCTTTGCTTTCGCTGGCTCCGTCCTCCTTTTCGTCACAGTGGTAAGCTTCAATTTAGATTCTGCCTCTGCTAAATTCTCAGCCCCCTGTTTCTGTGCAACAGACCTCTTTGAAGCTTTTGATCCACCTGACTCCTGCTTCTGTTCGACGGCATTACTTTCATGCTGATCGCCTTCCAACTCTTCCGCGCTCGTCTGTATTTCCTTGACAATTTTCTTAGTGAGTTTGCTCTCAACTTGTACTCTAGGTTTCGGCGTCACACCTTTCTTCTTTGCCACTGACTTGCTCTCCACATCCCCAAACTTCGATTCCAGTTGCACTTGCTCCTTCGCCTTCCTGCCCCGAACCGACTTCACCACTTCCGCAACAGCACCAGCCGCCGGGGTTTTTGATCGCTCTAGTGAAGAGGGAGTGCCAGCAACCTGCTTGGTAGCAACCTTGCCTCTGCTCTCCTTCAAGTCGGTAACCAGATGATCATCCTTTGTATTGGTCACATCTGCCAAAGCTGCTCTTGTTCTTCCTGGACGAGGCGGGCGCACAGTTGTTGCCATTGCTGACCCTCTCCCTGCACACACAAAACACATACAGGATCTCCATTACATTGTAATCCTAGGTCTCTATCGTAATGCAACCAATGCAAACTAATCTGCAAACCAATACAAAAATGTTCTAAACTCACGTTGCGCTACTAGCACCGCATACGGAATACTGAAGTGATCATCGCGAAGTGTAATCCTAGTTTCTAAGCATTAAGCAAGATACTGAAGCACAATGATAAACCCCATCACTCACAAAATTCGACATTAAACATCCTACAATTTGAATGTTTTAAGATTTTTCAATTTTCAAATGTGTAATTACTGTTTACGAACCCAGTTGAAAAAACGCAGTGAAAGGAAATCAGAAACGAAATCGAAATATCGTGAGAACGGATATTCCTGTTCCCGTAACTAATCTTACCTCGAGGGATCCAAACTTCCAAAGCCTAAACCGAGACTAAGAACGAGCTACATCGTACTCTGTTCCCAGGGCTGATACGCTCACGGTGTTGTAAGCAACAAGGCAATACATTGAAGCGCAATGAGAAACCCTATCATTGACAAATTCAGCTACCCCGACAAATCCAAAGCAACTAGAAATGAGCTACGTCATACTATGTTTCCAGGACGGATATTCTCACAAAGTGGACTCAGCTCCGCGAATGTAATCGCCAGGACCGAAAACTCAATTCCAACTGAATGCAATGGAAACAAAATGAAAAGCTCAAGGTGGAAGTGGCGCTCACCCTCCTCCAAGGCAGAAGCTGCTAATGGCCCTCGATCAGTTCCCTTATGGCGGTAAGCATTTAGAAAAAGACGTTGAAGCGCAATGTGAAACTCTATCAATGACAAAATCCGCTATTAAACATACAGACCCTGAAAAATCCAAAGCCACAACAAATGAGCTACGTCAAACTATGATACCAGGACCGATATTCTCACTGCATTCAGCTCATCTCTGGGACCGAAAACAGAATTCCGAACGAATGCAATGGAACGAATCAAAAAAAACTAGGGGTGGAAGAGAAGCTCACCCCCCTCTCCAAGGCAAGCTGCTAACGGTCCTCGATCAGTTCCATTTCATCCGCAATGGCGGTAAGCATTTGTGAAACCCTATCAATGGCAAAATCAGCTATTAAGGTTCATAAAAGGAAGGTCCCCGAGAAATCCAAAGCCACAATAAATGAGCTACGTCATACTATGATGCCAGGAGCGACATTCTCACTGCCGTAACAAAGTGGATTCAGCTCATTTCTGGGACCGAAAACAGTATTCCAACGAATGCACTAGGACGAAATCAAAAAAAAAAACAAAAAAAAAAAAGCTAGCGGTGGAAAAGACATTCTCTTCAAGGCAGAAGCTGCTACCGGTCCTCGATCAGCTCTCTTTCATCCGCAATGGCGGGCAACCACGAAGCATGGAGAATAGGAATGGGGCGGCGATGGCGATGGCATGGAGCAGGAGCAACCGACGAGGGCGGAAAATTTGAAAACTGGAGGCGCCAACGGAAACTCTGTGGCTTTTAAATGCGTTCACACCGGCAGCTAGGAACTTCTCAAATTTTCAAAATGACTATTCAAACAACTAGCTCAACTTGTCTCAGGGGATAGGAAGGGCCGGTTGGTTGGTACAAACTTTCCTGCCATGATAACTCACTAGCAGCACCAAGCCATGTGTATCACACGCCCTTCACCAACCAACCAAAGAACTCATGACTTGGTGATAAAACTTTACACTAAACATACCTTTATACAAACTAGCATCCACCCATCATTACTTCGCTTTTTTTTTTTTTTTTTTTCCTTTGTTTTTTCCTTTGTTACTGTCACTGTTACTTTGTTTTGGTTACTATAGTGTCCATCCTCGAAAGGGGGGAGTAGTTTTGTTCCAATGTCCCTTTGTCCGGTGGGCATCGGGTCATTAACATTACGAACGGACACTTTATTCACGCCGGCCCTTATTTAGAGTTGGTGTTTCTACTCTTCAAAATGACTGCAAAACTGACACCGATTATAGTATTTAGTCCGAGATGCACTACACTAAATAGTGTATTTAGTGTGAGATAATTATAAGATTTGAAAATGTTATAGATTTTTACCCTCGACAAAAAAATTTACCAAAGACATTGATTCCAATACTATTGAAAGATCCCCATCTTGACCAATATAGAGGGTAAAAAAATTGGTCAACAGTAAAAACTTACAACATGTTTATGTAAATTAGTGTATCTCACACTAAATACACTATTTAGAGTAATTGTTTTATAAGGGCCTCCTTACACTAGAGGCGAGAAGCCATGAGGAGAGAAATTTCAACCAATGAGAAATTGGTCTTGTCTGTTTCTAGGCCTCCCATTGCCTGAAATTTCTTTCCTCACGGCTTCTCGCCTCTAGTGTAAAGAGGCCTTGATGACTATAACATTTTAGGTAGAATGAATCATTTTACCAAGTATATTTATCGATGTTCTCCTACATGTGCCCCAGTACATGTGTTGTACCAAAATCTTCAATCTTGGTTTAAAAATTTTCCTTGCGTAAAAAGTTATAGCCTTAAATAAATAGTTAGTGTGGTTTGGACTAAATACTATAATGGGTGTATTGATATGTTGAATATTCAAAGCGCCTTCGTAGGGGGGAGAGCATTACAGTTCTTCTTAATGGTACCTAGTAGTAGACTAGGTAGTTATAGAATTCACCTTTGAGATAAAGCATTGAGGTAGCATGCGTTGTTTAGGTTCCGGTGACATATTTAATGGCACTATTTACCACCACACTAAATTACTTACATTTTACGACATAGATAAATATTTTTGACGATAAACTTAGATGAATATTTATGACAATAAAGGAATAAGGCTTTTGTCCATCTTCATATTTTCATCTATTTGAGTCAAATTCGAACTTGTAACATATTTCAGTCAAATTTGAATTTGTATATTTTCAACCATTTGAGCAACTTTTCATTCAAATATAACAATTTCATCTAAAATTTAAATGCATTAGGAGAGATATGGGACCTCAAGAAGGCCCCCACTTTGAACCAGCTGAATTCAACTGACTAGATTAAAATAATAATTTATTTACTTTTACAAAAACTTAATTTTTTTTTTTTAAATCAAATAATAAAAAAATCGAAGTCTGACATGGACAACCGTTTGCCACGTCAGACTGCAATTTTATTTTATATTTTTATTAAAAATAATATTATTATTATTATATTTGTTATTGGTTTACTGCTGATGAGCAATTTGACAAAAGGAAAGGAGCCTTCTTGAGGCCCCATATCTCTTCTAACAAAAGTGCTACAATGTTTGTTTCACTAGTGCCACATGTTCATCTATTATATTAAATACACATTGTCACGCGATCTATCACAACCCCGTTGTCACGAAAACAAACACATTTTCATCCCAAATGTTTCCATCCAAACTTGACGATACCATGTTTGAGGCGTCCCAATGCATTCCTGCATGCATTGATGTTGAATGCAACGAGCACTTTTCTATGCTCTCCTTTCTTCATTGTTAACACCCAATTCGCTAATTTTGCACTTGGCCATATAATCATGCACTTGGCCCCCAAGCGCATTAAAAAAATTGTTTGAAAAAATCTCTTAAAAACAGGGATTTCTGTCTTTTTACAATCCCTTACGCTCTAAAGAAACAATTATTTAATTTATTTCTCATCCTTATCTTTATCTTTTATTTTATCTTTATCTTTATCTTATCTTTTTTTTTCTTTTATCTTGTTTTTTTTTCTTGTCTTTTTTCTTGTCTTTTTTTTGTCTTCTTTCTTCTTTTCCTTCTAGTCTTCCAATAGTCTTCCTTTTTCTTTCTTCACCTTGCCATTTTTGGAGTTTAAACGATAATTTTAAAAATAAAAATAAAAATCAGGGAGCAGGCTGAATCCAGTACGGGCCCGGAAGAAAAAAAAACGATTTTTTTTTTAAAAAATTATTATTATTATTATTATTTTATTTTATTTTTTTCCGATTTTTCTGGGCTGGGATGTCAGGGACACAAGAACTCAAGAACAAGAACAAGAGAACAAGAACAAGAGCATGAACAAGGATCCAAGAACAAGAAGTGCAATAGTACACAAGAGTGGTTCTCAAGAAAGTATATTGAACTAAATAGATAGTTGAACAAGACAAGGCATCAAGGTTGCTCCTAAACTGGTGTTGACGAGAGTGAGGAGTCCCTCATCTCGTCCCCTAGATATACTAGTACTAAGGAAGCTTCTGAAGGAGCTTCCTAGAGACTATGAAAGTCCCTAGGAAGTATCTAGAAAGGTCCTAAAAGTCAAAGGACCTATAGAACTTCTAGAAGTATTCTAGAAGGTTCTATGTCGGTGGCAATACCCATCACGAACTAGTTTGGACAATAACTTATCACTGGACAATACGGCAATACCCATCACGAACTAGTTTGGACAATAACTTATCACTGGACAATACGGCAATACCCATCACGAACTAGTTTGGACAATAACTTATCTTTGGACAACTACGGCAATACCCATCACGAACTAGTTTGGACAATAACTTATCTCTGGACAATTACGGCAATACCCATCACGAACTAGTCTTGAACAATAACATATCTCTGGCTTCAAGGCCTAGTCTTTGCAATACCCATCTCAAGGTTCTATGTCCGTGACATGGGAGGGTTTACGCGCGCGGACCCTACTCTTTTTTTGATCCACTCTCCTTCCCTCCTCTCCTTTTTTTTTCCCCCTCTCCCCTTTATAAACCCTCCCTCATTCTCCCTCCCTCGCTCTTCTTTCCTCCTCTCTCTTCTTCCTTTATATTGAGGAGAAGGGAGAAGGAAGAAAGGGAGAAGAACAAGAGAGGAAAAGGGGAGGAAGGAGAGTGTGAGGGAGGGAGAGTGAGAGAGGCTTTATATAGGGGAGAGGGGGAGTGAGGGAGGGAGGGTCAAAATAAGAGTAGGGTCCGCGCGCGCGGACCCTCCTTGCCCGGAAAAACCGGAAAAAAAAAAAAAAAAAAAAAAACTTTTTTTTTTTTTTTTGGTTTTTTTATTTTATTGGCAACGTAAAGAAGAAAAAGGAAGACAAGTGGAAGACTAGAAGAAAAAAGAAGAAGGAAGACAAGAGGAAGACAAGAAAGAAGACAAGGAAAAAAACAAGATAAAAGAAAAAGAAAAGATAAAGATAAAAGATAAAAGATAAAGATAAAGATAGAAAATAAAATAAATAATTGTTTCTTTACAATGAAGAGATTGTAGAAAGACAAAAATCCCTGTTTTTTTACAGATTTTTTCAAACAAATTTTTTTAAAGCCAAGTTTGCTCATGAAATGAGTGCACTTGGCCAAGTGCAAAATTAGGGAATTGGGTGTTTGTTGCAATGCAAAAGGTCTATGCTAGTATGTTCATATTTTCATTCATTTGAGTCAAATCTGAACTTACATACTTTTAACTGTTTAAGCAAATTTTTGTTTAAATATAACAACTTCATTCAAAATCTAGACGAAAGTGTTACAATGTTTGTTTTACTAGTGCCACCTATTCAAAAAATGAAAATAAATTCCTACCTAGAACACAAGTATTACCGTAGTGGAAAGTAGGTTCAATTAGAAAATAAATTAAACGACAAAATTTGTGGAAAACTATTTTTTCATAAAAATTGCATGATAAAAACTAATAAATAATTAATCTTATATAATATTTGCAAATATTTCATCTTTGAACCTTCAATATCTTTTGAAAAAAATAATTAAAAGATAAATTGATACAATGTACCAACCTTATCCTCCAGATAGATAGGAACTCCGGTCCAGTATTACTAGGCCGGCGTGAATAAAGTGTCTGTTCGTTTAGCCATTAATCCAGTGCCCACAGAGCAAAGGGTTAATGGTGCAAAACTACTCTCCCCTTTCAGGAATAGACACTCTAAAAGAAACCATAAACCAAATGACTAAGCTAACCTAACATGGAGATCATGGAAAACTCGAGTTTCTTTTGGGGTATAAATGGGGTTGGTAGGAGAGAGTGGTCGCCAAGTCACTATTTCAATGGTTGGTTGTGTATGAAGTGAGATGTTGCAGTAAAGTGGTTCGGGTTCGATTCCCGTGGGGTCCGTGTGAGCATTTATGTAATATGAGTAACTTAGTGCTGTTGGTGAGTTATCATAGGCAGGAAATTTGTAGCAACCAACCGGCCCCATCCTATAACCTGAGACAAGTGTGGAGTGGTTATTACTGCTATCACACAACCCCCCCTCCACCTTTTCTTTTTGGAGATTTTATTGCTCAAGTGGCAGAGGTTGGTTATTTTCGATTTTTTGTTTGTGTAGGAGAATTGATCCTGCGTGATGTATTGCAATGGTGTTAATTTTTTTAGATCTTATGTATAAGGGTTTTTGGAATTTTAAATTTGTCTTCAAGATTTTTCATGGAGGGAGCGTGAGTAGTTCCGCGCGCGCCTGCCGTGATGATGAGGATGGGGTCTACTTTCCAGCCTAAAGCTAGTATGTCGTTAAGTAGTGGTTGGTATTTTGCAATTTTAGTAGTTACAGTGTCTTGAGAGAATCTATCATTGGTGTATGTGAATTCAATAAATTGTATTGTGAGATGATCTTGTGGTAATGTAGGTGGGGTACTTTTATATGGGAGGCCTTTGATACAAAGGATATCTGGTTTTAGTTGGACGTTACATTGGCATCTATGATTAATGCATGTGCATGGGAGGAGCCATGTGGGTACTGTGTTTTCTGGTGGGTTGTTATTGAACGTGCCTGCGTTCATGAGGATGTAGCATCTGGATTTGTATGTAGACAATATTAATTTGCGAAGTGTCCATACTGCTTTGTTATGTCTTTTAACTCTAATTGCATGTATGTGGTGATGATTGCATTTGAGAAGTACGTGGAACCAGGTGTCAGTGTCGTGTGAGTTACAGATGGGGCATGTGATGGAAGGGAATCGTTCTATGCCAAAAAATAGTTGTTTCCTAGCATTGCCCATGTATTGGCTCGTTTTGAACTTTAGTATGGCGGTTTTTTGCGAATCTGTGATGGCGGGATTAGTCCAAAAATCGTTAGAGAGATCATTGTCTATGTCGGGGTTTGTGGTCCATTTGCTAATGTTGGGGAACCTTATCCTCCACTTACAGTATTATTACTTTAGTTACATCATTTGAACCATGTGCTCTCGTACAACATCCATACCCTGCAATCACAAGAGCCCTTTTTACACCTAGTGATCCACACAATCATTTTGTTGCCGCTACTTGTCTTTGGGCAACATTTTGAAGCGGTCAATAACTTCTTTTTTTCAAAATTGTGTATATAGTGAAATGAAATATCTTTGTGTATGTTTATTAAAAATTGAAATTGCTATTTCTTTACTTTTTTAATGAAAAAAAACATTAAAAGTGCAATATTCTTGTAGTGTTGAAAATTAGAAGAAGGTAACTATGTTTGCAGGATCAAATCTTTGTTTTTCATTTTTTGCTGGTTAATATAATGTGAAATTTTAGAAAATCATTAAATATATATCTATATATATATATGTATGTCAAAATTATAAAATGTATTTTTGGTGATTTTTTTAAAATAACACCCTTTTATATTGATTTGATAAATATCTATAATTTTTTATGTATATGTTACTTCTATTTTTGATATGCAACATAATCTCTTTCCATGAAAACTTCAAAAACTTGTAATAGATATTTGACTAATTATGAACAAAACGGTAAATTCTAAACAATTTGCAAAAATCAACGAAAATGCTCAATTTTGAACAATTGTAACTTTTGTCAATGGGCAATTGAGGGTTTATAGGTGGATAGTCGAGTGTATGAGCAGACAACCGATACTTTGTTAAAAATATTTAGTTTTTTTATTTTTTTATTTTTTATTTTTTGGCCAAAAATCATTCATGTGACCTAATTTTAGCTCAATGATTGTTGTTTTGTCCATTTTGTAGGCTAAAAAGTCTACACGTGGACATATTCTACTTGGAAAATATATTGGCAGATGCATTCAGTATCATTTTTGGACCTTTAAAAGTTCAGAATTAGTTAAATATATGTTTTGTAAAACACATATTTTACAATACGTCTGAGTTTTGTCCACAATCCCTTAGGTCACTATGAATTAAGATACAAAGACCCTATTCATACTCTTTAAGTATTTTTAATCAACAAAATAAACATAATAAAGTACGTATTTTTAGACAATGGAAAATATTGGAAATGATTGGTTTTCTGAAGAGAAATTTCAAAAACATCATAATTAATTTGGTTTTTTAAATACGCAAACAATAAACTTGAATTAAAGTCATATAATTTCGACTTTGCAAAGTGACCACAAATGACTAAGAAACTAGAACTTGATTGGTATATGCATGTGAATTGTATGTGAGTTAATAACCTCGACAAGACCGTTTAATTGCATTGCATTGGTATGCTTAATGAAATATGATTGGTGGTGGGAACAGAAGAGCCAATTTATTTCTACTTTTGTTCAAAAAAGACTACTAATGGGATGATTTTATTTTTTTTGTTAAGTAATTTTTCTTTTACTTTTGAATGACTTAGTTTCATTATCATTGCTTTGCAAACATGGTGATAGGTTTGTCTTTCATGGTTAACCCTGAAAGGACATAGGTTTTTTTTATTTTTTTTAAAAACATTTATCTCTTTACTTACATTTGTTTGTGAAGTTGTTTTTAGCATGTTATAGTCAACATCAAATCAAAGCCAAAGATGTTATTTTAATCCTAATAGACCACATAAGCCTTTTTTCCATTATTACAAATTAGGTCATCAAAAAATGCTTCCAAGACTAGATTTTTTTGTTTAAATTGGATGACAAGATCAAACTAAATTAGGATTTCTTGGAACAAAAAATATAAATGTTCGCTAAAAACACTTTGAAAAAAACTAATTGATTAAAAAAAATTCTCGTGGATTTATAAATGATTGGAGTTTTGTTGAATTTTTAATACACAAATGTATTTGATGTGTATTTCTCAACTTATATTGATTATTTTGAGAATGAACAACTCCAATGGATGACTTGAACAATTTTGCAAGGAGCTACTTTTTTCTCAGATTTGCCTTTTTGTCATTTTTCAACTTCAACTTGGAAGACAAAAGCCCTTTAACTCCTAAAGGACCAGGAAGACACATTGTGTTCAATTATAATTTTATTACTTAAATAACTTATTTGGATTCTATAATTTTGACTCAATATTAACTAAAGAATCGTAAATGTTTGTTATGAAAACACAAAAAATCCTTCAAGATGTGCAATTACGTTGATCAATCCACCGGGAAAAAAACTAAAATGTCAACACATGTAAATTTGGGACATGGTAGTTAGGGAGGTTGATGACCTAGGGAGTGTTTTCACACTAAGGCGTCAAATTTGTCAAAAAAGAAGTGTACGATACGTTAAAAATTCGTCATTATTGCATCATTAAGACTATATAATAATTATGGAAAATGTTAAAATATATTTTAACCATAATATTTTCTACATATTTGGAATATTTTGGAATATTCCCAAAATTGTTTTGAAATCTTTTCACATTTTATGCAATGTAAACTAACAATTAGTAACAATCACAAAGTAACACTGACTTAGCAAGTCACCAACAAGTCACTTTGCCCAAACATAAATCTTTTGGAATCAATCATTGTTGTTGTATTTAATTTTAGAACACCATTTTTGTGAGCACCTAAATACAATACATCTTTGTATACTCCTGAAATTTCAAACACTAATCATGATTCTAGAATTTATGAGAATGTTTGTAGTGAATGACCTATTGATTTTGCTCAAAAAATAAAAAATAACTCATGATCAAACCTTATAATCATGTAATATATACAGTAGATTGTCATGAAAATTGATATACAATCTCACAACTAAGTCCTCTTTGAGCTTCAACGGTGAAGTTTTATACATGAACACGAATTGAGAGATACAACTACGTTTTTGAAATCATCACAAAAAGTGATAAAATTTCAGAAATGAGCATGGTATTTTCGGAGTTAAAAGCCTCAACCTCCTTTAAGGATTAAGAACACTTCAAAAATATCGATTGGATTGTTTAGACAATTTCTCGGGGAAGTCACTTACTGTAAATGTTGGATACATATGGGCAAACAAAAGGTATTTAATGGGAGCCATGAAATAATTGGAATACTCTACTATTTTTAGTATTTTAGGGCATATTCCATATATATTATAGGAATATTCATAAAATATTCCCAATTTGGTTTTAAAACACCCTATATTACTTCTATAAAATTATAATTTTTTATTTCAAATGAATAAAAGACACCCTATA
Organism: Pohlia nutans; assembly: GCA_022496805.1. Lineage (NCBI taxonomy): Eukaryota > Viridiplantae > Streptophyta > Bryopsida > Bryales > Mniaceae > Pohlia > Pohlia nutans. The sequence continues at coordinate 7,032,621 of CM040104.1, forward strand.
TTTGTTTTCTCATAGTTATCTAAATTCTTAACAGTCGTTTCCCCGGGGACAATTTTCATGCGTGCGGTTATAAATGATATGAAGTTTTCTACTTTGATGATCATGCATGATGTCATGGGTGATTGAAAGTTTTGTGCTTTGATATTGTATGGAATCATGGGTGATAGGAGGTTTTTTACTTTGATCATGCAAGGGGTCATAGGTAATAGGAGGCTTCTTCATTATTATAGCAAAGAGCGAAGTTTTACAACTCCTACACCAAAATACAAAAATAATACTAAAGAAATCTATTGATTAAAAATATACTAAAGAAATTCCGTAGAATTTGTCATATGACATAATTCAATACCATACTTGGTGTTCAAAGGAATCTCCAAAAAAAATGAGTTTCATAATTTCCAAAAAAATAAAATGTACATAGATTAGTTAGTTTGCCACAATGTTTATATTGTTGAAATTTGCATATTTCAATTGGACCATGTTAGTTTTATAAAAATTTCGTTTTTTCTTTCATCCTTGTACATCTTTCTATTTAATGAATTTTTAAAGAAAGAAAATCAACTTCTTCTTTTCTTGTATTTTTCCATAGATTCTCAACTCAACTTTCTAACATAAATAAATATGAAGAGTGCCCAATTGTGAAATATACACATTTTATTCTTTAAAGTGTAACTTGGCATTTGAATATATTTTAAAAATATAGTTTTTAAAGTTCAAAGATTTCAATCTGACTTGCAATTGGTTTAACTTTTCACTTGTTTTTTTAGAATGACAAGCTTCACTAGTTGGCTAAATGATTGTATTCTTGAATTCACCAAAAGAGTAACAAGAAATAAGACTGCAGTGTTGTTTTAATGAAATATTTTTGAAAACAACTTTTGACCAATTAAAATACACTACGGTAGTACCATAGTTGGGTCGCCAAAAAATAATTCAAAAAATAAAAAATCGGAAATAATGAGGACCAAAAAATTAAAATATAATCAATTATTTTTAGATATGATTTGCTATTTCTAAGTTATTTTGGACTATTTTGGGCTATTTTAAATCATTTTTTAGCTCAAAAACAAAAATCAAGATTTTTTTTGAGGAACGGATCTAATTTTCCAAAAAAATTAAGTATTCATTTGGGGGTGACGACCCAACTATGGCACTACAATATAAGAACTTTAGAAGTTACAGTCCATTTCCACTATGTTCAAAAATAGAATTATATATAGAATGTGGATGGCTCTTTACATTTTCATTATTGGATTTTCATTTTTTTCATTCTATGTCAGACTTGTTAGCAATATAATTTTTTCTTTCATCTTGTGCCTCCTTCTATGTAATGATTCTCAAAAGACAAAAGTCAAGTTTTATTTTCTTGATTTTTTTCCATAGATATTCTTTGAAATTTTCCAACATAATGTAAAGAATCTTCAATTGTGAAACATGTGCACTCTAATGAAAATTTTCCAAAGGTGAATCTTCACTTTTGTGAATATCTCAAAGTTTCTATATCAAAGAAAAACAAAAAATTAACATCACAATTAGACTTTTGTGAGTTCATGTATTTTTTGCATGATTTCTATGAAATTAATGCATCAAAGTTATACTATCGTGCTATTAGTATTTGAAGTAGTATAAGGGGCATTAATAATACTAATATCTTCATTGATATTAAAAGAAATATAAACTACGTGTTAATCCCCCCTAATGCTACTTTAATTGTTAATGTCACAAAAGTTCAATTTTTGAATGTGCTTCTATACTACAAAAATAAGATTCATCAATCCACAGAAATCAAATAACAATCAACTATTTTTTGGACATTAGGTAGCATGGAAATTGAGACTTTAGAAAGACATGCTTCAAAAATTTAAGCAAAGAATCCTAAAGTTTAATTTTCTAAAATAAATAAACAATAAAAAATGTTAGTAATATTTTTATAAAAAAAAATTGGACGGAACTTTTCACTAAATGAAATGAGCATTAGGAGCTTAATATTTAAAAGCCATGAAGTGCATTTATTCAATTGTACTTTTGTCAAACATAGTCTCCTAAGCACTTAGAAATAGATCATGATTAACCCCTAACTGCCTAACTACCCGTTTTTTGAATGATGTACTAAATTGAATGCCTTTCTCTCATTTGTCATGCACTCTTTGCAAATGAAAGAATACTACAAAATTCTATGGGAAGTTAATTTCATGCATGTGTCATCCAACTAGAAATAAGATTATTTGTGAAACTTTTATGCCTCAATTTATGTTTCAGTTTCTTACCAAAAAATTTGAAGATTTTAGCCTAAAAGTGCTCTTGAAAAAGTCAACTCATAAAATCAAGCAACCGGAAAAAAAATCTCCAAAAATCACTACACTTAGACTATTACATTTTAACACATCACAACAAATTTCATCCATAGATTGTCATTATTTTATTCGTAATTGAATTACAAAATATTTTTGATTTTATGTTTCAAATTTTATAGAAAATATTGGTGATAGCAATCGCAAATCTAATCGTATGGATAGAATCAAAATTCATAATCATGTACAGCTTTTATTCATACATCAAGTTCAAATTATCCTATTAGTTGTGTTTTATAATGCATCGTTGCAAATCTGCCCAATCTGGAAAGGGGTGAGGACGTTTAGGGGTTGAACATACATCTATGTTTTACATAAGTTTAGTGTGCAAGTGAATAATGATGTAGGTATTGGTATTCTTGTTCATGTTCTTGTTAGTTTTTAGTTGAAAATATGCTATTGAGTTGATGATTGAGAGATGAAAATTGAATTGGTTTAAACTTTAAAACATTGTTAAGGTTGCTAGCTACATAAGAGCATCCCTCCACCCTGAACTAATCACCCGCTCTCTAACAACGGGCATGGATGCTTCATAGGAGTGGCTCTAAGAGTTAAAAGGATGTAAAAAATCATATACAAAATTGTCTTTGGAAAAATTTAGGGATTACGAAAGTTTATTTTCAATGGCTTGTATATTTTGAAAAACTTGTTTTTTTACATGGAAAGCATGAATACCTTGAATATTCTTTCTAAAATTCAAACACTAGTTTCACAATAAAAAATTGTGTTGTTTTCAAATAAAAAATACATCAACATTTAATTATAAAAACATATTAAACTCATGTCTTCTACTTTTGACTTTTCAACAAAGAACTAAAGTAAGCTCACCTTGGAGCGCACTCTTTTTGCATGATTTTCTAAGAAGATCAACAACATAAAGTTGACCTTGCATAATTTTTGTGTAGGTAATTTTTTCATATATATATATATATATATATATATATATATATATATATATATAAGAGCATATACTAGAAAACTTCATTATTTTCTTGTTCAAAGAGCTACATATTTTATATTTTTATAAAAACGTTTCAAAAACGATGAAGCAATATTGAGTGATCTTAAAAACCCCATGTTGAGATTGATGCAAGAAATTGATGATTTTTAAGATGATGTTAACGTATCAAACTTCAATGAATAAATAATAAATAAATAATGCTCCATCGAAGAAACTTTAGTACTATTGGCTAAAACAATTGTGGTATCAAATGTTTCATTTTTGTCCAAACAAAAAGGTTGCAAATTGTAGGTTACCTACAAAGTGTACCAAATGTTAGTAAAAATTTGTTTGCATTTAATTTGGAACAAAAATTTGCATCACATCATGTTAAGACTTTATCGAACAAAGAAGACATCCCTAAAATAATGAAAGATTCTTATGAAGATGAAATGAAAATGCTAATAATGCAAGGGGTGTTGAGGAAAACATTTAAGGAGTACAAGGATGCATTAAAAGATTTAGATTGAAGACACAAATTTGCCCCAAAAGATGTTTTTGTTTTATTAAAAATAAAGGGAGATATAAAAAGACTGATGAAGGATTATGTTATAGCATTGGTGGATTTTAAAAAAACAATAAAACTTGCAACTAATAATGTATTTACTTTTTTAAGAAGGGAAAACACCAAAAGATTGTTGAAATCTTGATTATATTGGAGCAATGGTCAATCAGAATAAAATAAACAAATTTGCACCTGATGATGTAGGTACTTTAAAAAATGGAAAGCAAAAATAGCTAATAAAATAATGATGAAATTTAGGATTATGTTGCATCATTGATGGATTTGAAAAAAGAAACAAATTGCATCCATTGAGGGACAAAACAATTGTTTTTGTTATTCTTTATGCCTTCATCTAGCAGCATCAACAACCATGACTTTTAGAGACTCTTGGCGGGGGATTTGGTCAAGAAATATTGGAAAAAAGATTTAGAGATCCAACAAACATTAATAGTGGATGTCAAGAGAAAGATTCGCATCATTCTTACTTGTATTTGATTTTATACAAATTTTAAAGCTCTAGAACAATGTGGACAACACAGGGAGCTCATAATGGTATCCATGTGTGCGTTTCCCTATTAGTCTCACTTTTCCCACCTAGCCTCAAGAGTTGACACTTGTTAAACTTTCCTTTTACAAACATGTGAATCAACATTAAACTGGTGAATAAACAACTTTAAGACTCAGTGGGAAAAATGAGACTCGCAAGGAAATCACACAAGGAATTGCATATGAGACCCTCGTGCAGTGAGTGGATGTAGAAGACTATCAAAACCTTGTACAAGAGAATCACAAAACAAGGATTTATGACATATTCATGCTTGTAGGAAATTGGTTCCATGCTTCCTAGTATTGGTACACCTATAGCTTAGTAATTGGTCCCTCCTAGTTGTTGGTGTTACTATCTTAATCATATATTATTTAGAATGTCAAGACATCGATGTACATGCCTACTGCTTCTAGTACATCATGTAGTGTGCAGGCTTGTGTAGGCATCGACAACAATTCGAATCCTTGTATTGTCTTGTCTTTGACCGATGGCTAAGGGGAGGATGGTACTTGGCTAGTAAGTAGTCAAAGACTAAACAATATATAGATTGTACTATAGTTGTTTTTTAGTTTTTATTTACAGTCTTTCAACATATATATCAGCATGGTTTCTTTTTATATTTAATTTGTTTAGTTTCAAAAATCTTATAATCTAAACTTTGAGCAAATTTCACATCAAGCTTTATTAATGGATGAAGAGTTAATGTGGAGTTATCATCTTTACACTTCAGATAATACAATTGACACTTTTTGCTAAACAACTTACGAAGTTTCAATTTGACATCAACCCATTTTAGAATTAATGTCCTTGATTTGACTTGTTACAAGTCAAAACAATCTTTATTACTCCACATGCTTTATTTGAGACATTTCATTAGAGAAACTTATGAAGTTTCAATAAAATTTCAATCTTTTTTTAATTTTATTTTTTTGTTTTGACACTTTTGAAGCAAAAGTAATTTCTATTGTTACTTTTAGAAATTTTATTTTCTTTAGCGTTCTCACTTTGGAAGTCAAATTTTCCACAATTAAATATCTTCTTCTAAATTTAACTATTTTTTTGAATTCCTCCTTTTCCAACTACCAATTTTTTTGCTAATGTAGAAACACCAGTAGAAATTGTTAGGTACCAATTGTGGTCACTTATAAAAGCACATGTTTCCACTTCAGGAGTTCTTAATCTAGTTATCACAAGCATTAATTGTGAATACCAAGTTAGCAATGTGATTGGACTAGAGTTATTTGCACGCCTACTAACATCAACAATGGTTTGTGCATATTAAGTTTGAAAATTTATAACAAAATCATACATTGCGAAAATGAGCGCTCCATGTAGGTTGAAATGCTTAAGATGTACCCCTTTCCTTAAATGATGAATGCATAGTACGGTCTTGTCCTAGTGTAGTAGCATACATTTAACTTCAAAAAATCATGAATGAATATAGAAAATTACCCTTGGTATAAAACTAATTTTGGATGATCTCCAAACGTGCTTTAATCAACTCAAATTTGTTCAAAACTAAGAATAACTTCTATACTTATCTATGGATTTTTGAAATTTTGTATGGAAAAAATTATTGCACGACCTTACTACAGTATATCTAAAGCTAAAAGGAGGAATTAAAATAATCTTGAGAGATTATATTGAAGCATCGGAGGATTTCAATAAAATAAAAGAAATTACATTTAATGATGCCTTTACCTTGAATGAAATATGAGTCACTAAAAGACAAATGGGAGATTTTGTTGGACCACACTACATTTTGGATGAATGTACATGTGTTGGATGACAAATCATCAAAAATCATTTTTGTTTCATATGTTTCATTCATATTATAGATGTTAAATTCTCTATCAATGAATTATTTTCCAATTTAAAATTAATTACAATATAATACAATCGTATAATACAATCGTATGAAATCATTTATTTTTATTTTTTTTAACTTGAAAATTTTCTAGAATTTACAATTTGACCTTTTTGCAATTTCGATTATTCAAAATTACATTATAATTACTTTTTTTTACAATTTTTTGCTCTTTGTAAGTATTTTAACGTACATGAGGCCATGTACATAAATTTAACCTCAAGTACAAAAATTGTGAATCTTGTGTTTTCAATACGAATCTTGTATTTTTTTTAAATACGAGTAGGTGTATGTTTGTTTCAATATTTAATGTGAATACACCTAGATCTTTATGATTGTTAGGCCAATAGACATCCTATTGTTAGTCATGACACTTTTTGTTGAATTTGAATATGACAAAAACACTTGCACCTATTCATGCTTGGACTATGAAAGAAAGAAGGACAAAAGAATGGTGAAAAAAAAAGTCAGAAAAAATTCTAGAATTGACAAAATTATACCAAACAATTAAAATTTGGTGAATGATTTTTAATGATGTAAAGAAAACTACAAAATATATTTTAAAGATGTTCTTTTTTAAATAAAAATTACATTTAATACAAGTAATCTTATAGTTCAAATAGTGTGGTATTAATTCCTATGTATAGTACGGTAGTTTGGTGAATTTTAGAGTCAAATACAATTTCGACCCTTCAAAGTTGTGTCACTTGCCATAATCTACAATATTTAACTCAAAAACATGTCAAAGCACACTTTGAATTATTAAGTTTTTTATATTAAAATAAAAGGGGTTGTATGATAAAATTATAATTAAGTGTAATAAAAAATAAAAATAAAATCTAATAGGTCACGAATAAATAATGTACTACAAAATTTTGAACGAATTATTCTAAATTGAAGTACGTGGAACTAGTGTAATTAAAATAATCTAGCTATCTATACCATTTACATGGCTACATTTATTATATATTTCCATTTTAACAATTATATATGGCAATAGATTTCTCGATTGTAAAAAAAAAAGCCCCATGAAAGTTTGTTTTGTTTTCAGCATATTATATAGAATTATCACTTTATCTTCTAAATTATTACAATGGCTAAAATAATATCAAACCATGTTTGACTCATATGTTATAATAGCCATAATTTTCAAGTTTAATCATTCATACAAAATTTAATATTGCAACATCAATAATGAATAATGGCTTGTTTGAAGTGCATTGTTTATAAATTCTCAAGAATCTATTATATGTAGTAATTTTGTCACAATGATTTAGTTCATAATTTACACCTTCTATTGAAACTTTTTTTTACTAAATTTATCTTTTAAAGAGTATTTTATAACACATATTTATCCCCTAACAACCCACTTCCCTTATTCTCGACCTATAAGTGCCACTTAAAGAACTTAACCCTTTAGTGCCCATGTAATCAATAACGAGTCATTGGGTCATGAGAAAATGAAATGCTCTAAAATTTGTAAACCATTTGAGTTGGTGTCTAAAGTTCAAATGTATAACTTTTGATTAATATGTACATGATGTATTTCTTTTCGAAATCAAAATTTCTTAGATATCCAAATACCTACATACAAGACACCAAAATACTAAAAATACCTCAAAATATAGCAAATACTTACAAATACAACACATGTACTTTGCGGTATTTCTTGTGTTTGGAAGTTTGTTATCTTGTATTCATTTTTTGGATTGTGTTCTCTTCTTCATGTTCTATTAGTGTATGTATTACAATCTTGATGAATGTACCAAATCCTTTCATGTTTTAACATACGAAATCTTGTTGTAAACAGTATATGGATAAGTCACTCTGATTATTAAAATTCACAATAATTATTTGTGACTCCGTTCTTGACATGAAAGATTGCAATGGAGAGGTATTTACATAGGTCATTGTTGAACATCTTCACTTTCATTTTTGAAAATTTCAACCTAAATTTCATAGGCGTCCATTTTTCAGACAATGTACAGATTTCATCCACATTTTTTCATACATCATGCACTTTTTGTAGTGTGAATTTTTTTACTATAGCTTTTAAGGGAAGTTAGCTTCATGTGGGTGTGAATCGATTAGAAAGGGGATGATTTGTGAAATTTGTATGCCTCATTTCATGTTGGAGTGATTCACCAAAAGCTTCTAAGATCTTAGTTCAAAATAGTTCAAAAGTGCTCTTGAAAAAGTAAACTCATAAAATTATGCAACCAAAAAATCTCCAAAAATCACTACACTTAGAGTACTACATTTCAACCAATCACAAAAAACTACATGTACAAATTGTCAATATCTTATTTGTAATTGAATTACAAAAGAATTTTGAATTTTGAGTTTCAAGTTTTATACAAAATAGTGTTGATAGCAATCTTAGATCTAACCATATGGATAGAATCTAAAATTCATAATATAAAACTTTTATTCATACATCAAGTTCAAAATATCCCTCTTAGTTGCATTTTATAATGCATCTTTGCAATTCTCCAAATATGAAGAAAGTTGTAGGCATTTAGGGGTTAACCCAATCTATTTAACTTTGAAGTCACACACCCTCTCAAATCTCATTTTTGAGTGTGCATTATTCAATTCAAAGATATACTATGATCTTCCAATCCAACAGTCCGATCTTACGAAGATTTAACTAATATTTATTTGATTAAACTATGCTTACATTTATATGGTTGGATATTATTAATAGTATCCCTAATTGCAACAAAGAGAGGTTTTAAAAAAATCAACAAACAATTGTGGTTTCTCTATAATCACTTTGGGCACTAAAGTATTAAATTTGACCATTTTTCATTCACAAGGAACCTAAAACCAATCAAATTTCATTCAATCAGAAGGCCTTTTCAAGTGGGCGGAATTAGGGCGTTTAGGATACAATTTATCATACTTTTGTGTTGAAAAAAACACAACCTATATGACACAAATGGGATATTCATGACTAACTTTTTACTTTGAAAGTTCATATAAATCACATTTTAATTTTAATTTTTTTTTCCACTTTTATTCATGCATCTTGTTTGTCTATCAACAAAAACTGTCCCAATTTGATTTTTTTTAAACTTCAACTACAACAGCTTATCCCCTAATTGCCTATTAAGCCCTCGTTTAATTAATGCCCGGTGTACAAAATTGCATTCGGTTTTCTCATTCATACATCCCTTTTTGCATCGTGGATTTTTTGGTGAGAATTTTATATGTAGTTACCTTCTTGGATCATAGCATAATAGAGCAATGAGAACCACGACACTTTTACAATGGGAACCAACACCTTTTGGCAGGGATCACAATTTAGTTCCAATTAGAAACTAATTTTACATGGCAATGACACAATAGAGTTAACCGAAAAGTCAGCCCAAAGAGGAAAGTTTTGGCAAATTCGTGTTGAATTCCTCTTGAACTCATGTTGAAACATAAATAGACCAAAAACTAATTTATGACGAGTTGGGAGACAATCTAAAACAAGGCACTGTCATTATTCTCCATACCTTGCTATGGCTCCCACACCTTCCACCAAAGCTCCAAGCCCATGGTCCACAAGGGGACAATCTATGACACGACACTATTCAACCCAAGTATAGTTCAATAGAGAGGTTAGAATTAGATCAAAAAGGGATGTTAAATGCACTTCTTTTCGGTTAACTCTAATAGTTCCAAAATTCATGAAATACAAATGACATTCCTTCATTACTTAAAAAAGTGGATGTAAGTGAAGATTCTCTTTTGATCCAGTTTTCAAGAAGGTGCTACATTGTAGCGCTTTATCATGCTATGATGTGAAGACTAGATGGTGAAAGTGCAGATGTGGAGTTTTTGGTATCGATTTGCAGCTGGTGTACTTCAATTTAGTACGAGAATTTTGTATCTCATTGTGGAATGACAAGGCACTCTCTGATGACAAAAATGGCCAGGTGGGAGGGAGATGGAGGATGGAAATAGGGATGTGGCGATGGAAAATTAAAAAAACTCTGTTGGGGCAGCAGCTTTTTGGGTAAGCATCGCTCTTGCAACTGAATACAAATATACAATGCTTCCAATTTCATAATGAAAGGTGCTAATTTTTGTGCAAATTGATTATCATCAACTGTGTCTGACCATAATCATAACATTCTTCACCTTTTTACTTGTGCAAAGAATCAACGTATGAACAAGGAATTGATGATGTGGAACATGTAGAAACTATTAAAAAACAAAAGTTCATTGAGCTGTCAAGGCATGATTCGTGATAGCCTTAATTCTCTAAAAGATTACAATTCGTGCAATTATTATGACTTGCAATGCTCATGCCTAAGGGTGAACATCATTAACTAGAGATAGCCTTGATTCTCTAAAAGATTATGATTCCTGCAATTATTATGACTTGTGATGCTCATACCTAAAGGTGAATAGTGGGGTTGCTAAAGAATGTTATGATACCACCACTCTTTTTTGAGATTTTTGGGCCATGTCATGAAGGTGAATTTTTACTTTCAACAAAAAGAATAGACACACTGCCTAACAAATTTTTCTCTCCACATTGCACAATTGGCTGTTCACATTGTCAAATCCAAAGTTTACAAAGGAAATTGCCAATAGTACATTGATAAACAAGCATGAGAAGTTCAAATCCATACGGTATGAGGAAATAGTTAGATTCCAAGAAGTGATGGTAAAAACAAGAAATTTAATTCAGAAAATGGTTGTAGCCATTTAGGGGTTAAATCGATGGATTTAGGTGCCTCCACCTTATACTGGCCTCGAAGGCTCTCACTTGCAAAATGTCTTCCCAATACATATCAGGACCAATCATTGGTAGGAATGCTTTGAGAGCATATTCACCAGTGACATTGGTATCCCTATTTCCAAACATATACCAACCCAGACTTAAGTTTAATCAATAGGAGCCTTTGCTGGTATCTACAAGCAAAGTACTAGCCTTGATTAGAGTTATCCGTAAAGTCCCTCAAAAGTGGGTGAGTGGACTGTAGTTTGAGTGAATAGTGACATTAATCCTCAAAAAAGAACATGTGTCAGGCACTAAAAAAAAACTGTGGATGCAAGCTTTGAAAGCACCAAAATCGGTGCTAAAATACTTCTCACCCAAGTTTCTATTATTCACCTTCACACATGAAGAAGGTCATTGCTAGCCCCTTTTCTGACAATAGATTCTCGCTATATATACCTAGACCGTCCACACTCTCCCATTCTTTTGATTTCCTAGAACTTCTCTCAATAGTTTTCGTTTCTCCAAATTTTAGTCAAACTAAGGCCCATTCAACCCTTTAGTTTACGAATAACTCTAATGCTTTGGCTGACAAAAGAAAGTCTTCCAAAATAAAAATGGGGCCTCAATTTTCAGAAATTTGTCATTGGTGGGAATGCTCTGACACTCCTATTCCCTGCTCGGTTCTACATTCAAAAGCCAAAGAAACCGTCCTCCACTTAGAAACAGCCACCTGGTCTGCACCCCCGGTAGCCAAGTGGCAACGCCACGTAGAATCTACCCAAAACCTAGATCTGCCCATGTCACTCCTTATCGAGCGCCAGTTGGCGAAACCCTATTCCCACCGCAGCACTTTAGCTTAGACTAATTCCCACTCCACGCTAATTGAAATTGTCATTTGCGTATTGTAGCTTGCGCTTCCCCGCAAACGACGCCAGAGATTCTCGCGCTCCGACTCTGTTTTTTCCCTCCCCGGGAAGCTAGTAGGATCGCAGACGGCTGCTTTGTGTGAAATTTCTGTACAGTGTACCTTACGCAAATTTTTGCGGTCATTTTGAGGGTTTTAGCAATTCGAGAGACGGTGAAATTTGGGAGATCAAGTGTGACAGGAGCGGCGTTGGCGTTTTTTTTGCTTGGGAGGTGCGTGGTTGCTTGTTTAAAGGCGTTAATCCTGATTGAGCAGCAGCAGTTTTGATAGAGAACGAGCATGCAGTTCGTTTGAGCTGGTTTGAGAAATTGGTGTTTAGGTTTGAATTTTTCTTGGTGACAACGATAGAATCCTATGTTCTCGAACTGTTTTGAGGATGGCTGCGCACTTAAAATTGTGCAGTTCTGGACCTTAACGAGGATATTCGAGGTACCTAAGAATTAGTTTGCACTGAGTGTCGTGTCTTGGAAATCACGTGACCTCGGGATTCACACCTCGCCTTATACACTTTCAGTGTTTGCGAACTAAGACCTGAAGTGATTCCGCAAGTTTTAATGAGTGATCTTCCTGGACTAAGTTAGGGTTTGACGGTTTTTCGTTTCTGAGGAGGATTTTATTGTGTGCATTTTGTATCAAATAATGTTTGGTGAATGTCTTACCAGCTTGGTCTGATAGCTCAAGGGTATCTTGGTTGTTACGTTGCCTGCTGAAGCGATTAATAACTTGAATTAGACTATTTTGTTAAATCTAGTGCAACAACAGACCGCCAATCCCTGTTCAATTCCCCCCCCCCAACCTTTTGAATTAAAAATCACTTCCATTGTTGTTTTTATGAGTCACAATTTTTATTATTGGTGTATTTTCAAGAGGATTTCGAGGTGTTTTTTTGCTGTCATTTTCATTGGTTTCAAACATTTTTTTTATTACAGTAAAGGAACAATTTAGGGTTGCGCAGCTCAATTGATGGATGGATGGCCTGTGGCCGCTCTGACATTTGACCTACATTATTTCTAAACACTGATTTGGTCTAGAATTGTTAGTGGACTGCTGTACCACTTGTAACTAATTCCTGGCTCCGCTGCCATGAGGCTTGCAAATGTATTTTGCTTTCACGATTTCGAGTCTTTTACTGTATTTAATATTCATTGTTGTTTTCTGAATGTAAGAAAGTTTGTTTCTGTACGCAGGAGCTCCATCATCCAAGTTGCCTTTATATGTGAGGTCAGTTGCCCAAGAAGTCCAAATTGGGCCTCATGTTTTTTATTTATCAGTTTTGAGTAGGTTATATGGGGACTTTCTTTTGTCTAATTTTATTTTTTTAATTTTGATCAACACGTGCAACTTTCTTCATTCATTCTGATGATATGAAATTTTTCACAATACGGTCATTTGAAAACCATTGAATCCTTGGTCTATTAGGGGTTAATGGACTGGCTGGAACCAAACGCTGGGATTTGATGGTGGAAATCACTGCTGCGAAGTGATAGTGGGAAATGAGGCTTCCTAGGGAGATTGACGACAATGCAGATTCCTCAATGGTTGACGTCGCTGCAGCGGCAGTTTGAAGTGCGGGTCAGTGGTTTTTTTGTTGCTAATTTTAGCCAAATTGCTACATAAAGTTTGGGCTGGATATATTTTTTCGATCAAACTGAAGGAATAATAGCCAGATTTCCTACATGGAGTCAAGATGTGTAGCCTCTTTAAACCTAGGTATTACCCAGGTATTGCCTAAGTAGCACCTAGGTAGCACATGTATTACCCTGGCACATGTATTACCTGATATGACCTATATATTAATATGTAATAAGAGCCTGGATTGCTCTTCAAGCCATGGAAAAGTAGCAAAAATGCTAAACTGTCTCTTGACACAAAAAAATCACTGGTGCGGGTGCAGCAGCAGCAGCAACAGCAGCGGGCACGGCACGATGGGGGTATAGCGGCTGCCGTGGCGGGTCTGCAATGGCCACAATGGCGATGGAGATGGCCATGGCAGGACAGGAGGGCATCTCTAACAGAGCGAGAGGCAGGAGAGGAGTACAAGAAGAAAGTGACAGCATTGTGCGCTGCACTAAAGGTGGAGAATGTGACAGACTTGCAAGACCTCTTAGGGGCGATGGTTCTCTCGGAATCCGTGTACAAACGACCTGAATCTGAGGTGGTCAGGGCTGTGAATAAATTCAAGGAAGATTTTGGAGGCCAGCTCGTGGGCGTAAACTGCATCCAAGCCTCCCTGGAGCATGTTCCACACAGGTACTCAGTGATTTTGTTGTTGCTAATTTTAGCCAAATTGCTACCTAAAATTTGGGCTGGCTATTGATACAAAGGATTCTTGAAAATAACAGAGGAATAGTAGCCAGACTTCTCAAGATGTGTAGCCTCTTTAAACCTAGATATCACCTAGGTATTGCCTAAGTAGTACCTAGGTAGCACATGTGTATTACCCTGATATTACCTATATATTAATATGAAAAGACCATCCAAGGAGCCTAGATTGCTCTTCAAGCCATGGAAAAGTAGCAAAAGTGCTAAATTGTCTCCTGACAAAAAAAAATCACTGCAGATACTTGCTTGCCGAGGCTGGCAACACGCTCTTTGTTTCCTTCATTGGCACCAAACAGTTGCAGGATGTGGTGGCGGATGTCAATTTCCTCCAACGGTCTTTGTTCGGGGAGGATTTTGAAGACATCGATGGTGATGATCAATCAAAGTTGGTCGTAGAGGGTAATGGTAATGGTAACTTCGCTGTCGTTGGTAATGGTAAGGGTCTCGGGTTGAATGGTGAATTGCCGCCCCGCTCAGCTAAGACAGTGAAGGTAAAGCCTGCTGCACACAGGGGCTTTCTTGCACGAGCAAAGAAAATACCAGCCACGGAGCTTTACAGACTAGCCCAACGAAGGGACCGCAGGTTGGTTTTATGTGGCCACTCGCTTGGTGGAGCTGTAGCGGTGCTTGCTACTTTGGCAATTCTTAGATCTTTTGCAACGAACTCTATATCTCGAGCAGCGAATAAGGTTCAGGTGAAGTGCATCACGTTTTCACAGCCTCCCGTTGGGAACGCTGCGCTTAGAGATTACGTGCATAAGAAAGGATGGCAACATCATTTCCGGACGTATTGTATCCCGGAAGATGTCATTCCTCGCATTTTGTCACCTGCTTATTTCGAGCACTTCCGCTCGCAAACTGTGGAGCAGAATGGGGGTTCCAGGGATGAGAATCTGGTGGTGAAAGAAACGAAGAACAGCGGAGAGCAGATGGTTTTAGGAGTTGGTCCTACTACTCCACCGAATCCTTTCTGGAGAATTGCAAGGCTTGCGCCCCTTGCAGGTGCAGGGGTGCAAACATCAATGCAATGGCTGAAGGGGAAACGCAAGGAAGGTAACAATGGGCAGCTTGAGACCCCAGTAGAAGGGGACGAGGCTACTACAACTCCTGCGGGCTCTGCGCAAATGCTGAAGATATATGAAGATAGTGAGGGAGTTGCTTTAGTGGAGGCTGAAGCAAAATCAGGTGATGGGAAGCCCGAGCTGAAACCTGGTGCTGTTGCAGCTGATTGGCTGGAACGAGTTCCATCTCTGCCATCCCTACCCTCCTATGTTCCTTTTGGCGAGCTTTACCTCCTAGAGAAGCTTTCTGTTCAACAGCTCTCTGCTTTGGAATACACGCAGCTGACCACTATGCAGTCGGTGTTGCTGGAGCTCAGAGAGCGGTGTCAATCTCACTCTATGAGATCGTACCGAGCGAGGTTCCAGGAGATTTACAACTCGTGCATGTCAAAAGATGTGCCCATGAGTAATATCGAGAATTTCCCTCTCTTGCCTCACCTGCAACAATGGCTGAGTAGTCTAGGAGTCCAGATGGCCGAAGCTGGAAGAATCTCCGAGCCCATTAGTATCAGGCTCGCCACGGCAATGGTGCCTTTAGGCTGGACAGGCTTGATAGGAGAGAAGAAGGGGTGTCGGCCATTGAAGGTGGACATTTTGGGCCATGGTTTACATTCGTGTACACTGGTCCGAGCGAGGGTGAATGGACGATGGTGCTCTACAACGATAGAAGTCTCGCCACCGAACCCATCGTTGGAAGGGGGAAGACAATCCAAGTTACAGAGAATGCGGATTCGTATTGGGGATCCTCTCCAACAATCTGCACCCGAGCAAGTACTTGCAACGTCAGAGGAGGAGGAGGTCTTTAATGGATCGTGTGATATGGGTGACGGGGGTAGAATCAGTAGCTTTGAAGTTGACGGATTAGGTGAAGTAACCATCTTTTGCAGCACAGATTTCATGACCACTTCAAGAGAAGTGGCCATGCGGCTGCGTCGTGTGCGCTTGCTTGGTTTTGAAGGAGCAGGCAAGACGTCCTTGTACTTCGCCCTGTTGGGTGGAGAGGGTATGATGTTAGCTCACAACTTCGGGGGTATGCTACCTGACATGGACTGGCGGGAGGGAGTAGTGGGAGGCGTTAGCTACATAGATGGCCCGGGAGTGAGCCTGCAGGACTTGCCTGGGGATGCCCAGCGGCTGCATAAGGAGCTGGCCGTGAAGGTGGGTCCGAACTCTAAGAAACTAGACCTCGTCATTTTGGTTCACAATTTAGCTCACAAGATCCCTCAAATGCGAGCCTCGTCTCGACCTGCTCTTGCTCTGCTCATGGATGAGGTGGCGGCTGCTGGAGTCCCCTTTGTTTTAACTATCACGAACAAGTTTGCAGTCAGTGCTGACCGACGCCAAATAGCCACCATGGGGGTTATGGAGACGTACCAGGTCAGTGATTTTTTTGTTGCTAATTTTAGTCAAATTGCTACATAAAATTTGGGCTGGCTAATTGATACAAAGGATTTCAAACGAAGAAGGAATAATAGCCAGATTTCCTAAGATGTCTAGCCTCTTTAAACCTAGGTGTCACCCAGTTATTGCCTAAGTAGCACCTAGGTAGCACATTTGTAATCCCCTGATATTACCTATATATTAATATGAGAAGAGCATCCAAGGAGCCTGGATTGCTCTTCAAGCCATGGAAAAGTAGCAAAAATGCTAAACTGTCTTTATTTTTTACTGTACCAGGTGCCGCCGAACCGAAGTGTGGTGGTGAACTCATGTCCCCATGTCGTGCATGGAGTGGCTACCGACACGTTGGTGGAGAGTGAGGGTGCAGCACAGCGTATCATAGCAGGTTCAATGAACCTTGTACAGAGACCGTTCCGGAAAAACCCCATGGTACAGAAATCAGAAGGCATTGAGAACTTGCAGGCTCTCGTCCACAGTGTATTGCTGGAGCAAGAGGAAGCTGCCATGAAGGAGTTTTCCAAGCAGGTTCTCGCGTACGAAGATGCCAAAGAGATGGATAAGCTGGAAGCTATCAATCACTTGCGTGACAGGTTTGCAGGTGCAACCACCGCTGCGGGTATTGGAGCCGGTTTTGGACTGGTTCTAGCATTTATGTTGGGCGCTGTCAATAGTCTGCGTAAGCCTTGAAATCCTCCGAATGTCAATGTCAACCAAATCCGCCACTACTTCCATTGTGAGCTTTGGAGGTCCAGTTCAAGTCGTCAATGTCATCTGCTCCTAATTGATACCCTTGTTAGTGATAATTGAGTCGAAAACCTACCAATGTCAATGTCAACCAAATCCGCCACTACTTCCATTGTGAGCTTTTGGAGGTCTAGTTTCAAATCGGAGTGTCTTTCAATGTCATCTGCTCCTGATTGATACCCTTGTTAGTGATAATTGAGTAGAAAAGTCTGGAACAAAGAATCTTCTAGGTCAATTATTATGGGCTTTGAAAAGTGACAACAGGGTTGAAGAGCGACAAAGTAGAAGAATTCAGTTCCATGGGATAACTCATTGTTGGATGTGGATAAATTCCCTTCAGTTGCTACAGGAGAGACGGCACGTGTCAGCCAATAGAGTTCGTCAAAGTTCTGCTGTACATATTTCCACTCTAGGTTTTTGGTCTTCTGATTTTAGGGTCATCTCCGCATGCATAACATGCAGGTTAGAAAGATCTGGACATTGATAGGGAGGGAAGGCTATCATTTTCCTGGATACCGTGATGATTTGGGGAAGCTAGAAAGACTTCACAAGTGGGTTTGATCACAGGGGACGTTTCAATTAGTCACAGTGATTCTTTGTATCAAGATTACAGGATCTGAATTTGGAAGTTACACGAGTTGCAAATTTTTTGATCCTTTTTGGCTAACATTCAACTGTTGGCTGGCATGTTCTGTTGATGTTAACCCCTGAAGGACCACAACTATGTTTCTCTCCAAACACTCCAAAGCTGCATTAAAGTACCCCTTTTCACAAAAAGGCAAATAGTTTTCGATCTAAAATCTTTTTGACCAATTCAACCGTAGCATATTTCAACCAATTTGAATTTATTAGCACTTGCAAATTTTCAACCGTTTAGGGTTCTTCAGAAGTAAGATTATAAGCTACAAAGTTAATTGCCAAATTCATTTTACCAAATCTGAGACTAAACTTTGCATTTCCAACATTTTCAGAAAGTTTCAAACTTGGGCAATGGACCAAAAAAAAGTGCAACCGTGTATATGGGGGTGTTAGCTCATTGTGTACAAAAATTCACATGCATAGTTCATCATATCAAAATCTTCAGGAGCTGCCCACAGTTAGGTTTTTTACCTTTGCATAATTGTATCTTTTGATCTATACATCACCTAAGTATGCAAATTATCATCCCATCTTTGTTACAAAGAGTAGAATCACCAGAAAATATTTCAAAAATTGAAGATCAATACTCATTCCACATTGAGCTGACCGAACTTGGAAAATCAACCTTGGTCATTTCACATAGGTATGTACACCCAAAGTGGACCTAAAGTGATCCCTAAATTGATGTACGAGAACCTATGAGAGCCTATGGTCAAATTTGGGTACATTTGTTCTTCTCTATTATGATATGTTTGGGAAGCTCTAATTGCAACGTGGCGAACATGGATTAGTCATAAAAATGTCACATGTCACATGTGTATTGCTTGAAACAATAAAATCGTCATATTATGGAGAGTAGATTGTACACATATAGACAATACTTTTTAAATTCAAGCTTATTCATATAGTGTTCAAATAATGCATGCTAAAATATGTTGAAATCTTCTTTCACTTGCAAATAATACTCAATCGAAATAATTTGTGTTTCATAATGACAAATATGCTTAGGAGTTGTAATCATGTATCAGCTCCTCCAGTGGGGCTGGTTGGAAACTGTTCATGTGTTTGACCAGGTATGCTCATCCACCAAGCCCAAGGTCCAGATTCCAATGCATGTCAGCTAAACAATTTTTGACCTTTCTGTACACTTTGGTGCACTCTTTAGGGTTATGACTTATGAGGTTGCCCCACACTATGTACGAAATCCTTGAGCTTGTTGCACCCCCAGCTCTAAATCCCTGGTTGTCTTTAATGCAGGTACAGTTCATTCGGGCCCCATATCTCTGGAATGTTCCATTTTGGCACCTTAACCCCTAACGTCCAGAATGTGGACGATGTACATAATCCAATGCAGATTTCTCATCCGTCATTGACTTTTTGCAGTGTGGTTTTTTTATTATATATTTTATGGGAAGTTAGCTTCATGCTTGTGTGATCCGATTAGAAAGGGGATGATCTGTGAAATTTTTACACCTCATTTCATGTTGTAGTATGTTGTAGTGATTCATCCAAAATTTCGAAGATTTTAATGTAAAAGTGCTCATAAAAAGGTCAACTCATCAAATTAAGCAACCAAAAAATCTCTAAAAATCACTACATTTAGAGTATTACATTTCCACCAATCACAACAAATTTCGTGTACAAATTGTCAATATCCTATTTGTAATCAAATTACAAAAGAATTTTCCAATTTCAAGTTTCAAATTTTATACAAAAGTATTGGTGATAGCAATCGTAGATCTAACTGTATGGATAGAATCTAAAATTGATAATGTACAACTTTAATTCATACATCGAGTTCAAAATATCCCTCTACGTTGCATTTTATGATGCATATTTTCAAAACTGCTGAATTTGGAGAGAGGTGAGGACGTTTAGGGTTAAGGGCTTTTTTTGGCAATTGTTTTTGCAAATTTGGGGCCTAGGATTCCCAATTACTATTGGGGGACCTACTTGGGGATAAAAAATCATGGAAAGAGGGGGTTCTTTTTTAGGTGAGCCCCAATTGGAACAAAGTAGGGAGCAATTTTGTCCATTCAAAGACAACCCATGGGGGTGGGGGTTAGGTTTAGAGTTATGTCTGTTGTACACCTTCCTTGCAAATATCAATAAATATATGACGTTATGTAGATATAGTAATTAGTATGACAATCTAATCTCATTATACATAACCTTGATGCAAGTGCCAATAAGGTTGAATACTCTAAAACCACTAGCTCTCTTAACTCTGACCGCATGTAGACTTATCATGGAGCCACCAATTTCATGGTTGAGACTTAAAACCACCAATTTTACTATTCAAGCAAAATCAATGGAATGCCTAGCAATGCAAAGAAGTTGTTGGTTTTGGATATCATTATGAGTGGAAATTAGTACCACATAGTGCGGACATAGGGGAACATGTATGTTAATATTGAGTTATGTTGTACTTTCCACTGTTAAAATTTGTATCAATTTCAATATTGAGAATAAAATTATGGAAAAAATATGCATTCCTTGTTAAACCTTGTGTAAAATGAAAGAAAAATATTTCACCAAATATATCATTGCTAAAATACATGTGATTGCTGAAGTTGATGGGTTTAAACCCATGGTTCTTTGGTAATCAGAAACTGTGACTGCACACGAAGAGAGTTCCCAATAAACTCCTCTGAGGGTTTCACCTTTTGTACGAGGACCCTGGGTTAAACCCCTAAAGGGCCCTGAGGATGGAATGTCGCCTTGGCTGGGATTGTACCATGAATTGAGGCACCTTGCAATGCATATTACTTGAAACAACCAAAAAGCAAAAGAAAGACCCAAAGATGAAGAAAATTATGAAACCTTCGGAAAAAAATTGGAATCACTATGTGTATTCTATGGAGTCTATTGTGCACATTTATACGTATTTGCAGCATATACAGGCAGTGGTAGAGTTGCTCTAAATTACTCCAAAAATTTTGAAAAAAATATATACCATTAATGGTATTGACATTGACGTCTACAAAAGAATTCACCATCACAACATCATTTTCTAGTCTTCAATATATAAGTAGAAATGTAAACCTCTGCAGCAACTTCGTATGCATATCCTTTTAGGGGTTAAAGACAATCAACCTTACACTCATTGAGAGGTCTGCACAAAATTGGTTTGAAAATTTTAAGTGCTTGTGGGTTCAAAACCCAAGGGTGCATAGGGAGAGTGATGTCAACCCTTGAGAAATAATCTTAACCATTGATACGTGCGTGCATGCGTGCACCACTTTGCGGTATACCGTAGAATTAGTTTGTCCTACAGTAAATTGTGGAGCAACAATTGTTACAGTTGGTGCATGGAAGTTTCTGCCAATGAGAAACAAGTTCCTTTTCCTTGCCATTTGTCAGTATGCCACGTTGTCCAGATGTTGAATCCATAACCACGAGATAGTATCTCTCCTTGCTTTGTGGACAATTGCATCCATTATTTTGACCAACACACACACATTTTCTAGTCAACCGCAGCTAAGTTTTAAAGTCATTTTATACCGGTATTTATCTTTATAACTTTTATTTTATTATTATATTTTATATAGGTATTATTTTTTGTTTGTTTTTATTTGTTTTGCAGCTTGAGAGGATTTGAAACTTCAGATTGGGTTTGACTATCTGGCTGCACAACCATGACCAACCTCATATTGGATTCAAACGAAGAAGAGTGTTTTCGAACTTAACCCTTTAACCCTTAACCCTTTACCGCCCAGGGTGGTTCTGGAGAAACCACCTTTTTCTGGGTGATGTTTCTTTAAATCTATCTCTGTTGAAATTAGGGGTACTATTAATAGTATCCAACCGTATGAATGTAAGCATAGCTTAATGAAACAAGTCTCAGTTAAATCTTGATAAGATCGACCGTTGGATTGGAAGATTATAGTATATCTTTGAACCGTATAATGCACACTCAAAAATGAGATTTCGGGGGGTGTGTGACTTCAAGGTTAAATAGAATTTGGGTTAAATTTTCAAAAATAAAAGTGAAGATGTTCAGCAATGACTTGTGTCAACACCTCTTCATTGCAATCTTTCATGTCAAGAATAGACTCATACATAATTATTGTGAATTTTATAAGTGAAAGTGACTTATCCATGTACGGTTTAGAACAAAATTTATACGTTCAAATAAGAAAGGAGTTAGTATAGTGATCAAGATCAGACTACATACACTAATGGAACATGAACAAGAGAACACAATCCAAAAAGAAAAACGAGATAACAAACTTCCAATCTCTAGAAATACAACATAGTACATATGCTGTATTTGTAAGTATTTGCTGTATTTTGAGGTATTTGCAGTATTTTGGTGTTTTGTACATAGGTATTTGGATATCTAGGAAGGTCGGATTCCAAATTTTCTTTTTGCATCATCTCCAGAATCAAAAGTTACACATCTGAACTTCAGACACTGTACTAAGATGGTTCACAGATTTTCCAGAATTTCATTTTCCAATGATCTAGTGACCACTTAGTGGTTACCTGGGCACTAAAGGGTTAAAGGACATATGCTTTTGTGATTCCTCACCCAAAATCTCTTTTAAACTCCATTTTAAGCATGATTCTCTATTTAATTTACTTTGGTTTTTTCTAAAGAAATATATATCCCTCAAAGGTGCTTAGTTTGTCATTTAGAAAACCCCATTTGGTGCAACGAAGTAGAATTTATGAGCAAGATTCTCCCAAAATACCAAAAAACCCATGGGGCTTGGTGTGTCCTTCAAGGATTAAGAGCATTTCACACCCCTACATGCTAGAGCCAACTCGGTGAAATTATTCATCTACATTTGAAGAGTCCTTGCACTTACACTCTCCTACACTTGCACGCTTCTCACACATCAAAAGTGCACATCAAATAGTCAATGGATCAATCACAAGTAGAATGTGGGGATATAGTCAACTACACAATGATTTAAAGGGCCATTTTAAAACCCCTAAAGGACCGTGGGTCTTTCCTGTTTTTGAGCTTCATTTTCACCTCTTTCTATTCATTTTCTAGTAAATATTTTTTATTTCTTGATAGAAAATACCAAATTAAACATTTAAATAAAATTTAAGAATTTTTTTGACCAATTTAACAATGGTTCCCATGTCTTCAAAGATGGTCAGAAAATATATAAAAAAAGATTGCAATATCATCTTTTCACTTCAAATGCTCTAATCTTGCAATCTATACGGTCAAATTCTATGAAAATTTTACCATGCACTCTCCTGGTAATCTAAAACAAGATCCTATGGTTAGAGTTGAAAAATAATAATTTGTAAGGTTTATTTTGAGCCATGCCGCATTGCCCATTTTCCCCAAAAAACCCCCGTTTGCTCCATAACTTTCACTTAAAAAGTCGGAATCAGAAAAAATAAAATTAGATCCCCATTTTTGTATTGATATACCAAATTCACATAATTTATTTCAAAAAATAAAAATAAAAATTGACACCGTGGGAACCTACCCGAACATTAAAATGTCCTAATTAGGACATTTGGTCCTTTAGGGATTAACACTCTAGGATTGAGAGTCAAGAGGCATTTCTGAAGGGCCTTTGGCACTTATCATCTAGTTCTTGAGTGTGAGAGACTCTGAGAGGGCATGGGTGGCCATGCTCTAACCCCTAAACGTCCAACCGTCCAGAAAGTGGATGATGTACAAAATCAAACACAATTTTTTCATCTACCATTAACTTTTTGCAGTGTGGATTATTTACTGTATATTTTATGGAAAGTTAGCTTCATGCATGTGTGATCCGATTAGAAAGGGGATGATTTGTGAAATTTTTATGCCTCATTTCATGTTGTAGCGATTCACCTAAAATTTCAAAGATTTCAGAGTAAATTAAAATGCTCTTAAAAAATTCAACTCATAAAATTAAGTAACCAAAAAATCTCCAAAAATCACTACACTTAGAGTATTACATTTACCAATCACAAAAAATTACATGTACAAATTTTCAATATCTTATTCGTAACCAAATTACAAAAAAAAAAATCAATTTTAAGTTTCAAATTTTATACAAAATATTGGTGATAACAATCGTAGATCTAACTGTATGGATAGAATCTAAAATTCATAATGGACAACTTTTATTCACCTATCAAGTTAAAAATATCCCTCTTAGTTACATTTTATAAGACATCTTTGAAATTCTCCAAATTTGAAGAAGGTTGAGGACGTTTAGGGGTTATCCCTTTAGTGCCTAGGGTACTGTAGTTGCGTGCACTGGATTTAAATAGTTTTTTCCACTGTGATCGATACTATGAGAAATAGAATGGATTAAATTAGAAGGTAACCGTACAATTGTATTTTCAACTAGAGTGGAGATAATTTGCCAAAACTAGATAATCATCCAATGGTGGAATTGCAAGATTATAGTATGTCTTTGAACTGTATAATGCACACTCAAAAATGAGATTTTGGAGTGTGTGTGACTTCAAACTTAAATAAAATTTGGATTAAATTTTCTAAAATGAAAGTGACGCAGTTTAGCGCTACCCTATGTCAACACCTCTCCATTGCAATCTTCCACATCAAGAACAAACTCACGCATAATTATTGTGAATTTTATAAGTAAAAATGATTTATCCGTATACAATTTAGGACAAAATTTATACCTTAAAAATTGAAAGAAGTTGGTACAGTGATCAAGATCAGAATACATACACTACTGGAACATGAACAAGAATACACAATCCAAAAGAAAAACGATATAACAAACTTCCAAACACTAGAAATACAACATAGTACATGTGCTATATTTGTAAGTATTTGCTGTATTTGTAAATATTTGCAGTATTTTGAGGTATTTTGATAGTTGCACAACTCCAAATTGAAATTTTCTTTTTACTAGAAGATGTGTATTATGAATCTCCAAAATCTAAACTTCACAATTCAAAATCCAATTCTTCATGGATTTTTTGTTAATTGCATTTCTGACATTCCAGTGACCACAATGTGGTCCGCTAGGCACTAAAGGGTTAAACAAGCGCTAGTCGCATACTCTCCGCCTTAGTATCTATCCCAAATTTACTTTTACAATTTGTTTTTACTATCTAGCCATGTAACTCGTGAAAATGAAGCGTTTTCATAGTCTCTTCCTTTGCAGGGTAGAGACGATGAATAGTTTGTTTTTCAAGATTTTACACAAAGGTCCACATGAGAATGGTAAAACCGTAGAAGTATTGTGGCAAGATTCAAGGTGAGTGGCCTAATTGTCGCCCTTAGAGCATGGCCAGCCACGGGCAAGACGGGCCCGGAGTGTTTTTCAGTTTTTCTTCCCCCACCATTTCTTCAATGCAGGCCTCGAGAGCTTCGGCCACTAGAAAATGAGGCAGTTCCAACTAGCGAGCTTGTGGAGTTATTTATTCCATTCATGCATATGAACTCCCGGTTATTTTTTTGTTGTCGGGAGATCTTATACTATGGCTTGTCTCCTACGAATATGAAGCATGATTTATTGGTTGATCAACTACTCATGTGGCGGGTTGGCACTTGCCACGTTGCGGGGCAAAAGCCGTAATTTTAGGGTTGGAGCCAAGTTGTTCATCCTTGGTGGGCTGGATTTATTTAGGATGCCAAATCTCTAATTGAGGCCCCGCCATTTGTCACAACAAGGCCATATTTGGAAGGCTTGGGTGGCCATGCTCTTAGGGCCGCTTCACACTATGGCCGAAGGTCGAGAGGCCGTCAGTTTCCACCAATCAAATTGCAGGAAACCATGGTTTCAGCCTCTCGACCCTTCACACTAGAGGCCAAAGTCCACCGGCCGTCGCTCTCCAAAACGCCTACGTGGCAGTGCTTTTTGACCATTTCGACGGCCTCTCGAAGTTCGTTTGGGTCCTGCATTTTGCAAGACCCGTCACTATGGTCGAGAGGCCGTCGAATTTTTTCATAAAAAATTCAAAAACTGACAAGATCTTGGCCGTTAGATTGAAAAGGTTGTTTTGGACAGGGAATAAAGTGGAATGCTCCTTCTTCTCTCTCTCTCTCTCTCGTGCGTCTTGGTAGAAACAGTTTTTTTTCTTTTTTTTTGCAGATCTTGGCTCTCTCAATTTTTTTCAAGAGTAGGACAAATGGACCGTTTCTCTCAAAACCCTTTCTCTCAAAACTCTTTCTCTCAAAACCCTTTCTCTCAATACCCTTACTATTGTAGCCAGCCGAATCTAATGGGGACAAAAAAAAATTTGGCCCCAAATTCTTATGGAGCATTTCAGCCCTACCCAACTCAAGTTGTAGAGAAAAGAGTAGAAGAGAGGGATGTCCAAAGGGTAGAAGAGAGGGTTGTTCAAAGGGTAGAAGAGAGGGATGTCCAAAGGGTAGAAGAGAGGGTTGTTCAAAGGGTAGAAGAGAGGGTTGTTCAAAGGGTAGAAGAGAATGTTGTTCAAGAAGAAGTGGATTGTGAGATTGTAGGGTCTTCCAAAAAGAGAGCCGCTCCTAAGCAAAAGGCTCCAAAGGCAACAAAGGCAGCAAAGGCAGCAAATGAGAAGAAGGCAACAAAAGTGGTGGTGAAAGTTGAAGGAGAAGGAGATGAGGCAAATCGAAAGTGGGAGGATTCGGAGGTGCTTCAGCTCATTGCGATCAAAGGGGAGATGGAGCCTGAATTCGTGAGGAATGGCAAAAAACAAGGTAATTTTTTTTTCCCTAATTGTCAAATTTAAAATAAAAATCGGATTGAGGCCAATTGAGGGCCTAAAGGCCTTCGCCGCGCGCCCGTGCCCGGCCCCCAAGCCCCCCTTTCCCCCCGTTGGACTTGCAAACCAAATGTCGCCGTTGGGGTTTGAGCCCTATTGTCTCCCCCATTACAATGGGGAGACTTTCCTCTCAATGGCCACACCTTCCTCCTACCTCTCGTTGGTGATCCATTCCACCTTTCTCTTCCCTTTATAACAATCATAGTCTTTGTTAGAGGATCCGTACATGTGCTGTGATTTATTTTTCAAGGCCATTTTTGACTCTTCTCTCATTTTTTTTGGCTCTTTTGGTTGTAGGAATTGATACATGGGTGAGACTTCATGCTAGAATGGTTGTCATGCTACCAAAATTTAACCGGACGGCTGTGGCATGCCGTAAGAAATTCAAGACCATCTTTGATGCATACAAAGAAGACAAGTTGGCGAATGGAATTTCTGGTAATAACCGACAGGAGGGCAAGTTTTATGATGCTCTAGATGAGTGGTATCACCAAGCCGGATAAGTGATGAAGCATGTCTCGGCTACTACCACGGATAATGTGGAGATTCAAACCAATTCAGCACAAGATATGGAGAGTGTTCAAACATCAACAACCGTGACAACAACAACCATGACAACACCAACATCAAAAGGTAAGCAGCACTTTCACGACCGTGCAATTGATATCTTTGAGAAAATGGCAGAAACTAACACAGGATTGATGAAAAATTTTGAGAGAACTAATGAGCTGCTAGAAAGGGTGGATTACTGATTTGATCGTTTGATCAATAAGCTATAGGCTATTGGCTACTCTTCATCGGAGCTATCCTCATAGTCATCATCATCATCATCGTATGTACAGCTTTCAAAGTGAAAGCTTGATTTTCTTTCCAAATGAGCTTTGTAATAGCTCTTTGCTAGTAATAAATGGACCCGAGTTGAATCCGCCAACATTTTTTTTATCTTCTCATGTCGCTCTTTTTTTGTTTCTTCACTTGAATCATTCTCCTTCTCTATTTCTTCTTCTTCTCCCGGTTCTATGAACGGTGTTTCTTCCGCTTCTGGATTGGCCTTCTGCAATTCCCTCATTTCCCTCAATGCTGATTCTAGTGCGTGAAAATGATCTACTTGCTACAATTTTCCAATGACATGTTGGCTTCAACTTGTAACTCCTTTTCAGCTTCTTTAGCCCAGTCCATAGAAAATTGATCATTCTCTATAATGCATAGGTTGTGAAGACATAGGCATGCGGTTACTATGTCGGGCAAATTCTGGAGTGGCATATCAACCCTTTTCAATAGTATACGCCATCTTCCTTTTAGAATTCCAAATGCTCTTTCTACAGCCATACGAGTGCTCGATTGAATGAAATTCCAGTGCGCCTTTCTTCTAGACAATCCTGTTCTTTCTCCCTTGAACGGTGAGTAAAACCATGGTCTCATTGGATAGGCAGCGTCCCCAATGAATTTGTAAGGTAAAAATGAACCTTTCATAGTTTTCTTCCCTATTTCAGATTTCTGAAATAATGCCCAATCGTGAATCCGTCCAGCCCATCCAAAATCATAGTCCCAAAATTTGCAATTCACATCTACAACTCATTGTAGTAAACATGAATAATACCCTTTTCGGCAATAATATGCTACGGGATCATGAGATGGTGCTACAATAGGGATGTTGCTACCATCTATTGCTCCTAGAATAAACGGAATGCCATGAAATGCTTCAAAACCCTTTGCTACTTGTATCATCCAATCAGCAGTTGGTTTCTTAAAAACCAATGGTCTCAAATGAATCCTAATTGCTTCACAACACTCCCTTACAATGATAGAAGTTGTACTCAATCCAACCCCAAATAAATCACCAACCATTTGTAATGAATTACTGGTTTCTAATCGAGAAAGAGTAATTGCAATCCTACGCTCCACACTAATACTTTCTCTTAAATGTGTATCCTTCTTCTTCAAAACGGGCCCCAATAGAGTACATAAATATTGAAATGTAGATGTACTCACCCTCATCCGTTTCCGAAAATCACCATCTGAAAATGACCCCAAAAGCGTCTGGTCCAAAAAACCTCCATATCTTTGATAATGCCAACATCTCCTTTGATAATTCACCCTCCGTCCTTGTGTAATAAAAACTGCCATCATCATCATTTGAACATTTTGTTGAAAAATTGCAAGTTTTTGCAATGCCAAAATGCCCACAATGACATACTTGATGACCATGAAAATTGAGAGTAACACAAGAATGCGTTCCCTTCTAGAATCCATGATTAGAGAAGGTGAGAGGAAAATTTTAGAAATTGCATGAATTGATGAGGAGAGAAGTAGAGAAGAAGCCGGACAAATGGTATGGGTTTGGACTTTGGGCTTGGCCTTTGGAGGCTTCACACTATGGCCGTCCAAGTTGAGAGGCCGTGGGATTGAGCTTTGGACTCTCGGCTTGGCCTTTGGAGGCTTCACACTATGCCCGGTCGAAGGCTCTAATTACAATATTTTATTGGCTATTTTCAGCCCATTTCTTTGGACTCTCAAC
This sequence comes from Pohlia nutans, assembly GCA_022496805.1. NCBI lineage: Eukaryota > Viridiplantae > Streptophyta > Bryopsida > Bryales > Mniaceae > Pohlia > Pohlia nutans. The sequence continues at coordinate 7,061,909 of CM040104.1, forward strand.
AAAGTTTGGACTCTCAATTTCCACGGCCTCTCGACTTGACGGCCATAGTGTGAAGCGGCCCTTAGAGCATTCGCACCCTTTCCCTCTATTCACCCCTTAACCACTATCATCAGATCTAAAATTTGGTGTCACGAGCTATTGTCTCCACACCCTCATACTGCTATGTGTCCCTCTATACAAACCAATTACAGTCACAGTCATTATACATGGATAATCATTATTGTTCATCAACCTAGGATAATGTATCTTACTTAAATTAGCTATAGAGGAACATATTGAGGTATCACTATATAGTCAGTGGCTCTCTCACCCTCTATGAATATGCAGATTTAAATACAAGCACTTCTCATTTACTTTTCAGATTCATAGGTGAATTTTGTAGTAGGGGAGATATGTTCTTAGAGCATCTCCATTAGAACAGGAAAAATTAATCACATTAAAACTTCATCACTAGTAGGGGCCACTTATTTAGAAAGTAGGTCACTTGATTACTTCACTTGTGCAACTTGCCATATTAACTTCCAACCAATTATTTGTCTTCTAGTGTGTAAAAGTAAAAATAAATAAAAAATCATCATTTATTATTCAACCTACTAAGTGTAAAAGAAAAATTAGTATTTGTTTGGGTTGCACAACCAAGGCAAAAAATGCTATTTGTTAAAGTAAAGGGAATATTTTGGCAGGTCCAAGTATTAATTGTTTGCTTTTCATCCAAAAAATGTTGTCCTCATCTATATTGTATGAAGAGTGGCGATACTCTTATTCAAAATTGGCCCATGCATGTTTTACCTATAAGATACACCTTATGAACATGAGAGTGTAGGGTCAATTTTGGCTACATCTATAATCAACACTTTGAAAATTCATACTTTACATACTAAGAAAATCTAGAATCTCATTTCAATTGTCAACAAGATTCAACAAACAATAAATCAATTTAATAATGAAAACTATGTTTAGATGTTTATTTAGATGATTTTAGATCACTTGCTTTGTATAACCGCTAATAACTGGCTTACAAAGTCATGATTGCATGCTAGCAGAACTACCCGGTGGGGTGCAATCTCTTGACCCATCGGTTGCAGTAACGTGGCGATGTCTGTGCGCCATCGACGTATCACGACCAACTAAATTTGTCCAGCAAACAAGACACACTCAAAAAAACCAACGAGACCTGAACAATGGCAAGGTAGTCGATTATTTTGGTAAGCTTGCGTGTCCCAAGTCCTTTTGTGAGCCTTTGTGTCTGTGTGTAGGGTGGGGGGGGGGGGGACCAACGACAGTCCTAGCCTGCAAATAGAGGTAACGATAGAGTTACTCTAAGTCTTAAAGTGTGTGCAAGTTGATGATATGTTTTAAAATTTAATTAAAAACAACAAAAGACATCATAACTTTGTAATAACTAATTCAAATTTTACAAAATTTCGCTCACATTTAAGGTATTTTTTATGCACAGCTATAGAAGAAATTTCTAGTATAGGATTAAAACAATTATATTGCAATTAGTCGCTCTAAATTGCAAAAGATACAAAAGAGGTTACTTGGTCTTTTATGTATTAAATTTATATTTGGATCACAACTGATACCATTAGAAAAAACATTGTACAATCTTCAAACTTTTAAAAATAATGTTTTACACATTTGATTCTAGAAAAGAAGCCATTTTAGCCACTAAAGAATCTTACTAATAGAATGAGTGACAACTCATTTTGAAGATCATCACACATAAGATTACCTTGACAATAAGGTGTTTTCACATTTTTACCGTGCGTCCTTTCTCCAAGGTATAAAAGTACTTGACATGGAAAAGAATTTATTTTTCAATATGAAAAGATGCCTTTCTGATCCCTTAAAGTTTCAAGATACTATATTAATTTTGACCAACTTGAACCAATCTATAGAACTAAGTCCACTCTAAGGGCATCTTCAATAGATACACTCTATAGAGACCCTCTAACAGTATATCAAAGGCGAGATCGCAAGGCTTGGAAACTAGCGGGTGGCATACAAGGTGTAGGGCCTCAATGCAAGGCCGTTGGTTGAAACCCTCTACATGTTGGTTGGGTGCAGTTTTCTCGTAGTTGATTCTTTTTCAAGCTCTTCGCTTCGATTCATGCCAGGGAGAATTCCGTTTCATGTAAGGGAAAATGAACAAGTGGCGTGCAAAGCGAGGTAGAGAGGCAAGTGAAGGCCACAACACATCCGTCAAATGTAACGTGCCAGAGGGAAAATATATAGAGTCCTCGAAAGTGAGGATCCTAGTGCCGGTTGCATTGGGTTGTGAATTCAAGGACTCACTTTCAAAGTGACGTTAAAGGCCCCATTGAGGATGCTCTAAGTCTTTCATTCTCAAATTCATGTTAATCTGTACACTTTCTTGATATGATATTATTCAATTATTCATGCAAGAATGACCCCATCAAAATTCCATTGTCCAAACTTTCCACAATTATACTAACGACTGTAAAGCTCTCGTCGTATAGTAATAGATTTCTTCCTTATGGTGTTTCAACAATGCTTTCTTACTCCTATTTCTCGATTTGCTCTAAACTCTGTAGGACCCTTCAACACAAGAGGGTGATCCAAACTGAAACAATATGTTCTCACTCGTTACCTATAAAGCCCAAATTGGGCCTCATGATTTCTTTTCTTTTCTTTTTACGTTTTAGAGTAGGTCTTATATAGATTTTATTTTTTTCAAACAAATTTGCAACACATGCAATGTTCTTCACTAATTTCGGTGATATAAAATTTGGTCTCATCTTAATTAACATTTTTCACAGTAAAACCAATTGAATTTGTTGTTTTAAAACCTTGAAGCCTTGGTCCTTTAGGGATTAACACACAATAATTTAATTTAATTTAATTTTTTAAAACTTGAAAGAGGGAACCAAATGCATCAAGAGCTGAAAAAAGAGAACACAATCAATCCAGGTCCCAAGGGAGGGGCGACAAACTAGCAAGTGTGGGAGATAATTTCCATCTAGCAAGGTAGATGCTACCAGTGCCAAAAAATTGATTCACACACACAATAATTTTTCCCCAAAACAAAAAACTAAGTTGATTGAGTTAACCAAAAACAAACAATTCACCCTGCTGAGTCAATGTGGAATCTGCCACCCAATATTATCAATTTCTAACAACATTTGTTCATGGATAGTCCCTTGGTCCCTTCATGAATAGTCCATTAGGCTTAGAGGAACTTGTGGGAATTCTCCTTTAGCATTGGGGAGGTCACAAGTTCCACTCCCATGGGCGGCGTAAGGCCTTAATTTAGAGTATTCTCCAACTCACTTTAGACTAGTTTTACAATCTTTTGGAACTGAAAACTTGTCTAAGGGCCGCTTCACATTATGGCCGAAGGTCGAGAGGCCGTCCATTTCCACCAATCGTAGACAGTAGAGGCCAATGAAAGTCTAAAGGCCGTCGCCCTTCAAAATGCCTACATGGCAACACTTTTTGATCAAGGTTGACAAAATCTCGAAGGAAGTTTGGGTCGAACGGGAATAAAAACCCAAACTATGGTCGAGAGGCCGTCGATTTTTTTTCATAAAAAATCAAAACTATATTTTATTGCCTATTTTCAGCCCATTTCTTTGGACTCTCAACAAAGTTTGGCCACTTAATCCCATGGCCTCTCGACTTGGACGGCCATAGTATGAAGCGGCCCTAAGGTGAGTATGAGGTGAGTCCATTTTGAGACACACTCTCCTGATACATATGGAAGTTTCAGGCTCAGTCTGGGAGTCAAGAAACGCGGAGTACAACATAATTCCTGTAGGTACTCAGAAGCAGCATTTCTGATGGTCCATGATGCCATGACCCACATAAAAAAAAAAATTGTAGCCAAATTAATTCGAGAAACAAGTGCCAATGAACTTTCATTTTTCCCGAGACATGGCCAATTCCTGCACTTATTATTTGGGTGCCAGTGGCACAAAGCATGTTGCGAGTTCATGAAGGAATAGTGGTTGATTGGGAGTCATGGTTTACTTTGTCAATTGTCAACTTCGCTGCTCAACTTTGTCAACTTTGTCAACCACTCCTTGTAAAAGATTGTGCATCAATTGTTGGTCATGGTAGTAAGTTATACAGTAAATCTAGTTTTCCCATGCAGGCAATTTAGGACATCTCCCCCATAAGTTACTAGGTCTCCCCTTTTCTTTACAACATTGATTTTCGCAAACAATAGACGGAGTTCATGGGAACAGCAACTTGACTAAACCTTTTCTACACTACATTTGAGACTTGCTCTAATTCAGATTCTGAGCCTGAAACCCAGCATTTTCATAGGGATTAGAATAAAATCCTTAGGGCCGGTTCACACTATGGCTAGAGGTCATCGTGGTCCAAATCCAATTCTTGTCGAGAGTCCACAGTTTTGGGCTGAAAATATACAATTCAAAAAAACACATCAATGGCCTCTCAAGGTAGTATTCAATTTGGGTTTCTATTCTAGGTTGACCCAATGGTCGCATTAGTGCTAAAACTCACAAAAAGTGTTGCCATGTAGGCATTTTGAAAGGCAACAACCTTTAGACTTTGGCTTCTAGTGTAAAGTCCGAGAGGCCATTTCTGGCTTTCTTGCAAATTGATTGGTGGAATGCAATGGACTCTCGAATTGCTCCTTAAATGTTGGATTTGAGATACCCATGAGTAAGAGTTGGGTAAAGGTAAGATGTGAAATCTACAAGTAGCTTATATTCTAGAAATCTATGGTCAATAACAGGTGTTTACAACATACAATACCTAAGATAAGCATTAGCATGTTCAACACCTCCAATAATATGGATATTTCATGTAGAGTTGCATGGAATATTTCACAGTTACAGAGAAATTTAATCTGTTTTAATTTAAGATAATTTATTCCTGCCTGTTTTATGGAGCGGACTGTAATCTATACCGGTCTAAATAAAGCTCATTGTACTGATACAATTGTATTCACTGAGTGTGAACAGGTTGGATTTGATGTATAGATTCACTGTATAGATTCTTTCGGTATTTTTTAATCTTCCCCTGTTAGGTTACCATTGCAATGAAATTCTCCAGGAATGTTGGCAACACTAATCACTAATAGTATTCCTCCGAATGTTACCATTACTAAATGTCAACTATACATTTTATTTAAAATTTATGAAAAATATCACATTCAAATAAGTTTTCATACTAGTAAAAAGGTGATCTTTGGGCACTAAAGAATAGTGTTGAAACATAGTACCTAAGATCACTATTGGTACCAAACAATGGCTTTTGGCACTAGGTTTCCGTGTCAAAAGACCACCTTTTTTTTTTGGTGTCAATAGCGTAAATAATGGAAAAAGAAGAGTAAGTCCAAATGTAAATGAATTATCCAAATTGTGAATGAGAATAACTCAACTTTCTGAACATCATGTAGAATGCTTCTTTTATGTCATTTTTCTATTCAACTTGTTAATAATAATATTAATAATAATAACGGTGATTTGAAGACCACTAGTTTTCTTAGCCATGCTTCAAGGACCTCAGACTCGTTTTTAGTTCAAAAAGACTGCAAAACTAGTCTATGGTGAGTTGGAGAACAATTTAAAGCAAGGCCCTACACCATCGTGAGGTGTGGAACTCGTGACCTCTCCAATGCTAAAGGAGAGTTCTCACAAGTTCCTCCAAACCTAACTAAAAGGACAATTTATGAGAAATCCCTGTCATAAATTGGTAATATTAGGTCTGCAACTCCGCATAGACTCAATTGATTGTTTGCGGTTAACTCATTTGTGTAGGAAAAATCGGGAATTCCCCAAAAAGTAAAATAATATAATCTGTCCTTCCAGAAGGAAAACTTACCACCAACAGACTCTTTATTCAAGATGGTCTTCAAATCAAAGACTGAGTAGAAGAAATTGGGGGTTCCCCATAAAAGTCAGAGTAAAATATAAAAGCTCCGGCAACCAACACGCTCGTCAAAAGGCCTGAAAACGAAGAAATTGCTCGCGAAAGTCGCACCACCGTGGAAAAAGGCGGGGCCGGAAAAAAAGACGAACGAAGTCGTCGGGCGCCGTTGAACTTAGTCAACGAAGGGCCCGTTTCTCGTCAGTCGTCGTTGTCTCTCTCGCTCCCCATATCAGCCTCCCTAACACCCCCTTTTACCCTCACTCACAAAACAGCCCCGCCTCTCTACTCCCCCTGTCATAATCTCATCAAGGTATTGCTGAATTTTTTTTGTTCCGGAAATTGCAAAGTGCAGCAGAATAATGGAGCTTTTTTGCTTTCATTGCAATTTTTTGCCATTTAAACTTCTTTCTAATTGGATTCTCGTGAAATTTGACATGTTTTTGGCGATCTGAGGTTTGTTCGTGGATTTTAACGTTGTACAGGTGCTTTAGAGGAGGCTGAGAAATTTGAGATCAGCAGGCGATTGTTGAGATGGAGGGAAGAGGCAGTGCAGCTGTAATGGCCGTGGTAGCGATCATGGCGTTGGTGTTGGCGATGGCGCCCGGAGCTTTGGCGGTGAATCACGTCGTCGGTGGGACGTCTCTATGGAACTATCCGCCGACGAATGACCAAACGTATTATGACGGCACATGGGCTGCGGGCCAGACTTTCTCCGTCGGAGATACTTTGCGTGAGTCTTTAACTTCAATCTTTTGAATGGATTGTCGTTTAGATTGTTGCGAAAAACAGAGATGGATGCTTCAAGAAAACAGAGCATCTCGTAATTCGTGCCGCGTGAACGGACTAGAGTTTCACGGTTTCGAAATTATTTCTTGACTTAACATCGTGAGATGTGAAATGTCAATCTCGCAAGTCTTACTCATGCAGAGTGTCGTTAGTGTGTTATTAGCTGCATTCAATTCGTGAAGCTCTTGATCTCTCTACTTCTCTTGTGGATGGATCATTTACTATTCGTCAGGGTGTATTGCTTGTCTTTAAGATTGTGACTGAAAATAGAGACGGATGCTGCACGCGAAAATAGAGCACCTAGTAATTCGTGCCGCGATTGAGAATGAACCAGATCATCGATCGCTTCGTTCTTTCGGATCTTGCATGAAATGTGTTCTTGACTTGTGAATGTCAAGCTCGCCATACTCATGTCGAGTGATGCTAGTAACTTATTGGTAGCAGCATTTCGTGAAACTCTTGATCACTAGTCGTCAGGGTGTGTTGCTCGTCTTTTAGATTGTGAGAGAGAGACTACACAAGAAAACAGAGCATCTAATAATTCCTGACTGTACATGAAAGCGTCCTTGCGTTTCATGCTTTCGGATCGTGCGCGAAAGAATTTCTTGACGTATTATCATGAGATGTGACTGTTAATCTCGCCGTACTTACGCCCAGTGACTTCTTTATTGATAGCTGCATTTCGTGGATCTCTTAATCTTCGTTGAATTGGCATTTTCCAAGAAATAACTAAATGCAAATTCTCGTAGTTTGGAAGCGTAGGATGTGCATCTGCACTTTGTTTCCGGAGGAAAAGCCCTGACCATTGTTTGGTTTGAGAAATCTTTTTGATTGTAATTTACTTTTTGTATTTTGGAACAAATGAAAGTACTGGGATTTCTAATTCGTCAGCCAAATTGATAAGATTCTGTTCTGTGCTGTGAATACAGAGTTTGAGTACACTGCGGGTCAGCACGACGTGGCGCAATATGCAACCAAGGCGGAGTACGACGCTTGTGCCGGGACGGCATTGAAGACATATACAAGCGGCAATGACTCGGTTCCTTTGCCTACGGCAGGTGTCATGTATTTCATCTGTACCTTTCCCGGGCATTGCACTTCAGGCATGAAAGTGTCTGTTACCGTGGGCGCCGCTGTAGCTCCCGCTACTCCCCCCACTACGACCCCCTCACCCCCTGCCTCAAATACCCCACCCTCAACTTCGACCCCCCCGCCTCCCGCCACCACGAGCCCCGGTACCGGTGCTGCCAGCTCAGGCCCTGTCCTGTCCATGGCAGGCCTCTTCGTTGCTGCCTTGGTCGCCACTCTTGCATTTCTAGTATGAGAACTCAAATCTTCATGCAAGCTACAACTGTTGGATTAATTTCCACCGTCTTGGAGGGGACGTTTTTCGAGTTGATGTTATTTCGATGCCGGGCAACAACAGCGGCCGGAGATGGAGGTCTTGAGGATATTTAGCTGAATGACGGCTGGTGCATGTAGAACTGGTGCATGTAGAACTAGTGTTTTAACTTATGAATTCCGTATCGATGGATGCGGTATTACAGTTACTAGTATACTAGGTCAGTGTCAGCATTTTGTATACATGAATTTGCAGTAGTTTTCTTTGGGGTCTTGATGCTTTGGTTCAAACCATCAAGACCCTTCGGATTGTATTCATTTGATTTTTCCTCATGTAGGGTGAAGCTGACTTTTGTCGCAAATGTTTTGTTGCCTTTAATTTCAAGTATAACTTCAACTCGAACTGGAACTGCTACGTTGAATATTAACCTGTGACAGGTGGCGTGCATTGATGCTTTAGTGTGGAAGTTGGTCAGCGGTCGTTCTCTATGAATCTCGTACAAAGTCACAGAGCAGCACATGAGCACATGGCCTGCCAAAGCGGTGAGCAACAAATTCCCATGTCCATTTCTTGGTGTGGGGCGATATTGCATGCTCTTGTGGTGGTCAGTGCTTTGATTCTGGCATGATAATAATACAAGCTTTCTTGAGAAAACGCTGCTACGGATCCGCCCCTGGAAGAGGACTGTCATGTTCGGTATGTTGGTAACACGTATGAGCATAAACTGCAGCATCTCAGGGTCACAAAATTCAACTGCTCGGGATTCAAGGACCCCTAAGTTTGTCATTCACACCTAAACAACCAAAATCTGGTTGCTCAAATCTGGTGTTTACATTGAACTGTACGGCTAGCACAGTAGCCTGGAATTAGCAGATTCTGCGGTCAAATTCCCTTACTGCAGTAGCAACGGTGTACATGTACTACGTTGTTGAGTGCAGACAAACTACCTTTATCCCGAAATCTAATCATGAGTAAATGCTTGGGTACATTACGCGACCACTACTGCAGCGGGCGCTAGGTCACGTACAAACACAATTGTTGAAATACCACAGGCGGATGGAGGTGTACATTTAGAGGCTAACCCCTAAGCATCCACTGTGGATTTTCTATAGTGTAGGAAGATTGGAACCCTTGTTGTAAATCATCTGTTACTGTGAAAATGACTTAGTTTTACACAATCGACAGTGCTGATCTTGTAGTGTAGAACAAGAGCTTTAACTCCTAAATGTTGTTGAAGCTAGAATCTAGTTTTTTCAATGTAACTCACTATTCAATTCCAATTGCTAAATGGGTGATTTCCATTCAATTCTTAGTCATGAAGGATTTTCATTGGTCATGTCACCTCTTCAAGTTATATTCAGGTCATTCAAGCTATTTTTGGATTTTACTTGGGCCCCAAGTACAAAATCAGTAGTAAAAACAGTTCACTATGTAGTATATTTTGGATTTTTTTGTTTATGTTTAAACTAAATTTAGGCCATGAAAATGAGTTCTATTGCACTTGAGCTTAACCCCTAAAGAACTGAGGGGTGTTGAACTTAGCTCTTGTTTTCTTGACTAGCTCTTGTAGCAAGCTCAATTCCTCATTGGTGTGGGGTAATTTTGACGATCGGCACCGTTGAAATTAAAGAAGACTTACATTTTTTTATAATGAAAAAAAGATCAACAAAATCGCATAATTTTTTAGAAAATGCCACCGTTGAGAAGATTGATGGAACTTGTTTGGGGTATTTTGTACACATGCTGAAATCGCATTGTTCAAAAATGCTCCAAAAATTCTGAAATTTTTACTGTGAGTAGAAACCATCATTTTAAACATGTACAAAAAATTTCAAGTAATTTAGAGCTGTGAGGAGGAAGATATGAGGGTCTGAAGTGACGCCTAGATACCCTCCATACAACTCAAAAAAATCACCAAAAATCGCTCACTTGATGAATTTCCGATCAAGAAGTACCTACAAATTTGGCTCTCAAAAAGATCCAGGGTCTCTTTGTTGCTCATCCTACAATTCAAAGCCCAAGAACCCGAATTTCCTCACTTTCTAGTTCCAGAAGCCGCGTGGGGGCCTTACGGTCCTTTAGGGGTTAACTACAAAAATGAAGTTTACCAAGTCTAGTCTCTACTTCACTTTGAATTTTTGGAAAAATTGGAAAATTGAGTGTTTTATTGAAGTTACAAGTTTGGTGGGTATTACCATGGTGTAGCGATTTATCTAAATTTAGACACACGGGTGAATTCCATTTACTATAATGTTCTTCATTGTAAATTACACTTTTGGTAAGAAAATCAGCAATTTTTAGCATATTTTGTAATTGATACAAATTTTCTTTACAATCACTTATAAAAATTGTAGTAAATTTAAGATTTCACCAAAATTTATGAAAAATTTATGATTTGTAGTAGGCACATAACTTCATCTACTAAAAATATAAAGTTGAACTCTTATCTTGTTTGTAGTGGCAAAATTGAGTGTGAAAGGTAAAACATGATTGTATGGTCATAGGTCCAGACATTTACGGGTTAAAATCATGTATTGCAATAAGAAAAATGAGAAAATACTACTTTTGAAAAGTTCAGTGATGCAGATGGCCTACTGGGCGTTTTAGAGTGAGTTTGCATAGAGGCAGCCTGGGTAGAATAACTGGTAGATGTTCAAAGTAGCAAACAAAAATTAAAGTATTAGATAACCGACGAGGCGCGGTAGCGGCGAGTAGGTTATCATACATAATCGGTTGTTCACTTTTCAATCACAACCCTTGATCTTCACGATCCAAGGGCGTAGGATGCAAGTTGAATGGAGATAAGGTTACAAGTTGTAGCTTGTGATGGTGATGGTGATGGGTTGCCAATAGGATGGAGGCACGTTAGCATGAAAAAGTCAACAACCGGTTATGTTCACATGGAGGTAGATTTTGAGAATGACCAAGCAAATTCGAAGGTGGGGGAGGGAAGCCCTGATTCTAAATCCCCCCCCACCCCCCTCAACGGTAACCCTTAAGCATGCAAGGAGCCTTGTGGGACCATGATTGATCGTTTTTTTAGTCAAACGTTGATTTTCACCTAGTTCCTAATTTCATATGAAAATGGTTCTAACTAAGAAAGAGTGGGGGCTACCTTCTTCTTTCTAGTCCAATTTCCCGTTCTTCAAAATTGTTAAAACTGCGCTTTTTTATAGCACTTTAAAGCTCAAAACCCTAAAATTCCAATATACACTATAGAAAATGTTCTTCTATTGAATTTCTTTTTATGTAAACTCAAGAAGCATGCCACCTAAACCCTGTTTTTCATCACTATTATTTACATTTTCCCTAAAATTTCATACTATTCTAAACTTTTTGTAATTACTATGATTTTTACAAGAAGAAACTTTGATTTTTTTTTATAAATTTTGTTTTTATTTAATTATGAAAAAATCAAGGTAAATCGGTTTAACAATACTTTATATGAGAAAAATACCAGCAAAATATAATATATTTTAAATTGTGAGGAATTGATGAGGTTTGACTGGGTAATTGTAATGTGGACGCTTTAAGAGTATGGCCACCGTTGCACAGGACCGCTAGCCTCAAGCATTTTTGGAGGGCCCGCCCAATTTTATCTTCCCCATCGCCTTCTCAGCAAGGGCCCTCTTTGCCGCGGTCTCTGTACAATTTGGCTTTAGCTCACCATCCTATGGAATCTTCTTTTCCGCTTGTGAGCTTGAATTGCGGAAGACAATCATCGGCATTAATTACAATTTGGAGTATGACCTCCCTACCTACCTGCTTAGTGGCTTGTGATTGTTGCTTTGACCTGACTTCTTTGTGACAAGAGCTTTGACTTCCCCAAGTGGATAATTTTTGGTTTTGGCCACCCACGTGGTGGGCCGACATTAGCCGTGTGGCGGGCCCTCGGTGTGAAGACACTCTGCAGCTCGTGGGTCGGAGGCTGCCAGCTCAAACATGGTGGTGAAAAATAAATTTGGAGGCCAAATTTGCTTTTTGAGGCCGGCATATTGTTTTGTAATGCCATTTTTGGAGGGCTAGGGTGGCCATGCTATAAAGGTTAATGCAAGAGGACAAAACCTGTCCCCTATTTTGTGCATATTGGGGCCCACCTTAAAAAATAACCCCCTCTTCCAAGGGTTTAAAGTTCTCAAGGGGGTCCTCTTGAACAAATATGGGGCCGTAGGTCCCAATTTTGCAAAAGCAATTGCCAAAAAAAGACCATAGGATGCCCGAAATGAAAATTTCAAAAACTTGCATTAACTTTGAAGGGGGGATTTACAGTGACTTGCAAAAGTAGTTGGCCGCCCCCCTAATGGATGAAATGCTCTCATTTAGAAGATAATTTTTTTATGGAATAAAATTTGTATACATCGTACTAGACTTGGTGCTTTACAATGTACTATAGAAAAAATTGAAAATACAAAATAATTTATGCCTTTTTAAGATCCAATTTGTAGTCCCATTTTTTGGTATGTATTGCGTGGGTTTGAAAAAGAAGTTCGACTCAAATTTTAAGTATAGATGATGAAGAATAGCTTTAAGAATCATATCCCAAAAAGAAATTTGATTTTGAGATATAATTGCAAAAATATGGCAATTTAAATCACAAGAAATTTGTTTTGTTTTATCACATTGAATTACAAGAATTGAACGATGCATGTTCTTTTCAAATATTTTGAGTCCTTACAATACGACCTGAAGTGCGTCTGTAATGAGGGTTTACAAAATGCAACATGTTGAATTTAGGTCAGAATTTTTGGTAGGGTTTCTAAATTTTGTTGAACGTGTGCAATTTTTAGTATACATGCTCTAGCATTAATTATGAGTCGAGTGTGTCCATGATGCAATGCGTGTTATTTCTTTATTTAGATCAAACAAAAGAATCAGTGTGTGATAGCTAATTACAGCCTTGATTTTCTTGTTGCAGAATGCAAAACTATGAGGAATTCGGGTTTACACAAGCACAAAAAACCGACCATGAAGCGATGTTTGTTATTATTCCTTTAGATTAAAGAAAGGATGAACTTGGAATAGATAGCTGATTACAGCCCTTGAATTTCAATGCAAACTCTGAAGACATGAAGAAATTAGGGTTTCCACAACTGCGAGAGCCGTGCATTTTGGTGTATTTTGGTGTATTTTGGTGTATTTTGTGAATTTTTGAGTATTTTCCAAAAAAAATTGGTATTTTTTTCAATATTGACTTAAATTTTATTTTTGACACGTGGCACCCCCAGAAGGGAGTCCATGTGGCACTAAATTAAAGTAGGAGGAGAAAATTCAAATATGGATGGCTCAATGTAAGAAAATTGCACACCGTGACACTACGAGTCCTAAAAAGGACTTTTAAAAAGGTGCACATTCAACTTGCAATTGTCATGTATGTCTTATAATTTGAGGAATTTTAGTAAGGATTATTGAGCCATTATATTGAGGATAATCAAGTGATTATCAAGGCATTACACAATTTGAGACATTTTTTGACTTGTTTGTAGAAAAAAAATGAAGATCTTTTGATAAAATTCAATTTGTATGAGATTTGCTGCTTTAGAACATCATAATTGTTGAATGTCAATGGTGAAAAGTAAAGTATGATTGCAAAATGTAAATTTCAATTATTTTTGCTTGGGGTGCACATTTTGTTAAAAGTTTATTCTACATGTGTGCATTTAAAAAAAATTAAAACCTCTATATTGTTTTAATTCCTAAAGGATTGGGACAATTTTGCTCAAAAGTCACTACAATGTTGCCATTTCTAATCCCTAGGTCCCAATTTCAAAAACCAACTTTTTTTTTTTCACAATCCAACCATATAGAAACTTATTCTAAGGTATGTGCACAAAAATTTCACAATCTTTGACCGTATAGATTAGAAAATAAATAAGTTTGAAGTGAGAATGTGTGAGAAAAATAAAATCTCGTCCAAAAATTTCAGCTGCGTATTTTTCTTCTTATTTTGAAAATGTTCTACTATAAAAACTTGTCACTCTTTAATTTCACAATCTACACAGTAGTAGAAACACCAACCCTTGATAAGGGCCGGCGTGAATAGAGTGTCCGTTCGTAGAGTCAATGACCCAATGCCCAACGGACAAAGGGACATTGGAACAATACTACTCTCCCCTTTCGAGGATGGACACTATAGTGACCAAATTAACGTAACGGTAACAGTAACAAAGTAGAGAAGTGAAGTAATGTTGGTTGGATGTAAGTTTGTATAAAGGTATGTTTAGTGTTAAGTTTTATCACCAAGACATGAGCTCTTGGTTGGTTGGAGAGAGGGCGTTGTATCACAATTATGTGGTTCGGGTTCGAAACCAGTTGGGCTCGTTGAGTAATGGTGTGATACACATGACTTGGTGCTGCTAGTGAGTTATCATGGCAGGAAAGTTGTACCAACCAGCCGACCCCATCTATCCCCTGAGACAAGTTGAGCTAGTGTATTTCGAGAGTGGCTAGCAGTGGTTTTCACCACTACCCCCCCCCCCTTCTTTTTAATGTACTACATCTGTTGGTATTGTTTGATTATTTTCTATACGTCTTTTATGTAACAGGATAGATCCGGCATACTGTATGGCAATGGTATTTATAGCTTTGAATGTGTGTTTTATGGAGGTTTCACAAATGTTGAATTTTGTTTCAAGTTGTCTCATTGAGGGGGCGTGTGTGGTTCCTCTAGCTCCAGCTGTAATGACTATTATGGGATCTACTTTCCAACCTTGTTGTATAATATTGTTAATTAGTGGTTGGTATTTTGAAATTTTTCTGCCAATTGTTTCTGGTGAAAATCTGTCGTTTGTGTATGTAAATTCTATGAATTGTATGGTTAGGTTATCATCGGGATTTAGAGGAGGTGGGCTTTGATATGGGAGGCCTTTAATGCATAATATATCTGGTTTGAATCTCGCATTACATTGACATCTTTGTTGATTACAAGTGCATGGTAATAACCATGAAGGAACTGTGTTTTCTTGTGGGTTATTGTTGAATGTGCCCGCATTCATGAGAGTGTAGCATCTTGATTTATTTGAGGATAGTATTAATTTTCTTAATTCCCATACCGCTTTATTGTGTCTTTTGGTTTTTAGTGCGTGTATATGGTGTTGTCTGCATAGTAAGAGTACGTGTAGCCATGTGTCTGCATTTTGTGAGTTGCATATGGGACATGTTTTTGAGGGAAATCTTTGTATGCCAAAAATTAGTTGTTTTCTGGCATTACCCATGTATTGACCGGTTCTAAATTTTAGTATGCTTGTTTTTTGTGCGTCTGTTATTTCTGGATTTTTCCAAAAGTCATTGGACATTTTGTTGTCTATGATGGGGTTTGTTGTCCATTTACTAATGTTGGGAAAGTCTTCTGCCAGAATTTCTAAGTTATTTTCACGATCATGTTTTTTTATGTATTCTTCCAAGCATCTAACTGGTCCTTTGTCTGGTCGTTTAATACGACCGGGCCATGTGTCTTTTTGGAAGTAGTAAGGTGTGGTATGTGCAAATTCGTGTGGCATCAGGAATTTCGGACCCCACTGATTCTGCACTGATTCAGTGCGATTTCCGATATTTCAAGGGTTCGTACGATTTTCGCACTGATTCCGCATCGTTGCGTCATTCATCGCAACTACACTGATATGACACAATGTTCGTACAAGCGGATATAGTACTGATTCGACACGATTGATACATCCATTGAAAACGTATGAATTCAGCACTCTTTATAGTCGTCAAATGTCGTGTTTTAATCGTCTTTAAAACTACACTGATTCAGTGCGTTTTTCGTGCGACATCATCTTTTCCATATCTAGATTTTCTTTTCTTTTTATATCTAAATTTGATCAAAATAGTATTATTAAAAAGTATAAAATAAAATAAAATAAAATAAAAAATAAATACTTTCCTCGCTACCCACTTCAACTACACGGAAATTGCCCGCACATGCGGTGGGGCCCACTATAGCTTCCCAAGCTCTATCGCCACCGGTGGGATTTGAACTCTCAACCTCCCGGTTGCTACTCAAGTTCCTAACCACCAAACCACTTCAAACTCTTCATGCATAGAATAGAACTCCACTGGTAATTATCAAACTTTTATTTTCAGCGGACTTTGAATGTTTTTAACTATGTGAAAAAAACTTTTTTTCCAAATTTTTTTTTGCACTAGATTATGCAGGATGTTTTCTATATCTAGGATTTTTTTCATAATTTTTTGAATTTTTGAATTTTTTGCCAAAATCGTGACGGCAGATCAGGGATTCAGGGCTGTGAGCTGTTTTTTTTTTTTTTCAGCGGACTTTGAATGTTTTTAACTATGTGAAAAAAACTTTTTTTCCAATTTTTTTTTTGCACTAGATTATGCAGGACGTTTTCTATATCTAGGATTTTTTTCATAATATTTTGAATTTATTTATTTTTTGCCAAAATCGTGGTGGTTGTGAGCTATTTTTTTTTGCTCCTATGATGAAAAGTACAATGATAACCAATAATACCAAATTTGAATTCTAAAAATATAAAATGTTATTTCTTTGAAATTTTAATGTGTATTGCTTCTAAACACTATAAATGTAGATCTAAAAATGTTTTGGGAAATTAAACCGGAAGTATAATTTAAAGAAGATTCTTGGAATATTCCAAAATATTCCAAAATATTCCAAAATAATATAAAATATTTTGAAAGATTCCAAAAGATTCCAAAAGATTCCAAAAAATATATTAAAATATTGTACACGGATGTCGTACGAAAATAATTTGCATTATAATAGATACTGAAATCGCACGAATATAATAAATGGCATTAATATGATACGTATACGATACTGAATTCGCATTAACTAAAACCGCACGTTATCCGTGTCTTATCAGCCATGTGATGTAAATACACGATTAACGCACGGATTCTGTCAAGCACGACTTTCGTGCGGAAACAACACTTTTTTGATAATCATTGAAAAGACACTGCATCGACACTCTAGTAATGCATGTCACTTCCGTACCGTAACGACACTTCTAAATGCATGTATGACGTGCGGAATCAGTGTTTAACGATAAACGCACTGAATCAGTGCAGAATCAGTGGGGTCGGAAATTCCTGATGCGGGTTTACTGCTTGTTGGTAGCCTCTTTGCATGGTTCCTTCTTTTGCGAGTCGGTCTGCGTGTTCATTTCCGTTGATTTTAGCATGTGCTTTAACTTTGTATAATGTAGTTGGTTGTGTTCGCATTTTTAGCATTTTAACCATTTCTTCTAATATAGTTTTGTCGGCATGGTTGTTTTGTTGGGTTGGGTGTTTTAATTGTGTGTTTAGAGCATGTATGCAATTGAGACAATCTGTAAAAATATGTGCAGGCTCGTTTAT
Organism: Pohlia nutans; assembly: GCA_022496805.1. Taxonomy (NCBI): domain Eukaryota; kingdom Viridiplantae; phylum Streptophyta; class Bryopsida; order Bryales; family Mniaceae; genus Pohlia; species Pohlia nutans. The sequence continues at coordinate 7,079,241 of CM040104.1, forward strand.
GTATTTGGTGGTGATTATTGAAAGTGTTTCATGTATAGCCATTAGTTCTGCCCTGAAGCATGTTTGTAGTCCAGGCAGTCTTTTGATATTTGTACGTCTGGTTTAGATGGGTTATAAATTCCATATCCAGCTTTGTCTTTTTGCAAATGGCCATCATTATCATCTTCTTTAGGTGGTAAAAAGGATCCATCTGTGTAGTAGCTGTATTGTGGTAGAAATTTTAGTGTAGTGTTTATTTCGAAATTTGGAAGGAGTTCTACCCACATGTTTTGTAGATTGTTATAGGGTGGGTATATGAGTTTGTTCCATTTTGTGCTTTTGTTAACTTTTGTGTTTGGTGGTGTGGGTGGTGCTGTCTGTGTATGGTATTGCGAAATTTGTAGATTTTCAATTGTTGTGTTTATGGTGTCTATTTGGTTTATTGTGCCGATGTTATTGTTTTGATGGTGAATACACCATATGTGCATTGCAAGTGGTTCGTTTCGGGTTTTGTTGGGTTTTAGTGGTATTGATGGTTCGTCATATGTAATGGTGTCCGCGGCAAAATGTATGATGGCGTGTGTATCCGGAAAGGGTCCGTTGTAGGGTGATAGATTTTGGTACCAGTTGGTGTCTGGGATTGCTAAGATGGTAATAGTTTCAGGGTCTTGTTTTGCTGCTATTCTTGCCCAATGTATTGCTTGTTGTACTGTATCAGCGTCATTTGGGTGTGCATATCCGATGCCTTTCCATTTGTATTGAAAGGCTGTCCCCAGTGAGCCAAAAATCTTGTCTCTGGCGAATGTTGAGTAGAATTGGGTAAATTTCATGGAACATGTAATTGGTGAGGAAAAGTATGAGTGTGTTATATTAAATGTTGTTATTATTGTGTCTAGAATGTTGGATGGAATGGTATGGTGTGGTGTTTTTGTTGTATTCTTTTTGTGGTTTTTGTGTTCGTATCTTTGGTATAACCAGACTACTTCTGTTTCAAATGTTTGTATAGCAGGTATTAGTCTGTGGATGTTGTATTTGTTGTTGTTATATTGTTGCCATAACCATTTTATTCTTGTAGTCGGAATGGTGGTGATATATTTACCGGTGTCATTATATATGTGGGTTTTTTCATTTTGTGTTTGAATGGTGCATTTGTTTGTGTCTATGTCTCTTTCTGGGTTACATTCAATTGTGGATGTTTTAATGTGGGGGATTATTGTTGGAGGTGGGATGTGTCTTGTGTCTCTATTTTGTACTGGTGTAAATTGTGTGTTCATGATATTTTGATAGTGTTTGTTTTTATAATCTGTGTAATATTGTGTAAGTAGATTTAGATTATGGTGTATTACTGTTGGTAGATTTATTGGAAATAGTTCGCGTTGTTGTAACCATTTATTGTATGTTATGTGGTTTGAGTCTATCCATTGACATAAGTAGGTGTTGTATTTTTTAGATATTTTATATTTATCTTTTGTTGTAATTGTTTTGTGGTTTAATATTGTGCCAATGGGGAATCTTATGGGATCGTTTTTTATATTTTGTGATGGGGCTGGTTGTTGTGGTTGTGGAGGTTGACGGAGTTGTACCGGGTTTATTGGTGTACTTGGTATTATTCTGTGGTTATATATTCTATATTTTTCTTTTAGTGTGCGGGGTGGTAAATGTATTTGGCATGTATTTGGGCAATCTTGAGTACATTTTGGTTCACAGAAGAGTTGTTCTGCTAAATTTAGTGCACTTTTGTCTAGTTTAGTTGGATTTTGGTAGTATATTTTGAATTCTTCTGGTGACATTAGTTTTGTGCCGTTGGGAAGGATGATTTGATTTATATTGTAAATTTTGTGCGCCATTAATTTATATAATAATTTGGTGGAGAGTTTTGGGTCTAGGTGCGGAAGTTTGTTTATGGCTGTAGATCGCCATTCTTTTTCTAGTTCAGTCATGTGGAGTTGGAAGTTTTCTACTGTACTTTTTAGGTGTATACCACCTGCTGTTTTCAGAAGAAATAATGTACGTGTTGTGGGTGATGAAATGCAATCTTGGCGTTTAATACGTGGGATGTCTTCGGCACCGCCGGCTCTAGCAAGTATGTGTTGTATTAATCCTTTATATATTATTCCTAGTCTCCCTTTGTCGTTAAGTGCATTTCGAAGTTGTTCACCAATGCATCTAAGGTAGGCATTTTTTAGAGAGAAGGCTTCTAATCCAAATAACTCATGGGGTAGTTGTGTTATTATGTTTGCAGTGCTTTTAGGTAGTCCACATATTGTTTTTTGGATTGCAATAATTTTCTTGTCTAGTTTTTTAATGGTTGGTAGTGAGTATGGGACTGCAAAGAAGCTGTAGGCTATGCCTGCTCTGATTACTGTGTCCACCATATTGATTCTTTGTTTGATAGTGGCAAGGCATTTTGATAGTTGTTTGCATTGGTCTATAATTTTAGTTGTGGTGATATGTGTTTGGAGTTTCCATTTTAGTGATGGAACTAATTGTATGCCCAAGTATACATAGGGTTCATTTTGATGGAGTACTGGTATTGTTTGGTCTCTGTAACTAATTTTTTGGTTTGTTATGTGGGTTTTAAATTTGTTTGGTTGAATTTTGGTTTTATTCGGGCATCCAGTGATAGCACATTTTGTAACTCCCAAGTCCATGCCTGCCCATTCACAGAATTTGTCAATTTTATTTATTTGTGTTTGTAGTGAGTTTATATTATTTGATATGGCTGCCAAGTCATCTGCGTATGCTGCAGAGCTGATTTTTGTTTTTGATGTACCAAATGTGTATCCGTTTTCCCCTCTTTGTAGCCATCTCAAGAGTGGTTCGAGAAAGATTATGAAGAGATATGGGCTAAGTGTGTCTCCTTGTATAGTGCCTCTTTGAATCGGTATTGGTTTTGTTTTGCCAAAGTGTTCACCGGTAAATATGGTGTTTGAGTGGGAGTAGATGTTTCCAACTAGCATTATTGCATCTTCAGGGTATCCAAGGTCTTTCATTATAGATAAGAGTCTTGCGTGGTCTAATGAGCCAAATGCATTTTTAAAGTCTATATATAGTAGGTAAATGTCTTGATTTGTAAATTTTGCGTCTTCTAATGCTGCTATGAGGAGTTGTAATTGTCTTGCTGTACTTCTTTCTGCTCTGAATCCTTCTTGACTATCGTGTAAAATTTGGAATTTTTCACCGTATGCTGATAATATGTGTGTTAGTGTACTGGTGAAGAATTTGTATATTGTATTTGTAAGTGCTATTGGTCTGTGGTTTGGCAGTTGTGTGGGATTTCCTTTCTTATACAGTAATATGGTTAGACTTATTTTCCATGAGGCTGGGATTTGTTTTTGTTTGTAGCAGTGTGAGAAAAATAAAAAGAGTAGTTTGTGGAAGCTTTCAGGCATGTTTTTTAGTATTGAGTTGGGGATTTTGTCTAGGCCTGGTGTTTTGTTGTTAGATAGGTTTTTTAGACATATTTCATATGATTCTTGATCAAAGTGTTTATGCAGTGGTATTTGTGGATTTCCTCTTTTTTCTATTACAAAGCCATCAAGGTCGTGCCATGGATATTGTCTCACTCCGCAAGTGCATTGTGCTGGGTGTTCGGGTTGGTAGTAGCATGTTGGTACTGTAGGTCTATTACTAATTGATTGTTGTATGTGTATTTCATTTGCTATGTCTTCTGGGTTGGTTAATATGTTGTTGTTTCTATCTAGAATGCAGTCTAATGGTGGCGTTTCTTGATTTTTGAAAACTTTTTTGTTTATTTTCTTCGGGCTTTTGTCGTATAATTGTCTGTATTTTTGTATTGCCTTTTTTATACAGCTTTGGGTATATTTTGTGGTGATTTTACGAGCTTGTATTTTTGCTGTCTTGGCTATTTCTGCTAATGATTGGGTCCATTCTTGTTGATTATGTTCTTGTGTTGGGGGTGGTGGGATGGTTACGTTTGTATGGGTTTTTAGTTTTTCGATTATTGGATGTGTTTGCCAATTTTGTATATTTTTTGTTATGTAAATTGTTTTTCTAATTAAATGGTAGGTAGATATGTGTTTTTTCCATGTTTTTTGTAGTTTTCTTGGTAAGAAGCCTCCTTGTTGTGAGGCACGATTTGTTAATGTCGGTAATGGGGGTGCACTACAAGTTTCTTGAATTTTATCAGAATTTTTTTGTATCATGTGATCTAGTTTTGAGCATGATGTTTGCCATTGGTTGTTTGTTAGTTGATCATTTGATAGCATTGTGATCAGTTCATTTATTTGTAATGAATTTTCTTCGAAATATTCTATTTTGAATTTTTCTATATTTTCTTGTGGTATGGGGTTAAGAATTCTCATTGTTTTATTTGCTATTGGTATAGGTCTTGCTAGTAAGGTGTTTGGTGGTATGTATAATGTTACTGGTGAGTGATCAGAATTAAGGTTGTGGTCATTGTCTATGGTTGATATGTATACAGTATTATCTGGTGTTTTAATGTAGTATCCATCTATTAGGCTGGTTTGATTATAATTTTGTCCCCCTTGTCTGGAGTATGGGCAATTTGTTGGGATGTATTCTAATTGGAGATTATTTGTAAATGTTCTCCATTCGGTATCTTCTGTTTGTGGTTGGGTCGTGTTTGTTCCATCTTGCCGTCCAATAAGTGCTATATCTCTGTTAAAGTCACCGCATAGTATGTGTATGGTATTTGGATGTGCATTGATTTGTTGAGTTATGTTTTGTTGGATCAGTGGTATATATTGTATATCCTTTGTATGTGATGGCATATATATGTGGAGAATTAGCCAAGTTTGTAGTGGTTTGTTGTCTATTTTTATTATTTGTAGATAGGGTGATATTTCTTTGGGGGTTGAGATTTTGGTGATATTGCCGGGGTATACGTATTTTTGGTGTATTAGTGTGAGGAGACCTCCTCTTGCGGGAATGTATGACATTCTTTGTTGCATACATCTTGTTAGAGAGTGTGTGTTATTAAAAATTAATTTGTATTTTGGGAATAGGTTTTGTATGTATTTGGTGGATTTTGTAGCGGTTAATTTAGTTTCTTGTATTGTGATGATAGCGGGTTCATCAGGTGTGTTGACAATTAGTTCATGTAGGTTTGGAAGAGCCGTATTTAGTGATGAAGCATTCCATGTGATAAACCTTGTATTATAGTTTGTTGTATGTATTTCTTGTGGTTGTAGTATGGGTATGTTTGGGAGTGGTGGGGGATGAGTATATTCATGTAGTGGTTCATATATTTTAATGGTTTCTTCTAATAAGTTGGTAGGGAGAAAAGGGAATTTATCAATCATGTTTTGGAGGGTTATAGTATCGTTGTGTTGATGAATAAAGTTGTAGATTTCTTTGTGAATGGTATTTGGTGGGTTTATTAATTTTTTATTATTTTCTATGAATTCTGTGTATGGGTGTTTAGTTGAGATGTGTCTTTCAGGCGGGTTTTGTAATATTGACATTTTTTCTAGTAATAGTGTTGTCCAATCAGGGTTTGGAATTTGTATTAGGAGTTGGTCACATGTTTCTTTTGATGGACTGATTGTGATGATGAGTGCGTATAGTATTCTTGAGGGTGGATGATGTTGGTTTCGGTGTATGTAATTTGATATGTGTGGGTAGTCATTACTAGCTTCTGCGTGATTGGGATGTGTTATATTTAGGATAGGTGAGAATTGTTTTGCTAAATGTTGGTATTCTGGTTGAAGCTTAATCGTGCTTGATATGAAGTATGTTCTAGATCTTCTTTTATGTGTGGGTGGGTGTGTTTTTAGTAAGTCGGGCATGGGCCCAGGGTTTGTTTCGATGTCCCCGCATAATATTAATATTTGGTGAAGAAAGTTTCTTTTTAGAGGAGATTTTTGTGCCATTTTTTCTTTTTTCTTTTTTCTTTGTTTATTTTGGACGAGGCCGGTAGGCCGAGTCCATTGTTGTTGTTGTTGTTTTTCTTGGACGAGGTCTTTAGGCCTAGTCCATTTATTTTGTTTGTTGGTTTTTTTATTTTTGTTGGGGTATTTGTTTTTGGGGTTTTTTTTTATATTTTTTGTTTTGTGTATTAATATTTTCTTATTTGTATGTTGTTTGTGAATAATTATTATGTCATTTCTATTTGTTTTGAGTTTGTTATTGGTATTGATATTTATGTTGGTGTTTATATTTTTATTTACTTTGGTGTTTGTATTGGCATTTGTAGTGGTGTCGATATTTGTGTTGGTATTTGTGTGTATATTTTTATTGGTTTTTAAATTAATATTTGTATTTATATTTGTAGTGGTGTTTGTAGTATTTTTTTCATTATGTAAAAGTAAAAGGTGTTGGGGAAGTATTTTATTTTTAAAAGGATGGGTTTTTACTTTGTACGTTGTGCTATTAGTATTGAATTTTGTTTTTATATTGTAATTTGTTTGTCTTGTGTAAGTTTGTTGGTGTTTTTTTGTTTCGAACTTGGGGTTCTTGGGGTTCCCAAGTAATCCAAGTTTGAACTTGGGGTTCCTAAGTAGCCCAAGTTTGAACTTGGGGTTCCTTAGTAGCCCAAGTTTGGGATATTTATCATTTCTTTTTGTTTTATGGTTTTGTCTTTTTTTTTTTTCTTCACTTTTTTTTTTCTTTTCTCTTTTTTTTTTTTTTTTTTTTTTTTTGTTTTGTTTTTTTTTTTTGTTTTATGTTTTTTTTTTTTTTTTTTTTTTTTTTTTTTTTCCTTTTGTTTGTTGTTATTATTATTTTTTTAGTTTTTTTTGTTGTTGTTTTTTTTTTATTACTATTATTTTTATTATTGTTGATGATTTTTTTTTGTATGTATGTTTTTGTATTTTTGTAATTAGGTAGTATATAGTATATACTGTAGTATTTGTTTTTTTTCTTTTGTATTTGGTCTGGCCGTATGCCTTGTATTTGTATGTATACATACAAATACTGTATGAGGTATCCGTACGTGTATTTGAACAGTACGTGTGTGTACGTATGTTTATCTTGTATGCATATCTCGTATGAATGTATGCGTATCTCGTATGTACGTATGCGTATCTCGTGTGTGTACGTATGCGTATTCCCGGTTGTTGTACCGTCGACTGTCTGCCTTGATCTGTATATACCACCGGCTGTACCGCCGATTGTACCGCCGGCTCCCGCTGACTGCCTTGGGCTGCCTCCGCTCCGGTCCGCTCCACTGTGCCTTTGGTGCTGACCCCTGTACCAGCCTTCCCTGTCCCAGCGACCCCTGCTCCATTAACTCCTGCTTCAGCGACCTCTGCTCCAGCGACCTCTGCTCCAGTGACCTCTGCTCCAGCAGCGTTTTGTTTCTTGGTCATCTTTCTTGCATACTGGTTACTGTTTTTGGTTTTTGTCTTTGTTTGGAGCATCCTCTTGCTCACACAAATTGTAGGCTTTGTCTTTATTTCTCTATGGTCTGTGATCAATCCACGTTTGATTGTTCTTCTGGAGGAGGGAGTGATTTTCTGCCACCTGTAATCTTTTTCATGGAGTTGAGAGCTGTGGCTAAGGATGCTTGAATTTCTTCCATGTAAATTCTAAGTTCATCTGTAATTCTCTCCGCGTGTTCTCTAGATTGCACAATTTCCTTCTGGAGTTCTCCTTTGGATTGGACCAATTCCTTCTGGAGTTCACCTTTGAGATTCTTGTTGCCTTTTTCTACAGCTTTTTCCACAATAGAGACAATCTCATCTTTGGTGATAGTGTTCTTGCTAGTTTGTTGGTTTTTCAGGGTTTCTAAGGTGTTGACAATTGCAGTGTTTGTGTTGTCAAAACCAAACTTTGCAATTTCCTCATCTGTGGGTTTGTCACTACCTTCTAGGCTTCTTCTATGGGGTGAGAATTCCACGTAGTTTGACCCAATTCTCTCCATTTTGTTGAGGAATTGTCTAAAAACAATAGGGTTGAGGCATTGGACGTTGGCACTCCCGTTGTGCTTGGTACCACTTTCTTTGTGATACCATATGGAAACTACATTGTTTTCTCCCATAATGTCTTTGATAGCTATGGACGTGGCTTCTATGCTCATCAAGAGGGGAAGATGAGAGAGAGTGAGGGTTAGGGCATCTTTCTTGGCTCTTTGCTCTTTGGTTAGGAAGGGACCTTGCTTGGGGATGGCCTGGATGATCTCTTGGTAGGATGAGACATGGTGGTTTGCTATTTTCTTGGCTTGTTGAGGTGTGGGTGCTACTACATAGGCATGGTTTTGGGAGGAATTTTTTTGGACTTCTATCACCTCAAACTCTTGCTTGCGGCGGAAACTACTCTCCACAATCTCTTTGAAGAGTTTGTGGGCTTGTTTTTTTCCAAATAGGTTTTCACTCTTGATTTTCACCGAGAGGTTGTGGTTTCTAGAGATGGCATGGTAGGTTTTGCAGACTTTGCCTACCGTGATGATGGAGGAATCGGGGTCTAGATGGAGGGCAAAAATTCTAAGTCCCTTTAGGAGGGCTATCCCATCAATTTCCGGGTTCAATAAGTGGAGCTTAATGATGCCCGACCAAACTCCTTTTTGGCCACCATTCTTTACACTTTTGCAAAGAATGGCAATAGGGTCTATGACATCATTACCAAGAGGGATATTCATGCTTTCTAACCTCTTAAGGACCATGTTTTTGACAACATCATGAAGGAGAGGCTCAGAAGGAAGAAGGTCAAAATGAATTGCAATTTGAAAGTCAAGGGAGAGACCCGTGGTAGGATTGGTGGCAATATCAAATGGTACCTGTGTCAAGTTGTAATGTTGCCCTTTGATGTTGTCAAGCCTCGTGCACGGGTACAATAGTTGGGGGATTCTTGGGTAGGCTATGACTGCGTCCCGTAGCGTTTGCGCCTCTTGTTGTGGGATGCCTCTGGTAGTCATGTCTCTTACTGGCTCATCTCTGGGCAACTCTTCTTCTTTGTTGTCTATGGCAAGTAGCTCCATCGTGTGAAAGCTGTACCAAAACATTGGTAGTGGTGAAGATGACTGCGGTTGCTCTTCTTGGGACTCTTCCTCACGCTCATCTCCATTGTCATTCGCCTTTCGTTTTGCTGCCTTCGCCGCTATTATCTGTTTGAGACTGTTGGTTGGTGTGTCAATGTCCATGGTCTCCGGTGTAGTGTTCGGTTTCTCGGGACTGAACTTGAACCTGTTGCTGCGTGTTGATGCCATACTTTTCTGTAGGACCTGCACCCACCTCGCGGCCCACAACCACCAAGGCCAGAAATTGCAAGGGAAGGAGTAGTAGTTTTGAGTAATGGAAATGTAGGAGGTTAAGAGATACTTACCTGAGAGGTGTTGCGGTGTTGTTGGTGGCGATTGCACCTTGGATCGTGCTGCTCTCCTTGCTGGTACAGTGAGAGCTTGGGCACTTTGCTGTTTGTTGCACTTCGGCTTCTGCTGTCCGCCCTGAGCTTGGGCACTTTGCTGTTTGTTGCACTTCGGCTTCTGCTGTCCGCCCTGAGCTTGGGCACTTCAGCTTGGGTGCTTCGGCTTGCACTGAACTTGGGCACTTCGGTTTGGGTACTTCGGCTTGCACTGAGCTTGGGCACTTCGGCTTCTGCTGTCCGCTCGCTGTTGTAGCTTCTGTAGTTCTTCTGCTGTTTGTTGCTTGCTGTGGCCGCTCCTATCAAACGATATATCGCAGCTCAGTGGGAGCTGAGCACGTAAGGCCACGCCCTGGATCTTGGGCTCTGCTACTTTATTGCTTGGTGGGGGCTGAATGCGCGAGGTTACAGAACTGGATCTTGGGCTCTTGAATTCTGCTACTCTGCTGCTCGGTGGGGGCTGAGTTCGAGAGGACACTGCTCTGGATCTTGATTTTTGCTGATCTGCTGCTACTTCGATCTTGAGGTTGTAGGCTGTGTCGTTGCGGCACTGGCGTCCCCTGCTGTCTTCGTTTGAAATGTGGGGGGTCTCTGTTGTTCTTGAAATGGTGTGGTGCACGTTGGTGACGTGACGATCTTGGCTTGGAGAGGTTGCTGTTGCTCTTGGCTTACTGATATGGCCGGTTACAGCTTGTTGGTGATGAAGCACTATGAGTGAGCAATTAAATTGCTGTGAGTGGTGGTATGTGAGCAAACAGATTGCTCCCAAGTTTGCCTTCTTTCGTTTGTAGTCCTGCTTTTGGTGCGATAGGTAGACACTCTCTGTGATTGGTGTTCTAGCGGTTGAACGTGTGGACTTCCAACTAGTGTCAATGCACTTACAATGGGTAACTCGGATTCCAACTCGGGTTCCAGAGACTAGGTACAGGAGTCTAATATTAAGGGCGTATCTCGTGATGGATAGTTGATCTACGTAGTATGAGTCTAGAGGGCGAAAATGAGAGTTATAGGGAGATCTAAAATCATTAGGAAGGGTGCTGGGTACTAGAATGCAGCATAAGTAGTAAAGGTGAGAAGGCTGACGAGTTTGGTGGGCTGGAAGCGTCGTCTCCGGCGCTCCTTTCTCTTCTAGATCAATGCTGTTGTTGTGTTCGTCATGGCTGGCGGATCTTCCTGGTGAAGGCGCTTGCTGCAGGGTCAGGAGGCTGCTCGAGCGGTGGCGGCCGTGTGAACTTTGCTGCGGGGCGATGGAGGCAGTTGCAGGCGCTCCCCGGCCTGGATCTCCCAGCACGCTCAGTTACAGATCTTACTCCTCCTGCTCCGATGCTCCATTCGCAATGCCGCCTACACTCTCGAGCTGTGTGCTTGGGTAAACGGTGATCACTCCTTGCCTGGCACACAATCTGTCCACTTTAAGCAAGAATGCAGATCTAGTGTTAGTTAGATCGGCAGTGGTAATCGGAGCTAGTTCAACGGTAAGGAAAATCACTCCTAACGTCTCTCAGGCGCCGATCTACACCGCACTACCACACAGATCTCGCCATACCACTAGCAAAATTTCAGCCCAGCATGTGTACAAAATCCTGTGGTATCCAGTGGTCTGGACCCCTCCACAATCTACACACTATTAGTTACTTGTATACCAAATTTGAGAAATAGGAGAATGATTTATCATACTAAAAACAATGCTGCAAGTGGAGGAGGTACAAACCAATGCCAAACACATTAGTTTTATTGTGAACTTGGTTTTGTTTAATAGGCAATGGTCTGATATGGGTACCCCAAAAAGCCCTTTGAACTCTTAAATCAGCCCTCATAGCATTTTTGAATGAGTCCCTCTTTAAACCAAAATAAAAAATTAATTGACTAGATGTAGTTTTGATTTCATGCACTCATAAAGTACACAAGAAAAACTTCACATTGAAATTGAAGCATTTTAAAGATTTTAAATGAGACTTTTTTTACAAAAATCACAATTTGTCCTAACTACTTAACCCTTTAACGCGCCTCCGTCCATGTAATGGACGACGAACAGATTGAAATCCTTCTCTTTACTACATCCTGTACAGTTTTTCATCCATCCAAATTTTCCTTGGTTCTTGTGCTAGTTGACTACCATTTGTATGGTATGGATCTTCAAAATAAGATATTGTGATTTTTTGAAAAATAACAATAATGGTTGATGTCAAGTTTCATTCTTAGTTCAAAAAGTAAGACCTTCAGCATGATTTTCCAAAATAAGTAGAATCAAATAATGGAAAGCATACCATCTCGTAGTGCATGTTATTTCAAATTCATTACAACAATTTTTAATTTTTTTGTGTTACTTTGGGATTTTTAATTGAATTTCAAAAGAAAACCTTGAAAAATTAATTTAAAAAAATTACTAAAAAATATGATAAATCCAACCATACATATGTGATCTAAACATTGACATTTACAACTTTGCTTTGTACATCAACTCCATTTTTGGTATTCATCAAACATTTTATAACGGATCTTTGAAATCAGTGATGAATCGGGACGTTAAAGGGTTAAATACATCCAAAACATTTATTTAAAAAATCAAATGACATCATTTTGGTCCCAAATTTTGACATATAGTACAAGTAGATATGCTTTATTTGAAACAATTACTTTGAAGGATTAAACATATTATTTACTTTGTACTACAATGTCTGCAAATGTTGAATATTGGCATTTTTTATCACGAAGGATAAAAATATGAAAATAAATTTATTCAATAAACATTTTGAACTTGAAGTGAAGTAGTTCATTTCATCCAGGTGCAAATATTTTTAAATTGTTTTTTAATGAATTTTAGTGAATTGAAATGGACAAATTTTTCTACTTGTACTGTATATCTACAAAACTTATCTACTTGTACTGTATATCAAATTTTTTTGACTCCTCTTGGAATAAATTTTTGGACTTTTGAGAGGTTTTTTTTTACCACCTCAAATAATATCATATCACCTGCTTCTGTATTAAATTTTAGAGCAATTGGAATACTGTAGCATTTTTCCCAAATTGTCTGGCCTCGCAAAAAAACGGCTTTAGGTAACACAACTTTTTCTACCGATGTTTGGTGGGAAAAAAAATTATATTTCCACGAAGCTCTTGAAATTCCTCATGTTCTCTAAAAACCTTAAAATATTAGACTCAAAATTGACATCATGGAAACCTACCCAAATATTGAAATTGTCCCATTTAAGCCACTTGGCCCTTTAAGGGTTAAGGAAAAATAAAATTATACATACCGTACATGAATAGTTAGAAAATGGCAAGAGGTATATATATCATTCCAAAAGAAAACAAATAGGTAATACCATTTTTCATGTATATAAGAGAGAAAATGAAACACTAGTACCTGTACCTAATCTCTATTATAGTTCTTATTATCTCTAATGTGTATATGCCCATGTTGTAAATTTTTTACTTGTGTCTCATTAGATTGTGTCTCATTAGAAATGGTGCATAATATATCAACATTGTTAACCTTTAAAAGCCTGAGGAGTATTAGACAAAACATAGATGTGTTATAATATGTGCCTTTCATATGTTAACTGAAATTTGGTTCAATAGACAAAATGTAGGACATCATCTTTACATATTATCCATATAGTCAAACTTCCAAATAAATATTTTTTCAATGAATTCATAAGATTAAACCGTTGAAAAATTGTATAAATTATGATTTTTAATTTTAGAGTTTAAAAATTAGTATGATGAGCTAAGATTGGTTTATCTATTGTAAACTCCAAAAAATCAAAAGAAATGCTGGAGGGAACATCATTACTTTCTCCAAATAGCATTTTTTTTAACACTAAGACAATATTGAGGTGATCCACTTTGAAAAATTCTCCCCAATGGAGTTTAACTCGGATTGACATAATTTAGATTGTGTTGGAAAGTAAACTTGATGTAATATTTTAAAATATTTTTTATTTTCTTGAAAAGTATTTTTTGTTTTGGGTAGCCCGTTAAAGTTGGGCAGCAACCAAAAACTGATGGTCTCTTTGGAGCTTAGGGGTTTAAAAAAGCAATACCCTAGTTGTAAATATATATTTTGTAACTCCAAGTCTCAATGAATACTTGTATTGTGCATCCACTTGATATAGTACCTTCGTAAAAGGTGTAGCCACTTAGGCATTTTTGGTGATGTTTTAATGTGATATTTCTATCTGAAACATTGCAATTTTTATTCAATAACAACTAGTATAAAATGAGTCTAAAGATTTAAGTTTCTTTCCACTTTGAGACACTCCTTTCGGTTAACTTTATTGGTGAGAAGTTTCTGGCCAGTAACAGTACTAGCAAGTACAGTCTGTCGAAAAAATTGAGGTATTCAGTTTTTGTTTGTGCAATGCGGGCGTCCATTGCAGTTGAGCTGCGAAGGCTACGACAAGACAAGTGTGGTTGGATACAATGTGATTCATGCAAAAAGAGAACGGGAAAAGAAAATCCAGCAATAATTGGTTCACAAACGAGGTCTCTGGCTAGCGTTGTGGGCAACAGCTGATGGAAAACCTTTCTGGCAATTGTCTTCCGCATGGGAAAGAAGCTAGATCGACCCAAAAGGAATGAAAATGACACAATTTACAATACTAACCTTAGCTTGAGGTGGGTGTTTTCACGTTAGGGATGCCCTTTTTGAACCAAAAAACAAGTGTACAATATGTAATACATTTGTCATTACTAAGTCACTAATACTATATAATAATTACGGAAAATATTTAAATATATCAAAACATAATATTTTCAAAATGTTTGGAATCTTTTCAGCATATTTTATAGTAGTTTGAATTTTAGAGCATTCTTAGAATCTATTTGGAATTTGATTACAAATGTTGTACACATGTTGCATTGTAACAATCAATTATATCACACATTGGGATCCAAATGCTATTATTAAAAAATTCGAAATCATTTATATAGAAAATTTTGACATTTTTTATAAAATTCTTAAGCCCATTACGTAAAAATATTTTCTAAATAGATGCTAGAATATTATGAATGCCAAAAACATCATGAAATCTCAAGTTGTAACTACACATTTTGGTCACCCTAGTGGCTAAATTTGTTCAATTAGGACCTTCCACCATTATATTGGGGCTCTTTGAAATCTACAATTGGCATAAATTTAGTGGGAAATTTTCAAATTTGTAACTAACTCCTAAAAGACATGTGTGCCAAGTTTTGTGACCTACAAGTTTATCAAAATGTAATTATTATAAATTTACTAACATGTACACATGTATACAAAATGTTGTGATTTTCAAACATGAACAACAAATAGCGCATGAAAAAAGTTTGCAACTTCATATTGACACATGGCTAATGTTTTTGAGAAGTACATATATTAGAGGATTATGCATGATGGAATATTGGATTTTGGAAGCACGAGGTGTCATATTTCCACCAACATTAACATGATGACCCTAAAAAAGACATACCCGTCAAATTTTTTGTATTAATTCCATTTTGGTAAATCTCTAGGCCACGAAACATGGTACACATGTAATCAACTCATAAATGAATCTATGTTCCAAATTTGGTGGGTAGTTGACAATTTATGTGTCTTTGAGAGCCTTTTAAAGATGGCAAATTTGATTTTTTTCTAAGGTGAAAAGCAAACCGATTGAAGATCCACAGAATATGGAAATTGACGTCAATGAGGACGGAGAGTACTTATTTAAGACGACCTTTTCTGGAACTTGGTGAGAAGCTCAAATTCCGGTATATCTGTGAATGAGTGCTTGGGCAGTGGAGCTAGATAAGCGTGACGGTATTGTCTTAACTGGGGATCAGTGCCCCGGGGGTGCACTGTACTAAACACGTATACGTGAGTGCACAAAAGGGGTATTAATTTGAACATTGCCATACTACATATACATACAATAGATGTATTTGGAGTTGAAAATAATGACGTAGACTTACGTTAAACATATATTTAGGACGAAATAGATCTATATACAAAGTTTTTAGACATATAAACCCTTGTATATAGGGGGTTTTTAGAGGGGGTCATGAACGCACGTAATTCTCAAACATAATGTAGAGTGCACCCTCGGGATTAGTGCCTATAATTACGCTATTGATAACGTACTACTACATTGTTGAAAAAAGATGTATCGAGGATCGGAGAAAGGGGATGAAGGGGATATTTTTCTTTTTGATAGGGCATTGGGTTTCCCAATGGCTGTCTCAATGCCTAGATCAAACGATTCACAGGATGGCCTGAAGCAATCTTCTGGAAGTGTTGGTGAAACCGTGCCTGTCACTGGAAACTTTGATCAATTTAGCCGGGGCTAAACAACGCTAGTTTAGCCCTCTTTTAGCCATTCCTAGCACTATGTGAGAAATGGGGGGGGGGGGGGGGGGGGTTGCCTAATTTAGCCCCTCCGGAGTTGGACAGTGGTATATAACGGGGCATCAATCATGGGAGATTCAGCTGTGGCGTATGTTGTTCGACAGTCACTCCATATGGACTAGGTAATTCAAAAGCATGCAAGGTTATAGGGTATAACCGTATAACCGCAGGTCAAGACCTACCGAGCCACTGCAGTGGCGAGGGAGGCACTGGCCTACAGTTGTCTCCCATAGTCTTGCTTGCTTTTGAATTACCAGACATAATCTCTATGCAAGCCGTTTCAAGCCATTGGATCTGAAGTTGGATGTGGTGGTTGAATAAAGAAGCAAAGAAAAAGTGAAGTTGAGCATGCATGCATGAAGAGTCCAAACAATGAGTCAGGTTTTCTTTTTGGTGGAGTTAATGCTCTCTAGCATTATCAGTTCTAATTCCTCTACTCTAGAAGAGCAAGTGAGAAGAGTTTACATTATTGCTGCAACTGCGGGCAAGTTATGTGTCCTGATTGCGGTGATATTCATGAAATTCCATCTGAAGATCTCGGGCACGTCCTTCCTGTTTGGGTGTGTGAGATGTTTCCAAACACGGACGGCAATGCCACCACTTGTCCAATTGAGGAGCCCATGAACAAAGAAGCCGAGGTAGGGACGGAAGGACCATATTTAAGTAATAGTGCTAGTTATAATTGTTCTGGAAGTAGCAATTTTAGGAAGAATAATCTAATTGGGCCGTAGTGAATATTTTAAGTTTTTCCGTTGGTAGGGCGACACGCACCCTGGAATGTAGCCAAGTAAGGAAAAAATGGATAGAATCATCCATATATATATATACGCTCATCCAATTTTTTATTTATTATAAGGCACTTTCCTCTAAATACTGGCCATTTCTAATTTTTTATGAGAAGACTTTAGCGATTTCATCCACGTATTTGCCCATTTTTCCTAGTGTAAAAGTAGCTAGCCCAAAAAACAGGTAAGATGGTGGCAAAAATTCACCAATAATTTTTTCACTGAATTGGGGTCGTGGGTTCCGCACACGACGCACGCAAAACTCCCCTGGTTTTAGTACCCGTCTGCCTCGCCGGACCCGGGAAACTCCAGCAGCTTCGCCGTGGCGCCCGTGGCGATGGTCATGGTTTGAGCACCAATCTCCTTGTTGTCCGTGAAGAGCGAGAACGGCCGCAATGAAAACTCCTCTCCGTTCACAGTCTCGGAGTACACAACTGGGTGCTCTACTCATGAGACCGCATAGAATAATAGAGCAGTGCAATGGAGCACTGTTTTGAAAATTAGATCGAAAGAGAATCTTCACTTAGAACCACTTTTCTAAATAGTGAAGGAATGCCATTTGTATTCCATGAATTTTGGGACTACCTTATCATTGCCACATAAACTTAGTTTCCAATTGTAACTAGATTGTGGTCTCATTACAAAAGGAAGTTGGCTCCCATTGCTCTATTAAGTTATGCTATGCGGTCACAGAGCTCAGACCCCAGAATGCCCTCGGAAAAACCGTCGCGGTGGTCAAGGAAATTCTCCATGTCCGTCGCGGTGGTCAGCTGCCCGCCTGCCGCAATCCCGTTCGCCAGCCACCCCTCTAACATTACCGAGTGAAGCTCCGCGCACGCACAGTACAGGGCCGCTGTGTGCGCTGCAGGCCCTCGTCACTAGGGTGCTCCCAGGGGGGTTGGCTTGCGTCTGGCAAGTCCAATGGGGAGCTGGTGGTTGAAATTCTTCATCCAATGGCTCCTGTTGCGCGGGGAAGGGCTGACTGGGCTGTGCAGGATGATGCGTTGGCTTTGGGTTCTTGTTTATTTTCTATGCAATGTTGTGAAGAAACTCATAACTTGAGCTTGGTGGTATTGAATTGACGATGCATCGTGTGGCGCTCACGACATGAGCTACATCAGAGAGTGGTGATATTACAATATTACAGACACATGCCAAACATTAGTATGTGAATTGTTTGTAACTGTTGAATTGAACTTTAGTATTAACCCCTAAACGTCCACGCATCCAGTTACTGGATGTTTGTTGGTCAAACCCAATTTTGATCTTGAAGATGACTTTTGTTGCTAATACACCCAACTAAGAAAATGAAGTTTATTAAGTCTAGTTTGTACTCCACTTTTCAAATCTTAAAAATTCCAATTATTGAATATTTTATTGCTTGTGCAAGCTTTGTAGCTCAAGGTTTGAATTACACTACATAGGATGTTCACCTTTCGAATTTCAAAATTTAAATAAAAAATTTCTATGGAAAACATATCATGTGGTTCTCCATTGTAATTTGTACCTGCTCCCAAAAAAATATTAATTTTTTAAAGCTTTTTTGTAATAAAAATTATTTTTTGAAGTATTTGACTTAAAAATTTGTTAAAAAGGCCGTATTAAATCAAAAAATCTGAAAATTTCAAGACTGATAGGAAACATTCAATTCCATGCATAAAAAATATTACAAAATATATTTTGATAAATCTTGAAGGCTAAATTGTGTAGTTTGACTTTCCTACAAAGGAGTGGTACGTTTAAGGGTTAAAAAGAAACAATTCTCTCGCAGAAAAATGACCGTATCCGCGATAGTGCATATCTCCATTAGATGATGTCTTTCGACATCACTGATTGATATTTACAGCTTTTTAATAAATGTATTTCTCTTGACATGTTAGCATCCATAAGGTTCTTTAGCTCTTTTCTGCACTACCTCATGATGGCCTGATCTGGGTACCCCCTCCAAAAATAGTGTGATTTTCAAGAAATATATTTTTGGTAACAAAAGAACATTGGAAAATTATAAAAACTAGAGAATATTATAAGCACCATGGCTACAACTATATACATGATGTTAAAGACGAAATTTCTAGCACACATAAAATGAGTTAAATATAAGTCACACTGTGTGAAACGCGTAAAAGTGGTATCTATATCAGGCTATTCCCCATATATATATAATTATTATATAATATAATATAATATAATATAAATAATATAAATAATATAAATAATATAATATAATATAATATAATATATAATATTATTATATATGGGGAATTATATATCCGGAGATGCGTAAGAATTTTTCACTCTTTATCACGACTCCATCAGCAAAACCTTGTTCACTCATTTGCAATATATAATTCAAACGTACATAAGCGTGGGAGGCCCTAAGCGATCTGTTCTGGCTCAAATAGAGTCTTCATCTGTTACTTGCCATACTAAGGTAGGTGTACCAATTTCCGTCCAAATTTCAGGTTCAACAAGTTATAATAAAAATTTAGAAAAATGAAAAATTCAGAAAAATGTGCAAAGCTCGTGGGAGGCTGGTTCAATTTGAATCAGATTTTTCTGACTTTTATTGATTTATTTATGAAATTTTGAAGTTGGAGACCTAGGGGTGCCCTAAACCGCACAGTCTAAAATGTTTGATAGGGGTACATGAAAAGTTCCTCAAATGTACGCACTGGCGCCTGAAACATAGGGTGCGGTTTTTGGACCTGGACGGTTATTGGTACACCTACCTTAGTAGAGCATGAACCTATCACACTGGCTTCAAATTATGCACATGTCAGGTTCTCGTTGTCAGAATTAACACAAAGATACAGGCAAAACCTAGATGTGTTATAAAATGTTTGTTATAAAATGTTAGCTTTAAAATGTTTAGTTTTAAAATGCTATACTCGATTAACCCCTAACGTCCAACTGTCCAGAAAGTGGACAATGTAGAGAATCAAACACAGTTTTCTCATCCGTCATTGACTTTTTGCAGTGAGCTTTTTTTACTGTGTATTTTATGGGAAGTTAGCTTCATTCATGTGTGATCCGATTAGAAAGCAAATGACTTGTGAAATTTTTATGCCTCATTTCATGTTGTAGTGATTCACCCAAAATTTCAAAGATTTCAATGTAAAAGTGCTTTTAAAAAATTCAACTCATAAAATAAGCAACCAAAAAATCTCCAAAAATCACTACACTTAGAGTATTACATTTCAACCAATCACAACAAATTTCATGTACAAATTGTCAATATCTTATTTGTAATCAAATTACAAAAGAATTTTGAATTTGAAGTTTCAAATTTTATACAAAAATATTGGCTAGAGCAACCACAATTTAACCATATGGATAGAATATTAAAGTCATGTAATGTACTTCTTTTATTTAGACATCAAGTTCAAAATACCCCTCTAGGTTGCATTTTATGATGCATTTTTGCAAAACTGTCGAATTTGGAGAAGGGTGAGGATGTTTAGAGGTTAACCTCTAAATGACAAGAAGGGGTAAGGGCAAAACCTAGATGTGTTATAAAATGTTACTTCTGCAACTTTGATAAAGTTTGATTTAAAACAGATATTGAGAAGCATGATGTTGAGTAATTATCCGTACGGTCAAAGTTCCAAAAATAGTTTTAGATACTCATTTAATGAATTTAGAAGAATTTACCATTTAAAATTCACCAAAATTACAAATTTTATTTTTAGAATTTGAAATTTGGTATGATTGGTTAAAACTAGACATTTTATTCTAAAGTTTTAAAAGGAAATTTTTTCAAATGAAAGAATATCATTAGTTTCTTGAAATAGTAAGTTTTATAACACTAGGACAATATTGAGGTCTTTGTCTTTGAAAAATTCCTTAGTGAACCTCAATATTGCAAATGAAATGTATCAAATAACTGTAGAACACGACCTCTACATCCAATTTCGACAAAAACTAAAATTCGAAAAATGTCATTTCCTGACCATAGGCAGTCATTGGTGTTTGGGATGCAACGAAATAATGGTTGATCAATCACTTAGGGGTTCAATTGGCACTTTCCACTTGATATTGGAACTCTTTGAAATCTACAATTGGCATAAATCCAGTGGGCCATAGATCCAGTAGATCCAGTTGGCATAAATCCAAGGCCATAGATTCAGTAGATCTAATCTCGGGGAAGTCACTTAGTGTAAATTTTGGGTACATATGAGCGAACAAAGGGAATTTAAAGGGGGGCTATGAAGTAATTGGAATATTCTACTATTTATAGTATGTTTAGAATATATTCTATGAATATTCCTAAATTATTTCCAATTTAGTTTTTAAACACCCTATATTACTTCTATAAATTTATAATTTTTTTATCTCAAATGAATAAAAGACACCCTATATTTGTTCTTTCACAGTTATCTAAATTCTTGACAGTGACTTCCGTGGGGATCTAATTGATCCAATAGATCCAGTTGGCATAAATCCAAGGCCATAGATCCAGTAGATCTAATTGATCCAGTAGATCCAGTTTACATAAATCTAATTGTCCACTGGATCTATGCCAGTTGTAGATTTCAAAGAGTTCCAATATCAAGTGGAATGTGCCAATTAACCAATTATGGCCTAGAAGGCTTAAGCCTAAGCTCCCAAGAGATCATTTTTTGGTCGCTGCCCAATTTCTTGGACTGCCTAGGTCCCAAAATATATATATATATATATATATATTTCAAAATTAAGAATATGATGTTATGGGTAAACTAATCTTTTTTCCAATGCAATTGGAATTATGTTCATCATTCCAATCAAAACTCCACTTAGGGCAATTTTTCAAAATGAAACACCTCAATGTTGAACTTGGTTTGAAGGGATAAACTACTTTAGTTCCCTTCATACCCCAACTCATTACAAGGTCTCTTAATAAATGCTAATGAATTGAACATCTTGTCAAATTGAGTCATGCATCTTGTTATCTACCTCATCTTGAAGATCGTCAAAAATGGCACATCATTTCAACTTCTTTTTTTTGAGTTTGAGAGCCCATCAAAGCATGGCTGCCTGGAATTTTCAAGGCTTGAATTTTCAAATTTTCAACTTCATTTGCTACTATCTTGACATCCGTACGGTCATATGTTTTGAAATTTTGAGGGATGGTTTATAAGACCTGGGAGTACAAGATCCTGCAGTTGGAATGTGAAAAAAATGTTTTGAAAAGCATTCAGAGATTCACAACGAAAATGTCCAAAATGAGGCAGTTTTGGGTGGGGGACCCCCTCGGGCGTTTAGGTGTTAACAAGAATTATATAAAAAAATGAAAGGACCGACCTCATCAGAATTTGAGAGCACGGTCGTCATATAATATCATAGTAATTGCTGCGTTTGAGCAGCTCGGCAACATCATACAAATTCTAATAGATTTCAGATTCTAGAATGCATCTTCATTGATTGCAATCTCCAGTGATTCCTTCTTTATAAAGTTTTGCAGGGAGAGATAAAGACATTCTCACATGGGATTTCATATGGGAAGTGGGACAAAATTCCCACAATTATAACTTTCTTGGGATGATTGTAGTGTATTTTGATCTAGAAAAGTTACAACTATGGGAAATATGTCCGTGTGTCCCATATGGGAAACTTGTTTTTATCTCCCTGTGTTTCAGCCTAAATGTTAGAAGCCCAAAAGAGTTGAAAGTTACACCTCACTTTGAGCAGATCCAGCCTCTTTCCTATCCGTTGCACAAAAGTAGATTGTCTCAAGCTTTCGACTTATTCTTGCTCATCAATTCATCAAAGTCAAAGAACGCTGCACAAAGATACGAATAATGTTAACAAATGAGTGGAACTCTGAAGAATATTGGAACTTCAATCGTCGAAAGTTCTCAAGGACGGAAGCAACCATCACGTACAT
This sequence comes from Pohlia nutans, assembly GCA_022496805.1. Taxonomy (NCBI): domain Eukaryota; kingdom Viridiplantae; phylum Streptophyta; class Bryopsida; order Bryales; family Mniaceae; genus Pohlia; species Pohlia nutans. The sequence continues at coordinate 7,101,523 of CM040104.1, forward strand.
ATCGTACATCATCAGGAGGTAAAAAATGAGACAATGAAAACGCCACCGAATATCTTTACTAACTCAAAGTCAGTTCCAGTTGCACCGTTTACTCAGGCAAAAATATCAAAATTTGAACTAGAGTATTCACAATTCCAACGAGCATGTGGGTGACACATATAAGGATCCTAGGGGGACTGCACTCTACTAAACATGTACGAGTATACGTGAGTGCACAGAAGGGGTATTAATTTGAACACTGCCGTATTACGTGTACATACAACAAACATATTTAGAACTGAAAATATTCACGTACACTTACATTAAACATATATTTAAAACGGAATATATCTGTATACAAAGGTATTTAGACATATATTAACCTCTCGTATACAAGGGGGTGTTTAGAAGGGGTCATGAACGCAAGTAATTCTCAAACATAACGTAGAGTGCACCCCCCGGGATAAGGATGAGAGCATGGGTGGTACCTTGGTCAGAATCACGAGGACCAGGAGATGATACTGGAGTTCATTGCAGGGAATGTGAGCCCAGCACACGTGCTATCGTTCAAATTAATGTGGGTCACAATATTTCGCACGGCTTCTGGCAGCACTTGTGTCTGTCGGGACCAACTGCATAATTGTGGTTCTGCATAAAATGAATTGATAAATTAGAACGAAAATAAGTCGATGACTTAGAATAGGTTCAAAAGGATCGTCTAAGAGCGTCCCTTCTAATCAAAGATTTGGCTAACATATGCCAATCAAATTCAACAATTTGTGCTTTCCACAAACCACAAAGTACTAGGAGTATAGGTCACTACTACGAGTGGACTTGAAAGTTTACTTAAACTTGAAAACCTATGCGCGTACCAAACGTTGATGTATTACAACAACTTGAAGTCAGTGAGAATATATTTCTGCATATATTTCAAGGGATGGACCATGGTTCAGAAAGATAACCTGAGCGCTGATTTCTACACGTTAGTCGTACTAGATGGTTTCCATTGTGATGGCCGAATTTCATCTTGAATGTCATGCCACCAAATGCATGGCCTAGTAGTTGATGACCCATACAAATTCCAAAACACTGGGACTTCGGCAACCATATCCTGCACACCTTAGAATGAACAAGCAGAGACACCTTAGAATGAACATAAGGTTACGTTGGCTGCTAGTATACTTAAACCTTTAAAGGACCAAGAAGCCCAAATTGGGCCTCAGGCTTTTCTAACAGCTTTGAGTAGGTCTGTTGTGGACTTTCCTCTTGCTCAAGTTTCTTTGTTTCTTGACCAGCACACACAATGATCTTCACTGATCCCGGCAATATAAGATTTGGTTCCATCTTGATTCTACTTTTCACCATGTGGTCAATTGAATTTGTCATTTTGAAATCATGAACCAAGGTTGGTCCTTTAGGGGTTCAACATAGATTCCTAAGGTGAATGAACCACATTTGCTAAATTTAAGGTTGAAAATCTCATGCAATAAGAAATTGTCATGCACAAAGAAATTATCATGCACGAGAAGTTGCAAATGACGGGCATCGAGAAACTTACAAATGCCCATTACATTTCTCCTCTCTAAACATTCAGGAAGAGTTTCTGAAGATCTCCAGTTCGACAACCTGAAATCAAAGCAGCTTCGTTAGAAAGTGAAGAAGAAGATTATGCACAGTTGCTTGCTTCTTTTACAGTTTTGAAGAAACTCTACCGGCCGGGTGTGAATGTGTTTGTTTTCCGTCTATGGGCAAGTCTGTTGTAAGATGCCGAAGTGGATGGGAATCGCAGGATAGGACTTTGGGTTAGCTGGTGTGTTGGCTACTCGGAGAAAGAACCCCGAGCACTGTAGCAACGACACCCTCGAACCGCACCCTCAATCCCTCAAAATCCTAAATTCTGCCTGCGACGTCACGAGCGGAGAGAAGAAGATGAACAGCACCTGGCGCAATGGCGATGGCTCCAGCATATTCTCGTCACGGCTGCCACGGCTGCCAGGGCGCGGCTCCTATCTTAGCCCTTCGATGCTCATCGGGTACACTGGCGCAATGGCGTTGGTTCCCGAATCTTCCTGAACCGAATGGCACAGCGAGCACGGTCACTGCAATGGCGGTGCTTCCCGAATATGCTCCCCACACCCGCTCTTGGATTGCTATTTGGAGCACTGGCCATGCATGGCACCGACGGAGCTTGAGTGAAATTAGTAAGTTTCGCTGAGTTAAGTTATCCCTCGCAGGATTGATGTTCGTTTCACGAGCCGGCCATTGTGACTCCAGTTGCTGACCATAATGTCCAGCTGATTCCAGGAGCAGGCTGCCTGTGGCGGGACTTAATATCAATTCCGCGTAGCTAGACTGTCTGGCTCCTCAAGCTTCCCGCTGGTCCACACGTCTTGCGTGCGTTGACTCACCCTAGGCAACATTAACTCAGATTCCGCTGCCGTTTCGTTGTTTTGCTTCTGTTCCGACGAACTGCATATATTAATATCAGCTATTACTGCAGCACTACTCTATGTCAGCTGGCCCGGTTGGAACGATTGGAGCCCGATCAGGCGGCGAGCGAGCGCCGATACAGAGGAGGACGTCTTGCCGAAGCAGCCTGTGCTGCATGGCACACGTATTGCAGGTCCGTTTGCACGAACCGGCCTTGTGGCTAGCTATTGTAGTTTTCTCACCAGTTCTCAGTGACCCCTGGCTCTATTTTGTCACGCTGTCCGGACGGTTCAGCAGGGGTCTGTTCTTTCTAGAAGGGCCCATAGTCCGGCCCGTAGTTCGGAGTCTATTATGTCGGACTATCTATTGTTGCACTGCCCATCAACATTTGAGAAGCTTCAGGAACCGTCTCATGTCCACGGCGGATAACTCGTGCACTCTGTAGTGGGCTACGTTGAAGATCAACTGGCTAGTAATGTGAGCCAACGCGCAGTGGCTTACGGAGGTCAGATGATTGCCTGGATGTATATATTTCACATGCTGTTGAGGCACTGTCTTGGTGTAAGTTGTGGAAACGGAACGTGCTCTCGACATTGAGTCATTGTCGGTGGGTTGGGAGCTTGTGTTGCGCAGAGACAAGCAGAGAATTAACGGCACAGATTGCATTGGCACGGGGATGGAGAATGTATATTAATACAGATTGGTAACGCTCTCTCTTGGCCTTTCTTCATAGATGGTCAGTTTGTCAGTGAACAGTGAAGTGTGGTATCATGGGGGTAATGGGGTTAATTGTTGCACTTGTGTGTGGCGGTACTGTATGCAGGTAGCCGAAGGGCATGCTTTGAGCAGTGATGAGCAACCGAGAATCTGATTATTTTCCCCACTCGTAGGGGCCGTCACAGAACGGGACGTTTTGGTTGTCAAAAGTCGCCGGATGCTTTGAACATATTTGAAAACCAGTCTACTTAGTGGGACCGTTGGGCGTTGGAGGGATTCTAAGAGCAGAGGGTCAGTATGGAGAAGGGGAATTCTGATGTGATGCGGCTATGGAGGGTTCACCTTCTGCATGCCGTGACCGTATACTCAGTAATCATGGTGTTTTCAGGATGTGTGTTGGGTCTTAACGAAGAAGGCCAGTTGCTGATCAATTGGAAGCAAGGTTCTCTGCAGGATCCGGACAACAGCTTGAGCAATTGGAATGTCTCGGATGCCACTCCGTGTTTCTGGAATGGTGTGAATTGCACTCTGGGTTCTGTATCCGTAGTGGATTTCTCTCCTTTCCCGAACCTTGGAGGCCCAATCGACACTCTCACTTTTGGTTAGTGGCAGAATCCTCCTTGTGGTGTTAATATACCACTTTGTACTAGAGAACAGGTGCATTACTGCTGATTATGCCCTGCTAAGAGTGTCTGGGTGAGCCTAGGGAGGTACGCACCAGGGCATAATGGACGCTATTGCACCTGCTCCGTGAAATAAAAATCATGGGCAGTCAACAAAATCACTGTTAGAAATTATAGACTAAATTTTGTCACAGTAATAGCCTCTAAGATTGCATACGAGGCTTGTCCAAATCTTTATTTGTTAATCAAGTGGCTGTAATCATAGTACAAGCACATTGTGTAGTGTCTTGAGACAGGGATATACTTCCAGTATCTCTATTGACATCAATGGTGTGTGTTGTCATGCAGCAAAGTTTGCCAATCTCACAACTTTGAATGTGGGATACACGCATATGAATGGAAATTTCCCTGCAGACATCGTGAATTGTTCCGAGCTTGTGTATCTCAACTGTAGTAACACCTTTATTACCGGGGAAATACCAGGAGATATTTCAAACCTTCAAAGTCTACAGGTATTGGACCTAACAAATGCATTGATGGAAGGCATGGTTGTCACTAGATTTGATAAACTTTTGGAGCTACGAGTCTTGCGCCTTGGTACAAACTACTTTGTGGGTCAGATTCCACAATCCATTCTTTCACTAAAGAAGCTTGAAGAATTGACTTTGTCAGAGAACAATTGGAATGGTACACTTGCATTGGGGTTCTTTACAATTCCAAACCTTAAAGTTTTATGGTTGGGTTCAACCTTGGACTTCCTTAATGAGGTGCCATGGCCGAATTTTAGTTCATGGAAGAGCATGGACGATCTTCGATTAAGTGGAGTCAATTTTCCTCGAGATTTATTTCCAACAAGAGTTTTGAAGATGACGCAATTGAAGACTCTCTATCTTGAGAGGTGCAACATCATCGGCCCCATTCCTTTCGAGCTAAAAAATTTGACGCATTTGGAGGGCCTTGATTTAGGAAATAACACTTTGACAGGCCATATTCCAGACATATTTGGATGCATGTCCAATTTGACCTTCCTATGGGTGTTCGATAACGAATTGACCGGGCCTCTTCCACCCTCTTTATGGCAATGCGAAAGGCTTAGTGAAATCATTGTATTCAATAATGGTTTAAACGGGGATTTAGAAGGTATTGGAAACTTTAAGGGTAATTTGACTTGGCTTGATACGTCTTATAATAACTTTACTGGAGAGATTCCAACTAGTTTGGGTAATCAAACGCAACTCATTTTTCTTAATCTTTCTAACAATACTTTAAGTGGAGGAATTCCAACTGGTTTGGGTAATCAAATGCAACTCACTCATCTTGATCTTTCTTACAATCTTTTAAGTGGAGGAATTCCAACTGGTTTAGGTAATCAAATACAACTCACCTATCTTAATCTTAATAACAATACTTTAAGTGGAAGAATTCCAACTTATTTGGATAATCAAACGCAACTCACTTATCTTGATCTTTCTCAGAACTCTTTAAGTGGAGAAATTCCAACTAGTCTGGGTAATCAAACGCAACTCACTTATCTTAACCTTTCTAACAATACTTTAAGTGGAGGAATTCCAACTAGTTTTGGGAACCTTTTGCTTCTTACAACACTCTACATTACTGGTAGTAACTTGAGTGGACAAATTCCTCGTGGATTGGCTAACTTAGAAGAATTGGTTTATATTGAACTTTACAGCAACCAACTCACTGGTGAAATCCCATATGATCTTGGAAGGAAATCTTTGAATCTTCAATATGTGGACTTCGGTATAAACAATCTTCAAGGGCATTTACCTCCATACCTTTGTTGGGGTAATAATGTGCAATTTGTCGGATTCTATGCAAATAGGCTTACTGGTACAATACCAGAATCATATGGCAATTGTTCAAGCTTGGGTGTAATGCGATTAGACAATAATCAACTTGAAGGGACTGTGCCTGCAGGTTTGTGGGGAAGTGAAAATCTAGTGAGAATGCAATTGAATGGGAACAATCTTAGTGGAAGTATTCATGCCAACATTGGGAAGGCAACGTCTCTTTCTATCTTGCATTTGGAAAATATATCTTTTCGGGTCCCATTCCTCCGGAGATTGGACAAACTAACTTGGTTAAATTTTTAGCCAATTCCAACAAGCTCAATGGCACCCTCACTCCCTTGTTGGGAAACTTATCAACATTGACGCAACTTACATTAGGTGCTAATTCCTTGAGTGGTCCCGTACCTTCGAACCTTAGCAATTGTAAGGAGCTTGTGCAATTGGACCTTTCCAATAACCATCTAACAAATGCCATTCCTAACGAGTTGGTCTACCTCTACAGACTAAGTACCCTCGATCTCTCAGAAAATGACCTCATAGGAACCATTCCCCAAGGCTTTTTCAACATGTTGTCACTAGAAATGCTGAATGTGGCATTCAACAACCTCTCGGGGGTCATCCCAAATCAGGGAAATGGCCCAACATTTGTAACTGTGAACTTCACTGGAAATCCTTACTTGTGCGTGGAAGGCTCATGTGGCACTACCAATTCATCTGCCGTGAACTTGAAATCCAAATCGAACAATATACAAGCATGGATAATTATTGTAGCGGTCATTGGGGTTGTGACACTTGTGTTGTTTGTAGTATTGGTTCTCACATTCAAAAGATGTGACTCTCGTGAAATTCTGCACTTGAGTGAAGACGATAGTTCATGGACATTAACACCATTTCACAATAAAGTTTACAACGAAGATGAAGTTTGTGCGTTGGATGAAGATAATTTGATTGGAGCTGGCGGTGCAGGCAGAGTGTATAAGGTCACATTGAGTGACGGTGAGATTGTAGCTGTTAAGAAATTGTGGAATGTGAAGAAAGATGAGGAAAGCCGTGACTATGGTTTCGAAGCCGAGGTTTGAAACTTTTAACTCAAATTTTTATTAGTATCAATTGCAAAGTTGAGTTGGTAACCAAGCAAATTCTCTTGAAATCACGAATTTGAATTGTGGGTGAAATTGAACCGAATTGTTTGCTTCGAACTTTTTGCAGTTGACAACACTTGCAAACATTCGTCACCGGCACATCATAAAGCTTTTGTGTAGTTGTACTAAGCGCGAAAGCAACTTGCTAGTGTATGAATACATGCCCAATGGTAGTTTGGGAGATCTCTTGCATGGCCCAAAATCAAATACACTTTCGTGGGAAATTCGCTACAAGATTGCCGTAGGAGCTGCCAAGGTTCACATACTGGCCTATTCCTTATGTTTGGAATACAAAAGTATCAATATTTAGGTCTTTTTTTTTGTAAAAGAGCGTCTTAGAAATATACACATAGTTTATGAATGTGGCATAATCTGGAGTTTGATGTACCTTGGACAGGGACTCCAATATTTGCACCACGAGTGTTCACCCCAGATCTTACATCGAGACATTAAGTCTAACAACATTTTGGTCGACTTGGAGTATGAAGCACACTTGGCTGATTTTGGCATTGCGAAGATGGTGGAATCTGCGATTTCGCATGAGTTATCGTCAATTGCTGGCTCTTTGGGCTACATTCCTCTAGGTGAAGTGCTTCAAATATCTATGTATCACATTGAATTTTGTTGATAGCATATTCATTTGAAATGTTAAGGTGCTATATTATAGTAGTCCAAGTCTATCACTACTCTCATCTAGATGAATTGCATTGAATGCAATTGATAGTGGATTCATTTGAGATGTAACTTTGATCATTGTATATTGAGTTTGTGGCTAATTTCACCACTTGTCTTATAGACTTATTATGGTTTGCATTGTGGGTGGGGAAATCCATACAGAGTACTCATTTGGAACTCGAGTGACGGAGAAAATTGATATCTACAGCTTTGGTGTTGTGCTCTTAGAATTGGTGACAGGCAAACGTGCAGCTAACCCAATAGAGCCTGTAGAAGGAACAACCCTTGTACAATGGGTTCACAATAGAATCAATAGTGTGGTGACATCAAAGGATTTGTGTGAGATCTTAGATTCCAAATGTCGGATGGGTTCACAAAGTGAGATGATTCAAGTTTTGAAAATTGCATTATCGTGCACTAATACCATGCCTATAAGTCGTCCATCAATGCGCGAGGTTATGAAAATGTTAGAAGACATAGCTTCTAAGTCGAGCACAAAAATAGATACTAGCAAGAATGAGAGAGTGAAAAGGGACTTTTATGAGTTTGATGTTGTTGTATAAAGTTGATAAGGAGATTAAATATTACAAGTATTGTGACGCTCCGTATTCATCATGGTTGTTTTGGTCACTCATCTTCATTGTTGATGAGTGGGAGGGGTGCAAAGAATTTATGTACTTCAATCTTGATAAATTTTGTGATTATGATTTATTAATGCATAGGTAACCTTCCAGAACACCTTATTATGGATTATTTATTATTACTGACTTTTCTATTGTTTGTTGATCACAATTACCAAGCCAAATATGTGTAATAAACAATTCAATTGAATGATTTGATAAGAACCCTAAGTAGAAGTATCTCAATAAAAAGAACCAAGTTATCAAAGAATTCTCCACTATAGTCTAAATTGGTCCTAAGAGGAATATATTGAACTAGATGTAAGAATGAAAGTTTTAAATTATGAGTTTTAGTTTCAATTTACGTAGTAAAATATGCGATAGCTATCACCAATATTTTTGAATAGATTTTGAAAATTAGAATTAAGAATTCCCTTGTCATTGTACTTTGAATAAGACATTGACAATTTGTGAATGAAATTTGTTGCAATGGGTTGAAATGTAATACACCAACAAGTAAGAGTCTCTAGTTCAACCAAGATCTATTGTAACAATAGGTGCCCATTTCCCAAATTGTTTGAGTGGTTAGGCCTTAAACTCCTCTAATCACATTGTGGCATTGATGCGTACATAGTTTTTTTTTTTTTTTTGTTTTTTTTTCCCTTTCGGGTGGCAGATGAGAACTTCATTGGATGGAAATACAGTTTTGAATTAAGTTGATTACTCGGGGGGTGCACCTTTCATTATAAACCTAGAATCACGTGCGTTCGCTGCATACTCTAAAAACCCCCTATATACAAGTTTATTTTTGTGAAATGAAGTAATATACATACAATTGCAACAATAAATATACATGTGACAATATGTATACACAAAAAAACATCAATTCATATATAGTCATTAACATAAGTATACAAATATACTTTTGAACAAAAATCAACCCCTACAATATGTATAAAAAAATATTCTAACTTTCATCAGCAAAGTCGTTGAAAAAAATTTCATCTCTTGGATGTAACTCATAAACATTTGATTCGGCAATATATGTCATTGTAGCCAATGCAATTATTGTCTCTAAGTCTACCATCAAATGATCTCATCAACAAAGCCCTCATCAACAAAAACCTGAAAGCACCAAGATGGAATTAGTGACTCAATTAAACAGGTAATACTAAACACGATAAGCAGTAAATGGCCAAAAATCTCCTTGTACATTAAACAAGACTACCTATAACCATTTCACAGTTAATTACAAAGACACAGAGACCTAGCGACAACGCTCACCTTCTTCAATGATGGGTATCTTTGCCACAGTAAAGGTATGGATAAGACTTGAAATATATCGATCCTCATATATGGAATCTAGACCCATGAAGTACTTTTCTTGTCCTACCGAAAGATAGTGCATTGCAAAATCAACAATTATTGTAAAAATCATAACACATAATTTCGCCTTCAGAAATATTGTTTATGCTCAAAAGCTCAATCACATGTATACAAGTTTTTGAATTACTTACAGGGTTGGCAGTAGCTGCTAATGGTATCTGTGCCTGCTGTTGTTGCTCCTCAAAAGTCTTAAGCTCCTCCGATTTCTCCCACTGTCACAACTCGACAAGGTCAGTTACAAAAACTTTCTTTGATGCTAAAAGCTGCTCTATTGCACACTAGATCAACAGTGACATCAACTCTCTTATCGACTAGAAGAACAACCGGCATTCAAGATTAATTTCTGTCTCACAAAAGTAACCCTTAAACGGCAATGCAAGCCCCACGGGCTTGGTTATATTTTGGGAGAATCTTGTTCATAACTTTTACTCCAATGCACCAAATGGGGTTTTTAAAATGCCAAACCGTGCACTTTAGAGAGATCTATACTTCTTTAGAATAGAGCCAAAGTAAATTAAAAACAGAATCATGCTCAAAATGGAATTTAAAAGAGATTTTGGATGTAGTATCATGAAAGCATATGTCGTTTAAGGGCTAATCAGATGACTAAAAATTTACAATTGTGAATATGAAAATCTGACAAAAGAATAATCTACTATGAGCTCTTTCAACACTTTCCTTCGAAACAGACAGCTAGAAACATACAGTTAAAAAAGATGATGCACAGAACCCAAAAATAGTTGATATGCACAGAACCCATTCATACTCAGCCAAGGATAACCAGTAATTGGTATAAGTGGCATACCTTGCTCTCTCCACTTGTGCCGTTGTAATAGTACTTGTAGCCTTCAGGAGAAGTGTGCTCTGATCACTCACAAGTGAGTAGAGGGGCCGGAGGTTGAGGAGGAGGTATAGACACATATAGATCGATAGTGGTATGGTTGTTGCTCATTTCCTCTGGGTGTCTCTGGTGCGAGTGTTGATCGTTATCTCCGGTTGTCCGAGGCTGTATATGGGATGTATCGATAGTATGCATAGCGGTAATGTCTACCGAGGATACTGTTGGTTGTGGTAGTTTCTTCTGAATTGCTTTCTTCACGTCGTCATCAAGTAATAATGGGCATTTATGCCCCGGATGCTCCATTGATCCACAAATGTTGCATGGATACCTCTGGATCGGTGTGTTGGGGAAAAAATGGCCTCGATTGTTGTTGCTTACCTGGTTAGGCGGGGGTTGTGGTTGGATCGGAAGGGCTGTTGCCACGTCGGTTCTCTTTCCGTACTTGCTAGCTGGGTTTCGAAAGCAGGTTTCCCAGTCGTGTCCCGTTCGTCCACAACCGGAACGCTTTATTTTTCGCCGGGGGTTGTCTTCAGTACTAAGTGCAGGGTGGTCGTATCGTGCTGGCCTCAGAAGTCCCTCTTCCGCTGTTCGAGCCGCATTTACCGCTTCCAAAAACGTCGGGCAATTTAAACCGACAGTGGCAACTTGAAGGTATTCTAGCAATCCTGCACGGAAGTTACTCAACATAAACATATCGTCAGGAGGAACTATTAGGTGTTCCGCTAGTTGTTGCAAACGTTCGGCATAGTCATCGACGGATTCATTCGGTAGCTGAATGAGGGTTCGGAATTGAATGTATGTCTGATCATCGGTTTTGATGGTTCGGTAACGTCATTTGAATGCGGTGAAAACTTCGTGGAGAGTGGTAGTCGGGTGGAGTTTCCTGTGATACGCAAACCAATTGGATTCCTTGTCGGTTAGAGAATTAGCGAACAATTCAAGTTGATCGAGCGTTTGATTCTCGCCGTTCAGTAATAAAGGTGCTCCAAATTTCCGACAGTGGGTTTCTAGGCACTTACCTGTCTTATATTCGGGATACGGGATGGCTTTCTTGGCTGTAGGGGCCGGGTGATGGCACGGTTGCTGTGGTATCTCCTCCCATTCTTGGTAAGGTTGATAGACTTGGGTCGGTACTCCAGGCGCCAGGATCCGTCGGTGTTGTGGATAGTAATGGGGACATGCCCTGGTATGATGGTCGGAATTGCCACAAAATGAACAAAAATTCAAAGCAGGGTGGTAATGTACCTGATGTGGTTGTTGTTGTTGCGGATAAGTGACTGGTGTTGGTAAGCGGTTGTGAGGTAGGATCAGAGTGAATGTCTGCTCGTATTTGTGGCGGTGAAGGTGTGCTAGTTTAACTAATCAAGAAGGAAGAAGAAAAATAACACAAACATATATCCTGAAAAATGGACCATGCCAATGAGCTTGGCTTCATTGCTTATATACATTAGTACACCCGGATCTGACCGTTAGGTCAGATTGGTAAAAAAGTGTTTTTCTAGATCTACTTCCTGTGGTAACTTGGAATTTTACCGGGGTAGTAAAACATCCAGATCGGTAGGCTACCGGATATTACTAAGTTACCGTTAACAGTGCTCGTGATGGCGGTGCTCGTGATGGTGCTCGTCATGCCGGTGCTCGTTATGGTGGTGCTCGTGATGGTGCTTGTCACGGCCGTGCTAGTTGGTGCTCGTGCTTGTACTCGTCTTGGTGGCTCGTGTTGGTGCTCGTCATGATCACCCCCCAGCACCCAGGGTTTAGCATCGGGGCCGATGCTCTTCCATCGGAAGCACTCTTTGATCAATTTGACTTAGCCAATGCTTGATCTCGTGCTCGTGATCCTTGCCTTGTTCATCCTCGTTGTGTGATATTGGTGCTTGTCATGGCTAGATATTGTCCTCTTGCTAGATATTTGTGCTTGTCATGGCTATCGTGTTGTAGCTTGTGATGGTGCTCGTCATGGCGGTACTCGTGATGGTGCTCGTCATGGCGGTGCTCGTCATGGTGCTCGTCATGGCGGTGTTGGTGTTGGTGCTCGTACTCGTCCTCCGACTCGGTGTTGGTGTTGGTGCTCGTACTCGTCCTCCGACTCGGTGTTGGTGTTGGTGCTCGTCACGGCGGTGCTCGTGTTTGTGGTCCTCACGGCTATCGTGTTGGTGCTCATCGACCCTCGTCTTGGTGTTCTCCACGGCCGTCGTGTTAGTGCTCTTGCTCTTGCTCGTTTTGGTGCTCATCACGGCTGCTCACGTTAGTGCTCATCTGTTGGCGGTGCTCGTGATGGTGCTCGTCACAGCGGAGCTACTGTTGGTGCTAATCATGGCTGTTGTGTCGGAGATTGTCATGGCGGTGCTCGTGTTTGTGCTTGTCACGGCTGTTGTGTTGGTGCTCATCACGGTGGTGCTCCAATTGATGCTCATCACGGCTGTCCCGTTTGTGCTCGTCATGTTCAAACCCCAGCACCCAACAAGGTTGTCTATTCTGACGTGACGTGGGCTTTTTGCGTCGGTATGTCATGACGCGTCCGTCATGATAGGTCATGACGCGTCAGGATCACGTCAAAATCCTGACGCTAGTAAATTTGGAAAAAATTACAAATTAAAATTTACTATTTTTGATTTACTAGACAGTAAAATCTATGGATGAAGTTCGTTGAGGCCGTCCAACTGGACCGTCCACTAGACGGCATGTCCGTCCCTTCGATGGCCCACTAGACGACCTACCCGTCCCTTCCACGGCCCACTAGACGGCCTACCCGTCCCTTCGACGGCTTGCCCATCCCTTCGACGGCCTACTAGACGACCTGCCCGTCCCTTGGAGACGGCCTGCCTGTCCATTCGACGGCTAGTCCGTCCCTTGGGACGGTCCAAATCATCTACTAAACGGCCTACTTTTCCCTTGGAGACGGCCTATTTGACGGCCAGACCGTCCACTTGACTGCTAGTCTGTCCATCCATATCGAGTCTCTTTTCATCCAGTTTATTCATCGTGGTAACTATTTTACCCTTGTTTTTTAATATTCGTGAGAATATTCTATCATGACCGACTTGAAGTTTGAATGCTGACTTTATGACTCTGACGCGTCAGTCGCGACGTGACGTGACGCGTGCAACCCTGGCACCCAGGGTTTAGCGTCGTGTTGGCTTGTGCTCGTGATCCTTGTGACATTCTTGCTAGTTGTTGGTGCTTGTCACAACTGTCGTGTGGGTGTTCGACATGGCTTAGCTCGTTTTGGTGCTCGTCAGAGCAGTGCTCGTCTTGGTGCTCATCATGATCACTCCCCAGCACCCAGGGTTTAGCCTCGGGACCGATGGTCTTCTATTGGCAACACCCTCTGATTGTCTTGGTGCTCGTCTTGGTGCTCGTAACGGGAGTGCTCGTCTTGGTGCTCATCTTGGTGCTCATCTTGGTGCTCGTCTTGGTGCTCGTCTTGGTGCTCGTCTTGGTGCTCGTCTTGGTGCTCATCTTGGTGCTCGTAATGGCAGTGCTCGTGTGGGTGCTCGTATTGGTGCTAGTTTTGTTGTTATTTTGTGAAGTTCTTGGTTGATAGATATTAAATGTGCATTTTCACTCGTGTGAAGGATGTTGTCTCCCAAACTCCCAAGCAGTGCGCGGTGGAGGATAGCCCTGGTTCTCAACCCTCTTTAGGTGGCGGAGATGAAGTCGCCGCAGATCTTAATGCGGAGGAGGTTGACGAGGATGACGTAGCGTTGGGGGCAAGCGAGGATGTCATACAGAGTCGCCAGAAGTTAAATGTTGTGGCTACAATTGCAAACCTTCGACTCCAACCCGTGCATATTTCTCGGCATCACATCCCATTGTGTCGAATGATTAGTATACCTATGGTGAGGCCTACCCTCTCGTGTGATTTGACCAAACTCGAGGAGGAGTTTGTGCATGGCTATCGAGATGGAGCAGCAGTTTTCTATGTCTCCCTCACTAATGAACAAGGTGATATTCAAGAAGTCACTCAGGAGGACAAGGTGAAATGGGGACCATTGTGGGATGAGGAGAATGAGAAGTTCAACAAATACCTCAGTGGTATTCCAGAGATGCAACAATACATTAACATGATGTTCTTTGTGTGTGATGGCAACCACCGTAGAGTTGCATGGATGAATCACATTGAGAGGTTGCATAAGAATGAGCCCTCATGGCACTACTCTATTGATGCCATCATTCTTGACACTAAAGGGTGGATTGGTGTTGTTATGCAAGATATGCATGACATCAACAAGTGAGTTCTTTCTCATACAAGACTTATTTATTTCTTGTTGTTTTTGTTTATTTGTTGTTATAAAATTTGTTTTTATATGAATAAATGATGAATATTTGTATTCATTTTCTCTTTCTTTGTATTCATTTAGGCACACAGAGGACTCTCATGTGAAGACTAGCCTGGTTCATACCTTATACAGAATCAAGAAGTATGGTGTTATGCCACTGGAAATGTTCAATGAACTTCTTTCTCCAGTAGAGATATTGAAATGTCAAATGAACAATGGAAGGCGTACATGGTACTCTTTGACAGTTGAGGTGTTCACCGCCTTCATGTTCCGGGTGTATACTTCATTTTTTTTATCAATTTTGTGATGAACATTTTCATAGACACGGATCAAATGAATGGTACTGATTGTGTTGCAATTATTTGTGCATGGTTAGCATGAGATCGCTGTTGCTGCTTGATTGCATCGTGAACAAACCCATCGTGATGATATCTCTGCTGGGAGTATTGCTGCGGCTATGCGTGCAGCGATTAAAGAGAAGACGGTCAAGATGAGCGTGAAGTTGGGCAAATTGGCTACTGTTGCAAACTCTGCAATTGGGGATGATTTTCTCAAGGAGGTATGAATAATTGAATACATCGCATTTATTTCATAAAGATGATTTGTATATTAAAGCACAATGCTAATTGATATGAATTAAACGTTGCAGATTGAGAGACACTAGACAATGAACTCCACACCCGAGTTAACTTTGGAGATGCTACAACTCATTGCTACCTCAAATGTAGCTCACGATGCGATCTTACTGCTCGATCCATTTAACCTTGATTCAAGTTTGAGCTCCTTTCTAAGAAGGCAATCGCCAAAGAAGATCTCCCTGTCTTCCTCAACACTTGGTTGGATCGATCATCAAATTCTTGTATGTTATCGCCGTCTCAACTTCGGACATGGATTACTGCACACTTGAACTCCGGTGCTTGGTACCTTGATTGCAGCACAACGTTCACGCCAATTCAAGAGATGGAGCTGAAGCGGAATCAAAAGGCCGCTGCAATTGCAACTGAAGACATTGTTGAGCTTGCGGACGTGAAGAATGACAAAGCCAGAGAGAAAGTTGTGAAGAAACGGGAGGAGTTTGATCGAAAAAAGGCGCAGAAGGTGAAGGATGCTGCTGAGAAGGCCGCCTTAAGAGAGAAGGAAAGGATTGAGAAGGCAACAGAGAAGGCAGCAGAGAAGGAAAAGGGGAAGAAGAAAACGATTGAACCTGCGAAGAACACGAACGATGCAGTGGCTGCCTCTTCTACAGTGGATGGTGGTTCGCAGTTGCAATCCGCTCCTAGCAGAGGTATGAAGCGCGATTCTCAATATGAACTCCTCTCT
The DNA here is from genome assembly GCA_022496805.1 of Pohlia nutans. Lineage (NCBI taxonomy): Eukaryota > Viridiplantae > Streptophyta > Bryopsida > Bryales > Mniaceae > Pohlia > Pohlia nutans. Next base: position 7,117,350 of record CM040104.1, read on the forward strand.
CAGGACCCAGTCGCAGTTGATCTTGGAGGAGTCGAGGACTACACCATTGACGAGTTCATTGTCAACACCTCTTTGGGACAGATTCTTGGTGGTTGTACTGGTCCGTTGCCTCAAGTGTACGAGGACTTGAAATCATTTCTAAAGAAAGTGAGTGTCTTTATATTTCATTTGTTCAATTTTGATTTGAAATGTTTTAATGTATATATCAATCAATGTGATTAATTATCTAATTTTTTGGACCTACATTCATGATTTGATTTATTTGTATTGTAGCATATGAATGACAAGTCTCGTAGTTTCAAAGGTGATTTGAACTCGAAATCCTGTGTGGACCTTATGATCGCAGATATGCCAGAGGATTTGCCAGTCCCAGGCATATCTATTCCCTCCTCATCCGTTCCTCAGTGGAACCATGAGCCTCGTGAATGGTTGCAACCGATATTTTATATTGCAGATCAGCACCTTCACGATGATGGTGCCCTTATCATCATCTACCCCTTCCGATCTACTACAAAGTCGAAGATCCTTGGATATTGCAAGAGCTACGGGTTTGAGGTGAAGAAGGACTGGTGGGGAATGAACCGTCTTCACACTACTAGAAAATCCAACTGTTCTGTTGATTCGGTCGCGTTGATACGGTCGCGTTTTTGTCCAAATCAACAAATTTTTGTTCAAATCAACAGAAAAGTGTCCTGCATCAATGCGACCAAATCAATAGAACAGTTGGATTTTCTAGTAGTGTCACTTGACATTACCAAGCAAGCCGCTCTTGACGGTGAGTCATGTTTGAAATGATAATGTCCATATTAATTAACCCTAAAGTTCTTTGTATACATTTTTCAAAGTAATGTAATCGTATGTTTTTTGCAGACCAATCGCTTTGGGATATGTTTGGCAGTGAGGACAGTCGGTAATTGGTCACCATCCAAGTTTGCGTTCCAGCCGGTCCCTGCTCTTCTTCATCATGGAGTAGATGTTGCACGTGATGACATCCTCCAAAATTACATGGGTAAAGATGATCAGTTGATGAACAAAGAGGTGCCATGGCGAGGACCTCGAGAAAAATCGACATTGTTTATGCAGATGTTGATTGAGGCATGTTCTTTTCCAGGCGACGTGGTGTTGGATTCTACTACCACAACTGGTTAGTGTTCAATCTCATTCTATTTGAAATGTTTCATTTTTTTGTCATGGTACTCTGTTTACATTTTTCTACTTTCTCTAATTACATGATTCATGTTGCAGGCGCCTCTATCCATGCTTGTGGCAATGTGGACCGCCACATCGCGGCGCTAGAGGAGGACAAGTCCATCTTTGAGGCTATCCTTGCACCTCTTATTCGAGCCCCGGTGACGCGTCATTCTCGCCAGCCCAAGCTTGTTATGGACATGGATGATATTGACGATGAAGACATCGTAGTGGAGCCGATTGTGAAAAAATCTCAATTCAGTAAGTAAGTCGATTTATGTTTTCTTTTTGCATTACTTGATAGTGTTCTTTGCTCGTAATTTATGTTTCAATATTCCTAATAGTGTGGTTTTTCTTGCTTTCAGATGCGGAGTACTAAGCGCTCGAGTTCACCAACCTTTCTTCTCTAATCTTGAGTTCTTTCCTAGTCCCCCTAAACCCTTCACGCTGCCGTCTTATGCAGAAGGAATTGCTAGACAATTTGCAGAGCAGTGTATTTCTGACCGTAGTCCTCGCCCCATGTTTGTTTCTACTCGTGTTTTAGAGTTTGTGGATCAGGAGGCAGTTGAGTCCGATGGTGAGGCATCCGTTAGTGATTGTAGTGACGTAGAGGAGTCTATGTCCGCATCATCTAGTCCCACGGCTACATTTGATGCTTCGCCATAGCGCTACACTCTTGAGTATTGTGACTATTATGTGTTACTTGACACAAATGTATTTGATTGGATTGTAGTGAGACTGAAAGGGCCACTACCTCTTTCCTTGCAATTGTTGTCTATCTTCAAATTTGAATGGTTTCAATTTTATTTAATCACGCTAATTCAATTCTAAGTGTTTTTCATAATTTCTTATACATTGTATTTCTTGATACTACATTTGAAAATGGAAAACATATTTTAAAACCACTCACGTGTTGGTCTTCAAATTTGAACCCTAAATCTTAAACTCCCAAACACCAATTCAATTGAAAGTCTTACATTTTGCATAATTCTAACACATTGCATTGCTTTATAAAACTCTTGACTCCACATTCCATTGTTACATTCATTTTCATTATCATTAAATCTCACACATTTAATAATTTTGCCCAACTAATCATCTTCACATACAATTTGTTTACACCGCTCTCATTTCTTTCATATTGCCCCCTAAACTGTTAGCAAATAATGCCTAAATCCCAAAGCCCACGGTCTTAGGTCCCCCCTAAAAAAACTAAAAAAAAACTGTAAAAATCTGTAGGCTCTCAGGCTCTCAGGCTCATATGCTAGTATTCCTGAAGGCTAACCAAAACCAAAACCAAATAGCAGACCACACGGAAAATTGTCTAATCAGCTAAAACGCTGCACTTAGACAAATAAATAATGCAAAAGAAATCAAAAACCTTGCGGTAAAGGTTTACCGCTAAAGTGGACCGTCTCGACGGTTCACAGGGATGATTCTAGCAATTACTTGGAACGTTGTGTTCTAAAAATCTAAATCATGGGGATCATTGGTTTTTCTGGAGTTATAATGGACTCCCATTTTAATCAACTTTCTTGTTTTATTGAGCTGTTTGTACAAACTTCATTTTGTGAAAGTGTTTTGATGATTGCAAATACATTTTTGATATGCACTTTAGCTCTCGAACATCAGTTGTTTGTTAACTTTGGATGTTGGAATTAAGGTCGATGGGGTTTTTGATAATTTGAATATCCCCATTACAACGAAATAAGTGTTTATGGGTACGTTCACAGTATAACGAGCCAAGGAAACTATAACCAATGATTTATTTAACAGATTATTAAGCAATAACCTTATCATTTGAATTGATAATGCAATATAAATTGGTAACTAAATATATTATTTGTCATTTTACAATATACTAAAGCTTGACAATGTTTGAGAAGTTATTGGTACTTCAAAACGACTAAAATATGGTCGTAACCAGTCGTTAATAACAATTAAAATGAGCTAAAATGTTCATAATATGTCGCAAAATGTCTTTAATTTTTTCTAATATCTACATAAATTGAAGATATAATTTTCTAAGCACTCATCAAGAGTCGTTAAATTTGGGCGGGGTTGGCTCGTCATATTGTGAATGCACCCTTATTGTAAAAACATTGACTATTAAAAGCACTAAAATTGCTCTGTCATCAGTGGTTTTAATGATTCAATAAGAACTTTTTAAAATGATAAATAACACATTTTTGGTAGGAATTTCAGGATAATCATATGATAATGATGATTGTGTGAATGAAAATTGAAATCAATACATTAAAAATTTGTTTTTTGAATGACAATCATGACTTTTTGTCTCTAACCACTCTCCAAAGGACTCTCCAAAGCACTCAAAACGAGGCACCCTTGGCTCGTATTAGCTTGATTGGACCCTGCACTGGAGCTAGGCAACTCAAAATTGACAACATGTGCACTGGAGTTAAACAACTCCACATTTAGTGCACTGGAGTTAAACCACTCTAAATTGAGAACATGTGCACAAGAGTTAAACAAGTCAAGATGAGGTGCACTGGAGTAAGATCACTCCATATTTAAATGGTAAAGGACTTAAAGAGTTAAACCACTCCAAATATAGAAGTTGAAGAACTTAAAGATCTATGGACTATATATGATTTTGAAATAGAAAGTAAAAAGACTAGAGATAGACTACCAGTTCTTAGGATAATTAAAAGAACTTAAGATATAAGTAAGAAGGTAGAGGCTTTCTTTTGTTAAGATCTCTTCTCTATGGTTGGATGGCTAAGCTTAAACCAAGATATTGTTGGTCTATGATTGTACTCAGATGTTATTTAGAATATGAATTGAGTTTCTTCAACTCACCATAGGATTGATAGTTTATTATTGTAAAGTATTGTGAGAGTTGGTGGCAAATGTGGAGGAGGTTTGTTACAGTTAGCAAAATCATTAGACTAGAAACAATCTAATAGATAATTTATGTTGTTCTAGGAAGTTTGAAGAGTGTCACATAAAAAGGAGAGCTTTGTCAATTTCTTTCAGTAACATATAAAGTTAGAGCATTCCCACCCATGCACGCTTGGACTAACTCGAAGAAATTATTCATTTACATTTGAAGAGCCCTTGCACCTACACTCCCCCACCCTTGCACACCCCTCACATATCAAAAGTGCACATCAAATAGTCAATGGACCAATCACAAGTAGAATGTGGGGATATAGTCAACTAAATAGTGATTTGAAGGCCCATTTTCTAACACGTTAGGATTGATTGTCGAGAGGTATTTTTGAAGGGCCCTTGACACTTTCCATCTACTTCTTGAGTGTGAGAGGCTCTCGGAGGGCATGGGTGGCCATGCTCTTACAATGTAAAGTGGAAGCATATTCTTGTTTCTCTTGTTTATTTTGTGAGGTGGGGATCGATCTTCGTTGTAGCATAATCATCGGATCACCGACAACAATCTAATATATAAAACTCTGTTGATTGTACAGTGTCTGGAAATAAAGGCCAGAGCCACAATCGCCAGATGAGCACTCGCTACAATGCGGCATGAGACCGATTCCGCCCCTACTTTTGATGCACCGCCCTCGCTTCCGCGTTACTTATTGAATTGCGTGAACCGTGATCCGATACTACAACTACGGAGGTTGGTGTTTGCCCTCGAGGTTGATCCTTTACAAGATTTGATCGAGCCTGGAGATACTGTACACAAATTGAGTGTGTTAATTGCTGAGATTGCTATATATTAATTTCCGACGGTATTGATTTCGTACAACTCACTCAGGAATTGAGCATTCTGTTTTGAAATAGGCGTTGTTGAATGCAGGCTTCGTTGACGATTGGCTTTGTGATTTCTGGCTATCAATTTGTATTTGGAACGACGTAGTAGCGTCGAAGCGGCGTTGCTGAGAATGATTGCTCTGAACATTCCGGTGCGCAGTATTTATTTCCGACGATGCTCTGCAGAGGAATACCTACGCACACTCACTTAAAATCGCATCAAAGAATTTGAACTTGGACTCACGGTTGACTCCAGTCACTGCAGAAATTGAGTGCTCCGTTGCAGCAGGCGTTGGGGAATGCTTTGCTAGGGTTTGGCTGTCGGGTGTGAGAGTGGAGTGACTGCTTTCGGGAGCTTGTAAAAAAATTTGGCGATCGATTTGTGTCTAGAGCGGGAGCAGCTTGTGCGGTTTCATCGGAAGAATGGACGAGCTACGGCGGGCAGACCAGGACGTGGCGATCGCCGCGAGCCGCTGGCAACATTTCAAGCACACGTTGCGACATCCTTGGCAGAGCCAGCAATGGAAGATTCGGGCAAGGCTGAACTACATCAATCCCTTCTTCTACTTGGGACGCATCAAGAACAACATCAAGTACATGTTCACGGGCCATTACTGAGAGAGAAACTCTAGCCCGTAGGGCCAACGTGAATGAAGAGTCTGTTGGGAAGTGCTGCCAACTTGGCCACCAGGACCACGTTTGCGCATGCTACGCCATTATTATTGGGATGGATTTTTCTACACTGGCGTGTTCATTATCACAAATTGTAGTGCGTGAGAAGAGATGGTGGTTTGCGGTTTCCTAGTTGTACTGGAGCATGGTGGAAAGCTATAAGTTTAACCTCTAAAAGGACCAAATTGGGCCTTATGTTTTTTTTAGCAGTTTTGAGTATGTTTTATATGGACTTCTTTTTGTTCAGATTTATTTGTTGTTTGACCAATAGATGTACTATTCTTCACTGACTCTATTGGTATAAAATTTGGTCTCATCTGAATTATATTTTTCACGATATGATCAATTAAATTTGTCATTTTAAAACCACGAATCATAAGTTCGGTAGGGGTAATAAGGTATAGGGTGCTTCAACTGTGCAAATGTCCAATATTATTCATATCTGATTGTCTCTAATTATCAATTTTGATTATAAATGTTCCGATAGTAGCACATACATGCACGCCAAATGGGTAGTAATGCAACCCAAGAGGATTTAGGACACGGCTCTAAGTGTGCCTTGTTCTGATGATCATCACCACGTTAAAAGCATTGGTGGCTGATTCAGCTTGTTTGTGAGATTTGTTAGAAGGTCGAATCGGCCGTTCAACATGTGTGCCGATTTTGCAGGGTGTAACTGCCGATTTTGCATGGGAACCACGTTCCCAATGACTTTTAACGTTAGAGAATGGTCCATGAAGGGCCCATTCTGCCGTGATGCTTGCCCAAAGGCTCGCCTCAGGGCTTGCTCCACGGCAGAATCGGCCCTCCATGGACCATTCTCTAGTACATTTAAAGCTGGGAGCTCTACTTTAACCCCTAATGGACCAAGTATCCTAAGTAGGACATTTCAATGTTTGGGTAGGTTCTCACAGTTTTAATTTTAATTTTAATTTTTAAAAATAAATTATGTAAATTTGGTATACTAATACAAAAATGAAAATGCAACACACTTTTGCATATCCAATGCAATGAGGGGATGTGACAAATGGGTTGACTTAATTTTTTTTGATTCCGACCTTTTAAGTGGAAGTTATGGAGCAAAAGGGGTTTTTTTTCTGGGAGAATGGGCAATGTGGGCAAGGCTCAAAGTAAACCTTAGAAATTATTTTTTTCAACTCTAACTGTAGGATCTTATTTTAGATTACCAGGAGAGTGCATGGTAAACTTTTCATAGAGTTTGACCTTACAGATTGCAAGATTATAGCTTTTGAAGTGAAAAGACGAAATTGCAGTCTTTTTTTGATATATTTTAACCACCTTTGAAGGCATGGGAATTTTTTTTAAATTGGTCAAAAAAATTCTTAAATTTTATTTAAATGTTTAATTTGGTGTTTTCTATCAAGAGCAAAAAAAAAATTTACAAGAAAATGAATAGAGAGAGGTAAAAATGATGCTCAAAAACAGGAAAAACCTGCGGTCCTTTAGGGCTTAATTCCCAATTTGTGTACATTATTCCTAATAATAAGAAATTTTGTCACTATTTCCTTAACCCTTTGACGCGCCTGCATCCACATAGTGGACGATGAACATATTGAGATTATTCTCTTGACTACATACATGGACAATTTTCATCCATCTAAATTTTCCTTGGTTCTTGTGCTAGTTAACTATCATTTGTATAGTATGGATCTTCAAAATAAAATATTGTGATTTTTTAAAAAATAACAAAATTATTTTAAGTCAAGTTTCATTCTTAGTTCAAAAGTGAGACCTTAAACATGATTTTGATTTTTCTTTTGGTTAATTTGGGATTTCTAATTGAATTTCAAAAGAAAATCTTAAAAAATTAATTACAATTTATTAATAAAGAAATATGATAAATCCAACCTTACAAAATGTGGTCTTCACAATGACATTTACAACCTAGCTTTGTACATCAACTCCATTTTTGTTATTCATCAAACATTTTATAACGCATCTTCAAAATCACTGTTGAATCGGGACATTTAAGGGTTAATAGTTACAGAGTCCAGGAGTAAGTGTACTCAAACTTTGAGGATGAGTACATGAGCTTGTGATTATGATGAGAACAAATATTTCTTCCCTTTTGTCATATGTGTGTATAAGTGTCCAATTTATATGAGGATGTAGAGTAAAATCAAATTGGACATGCAGTATGTGAATACCATACTCCAACTATGAGAACACCATACCCGACTATGATTTCCTTGCCAGAAATGAGTTTCAGATTGCAGGCATGTATCACAAAAGACTCATAGAATAGTCTCTTTTTTTATATTTATATCTAGAAACACAAGACCATTTAACCCTTAAAAGGCCCTTGGGTTCTCTCTCTACAACCCGTATTTAAGGTAGGATGTCCTAAAACCACCACCACCCCCAATTATGACATGTAGACCTTTCTTGGGGCCACCACAATTGAGACTCAAAACTGCCAATTTCACTATTCAAGTAGACCAATGGCATGCCAAGCATTGCAAAGAAATAGTTGGTGGTTTTGGGTATCATTATGAGTGAAAATTAGTACCACATGGTGTGGACATGGGGAAACCTAGAGGTCTGATTTGGGTGACGAAGTTCTTTTCACTTCGAAAATTTGTATCATTTTGAATATTGGGAACTAAATTGCGAAAAAATTTGCATTCCGTGAGAAATCTTCTTCCAAATGACCAAAAAATATTTCTCATAAATAACCTTGTTAAAATGAGGCCATATTTCTTAAGTTGGTGGTTTTAAGACATCCTACCTTAACCTCATAATTGTTCGATTGTGGTTTAGTATATGAATTGTGATATATTGTTATATATACATATTATCATGATTGATAATTGTACTTTGTATTGAAAAGTGTTTGGACGTTAATTTGATCATATACCACCAAATACATAATATAAGTCCCATCGCACTAAACAATATCTCATTTGGTAGAGAGTTCCATTTCTTTGTTGAGTAGAGGAGTTGCAGAAGAATTGCCTTCCCGTTGCCCGTTTTTGCCTTGCTTTGGCACTGTAGTTTTCATCAGCTAGAATTTACTATGTCTTGGGCAACATGGGTTCAGGCCTCTTTGATATGTCCTCTAAAACACTGAACATTCTGAAATATTTTGCACTTACTGATAATTTATCACACATTCAAACTATGTCATAATTCTTCGCAAGCAATTAGATTTTAGAGATTAGGATGTACCATGCAAGCACAAAAATCTGGTGAATTTCATAACTTTATTGCCTCTGGACCAAAGGGGTAAGAGGCCAATTGTATCAACACAAAGCTACGTCTACAGTGAAGTGAGTAAGTTCTTATGTACAATGTATGTTGCTATTTGAAAATTGAGTAGGAGTCCCTAAGCTACATCTAGAATGCAACTACATTATGTTGTAGCTTTGTATTTGCATTACAAAAGGGACAAAGCTTCTCATAGCCTAGTTGCTTGTTAGCGTGTTTGCTAGCACTTGACATTATGAAATTGATCAACAACTACTTCACCTTTTCTAATCCAACCATGTAGTTCATGTTTGGAAGATCTTGCGGCAACTTCTATGCTATACTCTTCTATGGTACATTTTCATAGGATGAGTTCACCTAGATGCAATACACAATGCAAGGATACTCCCAAATTTAAACCCTAAACTTAGCAAATGCAAATGAACTTTCAATTGCATCGGACGGACACAACACTAAAAGAAAAGAAGAAGAATAACTCACAGTGTGAATTAAGAGTCTGTTGAAGGTAGTTCTACTAACTATGTCACATGGACACAAATAGCGAGTGCTACCCTTGGTGCCTCGTTTTGGGGGTAGATTCTTAAAAGAGGAAATAAGTCTGAGTTAGAGGGAGAGATTGTGCAGGTTCGCAAACTAAAGGCACTTTATCTGCCGTGACATGATAGGACTCAGGGTCCACTTCAATGACGGGCATGGCGTTGTTGAGCTTCATATCAATCTTGCCAATGTTGCGCACATTTGTCACCGCTTCCACTCGTTTCTCCAACCCATAGGTAGTTTTCACACCCGCCTCTAGTGCTGCCTGCACTCACAAGTCATGGACCATCCATCAAAAAATGAAGAAGAGTAACATTGGTCCTAGGACCATTGTGAATGAAGTGTCTATTTGAGATTATTTTTACTACGAATGTCAAAATAAATCATTTATCAATTCATAAAAGACACATCTTTCGGATGTAGTGGATATTTTAGTTGCCAAGTGGCTCCCAAATGGACTTTCTCTAGGTACAAAATAGAGAACATTTTGAAACTTGGAATGACAAGCTTTTTTAAACAAGAAGCTACCAACTATGATTAAAAAAACCAAAAAGTTTCTAAATTGAGATAAAACCATAATCTTTGGTACACTCAAACTTCTTTAATGTCACATCTTAGGTACCCAACATGCACGTGATTATCAACTAAGTTTTATAACATTAACATTATGACAATAAATAGTGTTTGCATGTAGAAATGATACTGAAAGAAGTGCTCAGGATCCTAAGAATGGAAAAAATGTGGTTTAAAACCCTTTTCACACTTGTTAAACTCCTTATTATCACATTTGCCTCATGACATGATAGTCAGAATACAAAGTGGGTTTTGAACTGCGTTCCGTAAGCAGAGAAGGTGACATTAAACAAGTCAGGGTGTATAGTGAAATCAAGCGGAAGGGTTGTTTTGTATGCAATGAGTATGCAGAAGGTTACCTTGCTGACAAAAGCAATGGACTGCGCACTACATGCCTTGCCAAAAGATCCAAACATGGGTCGCATGAGTTTCTGCTCCAAAACCAACACACAAATCAGGTAAGGCCCAAGTGACACGTGTCATTTCCTGATTGGTTGAAGCCCTTGGTTAAGTGACGTGACACACAAAAATCACGACAAGGCAAAACAGAATTAGAGCTGGGATGTGCACCGGCTCAGGAGTTGGGATGCTGGCATTGGCATCTCCCATTTGTGCCCAAGCAATGAAGCCGCCCTTGATAACCAATTCGGGCTTTGCTCCAAATTGACCAGGTTGCCACAAGACGAGATCGGCAAACTTGCCCACCTGCAAAAATGATGGCATTGAGCATTAGTCATTAACCCCTAACTGCCTAAGCGTCCATTTTTTGGACGATGTACAGATTTCATCCAAAGTTTCTCATCCGTCATGCACTTTTTGTAGTGTGGAATTTTTACTGTAGATTCTATGGGAAGTTAGCTTCATGCACATGTGATCCGATTAGAAAGGGAATGATTTGCAAATTTTTTATGCCTCGTTTCATGTTGTAGTGATTCACCCAAAATTTTGAAGATTTCAGTGTAAAAGTACTCTACAAAAAGTCAACTCATAAAATTAAGCAACCAAAAAATCTCCAAAAATTACTACACTTAGAGTATTACATTTCAACCGATCACAATGAATTTCATCCGTAGATTGTCAATATCTTATTCGTAACTGAATTACAAAATAATTTTTAATTTCACGTTTCAAATTTTATACGAAATTATTGGTAATAGCAATCATAGATCTAACCGTATGGATAGAATCTAAAATTCATAATGTACAACTTTTATTCATATATCAAGTTCAAAATATCCCTCTAGGTTGCATTTTATAATGCATCTTTGCAAAACTGCCGAATTTGGAAAGGGCTCTAGGCATTTAGGGGTTAAGGTATAAACACTCACTAGGAAAATAAATAAATAAATAAATAAAATCATGTTAGAGATAACATGAAAATGTCACGTTGCATGTTTTATGGGTAGACAAGATAACGATTTCTGTTGACTAATTTTTGCTTGTCTTTTGTACATAGCATGTTCAGAAAATTTTGTTAGAGAAAATGCCATGTTGAATGTGTTATGGATAACCAAGATAATATAAAATTGTGTTATCTTGTTTATCCATAACACGTTCATAACGTTCTTAAACAGGCCACTGTCGCACCTGTGGCATTTGAAGAATCTGCATCTACAATGCCTTGGAATCACAAGCCTCTTGGAGGGTCTACGATAACTCCAAGCAACAAGGGTTGGAGATTTGAATTATTTTATTAGTGCTTTACACTGAAGCCGCACTGTAGAGAAAAGGGTGTGGTCCAGCAATGTTATGTTCAATGCCGGTGACGATTCCATGTTTTCTCTAACGAGGTTTTCTACTAATGACCTAAAAGCGTTCAAATAAGCATTTGAGCATGATTGACTTAATTTTGGTTTATCTTGAAGTAGGGTCATTGAAGGAGGATTCTAATGCATGTATTTATGACATTGTATGAAACTAGGGATTGTTTTTTATTGATTCAAAATCTTCAAATATATACATTTGATACGATTTTGTCAAGTTCACATCTTACATGTCATAGGTTTGGTGCTTGTCAAAAACTAACACTGTATAAAACTAAAAATATTTTACAGTGTTGTTTATAGGTGTATCCAAAATTGATCCTAGGTTATCTTGAGAATTGTACTCATTTTACACAAGGATATTTAGGGGAGTTTTTTTGGATAAGTGTCGTAATTAGGTGTACTTACATTGTGCTTATACACCTTGAACTTTTTAATTTGACTACTTAAGATCCCAACAAAAGGGCTATGACATAGTTTGCATGAGTGAGAGAAATATTCCGGAATGTTGTTTTAGAAGAGGTCTTATTAAAGAGGTATGAGTGAATTGAATTCCTAAGATCTAAGAACGGCAAACATATGAAGAATCTCAGAGTGAGCTTTACCTCCACAGAACCAATGAGGTGAGATAAGCCGTGCGCTATGGCAGGGTTGATGGTATATTTGGCAACGTATCTTCGAATTCGTAGATTATCGTTGTCTACATTCTTGACTTCGGGCAGCTGCTTGCGCTGCATTTTCATCTTGTGGGCTGTTTGCCAAGTTCGTGTTATGACCTGCCAAAATCAAATGAAATCATAACACTTTTTAGGGAGGTCCTATGACACCTTAGAATTGGCCATGATGCCCTGAATTTTGGGTACATCCGTAATTTTCACCAAGGTCATATTATGGCCTTTTCGAGGTCTTATTATATTCCATAGTATATATCCTATTGCTTTCTTCACTTCATCTACCTCCAAATCAAGACACATATGATGTAAAAAACATACATAACCCCGAAATTTTATACAAAAGGTAATCTTTATCGGTCAGGGCGTCATGGGTTATAACCAAAACCACATGGTTCCCGGCTACAATTGTCACCATTGGGGTCCTGATTATGACCCATAATGCTCCTCCCAATGAAGATGGCCTATTACATAATGTTCATTCAACCATTCTTTATATAAAGATAGAACAAAAGAAAGGTTGAGAGATGTAAAAAAAAAGAATACATGATATAAGTGGTTGTAGAATCAAGCAAGAATAGTACTTTGTTGATTGCAGTATCTTAGTATCTAACAATTGCTTAAGCTAAAAGTGTACATGCAATGGGAAAAGTGCATGTGGCATAAAATTAGCAAGGTTGTGAATTTTATAAGGCCAATCCTCTTATCCTGCAGTTTTTGAAGTTTATGCTTTGAATTGAAGAGAATTGGCAATCATCAACCTCCTTATTGTGCAACTTTGCAATTTTAATTTTTAAAGTGCAAAATTCTGCACGTGCACTTTTTAATGAAATTGGTGATATCTATAAATAAAAAGGCACAATGTTAAACAATGTTATGATAGGTGTAAGTTGGAAAAAGTGATGGGTTTTAGAACAAGTACCTCGCCAATCCGACCCATTGCTTGAGCATCCGATGACATCATGCTGATGGCTCCCATGTCATGGAGGATGTCCTCGGCAGCGATCGTCTCGCCCCGAATCCGAGATTCCGCAAAAGAAACGTCCTCGGAAATGTTCCTGTTGAGATGATGACACACCATCTGCACATGAAGCAGATATGGATCATTTTGCGAACTCAGAAAATTAGGCTTTTGATCATTCCATAGAGACCCATCCTAGTTGCAAAATCAATTTCTAAACATACGTAGTCCCACTCTATTGATTTTCCTATCATATAGGCTGAATATTCTTTCTTTTTAAAACAAATAAATTAATATCCACATAATTGACGAAATGGAGTCATGAAATAAAATAATCGCTTTGTTTCATAGTTAACAAACAAAATGGGCCTCTAAGAAATTCTAAGCACAAGATTAGCACTTGCTATCTACATACATATGGTGTTAACCTCTATGATTTTAAAATGAAAAATTCAATTGATTATATTGTGGAAAATATAATTCAAATAGGACCAAATTTATATCACCAGAATCAGTGACGAACATCGTATGTATTGGTCAGAAAACAAATAAATTTGAACAAAAGAAAATCTACATAGGAACTACTCAAAAACTGCTAGAAAAAAATATAAGGCCTAATTTGGGTTAATAGTAGAACTACTACCAACATTCAAGTTGGTCTTAGGACCCAAGTTATTATTATTCTTCTTTTACTTTTAACATTGCTAAAAGAACAGAAATTTGTTCAGGATGAATACCAGCATATCAAGATGTTCATCAATGGTATTGACTGTGTATGGCCTTGTGGGATTTGTTGAAGACGGTAAAACATTTGGCAAGCCACAAACTCGAATGATGTCAGGTGCATGACCACCACCTGCACCCTCACTGTTACCTAGAGCTCTTTAATATCACATTCTCACCAAAACTCATCCTCTACTCTCACCATCAAACTCTGTTATGTCACAAGAAGTTGACATGCAAATGTGATCAACAAGTGTGAAAAGAGTTCTAGACCAAGTATTTCTTTCAAATCGTATTTATATGCAACACTATTGATTGTCACAATGTTACAAAAAAATCTATTCTCTCACTAAAACCCATTCCAACACACTCTGAGTTGACGCACAAATGTGATAATAAGGAGTTCAACAAGTGTTCTATACCACCTTCCTGACTCTTGTGACCCAAAGTACTACTTTCATGCTACTTTTATATACAACACCACTGATTGTCACAATGTTATAGAAGTCCATTGATAATCACTAGAGTTTCTTTTATTGGCTAAATAGTCATTGTGGGACATTCCCTCCAATATAATGGGATATTTAAGTGGTCCCTTTCTTGATGGTTTCGCCAATAAAAGAAACGTTGATAATCACGTGCATTTTGGGCAACATTAAAGAGGTGTAATAACAACAAAAACTTGTGTGCAAATTAAAGGACATGGGTGTCAAATAGAAACCTGTGGTAAGTATGTATTGTCCGGCCTCCAAATGCTTCAATGGACTGCTCAACACATCCTGATTCGTTTAAAGTGTCCGTGTGGATTGTCACCTGCAATAGAATAGTGGAATCTATGAGAACACGTGACAAAAAAAAAAGGAAAAAAAAAAAAAAACTTACTTGCCTAACCCATGGTACTCACAACTCATCTATTTATACACTTGATTGGCCTTCAATTAGCAAGTTGGGTATAAGCATGACTTGGCTAAATGTCTATGTTCACTCATCTTCAAATGATAATGGGGTTGTCTACTGTCCTTTCAATGATGGTCTACAACCTCCCACTTTTGAACAATTACTTAACCCCTAAAGAACCAAGGATTCATGGTTTTAAAATAACAAATTTAATTGATTATATTGTAAAAAATATAATTATCTTTACAATACAATTAAAATCAGACCATATTTTATATCATCGGAATCACTAACATGTGTTTATAAATAAATAAATTTAAACAAAAGGAACTCCACATAGGACCTACTTAAAAATATTGACAAAAACATGAGGCCCAATTTGGGCTTCTTGGTCTTTAGGGGTTAACAAATTTGATCTCAACAAATATTGATTCTAGTATGCAAAGTGATCTCCCAATGACAACACACTACTACGAATGTTAAAAGGACCAAGGACTCGTGCTTTTAAAATGATCATATTGATTCAGATGGGGCCAAATTTTAGATCCCTAGAATCTAAAAGTGTTGGTCAAAGAATAAATAAAATTGAACCAAAAAAAAGTTCCCACATGACCTGCTAAAAACAACCTCAATATGCTTTAATGTTTCTCACTACCACATTTGTACATGAAGTTCTTTCACCATCTTATGTACAAGAAAAAATTCTAAAATTTCACAGCAACATGTCTTGTTCTTACAAGGCTGACCAAAAAATTGACTCTACAGGACACATTATGCTACAGTAAACGCCACCTGTATGCAAATATTCTTCCTTGTACACACACCGTATGAACAGGGGCAACCTCCTTTAGGGGTTAAAGTGTTGTTACCTGAATGTCATATTCATCAGCAACGTTGAGACAATTTCTGATTGCAGCTGGAGTGGTTCCCCAATCTTCATGGAGCTTCAATCCTACGGCACCGGCTCGGATTATATCCGGCAACCCTTCCACGTCAGACGTGTTTCCCTGAAATAAATTATACTGTAGGTTAATAGCTTGCGCAACACAAAGTAATGAAAGTTGAAAAGCTTTGGAATTTTTTCCAAAAAAAGTTACTGAAAAAAGGAATCTTAAGGAACATTTGTAGTGCCAAAATGAAAAGAATCTAAAAAGAATAATTATTCAGCACATTAGTGTTGAACCCACTATTAACCTATGGTATTAAGAGCAAGAGACAAATTATACTATAGGTTGATAGCTGGTCCAACACAAAGTAATTCAAGAAAAGAAAGTTGAAAAGTTTTGGAAAATTAGTTTTTCAAAGAAAGTTATTGATAAAAAGAAATGTTGAGGAATATTTGTTATGCCAAAATGAAAAGAATTCAACTTTTCCTCCATCCATCAAGTACACTATTCATTCCATCAAAGTCCACTGCTACAACTACTTCCCATCCATTTGGTCACTTGCTACTATAGAAATGTTTCGTCCATCAGTTCATGGGTTACGTCGTGTACCCTGCCTCGTCCCCTCCTACCGGACACTCGGCGGTTACCATACTCGTAACTAGGTTGTTCATGGATGAAAAGTGACAAATTATAGATGAAAACATGTGAGGGTTATAGACAGATGATGTTCTACTCATGGATGGATGAGCAACTGGTTAGGTATTATATGATGATGTTTAAAAGTTCTTGAAACAATGGTGTTATCCTAAAACAAAAGTTGTGTTTGAATAAGATACCATGTGTTTTACTTTAATATACTTTTATTTGTTCACTTTAAACAGTTATAAGGTATGGAAGAACCTGATGGTCTCTCATTATTAGGTGTGTAAGAGCTTGGTGGTCTTCAAACTCATGGAAAATTAGTTTAGATGTCTTTCTTGACTAATTTCACTAAACTTTGTTAACTATATTTGTTAACTTTTGAATGTGAATTCGAAAGTTGGTACCTTGCCAGTAAAGCCAATGTTGAGAGGGAATTGATCGGTGGCCTGCAACATAAGACGCATGTGCTCCGGAGACGGGGTGCACGTTGTTGCGCAAGTGCCATGGGCTGGTCCAGTTCCCCCTCCTACCAGTGTGGTCACGCCTGCCCAATAATTGGCAAATTATATTAACATTAAAATTTGTTTGAGTGGACCTTTTTTTATGTCCAAAGAGTCTAGTCATCACCACTTAGGCCGCTTCACTCTATGGTTGAAGGTCGAGAGGCCGTCGATTTCCACCAATCAGATTGCAAGAAACTAAGAATTCGGCATCTCGACTCTTCAAACAGTCCAGGCCAAAAGTCCAAAGGCCGTCGCCCTCCACAATGCCTACATGGCAGCACTTTTTGACCAAGGCGACAGACTCTCGAAGGAAGTTTGGGTCGGACAGGAATGAAAACCCAAACTATGGTCGAGAGGCTGTCAAATTATTTTTTCCATAAAAAACCAAAACTATATTTTATTGCCTAATTTCAGCCCATTTCTTTGGACTCTCAACATAGTTTGGCCACTCAATCCCACGGCCTCTCGACTTGGACGGCCATAGTGTGAAGCGGCCCATAGACAGGACGTAACCAGAGGATGTCAAAAACAATGACCCTTGAAAAAAAGATTAAAATGGGAGCCTGTTTTTCTCTTTACTAAATTATTGTTCTTTTTTGGGTGCCGATCCAGATGATCAACTACAGTAAACGGGGAATGACCTGATATGGGTACCACTTTTACACGTCTCACATGGTGTGACTCATGTCTAACTCATTTTATGTGTGCTAAAACATGACTGCCAAAACATCACCAAAATATGAAGGACTGGGGGGTTTATTTGCTGAGAGGAAGGGAAAAAGAAGGTACCAGATGCTATAGCTTCGTCGGCGAGTTGAGGACATATGAAGTGAACATGGGTGTCTACTCCACCCGCTGTTAGAATCAGACCTTCCCCAGCAATTGCTTCAGTATTAACCTTGCAAAATCAAGGCCACCATCTCAGCTCACAACATACCGTAGTCGGTCGTAAGTATCGGCAAAAAACAATAATTATTAAACGAACAAGAAGCCAAATCTTTAACAAAATCATTTTTTCAAAGAATGTCTATCTTGTAGTGAAAAAGAGAATCTCTGAGAATATTCACATAATTTTTCATTTTTTGAAAAGGAATTTTTCAAAAAAATTAATTATTCGGCATGAGATCCCGACTGGAGACAAGTATTAGAGCAAATAAAAGTGAAATCCAAGCTCTAATATATTGGCTCCATGGCTCGACTCCACTTGTTCAAATTGAATCTAACTTTGCAAAACAAGATGTCGGGGATTCCATTTTCAATACATCAAAGATTTTTTTAGAGGATGCTCAACAAAGACACTTTAGAATAAGGTACTAACCACAACTAATTACGATACTTACCTAAATGCAACGTTCCACAATGAGTACATATTGATTTCGAGAATGTACATCATCTTAACATTACTACTTGTGTTTGATCACTAATTTAAAAAAACCCATTAGAGATAACATGAAACTCTCACGTTGAATGTTTTATGGATAACACAATTTTGTTTATCTATTTCCGCATGTTATTTTTTACTTGTGGTTGCAGATTGTTTATCAATAAAACTTTGAATCGTTATAACTTTTGCACTTGGTATCCAAATCATGCACTCTTTGGTGCGTTGGAATCCTCTTTCAAAATTAAAATAGAGGATATGGTTTAGGTGACTTACCCCAACAATCATGCCTTCCGAAACACCGTCCATGACATCAGGATTCCCAGCTTTGCCAATGCCAACAATGAGGCTTCCCTTGATGCCAATATCTGCCTTATAAATACCAGTGTAATCAATCACCAACGCATTGCTAATGACAGTGTCCAAGGTCTCATTCTCACTGTAGCCACTGGCCTGCCCCATTCCATCTCGTAGAACTTTCCCACCTCCAAACTTGCACTCGTCTCCAAAGACCGTGTAGTCCTTCTCCACTTCCGCGTACAAGTTGGTGTCACCCAATTGCACCTTTTTCCAATGAAAAATATTTGCACACATTTTAGCACGAAGAACTATCTGTATTTTAAGTTTCTTTATGATCGTAAAAGACCGAGAATTCATGTTTTAAAATGACAAATTCAATCGATTACATCGTGAAAAATATCATTCAAATGAGACCGTAATTTCTAAGTATCACCGGAATATGATGACGAACATTGTATGCGTTGGTCAAAAAACAAAGAAAATTGAACAAAAGGACCTCAAAATTGCTAAACAAAAAAGACATGAAACCCAATTTAGGCTTCACTTGCCAGCGTACAAGTTGGTGTCACCCAATTTGCACCTTTTCCAATGAAAAAATATTTGCACAAATTTTTAGCACAAAGAGAAAATTCTTGGCTAATTTCAATCACTCCTCAAGGATCAAGAGTTTATGTTTTGACCCCTAAAGGACCAAGAAGTCCTCATGTGTTTTTTTTAGCAATTTTGAGTAGATCCTATGTGGACTTGATTTTGTTCAAATGTATTTGCTTTAGATCAACACATGTAATGTTCTTCATTGATATAAAATTTGGCCTCATTTGAATTATTGATTTTTCACTATATGATCAATTGAATTTGTCATTTGAATATCATGAATTCTTGGTCCTTTAGGGGTTAAAATGCCAAATTCGATCAATTACATTGTGAAAAATATCATTCAAACGAGACCAAAGCTTCTATCGACGGAAGAACATTGTATGCGTTGGTCAAAATTTGAAAAAAAGAAATTCACATAGGACTTGCTAAAAAACCATGAAACCCAATTTAGGTTTCTTGATCCTTTAGGGGTTAAAGGAGCTTTTGGGTGAAATTAGTCAAACGTATAGAATAATAATCATAACGTTGGCTTGAAGACCATTGTGAATAAAGAGTTTGTTAGGGGCAATTTGATTATTTGTGCCTCAAGGACATAGGTAGCAAGAATTTGCTACAAAAAAAATGTCAAAATGAATCAAAAATGTACCAACTATAGTAAGTGGCTGCAAAAGCATTAGAGTATTCTAGCAAAATGGCTATCAAAGGTTGTAGTAATTTTGGAAAAAAATAATAACATTACTGACCTTGTCTCCAGTTGTGGGTCCAAACATGTGTGCATAATGCTCCTTGTCCACCTTGCAAGTCATCAAGCCATTCTCCCCGGAAATCCCAGTCCTGTTTCAAAAGTCCACATTATTTTTCATAGTAGCTAAAAGTGCAACTTCAAAGAGCAAGATGAGTGATGCCCTAATATGGGTACCCCTCCAAAAATAGTGTGATTTTCGAGAAATATCTTTTTAGTAAGAAAAAAAATATTTGAAAATTACAAAAATTAGAGGGTGTTATAGACACCATGGCTGCAACTATATACATGGTGTTAAAGACGGAATTTCTAACACATATAAAATGAGTTAGACATAAGTCACACTATGTGAGACGCATAAAAGTGGTACCCATATCATGCCATTCCCCAGATTCCATTTTAAGCCTTGAGCCCCAAAATACTAAAATTTTCAAGTCTCATTTGAGAATCGTCTCTTATAATTAGAGTTATCCCTTTAACTCAGAAAAAACTTCAAAGGGCTGTCAAAGTTAACTCAAAGCTTTGAAATTTTCAATAATTCTATTTGTGGAACGCAAGTCTCACACTCTAATGTCAAAACCAAAGACTCAAAAATTCCACCACATTGAAAATGGAATATTCAAGAACATTCAAAGATGTCAAGCTTACTATATGTTTAAAAAAATAGAAAATAAATATATTAAAAATAAATTAAAAATTAAAAAAACTCCATGCAATTGTGTTGGAGAGGTACATACAGTGCATGTGGTTCAGGAGCATGAAGAAACTTTTTGGCTCGAATGCCTTCCATGATGACTGGCAGACGAGAGGGGTCTACTGGACCTGAGGCCAAGCCATTTCCTCCTTTGATAACCTTCTTTCCGCCAATGCTCACCAATGTCACTGTCTTGCTATCACCTGGCTAATAAATAATTTCACATGAATCCCACGACCACATGTTTTAAATTAGACAGTCGCTTCAAAATTAACCCCTAAAGGACCAAGGATTCATGATTTTAAAATGACAAATTCAATTTATTGTATAGAGAAAAATATACCTCAAATGAGACCAAATTTTATATCATTAGAATCAGTGAAGAACATTGCATGTGCTGGTCAAACAACAAATAAATTTGATAAAAAGAAGTCAACATAGGACCTACTCAAAATTGCTAAAAAATACATGAAACCCAATTTGGGCTTCTTAGGGGTTAAAAGAATGAAAAGAGCTTCAACTGGATTGTATAATTATTCTCACTACTAGAAAAAAGCCTTTCTTTCTTCTCCCAGGGTTTATGTTATGACAAAATATGGAATTTCTTGTAATGGGAATTGTCAAGTGTTTACCTCAAATCGGACAGCCGTGCCAGCAAGAATATTGAGACGCATGCCATAGGCTTTCTCTCGGTCGAAAATCAGGTACGGATTAGTTTCAATGAAGTGGTAATGACTACCAATCTGAAAACAAGCACACACCAAAAACATAAATAATGAAATGAAACACTTTCAGAACAAGAGGTATTCTGAGCTCAATACAATAAAGAAGCTACATTAGAAGAAAACCTTGTAAATTTGGTCCCTAAATTTCATTCAATGGTTGGCCACACATGTGCCAAAAAGTCAAACACTTATCAAAGACTTAAAGTATGTGCCACAAAAGTATTCATTTTGTCCGGAAATAATTGTCTTAGTTTTTGGCGTGTTTTAACTTAACCCCTATTATCCAAAAAAAAAACTTGGCATAGTACTCGAAAAATGGTCTATCTTTAATAGTAGTATGAAGTTTTTGTGTTACTGACTCTCATTGTCTGCCCTGTTTGAAGTGGACAAGGCTCACATTTGAAGTATAAAATTTAGGACAAATATTGCAAAAGAAAAACAAAAGCCAAAAATTAGGACAATTATTTCCAAACAGAGGGAGTAATTGTTTTCTTGCGTAGTACATTTGTCATCATGCAAAACCAAAATTCTCTAAGAACTATGCCATCTATTAGATAATTGAAACCGTGCACGTACACACAACAAGACAATTCCACCCTTTGAACTGTCATGTCAAACTCCAACGCGGGACAACCTATCTATTACATAAGGAAGACCGTGCACGCACGCACACTCACTCACAAAGGCAGATTCACTGCTAGACTCTAGCATAGGCCAACCTGATAGTGAATACAAGCAGGGGTTTTTCTTTTTTTTGAGCAATACAACCTAGAAAAGGACCACTCATATTCCTTTATATTAGAGAGAATGCCACACAATAAGGATTTTTTTTGGTTTTTAAGGGAAGTGCTAATGTGGCGACATAAAATAAAATGGTGTAGCCAAATATTTTCATATTCATAGTTCTATTTTGGATAGAACCATCTTTTCATCCACATATTTGGATGACTTTCTTTAGAAACAAGCAATTTCATCCAATTTATCTTCAAAAATTGGAACAGTCTGGCATCTTCATCCATTTTCTTCTTCAATTTTTCCTTAAGGCTTGATGCACGCCAATTATTTTTGGTACTTTTTGGCATTTAACCCCCAAAGGACCAAGAAGCCCGAATTGGACCTCATGTACTTGTTTTAGCATTTTTTCAGTATATCCTATGTAGAGTTCCTTTTGTTCAAATTTATTTGTTTTTTGACCAACACATACAATGTTCTTCATTGATTCCAATGATATAAAATTAAATTACATTTTTCAAAATATGACCAATTAAACAAGTTGTCATTTTAAAACCATAAATTATCCTTTAGGGGTTAAATGTCAAAGAAAAAAATCACCGCCACACAGTGATTCTCCTGAATTGCCCAAAACGGAAACCCTGAATACAAGAAACTAAGAGTCTCGGGAACCAAATGGGTATGAAATTTTCTTCTAAAGCGGAGAATGAATAGTGTAATGGTTTGAAGGAAGCATGAACCTGAATGGGCCGATCTGCACGGTTGCTAACTGTCAAAACAACAGCTCGCCGACCTCGGTTGATGACAATCTCACCGGAGCCAGCAATCAATTTCCCTGGCTGGCTTGGATCCATCTCAAACTGGAAGGCACCCAGAGGTGGCACTGTGAAGCAGACACCCACATTTTGCATCAATTAAAAGTCTATGCATTAAAATCAAAATGGTGAAAAATATAATTCCAACAGAACCAAATTTTATATCTCTAGAATCATTGAAGAACATTGCATGTGCTGGTCAAGAAACAAACGAAAACTGCACAAAAGAAAGTCCCCATGTGACTCACTCAAAAGTGCTTAAATAGTCCTCAAAACTATGAAATAGACATCAACTTTTCATCAAATTAGTCCCTCAATGACCAAGATTTTCATGTGGAAAAGATAATTCAGGTGGGATCAAGATTTATATCACTAGAATCAATGAAGAGCATTGCATGTGTTGGTAAAAAAATAAATGAAAATTGTACCAAAAAAAATTTCATATGACCGATTCAAAAGTGCTAAAAACTAGTCCTCAAAACGACATCAACATTTAGGATTTGAGTGTAACAAAACAAGAATCTTTTCATTAAATTAACCCCTCAAGGACCAAGATTTTCATGTGGAAAAGATAATTCAGATGGGATCAAATTTTATATCACTAGAATCAATGAAGAGCATTGCATGTGTTGGTAAAAAACTAAATGAAAATTGTACCAAAAAAAATTCATATGACCGATTCAAAAGTGCTAAAAACTAGTCCTCAAAACGATGAAATAGACATCAACATTTAGGATTTGAGTGTAACAGAACAAAAATCTTTTCATTAAATTAACTCCTCAAGGACCAAGATTTTCATGTGGAAAAGATAATTCAGATGGGATCAAATTTTACATCACTAGAATCAATGAAGAACATTGCATGTGTTGGTAAAAAAATAAACGAAAATTGAACAAATGAAGTCCCCATATGACCCACTTAAAAGTGCTTGGTCCTTTAGAGGGATTGCACACCTGGAAGAAACGAGCCGTGCAAAGCAAGAGCCAAATCTCCATCTTCTGATGAAAAAGGGTCATGTATTGTAACAAGCTTCGTCCCATCACGAAATGTTCCTTCAACCTGCAAACCAAATGCTTATGAGACGCAATCGATTTTGCCATGTGTCATATAGGCATGGGCTAAGACCCACAAAATAGTCTAGGTGGCACCAAAATAATTAAATTATTAGCCACAGCTTGTACGAGCTTGCTATGTGGGCTCAGTATTCGTTATTTTGGCAAATTTAAGTGACGTTCAAGTGCTAAAGACTAGGACTGTCTTGAGCCCAAATGGATTTATAGTTGCTCAGTTGGAACGTCAAAGTTCTAAGTCAAAGTTCTAAATGAGATAGATGTTGATTTCGAGATTTTAAATGAGTGTCTCAAACTGCTCTAGTTCCTATTTGAGAGCCCTTTTTCTAAGCCTCAAAGCTCTAAAATCTAGGATAGATATAGATCTGAGATTTCAGATCAGTCTGAAACTGCTTGGGTTCCTAGTTGAGGGCATTGATTTTGTGAAATTACGTCAATGTAATGAATATGAGAGTTGATTCAGAAGGTGGAAGTCTCTAACCTGAACTGACTCCACAAGGTATGGTACGCCAGGTAGCACTTGGTGCCTGCAACATAAAACAGACGAAGTATTGGCAATGGAATTTTAAAAAATAAAAACTAAAAAACATGAAAACTAATGCATACCTAAGCAGTTTCCCCATTTCTTTCTGACTTTAAAGTTCGTCAACCAAGACACTCAAAAATCTTTTAGTACACAATACGGGGTGTCAAAGTGCAAGACTTGCATTGCGCAATACAAGGCAAGTTTTAAACAAGGCAATACAACAAGGGTGTCAAAGGGTTAATTAGAAATTTTTGAGAAGAGTTTGGGGCTCAACATCACACAAGGCTCAAAATAAAAAGAAAGAAGAGAATGGGCGTGAAGATTGAGAAGCTTCATTTCTTCTCCTCCGCAGGTAAATTCCCCCAGTTCGCTACTGTTCTCATTCTTCACATTCATTCAAGGGGTGTCACAGCCTGGTTTGTGGAGAATGGCCACGATTGGCTCCTAAATTCTCTCCCCAAGTTCTCAAGTCATGCAATATATTTCCATAGCAAGAGCAAAAAAAACCCAATCTTTTTGGTGACCTAACCTTCCCAACATGTGCTTGCCAAGGTCCATCAGCTCTGCCACCGACTTGCCTTCCCTGATGAACTCCAACACCTACAATCAATTCCACCAACAGAGCTTTAACTAAAACTGAACTAACCTTATTCATTTTTCAATTTTAACCCACCTTGGATTGTCTATTGCATTGAACATTAAACTGAACAACATCCAAACTTGATATGGAAAATTGAACCCAATCAACCATGTTGAGTAGCTAAAGTAGCTTAGGAGAACATGGGGCAACCTTCAAAAAAGAAGCCTCTCATCTCAACGTGCTTATAAAACTTCGCACAAGGAGTTTGAACAATGTTTCAAACTTAAACCCTTAAATCCAAAGTGAAAATGGAGAATTGAGTCGCAAGCCCCATTCAACCTTCTTGAGTAGCTAAAGTAGCTTAGAAACACGAGGCCTCTCATCTTGACGCGCTTTATAAAATTTCGCGAGACGTGTAGAAGAGTAAACCTCAATGTATTTACAAACACCAATGACCAATTGTGATCCTAAGAGCATGCCCATCAGTGAGGCTGGTATCCCTATTTCCGAACCTGATACCAGTATACCAACCCAAACCTAAATTTTGCCAGACAAGTGGAGTATGGCTGGTATCCACAAACAACATACCAGCCTCAAAACTCTAGCTGGCAAAAAGTCTTCCCAAGTCAAATCAGAACATTGAATTTTAGCAAGGAATTTGAGGATACCAGTCACTAGTGAGAATGCTCTAACCAAAATGTGCAGTTTACTTTCCTGAAATTGAACTACGTTTCAACCAAAACCGAACTAAACCCTGAAATCCAAACCGAATTAAACCCTGAAATTCAAACCGGAGTAAACCATGGAATCTAAACGGGAGTAAACCATGCAATTCAAAGTGAAGATGAGGAATTGACAATTCAAAGTGAAGATGAGGAATTGACAAACCTGGGAGGCGATCAACGCCACAGCTTCGGGGTGATTGAGACGAAGGCCGCGCGCCAGGCGCTTCTGCGCGATGAACGCGGCGCCATGCAGCACCAGCTTGTTCACCTCCCGCGGCGCCAGATTCATCTTGCCAACTGTTCACAACAATCAATCGGCACTCTTGCAGCTCCTCCTGTTGGTCGATCGTCACTCATCAATCAATCAATCAATCAATCAATCAATCTCTGCAACGCCCAACCAATCAATCCATCAACCGTCAATTCATCAACCCCTCCTCTACCCAAAAAGCAATCGATCCGATCGTTCACGGGCTGCGACAGGTTGAGGAAGAGTTGAGCATTTTGAATTCGTGAGAGATCCAACCTGTGAGTCGAGAATTGCTGGAGCGTGAGAAGAGTTGAGAGTCAGTGTGAGAAGAGCATGAAGGAGAATGTTTGACTCTTACTGCGAGAAATTCGTTTTGTGGGGAGTGGAAACAGGGGATTTGATTCGAACAGAAAGCGAGCAAGGAGAAGGCGGGGGAGCGACGAATCTCCACGATGTCGCCCTTCAATTTGGGCGTTTGAGATGCTCTGCTGCGCCTTCTTTTCGTCGCGTGCGAGTTCCGGCTCGATTCTTCACGCAGATTCGGCTTCCTCCGGGGTTCGTTCGGGGTTCGTTTGTCCAGGGTTCGTTCGGGGTTCGTCCAGGGTTCGTTCGGGGTTCGTCCAGGGTTCGTTTGGGTTCGTCCAGGGTTCGTTCGGGGTTCGTCCAGGGTTCGTTCGGGGTTCGTCCAGGGTTCGTTCGAGGTTCGTCCGGGGTTCGTTCGGGGTTCGTCCAGGGTTCGTTCGTCCTGACCTTGGTCGCGATTAGTCTAGCTTGTGCATTGAGTGGGCTGTTGTGCATTATATGTGGCATTGGAATTTAACACTATTAAGTGAAATTCAAGCGATTTATAAAGTGTAAAAAGAAAAAGGTGATGATGATTTTAAAGTAAGATAAAAGTAAAAAATAGTTGAGTCCACAGTTTTATATAAAATTGTTTTCGTGACTATTTATATACCGGTGGAGGGTTGGGCTGGCACATCTTTGCCAAATGTTTAATTTTTTCAAAAAGGAAGGTTTGGTAGAAAAATGTTTAAAGAAAATTCTTCAAGATCTTTTAATCTTTTTTACCATAAAATGTTTTTGAAAATTAATTCTCTAATATTTTTTAATTTCTTTTAGATTCTTATTTTACTCGCCTTGCCCTTCACCTAATTTAAATCAAATTACTTTAACCCCTAAACACTCAAACGATCATTTTCTGGTTGTTGCCCAAATCTAATGGGATGCCCTGATAAAAAAAATGTTTTTGAATAAATAAAAAATATTCTAAAATACTACATCAAGTTTACTTTCCAATGCAATTTGAATTATGTCAATTTGAGTTAATTCCACCCGGGAGAAATTTTCAAAGTGAATCACCTCAACATTGTTATAAAATTTGCTATTTGGGAAAAGTAATGATGTACCCTCTATCATTTCTTTTTCTTTTTTGAAGTTTACGATAAATAAACCAACTTTAACCAGTCATGCTAAATTTTAAACTCCAGAAGCAAAAATTATAATTTATAAAAAAATCCAAAGGTTAATGCTATTAAATTATTAAAAAGATATCTAAAGTTATTTTTGGAAGTTTGACCATACGGATAATTTGTAGAGATGATGCCCTACATGTTGTCTATTGAACCAAACTCCATCAAGCATATAGAAGGCACATAATTATTATAACACATTTATGTTTTGTTCAATACCCCTCAGGCTTTTACGGGTTAACAAAGATGGATAAATTAGGACGTGATTCTTGTGAGGTGCATTTTGTGATTGAGTGAATTTTATTTATGACTTGTTCCATGACAATTTTCTTTTCTTTTCTTCATTTGCTCAAATAAAAATTAAACAAAAAATAGTTAATATAACCCAAAAAAATTAATGTTTATTTTATTCAAGATCATCCTTGCATGAAATGATCATTCTATTTCCAAACCTAATACACCATCTCATATCTAAAAAAAATTAGACAAGAGGAATATAGTTGGTATCCACAAACAATAGGGGTATTCATAGTGTGTCTAGAGACCCACTAGAAGATCACTTAATTCCATTTTTGAGTGGTACAAATTTTATGTGTCAGAAACAAGAAGGAAATGGGTCCCTCCATAGGACTCTCCATTTTTAAGCTTCTAGGTGAGGTGGCACAAGAGGAATGGGCTCTTATATTTTAGACACTTAAAACTCATTGAGAAAGTAGCTTACCTTCTCAATGAGTTTTAAGTGACCAAATGATAGGAGCCCCTCCTCTTGTGCCACCTCATTTAAAAGCTTGAAAATAGAGGGATACATTTTATCTGTTTTTTTTCCCTCACCTTTAGATTTTGGGACTAAAAATCAAGTAGCCTTCTAGTGCCTCTTCTAAACAATTGTGAATACCCCTACTTGAACACTCTAGATGGCAAAAAGTCTTCCTAACTCAAATTCAAATCTTGATTTTTAGCAAGAAATTTGAGAATAACAGCCATCGGTGAGAACGCACAAGTGGCTAGTCATGTAGTCTTTGCCTTAGTATTTACCTTAGATTTACTTTTACGACCTGTTTACACTGCCATGTAACTCCTTGAAAAGGAAGCATTTTTGTACCGTAGTACCATAGCAGGTTCGCCAATTTTTTATTTTTTTTTTTTAAAAGTAAAAAATCGGAACTTATGAGGACAAAAGAACGAAAATAGAATAAATTATTTAAAGCTATATTTTGCTATTTCTAAGCTATTTTGGACTATTTTAAATCATTTTTTATCATTTTTTTCTCAAAAACGAAAATCAATAAATTCATTTTTTGAGGAGCGAATCTTATTTTTCAAAAAGAATTAAATATTCATTCAGGGATTGGCGACCTTGCTATGGTACTACGGTAGTCTCTCCTCACGATCCACAACCCCACTCAAGATTGTTTAACTCATACATCAATGGCCAGAGTCAAATCCACAATGTGCAAAGTGAGCCAGTCCAGCGATTCTCACCACTCCCTCTCTGATCGTGTACTCAAAGCTGGCGCTTCAGGATCGAAGAAGAAGAAATTGTCGATTAAGCTCCACGCCCTGGCGCTGCACTCCACACCCACCAGCACAATGCGCACCACCGCCGACACCCCACCGGCAACACGCGCACGCTCTGCAGAACAACCGGCGGAGAGCCCAGAGAATCCAACAGCGTCATCACGGTCTCGGCGACGAAGGCGATTACTGGAAGAGGATAACGACAGCGATGGATCGCAAGCCGAGCGGCAGTCGCCCGCCTCCAGCGTTTACAGAACTCCGCCTCCGCCCTCTGTCGGCCTTGAGCCCACGACGTCATCAACCGAGTCACCCCAACACAAGGAGTTAACTGCTGCCAACAAGACAGGCCAGATCGGCACCCCAGTCGCACTGGGACTTTCAAGTCCAGACCAAGGCCCACAGCCCAACTTCGTCATTCCAGCCCAGCAACGCCCTACGGTCCCATAAACTCTTCAACAGACCACACCTATTGCACCCATGGACCATGGACCAACCGCCACCGTATATCCGGTAAACCAACCCAATTACTCTGACTTTGCTCACCACCTCTGGCTGTCCTATTCTGTTCACGAAACCCTTAATATTCAACAAGGTCTACCAGAGTTCTCATCATATGGTGCTAGTAATTTATCATCCCTAGGAATGCCAGAATCTGAGATACAAGAATACCATTCATGCCGCCATGCTTTTCCTCACGTACCCCAGCAACTCTACCCGGCCGCAAGGCCGGATGGAATTCCTGGACAATATTATCACCTAACACAGATTCCCCATGGCATAGAAGTAGACCCTCAAATAGGACTAGCACACACTCATCAGATTGTCATTCGTTTTGATTCCGGCTACAACGAAATGAAAAAATTAGATGTCCAAGCAGCTGCCTTAGCACGCTTTGAGTCTATGGGGATTCCATTAGCAAACCGCTTTAGAGAACCGGTCTCAGCTCTAGTTCACCCTCATACAAAAAATTGGCTTGGTTTTCTCAAAGTTGATTTGCTTAACCCTAGTTCTGATGGCATAGCACTTCTCAAAGGAACACGAATTTTTACACTCCAACTCCAAGATCTCAACTATGCCATTGGCAAAGTTGAGAAAGGTTTTAAGTTCCCATCCACAGCGGCCAATCGGAGATTGGAGCTTCAAAGTCCCATATTAGCACGCTATACGTCCCGGCAACTTCTTGGAGAACTTACACGTTTGGGCTACATCGCCAGTGCCAACCTTGAGTTCATCGGAGTGTCCAAACGAACCAAAGAATTAGAAACAACGGAAATCACAGTCGCCTCCGAACCCACTAAACGGTACCTCCTCACTACTCCTATCCTTTTTTCTGGCCATAGATTAAATGTCACATCCTCTTCTATTGACCGACCTCCTAACCCTCATGCACCCGAGGCACTTACTACCTCCATCCTTGTACGAGGATTACCAGTAGAGTACTCTCAAGTGCAAATCACTGCTGCTATCCACAAAATGCTATCCCCTAAAAATGTACTTGCAGTGACCTATAACCGAGCGGAGGGCGACTCTCTAGGTAGGCATGATGGTGTCGCCACCATCCGATGCCTTAACGCGGCGGTTTATACACATTGGTGTAACCGCAAAGGCGTGCCATGCCTTGGCAAACTCATCGACTTCACACCACACATCAAAAGTTTGGCAAGCGCACAACCTCTAGCAACGGCCCGATCCCAAGATAATCAACCCACAAGAGAAGTCATTGCGGAGGCCATCACCGCCCTCAAAAACGAGACACCACCCACACCAACACTCCAACAATACCAAGACACCCTCCAAGCCGTGGAACACCGCCTCCGCTCTCACATCTCGTCCGTCGATCTTGAAGTTTCCAACCACACCTCCCAAAAATTGGATGCCTCAGCCGCTCAAGCCATCATCCACCACAATCATTTGGCTCATCAACTCCAATTATTGGCATCAGCTTCCCAGGCGTATGGCGACCAAATGGGCGGCATCATTTCGGCCTTAAACACCGGACCTCCCGAAGGTCCCCTCGCAAACCCAGGACCTCATGACAACATCACTCCATATGGTTAGCCTTCAATATCATCTTTTTGTGTTCCTTCTAACTATTCCCTTTAGCCCCCATATTATCACCTTTCCATACTGTTCCCCCATTCAGCTACTTCTAGTTATTTCACTTAGCCCCTATATTATCACCTTTTTATACTGTCCCCTCATCCAGTTATCTCTCTTTGTCACAAGGGCCTTTTTATTGTATGTCTTTTATCCCCTCTGGGGTACAGTAATACTAAAATACTGCCTCTATTACCTTGCCTCCCTCACCAATCTCCCCTTTCTGTACTGGCATAATTTAACTCATTCCTCTATTTCAGCCTGTTCAGGCTCTAACAAACCCACCCACGTCACAGATCAACCTTCCTCCAACATACACATCCCATCCCCCCTACCATTACACTTCCTTGGATCACAGCCCAGCCTTGCTCTTCCATTAACAATTCCCAATGTCCCATCCAGTACACATCCCATCCCAACCCACACCCCAACAACCCAGCAACCCAAACCAAATTAACAATAACCACCCACTACAGCCCATCCTCTCACTACCTAACCTCCACAATTAATCAGCCTAATCAACCCAAAAATCCCACCCACTTTATACTAACCACTAATCAAACCCATCCCATCCATACCTCCTACATACAAATTTCATTCTCTCTACACAGATCACCCATCCCCATAAAAACATACAAAACCATTTCTAAACATCCCATTTACTACCAAAAATTCCCCAATCATAAAACCACACAATCTACCAGACCACTCCTGATCCACCAAAATACCTATGACCATTCCCTCCCCCCTATAAACACACCCATTCCTACTAACAAGACACCCATCCCATCACAAACTCGATCCACCCACCTACCAACTTTACAACATCCCTGTACTCTGTCCCCTATTTACCCACCAAAAACTTTACTAAAACTTCCTGTACATACCCTCAACCTTCCCATCCCAGATCACCAACAATTCCCAATGCCCACTCCACACATCACACAAAGACCCCGTTCCCCCCAGCCCAATATTATATTCACTCATACCCGCCTTCACAATAACACCTGCCCACACAACGATACCCGGATATATATATATACCCGACCACCTACATATACCTGGCCCACTATACATACTCAGATTTTAACCCAAACCATACCTCCCCTCAACCAACAACACGTCCTGCTTCACCCCCCTCGCCCACACCACACAGCACACACTATCACAGGCACCAAATATTTACTTACCAAAATATGTACAAACCAACACAAATCATTATCCCCCTCACAAAACTATACAATCTACACCCTCAGATTATCTACAACACTCCCAACACATAATGCCTTTATAAAAACAAATCACCACTTCACCAAGACACTCACTCCATTTCCCAACCAACAAACAAATCACTCCAACCAAATACTTAAAACAAAAAATACTTATATACAACAATGGACTCGGCCTACCGGCCTCGTCCAAACAAATAAACTCCCATTTCATAATAGCAACATAAAACACACTCAACTAAATTCCCCTCACACACTAGCTCCCACTAACCTCAAATCTGCTCACAAACCCACCACAACAAAAAATCCATTCACATATACAATCTACAAACAACTCATAAAAAATCACAATAAAAAAGACGTTTCTCCTTTTCAGAAAATACACACCTCACCTATCTCTCCCCATCACACAAAGAAACATATACACACATACCTTTTACTTCTTAGATGTGGAGATATCGAACGTAACCGCGGCCCCATACCAAATATTTTAGAACTACACCCTCCCGACCATAAACAAAGAAGTAAAACATACTTCATTCCATGTACAATTAAACTACATCCAAAATACCAACACCTTGCCAAAACCTTCGCACCCATCATCAATCTCTCACATCCTAAACATCAAGATACCATCATAGACTACCCCCACCTATCAAAATATATATACCAGAATCAGCAACACCCATCACCTCAAATACTCTACGCATTGATCACAACCATTAGTCCTTCCATAGAAATATGCGACACCTCACTCATCCAAACTCGAAAACCAAACTGGACTTCTACACTTCTCAATCAGATGTCACATTTACCAAATCCTCCTGAACGACACATCTTAATACCACACCCCTATACAGAATTTCTTAATAATAACCAATCACTTATTCACCCCTCAAATACCATCCATAAAGAACTCTACAACTTCATAAATCTAAACGTTGACCCACCAAGCATAAATATATTAACACATAAGTTCCCATTTCTTCCTAATATACTACTTCACGAAGCTCTAAAATGTAAAGATCCCCTTCTAGAATATTCCCACCCACCACCACTCATCCACACACCACCATTACCTCCCCAAATGGTTCAAACATCAAAAAATGACACACACATTATTACATGGAATGCTTCTTCATTAAACACAGCCCTCCCAAACCTTCACCAGCTCTCTTCTAATCCAACTAACAATCCGGCCATCATTACAATACAAGAAACTAAACTAACGGTCACAAAATCTACAAAATACATACAAAACCTATTCCCACAATACAAACTTATATTTAACAATACTCATACACTAACTAGATGCATACAACAAAGAATGCCATACAAACCCACCCGAGGAGGTCTCCTCACCCTTATCCACCAAATTTACGCCTTTCCCGGCAACATCACAAAAATCCCAACCCCAACACAAATTTCACCATACCTACAAATCCTCCATATTAAAAATCAACCCCTCCAACCTTGGCTTTTGATACATATGTATATGCCCTCCCATGAAGAAGACATACAATACATCCCGACAATCCAACAAACCATCACAATACAAATAGCGAACCACCCAAACCACACACACATCTTATGTGGAAATTTTAATCGGGACATCGGTTTAATAGGCCGACGAAATGACACACACCTCACACCACCACAAGAAGAAGACCTTTCCTGGAAATTGTTCACAGAAAACCTACACCTAACATACTCCCCAACTGACAACTCATACTCAAGACAAGGTGGCCACAATTACTGCCAAACCAGCCTAATAGATGGCTTTTATATTCACACCCCCAATAACTCCCTCTTTACATCAACAATAAATAACAATCATACACTAAACTCGGACCACTCTCCAGTAACCTTACACATACCACCAAACATGTTATTAGCCCGTCCCAACCTTCCTACCCCCACAAAATTACCCAGACTATTAAACCCCATCCCTAAAAAAAACATAGATCAATTCAACATTAAATTTTTGAAGAACATGCCCCCCAAGTCAACACTCTAACCACACTTCTTTCCAAAAAGCACCTTACACCACACCAATGGCAAAATGCCTGCACCTCTCTTGACCACATTATACAAAACATTTCTAAAACACTCATTCAAACATGCAGTGCTCCACCCCTCCCTCAACTAACAAACCGCACAAACCAACAAGGCGGGTTCTTACCTAGAAAACTTCAAAAAAAATGGAAAACACACCTCTCTACATACCATCTCATCCGCAAAGCAATCTACATCACTAAAACCAACCCCCATTGGCGCACACACCCCATACTAAGAAAACTAACCAATCACCCCCATACCACTATCCCCTCACCACCCACCCTCGATAACTCACTAAATGATTGGATCACTTCGCTAGCTAACATAGCCAAAACAGCCAACAAACAAGCACGCAAAATCACCACACTCTACACACAAACATGCGTCAAAAAAGCCATAACCAAATACCGACAATTATATGATACAAGTCCAAAAAAAATCAATAAAAGAGTCTTTAAAAACCAAAACACACCCCCACTCGACTGCATATTAGATCGAAATGACAACATTCTAACTAATCCAACAGATATCGCTAACGAAATACACATTCAACAATCCATATCAAACAGACCTACGGTTCCCACATGTCACTATCAACCTGATCACCCAAACCAATGTACATGTGGAGTAAGACAATACCCATGGCATGACATTGATGGTTTTGTTATAGACAAACGCGGAAACCCACTAAAACCCCTACATGAATACTTTGACCAAGAAACATATGACATATGCCTCAAGAACTTTGCAAACAACAAAACCCCCGGACCCGATAAAATTGCAAACATAATATTAAAAAATATGCCAGACAACTTTCAAAAACTACTATTGCTATTCTTCTCACATTGCTACAAACAAAAACAAATCCCAACCTCTTGGAAAACTAGCCATACTATCTTACTATATAAAAAAGGAGATCCCTTCCAGCTCCCAAACCACCGACCCATTGCCTTAGCCAACACGATATACAAACTCTTCACTAGCACCCTCACACTAATCCTTGCAGCCTATGGAGAAACTCACCAAATACTACATGACAGTCAAGAAGGATTTAGAGCAAAAAGGTGCACATCCAGGCAACTACAACTACTCATTGCAGCATTAGAAGACGCACGCTTTTCAAATCAAGACATCTACCTCCTATACATTGATTTTAAAAACGCATTTGGATCACTAGACCACCCCAGACTCCTCACTATCATTAAAGACCTTGGCTACCCCGAAGACGCAGTTGCATTGATAGGAAACATATATTCACATTCACACACCATCATCACCGGTGAACACTTTGGCCACACAAAACCCATACCCATACAACGAGGAACCATTCAAGGAGATACGTTAAGCCCATACTTATTCCTCATATTCTTGGAACCATTACTACGCTGGCTACAAAGAGGACCCAATGGATATAAATTTGGTACATCAAACATTACAATCAGCTCAGCTGCATATGCAGATGACCTAGCAGCTATAACTAGCAATCTCCAATCCCTACAATACCAACTCAACAAACTAGATAAATACTGTGAATGGGCCGGGATGGATTTGGGAGTACCCAAATGTGCCGTTACTGGCTGCCCCAACAAATCTAAGATAAGTCCCACCAATTCAAACAACACATACAAGATCACAATATCCACTATAGAAACCAACAAATTCCTACGTTACACCAAAATGAACCATATGTATACTTGGGTATACAACTAGTACCCTCCCTTAAATGGAAACTTCAAACCCACATCACAACCAAAAAAGTCACAGACCAATGCAAACAACTCTCTCAATGCCCAACTACGATGAAACAACGAATAAGCATGGTTGACACAGTCATTCGAGCAGGTATAGCCTACAGCTTCTATGCAGTCTCATATTCCCTACCAGCCATTAAAAAACTTGACAAAAAAATCATCAGTATTCAAAAGACCATCTGCGGGCTCCCAAAATGCACAGCCAATGTAATCACACAACTCCCCCGTGATATGTTTGGACTTGAAGCCTTCTCTCTAAAAAATGCATACCTTAGATGCATCGGTGAACAACTCAGGAATGCAGTCAACGACCCTGGACGTGTAGGGACAATATACAAAGGCCTTATTCAACACATCTTAGCCAAATACGGAGGAGCACAAGACATACCACGTATAAAACCCCAAGACTGTGTCAGATCCCCAACTATACGTACCTTATATTTTCTAAAAAAGATTAACGGCATTCACCTCAAAAGCACATATGAAACATTTCAACTTCACGCCACTAAACTAGAAACACAATGGATGCTACAAGCAACCATCGAACTCCCCCACCTTAACCCCACCCTCTCCCTTAAACTCCTACAACAAAATATCTCCGAAATCAAACACATCACCTTCCCAAATGGCACCTCCCTCATGTCCCCAGAAGACTTTAAACTTTACTACCACACCCCAACCAAGTTAGAAAAAAGTGCCTTACATATTGCTGAACAACTCTTCTGTTATCCCACTTGCCAACCACAATGCCACCCCCAATGCCAAGACCACCACGCACCTCGCACCCTTAAAGGATGTTACATATCAGATAACCACACCCTCACACCTCGACACCCGTTTAACCCCATACAACCCCCAGTTATACACCCACCACTATCCCACCCACCCCCAACATCAAAAACAACCCTCTACAATTCCCTATACACACCATAATTGCTCACAAAACAATCAAAACAAAAGACACAAATAACATCCCCAAAATTTATAACACATACCTGTGCCAATGGAATACGCCAACTAACGACACATATACCAAATGGATGCCCCAACGAGACCTCTTCCCACACAATTGCCCACCCACAACTACCCACAACATTTCTTTACTTACAAATTACTACAAACAACTCCAACACAAACACTACACAAACATCATAAACCAATCTTTCACTCTCGACCAACCCAAAGACACACGCTTTATACCACCTCCAACAAGTCTACCACATACACAAATCTCTATCCGCGAATGCAACCCAGACAAAGATATAATGTCAAATCAGAACACTATACAAACCCAAAACAGCCTCTCTTCCATATATGACAACAACGGCAAACATATTATCACAATCCCCTATGCCCGAGTCCAATGGCTTTTGCAACAATTTAACAACTCAATATATAAGACATATGACCTAACACCATTACCACAATCCTTTGAAACAAAAATTGTATGGCTTTACCAAAGATATAGACATACCACATCGAAAAAACACCCAACACAATCCCCTCAACACACACTCCCACACACATTGCTAGACTCCATTCTCACTTCACTTAATATTACTCACTCATACTTTTCATCACCAACCACATGCTCAACAAAACTCACACAATTTTACTCCCCTTTCCCACGAGATAAAATATTTGGATCACTGGGAACGGCATTTCAATATAAATGGAAAGGAATAGGCTATGCACACCCACATAACGAAGAAACTACTCAAAAAGCCATACATTGGGCTAGATTGGCAGCAAAAAATTACCCAAACCCCATAACCATATTAACCATCCCAGACACAAACTGGTACCAAAATCCCTCTTCCTATCAAGGCCCATACCTCGACACACACGTATTCATACACTTTGAAGCAGATACCATTACTTATGACGAACCCATTGTTCCAACACATAGACCCAAACCACATCCTGAAGCACTTGCAATCCAGATACTATGTATACACCATCAAGACAAACCTATCTATAATAACGAACAAATCAACACCCTCAAAACAACAATTAATAATCTTCATATACCACATTATCACATTCAAAAAATACCACACACCCCACCCAATATCAC
Organism: Pohlia nutans; assembly: GCA_022496805.1. Lineage (NCBI taxonomy): Eukaryota > Viridiplantae > Streptophyta > Bryopsida > Bryales > Mniaceae > Pohlia > Pohlia nutans. The sequence goes on from CM040104.1 coordinate 7,155,666, forward strand.
AGTAAATACCAGCACACAATGGAATAAACTCATTTACCCCCTCCATTACAACACAACAACCACAAACACACCTCCAATACCTAATTTCCTAATAAATAAACCACTCCGCTATCCACCAATATACAACTACTACACAGATGGCTCATACCACCAAAAAGACATGAAGATGGATATTGGATCTGTGAAAAAGTAGGATACGGGATCTACCACGCAACCAAACCCAACATGCAGATCTCAAAACGCCTACCTGAACTACAAACCGCATTTCGCGCATAACTTATGGCCATTCACAAAACTCTCAAAATAATCACACAAAAATACTTCAATGAACCCGCTCACATATTTACTGATTGCCTTAATTGTCTATATCTACTCAACACCCAAATAAAACACCCAACCCTTCACCGTAATCACCTAGATATAACCATCCTAACCTCCATAGTCACCATGCTACATAACCGCACACAACCCACCACCTTAAATAAAATAAAAGCCCATGCCAATATTGAAGGAAATGAACAAGCAGATAAACTAGCCAAAGCTGGTACCAACAAAGAATATAAATTTGCTACCAAACCACACGAATTTGCACATACCATACCATTTTATTACCAAAAAGATTCTTGGCCAGGCCCATCCAGACGTCCTGACAAAGGACCTGTACGGTGCCTTGATACATACATCTCACAAAGAGACCGCAGGAAAAATGTGGAACTCATGGCTCGACAATTTCCCAACATTAACAAATGGACCACAAACCCAGACATAGACAATGACCTATCTAACGATTTTTGGACTAATCCCACCATCACAGACTCACAAAAAACCACCATATTAAAATTTAGAACGGGCCAATACATGGGCAATGCTAGGAAACAACTCTTCTTTGGCATAGAACGATTCCCCTCCATCACATGCCCCATCTGTAACTCACAAGATTCTGACACCTGGCTCCACGTTCTTCTCAAATGCAAACACCACCACATACATGCACTCAGAGTTAAAAGACATAATAAAGCAATATGAACATTCCGCAAACTAATATTGTCTACATACAAATCCCGATGCTACATCCTCATGAATGCAGGCACATTCAATAGCAACCCACCAGAAAACACAGTACCCACATGGCTCCTCCCATGCACATGCATAAACCACAGATGTCAATGTAACGCACGATTAAAACCAGATATCCTTTGCATTAAAGGCCTCCCCTCCTCTACTACCACAAGATCACATCACAATTCAATTTATTGAATTCACATACACTAATGATAGATTCTTTCAAGACACTATAAATAATAAAATTGCAAAATACCAACCACTACTTAACAACATAATAGCTCTGGGCTGGAAAGTGGACCCCATCATTATCATCACTGCAGGGGCACGAGGAACCACTCACGCCTCCTCCATGAATACTCTAGAAGACAAATTTATAATTCCAAAAACTCTCATACACAAAACATTTAAAGAAATTAACACCATTGCAATACATCACGCCGGATCAATTCTTCTACACAAACGAAAAATCGAAAATAACCAACCATTACCACTTGAGTAGTAAAAGGGGGAGAGGTGTCTTTTGATAACAACCACCACCCTAAACTTATTCCATCTGTAGGAAGTTAAGGATGCGCTTGATAGTGCTTGCAACGTAATCTGCACGATCGGATCTTGCTAGAGGATTCCCCGGACCTTTCAACCACCGTTGATGGCATGGACTACCTTTGATCGGCTTAGACATGCAATAATTATACTGCTCGTCATTTAAACCCTCGTAACTTGCTTGAAACACAACTTCTCTGGTGCCCGGTTCAACACACCCTACTTGAAGAAGAATCACCAGAGCCCGAGCATCCCGTTGAAGATCACCGTGCCAGCGTTGGTCTAAACGAGGTTGTTTTGGCAGACGAGACAGCCCCACTTCATCTCGAAGTGTTGATACCGTTGGTATAGTAACAACTGGTTGAGACAGCTGATCCGGTAACTGCGCCAACGAAAGTTCTAGTTCAGCCGCTGGCTGCGATCCTAAATCTTCCGACTCTACTGAAACCCTCCAGTTCGACATCTTCAAATCGAAAACAAACTACTCTACACACTCCCCACAACCAAAGAGAATACTCTACACTGGCAAAGCCAACTCAAGATCTTTTCTTATACAATAACTTCAAGGGCAAGAAACGTAACGTTGAAGCTATTCCGAAACGTCACCTCGAAACTGTTCTATTTAAAAAAAAAAAAAAGAAAAAAAAAAAAAAAGCTTTAGACTCAAAAGTAGACCCCACCCTCATCGACGAAAAATCTTCAAGACAAATTCAAAACCCATTAAATAATAATAATAATAATAATAATAATAATAAAATAATAAAATAATAAAAATAAAAATAATAAAATAATAAAATAAAAAATAAAAAATAATCACACGGACCATATGGGAATCAAACAGGACCACTTCACTGCAACATCTAAATCATACACAACCAACCATCGAAGTCATAACTCGGCGACCACTCTCTCATACCTGCCCCATTTATACACCAAAAGAAACCTGAGTCTTTCCATGTACTCCATGTTAGGTTAGCTTAATCATCTAGTTTATGTCTCTTCTAGAGTGTCTATTCCTGAAAGGGGAGAGTAGTTTTGCACCATTAACCCTTTGCCATGTGGGTACTGGATTAATGGCTAAACGAACAGACACTTTATTCACGCCGGCCTAGTGCTTCTAGACCGGAGTTCCTATCTATCCTATCTATCTATCTATCTAGTCTCTCCTCTGGTGGGGCAGAGACAATAAAACCACAAAATTCACAAAGTGGCCGTTCCCTTCTCTACCTTTTCCTCTTTGAATAGAATCAACGGATATTGGCAATTTTCTCTATAGGCGGGTATCAATCCCAGTGTTCCCAGTGGTGTTCCCATTTCTGTTCCCGATATCGTTCTCGTCTTCGTCTTCACGAAATCGGTGCGTCGTGGGTGCGAGGAGGAGCTGTGGATGCGTGGTGAGATTTGGGGTTGCGAAGCTTTGGTTGGACTTTGAGCGTTGTTGTTGTTGCTGTTGCGAATTGCACAGTAGTGCAATTTTCGCATTATATTGCATTTGGGGGTTGGATCGTTGGGCACCATGTTGGGCATGCGGGGGTTGGGGCGCAGGCTGCCCGCACTGGCTCGCCTGGCGCAGTCGTCGTCGTCGTCGTCGCAGGGCTGCTCGGCTGCTGCTGCCCCGCTCTTGGATGCCTCCACCTACGCCAAGGACGACCATCGTGTGGGCGATGCGGCTGTCGCGCTCTCTCCTTTCATGCCGCTCTCTTCGCGGCACTTCTCCCGCGGTAGGTCTTGAAACAGAATCGTTCCTTGGTCTCTTTCGAGCTCGTTTCTGCATCTCTGTTACCATTGTTAGCTGACGGCGTGAATTCTTCCAGCTAATCCACGCCCCGCTGGGTTTTAGCCTCATGCCCTCAGTTTGGTCAATTTAAGGGCACGGTTTCATGCGCCTTATATGTTCATGCTGCAGAAATCGCTATTGCATAGTTTAATTGTCAAATTTCTAGCTCCAATTGCTGGATCAGTCTTCTAGGACGTGAACAAACCGAAAAATAATAATCGATTCATGGGAGGTTTTAGTGAGTGACCATTGAGAATGGCCAATTTCAGGGCAATCAAGCACCAGTAATTAAAATGTGAATGACTTTCAGATGGATTCAAAAATCAATCACATTGCCCAAACGAATTAGGGTTTGTGGAATGGAAGACGGGATAATCAGTACATTCTCAAGAGGTCATAGAATTCGTTTGAGGTTGTTTCTTTTGTGTACCTTCGCATTCAATCTTGGGGACGCTGTTTCCTGATTCAGAGACGAGGATCGATGAGACTAGAATTGAATTTAGGGTTAGCATCTAGACTCGTGCTTTAAAAGATGTTGTTTGTTCCTTATGGGCTAAGTATGTAGGGAAGGTGAAACTCACAATTCGATTGCCATTTGCCAGGATTTGCGTCGGACGCTCTGGCAGGGACGCCTACAGAACATGGATTAGGGTTTCGTCAGCTGCGCTCTCTGGTACTCAATTGTGGCCCGTTTGTGTGGTTGCTCAAATTTAGGGTTTAGGGTTTAGGGTCCAATTAAGGTTGGAATGAGTGATCTGACTTCGTGGTGGTATTTAGAGAACTCATGAATCATTTTTTCAACCAAAGCAAGTGAATATGAGAAGGAATGGAAGTGAAACCACGTTTTTCTAGAAAGCTATGCATTTGATATGAATTTTTGAAAGGTGAAGCTTTACTAGTCGTAAGTCATCCCAATAGGAGTAAGTGCATTTATAATGATGATGTCACTCATTTATTGTTGCCACAATATTTACTTTAAAGACCACATTCTTTGTAAATACTTCTACTCTGGCCCTTCTCAAAAGGTAGAAGATCCGATTGATCTCACTTTCGAATGAAACTTTGATTTGTGCCATTGTGCTAAAAATCTCATTTATTCAAGATAACTGATTTTACACCAAATTCATGCGTCCCACAGCAGCAGATGTCCACAATAAAACCGTGGCCTTCTACCTTACTTCTTAACAACCATTAGTTTGTATTTGATGGGCAGATTTTAACACAAAGCTCTATTCGGGGTGACCGCGGATTTGCAAAGGCTGTTGCTTTGCCTCCTCAGATGCAAAAACCAGTAAGTGGTTCCTTGACATTTCAATGTGCAGCTTCCTATGTGTTTACACAAACCTGCAATCCTTTGTCTGCATTTATAGTAGTTCAATTTCAGATGTATGTCACCCTCTCTCTGCTTGTCAAAGTTCCTCCTCGTTTTGTGTGATTTTGAAAGGTTGTGGTATTGCTATACATTATTCCTTTTTCTTTTCTTGATAATGACGTATATTCCTATCATGGTACAGATGAAATTACGTGTTTACATGGGGAGTCCTGGAGTCATTGGAGAACCGTGGAAACCTCTTCAACCACTGCCTTTTTTAAAACGGTCCGTCTTTGGTCCTCCTTTTACTCAGTCTCTTCAAACTTCAATGAACTTCTGCTTCCTTTAGACAGTCCCTTTTTCTGTGTTCATCGTCCTACCCAAAACCTCCCACCTGTACTGTCTGAGATGATATCTTTAATTGGCACACTTTTTCATGTCCGCGTCTTAATCTGCTTTTATTATATGCTTTGTGCTGTGGTTTCAGATGGTTTACAAAAGAAGGATGGAAGATCAGAAAGCAGAATGTTCAAGGCATGGTATGGATCAGGGAGATCATTTGTTATTTAGTGCATTCAAAATCTTGAAACTTTTTAATAATTTTATGAAAAAGAAAATATATGACATACTTGTGATTTTGAATTTTCCATAATTTGAGAGAGCACGCACTGGTGCTGCAAATAGCACCATTAGAAATCATTCTTGAGTCTAGCAATACCCAACATGACTTCTAAGAAGCTTCCTATTGGATGAAAGCAATCATTGAATGTGATGAATGTGACAAATATATCCTGTACAGCATTTAAGCCCTAGGAGACCAAGGATTCATGGTTTTAAAATGTCAAGTTCAATTGATTATATTGTGAAAAATATAATTTAGATGAGACCAAACTTTATATCACCAGAATCAGTGAAGAACATTGCATGTGTTGGTCAAAAAATAAACAAATTTGAACACATAGGACGTACTCAGAACTTTGAAGAAAAACATGAGGCCCGATTTGGGCTTCTTGGTCCTTTAGGGGTTAAGGGGTTAAAGAGATACTGTGACCAATTAAAGTGCACGCTGGTTCTTCTGAAATTGGTGAATATGAATTTCTGGATATTGGATGATCATTTTGTTGGATATTCTGTGGGTTAAAGAGTGGGTGCTCAGACGTCGTGTCGATGAATTTCGTTATGGCAGCTGAAAACAGGTTTCACATTAGCGAAAATACGACAGAAGACAAAAGGCTATAGCCAAACCAAGTTCTACAGGGATGCTACTGATCTTTATAAAGAGGCAGGTTTCGCACCTCGGTTTTATCACTCTGTTTGTATCCTACTAGTTTTTTTTTCTGTTCTAAACCTGAGCGCTTGCAGAACATAATCCCTAACAACAACTGAGATTGTTCTGCTTCTTTGTTGCATGCAGATCAACAGTGCTTTAGCAGCAGGGGATCGTTCTGCCCTTCGTCAGCTTGTTACTGACAATGTCTTGACGGTACATATTATACTCCTTTCGTAATTCAAGAGAACATGCATTGGTGCTGCAAATAGCACCATTAGAAAGCCAACTTGTAGAAAACCTTGTTAGAAATAAAACTAAAATTTCACTTTGTTTGTGTCATGGATAACATAGACAACGTGATTTTCATGTTTTCTTTGTTAGCCATAATACAACAAATTGTCATCTCTGACTTGATATTTTTTTGACCAAGAAAAGCCATCTCAGTACTCAAAAATGGTCTATCTTTAATAGTATAATGTAGTTTTTGTTTCACTCTCATTGTCTGTCCCATTTGAAGTGGACTCAAGTTTGAAGTATAAAACATTGGAAAAAAATTAGAGAAAAAAAATGCCAAAAAATTAGGACAATCATTCCCGGACTGAGGGAGTATCTTTCTTCCTCACTATTTTCTGAAACTCAATCTGGCTAGCTGTTCTATGATTTTCAGGTAATGAAGAAAGAGTTGAAGCACAGGGAACAAGCCTGGGCACGAGTTCAGTGGGAGCTTGTGGGTCCTCTGAAGACGATACGGACACTCCAGGGCCGTCTGGTGGGTACCTTTTGCCATTTTACCTCATCTTGCTTACCTCATCTACACTGAGATGGTTATTTAGTATGGTCTAAAGTATTTATCACAAGACCACAGTATTCAACCTCACTTGTGATGGTGGCGTTATAACATTTGTGATATGCAGTGGTGGATTTGAAAAAATAAATTTGAACAAAAAGAAGTCCACACAGGACCTACTCAAACCTACTAAAAAAAACATGAGGCCCAATTTGGGCTTCTTGGTCCTTTCGGGGTTAATCACCCATACTAAATAACCATTTTGGTGGTCATCTCACGTTCCCTAACCGGTCAAAGTTTGTCTTACAGATTGGAATTGATCAAAAGAATATGGACACAGCGTTTGCACAACTTACCCTTCGCGTTGTTAGTAATCAGGTAATCTTCTGGTAACTTCTTATACATCCTTTCCAGTAAACTTCTCTATCAAGAATCAACCTCTAAGTGCCTGTGTTAAAAAATGGAAAATATATCAATTTTCAAAGCATATATCTATTGTTAAAAAATGTAGGGTAAGATTTCTTTTCCCTATTGGTACATTCTGTTACCTTCCTAAACGATTTAATTCAAGTCCTATAGATATGGAAGCAGTCGTTTTTGACCATTTGGGCACTTAGGGGTTAATGTGATTTTCAATTGTAAACTAGGCTGTAACCAGTGGACAAGTTTTTCATCTTGTTTTTTGTTCCAATTGCAGAAGTTTGCAGCATATGATAAGCAAGGGAAGCTTGTTGCTGGAGATCCTGAGAAAGAGGTCAGTCCTGTTTTAATACATAGTGCTAAGCCTTCCTTGAGTTACTAACTTAATCCTCTGTAGTTCTGTCGGAATTAAAACTATGCTAAAATTGTGATTTGGTGTCCAGGACACTTTCTCAACACAGACTTTTTGGAGATCAATATTGTCCCTGTAAAAGAAAATTACTGTAAAATTTAAAATGATAAAAACAACATGGACACCATTTGACTTTTCGGAGATCAGTACTGTCCCTGTAAGAGAAAATTACCATAAATTTTAAAATGATAAAAACTTCAAGTAAACAAATGACGAATGACAACTTTATAATAAACATGACATGCCAGCTCATGTCACTCATCACTTGGAAGAAACATGGCACTCTTAATGAAAGTGGAAATGACAAGTGGCAAACTTCTATGTACTGTAGGGACACTATTTCTCCTCACCTTTGAACAAACTGTGGTAAAAGACATCAATTCTCATTGGACGCTAAATCACAATTTTAGTGTACTGTTATATGAGTCATAGATACATGTTTTATACGAGCTTACTCACAGATGGTGTAAATGGTTTTTCACAGCTTACGGTGGAGGATATCTGGGTCTTTGAGAGACAAATCTGCCATCCAGAATTACGGTGGAAATTGTGTGCGCGCCTCTCAGTTTGATGGACCATCAATTAATGGGCAGACTGATTTTGTCAAATCAGAGGTATGAAAGTTGATTAATTCATTCACTCACTTTAATTCCCAAGTTCCATATACATGGAAGTCCCTTGAAAGAAAGAGTCAGACTAGGAGTGTACAGAGCCTAGATACCAAGAGCGTCTACGGTTAAGAATACAAACGGGATTTCCTCTTTGCATAGGCACCGGAATTAAGATGTTTCCTTATGAGCAGAGCCTGCGTATTACCGTGACTGTACCTGTTCCTCTAAAGGAGAATAAAAATCACCGTCACAATTGTAACGGCGTCATAGACAATGCTTTTGCATCACTCATGCAGGTTGTGTTTCTTAGGGATGCACTCAGAACTCTTTTATATCACACCTTTGGAACCCATTTACATGAACTTGGCATGTAGAAAGTGTCCAATCAAGTGCACAATGAGAGTTGATAACAATGAGTTCAGAGTGTGCATCTTTCCTGTGTAATTTTCTGCATTAGCTCACTCTGCTGCAAGTGGAAATTAAGGGTATGGAACAGTTTTTGTAAAGCTGGCTAAATTTAACCTCTCTCTTTTCCCACCAAATTATTGTCCAACTACAAGGATAAAGGAAATCTGAGTAACTCTCAAAGTGATTTTAGTCTAATTGTTGATATGTAGACTTAGCAAGTAAAGGTAGAAGCACCAGAAACTGTTTGGTACCAATTGATAAAAGCACCTGTTTCAACTTCAGGAGTTCCCAATCTAGTTATCACAAGCATTAGTTATGAATACCAAGTTAGCAATGTGATTGGACTAGAAATGAAAGACAGTTATTGGTACACCTACTAACATCAATAGTGGTCTATGCATAATAAGTTTGAAAATTTATAACAAAATCATACATTATGAAAAAATTAATTAAAAATTGAGCTTGGTTGTTAAACCCAAATTTTATGTGCTGCAATTTTTTATCATTGAAAATCAGCACTCCATGTATGTTGAAATGCTTAAACTGACGGCAACTGTACCCCTTACCTTAGTATAAGGTGTCACACACAAAAATGAGCATGAGACAAGAATTTCTTGTATAGTTAGGTGACATATATTCTGTCGCCCCCTATTTTATATCAAGTTTTAGTTCCCATGTCAAGGAAATTTAAGTTGAGTTTCTTGGAGAGTATAATTTCAGTGCATTCCTTTACAAAGAGGATCATCTATGTTGAATTTCAATTTAAAAAGATGAAAATTTCTATCTTCTTTGCATTTAAAAAAATAATTTACGTTGTTCTACAGAATAATTATTTTAAAAAACATTTGTAAGGTTTTTGCAATATCCTTCAAAATGAAAGATGTGTGCTTTTAATATTCTTGAAAACCAAGTACAAAAAAAATTATGGAATTTGTGAAGGACAAATTCAAATTTAACTCCTAGAACCCCTCTCCAAATTTGGAGAATTTCAAAGATGTTTTATACAATGTAACTAAGAGGGATATTTTGAACTTGATATATGAATAAAAGTTATACATTATGAATTTTTTATTCTATCCATATAGTTAGATCTATGATTGTTGTCATCAATATTTTCGTATAAAATTTGAAACTTAAAATTGAAAATTCTTTTGTAATTTGATTACGAATAAGATACTGATAATTTGTACATGAAATTTGTTGTGATTGGTTGAAATGTAATACTTTAAGTGTAGTGATTTCGGAGATTTTTTGGTTGCTTAATTTTATGAGTTGACTTTTTTGAGAGCACTTTCACTAAAATCTTCGAAATTTTGGGTGAATCACTACAACATGAAATAGAGCATAAAAATTTCACAAAGCATCCTCTTTCTAATCAGATCACACATGCATGAAGCTAACTTTGTATAAAATATAGAGTAAAAAATTCACCGCAAAAAGTCAATGACGAATGAGAAAAATGTGTTTTATTCTATACATTGTCCACTTTCTAAACGGTTGGACGTTTAGGGGTTAACTGCAACACTAGCACAATAACAAAACCTCAACAATTGCATCACATCAAACTAAAGCCATGTATTGAGTGGTGGACATACGCGATGGTAAAGGGTGGGCATACCTGATGATTATTACTACTCAATGCATGACTTGAATTTGAACGTGATGCAATTTGTTGAGGTTTTGTTATTATGCTAGTGTTGCAGTAAAACTTGAGCCGATCCTACGCAAATTCCATAACTTTTTTGCAATATCCTCCAATATGAAAGATGTTTGCTTTCATATTGCCTACCTATTCTCAAAAACCAAATATGATTTTTTTTTATAAATATTTTATAAATAAATATTTTGTAGAACAATGTAAAAAAATTAGAAAATGCACAAATAGTTGAATTTTCATTTTCTAAAACTGAAATTCTGCATAGATGATCCTCTTTATAAACCCCAACAAACTCCACTTAAATTTCCTTTACATTGCAACTGAAACTAATACAAGACACGGGGTCAAAAAATTATATGTCAACTAACTGTACATCTTGATTTTTTTGTAAAGTGCGATTATTTTGCTATTTTTTTTAAGAATGTAGGAGTCTTTTTGGTATTCTATTAAAAAAAATTCATCATGCAAGCAATTCCAACTACAATTTCTTATCATCCTAGCAAATCGAGCAATATAAGTGAGGCTCACTTATAACTTTGGGGTCATAGTGTCATGAATTGCTCCAAAGGAGAGATTGAGAGAAAATTTGAGAGACATGAATTTTTTTAATTCATTTTGTGCCACATGGACCCCCTTGTGGAGGTGCCATGTGGCACATAGAAATATTAAGGCAAAATAGCAAAAAAAATTCAAAAAAATAAAACATTTCCAAACACCAAATACGTGCATGAAAAAACCCAAATATGAAAGAGAAAGTTTACAGAAAAAATTGAAAATTTTACAAAAATTTTAAAAATTCCAAAAAAAAAAATGCCCTGCGCCTTCTCATACCGATCACAGACACCTTCTCCTCCCGATCGATCACCCTCTCGTCCCTGCATGAGGTGACAAGTCCTCGCTCAAACAGATCCGCCCTCCAAAAAACCAAAGAATGAAAAATAAAAAAAGAAAAATAAAAAATTATTACGCACATGCCTTCCTGCAACGTATGCGCCTGCGCCTGCTCACGGTGTCGTCTGCGCCTGCGCCTACACCTGAGACGCCAACCTGCTGCCTCCGAGCGCCCCGACCTCCGGTCTCCGAGCGCCTGCGACGTCACCGAGCGAGCGAGCGCCTGCACCTGCGAGCGCCTGCGACGCCAAGCGAGCAAACCTCTCACTCCCAAAACTCTCGACCTCCGCAAATTCTCGACGGTGTCCCTGCGATCTGTCGACAGTGTCACTCCCAAAACTCTTGAAACTATTGAAGGTTAGATTAGATTGCCAAAGCCTCACACAAACACAAGGAATGCATAGGAAGGAGATGACCTTTACTCATGGGCTGCCCCTCTTTAGTAGCACACCCAAGGGAGTCCCCTTGGCAAACCATATGGGACATCAGCCCATATTCAACCCCAACTACACTAAAATCAGCCCATAATACTTAGGACTACCATTTCTCATTACATCTAACCTTTGCTACTTCACTAGATGTAACTTCAGCCCATACACATTATCTACACTACCTCATATGCATTGGCTATGAGCAACTTCAGCCCATGCAATCATCCTACTTTAACACTCCCACTTTGCGAATAGCCAAAGCCTTGGAGCCCAAATGCCACTACTAGTCTTTGATGTCGATCCCTCACAAGTGCCTTCGTGAGCACGTCCGCACCATGTGCTCTGTTGGACAATACTTCAACTCTATCACCTTCATCTCCAACTTCTCTCGAATGAAGTGATATTGCACATCAATGTGCTTTGTCCGTGAATGATGCGTTGGATTCTTCGCCAATGACATACTCCCTTGGTTGTCACACATGATTGTTGTAGCCTCCTCTTGAGAGCATCTCACATCCGCCATTAGTTGCCTCAACCAAATGGCCTCTTTCGTACCGTGGCTCGTTGCCATGTACTCCGCCTCAACCGTTGACGTGGCCGTGGTTTGTTGGCGCTTGCTATTCCAAGAAACGGCCCCCGATCCAACTTTGAACATGTACCCCGTGGTTGATCTACGATCATTGGTATCACCCGCATAATCCGCATCGCAATAACCACTCTGTTGAAGTAGGATGATTGCGTGGGCTGAAGTTGCTCATAGCCATGCGCATTAGCTAGAGTAGATGATGCGAATGAGCTAGACTAGCAACTAGAGAAGTGGTACTAGTTAGAAGTAATGAGAATTGGGTCTCCCAAGTGATATGGGCTGATCCTAGTGTACTAGGAGTGGAGTATGGGCTGATGTCCCATATGGTTTGCCAAGGGGACTCCCTTGGGTGTGCTACTTAAGAGGGGCAGCCCATGAGTAAAGATCATCTCTTTCCTATGCATTCCAAGTGTTTGTGTGAGGCTTTGGCATTCTAATCTAACCTTCGATAGGTTATGGGCCCACTCATGTGTTTTGCGTGAGTGAAAGATTAGATTGCTCATTGTGTGGAGGTCGTGCGTTGGAGCGCTGATTTTGGAGTATTGGAGCGCTGATTTGGAACTTTGGAGGGCTGAATTCGAGCTTTGGTGGGCTGATTTCGACATTGGGAGGTATTACAATCTTCCTACCTTTGATCTACGTGTTGGAGGGCTGAATTCGCACTTTGGAGCTATCATTTGTTGATTTGGAGCTTTTGGAGCACTTTAGAGCACTTTTGGAGTTTATACACGTCTACAAGGGCTGAATTGGAGCTTTGGAGCTTATTGGTGCTTGTTGGAGTATATTGGAGCTGATTGGAGCTTATTGGAGCTTATTGTAGCTCATTGTAGCTTATTGGCTCAATTTGTGCTCAATTTGTGCACTTGTGTTGTTGCAAGGCACTTTTATGCTTTGAGGCTCTTGGGGTGAGTCTACAATCTGATTTTGGTATTGCAATTCTTGCACAAGGGTTTGGAATGTGAGTTATGCCCTTGGAGTGCTCAAAATTAGAGTTTGGGTTAGTGAATGCACAACGGGGCTGATTTGATGAATTTCAATGCAATTAGGACTTGAAGGGGCTGAATTTGCATTGATTTAGAGTCCTTCGAAGGCACAAGGGTGTCCATAGGGTGCATTACGTGTTGTGAAGCACAAGGGTGCTGATTTGAGTGGATTTGAGCCAACGAGTGCGCAATTCTCCTAGTTAGGGTGTTGTGGTACGATCTTGTGCAAATTCACTAAGAACCATCACGATTGAGTGTTGTGAGGTTGATGTGTAGCACAAAGGTGCTGATTTAGTGTTTGGAATTAGTTTGGAGGCATTAGAAGCACGTACGTGTGCAATTTGCCTCACAAATCACAAAATTGTCAAAAAATCGTAAAAACAATTTTTCTTAGCTTTCTAGGGGCTGAATTTTGTGAGCGTACGTCCTTCAATCAAGGATATGGCTACATTTGAGGGTGAAGGTGCTAAGGTTGTAGACAAGTTCGATGGCGTCAACTTCCACTTGTGGAAATTCAAGATGGAAATGGTCATGGCCGAAAAAGAATTGTGGGAGATAGTTGAGGGTAGTGAGGAACCGCCTTCGTCCGACGCCGAGGCTAGGGTACGAATTGCGTACACTCGGCGAGAGAAAAAGGCCTTTGCGATTTTGGCTTTTAATCTTTCTGATTCCCAGCTTTCTCATATTCGGTCGTGCAAGACTCCCGCCGAGGCATGGGCCAAGCTTTGCAATATTCATGAGGCAAAGAGCTTGGTCAATATCTTGTTTTTGAGGCGCAAGTTTTTCACCATCAAGATGGAAGAAAACGACGACATGTTGGCGCACATCAACAAAGTGAAGGCTCTTGCGGATCAGCTCAACGGCGCAGACGTCAACATTACCGACGGTGATATCGTTATGACGCTCCTCGAGAGTTTGCCGCCGTCGTACGAGTATCTTATCGTTGCTATGGAGAGTAGGCCCATTAGCGAGCTCACTCTTGATTATGTGACATCACGGTTGTTGCATGAACTCTCGCGGCGCAAAGAGAACGAGACTCGTGGCGATAGCGCGGCGCTTATGGCGAAGCAATCCAAGAGCGGTGCCAGTGGAAGCTCTACAGACAAGGTATGCTACTATTGCGATAAGAAGGGCCACTTGGCTAAATTTTGCTACAAACGCAAGAGAGAGGAAAGTGCCAACAATACAAAGGTCAACGATGCAGGTGATGAGTACGCATTTATGACTAGCGTCTCTTCTTGTAGTGATGACGGGGACGAGTATGCAATGATGGCAAGTGACGTGTCATGCAATGGTAGTGTGATCGATTGGATTGTTGATTCGGGAGCCTCGAGTCACATGGCGCCCATTAGGACTTGTTTCCAATCATATCACGTCATATCTCCAAAGAATGTCATTTTGGGTGATGATACGGTTCTTCAAGCCGTGGGTAAAGGATCCATCGTCGTAGACACCGAGGTGAAGGGTCGTGTGAAGACAATTACCATCCATGATGTCCTCCACGTTCCCAAGTTGAAGGCAAATCTTTTATCGGTGCGACATTTGGTGATGAAGCATTTGCGAGTGGAATTTAGCGACCAAGGGTGTTTTGTGTTGTCTCCAAGTCGTGAGGAGGTGGCCATTATACACGAAGTCAACGGCTTGTACCAAATCAAGTTTTCCAAGATGCACGCGGCGGAATCCGCAACGTTGGTGCAATCGAGTTCAAACGAAGACAAGTTGGCGTTGTGGCATCGTCGTCTCGGGCATTTGAATGTCAAGAGTGTGAAAGCACTGCGTGGAATGGTAAGTGGCATGGATCTTGCACAATCACACGTCGCACCTAGTTCATTCACATGTGAGGGTTGTATTGAAGGCAAGCAACAACGCTCACCGTTTCCAGTTGATGGGGCAACTCGTGCAACCAAGGTTCTTGAGATTGTGCATTCCGACGTGTGTGGTCCAATGAAGACCACGTCTATGGGGGTTGCAAGTATTTTATGACGTTCATTGATGATTTTTCGAGGAAGATATGGTTGTATCCGATCAAAGCAAAGAGCGAGTGTTTTGAGAAGTTCAAAGAGTTCAAGGCGTTGGTTGAGAAGCAATCCGAGCACAAGATCAAGGTGTTTCGATCGGATAATGGCGGTGAGTTCATGTCCAACCAATTTGGAGAGTTATTGAAGAAAGAAGGCATTGCTAGACAAACCACAACGCCATATACGCCACAACAAAACGGAGTTGCAGAGCGTGCAAATCGAACAATTGTGGAAATGGCAAGGAGTATGTTGCATGCACAAAATTTGGGTTTGGACCTTTGGGCGGAAGCGGTGGTGACTGCGGTGTACACACACAACCGATGCCCGACGAGTGCGGTTCAAAACATGACACCAGAGCAAGCGTGGAGTGGGAGGCCACCCCGCGTGGAGCACATGCGCACATTTGGATGCATCGCATTTGCAAAGGTACCCGATTCTCAAAGAACCAAACTTGAGGCCAAGGCAACAAAATGTGTGTTTCTTGGATATTGTGAAGGTACCAAGGCGTATAGGCTTATGTCGCTCGAGACCAAGAAGATCATTCGAGCTCGTGATGTGACATTTTGCGAGAATTCCAAGGTTGAAAACAATTTGGACGATGGTCCAAGTGGGAGAAGTGGCGATAAACCGGCGATTGTGGACCAATCTTCCAAATCTCCCGTTATTGATATTGTTGATGAAGACGAAGATGACGACGATGGTGGTGATGAGGAACATATTGAGGAGCGACATTTGAAGACGAGGAATGGCGAGAAAAAGGCACAAGCAACGGCGGTTGAAGACAATGCATCCTCGAGCGATCGTCGTTATCCAGAGAGAAATCGTAGACCACTTGGCGAGTGGTGGAAGAATCATATTCTCCCTCAAGGTGAGGAGGAGCATGCAAACGTTGCACTTTTAGATGCTCCATTGACGATTCGTGAAGCGTTGAGTTGTGATGATGCAAACAAGTGGGAGCAAGCCATGCAAGAGGAGTACAAATCGTTGATGGACAATGGCACTTGGGAATTGACTCCCCTCCCCAAGAATCGCAATGCTATCGGTTGTAAGTGGGTATTTCGTGCAAAGAGAGATGCAACGGGTGATGTGGTTCGTTATAAGGCAAGATTGGTCGCAAAGGGCTTTTCACAAATCGAAGGTGTTGATTTTCATGAGACCTTTGCACCGGTGGCGAAATTCACCACTATTCGATGCATTTTGGCCATCGGGGCTGCCATAGATTTGGAAATGCATCAAATGGATGTGAAGACGGCGTTCTTGAACGGCGAGTTGGACGAGGACATCTACATGGTGCAACCCGAAGGATTTGTGCAACGAGGTAATGAGAACCTTGTTTGCAAGTTGAATAAGTCATTGTATGGGTTGAAGCAATCTCCACGCGCATGGTATCAAAAGATTGACACGTTTCTTGTTCATATCGGGTTCACAAGGAGCATCGCTGATCACAGCTTGTATTTCATGCAAAAGGGGCAACATGTGGTTATCGTGATCATATATGTGGATGATTTGATCATCCTTGCAAGTTGTATGAGCTCTTTGAAGGCATTGAAGGCAATGCTTGAGAACGAGTACGAGATGAGTGATCTCGGTGAGTTGCACTTTTGTCTAGGAGTTGAGTTTGTGCGAGATAGAGCAACACGCACCATAACAATGAATCAAAGCAAGTATGTTATGGATGTTCTCAAACGCTTTGGCATGGAGGATTGCAAACCGGTTGGCACTCCATTGGATGTGAATTCCAAACTCGTGAAACTCACCGATGAGGAGTATGCATTAGAGGCTCAATCTATGGTGGATGTGCCATACAAGCAAGCTGTAGGGTCATTGATGTATGCTATGATTGCAACAAGGCCGGACCTTGCGTATCCAATCAGCGTTGTGAGTCAACACATGGCAAGACCGGGTTCAAGTCATTGGGTTGCGGTCAAGAGGATCATGCGGTACTTGAAAGGCACAAGTGATGTGAGGTTGTGTCTTGGAGGTGACAACATTGTGTTGAGTGGGTATTGTGATGCGGATTACGCGGGTGATACCAATGATCGTAGATCCACCACAGGGTACATGTTCAAAGTTGGATCGGGGGCCGTTTCATGGAATAGCAAGCGCCAACAAACCACGGCCACGTCAACGGTTGAGGCGGAGTACATGGCGACGAGCCACGGTACGAAGGAGGCCATTTGGTTGAGGCAACTAATGGCGGATGTGAGATGCACTCAAGAGGAGGCTACAACAATCATGTGTGACAACCAAGGGAGTATGTCATTGGCGAAGAATCCAACGCATCACTCACGTACAAAGCACATTGATGTGCAATATCAGTTCATTCGAGAGAAGTTAGAGATGAAGGTGATAGAGTTGAAGTATTGTCCAACGGAGCACATGGTGGCGGACGTGCTGACAAAGGCTCTTGCGAGAGATCGACATCAAAGACTAGTGGTGGCATTTGGGCTCCAAGGCTTTGGCTATTCGCAAAGTGGGAGTGTTGAAGTAGGATGATTGCGTGGGCTGAAGTTGCTCATAGCCATGCGCATTAGCTAGAGTAGATGATGCGAATGAACTAGACTAGCAACTAGAGAAGTGGTACTAGTTAGAAGTAATGAGAATTGGGTCTCCCAAGTGATATGGGCTGATCCTAGTGTACTAGGAGTGGAGTATGGGCTGATGTCCCATATGGTTTGCCAAGGGGACTCCCTTGGGTGTGCTACTTAAGAGGGGCAGCCCATGAGTAAAGATCATCTCTTTCCTATGCATTCCAAGTGTTTATGTGAGGCTTTGGCATTCTAATCTAACCTTCAATACACTCAACACAATGTTGTCACCTCCAAGACACAACTTCACATCACTTGTGCCTTTCAAGTATCGCATGATCCTCTTGACCGCAACCCAATGACTTGAACCCAATCTCGCCATGTGTTGACTCACAACGCTGATTGGATACGCAAGGTCCGGCCTTGTTGCAATCATTGCATACATCAATGACCCTACAGCTTGCTTGTATGGCATATCCACCATAGATTGAGCCTCTAATGCATACTCCTCATCCGTGAGCTTCACAAGCCTAGAATTCACGTCCAATGGAGTGCCAACCGGCTTGCAATCCTCCATACCAAAGCGTTTGAGCACATCCATAACATACTTGCTTTGATTCATAGTTATGGTGCGTGTTGCCCTATCTCGCACAAACTCAACTCCTAGACAAAAGTGCAGCTCACCGAGATCACTCATCTCGTACTCATTCTCAAGCATTGCCTTCAATGCCTTCAAAGAGCTCATACAACTTGCAAGGATGATCAAATCATCCACATATATGATCACGATGACCACATGTTGTCCCTCTTACATGAAATACAAGCTATGATCAGCGATGCTCCTTGTGAACCCGATATGAACAAGAAAGGTGCCAATCTTTTGATACCATGCGCGTGGAGATTGCTTCAACCCATACAATGACTTATTCAACTTGCAAACCAGGTTCTCATTACCTCGTTGCAAAAATCCCTCGGGTTGCACCATGTAGATGTCCTCCTCCAACTCGCCGTTCAAGAACGCCGTTTTGACATCCATTTGATGCATTTCCAAATCCATGGCAGCCCCGATTGCTAGAATGCATCGAATAGTGGTGAATTTGGCCACTGGTGCAAAGGTCTCATGAAAATCAACACCTTCAATTTGTGAAAAGCCCTTTGCGACCAATCTTGCCTTATAACGAACCACATCACCCGTTGCATCTCTCTTTGCTCGAAATACCCACTTACAACCGATAGCGCTGCGATTCTTGGGCAGAGGAGTAAATTCCCAAGTGCCATTGTCCATCAAGGATTTGTACTCCTCTTGCATGGCTTGCTCCTACTTGTTTGCATCATCACAACTCATAGCTTCACGAATCGTCAAAGGAGCATCTAAAAGTGCAACATTTGCATGCTCCTCCTCACCTTGAGGGAGAATATGATTCTTCCACCACTCGCCAAGTGGTCTACGATTTCTCTCTGGATAACGTCGATCGCTTGAGGATGAATTGTCTTCAACCGCCGTTGCTTGTGCTTTGTTCTCACCATTCTTCGTCTTCAAGTGACGTTCAACAATATGTTCTTCATCACCGCCATCTTCGTCACCTTCGTCCTCATCAACAATATCAATAACGGGAGATTTGGAAGATTGGTCCACAATCGCCAGTTTATCGCCACTTCTCCCACTTGGACCATCGTCCAAATTGTCTTCAACCTTTGAATCCTCGCAAAATGTCACATCACGAGCTCGAATGATCTTCTTGGTCTCGAGCGACATGAGCCTGTACGCCTTGGTACCTTCACAATATCCAAGAAACACACATTTTGTTGCCTTGGCCTCAAGTTTGGTTCTTTGAGAATCGGGTACCTTTGCAAATGCGATACATCCAAACGTGCGCATGTGCTCCACGCGGGGTGGCCTCCCACTCCACGCTTGCTCTGGTGTCATGTTTTGAACCGCACTCGTCGGGCATCGGTTGCGTGTGTACACCGCAGTCACTACCGCTTCCGCCCATAGGTCCAAACCCAAACTTTGTGCATGCAACATACTCCTCGCCATCTCCACAATCGTTCGATTTGCACGCTCCGCAACTCCGTTTTGTTGTGGCGTATATGGCGTTGTAGTTTGCCTAGCAATGACTTCTTTCTTCAAGAAATCTCCAAATTGGTTGGACATGAACTCGCCGCCATTATCCGATCGCAATACCTTGATCTTGTGCTCCGATTGCTTCTCAACCAACGCCTTAAACTCTTTGAACTTCTCAAAACACTCGCTCTTTTCTTTGATCGGATACAACCATATCTTCCTCGAAAAATCATCAATGAACGTCACAAAATACTTGCAACCCCCAATAGAAATAGTCTTCATGGGACCACACACGTCGGAATGCACAATCTCAAGTACCTTGGTTGCACGAGTTGCCCCATCAACTGGAAACGGTGAGCGTTGTTGCTTGCCTTCAATACAACCCTCACATGTGGATGAACTAGGCCCGACGTGTGATTGAGGTAGATCCATGCCACTTACCATTCCACGGAGTGCTTTGACACACTTGACATTCAAATGCCCAAGTCGACGATTCCACAACGCCAGCTTGTCCACGTTTGAACTCGATTGCACCAACGTTGTCGAATCAGCCCCGTGCATCTTCGAAAACTTGATTTGATACAAGCCGTTGACTTCGTGTATATTGGCAACCTCCTCACGACTTGGAGACAACACAAAACACCCTTTGTCGCTAAATTCCACTCGCAAATGCTTCAACATCAAATGCCGCACCGATAGAAGATTTGCCTTCAACTTGGGAACGTGGAGGACATCTTTGATGGTAATTGTCTTCACACGACCCTTCACCTTGGTGTCTACGACGATGGATCCTTTACCCACGGCATGAAGTACCGTATCATCACCCAAAATGACATTCTTTGGCGAAATGAGGTGATATGATTGGAAACAACTCCTATTGGGCGCCATGTGACTCGTGGCTCCCGAATCAACAATCCAATCTATCACACTACCGTTGCATGACACGTTGCTTGCCATCATTGCATACTCGTCGTCGCCATCACTCATGTCATCACTACAACACATATGGCTAGTCATAAATGCATACTCATCCCCTGTGTCGTTGACTTTTGTGTTGTTAGCACTCTCCTCATTTCTCTTGCGCTTGTAGCAAAATTTTGCCAAGTGGCCCTTCTTATCGCAATAGTAGCATACCTTCTCCGTAGAGCTCCCACTCGCACCGCTCTTCGATTGCTTCGCCATAAGTGCCGCGCTATCGACACGAGTCTCGTTCTCTTTGCGCCGCGAGAGCTCATGCAACAACCGTGATGTCACATATTCAAGAGTGAGCTCATTAATGGGCCTACTCTCCATAGCAACGATAAGATACTCGTACGACGGCGGCAAACTCTCGAGGAGCGTCATTACAATATCACCGTCGGTAATGTTCACGTCCGCGCCGTTGAGCTGATCCGCAAGAGCCTTCACTTTGTTGATGTGCGCCAACATGTCGTTGTTTTCTTCCATCTTGATGGTGAAAAGCTTGCGCCTCAAGAACAAAATATTGACCAAGCTCTTTGCCTCATGAATGTTGCAAAGCTTGGCCCATGCCTCGGCTGGAGTCTTGCACGAGCGAATGTAAGAGAGCTGGGAATCGGAGAGATTGAGAGCAAGAATCGCAAAGGCCTTCTTCTCTCGCCGAGTGTATGCAATTCGCACCCTAGCCTCGGCAGTGGACGGAGGGGGTTCCTCACTACCCTCAACTATCTCCCACAATTCCTTTTCGGCCATGACCATTTCCATCTTAAATTTCCACAAGTGGAAATTGACTCCATCGAACTTGTCTACAACCTTGAGACCCTCACCCTCAAATGAAGCCATTTCCTGAACTCAAGTATGTACCTTCACAAAAATCAGCCCCTAAAAAGCTATGAAAAATTGTTTTTATGAATTTTTGACAATTTAGTGAATTGTGAAGCAAATTACACACGTATGTGCTTCCAATGCCTCCAATCTAATTCCAAACACTAAATCAGCTACACATTAATCTCACAACACTCAATCGTGATGCTTCTCAATGCAAATGCCCAAGATGTTACCACAACACCTTAACTAAGTGAATTGAGCACTCTTTTGCTCCAATCCACTCAAATCAGCACACTAGTCCCTCACAACATGTAATGCACCCAATTGGCACCCTTGTGCCTCCGAAGGACTCTAAATCAATGCAAATTGAGCCAAATCAACCCCTTCAAATCCTAATTGCATTAAAATTGATCAAATCAGCCCTCTTGTGCATTCACTAACCCAAACTCCAACTTTGGGCACTCCAAGGGCATGAAACACATTCAAAGCCCTTGTGCAAGTATTGCAATACTCAAATCAGATTGTAGACTCACCCCTAGAGCCTCAAACCATAAAAGTGCCTTGCAACATCACAAGTGCACAAATTGAGCACAAATTGAGCCAATAAACTCCAATAAGCCTCAATAAGCTCCAATATGCTCCAATAAGCTCCAATCAACTCCAATCAACTCCAATCAACTCCAATCAGCTCCAATAAGCTCCAAAACTCCAAATCAGCCCTTGTGGACGTGTATGAACTCCAACAATGCTCCAAAGTGCTCCAAAAGCTCCAAATCACCAAATGATTGCTCCAAAGTGCCAAATCAGCCCTCCAACACCTTCAACAAAGATAAGAAGATAGCAATACCTCCAAATGTCGAAGTCAGCCCACCAAAGCTCCAAATTAGCGTTCCAAAACTCCAAAATCAGCGCTCCAACGCACGACCTCCACACGATGAGCAATCTAGTCTATCACTCACGCAACACACATGAGTGGGCCCATAACCTATTGAAGGTTAGATTAGATTGCCAAAGCCTCACACAAACACAAGGAATGCATAGGAAGGAGATGACCTTTACTCATGGGCTGCCCTTCTTTAGTAGCACACTCAAGGGAGTCCCCTTGGCAAACCATATGGGACATCAGCCCATATTCAACCCCAACTACACTAAGGTCAGCCCATAACACTTAGGACTACCATTTCTCATTACATCTAACCTTTGCTACTTCACTAGATGTAAGTTCAGCCCATATACATCATCTACACTACCTCATATGCATTGGCTATGAGCAACTTCAGCCCATGCAATCATCCTATTTCAACAGAAACTCCCGAAACTCCCGAAACTCTCAATAGTCTCACTCTCTGAAACTTAAAACTCAAAATTCAAAGGCAGACTCTCGATTGCTCGACAGAACCGATCTGAAACTCTCGAACTCCGATCTAAACTCTTCAGCGAGCGCCTCTCAAAATTCTCGATGGTCTCCCTGCGTTTCTCCGAATTCACTCCCGATCTCGCCACTCAGAACTCCGATCTCCTAGATCTCTATTCGGCAAAAACTGTAGACCTCGAACACTGAGAGAGAGACTCCGATCTCTCTGAACACTCTCGAGACTCCCTGCGATCCTCGAACTCTCAACTCCGCTCTCTCCGCTCCGATCTCCTGCGACACATGCGAACACTCTTGAGATAGATGCAAACATTCTCGAGACAGAGAGACAGACAAGTGAGAGACAGACATGCTGAGCCTATCGAGTCCCATCAGCCCATGCAGTCGCATCATCAGGCCCCGTCATACAGCGCCCCGTCAGTGCCCCGCAGTTGTGTACGTGGACCCCTCAGCGCCCCGTGGACCCCCCAAGAATGCAGAGATGCATAATATGTCCTGAAATTACGTGTACCCCCCTCTTGCGTACGTGGAGGGGCTACTTTAATTTCTTTTTAAATTCAGGGGCCCCGTGTTATCCGGGCCACCCCCGATCTGAACTTTAGGGTCATAGTGAAGCTCATATTGCCATTAATGAACCTCCCTTGTGAAAGTTATGCAAAAAAAACAAGGTTGCTGATTCCATTTCATGAATGATGGATTAAGCATTAGAAAACAATCATTGTACTTCATGGATCATGCTAAAACTATTTTCTATCAAGATTTGAGCTTCTATCAAGAATGAGGATACTAGTATGTGACAACTTTTGGTAACTTAACCCTTAAACGTCAGAGCGTCCAGAAAGTGGACGACTAATAGATTCAAACCCTTTTCACGTTCTCATCAATGCTTGGATGAAAGTCATCCAATTTTTCGGAGATTCTTCAACAAGTTGTTGTCCTATCTAACGGTTGGATTTAGTCATACTTGATTACATATTTTTCTAAAATTACAAATGTAGAAGTATGTCAAGTCGTTGACTAACCCAAAATTGCATTGACTGTAGTTCAAAAGTGGCCTTGCAAAAATGAGGTCATAGATTTAAGAAACACAAAAATTTCAAAGAATCACCACGTTTAAGAGTATCTCATTTCAAATTCATTCCAACAAATTTTACTCAAAAAATATTAAAATTTTGTTTATAATCGAATTTAGAAGGAATTTTTAATTTTAACTTTCAAATTTTATAATTAAATATTGGTGATAGTATTAGTGAATCAAACCGTACAGATGGAATCTAAAATTCAAAATCTAGAACTTTCATTTGTATATCAATTCCAAAATATTCTTCTGAATAGTAGTTTATAATGCTTTTTCTCAAATTGTCAATTCCAGGGACACCTTGGTACGTTTAGGGGTTAACCCCTAACCGTCCCGACGTCCATATTTTGGACTTTTTTGGAGGTACATTCACCTTTGAAGAGCTATAACTTTTGCAAAACGTGTCCGATTTTGATGAAATTTTGGAAAAACAAAACGCATGATGTATGGAATGTGTGGTAAGAATTTCAGATCAATCCCAGATGAATTGAATTTTTGGTGAGCACTTGAAAGTAGGTATCTTTTTTTGGACAGTTTCTGTGAATTTTGATGGCAACAACTTTGGGGGCTTGTATCTCCTTCATCCCAAGTCCGTTTTCAATAAAACTTATTGGGTTGAATTCCCCTTGAAGTGTAGTTATCATGGTAAAACTTTCATGTCAATCCATGTTGTTTTGAATGTTTGGGAGTCATTTAGTGCACGGGTCTAGTTTGGACACTTTTTGCTTTTTGGTTCATATGGGTCACTTTTCAGGCTACTTTTTGACATTGCAAGGCCATTTTAGGGCACATTAAATTTTTTCATGAGAATTTTTTGGTACCAATGTGTTTATATGATGATTTTGAACTACTTTATAGTTCAAAGTTTTTTCATTTGAGTAATTTTGAAAACGAATTTCACCTCTAACTGTGTTGGTAGGAAAATCTCAACATCCTTTTTTAGCATTAAAACACTACAATCTTGCAATCTATATGCCCAAATGACCCCAAAATTGATCCACATGATCTACAACATGTATGTTACAAGATTGTACGGTTGAGATTTCTATACCTCACTTACATTTAGACCTATAACACATCAAAAGCGATGATGATTTTAAGCCCAAAAAAGCTAGGGACCCTTAGGGGTTAATTTAATATGGGCACTTGCTTGGTTTAGGGGGGTTAACCCCTAAAGGATGTTGGGGTATTTAATACGTTAGTAGTATCAAAATACAGGTGATGCTAAGGGGTGTAAAAGTGTGAATTTGGAGGGGAGATCTTTTGAGGAGGTGCATATCCATGCACTGTGCATATGGTGATTTTCAAGAGCATTTCCATCCGTTGTGGGATCCTAAACAAATTATGTATTTTCCCAGTACACGACTCAAAATACATAGAAAACGCCCTTTGAGTAGCCATATCTTTTTTTCTGCGTCACATATTATTAAATCATATTTTTAATGTTTAGTTCCCATTCCAAGCTCCATTTTTCATATTTGCAGTTTTTATCAACACCATAGTCTTCGTGGTGAAATACCATTTGGAAGAACACTTGCAACCCTTTTTGGCATGCAACCTTCTTTAGGGGTTCAGGCATGTTTTTAGATAGCTCATCCATTCTCCTCTTAACTAAAGGTTGCACTTGCCATTATGAGGAATAGTAAACCTCTAGTTGTCTCCCTAGTGTTCCCTATGAACTTTAGTTACCCTCTTTACTCTTCTTCTCCTCTTTTAATTAACCTTAGATTCTTCTTTTTTCTCTTGTGTTAACCAAGAATAATGAGGTGGTATGTGCTTTCTTAACTCCTTTTCAATAGATACCTTAGCACAATTGGAACATGGTATAAACTTGTCTCTTTGGCTTCCTAGTACCCTACAATTGACTTTTTTAACCCAATTGGTTTTCAAACCAACTAATTGGGCCAAAGGCCTAAGTAGGCTAAATTAATTGAAAATCACAAGTATGGGTTTTTTAATTAAGTGATGTTTGATTAGTTGGTTAAGTCTATGAGGCTTAGTTTAGTAGTGCACATATTTTATTTTTACAATAGTTGTTGTTAGCCCTTTTGGTTCATACAAGTATACAACCTTATGCAAATGATAAAAGTCTTTTTTAATCTTTAAATGACAATAAATGGCAAGTGTACCAATCAACGAGGTACTTTTGTCTTCTTCAAGACAATAGACAACCCACATGTCACAATATAAAATTTCCTAAATTCTCCAATCTTCACAATATGTAAAGAAATCATGATTGGAAATGTAAAAACCACCTTGACAAACTTGTCTTTTGGAAACAAATAGAATTATATTAAGAATTTGCACTAATGCTTTGCAAATATTCAAAAGCCAACATCAAATAAGTATGCATGTTTCTAAATAAATGACACATAATGAGGTTCTTTTTATATTTACAATTGATCAATTAATTAGTAACTATTTAGAATGGAAAGCTTAATTGTCAAGGAGGTACTTTTAATCAATTTCAAGTATTTGCGAATGATATTATTGTCAAATACATGAAGCATTTTCCATGGGTAAAATGGTCTTTACCTTGACATCTAAACAATTGATGTAAAAAAGTTATATATACTAAATATACTGTAGTTAAATAAAATATTATCGCCATTGTTTATGAAATCTCTAGGGTGTCATTGTTTATGACAAATATGGAGCTCTTGTTGATGGCCACTGTTTCAAAATGAAGTATAGTTGAAGAAATAATTGAAGTATGATAACCTCTATACCAAGGTTTGATAACCATGTTTACAATCCATGTCCTTGACTTAATAAGGGTAAAAGATTATCTATGGAGAAGGAAGTTTTGTAAATATATAATCAAATATAGAATTTTGTCCAAAATTTGAAAAATCAGTTGTACATGTATATTTTACAAAACGATCAACCTAAGAAACTAACAAAGACTCTTAAAACTCTTAGAATCAACATCTAAACAATCTTCATACAAATAATTTTTAAGGTTAGAAAGTTTGATTTAGCCTTTGAAATTGTACAAACTCTAAGAAGTAAATTATTTCAAAAATTGAAGTGTTAAATTTGCCTTTCCTATAGGTATTCCAAAATGTTTACTACTAGAAAAAGGTGTTGTTCATTACACTCTTTTTAACATTATTTTTAACACTCATTTCAAAAATAATGTCAAGAAGACCACATCCTTTTTTAACCCGCTAAAAAGAACTTGAAGCCTGAATTAATTGGGCATCATGTTGGTTTTAGTGTTTTTGAGTAGATTCTACATCATGCATTTCCTTTTTTTCACTTTTATTCATGTTTTGATCAACGCATGCAACATTCTTCACTAATTATGATAATATAAAATTGAATCTCATTTGTATTAGAATTTTCATATTATAATCAATCAAATTTTTCATTTTGAAACTGTGAATCCTTGATCCTTTAGGACTTAATAGTGGATATTTAGTTAGAATGTAAGTTATGCTCTAAATTCCTTTTTATTACGCTCTCTTTGTGTCGCATTCTAGTATATCAAATGTTGTGTACACAATGTGATTCCACATGTCATGTATACTTTGAACTCATTATTATCACAGTCTCTGATATCACAAACATTGTGTACACATGTGATTGAACACTTTCCACATGACAAGTTCTAAACTGATACCAAGGGGTGATATAAAAGAGTACAATTATTGCCAAAGAACTGATGTACGTTGATTAGCAAAGGGTGATATAAGAGAGTTGGTTGCCAAAGAACTGATGACCAAGGGGCGATATAAAAGAGGACACTGGTTTCCAAAGGCTGTGACATAAAAGAGTTCTGCGTGGACACAAAATTAGGGTTAAGAGAATCCCGGGGACAGTACGGTATAGAAAATGGAGAAGAAAAACAAGTGGAGCTCTGTGCACTGCAGGGCTATCCCGCCAGAGCCCGCATGCTGCGCCCGCGTGTCTTCCCATCACAACAGTGATGTCGGTGACGATTTGGCGATTGCACACACTACACTGACAACTGAGCGCAGGCAACAGTGAGGCAGCTGCATTTTAATGGATTCCTATGGCTTAGTCAATTAGTCGGCTTAGAACACAATTCCTGACATTCGCACGCGGCATCAAACAATCGCGTCATTAATCCAGAGCTTGCGTTCGGAGGAGTTGGAAGATGAGCACTCGGAAAACAAACAGGTGCGTACTTAATTCCGAGCTTATTACGGTTGGAAAGACAATTCGTGAAGAACAAAGGACAGATTTGAATGTAAATGCCGTTTTTATAAAGCGGTGTGTTCGTGAAGCCAGTTTTGAGGTTTTCGGATTTGTCCTTGTGAGCGGGAAAACAGAGCATCACACAAGTGCGTAATCCAGAGCTTGCGTTCGGAGTTGGAAGACGAGCACGCGGAAAACTAACAGGTGCGTAGTTCCCGAGCTTACGGTTGGAAACACAATTCATGAAGAGCAGAGTAGATATCTGAATGTAAATCGCCGTTTTTATAAAGAGGTGTGTTCGTGATGCCAGTTTTGAGGTTTTCGGATTGGTACTTGTGAGCGGGAAAACAGAGCCATTGTGTGACGGCACGCGCAGTGCGTAATTCAGAGCTTGCGTTCGGAGGAGTTGGAAGACGAGCACGCGGAAAACAAACAGGTGCGTAATTCCGAGCTTACGGTTGGAAACACAAATCGTGAAGAGCAGAGGAGACATCAAATGACATTCAGTTTACATGATGTCCGCGGTGCACAAAAGGGGTATTAATTTGAGTATATGTGAGTGCACAAACGGGGTATTAATTTGAACATTGCCGTACAAATTATACATACTATAAACATATTTAGAGCTGAAAATATTGAAGTATACTTACATTAAACATTACATTAAATATTTAGGACGGAATAGATCTGTATACAAAGGTTTTAAACATTTAAACCCTCGTATAAACCCTCGTATAAGGGGTTTTTTTAGAATCAATTTGCTTTAAGTTTGCGTCTTCTGACGCATCGCGATTGACGATGCAGAGAGGGTCGATGTTTGCGTTTGAAATTTGGAGTTCAACTCGACGCGGTCTAGTTTCTTCTTGTGTGCGAGAGGGAGGGCGACTGATGCCTGCGACATCACTACCTTAGAGAGCCCATCAAGTTTATTTTGCAGTTTCAGCTAGAGCGATTGTGTGTAAATTGCTTTTAGGTATTGATCATGGGGTTAGGCATTATAAATTTAGCATTCGTAGAACAGACAAGCATGTTGTCTGTGATTCCTTCGAGCTCAAGAGAAACGTCATGTAGAAACTTAGGTACTTCTGCAACGTTAGGGTTTTCAAGGAATTCTAGTTCCAGAGGTAATCGCTTGTCACCTTTTACTTTGACAATAACGGCATCGCCACTAAGAGCTCGGTTGGCGGAGAAGAGCTCATGCATTCTGGGAGGACAAGGTTATGTTCATGCAAGATCGATGGCTCGTATACGGAAAGGATTAGCTGCAGCTGCGGGAAGCAATGCAGATTCAGAGGCAGCGGCAGATTCAGAGATTAGACAAGCGTCCGAGGAGGAAGACGTGACTGAGGTCCAATTATCAGGGGACGACATGGAAGTACAGGAAATCGGGGAGTCACTCGTTTCCGTCAGAACATTAAAGAAAATGGTTTTTAAAATTGGAGATGGCAGCAAACAGTTTGTAATGAACAGTGTTGGCGGAGTGGTTGGTATCTTCAAGAAGGAGAAGAAGCAGCCTGAGCTCTTAGCATTTGAGGCTTCGAATTACGAGTCGAAGGATGGCAAGACAGCGTTACATCAGTGGACCGCAACTGAGCTCACAATGCAGCATAATCAGTTAGTGCGCATTGCCACGGACCTCAACTACCTCATTTTCGCTTTCGGATTTTTCGGATGGGTGCGAGTGCTGGAGGCTGTCTTAGCAGCCTTTTCCACTCACCCTGTTAAACTCAGAAAACTGACGCAAGCCTCCAATGCCATGGATCCTCTCACCGTTGCGTGGTTAGCCTACAACTTACGCAAGCCAATTCTTGGAATTCTGCAAGTGAATCCCACCGACTTTCAGCAACTGGCCACCTTGAAAGGGAAATTATGGGAGGAGCTTCACGCTTTCTTTGAACGGCAGTGGAAAGTGGTATGTCATCCTCTGCCGTTGCTTTTGACCTTCTATGTTTCAGTCGTTCTGCACTCAACCCTCTCTAATGATACCGTATATTAGAGATTCGCTGTATATCCTGGGATTCTGTCATTTTGTGTACACATCTGTGCACTTGAATGTTACAATTTTGGTGCTCTGAATCACGCCAATTTAACGAATATGACCATAAGTGCATTTAGAATCCCATTTGTCCCCCTGAGGTAGTGTCATTAGAAAGGGTGTAATTGTAAGGGTAACAACACCTTTTGTGCAAGTTTATGTAGATTTTATGAATTGCCTGTGGGAAGACAACAATCGTTGTAATTTATGCCACCAGTTTTATGCACATATGTTATTAAATCAGGAGGCTGTGATCGACTTGCAGATGGCAACTTTGGCGGTGGTGAGATTTTTAGGCTTGGTCGGCAACAACGTACCCGCATCACAATGGATCACCAGCAAAGTGAAGCAGCTATGGGATGTAATGATGATGCTCCCAATCTTCTAGACACTGCTTCTGCTACTGAGAATGCAGACCTCAATGTAAATAGTCCTGGCAAATTAAACTGCAGTACCAGTGCAGATCTGAAGCGAAGAAAATAGTTGGCCATGTTAAGCTTAATGGTGGCATGAGAAAACAGAAATGGATATCCGCATTCCAGTTTCGTCGGGTTGGAACAAGCAACTCTCCGTCGACCGCTGCAACTCGAAACGCAACCTGGTTTGTGTAGTCTCACTCTTTCCGTGTACGAAATTTGGAAGGTCTATGTAATGTTGTTTACTTCAACATTTCTGCACAATGACTCCTGTAGGTGCAGAAGTGAATCGGAGTCTCATTTCTTGCATGTTGACGATGAGATGTCAACCCTTGGAACTCAATTTCTAATTGCAACGATTCTCAAATGTGGTTATGATCTGCATAGCTTATACGTCCTGTTCCTCCTTGCTATTTTTATTCTTCGAACGTTGAATATATTTAACTAACATAACCTCAATTGCTGTCTCGAGGTGGCAACCCAGCATTGGATAATTATGGAGACCATGGTTAAATTATATCTCATAATCTTATCCTTCTTTAGTATTATGGTGATCCAAACTTTGAGGTTGTGTCCAGTAGCGTGAAAGTACAGCCTCGTTATGTAAGTAACATCCTTTGTCTGTCCTGGGGCTTAGCATGTTATTTTTCATTACAAGGCTCTACTTTCACGTTATCTAGTCGGTTACGAAACGGCTCCCAATGGTGCAAATGCGAGTGCAGGAGTAGCAGCTCGTGAAGACGGGGATTACTATACAAAATTTACAGACCTTTTATTAAAAAAATTGAAACTCTAAAATACAGGAAGCTCATCACCACAACGACGGAGCGGCGTGGCGGTGAGCAATGACGGGCAAAACTGGCGAGCTAGCGATCAACAGATGCAGGACCCATCAATCGTCAGCTCTACAGACTGTATGTACATACAATGGCAATTTAGCGTCTTCCGTTGTAGAATCTCTCCTGCCGGTAAGAAGCCTGGGGCGGACTCACGTATGTGACGTTATGAACCCGGGAGTTCGCAACGTAGGGCATGGCGTGGTCGCGCTCCGGCGGCAAGATGGCCGTCACGGCGGGACCGTGGCGCTCCTGCGGCAGTTGCACGACCGTCACGGCGGGAGCTCTGGCAGCTTTGGCCGCTTTGGCGGATTCGGCTCTGGCTGCGTCGGCTCGGGCTGCTTCGGCCAGGGCCGCGCGGTAGCGGCGGTAGTTCTCGCTGTAGTCCACCGTGAGGTCCCAGAACGCGGACCGCTTCTTCACCAGCTTCACCCGGTTGAGGACGCGCGCTGGATCGGCGGGACCGTAGACTGTCACCTTCTGGTTGTACTGATCGGTAACCACGTTCTCCACTCCCTCTAGATCCAGTAGCCGGTCTTTCACTTTCTTCGCGCATTTCTCGCAGCACATGGGTACCTTCAGCTCGATGGGCTGGATTGCAAGGGGCAACACAAGTTACGAAAATGTTCACCAGGCTTGTCTTCCCTCATAACGTCTATCCCTTGATTGACAGACAGACAGACCGAGAGACACACAACTTCTAATAGACTCGGGTTGCACAGTTTGGAAGATCAATTTGAGACAGGGAGGGACATTGACCCGGGACTTGGTGCGAATGTTTCGTTGTGGTTACTTAATGTTCCGAGTACCGGTACGTGCAAAAAAGTTAAACTAGCTTGGTACTTGGAACATCAATCACAAAGTGACACTTGCATTGTGTCCCACCGGAGGTCAAGTAGATTCTTTTCGTGTAAGACAATCCCGATTCTTAATGCAAACATTGTTAAGGCATATATTACGCAAACATCTAGTAAGAAAATTCTGGTTCAAGGTAAACATCTAACAAGACAATCCTGGTTCAATGCAAATTATACTCTCATGTGAAAAAACTACCTGTCCCATGGTGGGACACGGTCAGTGAAGATATTTCACAAAGTCCAGTCTACTAAATGCCTGTCCAACCTTCTAAAATGTTGGTCCAACTGCCGAGCATTTACTCAACGTGAAGATTTGGAAAATCTAGAAGTAGGCTGGGCAGGCATTTTAGAAGGTCAGACTTTGTGAAAGAGCATCTCTGGACACGTTGCACATGTTACGTTGTAATTAGAGTCCTAGGTACCAACTAGTTTAATTTATTTTTTGCAAGTACCTCCAAGGACATAAACCCCAACGAGACACTTGCACCGTGTAGCAGTTCAGTGTCCCTGCCTGTTTTCTAACATCGTACAAGGCAATCCTGGTTGAATGCCAACATTGGCAACATCTTACAAGGCAACCCTGATTCAAAGCAATCCCGGTTGGATACAAACATCAACAAGGCAATGCAGGTTCAATACAAGAAGGCTTGAATCTACAACAGGTGGAGATCGATACCCGCTTGTGTAGAATAGGGGACTCACATGATGAACGATGGGACGCTGAATGGGCGGAGTGACGCTACGCTTGACAACAACTGGAGCCGGAGGAACATGATGATGATGAACTTCAACAGGAACAGGCACTTCCACCACTTTCACGGGCCCCGGCACCGGCACTTCCACCACTTTCACCGGCCCCGGCACCGGCACTACTTCCCGAATCTCAGGCACAGGCACGGGGACTTCGACCACCTTGCGAATCTCCTCGTGCGGCCCGGCGCGTCGAATTTCCGGCGCCGGCGTGTGCACTCGTCGATCCAGGCGCTCCACGGGGCGGATGCTGTGGCCGCGCTCGATCCGTTCGACCGGACGGAGAGGCTCGTTGACGATGGCTCGGCGCTCCACCGGACGGAGAGGCTCCTCGTCTACAGGTCGTCGATGGCGTGGTGCCTCGACGATTTCGCGTTCTTTGATGACCTCTCGCTCGATGTAGCGCCGTGGCGGTGGCGCTCTGTGGTCTTCAACGTAGTACTCTGGTGTCGGTACAATCCACGTGGGTTCTGTAGGTCCGTAGAATAACTGCACCAGTCGATCACCAAAAAAATTCACCCACCATGCATGTCACAACCACTTTCATGCTTCACATTTGATATATAGTAGGGTATACGTCTGGATCTTTTGCGGGGCCATTGTGGGATCGTTTTAGCTCATGTCGATCTGCATGATCGACTGAAGCGCAGTGATACTTACTTCAATAGGAGCGATATCAGCTCAGTATCGATATCTAATGCGCCATATTCATTGAAATGGCCAGTCAAAGTTATTTTGGCCGCCATAGTAATTTAACATGAAGTTGAAATTCAGCGTCCAAAATAACTTTGACTGGCCATTTTAATGAATATGGCTTAGTAAGCTTGGTAACGATATCGATATGCAGCTGATATCGATATCTATTAAGAGCTTCGTTCGACCTGCTGCTGCAGTTAAGCTATCGATAAGTCTTGGATATCGATATGGAGCTCGATATCGATATCTAAGCTTATTCACACATACAGTGATCACTAATGGTTGAAGATTCAGTGAATCGATCGACACTAGCTTAGTACTGCAAATTTCAGTACTCATAAATAATTCATGAGTTGTCATGGCAAGTTAGACCGGGCTCGATCGAAAAACTGGCTGGCAGTTCATTTCTGTAAAAGACTTGAGTAAACGTAAGAATTTTACATATATGTTTAGCTTGAGTTTATTCTGAAATTTATCTTGACTCGTTCAGATTCAAACAGGATCAATGATTGTTAGCAACCTTAAGGAATCGGGTAAGTTTATCCTTACAACATTATTTACGGTTCCTAAATGTTAGTTAACAAACTGTAACGTTGCTTGAGTTACTTCCCTAGTACGTTGCTAACAAATGTAGCACAATGTATGATTCTAGTAGCAGTCAGTTTCTCAAACACTAAGTATGCCAATCTGAGGAACGTCAGTCATCTAGAAAAATCATGCAGCTTTAAGATAAATTAACTAGAACCCTGTCTCCAAGTACCCAAATCAGATTTTAGCTTAGACTGTAAAGCATGAGCTAAGGGTTGCGTAACTTACATCTTCCATGCTCATGAGGCTTGGCATCGTTGTCTTGAAATGAGTTGTATCGATGAATTCCTGCAACAATGAATGACTCTACTCCAACACCTCAAATTAGCCTTTGAGCACCTGTACTCTCTCTCTCTCTCGATTGATCTCTACTTCGGAGGCGGTAAAACAGATCTCTCAACACAAGCAACAAGATGGTGCACTCTGAAATCAAAGCTTTCTACAGAGCCGGAGCTGTACAAAATTAATTAACTGAGCACCAAACAACAATACTAACAACAAGAGCAGAAAATGAATGGAGCGTGAATCGTTTTTTTTGTTTTGTTTTTAAGAAAATGATGATTGAAGAAAGGTTAGGTATTTACAGATGAAGAAAATGATGTCCGGAGGAAGGCTTATAAAGGGGTATGAGATTTGGGTCCCTCCTTGAGGAACCCCCCTCTAAGTTCAGGAAAGGTGAGTGGACGGCCACTGGATTTCGTGCTTTATTTTTGGTCGGCCTAGACGTGTACACGTGTGATCATTTTCTTGCAGCGGTGAAGAGTTTATTTGACTTGGGCAACTTTGGGAGGCAAAAATCTGCCTTGGCATAGACGCCGATGCCATTTGCTTACCTCTGTAATGACACTTCATGCCTTGGGGGAAGAAATGGGGTTCTGAAATGCGTTCACAACTTGACATGTGGAAGTTGTTCACTCACATGTGTACGTTCTCAGAACTTTTTTATGTCACATTTTTGTTGCCAATGTACATGAATTCAGAGCTTGGTTTGTTCAAAGTGTCCAATCACATGGTTTTGTTACTAATCTATACATTAACCCCTGAAGGACCACAACTATGTTTCTTTCCAAACACTCCAAAGTTGTCTAAAAGTACCCCTTCTCATAGAAAGGCAAATAGCTTTTAATCTAAAACCTTCTTGACCAATTCAACCGTAGGATATTTCAACTAACTTGAATTTATTAGCACTTCAAATTTTCAACCGTTCATGGTTCCTCTAAAGTAAGATTATAAGCTACAAAGTTGGCTGCACTTTTCTTTTTTAGTTTGTTGTCCGAGTTTGAAACTTTCAGAAAATGCCGGGAATGCAAAGTTTAGTCTTAGATTTGATAAAATGAATTTGGCTGTTGAGTATATGGGGGTGTTAGCTCATTGTGTACAAAAATTCAAATGCATAGCTCATTGTATGAAAAAAATTCAGGAGTTGCCCGCAGTTAGGTTTTTCACCTTTGCATGATTGTACTTTTTGATCTATATATCACCTATGTACACAAATTACTATCCCATCTTCGTTTAAAAGAGTAGAATCACCACAAAATATTTCAAAAATTGAAGATCAATACTCATTCCACACTGAGTGGACCAAACTTGGAAAATCAACCTTGGTCTTTTAGGGGTTAAGAAAGGTAGATTGTTTTTATTTTGTTTGTTTTGTTTTGTATGTTACATTGAAATCTCCCGGACCAAGCGCCCACTGGCCGGTTCTTGGTATTGTTGAAAGCTCTCCACGAGAAGGGGTTAAAAGGTGCATCAAAGTCATTTCGTGCCTTTTGGACCCACCGTGTGAAAGTTATGGATTTTTTATCGAATTTTATCACCACAAATTGAATTAAACTAAAATAAATTCTAAAAATAAAAGTAAAAGAAGTGAATAGAAAACACTTGGGCCAACAACACAAGGTGACACTAGTGTACATGAATTAAGAACTTGGTATGCTCAAAGTGTCCAATCACATGTGTACATTAGGGTTGTCTTAGTTTCTCAACCATTAACAAGTGTTGAAGTGACAGTCATCTAGCAGACCTTTATGTTTGTCAGACAAGTATATTCTTAGAATATATATGGAATATTCTAAAACATTCTTAGATATTTGGGTATATTTCATTCAAGTTGTTGAACATATTTAACACTACTTTAACTAAACAATGACATCATATGTAGTATTTACGAATTATGGACAAGACAACCCTTTAGTGTACACGATTTTTTAGTGTACACAATTGAATATACTAGAATGGATTATTGAAGAGTGCTATAATAATGAGTACAAAGTCCCTTTGTAATCCTTCTCACCTAAGTATGAGGAAAGCATCTATTGATAACTTTTACATGTTTTCATCCAAGAAAAGAGTTATTCATCTATAATCTAATATTTTTGTTCAAGGCCATATTTGTTATAATGAGACTTTTTGCAGATTTTGAGACATAATGCTAGTTATTCAAAAATTCATTTTAAAAATAATTATTGAAACAAAAAAAAATTAATACTCAAATAGTGATTCTATAATGAAATTCTAAAAGTTGGTGTTGTTAAATATTTATAAAAAATAATAGTAAAGAGATAAAATTGAGAAAAATGATAAATGATAAAACTAAGATAAAAATGAGACTGCGAAAAGTCTCAATATAACGAATATGGCCTTGTTCATGAACAACTCGGTTAAATCCTGTAATTAGTCCCACTTACTCAACGGTAGCCTGGTCCAAACCTCTTGATTATGATTTTCTCTAAACTAAAATTCTAGAATATCCTGCATAGTTGTCACACTAACAATCATTCACTGAAGTACACTTGTCACACTATCAATCATTGAGTATACGACACTTGTCACACATTCCAATTCCAATTATGTCCTTGTGAGACTAGATGGTAAAATTTAAAGAGGTTTTAGCCTACAAGGATGTGCACAGTACAAAAGGGTGACGGTACAATGCACCTGTTTATATGGAGTTTTATAGCATTGTGATTTTACTTGTGAAATACAGTAATTGTTTTATGGTCACTTTGAGTTGGGAAGGTGATCTTCAACCCTTTCCACACTGTCATGTTGAACTAGTTATAATCACACTTGTATAGAACTTCTTGAAACATGTGAGAGTATAGAATCACTTTTGAACTGGGTACATCTGTCTCAAAGAACAGAGAATGTGATATTAGAGAGGTCACGTTGTATACCGTACCTTCCAAGCAGCTTCGTCTTTAAATAATTCAAAAAAACCAAGACGAATTTTTTTGGAAATTATAAGTAGATTTTTCCGAATATCATATTTATTGTTTTTTGAAATAGTCGAAATGTTGAAATATTACCATTTTCACATATTTTATCATTATTTTGAGAAGAAAATGAGAATTGATGGGGAAGAAAGAGCTGACCTTGTAATCAAGTTCATTCCAAGTCACTCCCAAATGATATGGGATAAGAACTTGCAAGCTCATGTGAATTCTCACCACACCATATTTTCAGTAGATTTTGATGCACAATTGAGCATACCAAATGATCTTATTTTGAAATTTTTTCAACTAGGAAAAGTGAGAAGAACAAGTTGTCTATCACCTCCAAAAAGAATTTTGTGATTTGAAGTTTTTATGCATGATTTATGAACAAAATTCAGCAAGGGTGTGAAGAACGTGCATGAGTTGAATGAGAAGAACATGTGTTGTGATCAGACTTTCGAGGCTCAATTGTGCATAGTAGACTATCTTATTTTGAGAATTGTTCAACTAAGAATAGTTGCATTTTCAAGTAATCTTTCACTTCCAAAAAGAATTTTGTGATTTGATGTATTTTTTCTCAAGTTATTCACATTCTTGTAAAGGAGTTTAACCGGTGATTAAGAGAACAAGAAGTGAGAATTCTACATATCCCACATTCATTGTTGGCACTAGTGTCCTGAATTTTGTATAAAGCACAAGACTTTACAACTCTCAATCATTATGATCTTGCAAGTGGTGTGATCCACACTGTGGTACTAACTTGTAAGGCCCTTTTGGATGAATGACGAAAACACAATATTATGTTTTTTCAAGAAAATGAATTTAACTAATCTATAAAAATGGCAAACGAACAAGACTTTTTGAAAAATATTAAATATTCGTTTGAAGCATGACGAAGCTGCTTGGAAGGTACGGTATTCAGGCCAAACAGATGGGATTTTTCAAGCCAAACATGCCAAACAGACTTGTTGTTCTGGTTACTTTTGTATTGAAACAAGCGGCTAGTCGCGTAGTTTCTGCCTTGGTATTTACCCTAGATTTACTTTTACACTTTGTTTGTAATGTTCAATCATGCAACTCCTTGAAAACGAAGTGTTTCCGTAGCCTCTCCCCTGGTGGGGCAGAGACAATAAATTCTCTTCTGTGAACCCAAAAAAAATTTAAAAAAAAAAAAAAACAGGTCAGACAAGATCAGAACGAAGGGCCGTGTTCTAGTACGTTCCATGGAGTTGGGAGGTATTGATTTGCTATAGCCGAAAAAATCCAGGAGTCCTGTCTTGTACTTATCTGCTTCAGTGTATTATTTCTATGATTTTTGAATATTTCACCCACCATGGGCTATGGGTATCATTTTACACTACTCTCTAGATACAAGAGGAATGAGATGCATGTATGTCGGTGCAAGGCCACTCAAGCCACAATAAGGTAACTATACCTAAAAGCAACCTTCTCATTAAACCGTCCCTAGCTCAATCTTCCATAATAAGTAGATTTTGACACCCTATTATTGATGAGAATGTGCACAATTTGAACATCAGAGTTTAGGGTCGATTTATGATCAATCTATAGTCAGCACTTTGGAAATTCATAACTTATTCATATGGTGTCCAAATAATGCATGCTAAAGTGCGTTGGAATTCTCTTGAACTTGTTACTAACCCCTAAAAGTCTCAGGGGTATTGGACAAAACATAGATGTGTTATAATATATGCCTTCCATATGTTTGATGAAGTTTGGTTCAATAGACAAAATGTAGAGCATCATCTCTACGAATTATCCATACGGTCAAACTTCCAAAAATAACTTTAGATCATTTTTTAATGAATTTAAATGCATTAATCTTTGAAATTTTTAATAAATTATAATTTTCAAATTTAGAGTTCAAAATTTAGTATGATTGGTTAAAGTTGGGCTATTTATTGTAAACTTCAAAAAAGCAAAAGAAATGATGGAGGAATCATCATTACCTTCCCAAAATATCACCTTTTATAACACTAAGACAATGTTGAGGTGATCCACTTTGAAAAATTCTCCCGGGTGGAGTTTAACTTGGATTGCTATAATTCCAATTGCAATGGAAATTAGTATTTTATTTTATTTTTTAATGTTTTTTCAAAATCATAAATTTTTGTTATAGGTAGCCCGTTAGATTCGGGCAGCGACCAGAAAATGGTCGTTAACTTTGAGCGTTTAGGGGTAAAGACCCACCAAAACTATTTTCTGTTTTACAAGTGTAAATAGGCTCAGTTGGTAAGGGGGATGCTTTACGGTATAGTTACGTTAGTTCACTTATGCATGTCATTTTCAACTCCTAACTGCCCAACCATCCATTTTTTGGACGATGTATAGATTTCATCCATGTTTTCTCATCCGTGATGCACTTTTTGCAAGGGCCAAAAATACCACAAAATTCTACGGCAAGATAGCTTCATGCATGTTTGATCTGATTAGAAAGGGGATGATTTGTGAAAATTTTATGCTTTATTTTATGTTGCAGTGATTCATCAAACATTTCGAAGATTTTAGTCTAAATGTGCTCTTGAAAAAATAAACTCTTAAAATTAAGAAATAAAAAAATCCCCAAAAAATCACTACTCTTAGAGTATTACATTTCAACCCATCACGACAAATTTCATTCACAGATTATCAATATCTTATTCGTAATTGAATTCAAAATAATTTTGAATTTCAAGTTTCAAATTTTATACAAAAATATTGGTGATAGCAATCACAGATCTATCTGTATGGATAGAATCTAAAATTTATAATGTACAACTTTTATTCATACATCAAGTTCAAAATATCCCACTTCATTGCATTTTATGATGCATCTTTACAAAACTGTTGAATTTGAAGAGGGGTAAGGACGTTTGGGGGTTAAGGTTGTGTTAAAATGTGATATATATTCTATTTTATTGTATTTCATTTTGTAATATGATGCATTTAGGTCATAGACATGATAGGCAGACCATGTCCTGGGATAATGGAGATGTTACTCAAAGGATGATATTATGTTAATCTGGATTTTGGGATTTTCCAATAGCAAGCTCAAGATTATCAAGCACAAAGTGCAAAGATGATCAAAAGCATTGTCATTGAGTGCTTGCATGAAACATCCATATTATTTTGGCATCACACGTTGCGCATATGACATGTCTTGTATCATAACTTTTAACCCTTAAAAGTCTCCGGGGTATTGGACAAAACATAGATGTGTTATAATATGAGCCTTCCATATGTTTAATGAAGTTTGGTTCTATAGACAATATGTAGGGCATCATTTCTACAAATTATCCATACGGTCAAACATCCAAAAAATACTTTAAAACATTTTTTTAATGAATTTGAAAGCATTAACCTTTGAAACATTGTATAAATTATAATTTTTCACTTTTAGAGATTAAAATTTAGCATGGTTAATTAAAGCTAGTTTATTTATTGTAAAATTCAAAAAAGCAAAAGAAATGATGGAGGAAACATGAGTACTTTCTCCAAATAGAAAATTTTATAACACTAAGACAATGTTGAGGTGATCCACTTTGAAAAACTCTCCCAAGTGGAGTGTAACTCGGATTGACATAATTCAAATTGTGTTGGAAAGTAGACTTGATACAATATTTCAAAATACTTTTTTTATCTTTTCAAAAACATATTTTTTGTTCCAGGGAGCCCGTTCGATTTGGGCACTCATCAGAAAATGATCGTTTGAGCGTTTAGGGGTTAAAGTATTAATGGGCTTAAACTTATGTTGAAGTTGGATATCACCCTTCTAATTATTATTTATTTATATTTGGATATTTTGAAAAATCTATTACTAAATTTAAGATGAAATTTGGGAAGGTGATCTTAAACTCTTTCCACACTGTGTTGTTGAACTTGTTATAATCACACTTGTATACAATATCTTGGAACATGTGACAGTATAGAATGACTTTTGAACTGGGTACATCTGTCCTATTGAACAGAGGATGTGATATTAGAGAGGTCTGGGTGTTGATTTCTAGGCCAAACAGATAGGATATTTGGACACACAAGAACGAATGGCCATGATGTTCTAGTACATTCTGTGGAGTGGGGACCCATTGATTTGTCATAGCTGTGAAAATTCAAGAGTCCTATCTTGTAAGGTAGAGGCTCATAATCCGTGCAGGACCAGAAACCGTGCACTAGGCCAATCTTCTCAAAAAGAAGATTCTAGCCTTCAAGCCCATCCTCAAATGTACACCACAGCTTGATCGGTTTAAGGAACGCCTATGACATCACCTTCCAAAACTCATAACTAAATAAAGAAAAATTGGAAAATTTTGATTCCATCATCAATGCTCTCCAACAAACTTTGCACATTCTCCTAAAAAAACTCTTTTGAACACTCCATGAGGAACTTGTTCAACTTGAAATTTGAGCGGTTTATGAGCCCTCTACCTTACTTAAAGGCTACTTGTATCTACGTAAAGGCTACTGAATGTTATGTTACAATATCGATTTGCTACCCGGACCATATAATTGTAATACAAACGCCCTTCACCAACCAACCTAGGAATCATGACTTGGCAACCACCAACAAAATAAACCCCAAATTATACCATAGTATTGATTTAAACACTCGATTAAAGGTTACTGTGGGCTACTAGTACTTAGTTACTAGTCACTAAAGTGTCTATTCTCGGAAGGGGAGAGTAGTCTTGTACCAGTGACCCTTTGCCCGGTGGGCACTGGCTCATTGTCAAGACGAATAGACACTTTATTCACGCTCGGCCTCGAAAGAGGACCGGAGTTTCTATCTATCTATCGATATGCTTCGGTGTATTATTTCTATGATTTTTAACCCTTGACCCTCAAGTGCCCAACTATGCATATTTTGCATGATGTACAAAATCAAACTTTGATTTCTCATCCATCATGTACGTTTTGCAGTGTGAGTTTTTTAGTGAATTTTCTTATGGCAAGTTGGCTTCATGCATGTGTGATCTGATTAGAAAGGGGATGATTTGTGAAACTTTATGCCTCATTTTTTGTTGTAGTGTTTCACCAAAGATTTCAAAGATTTTAGTCTAAAAGTGCTATTGAAAAAAAAACTCATAAAATTAAGCAACCAAAAAATCTTCAAAAATTACTACACTTAGAGTATTACATTTTAACCCATCACAACAAATTTCATCCACAAGCTATCAATATTTTATTCATAATCAAATCACAAAATAATTTTGAATTTTATATTCCAAAATTTATAGAAAATATTGGTGAAAGCAATCACACATCTAACCATATGGATGGAATCTAAAATTCATAGTGTACAACTTTTATTCATACATCAAGTTCAAAATATCCATCTTTGTTGCATTTTATGATTTATCTTTTCAAAACTACCCAAATTGGACAAGGGTGAGGACGTTTAGGGGTTAAACAACCCGAAAGTCCTTTGCGGCCGATAGTATATTCCGTATTTGATGGTATTTGATCAAAATAACAATGACCAAACACTTTTCAATACAAAGCAAAATTGATAATCATGATGATATGTACTTAACAATATATCACAATTTGTATAGTAAATCACAATTGAGCAATTAAAAAGCTAAATACAGGTTGTAGAGAGGGACCCCAAGGGCCTTTTAACCCTTAAAACTGCTATCCATTGCTAGATGCTCCGTTCCTCAACTATTGTTTGAAATTCATTCTCCAACTGCTGTTATATGGCCTGGGTCTACCGTCATCGACATTGGGTATGCCGTCACTGGCATTGGATCGGCCGTC
The DNA here is from genome assembly GCA_022496805.1 of Pohlia nutans. Lineage (NCBI taxonomy): Eukaryota > Viridiplantae > Streptophyta > Bryopsida > Bryales > Mniaceae > Pohlia > Pohlia nutans. Next base: position 7,198,976 of record CM040104.1, read on the forward strand.
ACGGACATTGGCTGTCACCGGTTGACCGGCCTTGGGTTGGCCGTTACTGGCGTTGGGTTGATTGTCAGCGGCGTTGGGTCCGCCGTCACTGGCATTGGTCTGCCGTCACCGGCATTGGGTCTGCCCAAATTGGGTTGATTAGAGCTCTTGGAAATTACAAGAGCGGTCTACCAAATTGGTGATAACGAGTTGCGCAATGATTGATCTTCAACTTCATCGCAATTTGATTGATCTTGAACTTTGTCTGCCGTTAATGGCATAGGTTTTAGCGTGATTCATTTGTGAGTGTGTGTTGCGCATCTACTATCTCAAACAACAAGTTGATCCCTTTGTGAATTAGTTCTTGCTTGCTTGGAAGTCTCGGAGGGCTGCTGGCCAAGCTGGAATCGTCACAACTCATCTCCCAGCTTGTTGCACGGGCTCTCATGTTGATGTTAGCAACAGATGCAAAGAATCAATCACGGTGTTGATTTTGCTGGAAGTCATCTTGTAATTCTTGTATATACAGCCGATTACCGAGTTTTTGGGATTTTAGGGTAGAACTTAAATTCACGTTGAGAATTTAGTTGAAGCTGTCGAATGCAAAGAGAGTGATGTAGAGATATAGGTCTGCCGTTGGGGAATGGCCTGCTATGAGTACCACTTTTACGTGTCTCACATAGTATGACTTATATCTAACTCATTTTATGTGTGCTAGAAATTTCGTATTTAACACCATATATATAGTTATAGCCATGGTGCCTATAACACCCTCTAATTTTTTTAATTTTCCAATGTTTTTTTTCTTACCAAAAAGATACTTCTTGAAAATCACACTATTTTTGGAGGGGTACCTATATCATGCCATCACCCCGTTACCAGCATTGCATTTCACTTTCTGAACAAAAGCACGCATCATTGCCTTTGTTTCAAACCCGTCTTACTTCAGTCTCCTAATCAAATTTATAAATGCGATGAATGATTCATCTTTGTTCTAGATTTGTCAATCTCAAGTATATATAATATTAAAATATTTTGAAAGTGGCAATAAAATTATACTTTAGTTTCTAAGTTTAGAATATTATAGAATATCAAAATAGGTGTGAGGTTGAAAGTTGACTGAGTTGCATAGAGTAATTTAGAACGACAATGGTATGTACGTAGTTCTAACCACATTGTTCTTTTTTTGTCATAACCACATATTCCACTTGTGATAAAAGAAAAAACACATGCAAATATAAACATGTGAATTCAAGTCTACAAAATATTAGAATCATCAACCTTCAAGTGCTCAGGTATCAACTATGAAGATGGTAAAATGTAGGAATTTGTCAACAATAGGAGGAGAAAGGGAGCTCTGTGAAATACAGTCTCATGACCTAGCCGCCATGCTTTGCCTGCACAACTGCCGCTGCCATGCTGCTCACAGCACTGTTCCGGCCTTGTCTTCGAGACTTCGACAGTTGTTGACCAGCATGACACTCATCATCCGCCTACAACAGGCCAGCATACGCCAACAACGACACAATTCAAGATCCAGACGTACAAACCCATAAGCAAGTGTTTCTGAACACGATGACTCCAAACAAACGTTCAATGCGCTCAGGCCGCCCTTCCGACCTTGACTTCTTCAACTAACCCCAAAGCAGTTACCACCGCTAAAGGCTATACTTCAGAAACTTATCGTGCTCTCCAACCCCCTCGTCACCACCTGTAAATATGCAACACTCTCCCCTTCCCTATTACACACCCTTCCACATACTCCCCACACCTTGTGAAAACTCCCACTTCCCAACTCACTCCCCAACATCATACTCAGACTACAATACACCTCCCACTCAATACACCACCACCACAAGACGCAAACACATCCCGTCCCCCAGACGCCTACTTCACTTTTTTATCACCATCATACTAATCATTGCTCCCACTCACTCCCACAAAAAAAACACATGTACACCACCAAAAACCCCACCACAATACACACTTCCCCATTCAACGAATTGCCACCCTCACCACAGCTCACCTACAACCCCCAACACTTACAAACTCCTTCCACACAACTTCACTCCTTCACAATCTTTCCACAATCATCACTACATCACAATCCAGGCATAAATACGACAGATTCAAATAAGGTTAGCCACCATTTATTTCCAACACATCTCTTCTTTACAATAATACCTCCACTCTATACAAAAACACGCATTTTCAACTACACTACCCAAACTGACAAGCTCCTCGTTCAACACCTTAATTCTACACCTACCACCCATATGCTACTACTACCCTACCACCATCATCATTGCCTTCTGGACCAATACCACAACTACACTACAGCAACCGCCGCAGTCAATCCTTTTGCAACACGCTCCTAGAGCTCCACAGCCTCCTCACCACCTGCACAGCCGCACCTCCTCCCACACCTCACTATGCACACAACCAACACTCTCCTCACTCCTCGCACCCAACTCCACTATCCCGTACCCACCTACCACCTTCTCCTTACGATATCTTATCCTCACGTTACTCTGCCCCAAATCCACACCTCCACGACCTACAAATTTGCAGCCTCTCCACTCGAACCCCACCACCAACACCATACAGCTGCTGCTACAACTTCCCTCCCTGCTACATCACACCCAAAGCCACAGCACCGCCCCTTCCCAGCTCAATCCCTCTCCACTCACTGGCAAAATTTTATCCACCAGAGTTCACGTACTTGATGCACCACACTCACGCCCAGCTCTCACTATAACAAAACATGGTAAAAAAAAAACCGCAGTCAAAATTGACTGCGGTTCTTTTTGCCACGTTTTTGTGCAGACCCACTACGCGCGCAGCTACTGTTTTTTGCAATTTGCGACTGTAATTTTTGGAAATTTAGGGCGTGTAATATACCATTGGAAAGGTATTTTCAATACCTTTCCAACGGTATATTACACGCCCCAAAATTCTAAAAATTGTAGTCAGAAATTACAAAAGAAGCAAACAGCCCACTACGTCCACATGCACAAAAACGTGGTAAAAAGAACCGCAGTCAATTTTGACTGCGGTTTTTTTTACCATGTTTTGTTATAGTGTTTAGACTCACCGTTTTCACACAACCCTGGCACGCATTATCTCTACAACATTCTCCTCACACTCCCCCTCTTGCTCCACTCCATAGCTCAAATTCATTATGACAAAGGCGCGCTCTTCAACCTTCGACAAGCCCACCAATTCTGCAAAATCCAAGACCCCTCGCATAATGTTTGTAGGTACAGCCCGCCCCAAGATCATCATCAAGTTGAGTGATTGTGCCGTCAACAATTCCATTGCCATAATCGAGGAGCTGGCCCCAATCGATGTTCGGGACTACCCTGCCGGATGTCATCCACTGCCACAACTGCTGCCTTCTGCACTCCTTGCTCATCCTACTACATCAACCAAACGCCCTCGCTCCCAACACAAATTGCTGGACCTAGACGACAACAATGACACCTTCGACTCTCCACCCCGACACACTCGCGCCACTTTTTCACGAGGTTTTGCTTCAAGTGCCTACCACAACACCCCAACTAGCACACTCCTGCAACTCAACTGACAACTACCTCTCCACCTACTCAATGCCCATCTCTCGCTTTACAGAACGAACTCCCAGTCGCGTCCTCGGCTCCCATTCCAGGCATTTCCAAAAACTCCCCTACCCCCCTCTCTTCTATTGATCGTATTCCTTTACTTTGGCTTCCATTCAGTGTCCACAAATATCTCAACACTTAGCTAGGTCTACCAAAATGCAGAGAATCTGCACACAAGGCACTAGCCTCTGGATTAGTCTCTGACTCTGAAGTCCTAGAATTCCATTCATGTCGTCATGCTTTCCCTCATGTCCTACAAAAATTGTATCCCTCTACTCTGTAAAAGAGAGAATTTTCATTAAAGGGGAAATTATTACTCCTGTCTCAAAACCCCTTCTAAAACCCCAAAACTGCCTCCTTTAAAAAAACTTCTCTAAACCCTCCAAAGAAGAATTCTCTCCAAATGAGGGCACAATGCCCTCATATATTGCCCTAACCTTGGCCGCCCTAACCCTAGCCGCCACCCTAATTGTTTGCCCTAACAGAACTATTCATCCTGCGTGGACAGAACTGTTCATCCTGCTCTAATAGAATTGTTCATTCTGTCCTGACAAAACAGCAAGTCAATTTTGTTGACTCTGCACAATCACAGTTACTGTCCCTGGATTTATCCAATTTTATTGTTATTGCTCAAAGTTACTGCCCTGTTTTTACCACTGTCCTGGCCGGCTTAAAATCTCGTTAACATACTTGCCCTAATGGTATTCCCGGCCAATACTTACACCTTATGCAGATTCCTATAGACACAGAAATTGTCCCTCCTATAGGTCTATTACAAAGCTACCAAATTATCATACGACTTGATGTGGACTATCACCATATGACCAAACAAGTCCAGAATGCTGCTACGGCCCGCTTTGCCCACATGCAGATTCCACTGGCAAACCGCTACCGCGAGCCCATCTTGGCCATAGTCAATCGCAAGACACATGGATGGCTAGGCTTTCTACGCGCGGACTTGCTCAACCCTGAAAAAGACGCCATTGCACTACTCCAAGGACATTGCATCTTCACTTTGCAACTCCAAAACTCAGAATATGTGGTCGGTAAAGTCGAAAAAGGATACAAATTCCTTTCCACGGCCAACAACCGCCGACTACAAGTTTCTGGGCTGGTCCTCACCAACTACAACTCGCGCAACCTGCTAGACAACCTAATCAAGACTTGCTACACCAAGTCGGCACACGCTGAAGTCGTAGGAGTCTCCAAGAAATTCACCGACACGCCCACTACTGAAATCACTGTCACCGGCTTCCTCTCCAAACCAATTTCTTCTCACCTCACCCCCTACGCTATCAAGACAACCGACCACTACTAGAAAATCACGACCAAATCAACAGAAAACCAACAGAAAACCAACACATTTCTGTTGGTTTGTGCACTGTAAGTGCCTTTTTCACCGATTTCTAACTTCCTTTGAGGGCATTAACAAAAACCAACACATTTCTGTTGGTCCGTGCACTGTAAGTGCCTTTTTCACTGAAATTTTTTGGTCTATGCATTGTAAGTGCGTTTTTTCACTAATTTTTGTTGGTCCGTGCATTGGGTGTTTTTCGCGGTAGGGCTGTCTTTTTTGCGCAAAATGAAAAGTGCATAGTATGTAATACATTTGTCATTATTGCATCATTAATACTATTAAAAATTATGGAAAATATTTAAAAATATTTAAAATATAATTTTTTTATAATATTTGGAATCTTTTGGAATCTTTTCAATATATTTATGACATTTTGAAAATATTCCCGAAATCTTTTTGAAATTTTTTGAGGCATAGTTTGGAATATTTCCAAAATCTTTTAGAAGCTTTTTGGAATTTTTTTATATATGATACCTTCGAGTAATAGGAGTCAAAAAAATACCCATTACCATATCTTCAATGAAACATATCAATTAAGGCGTTACCAAATTGATGATATTACAATGTGTAATCGTAACAAATCAATGACATTACACATTTGGATCCAAATTCTATTATTTGAATTTTGAAAAATCTTATATCACAAGTTTTGACATTTTTTTATAGAATCATGAAGCCCCTTATATCAAATTACTTTTTAAATAGATGCTAGAATATTATGAATGTCAAAAACATCTTAAAATTCGAAGCTGTAACTACACATGTTGAACGCCCTAGTGTGAAAACGCCCCACAATAAGTGCGTATTTCCACTAATTTCTAATTGTTACTATGAAAATAACAACAAAAGTCGCTTGGTTTCTATTGGTTTTAGCTCTACAACAAAAATTGTGACAGAAAAAATAGAATCCAACAAGTTTCATAAATTACTAGTTCTCTAAATGTTTTAAAAGCATCAATTTCATAAAAACATGAAAAAAATAGATTAAAAATATATAAATTTTAGATTAATTTTATGAAAAAAAAGGTCAACAAATTCATCCTATATAAAATGTAGTAATAATATAAGGCTTTATTCGTTAAAATGAGACAAGTTGAAGTCTCATTTTAATCCCTTCTATATTTAGATCATAAAAAGGGTTCATTAAATTGAGACATTTCAATAAATTGAGACTTTTAAATGCCAAAACACATTTGAAATTACTATTTTAAAAAGTAGAATGACCCCACAATCAATCTTTGAATTATTCCATTTCATTTGAAATCTAGGTAGACTATAGTAAACCGCAAGGTCAACAATTCCAACATTTCTGAAAATTGAGAGTTGCATGCGACAATAGATGAATTTTATAATATGATCCTGAACTTCAACATGTAAAACATCTTAAACAAAAAATCAAATCAATGTTCTCAATGAAGTACATTGAAAACGAATAATGAAAATTGAAATATGCTATTAATAGTAATCAGCAATCATTACATTGTCTGACTTTTTTAATAACATTGATAAAGTATATATTTCCAAACATTTCAAAACAAGTAAATGCGAAGTCCATTCTTCGCCACACCCTACAACAAAGACAACTTCTATATCTATGAGTTACTCATCCTTCCGCAATAGATGCGTCATCTTCGGAGTCAACCGTAAAAGCTTCCACTGATACCTTGATGATGTCAATTTGTGGCTTTGGTATTGCCACCCTCGGATATGAAGTTCGTTCTCGCATTCATGGCTTCCAAGCCGTTATGATACAGTCCGTGCTAGACCACGTTGGGTTTATTGTTCGATCTTCGCGCCACACGTTCCCTTTTTTCGTGTCCCATCCATCATATGTTTCCATATTGATGTGTCGTTCTGAAGCAGGCGTCCAATATTGAATTTGGATCATATGGAAATGACCCGGATCCGGCTTGGGCTTGTTATTGCTCTGGCAAGCCAAAATGGCCTTGGGTCACTGTTAGCAGGACGGACTGCAACAAAATAACCTGCATACGTATCATGATTAACACGGAATGAAGCGCGTGGACGATCACGTTTACGTCCAACAAAGGGTGCATCCTCTGCTTGCACTGTGCCATCCCTCCGCCTGCGATCTGCCTCATCATGAACGATCCTCGAAGCCGGCCAAAATCCCTGTAGTAAGCCTTCACATGGCTTGAGTGCTGCATCGAGAGGAGTTCAAACACCTTTCCAATATTCTTTTAAAGCATCATTCTTCCGCCTGAATTCTCCAGAGAGATCATCGTCTGCCATTCCGTTCCAGTGTGCAATAAAACCGTTCAACCCTCTCTTAATCTCATCAAGTGAACGCATCTTCTAGGGAACTAGAGGTAGGGGATCACCGTTTGGAACTTTTGGTCGTCCGTCTTCAGTCTCAGACCACAAGCAAATCCCGTTGCCATGCTCTGGCAACCAATTTTTGTCCGTACACAAATTCTTGTACTCCATCAGAGGCCACCCACTGGAATCCATATAGAACTTGAATTGCTGGGACCTAGAATAACCTGATAATAAATCTCCGCTTGAGCCTAAATAACCATCAACAAATCGCTTGAAATCAGGAACCTCCTCAATAAAATGTGGAATCACAGGGTGTGCTTTACAATCCATGAAAGATTTCATGAGTCTTGGAACTGTCGGATAGTTATTTGTCTTCAACTTCAAGCTCCATCGGCCGAACATGGCATCTATGTCTTCGTGCGTGTGTCCAACTATGAGGAAGTTGATGTGCACTTCGCGGAAAATGCCTTTGTATACAAGGAGTGAACAAAAGGCAAAAACTCATCTATTCTTATTGTCACCTGAAGCATTATCCAGCTGCAAGACCAATATAGGGGGCAAAGATTGAGCTGGGACCAATACCTCTGGTAGAGGAAGAAGGGAGTCCAAGCAAGTATCCCAACTCTGCAGAACCGCCTTGGTTAATGTAGATTGCGTATTTTCCTCCGAAAACAGCTGACGAGAGGAATTCTTTAGTGGTTCTTCAAGATCACGGAGAAGCTTTGCGATGGACCCAATGGTATGGTTGGAATTTGTTGGGAAGATTTCAAGGCCATAGTACGCATATCGAACATCTCCATGACCATGAGCAATCATTCCCGTAACTGCAACGGGCATTTTCATGAAAGAATCTGTAGCTTTGGTCTTGTGAGAAAAGTGTGGGGACGCGGTCTTGGAGTGATCTATTTTATCATGGATGATGGTTAGCATCTTGTGAGGAAAGTCTTTGGAAAGGATCCGATTAAAATAGTATAGTTCCCTATGTGCCCTTTGGCCCGTGAGGTGGATTTCCAAAGCCTGGGACCACTTCTCTTGTGCATATGATAGGGGAGTGCATGCGCTCCGCAATTGCCTATATTTATCACACGAGCCACATCGAGCAAAACTATCTCCACGAGCTTTTGGAGCGAATTCTGGGAAAGAAGCACGCCGAATGTTGCTCAAGCCACTTGAAGAAATTGGCTGCAAATTGAATGCTGCATTTTCCTCATTGATATGTGTTAACTGGTCACTCCAACAAAATGCAGACGGTAAAAGCATTGTAGGGACCTTTTCGCCGAATTCGAGCGTTCTCGTTTTGTGAGGTATTTTGTCAGCATCAGAAACTATTAGCGTTCGAAGTGTGGCAGTAGCTTGGATTGTATGTAGCCGTGGTTTTTTCAACCCCACATTCCCATGCACCTCAGCTTGCTTCCCACATTTGGCCATATCTTTGTATCTATAGAAGGTAGCTTTAGAAATCCCGTGAATGGTCCACCAGGCAGTGGGACAAACTTCCCTACCTTTCAAGGTTATCCACTCCTTGCCAGCGAGATCCTTGTGGATCTGCCTATGCACTTCAAGAAGACACTTCTTCCGAGCATATATCCCATCGTTCACATGCAGTTGAGTGCGAATGGCTTGAATCTGCCCTCGTGGAAAGGGTTGCAAGCAATTCCTCTCACAACATGTTTGAGTGGAGAATGCAGTGATTGTTTTAGGAGCAAGGAGAGCCTCTTTCTTAAGAGGGACGGCAGTCTCCACTCTTCCACGGAAGCTTTCATAGGAACGTACGCCTTTACGACCTCTACAATTAAAAGCTTTCATGGCCACGTTGTACACATGGGTCTGGTCATGGTCATAGAGACTAATACCATCTAGGAAAACTTGTTTTATGTCCCAGGAGTGAAATAACCACATCCATCTGGACGGAACTTCTTCTTCGTATAATGACTCCGCAATTTGAACGGCAACTCGATCATCGCCAAAAGGCTTGCCGTCGTGATCAACCACGACAGCCGGATTCACATTTTGGCATAATGCTTTGGCAACATCCACACCCTCATTGTTGCGTAGAGTGTCTGCTTTGAAGTACCATTTTGAGCGAGGAATCCCGTCGCAAACAGCGACATCAGGAGCTAATATAGGTACAGGCTTGGCAAATTCTTCAGGCCCATGCGTATCCATTCTGCAAGAAGATCAACCCCAATCAATACATGTATTTGAAAAAAATAGTGCGGAAACCTCACTGATACGAAGAAATTCAAATCCCACACGACGTAATTGACATATCACTGAAAACACTCTAACAGCTATCATGGAGTCAACGATACTATATAATCCCCTAATGTATTGACGATAGAGAAGATTCGATTTTAGATTTCACCAAATAATAAAAACATGATCAGGGGTCTGCCACCCACAACATGGAAGGGTATCGTCGACCCGACAATAACTTGGTCTCCAAGCTATCGTCGACCCGATGATAACTTTGTGTGTTCCATCAATTCTATTGAACGCAAATAGTTATCGTCGACACGACGATAACTCTGAGGCCGTCGACCATTTTATGATGCCCAACACGTTATCGTTGGGTCGACGATAACTTTGAATCTATCGTAAGCATGATGACAAGCTCAAGGTTATCGTCGACCCGACGATAACTTGTTGCACACCATTTAAATGACTGTGACATGAGAGTTATCGTCGATCCGACGATAACATTGACCTTCCTATCGAATATGTATCACGCTCAATGCTATCGTCGGATCGACGATAACTCCCATGTCACAGTCAATATGAAGATTCGCTCAATGTTATCGTCGACCCAACGATAACTCTGAGCGTGTCGTCATCGTGAGGGTGAGCTCTATGTTATCGTCGACCCGACGATAACTTTGAGCGAATCTTCATATGGACTGTGACCTTTGAGTTATCGTCGACCTGACGATACCACGCATAAAATTTAGAATACGTTCCGCCATTTCCGGCATGAATATCGGACCGTGGAGAATTCACTAATTTGTTGTTCGCCATCGGATACTCTGACTGAATACTCCAACCATTGTAGTATAGTTTTTACATAAATCATTTCTTCAAACTCCCAGGAAGTTCTCTCATGGAAGACTCAAAAGGTTTCAAGTTGTGGCTAAAGCTATACATAATTAAATTAAGACTATGCAAAGTTAAATGGTATCAATTTGACATTTAGACAATTTAATTTCACTATTACTCCAACCATAAAATGAGTTGACAATTAATTGCTTACAAACTTAATGCGACTAGAGTACTAGCCACCTATGAAAACAAATGGATAAGCAATTCCTAAACCACGACACACTACTATGTACAAGGCAATATTCATTAAAATGACACAAAATGGTCATTTTGAGACTCCCATCCCTCTATTGTGGGCTTATTTCCAAAGATAGTTGTTGAAGCCAAAGATAAATAAAGGCCGAATGAGATTGATTGATGAAATAAGAGAAGGTGTAGTTACTTTGAGCTTATTGCAATCAAGGATAAACAAATAAATTTAATGTTCATTAAATTGAGACAAATTGCATATTTTGAGACTTTCACACATCAAACCACATCAAATCTAGTCATGGATGGGTAAGAGAAGTGGGCGTTCAAAAACAAGAACGAATAAAAACAAAGAGGGCGCCACAATTAAACACATTTGTGGAAATGAGAAGTCCGCACGTATTATTTAATATATGGCAACGTGGGAATGTACAAAACCGTGCTCATGTACACAAGTATAACGTGTGCTCGAGTATACAAGTATGACTAGTAGTAGATCATGATACAGTTATAGACATGAGATATTCGAATATTCCCTTGGCAGTAAAGGTTTCCAAGAACAACAGAGGGTAGTACACAAGAACAACCATACGCTATGAGGATAACAAATGTTTAAGGGATTTTATAAAGAATGCTAATATCTATAGTAACACAACAGTAAGTGACGCACTACTACTACTACGCGGAACACATGACCCACTTATCTAGCCATTGTGGCCTGTACTATGACGACTCTTCGCAGCCTCCAACGCTTTCACCTTTAACAGGCCTCGAAGGATATCGTTGCGTCGAGAAAGCTTCGGGGATCCACTTCGGGAAGGCATTGCACCGGGAAGGTTCAGCAAGCGAGCCAAGTTTACATCAGAATGGCCCCTGAAAGGGCGCGGTGGAATCTCGGAAGTTGAGAGTGATCTGGTAGGCCGAGGAGCCTTCACTCGGTTCGTGGAGCGAAGGTTCGGGCACGCGACGCCCATGGATCTTGAGTCCTCGGGCCGACGATCATCACGCACAATTCGACGACCGGGGACCGGACCCGCTGAGCCGGAAGAGCCGCCCCTCCGAGGCGGAGCCGGGCTAAGCAAATTATCTTCGATCCGAGGAAACTGAGCAGGTTTCAAGGAACGCAAAGGGGCCGGGCGCTTGCGACCCCCGCCCGATGGGGCCGGATGCGCTTCTGCAGGTGCAGAAGAACGCACCGGCGAAGCACCGCCATCCTCGACGCGAGGAATCACAGCGTCATCGCCACAGTCTCCGTACAATTTCCTCTGCGGGGTGGACTTGGTACGCGGAGTTGGCGAATGAGAGCGATCTCGGACCGGCGTGGAGGTTGAACGCTTCAGCGGCGAAGGGGAGCAGACGGGGGTCTTAGCGGAACCTCGACTGGGAGGGCTATCGACGACGCCATCATCCACACTCCCCTTGGAGAAATCGATAGCGGCAGATGCAGCGTCCGTGGCCGAGCAGAGGACGTAGGGCTTTGAATACCCGGAGGGACCGCAGCTACCTCCAGCAGACTCCGAGGCGGGGGCGTCAGAACCCGACAGCAGACTCCTTGTCAGGGGCTGCGCGGCGGGCAGCGAGTACACCGGGAAAACGCCAACCTGAGAACCAAACAGGATTAGAAACGAGGCATGAAACGAACCAATACAACGACAGGTGGTCCCACACCCGATCCGCGATGCAAGGATCTAGAGCAGCGGACATGACCAGAAGAGAATCTAACATACAAGCCTAGCTCCCGAGAACACACGGAGCATTTACAAATTCCGATATACACATTTAATGATACAAAAAGTGGAAGTATAGAATTAATAATACAAAATGAAATTACAGTTCGACACTCAGACAACGTCACTTTCAAAAACTACGGCGGCCCGGAACTAACGAATCCCCGGAAAATCGTGAGAACAGCCGTAGGCGGCGCTGGACAGTGCGAGCCCACGAGCGATATGGGAATAGAGCGGATCGGACGGCTGCAGGGGACCACGCCCGATCCGATTTCGCTCGACATACTGTCGGAGATGGCCCGGAGCACAAGAAGAGTGCAGCTGACGAAGCCACGGAGCGAGGGTCCCCATGAGGACGTCGTCACGACGCTGTGAACGAGACCAGGACTCTAGGAATATGGCGTTACCGGTCTCATTGCACACACTCTTCTTGGGGGAATCGTCTATGAGAAGGGTGTTGTCCTTGTGGAAGGAGGCAGCCCCACTGGAATTGGAGAACACCCGTTTGGCGAGGTCCTTGAAGAAGATCTCCTTGGTGCCAGACAGATCCATAAGGTACCTCCCGCGAGAGATTTGAACCTTGGTGCAGAACTCCTGCCCCATGATCTCGAAGGGTTGATTGACGCCCTCGAAGAGGAAGCCTGCGATGAGCTCGACGGTGGACCTCCTCATCGAGCTCCAGACGACGACACGATCGGCGACCTCAGCGACCACGGCGAGGAAATCGGCCAGACGAGGACGATTGTAGACGTGCTTAGGTCCAAGCAAGGTGGGATTCGAAGAGGAGAAGGCGTGCCAGTCGACAGGGTTGACCCATGCATTCTTTGGGAGTTGGGACTTATCGACGCACTGGCAGAGAATGCCGTTCAAGTCAAGCACGAGATTCAACCACTTGCCCCGCGGCTGGGACTCTAAAGACGAAACAGTCCGTGGCAGAGCGACTTCGCTAGACGGCGACACGACCTGATCAAAGCAAACACAGAACAAGTGGAGTTACCTGATCGAACGCAGAAGCAGAAACAGGAGTGCCAGAGAGTGGGGTAAAGCATTTCATCCCACTAAGTGACTGTAGGACACCTCCAACAAGTGATGGTTTCAGGGGCAGCGGACGGTGCACACTTCTAAGCAATTTCGGCTGGGACGAAAAGACATGGACAATGGAAAGACATTAGGCAAGGATTTGCAAAAATGTAGTGCCTTATATATTAAATTTACATAGTGAATAATATACAATCATCCGGTCGTTTAAAATCTCGCCCAGGGGGCAGCTATGCACGCATCCAAAAACTACATCCGAAATCCGTGAATCTACACTATTCTACAGGAGGCTGTCACAGCGGGGTGGGTCGACAACGCCACACAATCACAGACGAGGCACCCCCTCCTGTCAACCAGAATGAATAGAAATAAGAGTCTACGTACAGGAAATGACAGATTGATGGAGGCAACAAAACACTTCCATCAAGCGACATCCTGGCGACTCATAAATATTCATAAGGGTCAGAATGGTCAGGAGAGTGTACCTGAACTGCTTGATCAGGTGGTGCGCTGTCGACGATATCATCCGCGGGAACGTCCGGTGCCAATTCATGCTGCTCCTGAAGTGGCTCATCTTCGTAGTCCACCAGCTCTTTGTTCTCGGTCTCAAGGGGACAGTGTTCGTCTGCTGCGAAGACGGGAGGGGGAGTTGAGTGAACAACATCACAAAGAGCCTCGGTCTCAGGTGGAGGAGCGGGGCAGGCCTCCTCTGGGATTGGAGGAGGATGCCCAGAATTATCCTCGCCTCGAGGATGTTGCTGCTCGTCTTGCGGCTGAGCGTTGGGGCAGGAGGACTGGGGGGCTTCCGCCTGACCTTGGTCTTCAAGGTCCCGAGGGGGAGCGGTATCAGGAGAAGCAGGACGGGGCGCATCACATGCCATCGCAGCAGGAGCAACGGAGGAGTGAGACATATCCTCGGATCGAGGATCCTCAGGCGCATCGTAGCTGGGAAGGTGCAGGCCCGACCCCTCAGAAGTGGCCATGAGGGCCGCTGCCGCATTGGAAGGTTCAACAACTGGAGCAGATGAACCCGTTAGCATGGCCCTCAACTCCGCCATGTCCCTTAAGGATTTCTCTTGAGATTCTCTCAACCGCTGAATCTCAGCAAGTAGTGCGTCCTCCACCTCCTTCTTGTGCTTCCTCTTCTGCTCCTTCTCTTCCCAGAACATGACCTCGTTCGCACGGCACTTGTTGAGGATATTATCTTTATCGCAGGAGGACGCATCCTCACCGTCACGTATCGCACGCAACTCCTTGAGTTTTAATGCGACACCCTCGTTTGTTTTGAGGGACGGAGGGGGGGTGATACTCGCGGGTTTTGTCGCGGGAGTAGATGCGGCTACTGTCGCGGGATTGTCTTCGGTGTCGCTGAGCTTGAGGATTTCAGCGGTAACAGGTATGGCAGTGACGCCCTTTCCCTTATCACGCACCCGTCGAGGAGGAAGAACGTCTGAACTGGACGGCGCGACTGGTTTCTGCGACTCATTAGGAGGGGACGGATTTGGAGAACCCTGGACGGGGCGGCTATCCTCGACTCGAGGATCCGGTGGCACAACTGATATCTGCATCTCCTCAAGAGGAGGAGGAGGTGAACCCTGGACGGGGCGGCTTTCCTCGACTCGAGGATCCAGTGGTGCAACTGATATCAGCATCTCCTCAGGAGGAGGACGAGGAGGAGGTGAACCCTGGACGGGACGGCTATCCTCGACTCGAGGATCCGGCGGCGCAGATTGGCCAAGTGCTGGAGTCTCCGGATCACGATAGTCCGAATCGTCAGAATCATCCGACAAATCATCGCTCGACAAGCTTAACGAATCATCTGCTCCAATGTCTTGGGGTTCAGGAAGCTGAGACCCGTACTGGTCATAGTGCTCCTCTCCCTCCTCGCCACGATCCTCCGCACTACGGTCCTCCTCCTCACGCTCGTCCTCCTCCGAAAGGGGTTCCACATCCCTATGTGCCTCTCCAGAGGGAGTTGCCTCAGCGTCGTTCGTGCGCAGGATTACAGGATTAATGTAATTACCCATGTACGGGGAATTCCCGAAGAGGAAATCCTTCATGTTGAGGCTATCTGCCTTCTTCCCCAGCCTCTCGAGCTTCTTTATCCCCACATTGCTGGCGATCCCGTAGTAGTTCAACCCGTACATCTGCATCAGCAAGCGGACGTGCAAGATTCAGTAAGAGCAGCAGAGACCCCTAACTAGGTGAGCTTCGGCCAATTATCCTCGAGTCGAAGATAGAGGAGAAGTGAAAATCACCAAGGTTAGTGGGGAATACTACACATACAAAATGACAAGGACACACCAGAAGCCACAGAATGACAGCAGCAAATGAAGACAGTGACTATCTTCGATTCGAAGATAACAGTAGTCCACAAACTGCGCCGCAAATGGAATGGGAAGTATACCTTTGCAGCCAGCATGCATTTGGCACCCGTGTAGATGCCGAAAAAGTTCTCCCCCGGAGTTGCAAAGTTCTGGAGGACCTCCAAGTAGAACTCCATCCGCAGCTCGCTGGAGTAAAATCTCCACTTCGCCTCGTGGTTCTTCGAGGGATCATTGTAGTATGAGATGGGGCTGGCGGAGTACTCTTTCTTGACAAGTCCAGGAATGTATTCCGGGACACCCCGCTTGAACATGAAGTGCAGCATGACGTCGGAGGCTGTTTGCCGATTGGAAACGTCATTGAGCCGTTCTGCCTTGCACGGCTTGCAGACGGACGACTCGTATTCGTAGTCAGGGAAGTACATCTTGATGAACGTAGACGCCGTTGCGTCATCAAGAGTAGACGCCGTTATCCAGAGCCACACTTTGGGCTGTGTCATAGGCGGGTCCTTGAGCTCAAGGAGCTTCGTGAGGAAAGGGAAAAGCGGAGCCGGAGCGGTAGGGTTCTCGGATGCTTTGTGCTTCGGAGCCTCCCGGAGATCCGCAATCCCGAAGCTCATGCCGTTGCGAGGGTTCTACTTCCACTTCGAATTCATGATGAACGCCATGGACGGTCCGTCATGGGCCCGAAGCTGAATCCTGCCTGCATGCTCTTGGAAGCGGCACTTGTGCGACATGAACGACTTGAACATGTCATTGAGCTCTTGGAATTTCTCCGTCATGTCGCTCAGTCGCTTGTTCATGGCCTCGTTGGTCAGGCGCCTCTTAAAGAAGTCTCCCGACGGAGTGGAGAGGAGGAAGTCAAACGTCGCCGTGGAGAACCGGTAAGTCTTCTTCCAGGACTTCCAGCTCGCCTTGTCCACAGACCCGTCGGGTTTAAAGAAATTGAGGGTCTTGTTGATATTCATCAACTCCTCAAGAATGATCTTCTTGCGCTTGCGGCGCTCCACCCAATCAGTCCCGCTGTAGTGACCCACGACGTATGATCTCGTCTTCATTACTCATACCTTGGGGTATGGCAGCGTCCTGTTTGGGGTCCTCCCGAGGAGATGTTGCACGTAGGCCTTTAGGTCCTCATCCGTTAAATGGCCCATGCGCTTGAAGAATTCACGCTGCAGCGTGAACCTTTTCTTGACGCCCTTGGCTTCTCTGTAGGGCTGGAGCGTCTCGGGATTTATCAGGTCCCCGTTGGAGTATTTGGTCAGGAACTCCTCCCACATGGCGTAGTGGTCTTCTGGGAGCGTGATCACCTTGATCTCATACTTGAGGTCAGCGGCCCCCTTCACAATACTTCCTTCTTTGTCTGGGTTGATACTCTGGAACCGGCCAACGATCAAGGTGGTGAATGTCTGCAACCAAACGAATAACGAAACAGTTGTTAGAGACAGACAACTCCCGGGGGGAACTGGCGTGATTATCTTCGAGGCGAAGATATTGACTGCAGTACCTATAGAAAAGGGAAGGACTTAGTATGACATTCCACATTTGCATTGCTATTAGCATAGCTAAGTGTCTAATCTACAGAAATGTACATGGTGTCGTTGAGATGAAGTTGTGGGTTGAGCGAGAGCCCGTATCTTCGAGTCGAGGATATATGCACAGAAAAGGGGGACTTACGTGGTACTTCGACTGAGATAACACCGCACCGTTATGTCTCGTTGCTGCCTCCGTAGCAATGTTGGTGGGCCTCCCGCAGTGGAGCCAGATGTTGCAACCGCTGATGATCTGGTTACCCCATGTTGGCTGCGCGTGGTTCAGGTGGTTTGTGGAGTTGTAGAACTTGGAGATGTTGTGCAGTTGGACAGTGTCCAAAGTCCACACAATATATGCGTTCCACGTCCTCAACTCATTCCGTCGAGTCTCCCCGCATCCCTCACGCTGAAATTCTTTTGATGCGGTGATGCTGTGTTGACCGTTTATAATCATAAAGCGGCCATTTTCGATATCCTCCCATTTCTTTGGTTTACTCTTCAGCAGTTTGAAGTTCTCGTCAACAGGAGTGAGGCAGATGGTTTGTTGCTGTCTGATGTCTGCAAGCTGAACGAGCTCCCTCTTGCAGTCCTCCACAATTTCCTTCTCTAGCTTTCTGATGACATACTCGTCATTGGCAAGAAAGCATTGGTCGATGGAGACCTTGTACGATAATTCATCAAACACATAGCAGGCCTTGTGTTTGTCCCAGAAATCTTTTCTCATTTCATCGAACTTCAGGTACTCAGGCACGGGGTCTGCACTCTGGTTGTGTCTCCCCTGCACCGTCGTCAATGCTGATCCTGAGCTCCCGGCGGTTGACGGTCTTGCGGCAGGCGTTGATTTTCTCCGCTTCCTACTTGATTCACCTGCTGCTGCGGTGCCGGGAGTCGACACTCGGGGGTTCGAACGGGCTCTCTTGCCGGCTCTTCCTCTACTGTTTGCTCGAGGTGTTCCCGACTGGGAACGGTTGGCGTCAGCTGCATCTGGCTAGCGGAGTCGCCTGGTTTGGATTGCTGAGGAGGCCGGGATGCAGTTCTGCAGTGCGTACCTGTCCAGTGCCTGAAAGACGTGGCCGAGCTTGCGAACTAGGGCCTCGACCGTTGCGCACTGCCATGGGAGGTAATTAGTCCTGAACGGGTCTGCGAACTCTGGCGTGGAGAAGTCTTGCAGAGAATCCATGAGCACATCCATGTCGAATTTTGCTCCCCGGTCGTGCACTTTGATGACCAGGGAATGGGTGTGTTGCTGAGCACGGCCCATATCGTCGACTGCCTGGAGGGCTATGACAATGTAGTCCTTGTGGTGCTGCTCGATGAACGTGACCTCGTTGTTGTTCCATACGAGGAAGTTCGGACTGTTGTGCTCACGGTGCCTGAGATACACATAATTCTCGAACCGGCTGAACCCAAATGTCCAGGCTGCAACGCACTCTTTGAACTGCCACAGGGATCCATAGTTGGACGGCATGTCGTAGATGAATGGGGTGTCTCCCAGTGGATTCTGGAATGGCTCCATGAATGGTGTTGTGGACGAGTAGTCGTAGTTCTCTCACTCAGCCATTTCAACAGACCTGCACAGGACATCGTAGCAGCTTGACTGTTAGAGAGTCTGCAATACTCAGGTATCTTCGAGTCGAGGATACATGGGATTATCACATGAATTCGACTTGCTATCTTCTATTGCTTTGGTCCGTGTACATCTTCGATGGATTCATCGCTCTATGGGGCACTATGGCTAATGAAGATTTGTCTGGAGAATTTAGGAGGATGAATGAGCCCCTCAAGTACTACTGGCGCGGGGTGAAATCTGCTCTAACCACGCCAGTTCCGGCGCGGGAGACTTTGCAGAATGGATTTTGGCCATCTTCGAGATTCGCACCCGAAATAGAGGACCAATTTCTGGACAATGGGACAATCCGTGAGGAGTTTGCTGAGGATGCTCCCTTCATTGGTCGTAGGCGTGACCGTCCAGCCCCTTCATTTCGCGTTAGTCGTGATGTGTACGCTGGCTATTTCCTCGCAGTGCGCCCTGCTGATGATGACCGCCGACCATTTTGGCTGGCTAAGGCCTTGACGAATCCCAGTCCAGATCCTGGACATGTGAATTTAATTCAGATGCAGTATTGGACACCTGCTTCACGGCAACACATTGATATGGACACTTATTGCGGTTGGGATACAAAAGAGGGGAATTCTTGGCGCGAGGATAGATGTTTCCAACCAAATTGGTCCCATACAGATTGTATCATGACAGCGTGAAAGCCGCGTACAAGAAAAGAGACTTCCGATCCAAGGATTAAAATTCCTCAAACACAAATCAACATCATCAAAGCATCTATAGACTCCTATGTATCAGATTCCATGAATGAGGCATCACCGCCTCGTGAATGATTTGTATCTAGGCGTATGTTTAGTAGGGATTTGTAGTGATTCATGTAGTGTGTGGATCTAGATGTAAACGGGTTTGTAGTATTACAATGGCGATGTCGTTATTGTAGAACATTCTATTACATTTATTGAAATTTACCGAGGTGCCTATGCACAATGGATTTCGAATTTTGTATATTGGTATTGCTATTACATTGCATGTATGAATGGTAGGACCATTTTTTTCATTGATAGCTCAATTGATTTAGGACCTCAATGGAAAGTGTCATTCCATTTGATTAAGTCTTTGTTGGTTGGGACAAGAATATTATAATTGCCTTAGTACAGCTTTGTACCAGCATTGAGGATGGTTGTGTAGCCTTAATCGTTGGGTCAGCAGTCCCAATGTTGAGCAGAGAAATGCAACATAGATGTCTGGACTTCAACAATATTAAATGACTACTCTTAATTGTATAGATGAATATGAGTGATCCAACGTAGTTAAGTCTCAATTTAATGAATTGCCTCAATATAATGAACGCTTATTATCTTCCACACTTGGGGTCATAATTAAAATGAGACTGCAAATTGTGTCATTTTAATGAATATTGCCTTGTACCAAATTAACAAAAAGTTGGCTTGCAACCTGCAAGCTAATACTATAAACTGATTACACTTGTGAGACGACAAATCCATTGGAACAACTTATCACAACATGTGGCACCAATCGTGCACAAGATTTTTTGATAACTTTAAAATATATTTGTATATTGATAAAAATTGTGTGAATTACAACAACTTGACTAAAGCAAACTATGACTATTGATTATACAATGTACAAGAGTGAGTAAGAAAATAGAATACAAGTGGTCTAATAGCTAGCATTGGGAATTGAAGAGTCGCTTAACTTCTACTAGAAGTTCAACTTATCTACTTATCCTACTTCATATCCTAGCCAATTAGACTACTTGGTATCTAATTTGCAAATAGTCCTTTTGTATCAATTATCAACTAATTTATCATGGTCAAGTAGAAATACAGTCTATTAGTTACCCCTATTTACACTAGAAAGAGCAAATAGACAAAAATAAATAATACACATGACTACAACCATCGACTCCGATGATTCACAGAGTTGTACCTGCAATCTCAAACATCAATTGATATACATGCGATGTTTGCAAGAATGGCACTAGCACCTATATAGAGAAAAACCCAAAGGATTCCAAATCTTATCAGGAATATCGATGAATTCAGTCGCTCCTTCCGAAAAACCCAGTGTTGTGTACAAGCAGGACCCAAAACCTTGGCGGAAAACAGAACAAGGTAGCACCGTGCGGGTCTGCAACGAGCAATGGAGAGACAAGAAGGAACTAGCAGCGCGACTGTGCACGAAGAAGAGAATGTCCACGTCGAGATGAAGTGAGACCAAGCATACCCTTCCGCGAAGATTGGGCGGCAAAAGAAATGGGGCGGGAATTCTCAATTTCAAATGTTTCGAAATCCACGCCGCCTTCCAACATTTAATGCTCGCATTTCCTGCCAAGGTTGGAGCGCCGATTTATTTGTCACTTTTTGACAGATTCATGATCGAAAGATGCGGATGCAATAAAGCAGACCGAAAAGGCCTCGTCCGGGTATAGTTAGATTCGACAACTGTACTGCTTTTCGTCTCGGGAATTACGCTTGTGGCTGGATTCTGCATGGGATTCCGTTTATTTTATTCACTATTAAAAGCCTCGATTCCATAATTTCCTTATCCTTCTCAGCATCCATTCGTTAGAGTCTAGGGCAGAGGGCATCGAGTTAGGTTTTAGGGGTCAGAATTGAAGAGAGGAAACGGATACTTATTACTATTTCGGAGATTTGTCTAGAGTCCATTACTGTTTTTTAGGGTTTAGGGTTTAGGGTTTAGGATTTATGATTGAACATAGAGGTAGGGTATATCATCGCGGTAGTGATATTAAAAATGCGTTTACGCTTGAGATATATTTATAAATCACTATCTAATATAGCACACATGCATTATATCGACATATTTGGAAAGCCGATATTCACATAGGCCATTGATGAACCTCTTCACTTTTATTTCTGAAATTTTAACTCCTAAAAGCCCAAGGGGTATTGGACAAAACATAGGTGATTGTGTTATAATATGTGCCTTCTATATGTCTAATGAAGTTTGGTTCAATAGACAAAATGTAGAGCAAGTCTCTACATATTATCCGTACAATCAAACTTCTAAATGTAACTTTAGATAGTTTCTTCAAGAGTTTAGAAGAATTAACCTTTGAAAATTTGTATAAATTCTAATTTTCACTTTTAGAGTTTAGAATTTAGCATAAATTGTTACATTTGGTTTGTCTACTGTAAACCTCAAAAAGGCAAAATAAATGATGGAAGGATGATCAGTACTTTCCCCAAAGATCAATTTGTGTAACACTAAAACAATGTTGAAGTAACATTTTGAAAAATTCTCCCGAGTAGAGCTTAACTCTTAATGATTGACATAATTTAAATTCGGTTGGAAAGTAGATTTGTTTTAATATTTTAAAATAATTTCACTTACAAATTTTTTTTCAAAAAAGAATTCCTGGTACCTCGTTAGATTTGGACAGCGACCAAAATTGGTTATTATGGCGTTTTTAGGTTTTAATAAAACTCTATTTAAATTTGAAGTCATGCATCCTTATAAATTTCATTTTTGAGTGGGCATTATACAGTTAAAAAAGCATATCTTCCAATGAATCCAATGATCCAATATTCCAATCTTATCAAGGGTTTAACCGGCACTTATTTCTGTAGACTATATTTACATTCATACCGAAAGTTACTAATACTGGTTTTCGGAATTTCAATAGAAACAGTTGTTAGGATAAACTATACGATTTATTTAGAAATATACTTTTCAATTTTTTTTGTATAATCATCTTTTTCAAATTTTAATAGAGTTTTGGGTATTTCCACCGTAAGGTATTTCTACTTTTAGTAACTTTACTCTTAAGGTATTTCCAACGTAAAATACTAAAAAATTTCTTATTGAAGTTCACAATAGATAGCCGAACTATACATAATGAAACTAAATTCTGAAGTCTAAAATTAAAATTATAAATTATACAAATTTTTAACGGTTATCGCTTTTAACTTTATATCAAATTCATCCATAGTTGTTTTAGGAAGTATAACCGTGCAAATAATTTGTAAATATGTTACTCTGGGTACATTCACAGTAACACGACCCAACCCCGCCCTGTTATAACGACTCTTGATGAGTGCTTAGAAAATAATATCTTCAATTTTTGTAGATATTAGAAAAATTTAAGGACATTTTGCGACATATTTTGAACATTTTAGCACATTTTAGTCGTTATTAACGACTGGTTACGACCATATTTTAGTCGTTTTGGAGTACCAATAACTTCCCAAACATTGTCAAACTTTAGTATATTGTATAATGACATATATTATATGTAGTTACTAATTTATATTGCATTATAAATTCATATGATAAGATTATTGCTTAACAATCCGTTAAATTAATCACTGGTTACAGTTTCCTTGGGTTGTGTTACTGTGAATGTACCCCTCTACATTTTGTCTATCGGAAAAAACTTCATCAAACATATTGAAGGCACATATTATACAACACATCTATAATTTATCCAATACCCCTCAGGGTTTTACTGAGGGTTATTAAGGTGATAGTACATTACAAAAATATAAAGTGGAAAGTACTTCTTCTAGTTTTTGAATTGTTTATGGCCTAAGTACGCAGTCACTTTTGATTCATGAAAGGTTTGCGTAGGGCATGGAGTGTATAGAAGTTGTATTAAAATAATATATTAATAACTTTAATATGCTTATAACTTTGAAAATTTGTTTTAATATGTCACAAAACATTATTAATGTGTTGAATTGGTAATTTCTGATATCTTTTCTATTTTTTCGAAATGGTGACCACTCAAGTGTTATCACTATTTAAAATATATTTATTTGGTTGATAATTATTAAAATAACATAAAAGAATTCCGTCTTAAATTTGGTTATCTTACTATCTATAATAAAATATGATAGGCATTGAATCGTTTGCTAGAAAAGGATTTGAGGCCAAAACTCAATCTATTGATTTCTATGAATGGATGTTCCGTCGCACCAGGTTTCATTCATTATTTTGCAATCAAGTGTCTCAATCCATGCATGTTTCTTAATAAAGAATGTGTAACATTAATGTAATTTACAATTAGATATTGACAACTTCTAATATTTTAGGCTAGTAACTCATGCAATACAATCAAGACGGTGAATTATAGAATGATGATTATTTCATTTGTCAATCATTCAATTCGCAGGAAATCAATGAAAAATGCTTATTAAAATTAATGCAGAAGTTGTAAATATTTTGAATAAGACTAGGGTACATTCACAGTAACACGACCCAACCCCGCCCAGTTATAATGACTCTTGATGAGTGCTTAGAAAATAATATCTTCAATTTTTGTAGATATTAGAAAAATTTAAGGACATTTTGCAACATATTTTGAACATTTTAGCACATTTTAGTCGTTATTAACGACTGGTTACGACCATATTTTAGTCGTTTTGGAGTACCAATAACTTCCCAAACATTGTCAAACTTTAGTATATTGTATAATGACATATATTATATGTAGTTACTAATTTATATTGCATTATCAATTCATATGATAAGATTATTGCTTCACAATTCGTTAAATTAATCACTGGTTACAGTTTCCTTGGGTCGTGTTACTGTGAATGTACTCACTAAATACATGCAATTGTGCCTGCAAGTTCAGGAATATTTCAAGTGGTTTGGATATTTTTACGTAAGAAAATCATTAACAAAATTCACCGATCCGTTGCTATACTTAAAAGAACTCAACTCATAAATGTCATAGAATTTGCATCCAAAAGCATGAAAAAAATAAGTGAACAACTTGTAAATACATTTTTGATGTCAAATCCATTTTTGCATGCAAGTGGTTTGGGTATTTTTACGTAAAAATATTTATATCAATTATTGAAAGTTCACTGGTACATTGCCTCATAAAATTATTGCCATGGAAAATTAGAGATTCAAAATGAATCTCATTTAAATAATAGTTGTACAACTAAAATATATTAAGTTAATTCGACATGTGTGTCTTATACCATGGGAAGTTGATACTATTAGCAAGTCATAGTGGTAAGGAGTGAATCCGTAAAGACTGGCCATCTTTAAGGAAATTGTTCTTTAATCACTTTACTTTTGATTGGTATTACAGATTCTTGCAGGGGTATAATAGAAGCAATGTCGTTGTAGTGACTTAAGTGATGAAATACTTAAGAATAAAGAAATATCTTATATAAGGAATGCCTTAACGGAGCACGTGAAAGTATAAAGCTTAAAGTGAAAAGACTTCTATGAGATAAGTATTCTTACATATCTTCAAGTAGAAATGAATCGTGAGTTAGTATCAAGCAGTAAAGATTGATCTGTCTATTTGACTTACTTTGGCAACTATAAAAGGGTATTGCCCTTTGTCATGACTATTTGACCTTAGGATAGGACAAGACAGACGCATATTTAATTGACTGGAATTAGTTATAGGCAAGTGACGCCACCACATTCTAACATTAACCAAGTCTTATTAACATTGGGTGATTGAGTTGAATAATCTTTAAACTTATAAGTGACTTTAGTGAATTATCCATAAACGCTTTCATCTTTCCCCTTATAGAACTCTACCAGGAAAGTTAACTTAGTATGAAAAGCCTTGTTGAACTTTTCGATACTATAATTTCCAACCCGGACGAAAACCGGATCTAGTCGCAACCGGGTCAGTCAGTAGAAGAAGACCCGGTTCAGCAGGAAAGAGGAATTTAGCTGGTGATAGTAAGAGAGGGATCATCAGCCCGGGACCATCTCCGGAAACCTCCCACTTCACAGAATCTCCGCGGAACGATAACCCGGAAATCACCTCTATGAGCGTTCTTAATACGAAAAAGTGCGTTCTAGGGGAGTATCCGGTATCACGTGCTACGACAGTAGTATGAGATGGGGCTGGCGGAGTACCCTTTCTTGACAAGTCCTGGAATGTAGTCTGGGACACCTCGCTTGAACATGAAGTGCAGCTTGACGTCGGAGGCTCTCTGCCGATTTGACACGTCATTGAGCCGTTCTGCCTTGCACGGCTTGTAGACAGACAACTCGTATTCGTAGTCGGGGAAGTACATCTCGATGAACGTAGACGCTCTTGCGTCATCAAGAGTAGACTCCGTTATCCAGAGCCACACTTTGGGCTGTGTCATAGGCGGGTCCTTGAGCTCAAGGAGCTTCGTGAGGAAAGGGAAGAGCAGAGCCAGAGAGTTAGGGTCCTCGGATGGTTTGTGCTTCGGAGCCTTCCGGAGATCCGCAATCCCGAAGCTCATGCCGTTGCGAGGGTCGTACTTCCACTTTGAATTCATAATGAACGCCATCGACGGTCCGTCATGGCCCTAAAGATGAATCCTGCCTGCAGGGTCTTGCAAGCGGCACTTGTGCGACATGAACGACTTGAACATGTCATTGAGCTCTTGGAATTTCTCCGTCATGTCGCTCAGCCGCTTGTTCATGGCCTCGTTGGTCAGGCGCCTTTTAAAGAAGTCTCCCGACAGAGTGGAGAGGAGGAAGTCGAACGTCGCTGTGGATAACCGGTAAGTCTTCTTCCAGGCTTTCCAGCTCGCCTTGTCGACAGATCCGTCGGGTTTAAAGAAATTGAGGGTCTTGTTGATATTCATCAACTCCTCAAGAATGACCTTCTTGCGCTTGCGGCGCTCCACCCAGTCAGTCATGCTATAGTAACCCACGACGTATGATTTCGTCTTTCCCACATATACCTTGGGGTATAGCTGCATCCTGTTTGGGGTCCTCCCGAGCAGATGTTGCACGTAGGTCTTTAGGTCCTCATTCGTTAAATGGCCTATGCGCTTGAAGAATTCCTGCTGCAGCGTGAACCTTTTCTTGACGCCCTTGGCTTCTCTGTAGGGCTGAGCGTCTCGGGATTGATCAGGTCCCCGTTTGAGTATTTGGTCAGGAATTCCTCCCACATTGCGTAGTGGTCGTCTGGGAGCGTGATCACCTTGATCTCATACTTGAGGTCAGCGGCCCCTTTCACATTAATATTTCCTTCTTTGTCTGGGTTGATATTCTGGAACCGGCCGATGATGAAGGTGGTGAAAGTCTGCAACCAAACAAATAACGAATCAGTTGTTAGAGACAGACAATTGCCGGGGGAACTGGCGTTGATTATCTTCGAGTCGAAGATATTGACTGCAGTACCTATAGAAAAGGGAAGGACTTAGTATGACATTCCGCATTTGCATTGCTATTAGCATTCCTAAGTGTCTAATCTACATATATCTAGATGGGGTCGGAGAGATAAAGTCGCAGGTTGAGCGAGAGACTGTATCTTTGAGTCGAGGATAAATGTACAAAAATGGGTACTTACCGTGTACTTCGTCTGGGATACCTTCGCACCGTTTTGTCTCGTTGCTGCCTCCGTAGTGGAGTTGGTGGGCCTCCCGTAGTGGAACCAGATGTTGCGACCGCTGATGATCTGGTTATCCCATGTGGGCTGCGCGTGGTTCAGGTGGTTTGTGGAGTTGTAGAACTTGGAGATGTTGAAGAGTTGGACAATGTTCAAAGTCCACACAATATATGCATCCCACGTCCTCAACTCATTCCGTTGAGCCTCCCTGCATCCCTCACGCTGCAGTTCCTTAGAAGCGGTGATGCTTTGTTGACCGTTTATAATCATGAAGTGGCCATTTTTGATTTTTGTCATTCGCGTCAACAGGAGTGAGGCAGACGGTTTGTCGCTGTCTGATGTCTGCAAGTTGAACGAGCTCCTTCTTGCGGTTCTCCACAATTTCCTTTTCTAGCTTTCTAATGACGTACTCGTCATTGGCAAGAAAGCATTGGTCGATGGAAACCTTGTACGTTAATTCATCAAACACGTAGCACGCTTTGTGTTTGTCCCAGAAATCTTTTCTCATTTCATCGAACTTTTGGTACTCAGGCATGGGGTGTGCACTCTGGTTCTATCTCCCCTGCACCGTCGTCAATGCTGATCCTGAGCTACCGGCGGTTGACGGTCTTGCGGCAGGCGTTGATTTTCTCTGCTTCCTACTTGGTTCACCTGATGTTGTGGTGCCGGGAGTCGACACTCGGGGGTTCGAACGGGATCTCTTGCCGGCGCTTCCTCTACTATCTGCTCGAAGTGTTCCCGTTTGGGAACAGGTGGCGTCAGCTGCATCTAACTGGCGGAGACGCCTGGTTTGCATTGCTGAGGAAGCCAAGATGCAGTTCTGCAGTGCGTACTTGTCCAGTGCCTAAAAGACGTGGCCGAGCTTACGAACCAGGGCCTCGACTGTTGTGCACTGCCATGGGAATGGCCATATTCGCTAAAATGGGACTATTCCGGAGATTTGGGACCTTTTCAACCCCTCGAAGTTGCCATATCTAGTACTTTGAATTCTGATAACTTGGAGAATTTTTTACTACGATGCCGCTAATTATAGTTGCACTTGAACTTCCGTGAAGAATCTTGGATCCCTAAATTGTCCCCCGAGATAACAGCTACGCATTTCATTTACTTTCGGATTTCTTGTTTGCGCAGAATCCAACAATCCTCCTAAGTATGTTCGAACAGCTAGATGATGTTTTTGGTCGCTCTCTTTCATCGTGCACCTTCATTGAATGATTTATACTCTATTTGTACTATGTTTAGTAACACTCGTCCCAGACGCACGACAATCTTTGATTGCAATATGTAACGACGTTCATGGTCACCTACGTTGTGGTGTAGGGTACACGTGATTATGACTTTACATAGTGTATAATAATAACCTACAGAGTGGTTTAGGGTACACTATACACAGATAATGTCTACTTTTGGTTGCATATCTGCTCCAAATTAAATCCACCATTTTTTGCGAAATTTTAGTATTGATTATTGTATTCCATTCCCATTTTCACTTCATATACAATCATTGTATATACTACCTTCCGTTCTCATTTGTCTCTGCCTTATATTGGCTGGTCACAAATCATTCAAAACTATTCTGTTTTAAAATCCAACATATAAAGGTGATTTGAGTACAACACCTCTTAAGTTAAGTGCCGGGTTTGATTTAGAATATATTCCCCCAAGATTCCTTGAAACCGAGGGTGGCTCGTACGTTTTTCACATGCTCACCCCCTTCCCACAGCCACACCAAGTATTAATAATTCTCAACACCATAACACCGTGCAAACTCGGGGAAGTCACTCTTTGTATCCTTTGAGTATCACGTGTGAACAAAGGGTATTTAAAAGTACCCTAAAAATTAAAAATTATTTCTTACTATAGTTAGTAATATTTCAAAAATATGCTCATAGTTATATTCTTGTAATTAAGAAATATTTGGAAGTGACCTCCCCGAGCGTGCAAAAACAAAATAAAACATACATCCTCTTCATGTGTACATGATAATCCAACTACCATGGCATGAAGTAATGATTAATAGGTTAAGATTACATTTTAGCGCGTGACAATGTTCACGGCAAACGGACCATGACATATAATTTAGGAAATGAATCATACATTTTGTTAAGGGTTTGAGTTGTTTGGGTAACAATTACTCTTCACCCAATCTCCTACGCGTACACAAATTTTGTGCTTCTACGGGCTGGTGTTTCTGTGGTAAACAATCACCAAGAACTGAAGAGTATGTCTTGTGTTTCTAGAATGTGCGTCTGCCAATTGCTATTTTCAATTTTTTCCCTACATTCTTGAGTTCACTTCAATCTCCTACTCGACTTTGCATGCACAATCCATTTGTCATCTCATGAGACATGTCGAGTGAACTCATGATGATGACTCGCTGTCAGATACACACCTATTCAACTTCCGCCGTCTATGCAATTTGCCATCAGCAGAAATTTGAAGAACACGCTGCAAATTGCATAAAATTTGATCCATGTCAAGTTCCTACATTACATTACAGTTTAGGAATAGATTGAACATGGTAAGATGTAAATGATGAAACTCTGCCACAATACGCTTACCTCGCAAAGACGGTATTCATCCACACATGGTCTATTCTCCTGAAAATTTCCAAACCGGGTATGTTATCAAAACTTGGTATTGCCACACATTTACAATTAATGTTTATGTTCACCGAGTCTTCTAGCGGTCGTCTAATAATTTGTAAAAAATCGGTTTTCACATGGGCGCTTCCTTCCACCTGTGCTGATGAAAAAAAATAAAAAATTCTAGTGCCACGCTAGATTATGGTGGAAGGCGCCTAGTAAATACTTATATATCTACGACTGAAGTCTTCGTGGTGCCCGAATCTTCAACTTGATGCGCGCTACAAAGAAACTCAATTTTCCTGTACAGACCGGGCACCATTTCATTCAAAACTGACGCTCACATCCACTAATCACAAACAGCTTCAATGCAATAATACGACAGAAAACTAACCTTGTTTGTCCTCGCTGCTTCTATGGCTGCATGCTGCTCAATAACATCACATTCCTGCGATTACCAGTAAGCGTGGTCAGCATCTCACGACTTTCTTGAATATACCATAGAGCATCCAGCAGATCTTTTGAATCAAGGACGGAAATCTTTACCTGTGTGGCTGGGATAATGTTGTCTACGGGACCTTCAGATACCTCCGCCTCATGGTCCGAGACTTCTCTTGCTAATGCAATCGATGTGGTTTGATGGGTAATATGTGTGGAAGGGGAGTCTGTGAACTCATTCACACTAACTACCTGACTCATCCAAATTGCCTCCTCCAACTTCAATTCCCTCTGCCTTGCTTCCTCGCGGACCCTCTCCAACTCCATTCTCAATACCTTGTTCTGTGTTGCCAGCTCCCTGCTCGCCCATAGTGCCTCTCGATTCACGGCCAACTTCTTCTTCGAGATCTTCTGCAGTTGTAATCTCAACGCTCTTTGTGTAGAGACCTTCTGCTCTCCACCGTCTGCTGGCACGACGACGTTGGGACCATCTGACAAGTCGGACTCCCCTTCGGATGGGAAATCTAACAAGGATTCCCTATACGCATCATCATCTGATCCGCTGTCAATCTCAATGGGATTGTCCTTATTAGACGGCAGGGAGACCGTCACCTCCTCCTTCACAGTCCTCAGAGCTGGAATGGGTGGGACTTCAGGTGGAGGCACAGCAGATATCTCAGAAGTTGGACCCAGAACCGCAGCAAGCACAAGTCCCTCATCGTGGACAGCGTCGTTCTCGATGGTTACCAATGGGCAACTGACCACTGGCACTGGAGAGGGAGTGAAACCCAACAAATCTTCTGACTCAGCGGCCGTTGAAGAATTCGAGATTTCCATAGGGGCCACGCGTGCATCGTCCTCACCTTCCGATACCATTGAGCAATGGAGCGAATCAACGGCAACTGGGAGTTTGTCGGTATTGACAGTGCGCTCGTCGGTAGAAGGAAAACTCTCCTTGGGAACGGAAGCTTCCTCAGTGGTTGCCAGTGGGCAATTGACCACTGGCACCAGAGAGGGAGTGAACCCCAACATGTCTTCTGCCTCAAATGAAGGTGTTTCATTAATCTGCGCTGGGGCCATGCATGCCTCGTGCCCTCCAACTCGATGCAATACCACGAACTGTGGGTTTGAGTTCACCTCTGCCCTATCGCCCGCTGCTCCGGAATGACTTCCCAGTTCGTCCTCAATGTCTACCGGAGGCGCACTCTCATCATGACGGATTTCCAAATCATTGTATAGTTCATGGGCAGGGATACTGCCTTCACTGACCACGTTGCTGTCGACTCCAGTGGCCGCATGCACTGGCGACTTTTCTTGCTCAACAGTGACCAGTGGGCAATTCACTACTGGCAGTTGTGCATCACATGTGATCTCTTCACGCGCAGTTGGCGATAGTATGCGCACTCTGGAAGGAGAGGGTTCGGGTGTTAAGAGACCAGCACATTCCCCAAGAAGAGCCATTCCTTCGTTCAAATTCCTGGATTCAACAACCGGGCTCAAGGGTTGAGGCGATTCATGATTGCCTTCTGCTTGCCAAGGAGGGCTGCACGGAGTCAGAGGTACTGGAGTACAGTGCTCTACAGTCTGCGCTGGTGCATCCGTTGGAGGCAAAAAGTGATGCTCATTCTCTACGTCCATGTCATTGCCTGAAGCTGAGGCTTCCAGATCTGTTGCCGTGGTCTCGGGAGCGTCGTCCTCGTCCTCACCGCTCGCTGCATCTGAGCCGCTGACGTTATCAAAACCCTCTTCATCATCTCCCTGCAACGCACTTCCCGAAGGCTCATGTGCGTCGCTATCTTGGGATAGTAGAAACTGCCTGGGCTTGGGTTTTAGGGTAGAAGGAGGCCACTCCCCCTCGCTCCCTGCCCCTTCATCACTATGGTCACTGTCACGGACCTCGCCTGATTCTTCGCCGCTCGCGCCAGAGTCCACATTCAATGCGTCAGTGTGTGTCTTACCCCGGTCTGCAAAACTCTTGGACCATGATTCCCGGCGCCGGACACCCGAAGTTTCTGGTTCTTCATTTGGCGGAGTATGCTTCAATGGATACCACGTGCCGTCTTTCTGTGGCTCATCTAATGTGTCTATGGACGTCTCGTAGACGTGCTCGAACTTCTGAAGTTCGCAGCCGAGTTGGTGGCTGTTGACCATGATTTGGAAGTTATCCTCCGCTGTACCCACAGCAACGGGTTGGAGATCAAACATCTGCACAACGACTGATTAGGGTAGCAATTGTCAACAATGGTGAGATGTAGTGTCAGATAACAGTAGACGATGCCAGTGGTCAATTGACTACTGGCACAAGCAAACGAGCGTACCATGGCCGCGATCATGCACTTCAGCCCGGCAGCCACGCATAGCACAATTCGTGGGTTTTTGCTCTTGTGGTCAATGTGTGGAAGTTGCATAATGAATTGCATGTACACCTCCATCCTAAGTTCGTCTTCATGCATGTCGACCTCCCTTACAGATCCCATCCGCTTTGTCGACTCCGAAGAACGATTTTTTTTTTCTTCCAATTTATTGCGTTTGCCATCTCGGGATTCCAGAAGTACAAGATGCTAACACCTTTGCCTTTTTTCAAGATCCGGGGGGAGAAGAAATACGTCTCTGCTGACGCTGGCACGTATCGGCTCTGCATATGCGAATACCCTTTCAATTGCCCACTCAGTGCGTTAAGGGTCTCATTCTCATTTGTGCAATGGCAAATGACCAGCCAATGCGGTGGCCACCTGCCATAGCGGCTCCGTTGCAGCATCTTAGGAAGAATCGATTCGTAGCTACGATCAACACCCACATCGTCGCGCTCCAGTCATCGGTCGATTGCACGCATGTCCATTATGGCCCTATCGAAATGAAGATCTTCGGAATTAACAACGTACCATGATGAAGGGTCAGTTACATTTATTGTGGCGCCGGGTCCAAGAGCACCGGTTGGAAATTTCCCAAATCTTGAGAGTGTCCCGTCTGCCAGGACCTTGCTCAGTACCGGAGTTATGTTGGACTTCAACACATACTCCTTTTCCAGTATTCTCTCCATCTCCGCCAAGAATGCATCCGAGGGGGGCTCTTGTTCTCTTCTAGGAGTATCGCTTATTTTCAAGGACTTCAACAAAAACAGTTTTGTCGCCCGCCTGATGAGCTCGTCCATATGGGCTGAGTTGAACCCATGCTTGCGTTTGAATTCGACCCATGTCGCTCGATCTATGTCGTCGTTGACCCATAGTCTCTCGGGCGACTTCTTATTCAGCCACCGAACAACCGAATTCTTCACCTTCTTTCTATCCATCCAGTCCTTCAAGCTACAGCAGTGTTTGCTTCTGGGCCGAGTACTCCCCACATACACCTTGGGAACTTCGTTGGACTTCTTATCCAGCTCCCCTTTGGCTGTCAAGCCAGCGGTAATTTTCTGCACCAGCTCCAGGAGTGTTGGCACTCCTAAGCCACGCAGACACTTGAACGCGAATGCCTTCGTGAGTCTCCTGACCCACTTCTCCTTGCAGTCGTCCTTCATTTTATTCCCAGTGTCGGGGTTCACGAGGTCGCCTGTCTCGCACCACTGAAATGCGTTGGGGATGCCCCTGTACAAGTTGTCCGATCCACAAATGATCAAGAACTCACCCTGGTACTCCTTGGAGGTCTTGTTGGCATGATTGGGAGTCATAGCGTTTAAAGTCTCCACTGCTTTCTCTTGAAAATTCTGCAAAACGCCATCGTGCCAGTAGTCAATTGACCACTGGTTCAAGTGAGATGCAATCTGAATGCAAATTTGACATGAACAAACGGCACAAAGTCAGTATACAAATGTACAATCCATGGCCGCGCACCTTGCAGATCTTCCATTCCTGAGACCTTGGTTTGCCGGGGTTCTTTAGATCCGGTCTCCATTATTGATCCACAGATCTCGGCAATACTGCACGTGCAGAAGATACTCTGGCGAATCCCACTTGGATTGATTCGTGTTATTTGTGCGCCGTGACAGCTCTCACAGCAGCATCTTATCCTCGGTCCACACGAAGTCGCACTGCCAGGTCCTGAACTTCTCCTTGCGCTCGGGATCCACTTCTTCAAGTGTCAATTGTTTCTTTGCAGCCGCCACAGAATGTTGCCCATTGATAATGTAAAACTCTCCATTTTTATATTCTCAAAGTAGAATGGCTCTCTGTCTACCTTGGGCATGATTGTCAAGGTCTGCTTGGGCGGGTGTATCCCAGTCAAGTAAATCTCCAGCAGACTCTTGGCAAGTGATTCGTAGAATGGGCGGTACTTAAATTCTATTGGTGCATTGATCATCTGATCCACGTCGATCTCTTTCGTGAAGTCTTGCTCCCATATGTACATTAGCGCACTTCTGATCTTGAATTGCTTGAGCTCTTCTCAACAGTCGTCGTAGTCTATGTCCTTCCCCTCAGCCGACTTTACCGGGTGCTGATACCGACGTTCTTTCTTTCGTCTCTTGAGTGGGCTGGGTGCACCAGGTGTGGCCGATGCGTTTCCTTCCCTCTCCGTGTTCTCGACTGGTATCGTTCCTGCATCGTTCGGAACTAGGGTACTAGAGAACCTCACTGTGGACATCTGCTTTCGCTGGCGTTTTACTGGTCGAAATGATCCTACAACTATGTCTCCCTCGACGTTGCCAGTGGGCAATTGACTACGGGCGACGGAGCCAATTATTTTGGGGCTATCGTCACCCTCGCCGACTTCATGCACTTCCTCACCCTCCAAACTGACCACCATCGGCTGTTCGGAAGAATCTAACTCCACTACCTCGGCCTGTGCCTCTTGCACGTCCTTGGTTTTCACTGGTTGTTTGCCCTTCTTTGATTTGGCACGGCTAGGAGCAGGACTACATGACACTGGAGCGAGCTGTGGCCGTTTTTTGGAGCGGGTTTTCTCCTGTACCCCTTCAGTAGGGTTTTGCTGTAGTGTGACCTTATTCACCTTATTCAGAGTTCGCAGCACGGCCAACAGCACCCTAGTCAACTGCAAATTGTCTTCCGAGTTCAGGTATGTAATAGCCTTAGGAGTGAGAAGGGTTTCATCTCCTCCGCCTTAATGTCTCCCTCATGCTCAGTAAGGCTGGTTGTGAACGGTCTGGCTTGGAACAAATCCTCTCTTTCCGTGAAATACAGATTTGCCACCATCCCGGAGTTGTTTGCAACCCATAGAATCACGTATGGGTGGAAGTGTTTGACGTCGGTGACTACGAGGTTGGCCACGCACGAAAAAGCAGGAACCGTCGATGGAGCGATCGCACCATTCACATGCACCCTGAGACCAAATTTGAGGAGGTGTGTCTGCTTGACAACTTCGACGTACCATTGGCAAGGTGCGGTGAGGCTTCGCTTTGGCCAATATCTCTTTCATTCATTGGTCTCACCTCGCATGTTGGTATCCAAGATGGGCTCGAACACTTTCTTCAGTTGTCCAACATACGGGACATGAGCCACAGGGTCCGTTGTGTTTTTTCCCATGACCTGCAGATCCAAATGTGCGGGACTCATCAGACAGGCTACTGCATTTGACGAGTGGTTGTCAAACTGCATTCTGAATGCTAAAGCTTCAAAGCGAGAGCCTTCCTACTGTAATTCAACCACCATTCCAGTAGTCAATTGACCACTGGCAACCAGAATTTTGGCCCTCCTGCACGTACATTTCCACTGAATGCTATACTCGAGCTATACGGTTTCGTGTACATGCTCTCCTATTTAATGCAAATATAAATTGGAAAGAAATATTGCCATATGTAAAAGATTAACGCATTCAAACTGAACGACCACAGACGCTGCTGATCCGCTCACACCGCAAGTTCTCTACACGCAATTTCTAGATGGCTTATGTTTTTTCAGTAAAGCGAATTCATAAAAGTTCTTTCAATCTCCTAGTAAAGCCCTTGTATCCGTTCTTGGAAAAAAAAGAACATACCTCTTGATTTCAGAGCAAAGAAAACCCCGGCGTGAACTCTGTTTGGACCACGTCCACAAATGCGCAAACCCTCGTCCAAGACTTTGTAGCTGTGGTATCGTTATTGTAGATTAAAAAACATACCTCTTGATCTGAGGAGCAAACAATAACCCCGTGACTACTGTGCTTGTACCACGCTCAACAGTGCATAAACCTTAGCTGGGCCACGTCCAAAAGTATGCAGCAAGGAAGCATATATCTACTGGCAAAAAAAAAGACTCTGGCCTAAATTGGAAGTGCAAAATTGACCTGTGCTCCTTCTAGCGACTTGAGCGCAAAATCCGAGGGGGCTCCACAGCATGCAAACAATTGCAACAACCAGCGCAAAAATCAAAACCCTAAGCCCTGGCAGACTGCGGCGGATTCGAAGCGCACACCACCCGGGCTCCACAGCAGCGGATAAGAAGCGCACAGCACCTGGGACTACAGCACCTGAAGCGCACAGCACCTGCGCACAACACCATACTCACAACCTGACCCTCGGATTCGAAGCGCAGTATCCTAAGTTCGTCTTCAGAGCAGCGGAAGAAACGAAGTGGAATGATCTGCCTCCATCGCCACGGAGCTTCGACTGCGAGGGACGACGGGGTGTGAGTGAGGACGGGCCGGGAGTGAAGACGGGCTGGGAAGGGCGACGGGCAGGGCCAAAATTTTGGCTGGGCTGCCCTAGGTCGTTATGGTCTTGACAAGAAAAAATAAATAAAACACAACCTTGACAAGAAAAATAAATAAAAAAGGATTGAGTGCTTGATTCATGTAATCTCAAAACTTACCATTGAATATATAATATTTTAAAAAAAATGATTCATTCTAAATGTCGTAATCCCAAGAACAGACCGATGAATAGAAAAAATAAAAAGGATTGATTCAATACTTACGTAATCTCAAAAATTCACCATTCAATATTAAAAAAGAAAGAAAAAAGGATTGATTGTATACTTACGTAATCTCAAAAACACACCCATGAAATATGGAAAAGGATTGATTCTATACTTATGTAATCTTGAAAATTCACCCATGAACAGAAAAAATAAAAAAAGGATTGATTCTATACTTACGTACTCTCAAAAACACACGCATGAATAGAAAAAATAAAAAAGGGATTGACTCTATACTTATGTAATCTCAAAAACTCACCATTGAATATTAAAAAAGGATTGATTCAATACTTACGTAGTCTCAAAAACTCACCATTCAATATTAAAAAAAAAGAAAAAAGGATTGATTCTATACTTACGTAATCTCAAAAACACACCCATGAAATATGAAAAAGGATTGATTCTATACTTATGTAATCTCAAAAACTCACCATTGAATATTAAAAAAAAAGAAAAAAGGATTTATTCTATACTTACGTAATCTCAAAAACACCCATGAATAGAAAAAATTAAAAAAGGATTGATTCTATACTTACGTAATCTCAAAAACTCACCATTGAATATTAAAAAAGGATTGATTCTATACTTACGTAATCTCAAAAACTCACCGTTGAATATTAAAAAAAAAAAAAAGGGATTGATTCTATACTTACGTAATCTCAAAAACTCACCATTGAATATTAAAAAAAAGAAAAAAGGATTGATTCTATACTTACGTAATCTCAAAAACACACCCATGAATAGAAAAAATAAAAAAAGGATTGATTCTATACTTACGTAATCTAAAAAACACATCAAAAAAATAAATAAAATAAGTATGCTTATGTACTCATGAAACATCATGAGACATCGTGAATTACAAGACATTATGAAATAAGCCGTCATGAAATATGACATCATGAAATAAGCCGCCCTTATGATTTAGGAGACAAGATTCATAATGAATTGGCAAATCATGAATCCAACATGTTCAATCATTAGATTTTCAAATCCGGTGGAAATGAGTGTTCACCTTCATTACCTAAAACCCTAAATCTATAACTTGCCTTTGTTTATAAAATCCAAAATATTACTCTAAAAACTAGTTCATGATTGTTTTATGCAATCCCTCAATTAATACCCTGAACCCTCAAATACTGCGGGTGCGTGAGTGGAGTGTCCAGATACATGTATCCATTTCATCTTTTTTCAAAAAATTCCATACAAAAAACATTCTGTCATTGATTTTCCCTGAATATGGTTTGATGAAAATTACTTTATTGTTAGCCATATGCACTAAACCCTACTGGCGTGGTTCAAGTATTTCAAGATTGTGGATGAAAATGATACAGAATTCTGGACAATGTACAATTTCTGGAGGATGTACAAATTTCATCCTCGTTTTCTCATCTGACACTCATATTGAGACTTAGAGCATATATGGACTTAGACATACTTAGATCCTTTCATTTAGGAAACGATATCTATCATGCCATTGCTTCACATGCTTTTAGTTTTGTTGGCTTTGTTGAAAGAGATGTTCATTTTGAGCATTGGAATTGACAATGTTATGACATCGTCCAATAATGTATATATAGATTAGATTTAATTCAAATGTAGCTCACTTATAGAATTGGGCTCAACAGATTACCTATGCAATTATTCAAAGGCGGGTATAAAACCTATCAATGAGGAGTTTTAAACAAATTTTGTATCTGAATTGTATAAATTAAATGGCAATTTATGAAAACTATACACTCTATACTTTGTATAGAGCCAAGTCACTTTCAATTATAAAAGTCTCAATAAAATGTAACCAAGATCCTTTTAAATTTCAAGTTCCACACCCTTTGGTTGATTTGCATGTTTCGAAGTGCATTATACAATTCACACACGTCTTATACAGTTACCTTCTATTTTAATACATTCTATATCTTGTAGTGTACGTCGTGCTGGAAAAAAGTAGTAAAGACCAGTGCATCCATCTATGGAGCCCTCGGTACTAAACGGTTTGAAGTTTGACATCCATGAGCATGAGTAACCAAAGTTGATATGTTAGAATTCACAAATTGTGCCATAAAGTGTAGAAAAGAAATACTACAATTAGCGGTTGTAATGTTTCTTTTTTGATCGTGGACTCATGTACAGGAAGCTAATTTTCCATAAACAATTCAGTAAACAAATCACAATACAAAAACCACATGTCGGATGAGACAGTATGGATGAATTTTGGATTAGGGTACCGGGTATACGGGTTTAGGTTTTCAAAGAACTCACTTGCATGGATGGCAATTAGTAAGATGTTCAATACTTACATATACAACACGTACGATGTACGTACAACTTTTATCCATGCATTAAGTTCAAAAGATCCCTCTTATTTGCATTTTATAATACATATAGGAGTTAGAAGATGTATTTAAACTCAATTTATTATTAGGTGTGTTAGAGCTTGATGGTCTTCAATCTCATGGAAAACTAGGTGAGCCGTCTTTCTTAACGGCCAAATACGTTTTTTATAAATTTAAAGTTCTTACATGCTTAATAATGATGATCAACCAAGCTCTGTCATGCTCTTTAAACTATTTGAGGTGCACAAATAAAAGTACGGTATAGCAAAATTCACAGTATCTTATTAAAACAGAAGGTGACTTTAAAAAAAATCTTATATTTAGGCATTTTACAAAGGCAATGTCTAAGCATTTTACTTTATAGTAAACATCACGCGTAACTAATGCCACTAGCTCTAAAAATAGTTAATGGTATTCTTCACACGTGACATTGAATTTAAAATCAAGTGTCACTGACGTCACTAACCATTGTTTTAGGAGTCGGCGACAGTAGTCACACGTGATGGGTTCTCCATTTGATCATTCGTTTTCATCATGTTTTATGTAGTTTTTTCTACGATAATTATATATGTGTGCTATTATTTTGTTGTCAATTAGTGGGCATGATAAAATTTATGAATGTTTAAAATATTGTCCAATCATATTGAAAGTTTATTATAAATATATTTTTGACAATTGGAATAGGAAAAATTATATTTAAGGTATATAACTGTTATGGTTACACGCATATTAAAAATTAAAGGGAATAAATTATTAAACGCATTATCACCTTATTTGTTTGATTGGGAATTTCCGCTATATTGGGATTCTTTGAAATCTACAATTGGTATAGAATTTTCCACTGAATCTATGCCAATTGTAGATTTCAAAGAGTCCCAATATGGCGGAATTTCCCAATTAAACGAATATGGCGATGGCATGTCAAATGACCACCCTTCAGGAAAACCCTTTGTATTTAGAACACTCAATTTTTCAAATTTCTTGATGGTGTGAAATCTTCATACAACGACTAATATTCTCTAATTTCAACGGTCGAACAATTCACCCATAACTCAACTGTAACACCTAATTAACCCTTTGACGCGCTAAAGTACAAAAGTGGTTTATGTGACGTTTCAAACTTAGTTCAAAAAGTGAGGCCTTAAACATGATTTTCCATAATAATTAGAATCAAATAATGGACACCATACCATCTTGTACTGCATGTTATTCCAATTTCATTACAATATTGAAAAAAAAATCGTGTTAATTTTGGAATTTTAATTGAATTTCAAAAGAAACCCTTGCAAAACTAATTTAAAAATATCAATATGGCGATAGTAAACTATAATGTAAATAAATAAAGTTGCAAGGGAGCGAAAGCAAAATTGTGGAATTTCCAAATGTGCCCCCCCCCACCCAAGCCAAAAGGTTGATAAACCCTAACCTGAGTTACCTGACCCCACCCATCGAGGAAACGTGGCCATAACTTCACTTTCAATTTCAGCACGACCCCCCAAAAGCGAATTAATTGATTCACAGTTTCATCAAGCCGCCATTTCTTCCGTCTGCATGCGTTCATCCAGCGCATAGGGCTGAGTCTCTGCTTGTGTCCGTCTTGCCTGTTCACATTCTCTTTGCTCCCTGATTGCGGCGCGCACGGAGGTGCTGGAGCTCCACTTTGCTATCTGCCATCGCGACGCACGGAGCCTGTCCATTCTTGCGACCCTAAACCCTGTCCATTTTGCTCACGGAGAGTGTCCAGCGGCGCACGCGCGGAGGTCGATTTCAGATAGGCGAGGAGAGGGTTCGGCTATTGCGGCGCACGAAGGTCGTCAAAACCCTGGTATGCACACGACTCAGTCGCAATGACCTTGTTCATAATGACTTCCCCGTTCAGTCGTTTTTCTGCGCTTGTCCGGATTTCGATGCGCTGGAGCATCGCCTGGCTGCTCCTGCTGAATTTGCAATTTGGGATAGTATCGAACAGTTTTTGTCCTAGTCCAGATCCATTGCGTATTATAGAATAATCGCACGCACAGATTGAGGGCCCTGGTTTGTGTTGCCATCGGAAGCTCGAGTTTGTTTTTTGACGGAGTTGCGGTTGGTGCATTTCATGGAAACGTCCATTGATTGTGCACTGAGATGGACACGGATAAGCTGCTGACCATCGGCCTCAACGTATTTTTTGTGAGTCGTACATTTCTTTACGCTTGATACTCAATCTTTATACTGCTGAAAGAAATTGGAATTTTTTGTGATATTTTAATTACCTTATATAGGTGAAATAATTACGGTGGTGAGTACGAACGCTATACAAAAATTGTACGAGTACATGGTAATTCGTAGTGTTAGGGTATCCCGAGGGCAGTGCAGCTAGTGGTCAATTGACTACTGGCGGTGCAAAAATTGGTATGATCAACAGAGCCGGACGGCACTGCATAGAATTCCGATGGCAATCCTAGGAGACTTTGAGTGACTGCTAAGTTCGGTTATGGTAGCTTCATAATCTCACACTAAATATGTGTTGTCGGGCCTCGGAAAAGAAAACCACGCGGCACATGAGTGGTTGGAAGTAGCCCAGAATGTTAGGAGTTGTCCGGTTGCATTTTTTGAGTATGTGGACAATAGCGCTGGAGACCACGTTGGGTGTTTATAAAAACCACTTCAATGACATCCTTTGTCAGTGGTAACTTGGCATTAATCTGTGGACAGTCGTTGTCTATGGTGCTGATGCAAACAATAATGCATATGCACGAGCCAGTGGGCAATTGACTACAGGTCGGACGCTTCCTACTGATTTTGGTAGCGTCTCACGTAGGAATCAGAATTGATAGCGTCTCAAGTAGGATTCTGTCCAGGAAACAGGAAATGTTGACAGCACACAGAAGGCGGCCGATAAAATGCATTCTCCAATCTGCCGGTGGAGACATAACAGGGGTTTCTAAAACTAGGCATCAAAGGCTCGTCATATTATTAGTCAACTAATCGGTGTGTCACTAATCAGACAATGGATAAGTGGTTGCCAGTGGGCAATTGACTACTGGTTAGTGTTTCTAGGCATTCCTAAAATCTAAGATACGCTAATGTGGGGATTCTGTACAACACTAAATGTGTTGGCACTAAATTATGATCAACGGTTTTTCTGGCCGTGTTCTGCAGGCACGTCGTCGAAGTTGAGCAATGATGGATAGTGATTCAGATTACAGTGATGTGGTAAGAGTGTTGAACCAAGTGTGGATCTTTAATCTGTATTTAGCTCTTATTCAATGTGGCAGCACAAGTGAGGGGCTTGAGTTTTTTTAGATGGGCACTATCTTTGTATAGGTTCAGCATTGAAGTATCATCTACTGTGCATAGTCCGTATATGAATGCAGCTATGATCAATTCACGTTGTGGTTTACAGGGAGTTGACCTTGACGTAGAAGATGCAGATGAGGTGTATCACATTCCGGATGAAGATATGCCAATCCCCAGCTACACGATCCAGTGGGCAATTGACTACAGGTCGGACGCTTCCTACTGATTTTGGTAGCGTCTCACGTAGGATTCTATCCAAGGAAACAAAGAATGTTGATAGCACACAAAAGGGGGCTGATAAAATGCATTCTCCAATCTCCCGGTGGAGACATGACGGGTTTATAAAACCAGGCATCAAAGGCTCGTCATATTGTTAGTCAAGTAATCGGTGTGTCACTAATCGGACAATGGATAAGTGGTTGCCAATGGGCAATTGACTACTGGTTAGTGTTTCTAGGCATTCCTAAAATCTAAGATACGCTAATGTGGGGATTATGTAAGATTAAAATCTAAGATACGCTGAATGTGTTGGCACTAAATTATGATCAACAGTTTTTTTGGCCGCGTTGTGTAGGCACGTCATCGAAGTTGAGCAAGTGTAGGCACGTCGTCGAAGTTGAGCAATGATGGATAGTGATTCAGATTACAGTGAT
Organism: Pohlia nutans; assembly: GCA_022496805.1. Taxonomy (NCBI): domain Eukaryota; kingdom Viridiplantae; phylum Streptophyta; class Bryopsida; order Bryales; family Mniaceae; genus Pohlia; species Pohlia nutans. Next base: position 7,242,138 of record CM040104.1, read on the forward strand.
GTGGTAAGAGTGTTGAACCAAGTGTGGATCTTGAATCTGTATGTAGCTCTTATTCAATGTGGCAGCACAAGTGAGGGGTTTGAGTTCTTTTAGATGGGCACTCTCTTTGTATAGGTTCAGCATTGAAGTATCATCTACTGTGCATAGTCCGTATATGAATGCAGCTATGATCAATTCACGTTGTGGTTTACAGGGAGTTGACCTTGACGTAGAAGATGCAGATGAGGTGTATCACATTCCGGATGAAGATATGCCAATCCCCAGCTACACGATCCAGTGGGCAATTGACTACAGGTCGGACGCTTCCTACTGATTTTGGTAGCGTCTCACGTAGGATTCTATCCAAGGAAACAAAGAATGTTGATAGCACACAAAAGGGGGCTGATAAAATGCATTCTCCAATCTCCCGGTGGAGACATGACGGGTTTATAAAACCAGGCATCAAAGGCTCGTCATATTGTTAGTCAAGTAATCGGTGTGTCACTAATCGGACAATGGATAAGTGGTTGCCAATGGGCAATTGACTACTGGTTAGTGTTTCTAGGCATTCCTAAAATCTAAGATACGCTAATGTGGGGATTATGTAAGATTAAAATCTAAGATACGCTGAATGTGTTGGCACTAAATTATGATCAACAGTTTTTTTGGCCGCGTTGTGTAGGCACGTCATCGAAGTTGAGCAAGTGTAGGCACGTCGTCGAAGTTGAGCAATGATGGATAGTGATTCAGATTACAGTGATGTGGTAAGAGTGTTGAACCAAGTGTGGATCTTGAATCTGTATGTAGCTCTTATTCAATGTGGCAGCACAAGTGAGGGGTTTGAGTTCTTTTAGATGGGCACTCTCTTTGTATAGGTTCAGCATTGAAGTATCATCTACTGTGCATAGTCCGTATATGAATGCAGCTATGATCAATTCACGTTGTGGTTTACAGGGAGTTGACCTTGACGTAGAAGATGCAGATGAGGTGTATCACATTCCGGATGAAGATATGCCAATCCCCAGCTACACGATCCAGTGGGCAATTGACTACAGGTCGGACGCTTCCTACTGATTTTGGTAGCGTCTCACGTAGGATTCTATCCAAGGAAACAAAGAATGTTGATAGCACACAAAAGGGGGCTGATAAAATGCATTCTCCAATCTCCCGGTGGAGACATGACGGGTTTATAAAACCAGGCATCAAAGGCTCGTCATATTGTTAGTCAAGTAATCGGTGTGTCACTAATCGGACAATGGATAAGTGGTTGCCAATGGGCAATTGACTACTGGTTAGTGTTTCTAGGCATTCCTAAAATCTAAGATACGCTAATGTGGGGATTATGTAAGATTAAAATCTAAGATACGCTGAATGTGTTGGCACTAAATTATGATCAACAGTTTTTTTGGCCGCGTTGTGTAGGCACGTCATCGAAGTTGAGCAAGTGTAGGCACGTCGTCGAAGTTGAGCAATGATGGATAGTGATTCAGATTACAGTGATGTGGTAAGAGTGTTGAACCAAGTGTGGATCTTGAATCTGTATGTAGCTCTTATTCAATGTGGCAGCACAAGTGAGGGGTTTGAGTTCTTTTAGATGGGCACTCTCTTTGTATAGGTTCAGCATTGAAGTATCATCTACTGTGCATAGTCCGTATATGAATGCAGCTATGATCAATTCACGTTGTGGTTTACAGGGAGTTGACCTTGACGTAGAAGATGCAGATGAGGTGTATCACATTCCGGATGAAGATATGCCAATCCCCAGCTACACGATCCAGTGGGCAATTGACTACAGGTCGGACGCTTCCTACTGATTTTGGTAGCGTCTCACGTAGGATTCTATCCAAGGAAACAAAGAATGTTGATAGCACACAAAAGGGGGCTGATAAAATGCATTCTCCAATCTCCCGGTGGAGACATGACGGGTTTATAAAACCAGGCATCAAAGGCTCGTCATATTGTTAGTCAAGTAATCGGTGTGTCACTAATCGGACAATGGATAAGTGGTTGCCAATGGGCAATTGACTACTGGTTAGTGTTTCTAGGCATTCCTAAAATCTAAGATACGCTAATGTGGGGATTATGTAAGATTAAAATCTAAGATACGCTGAATGTGTTGGCACTAAATTATGATCAACAGTTTTTTTGGCCGCGTTGTGTAGGCACGTCATCGAAGTTGAGCAAGTGTAGGCACGTCGTCGAAGTTGAGCAATGATGGATAGTGATTCAGATTACAGTGATGTGGTAAGAGTGTTGAACCAAGTGTGGATCTTGAATCTGTATGTAGCTCTTATTCAATGTGGCAGCACAAGTGAGGGGTTTGAGTTCTTTTAGATGGGCACTCTCTTTGTATAGGTTCAGCATTGAAGTATCATCTACTGTGCATAGTCCGTATATGAATGCAGCTATGATCAATTCACGTTGTGGTTTACAGGGAGTTGACCTTGACGTAGAAGATGCAGATGAGGTGTATCACATTCCGGATGAAGATATGCCAATCCCCAGCTACACGATCCAGTGGGCAATTGACTACAGGTCGGACGCTTCCTACTGATTTTGGTAGCGTCTCACGTAGGATTCTATCCAAGGAAACAAAGAATGTTGATAGCACACAAAAGGGGGCTGATAAAATGCATTCTCCAATCTCCCGGTGGAGACATGACGGGTTTATAAAACCAGGCATCAAAGGCTCGTCATATTGTTAGTCAAGTAATCGGTGTGTCACTAATCGGACAATGGATAAGTGGTTGCCAATGGGCAATTGACTACTGGTTAGTGTTTCTAGGCATTCCTAAAATCTAAGATACGCTAATGTGGGGATTATGTAAGATTAAAATCTAAGATACGCTGAATGTGTTGGCACTAAATTATGATCAACAGTTTTTTTGGCCGCGTTGTGTAGGCACGTCATCGAAGTTGAGCAAGTGTAGGCACGTCGTCGAAGTTGAGCAATGATGGATAGTGATTCAGATTACAGTGATGTGGTAAGAGTGTTGAACCAAGTGTGGATCTTGAATCTGTATGTAGCTCTTATTCAATGTGGCAGCACAAGTGAGGGGTTTGAGTTCTTTTAGATGGGCACTCTCTTTGTATAGGTTCAGCATTGAAGTATCATCTACTGTGCATAGTCCGTATATGAATGCAGCTATGATCAATTCACGTTGTGGTTTACAGGGAGTTGACCTTGACGTAGAAGATGCAGATGAGGTGTATCACATTCCGGATGAAGATATGCCAATCCCCAGCTACACGATCCAGTGGGCAATTGACTACAGGTCGGACGCTTCCTACTGATTTTGGTAGCGTCTCACGTAGGATTCTATCCAAGGAAACAAAGAATGTTGATAGCACACAAAAGGGGGCTGATAAAATGCATTCTCCAATCTCCCGGTGGAGACATGACGGGTTTATAAAACCAGGCATCAAAGGCTCGTCATATTGTTAGTCAAGTAATCGGTGTGTCACTAATCGGACAATGGATAAGTGGTTGCCAATGGGCAATTGACTACTGGTTAGTGTTTCTAGGCATTCCTAAAATCTAAGATACGCTAATGTGGGGATTATGTAAGATTAAAATCTAAGATACGCTGAATGTGTTGGCACTAAATTATGATCAACAGTTTTTTTGGCCGCGTTGTGTAGGCACGTCATCGAAGTTGAGCAAGTGTAGGCACGTCGTCGAAGTTGAGCAATGATGGATAGTGATTCAGATTACAGTGATGTGGTAAGAGTGTTGAACCAAGTGTGGATCTTGAATCTGTATGTAGCTCTTATTCAATGTGGCAGCACAAGTGAGGGGTTTGAGTTCTTTTAGATGGGCACTCTCTTTGTATAGGTTCAGCATTGAAGTATCATCTACTGTGCATAGTCCGTATATGAATGCAGCTATGATCAATTCACGTTGTGGTTTACAGGGAGTTGACCTTGACGTAGAAGATGCAGATGAGGTGTATCACATTCCGGATGAAGATATGCCAATCCCCAGCTACACGATCCAGTGGGCAATTGACTACAGGTCGGACGCTTCCTACTGATTTTGGTAGCGTCTCACGTAGGATTCTATCCAAGGAAACAAAGAATGTTGATAGCACACAAAAGGGGGCTGATAAAATGCATTCTCCAATCTCCCGGTGGAGACATGACGGGTTTATAAAACCAGGCATCAAAGGCTCGTCATATTGTTAGTCAAGTAATCGGTGTGTCACTAATCGGACAATGGATAAGTGGTTGCCAATGGGCAATTGACTACTGGTTAGTGTTTCTAGGCATTCCTAAAATCTAAGATACGCTAATGTGGGGATTATGTAAGATTAAAATCTAAGATACGCTGAATGTGTTGGCACTAAATTATGATCAACAGTTTTTTTGGCCGCGTTGTGTAGGCACGTCATCGAAGTTGAGCAAGTGTAGGCACGTCGTCGAAGTTGAGCAATGATGGATAGTGATTCAGATTACAGTGATGTGGTAAGAGTGTTGAACCAAGTGTGGATCTTGAATCTGTATGTAGCTCTTATTCAATGTGGCAGCACAAGTGAGGGGTTTGAGTTCTTTTAGATGGGCACTCTCTTTGTATAGGTTCAGCATTGAAGTATCATCTACTGTGCATAGTCCGTATATGAATGCAGCTATGATCAATTCACGTTGTGGTTTACAGGGAGTTGACCTTGACGTAGAAGATGCAGATGAGGTGTATCACATTCCGGATGAAGATATGCCAATCCCCAGCTACACGATCCAGTGGGCAATTGACTACAGGTCGGACGCTTCCTACTGATTTTGGTAGCGTCTCACGTAGGATTCTATCCAAGGAAACAAAGAATGTTGATAGCACACAAAAGGGGGCTGATAAAATGCATTCTCCAATCTCCCGGTGGAGACATGACGGGTTTATAAAACCAGGCATCAAAGGCTCGTCATATTGTTAGTCAAGTAATCGGTGTGTCACTAATCGGACAATGGATAAGTGGTTGCCAATGGGCAATTGACTACTGGTTAGTGTTTCTAGGCATTCCTAAAATCTAAGATACGCTAATGTGGGGATTATGTAAGATTAAAATCTAAGATACGCTGAATGTGTTGGCACTAAATTATGATCAACAGTTTTTTTGGCCGCGTTGTGTAGGCACGTCATCGAAGTTGAGCAAGTGCAGGCATGTCGTCGAAGTTGAGCAATGATGGATAGTGATTCAGATTACAGTGATGTGGTAAGAGTGTTGAACCAAGTGTGGATCTTGAATCTGTATGTAGCTCTTATTCAATGTGGCAGCACAAGTGAGGGGTTTGAGTTCTTTTAGATGGGCACTCTCTTTGTATAGGTTCAGCACTGAAGTATCCTCTGCTATGCATACACAACGTATATGAATGCAGCTATGATCAATACACGTTGTGGTTTACAGGGAGTTGACCTTGACGTAGAAGATGCAGATGAGGTGTATCACATTCCGGATGAAGATATGCCAACCCCCAGTTGCAAAGGTATTTGCAGAGATGATTGGTGTAAGAAGGAAGTACAGCTAGTCCACTCAACTGGAGTGTGTGTGGCTACAGCGTATGTGGAGTTTGCAAAACCGTGGCAGTCTATTGATGGTAGATCACCTTTAGGAGAGGAGTTTGTAGGGGTTGTGGTTTGTGAAGTATTGCAAGCGGGTGCTTCATTGGAAACTCGCACCCTTCACAGGTGGTCTACAAAGTTCACACTATTCGAAGGAGTTAGTCTTTACAACCATGAACACAAATTCAACGAAGATATTAAAATGAAAGCAGCTAAATTAGGTGATCGCAGGGAAAGTCGTCAATATTCATCATTGCGACATGCACAACTCCGTGAAATGTCGCGAAAAGACAGTCTCGTGCATAAACAATCAATTCGTGAGACATTACAAACTGCTTGTTGCAAGCGGCAATGCTTGAGTCAATTCAACCACGCAATGGTGGAGACCCTGCGTTATGAAATGCATCACTCTGACTCAAAGTCAAAAGATAGTATGAAACTTGCGGTGCATAGAAACTTTCACTGCATACCAAACACATCTAAAAGAGTGTGTGTTGTGGAAGCGAAGACGGTATGTATGCATACATGGCGTTTGATTTATGGCGTATCAAAGACTGATTTTTATCGGTATCGGGACTATGCCGCCACTGGTCGACGACCTCAACATCATGGAACCCTCGGGAAGAAGAAGATTTCAAGTAGCACTGCACAAGCCACACAAACAATGTCCATGATATTGTCGTCAACGGCAGATGCAATGCCGTACAGAACACACACAAAAACAATCGGCATAATGAAAGGAAAAAAGGTTCTTGAGGAAGTAAACAAGGTAGGAACAGTTAACAAAGTTTGCGCTGACTTTGGAAGCTGAATATGTGTTTGGTTGGTTGATGTACACAGTAGGTGTATTGAACACTGCCATGTATTGTGCAGGTGCAAAAAGAATGTGGAAAGAGGGTTATATCACAATCATTATGCAGTAAGCTGAGGAAAGAACACTTTTCAGAGTACCAAATCAAGCGCAAAGGAGAGAGTTTTGCTCGGTGCTCTCGTTGTGATCAACTAACAAAAATGCGGAATGTTCATGCGTATGGATCACCAGGATATAACCACACAATCCAAATGCTTGAAGCACACCTACGTGAGCAAGAGGCTTCGCGCGCGCACTATTACTTGAATAGAGCGTTAGTATGCTATCGACCATCGCAAGTACTTTGTATTATGCATGACAAAGTTGATCATTCGAAAACAACTTCCCCTTGCTTTGCAGCAAAGAACAAGGCTGTGGATGGATTTATGAAGCTTCCAGTTTCAGTTACAGGGATGTTGGCTCATGGACATGGGGATAGAAAGTACGCGCACTATTCGTTAGACTTATATCCTGCTGACAGCAATCAGACCATTGGTTCCATTGCAAGGTTGCTAAGGGACCTTGAAAACCCTTCGACGTGCATAAATCCAAGCAATTTGTTTTTGGGAGCAAGGTCAACGAAACTATATGAGGCTATTCTTGTAGGGTCGGAGCAATGCATCAGCTCCATACCTTGCAAACTCGCTGAAGAAGGGACCACGTTTACGAAATTGCCTCCAATATTGCATGTCCAGTTAGATAACTGTTGGAAGGACAATAAAAGCCGGCATATAAAATGATTTTGGTCGCTTCTAGTTGCGAAGGGCATTTTTGAAGAAATTCAAGTGTCATTTATGGTTGTTGGCCACACCCATGACGACGTTGATGCGTCGTTTGGCCGTTGGAGCATGAAGTTGCGAGAAAAGGATTATCCAACAATTCCCTTGTTGATGAAATCGTACATGGATTTGGATGACGAACCGTTCATTCCCGGATTGATTGAAGAGGTACCTGATTTCAAGTCTTTCATCATTGGATTTATTAGTGACGACGACCTTATTAGCCATTCGAAAGGGCGCCAATTTCGATTTTACAGGGATGGTACAGGATAGCCTCTGATGCAGTATAAATTGCGATGCATTGATCCGCAATGGCGTCCAGAGCAAGGCATTAAGTTATGGAAGGAGGATGAAGAAGGGAAGCCGAAATTGCAGAGTGGCACTCCACGTACTTTGTTGCCGCGGCCAATGAAAGGGCAAGCTGAAATAGTGAAAGGCATCAAAGGCTTTATACAACATTGGAAGGTTGTGGGTGAAGCAGATGCCACGGGGGAATTTGCCCGCCACAATTCTTCCCTTGTGCAATACTGGAGTGGAGTGAAGGAGGCGTTGGAGCAAAGCGAGATGGAAGCAGTGGACGTCTTGTGCATGGGATTTTGGCCTCAAACCAGACAATCGTTTGATGTTCAGACACTGTATGATGTTGACCGTGTACTACGTGACGAATTTGCCGAGGACGAGCATTACATAGGACTACGTAGTTTGAGTCCTAGACAGTCGTTTCAGGTAGGTTGAGATTGTCATGCAGGGTATTTTTTGTTAGTACGTCCTGCAACCGGTAGCAATGCACCCATTTGGCTCGGTGAAGCACGTTCAGATCCAATACTAACGTATGGCGATATCAACCAAAAGAAGGTTAAAGTACAATGGTATAAGCCTTGTGTACGACGAAGGAAAGAACGCACACCATATGAGAATTGGGACACATTGCCAAACTTTAAATGGGACGAAGACGAAGAGTATGAAGAGCAAATGACTAGCACAACTTCTGTGTTAACATCGTGGAAGCCAAGAGGAGGAAATCGTGGTGTTGCCATTACTATTCCAAACCGGTATATACTAGAAGCGTTGGCTAGAATAGCATATAGCATTCAAGCAACTCCAAATGCCCCGGAAGAAGCGAGCTCATCCGACAGTGAGTAACATCTATAATACAATCTGATATGGGATGTATAGGCGATGCAATCTTAGTGCATTCCAACGTTGGAACCAGTGTGTATAAGACATGAAGTTCTGAAATATATACTCTTGCTTGATTCCGACTCTTATTGACATTATTTTCCTTTTTACGTTGAGCACTTAATATGATGTTTTTTGACCTTGAAATTGTGCAAGAATGTCTGATAGGGCATTCTTCTTAGTGATGACAATGGTGTATCGTCTCGAGGGGTGCATTGTACATTATGTTCCTGAATCCCCTTCTAAAAATCCCCTTCTATACGAGAGGTTATATGTCTAAATACATTTGTATACAAATGTTTTACCTGTTTAAATGTCATTGGTGTATAAATACGTGAATATTTTCAGTTCTAAATTATGTGCTTATTTGATGTGTACAAACTTTGCAATGTTCAAAGTAATACCACTATTGTGCACTCACATGTACTCGTACATGTTTAGTACCACCCAACCCCCGAGTATAAGAAAAAGCAATTCGTAACTATTGTGCAACTAGTGTTGTAGAACAAAAAAGTACAACGTAATACTAGAGTTCTTTTTAACTCTAGTGAATTACTTCATGCCATGGTAGTTGGGTATGGAAACCATGTACACATGAAGAGGATGTATGTTTTATTCTGTCCTGTACGGTGTTGTGGTGTTGGGATGATTCGCATAGTAGGATCTCCTGAACCGGATGAAAAATGTAATGAAGAGGGGAGGCACGGAATACATTTTCTGGCGGGATGACCTGTAGTAGAAAGGCTACAATGGAATTTCAAAGTGTTCATAATATTACCTAGAAGCCTCTAAATTTTATGAGGTGTTGTGCTCAAATCACATTTATATGCTAGGTTTAAACACTGTATAGGTTTGAATGATTTGTGACCAGCCAATATAAGGCACAGACGAATGTATCACGGAAGGTAGACAATATAATTATACAATGATTTTATATGAAGTGAAAATGGGAATGGAATACAAGAATCAGCACTAAACTGTCGCAAAAATAGTGGATTTAATTTGGAGCAGATATGCATCCGAAAGTAGGCATTAGCTGTGTATAGTGTACCCTAAACCACTCTGTAGGTTATTATTATACATGAAGCAAAGTCGTAATCATGTATTCCCTAATCCACAACGTAGGTGACCGTGAACGCCGTTACATATTGCAATCAAAGATTGTCGTGCCACGAGTATCAAGTGTTACTAAACATAGTATGAATAAAGTATAAATCATTCAATGAAGGTGCACGATGAAAGAGAGCGACCAAAGACATCATGCAACTGTTCGAGTATCCTTAGCAGGATTGTTGGATTTTGCCCACTTGACAAAAAGCCCGAAGTAATTGAAATGCGTAGTTGGTATCTCGGGGGACAATTAAGGGATCCAAGCTTCCTGACGGAAGTTTACGTGCAACTGTAATTAGCGACATCGTAGTGGAAAATTCTCCAAGTTATCACAATTCACAGTACTTGGATATGGCAACTACGAGGGGTTAAAAAAGTCCCAAGTCTCCGGAATAGTCCCAATTTAATGAATATGCCCTTGGGAGGTAATTAGTCCTGAACGGGTCTGCCAACTCTGGCGTGGAGAAGTCTTGCAACGAATCCATGAGCGCGTCCATGTCGAATTTTGCTCCCGGGTCGTGCACTTTGATGACGAGGGAATGGGTGTGTTGCTGAGCACGGCCCATATCGTCGACTGCTTGAAGGGCTATGACAATGTAGTCCTTGTGGTGCTGCTCGATGAAAGTGACCTTCTTGTTGTTGTTCTAGACGAGGAAGTTCGGACTGTTGTGCTCACGGTGCCTGAGGTACACATAATTCTTGAACCGGCTGAACCCAAATGTCCAGGCTGCAACGCAATCTTTGAACTGCCACAGGGATCTGTAGTTGGACTGCATGTCGTAGATGAATGGGGTGTCTCCGAGTGGATTCTGGAAGGGCTCCATGAATGGTGTTGTGGACGAGTAGTCGTAGTTCTCCGGCTCAGCCATTTCAACAGACCTGCACATGACATCATAGCAGCGTTTCTGTTAGAGGGTATTCAATACTCAGGGATCTTCGAGTCGAGGATAGATTGGAACTTGCACATGGATACGACTTGCTGTCTGCTACTGCGTTGACCTGGGTACATCTTCGTGTCGAAGATGTCTAAGGGGCAGGGGTGTAATTCTCTTACATATGTTGTATTATCTTTTTGGTGCTTGGGGGACTCACGAAGTAGTCGTGGTTTTCATTTGGTGTCTCATTGATCTCTTCTCTGCAGCTGATAATGTATGTCTTCGAGTCGAGGTTCTAATGAAAGGATCCTCGACTCGAAGATGAATTGTTGGATATACTTGTGATTTAGAGATGTTTCTGTACATTCGTTCCCGTCATCGTTTACCTGGGTCCATCAATTTGAGATCCTTTAAGGCCTTATTCGTTAAATTGAGACTAAATGCTCGTTTTGAGACTTTCAAAAACCGAAACAAAATTCTAGTGACTAAATAGTCGTTGAACCCAACGATATGTTGAGCTCGGACATTAAACACCAATCGAAAATTGTGTAGAATTTGATTCAATGGACGTCAAACATGGCACTCCAGTAGCATCCATACATGAAAAGATGTGAGAAAGTGAATCGCAAATAGCACACGAAGTTCAAGAGTACATGGTCCAAAGAGAGGAAGTCTTTTATTTAACAGTGTGTTTGAATACTATATACTGTGGTAGAATCCCCCGCAGTGAATTTAATGTGAATGTAAAAGAAATAGTGGAATTTAGGCTGCATTCTCTTCAACACAAAGCAGTGAGATCCCGAAAGAATATATGTACGACTATTTACGATTTCTATTTATAGTAAAAACACCCTTATGCTAAAGACATCACGAACATGACTTGCATTGCAAGGCTAGCGTTGACACTGCTTGTCGGATTTCGCGGACACGACTTTCGCCGCTTCTTGCGCTTTGAGCTTGGCCAGTCCTCTCAAGATATCCTCGCGTCGGACGGACGGATAGTGGGGCCCACCCCCACCCGTCCAGGCATCGGATCCGCTAAGGCTCTGAGCTACGGTGGCTTTTCGTTTTGACCTTCGAGTGGTATCCGGGGCCTGAGACGAGGAATGCGATCTAGACCCTCAAAGGGGCGGCTTTGTCATCGTCGCAGGGAGGTTCTTTGTGTGCGGAAGTGGGGTCGTAGTGGCTTTGGGCAGCAGAGAACGGGTGGGTTCTATGGGGATACGTTGCTTGAGGAGACCATCTGCGGAAGGGGATCACCTGGCAATCGCCTGTGCGGGACGAGGTTGCCCATCCCTGAGCGGAGCACCGTAACGCTAGTAGCGGCCTTCGACCTCAGGCTCCTTGTCTGATTCTCCGAGGCCACAGTGGCCTTCAATCCATCGATGACGACAACAGGAACCGCACACGGAGTCAAAATCGCGTCCTCAAGGCGAGGGTGCCCCGGCGCCTTGTCGAAGGGAAGGTTCAGTTTGCGACTCGTCGGGGAGTCCGTCCGCCGCTCAGGGGAGAAGCAAGACCGTCGACTCGGCGATGCCCGCTTCAACGGAGACGGGAGCGGGCCGGAGTCCTGACGGGTCCGTGATCCGGGGGGCTGTTCACCACACTGCCCTCAACGTCACCCTTGGAATAGTCTATGGCTGCGGACGTAGCGGTTTGAGCAGACCGCAACAGGTAAGGTCTTGAATACGGAGCCGTGTCGCAACTCCCCCCTTTGGACTCGGATCCGGAGAGGAGACTCTTGGTAAGCCCATTCCGCGGTCCAACAACGCGAACGCATCCTTTCTGCAGTAAGTAGATATACCACAAGCCCACGTTATGAGACGAAGAACAAGAGCAAAACACCCTGCAACGGACAAGGAGGAACATGCATGGACCGTCGACGGTATTACAAATAGTCACGCAAAAATGAGTGGGAACGCGGTCACACATGTAATATATTAGTTACAAATGAACAGACCATATACAATAGGGAGCTACAAAATGTTAATATTGTCATGGGGTAGCCGATGTCCGCGGGGTCTACTTCCTAACGTGTCCTCGCTCTATGACTAGGCCTATGCCAGGAAGTGTGAACCGATATCCCATGATCTTGGAGGACTCTCTCATGCCGTCAATGATCCTGTCCACATTGTAGTCATTGGCAAGCAACGGGTCTAGACCAATTCAATTGTCCTCGACGTATCTCTGCAGCTGACCCGGTTGGCAGTTCGAGTCTAGACGGCGGAGCCACGGCAGAAGTTCCCCCATGAGGGCGTCGTCCCCCGTTCATAGTGAGTCCTAGTGCGGAGGAATATGGCATTGCCGTTCCCATTGCAGATGCTCTTGGGCGGAGAGTCGTCAATGAGAAGAGTATTGTCCGGGGAAAAGGATGTGCCGCCGCTAGGATTGGTGAACAAGGTCTCGGAGAGGACTTTCATATACAGCACCTGCAGACCGAGATGAAAGAACTTCCCCAGAGAGAGCTCTATCTTCGTACACTGATCCTGACTCAAGATATCGTTAGGCCCCCTACAACCCCTGAAGAGGTGCCCCGCAAAGGGCTCCGCGTTTCGCTTCGCCATGGAGGTCCAAACTAACACCCTGTCCGCGAGGGAGGAAACCTCGCGGAGGAATTCACCTATGTTCTGCCTAGCGAAGACCGCCTTGGGACCGATGATGGTGGGATTTCTGTGGCTGAGAACATTGTCTTGCAGTCCATACGGACTGAATTTTTCTCCGTACGACTTCAGTGCCGTGTGACAGAGAATGCCATTCAGGTCGAAGACAATGTTCAGCCACTTCCTACGCGGTAGGGGTAGTACGGGAGGCACGGTCCTCGGCACGATCTCTCTACCACCCTGGCATTCTACCTGATCAAACATCACAACAAAGAGATGGAGTTACATGTTTAAATGCAGAAATGGGAGAGCCAGATAGTGGGTAGGAGCAATCTGCTGTCCTAAGCAACTGCGGTCTCCCATTAGAGACTGCTTCCATTGCTAGCGGACGGTGCACGCAAATATTGTTTGGGAGCTGAGCAACAGGCACATTGAGAGGCAAAGACAATTAGACAGGTGCTCAAATATTTGAAACTTCCGCACTCTTTATTTACAAAGTCAAAATATTACATCCGTATAGTTTACATAAGTCTGCAGTGGACTCAAAACTACTCCGAACACTATGGTACACTAGAGTACAATGATAGCAGCCACAGACGGGATCGCCGTTAGCGCCAAGTAATCAAGGACCGGTGTTGACATCCTGTCAAGAAGCATGAATACAGATGAGATACGATTACTAGTCAGGAGTCTCTAGCCGTTCCCAACGAACACAGTCATGAATGACTCCAGGCGACTTGGAATCAATCAAAATCATAAGGGTCAGAAGTTTGTACCTGATCGGCTTCTTCTGAAGCCTCCGGTGGCACTGCTGAAGCAGAGGGAAGTTCGGCGTCGTTGAATTCGAGGAGGTCTTCTTCTGCCACCTCGTAGTCGACCCTTTCCTCCATCGGGGGAGGCGACGGCAACTCCGACGGGTCCTCACGTGAGGACGCGCACACAAGTGCTTCAAGAGCCTCGGTAGCAGTCGCCAGCCCAACTTCCTTCGGTACATTATCGTCGACCCAACGATAATCCTCTGCTGGTGAGGCCTCCGCAGCGGTCTCCGGAACCCTGACTTCGAAGGCCCCGCCCTCAGGAGAGGGAATCCTCGGCAGTTGGGACGCTGGAGTGGAGGCGACGCGATCCTTATGAGCTAGGGTGACCGCATCGCCCGTATCGTCGAGTCGACGATCAGGGGTCTCGGCCGACGAATGCTCCACATCCTGCACGACAGGAGCGCTATTGGATGGCAGTGGAGGCTGTGGGGTTGAGAAACAGGGGGAGGCAAGTGGCCAACTCTGCGACGGGAGCGCAGCCTGACTCATGAGCATTGCAACTTGACTCTCGAGCAGGCCTAACTTGTGGTCCGATTGCGCCTGAATCTGGGCCGCTCTCTCATTGGCAGCCTTGCTATTCGCAAGTGCCTCGTCCAGCAGCCTCTCTTTCTCCTCCTGCTCCTTCATCCTCTTTATCCTCCTCTTCTTGGCTTCCAAGTCAGCCTTCCACCAGTCCTTCTCCACCAGTCCTTCTCCACCAGTCCTTCTCCACCTTGACCTTCTGGCCTTTGGGTCCGACGACGATTTTCATCTCGACTTGAGGAAGATCCGCAGTGTCGTCGTCATCAGACGAGTGACGATGATCCATTTCATCATCATCACTCAAAGCGATGATCTCCTTTGGATCCGGTTTATATTCCATAACCGTTTTGATTATGGTCAGGTCGTCGTCTTCACCCGGTGGATCCACTTGCTGTTCTGCCGGCTGCTCCATGGCTTGCTGCTGTGCCGGCTGCTCCATGACTTGCTGCTGTGCCGGCTGCTCCATGACTTGCTGCTCTGCCGGCTGCTCCATGACTTGTTGCTCTACCGCCCGCTCTATGACTTGCTGCTGTGCCGACTGCTCCATGACTTGCTGATCTGCCGGGATCTCCATGACTTGCAGCTGGATGTCCGCGTTGATCTCAACATCCTCCTGCACTTGATGGGACTGGTCGAGCTGTTCATTCTCGAACTCTGAGTCCGTCTCTGTATCCTCATCAGCTTGCTCAGATGGATCCACCCGTTGATTTTTGAATTCAGTGTCCGTCTCAATATCCTCATCAGATCGCTGAGATGGCTCCACCCGTCCATTCTCCAACTCTGTGTCGACCTCTACAGCCTCATTTCCGCACTGACGTTGGACTTTCCTTGGATGACTCTCGGATTCCACCCACACCCGGATCCCGACTGTGTTGGTCCCGAACTAATCGATTCCCTCAACGCCAGGATCAGTGGACACATGTGCACCCACAGATTCTGTCTGTCGGTCTGCTAGGACAACTCTGTCCGCTGGAGATTCTAGTGTCATCGGAGGCGATGGAGGAGAGTCCGAGTGAACGATAACAGGACCGCGGCACACAGGACGCTTGTACAGGAGGGATAACGGCGAATTCGAAAACATGAAATAGTTTTGGTCCAGATCCTTTGCAAGTCTGACGAGTCTAAGATCTCCCTTCACGTCGTTCCGATCCACGAAGCCGTAGTAATAAGCTCCGAACATCTGCAGAGATAAATTGACGAGTTAGTCGCGAATTCAGGAACTCACATAGACGAAGTCATCAGGGATGTTGGTTGAATGCAAAGATACGACTATTACAGTGCACTATAGTACAGCCGTATCACATGACTGCTATCGTCGACTAAACGATAAGAGTGTATGAGGACTGCACATAAACTGGGACAACATAGCTATCGTCGACCCGACGATACGGCTGAGCGGGGGACTTATTGTGCGCATTAAGACCACTGATATCATCGACCCGACGATAACAGTGCAAGGACTCAGTAAATACCTTCGCGGCCAGCAGGAACTTCGCTCCCGCGTATACCCCAAGGACATTCTCCTTGGGTGCAGCACACGCGTGCAAGATTTCTAAGTAGAACTCCATGCGGAGTTCAGCTGCATGAGTCCTCCATTTGGCCTCCGTGTTTTTGGAGGCGTCCATATAATGGACACAAGTCGCCGGTGTGTCGTATTTTTTCTTCACACACTTCCGGGCAGCTGCGGCGAATTCATTCCCTTTCTTGAAGAGAAAGAGCAGTGTCACGTCCGGAGCGGTGCCTCTGTTTGTGACATTGTTCAGCATCTCCGCTTTGCTAGGGACGTACGTCGAGAGCTGTGAGTCATACTCAGGGAGCTCGTCAGCTGCGAAGATTGTTGTAGCTTTGACGTCCTCCTTCCCGGACAGTAAAAAGAGCCAAACGTTTGGCTCAGTCATCTTGGGCTCCAGATGCTCAAGTAGGAAGTCCAGGAAGGGATCGATGGCGCTCCGGCTCTCGGTCACCGGCGATCTTGGGATGACGCGGGCATCCAGCACTGCCAGATTCACTAGACGAGGAGTGTAGGTGTAATGGGTGCTGGTGACGAGAGCTTTAGCATCGAAGTCTAGTCCTCTCATTTTCACTCCTCCGGCAGGCTCTGGAAGTCGATACTTCAACGTCATGAACCTCATGAACATGTGAAGCACCTCCGGGAACTGCTTCTCCAGATCCTTCGCTCGCTTACTCCATGCGTCGTTGCGGAGCCGCTTCTTGAAGTAATCGGCACTTGGATGTGTGAGAAGGAAATCCCACGTCGCCGATGTGAACCGGTGCCTTGCCTTCCAGGCCTTCCACTTCGAATCAATGACGTCGCCGCCACTGTCGAGGAAGTTCAGGGAGGGCTTGATGGCCATAATATCCTGAAGCACAACTTTCTTGCGCTTCCGCCGCTCAACCCAATCCGCGCTTGCATGGTAGTCGGGCACGAGAATTTTAGTTCTCGAGGTGGAGACTTTCGGGTGTAGTGATCTTTGTCCTGGAGTCTCTCCAAGGAGATGTTGGGCCACGACTCCGAAATCCTTATCCGTAAACCACCCGAAGCGTTTAAAAAACTCCCGCTTCAGAGAAGACGCTCTTGCTTTAAATCCCTTGCAGTCCTTGAACTGCCTCAGGGATATCGGGTCTACCAGTTCGCCCTCGGAATGCATAATAAGAAATTTCTTCCAATGCGCCCACAGATCGTTCGGGAGGGTGATTATTTGGATTTCGTTCTTCAGGTCCGTCAAGGTCTTGATGGATGCTCCGTCTTTATCTGGATTTATGTTCTGGAATCTCTCCATCACAGCATCCGTAAAGCTCTGCAAAGGTTTAAACATCCATGGTTAGCACTCTAGAGTATGAAGCGGAGAAGCAGCAGAAGTATCGTCGACCCGACGATAATGGGATTGGGTAAGTGTTTACCTTATAGTAGAGCAAACTCAGGTTGGCCTTGTTGTGCCTCGCCGACGCTTCAGTACTCGACTCCGTCAGTCGCTTGCACTCAATCCAGATGTTTCTACAGCTGATTATCTGGTTTCCCTATGTTGGTTGTGCGTGGTCCAGATGGTTGGTGCAGTTGTAGAATTTGGAAATGTACCTCAACTTAGTCGGATCCAGGGACCACACAATGAACGCACCCCAAGTGCGAAGTTCATTTCGACGACTCTCTCCGCAGTCCCCCTTCTGGAGGTCCTTGGATGCGAAGATGTTGTGCTGCCCGTTAATGATCATGAAGTTCCCATCCTTGATCTCTTCCCACTTCTCAGGCTTCTTCCGCAGCAGCTTATTATTTGCGTCAACGGGCGTCAAGCAAACCTTTTGCCTCTGCTTCACGTCGATCATCTGAATGAGATCTTTCTTGACATCTTCGAGAATGTCCTTCTGCAGAGTTTGAATGACGTATCGGTCATTCGCGAGGATGCACTGATCGATGTGGACTTATTTGACTTCCATATCCAGCAAAAAGCACTCTTGGTGCTCTTCCCAGAATGTTTTCTGAAGCAGGGCAAACTTCTCGAACTCTAGAATGTTTTCTGCTGAAGCTTGAGGCCCGGTTGACACTGTTGTCAGAGTTGAACCAGAACTTCCAGCAGCAGCAATGGCACCGGGAAGGCTTTTCCTTCGCTTACGGCTTGACTCTGGCGCTTCTGTAGCAGGGGCATCTCTCTTCCTGCTCTCGGATCTTGCCTGACTTGGCTTTGGATTTCTGCTTCCGGATCCTCCAGCTGCGGACTTCCGTTGAGGCCGAGTATTTAATGCTGCTCTTGTTGATTGAGTGGCGCTTCTCCCAACAGCGGGTGCTTTCTCGACTTTTGCCAAAGCATACCGATCGAGTGTCTGAAAGATTCTGTTCAGTCGATTGGCGTTAGACTTCGCAGATCCATTCGTCCAGGGAACGTAACCCGATTTCTCAAATTCCGCATTCAGGCTTGCCATTTCAGACCCCTCGAAGAAAGTTATGAGGTTCTCAAGATCGAACCTCCCATGGTATTTATTCGCGTCGATCACAATGGAGTGGCAATGATCCTTCTCGATTCCATTGTCATCAACTTCACGGAGCACGATCACGACGTAGTCGTCCCTGTGACACTCGATGATTGCTACTTTTTCGTTCAGATTCCAAGGTAAGTAGATCGTCTTTCCTTGAACTCTGTATCGGAGGTAGACGAAATTCTTCCATCGACTCACACCGAAAGTCCAGGTGTGGATGTGATCCTTGAACTCCCAGAGTTCCCCGTAGGTGTCCTGCATTTCTTCGATGAAGGGCTGATCCTTCAGAGGATTCACGAAGGGTTGAAGGTGATGCTTGGTGGCGGAGTAATCGTATGTGTCTGCGTTCGCCATCCTTGACAATCTGTGACAAGGTTGAGGATCCATGTTAGAGTTTGGCATGAATGGATTTTTGTTCCTCTATTTCAATATTGTAATTGGTTTTGCTTATCATCGACCCGACGATAATAGATTCTCTTGTGTGAAATGCCCTTGCCATTGCACTACAGTGGTGTTGACATACTTATCGTCGACTCGATGATACGAATCTTGAGAACTATAAATTCCTTGAATCATGTTTGACAATTGTGATAACCTAGAATACGTTGTGCTGTGTATTTATTTGTAATGTATTATTTTTCATATAATTCGGTATTGTGGTTGTCTCTGTTTAGTTTACTTGTTATCATCGTTCGTTTTTGTATCGTCGACTCGACGATAAGGGGTGTCTTTTCTTTTCATGTTAGGTCTTCATTGGTACAGGGTATCGTCGACCCGACAATAGCAGAGCGCGGCGTTTCTTTGTATATTTTGTACGCGTAGCGGCAGGGTATCGTCGACTCGACGATATAATGAGTTGATTATCTGATTTTTGTTTGTTTATTGTACGGGAAATTATGCTTGAGTTGTTTGTCCAAATATGATATTTTTGAACTTCTATGCGTTTTTTTGTTTTTTACTAACTGTAGGTATCGTCGACTCGATGATAACTAGTTTTGCGTTGGAGTTGTTACTGGAATATGCTTGGCGGTCAGTGTCCAGCAAAGAATCGGGTTCTGTGTTTGTTTTTATATGTCTTCACATTTAATTTATGTTATCGTCGACCCGACGATAAGGAGCTCTTGTCACATTATGTCTGTTATTTAGTGGGTTTATTATGAATCGTAGGATTTTTCGACTAAACATCAATTTGGAACTTCTACTGCTGAATCGTCGAGTCGACGATACATAGACCCCTAAACCCGGAAACATAAAAACAATCATCATATAAGAAAAAACTGCACTATTTTTGCCCTAGTCTTCAATTTTAAATCAGAAACCCTAATTTCTGAACCAGATAGATGTGAAATTGTTACCTTGTAGTCGAAACTTGGTTTTCTTTGGTAGCTTCTGAAGATTAGAGAATGCTGGAAATGAGTCCAATACAGAGCTGCCACCAATAGAATGCAATGTTATTGCTTAAACCCTAGAGTCCAAAACTACGACAGCCAACCCTATTGTATATCAATTTAAGGAAGAACGCCTTGCCTTACTGCCAGAATTTCAAGGCAGAAATTACTACAACCCTAATACCAGCTTTCTTAAACAAACAAGCAAGCAATTAAGCAAGAAAACAAGCAAACAAGCAAACAAGCAGCTGTAACAACCCTAGCAAGCAAGCAGCTGTAACAACCCTAGCAAGCAAGCAGCTGTAACAACGTTAGGGTTGAAAACAAGCAAGCAAGCAGAAGCAAACAAACAAGCAAACAAGCAGAACAAGCAAACAAACAAGCAGGCAAGCAGAACAATCAAACAAAACAAGCAACTAGTGCAAGCAACCACAACAAGGGGCTTTAGAATTACCTGACAGCAGAAGCAGGCGCTCCACCTTCAAACACCTTCAAGCGCACACCTCCAAAACATTTGACCTAATACAAGAGGAGATTCTACTGCATTCTCCAGGCACTCCACCACCAAACTGTCGTAATACAAGAGGAGTCAAGGGAGAAACACAAATACAAGAGGAGTCGAGGGAGAAAGACAAAAACACGAGGGAGAAAGCTTGAGGCCCGGTTGAACCACTAATACAAGAGGAGTCGAGGAAGAAACAAAAAAACACGAGGATGGGAGAGAATGCAACGGGGGAAGGTGAGAGCGCAACAAGTTGAGCATGCGACAGGGGAAGGGGAGCGCAACAACAACAACAGTGATAAAAGAGAACCCTATAATCGCGGGTACGTTTGAGGGAGCCTGGGGAGGGAGATGACCTCCCAAACCTAGGCCGAACCTACAGGCTCGGCTCGGCTCGGCTCACCCACACCTGCAGCAGCTAGGCTCGGATCCCCGTACCTGCTCAGCTCGGCTTCCCCGAACCTAAAGCAGCTAGGCTCCACTCCCCCGAACCTAAAGCAGCTAGACTCGGCTCCTCCTACCTGCTCGGCTCGGCTAAGGCCAGATTTTCTGACGTAACTAGCCTAGCAAGCAAGAAATTAGAAAGACGCTTTTGTAAAAAAAAAAATCATTTCACACACTTTTAAAAAACAAGCAACTACGCTACGAGGAACTCTGACCGGAATAGAATAGGTGAAGAACGAAAATGGTGAAGGACGAGAATGTATTTTCATTGGAATCATTGACGGAATATATTTGCTACAGTGGTATTTAGCCCAATGAGTGTCCCTGCAATGCTTGTTCCCTACGGTCAAAGCCAATATATATGATAGGACATAACCTCGTGGAAGTCCGTATAGTCAATGTATTGTTGCCTTGAAAATATGTATTATTAGAAGATGTGCACATCTCAACTATATTTGAGTACATATTTGTTTAAAAATTACAGATCCTGAAGTATGTCAAGTCGTTGACCAAGTTAGAATTGCATTGACTGTAGTTCAAAAGTAGCGTTGCAAAATTGATGTCATAGATTTAAGGGTCTGCTAGTTGATTACTATTTATGCAGTTTGGATATTCAAAATAAGATATTTTGATTTTACTCCCTAAAACAAAATTGATTGATGTCAAGTTAACCCCTACACGTTATCACCCTTGGTTTCCAGTTTTGGCAGTTATTCAAAGATGCATTATAAATTGCAACTAATAGGAAATATATGAACTTGATGAAAAAATAAAAGTTGTACATTATGCCTTTTAGATTCTACCCATACGGTTAGATGTGCGATCGCAATCACCAATATTTGTGTATTCAATTTCAAACTTAAAATTTAACACTCTTTTGTAATATGATTACGAATAAGATACTGAAAATCTAATAATGAAATTTTTTGGGATGGATTGAAATGTAATACTCTAATTGTAGTGATTTTATAAGATTTTTTGGTTGCTTAATTTCAGAAGTTCACCTTTTCAAGAGCAGTTTTAGACTAAAATCTTCAGAAAATGACGATTTGAGAAAAAGCATCACAAAGTACTTTTTAGAAGAATACTACAGAATTGGTATACAAAAAAAAGTTCTAGATTTTGCATTTTAGATTAAATCCGTACGGTTCGATTCACCAATACTATCACGAATGTTTTATTAGAAAATTTGAAAGTTAAAATTACATATCATTCTAAATTTGATTACAAACAAAATTATAATATTTTTTTAGTAAAAATTGTTGAAATGAATTTCAAATGATATACTCTTAAACATGGTGACTTATTGAAAACTTGGTGTCCCTTAAATCTATGACCTCATTTTTGCAATGCCACTTTTGAGCCTCAGCCAATTCAATTTTGGCTTAGTCTAGAACTTAACATACTTCTATATTTGAAATTCTAGAAAAATATGTACTCATGTATAACTAAATCCCACCATTAGATAGGATAACAACTTAAAGAATTATGTCCAAAACAATGGTTGACTTTCATACAAGCATTGACGAGAATATGAGAACAATTTGAATCTGTTAGTTGTCCACTCCCCTCCGACCTCCCCAATTTCTAGATGACTGTGCTCTTTCGCCCCGGCCCTGACGTCCGGTACAATGCCAAACCTAGACAAAGCCCAAACTGAGCCGCTAATGTGAATATGATGTAACGTACTAAAGAATTTGTACAACATTCATTGATATATCAACTTGAAAATATCCCTTTTAGTTGCATTTTATAATGCATCTTTGAAACACTGCCAAATATGAAAAGGGTGAGAACTTTTAGGGGTTAAGTGAAGTTAACTTTCAGTGTTATTTAGCTCAAAAAGTGAGAACTTAAACAAGATATTACAAAATATGTACAATAAAATAATAATAGAAATCATAACAATCATTTTGCAGTGCATGTCATTCCAAATTCAACAGAATTTTCTTTTTATTTCCTAAAGTGAATTAGAGTTTAAATTGCATGTCAAAGGAATACTTCGCTAGATTAATTAATTAAAATACATAAATTAACAATAAACTGGATATGAAATCCAGCCAATTGGATTGTACTCTTCACAGTCACTAACATTTAGAACTTTGATTTGTACCTCAACTTCATTTTTGTTATTCATCTAAGTAAACATTCTCTAACGCATTTCACATAATTATTAGTTTTAAACATAGACGTTCATTCAGAACACTAAAACGTCAAAGGGTCCAAAATTTCTAAAATTACAGAAAGATGTTGAAGTATGTGTAGTGGTAAACCCAGTTAGAATTGCATTGACTATAGATCAAAACGCAAAAGTTTAAGAAAATCACCATGATTGTCTAAGAAGATCTCTTTGTAAATTGATTCCAACAAATTTTCCTCAAATTAAACATATTATTCATAATAATATATAATTGTTAGGAACTAATGGAGAAGGAGTATTTAGTTTTACGTTTTAAAGATTATAATTAAATATTGGTAGTAGTATAATTGGTTATTTGAACCGTATTGATGGAATCTAAAGTCCCATTGTTGAACTTTCATCCAACTAAAGCGTCAATTCCAAAATATTGTTCTACGTTTCACATTATGATAATGCTTCTAAACAAGCTAATGTTAGGGACACCTTCGTGCTTTTCAATTTCAATTACAATTATTTTTAGGGTGAATTAAGCATTTGGTAAATATTAAAATTCATTTCACGCAAAGAATGCTCGAAACAAATGTATAACTTGACCTAATTGATGCAATCCACATTCTAGAAATATTTACAACTTCCTCAATTATTTGTATTATGAAGAATGGTGGCTAAATATATAAGATTCACAATTTGAGAACCACAATGAAAGTGCTGCAACCGTTGTATATTAATATTCATTTAACATTAAAAAAACTTAAAACACTTGCATGACTTGCATGCAAAAATGGATTTGATATCAAAAATGTATTTACAAGTTCTTCACTTATTTATTTCATGCTTTCGGATGCAAATTCTATGACAATTATGCGTTGAGTTCGTTAAAGTAGCAATTTACCGCTAAACTTTCAATAATTGATATAAATATTTTTACGTAAAAATACCCAACCCACTTGCATGCAATACGGATTTGACATCAAAAATGTATTTACAAGTTGTTCACTTATTTTTATCATGCTTTTGGATGCAAATTCTATGACATTTATGAGTTCAGTTCTTTTAAGTACAGCAACAGACCGGTGAATTCAGTTAGTTATGATGTTTTTACGTAAAAATATCCAAACCACTTGAAATATTCCTTAACTTGCAGGCACAATTGCATGTATTTAGTCTTTTTCAAATATTTACAACTTTTGCATTAATTTTAATAAGCATTTTTCACTGATTTCCTGCGAATTGAATGATTGACAAATGAATCATCATTCTATAATTCACCGTCTTGATTGTATTGCATGTGTTACTAGCCTAAAATATTAGAAGTTGTCAATATCTAATTGTAAATTACATTAATGTTACACATTATTTATTAAGAAACATGCATGGATTGATACACTTGATTGCAAAATAATGAATCATGAAACCTGGTGCGATAGATCATCCATTCATAGAAATCAATAGATTGAGTTTTGGCCTCAAATCCTTTTCTAGCAAACGATTCAATGCCTATCGTATTTTATTATAGACAGTAAGATAACCAAATTTAAGACGAAATTCTTTTATGTTATTTTAATAATTATCAACCAAATAAATATATTTTAAATAGTGATGACACTTGAGTCTGTGGTCACCATTTGGCAAAAATAGAAAAAAATATCTATCAGAAATTACCAATTCAACACATTAAAAACATTTTAAGACATATTAAAACAAATTTTCAAAATAACATTTCTAAATAAATTGTATAGTTTATCCTAACAACAGTTTGTATAGTTTATCCTAACAACATTATATATTTCTAAATAAATTGTACAGTTTATCCTAACAACAGTTTCTATTGAAATTCCGAATACCAGTAGTAGTATTTTTCGATATGAATGTAAATATAGTCTACAGAAATAGATGCGGTTAATCCCTTGATCAGGTTGGATCAGATTGGAAGATATGCTTTTTTACTGTATAATGCACACTCAAAAATGAGATTTATGAGGATGTCTGCCTTCAAATTTAAATAAAGTTTTGTTAAAACCTAAGAACGCCATAACAATCAATTCTTGATCGCTGTCAACATCTAACGAGCTACCAAGAATTTTTTTTTGAATTTTTTTTTGTAAGTGAAATTATTTTAAAATATTAAAACACATCTACTTTCCAACCGAATTTGAATTATGTCAATCATTAAAAGTTAAGCTCTACCCGGGAGAGTTTTTGAAAATGTTACTTCAACATTGTCTTAGTGTTACACAAATTGGAAGTTGTGGAGCAAAAGGGGTTTTTTTGGGGAGAATGGGCAGTGCGGGCAGGGCTCAAAATAAACTTCAAATGTTTTTATTTATCAACTTTAACCGTAGGATCTTGTTATAGATTACCATAAGAGTGCATGGTAAAATTTTCATAGAATTTGACCATACAGTCCTATAGATTGCAAGATTATAGCGTTTGAACTTTGAAGTGAAAAGATGAAATTGTATTCTTTTTGGATATTTTTTGACGGTCTTTGAAGACATGGGATTTTATTTTTCATTTGTCAAAAAAATTCTTAAATTTTATTTAAATGTTTGATTTGGTATTTTCTATCAAGAGGAAAGAAAAATATTCACAAGAAAATGAATAGAAAGAGGTGAAAATGATGCTCAAAAACAGAAAAATTGTGGTCCTTTAGGGGTTTAACCCTATTCTGACCCCTAAAACCTATCTTCAAGCCCTCTGTCCTAGACTCCAACGAATAGACGCCGAGAAGGACAACGAATTTGTAAAATTTAGGCTTTTAATAGTAAAGATAATAAACGGAATCCCATGCAGAAGTCAACCACAAGCATAATTACCGCGACGAAAAGCTGAAAATAATACCGTTGTCCAACTTAACTAAATCCGGACGAGAACTTTTCGGTCTGCATTATTTCATCGGCATCTTCCGACGAGGAATCTGTCAAAAAGATACATAGAAATCGGCATCCAGTGCTGGCATAGAATGTGAGCATTCAATGTTCATAGGCGCCAAAGATACCAATGAATTTGAAATGTAGAATTCCCGCTCCATTTCTTTTGCCGCCCAATCTTTGCTGAAGGATGCGCTCGGTCTCAACGTTGACATTCTGCTCTTCGTGCACATCCGCGTTGCTAGTTCCTTCTTGTTTCTCTACTACTCGTCGCAAACCCGCACGGTGTAAGCTTGCTTTCTTTTCCGCCAAGGTTTTTGGTCCTACTTCTACAGAGCATTGGTTTCTTCGCACGGAGCGGCTGAGTTCATCGATATTCCTAGTACGTGTTGTCATCATTCGGGGTATTCTCTGTATAGGTGCTAGTGCCGTTCGTGCAAGCATCGCATGCATATCAATTCATGTTCGAGATTGTAGGTACAACTCTGCGAATCATCGGAGTCGATGGTTGGAGTATTCAGTCAGAGTATCCGATGGCGAACAACAGATTAATGAATTCTCCACAGCCCGATATTCATGCCAGGAATGGCGGAACGTGTTCTCAAATTTTCATGCGTGGTATCGTCGGGTCGACGATAACTAAATGGCCACAGTCCATATGAAGATTCTCTCAAAGTTATCGTCAGGTCGACGATAACTTAGAGCACACCCTCACGATGACAACACGCTCAGAGTTATCGTAGGGTCGACGATAACATTGAGCAAATCTTCACATTCACTGTGATATGGGAGTTATCGTCGACCCGACGATACCATTGACCGTGACAAATATTCGATAGGAAGGTCAATGTTATCGTCGGGTCGACGATAACTCCCATGTCTCAGTCATTTTGACGGTGTGTAACAACTTATCGTCGGGTCGACGATAACCTTGAGCTTGTCATCATGCTTTCGATGAATTCAACGTTATCGTCGATCCGACGATAACTTGATGGGTATCATAAGATGGTCGACGGCCTCAGAGATATCGTCGGGTCGACGATAACTATTTGCCTTCAATAGAAGTTCTAGAGCTCTGAAAGTTATCGTCGAGTCGACGATAACCTGTACGTGTCATCATGCTTTCGATAGATTCAAAGTTATCGTAGACCCGACAGTAGCTTGTTGGACATCACGACGTGGTTGACGGCCTCAGAGTTATCGTCAGGTCGACGATATCTATTGGAGTGCAGGAGAATAAATGGAGCTCACAAAGTTATCGTCGGGTCGACGATAACCTTCCATGTTGTGGGTGGCAGACCCCTGATCATCTTTTTACTATTTGGTGAAATCTGAAATCGGAGCTTTTCAATCGTCAATAAATTCGAGGAGTATACAGTATCGGTGACTCGATGATAGCTTTTAGAGTGTTTTCAGGGATATGTCAATTACGTCGTGTGGGATTTGAATTTCTTCGTAACAGTGAGGTTTCTGTACTACTTTTTTCAAATACATGTATTGATTGGGGTTGATCTTCTGGCAAAATGGATACGCATGGGCCTGAAGAATTTGCCAGGCCTGTACCTATACTAGTTCCTGATGTCGCTGTTTGCGACGGGATTGCTCGCTCAAAATGGTACTTCAAAGAAGTCACTCTACGCAACAATGGGGGTGTGGACGTCACCAAAGCATTATGCCAGAACGTGAATCCGGATGTCGTGGTTGGCAACAACGGCAGGCCTCTTGGTGATGATCGGGTTGCCGTTCAAATTCCAGAGTCATTATGCGAGGAAGAAGTTCCGTCCGGATGGATGTGGTCAATTCTCTCCTGGGACATAAAACAAGTTTTCCTAGATGGTGTTAGTCTCCATGACCATGACCAGACCCATGTGTATAACGTGGCCATGAAAGCTCTTAGTCGAAGAGGTCGTAAAGGCGTACGTTCCTACGAAAGCGTCCGCGGAAGAGGGGAGGCTGCTGTCCCTTTTAAGAAAGAGGCTCTCCTTGCACCTGAAGCAATCACTGCATTCTCCACTCAAACATGTTGTGAGAGGAATTGCTTGTAGCCCTTTCCACGAGGGCAGATTCAAGCCATTCGCAGTCAACTGCATGTGAACGACGGGGTATATGTTTGGAAGAAGTGTCTTCTTGAGGTGCATAGGCAGATCCACAAGGATCTCGCTGGCAAGGAGTAGATAACCTTAAAAGGTAGGGAAGCTTGTCCCACTGCCTGATGGACCATTCACGGGATTTCTAAAGCTACCTTCTATAGATACAAAGATATGGCCAAATGTGGGAAGCAAGCTGAGGTGCATGGGAATGTGGGGTTGAAAAAACCACGGCTACATACAATCCAAGCTACTGCCACACTTCGAACGCTAATAGTTTCTGATGCTGACAAAATGCCTCACAAGACGGAAACGCTCGAATCCGGCGAAAAGGTCCCTGCAATGGTTTTGCCGTCTGCATTTCGATGGAGTGACTAGCTAACACACATTAATGAGGCAAATGCTGCATTCGATTTGCAACCGATTTCTTCAAGTGAATTGAGTAACATTCGACGTGCTTCTTTCCCAGAATTCGCTCCAAAGGCTCGTGGAGATAGTTTTGCTCGATGTGGCATGTGTGATAAATACAGGCAATTGCGGAGCGCTTGCACTCCACTATCATATGCACAGGAGAAGTGGTCCCAGGCTTTGGAAAACCACCTCACGGGTCAGAGGGCACATAGAGAACTATACTATTTTAATCGGACCCTTTCCGAAGACTTTCCTCAGAAGATGCTAACTATCATCCATGATAAAATGGATCACTCCAAGACCGCGTCCCCACACTTTTCTCACAAGACCAAAGCTACAGATTCTTTCATAAAAATGCCCGTTGCAGTTACAGGAATGATTGCTCATGGTCATGGAGATGTTCGATATGCGCACTATGGCCTTGACATATTCCCAACGAATTCCAACCAAATGGGTTTGTGGGTCCATCGCAAAGCTTCTCCGTGATCTTGAAGAACCACCGAGGAATTCCTCTCGTCAGCTGTTTTCGGAGGAGGATACACAATCAACATTAACCAAGGCGGTTCTACAGGGTTCGGATACTTGCTTAGACTCTCTTGTTCCTCTACCTGAGGTATTGGCCCCAGCTCAATCTTTGCCCCCTATATTGGTCTTGCAGCTTGATAATGCTTCAGGTGACAATAAGAATAGATGGGTTTTTGCCTTTTGTTCACTCCTTGTATACAAAGGCATTTTCCGCGAAGTGTACATCAACTTCCTCATAGTTGGACACACGCATGAAGACATAGATGCCATGTTCGGCCGATGGAGCTTGAAGTTGAAGACAAATAACTATCCGACAGTTCCAAGACTCATGAAATCCTTCATGGATTGTGAAGCACACCCCATGATTCCACATTTTATTGAGGAGGTTCCTGATTTCAAGCGATTTGTTGATGGTTATTTAGGCTCAGGCGGAGATTTTTTATCGGGTCATTCTAGGTCCCAACAATTCAAGTTCTATATGGATACCAGTGGGTGGCCTTTGATGGAGTACAAGAATTTGTGTACGGACAAAAATTGGTTGCCAGAGCACGGCAACGGGATTCGCTTGTGCTCTGAGACTGAAGACGGACGACCAAAAGTTCCAAACGGTGATCCCCTACCTCTAGTTCCCTAGAAGATGCGTTCACTTGATGAGATTAAGAGAGGGTTGAACGGTTATATTGCACACTGGAACGGAATGGCAGACAATGATCTCTCTGGAGAATTCAGGCGGAAGAATGATCCTTTAAAAGAATATTGGAAAGGTGTTAGAACTGCTCTCGATGCAGCACTCGAGCCACGTGAAGGCTTACTACAGGGATTTTGGCCGACTTCGAGGATCGTTCATGATGAGGCAGATCGCAGACGGAGGGATGGCACACTGCAAGAGGAGGATGCAAAGGATGCACCCTTTGTTGGACGTAAACGTGATCGTCCACGTGCTTCATTCCGTGTCAATCGCGATATGTTTGCAGGTTATTTTGTTGCAGTCCGTCCTGCTGACCGTGACGCAAGGCCATTCTGGCTTGCCAGAACAATAACCAACCCGAATCCGGATCCGGGTCATTTGCATATGATCCAAATTCAATATTGGACGCCTGCTTCAGAACGACACATCAATATGGAAACATATGATGGATGGGACACAAAAAGAGGCAACGTGTGGCACGAAGATCGAGCCCTAAACCCAACGTGGTCTAGCACGGACTGTATCATGACTGCTTGGAAGCCACGAATGCGAGAAGGAACTTCAGATCCAAGGGTGGCAATTCCAAAGCCGCAAATTGACATCATCAAGGCATCAGTGGAAGCTTTTACGTTTGACTCCGGGGATGACGCATCTATTGCGGAGGGTTGAGTAATTCATAGATATAGGACTTCTCGAGGATGGACACTATAGTAACCAAAGCAAAGTAACAGTAACAATAACAAAGGAAAAAAATGAAGTAATGATGGTTGAGTGCTAGTTTGTATAAAGGTATGTTTAGTGTTAAGTTTTATCGCCAAGTCATGAGTTCTTTGGTTGGTTGGTGAAGGGCGTTGTATCACATTTATGTGGTCCGAGTTCGAAACCAATTGGGCTCGTTGAGTAGTGGTGTGGTACACATGGCTTGGTACTGCTAGTGAGTTATCATGGCAGGAAAGTTGTACCAACCAACCGGCCCTTCCTATCCCTTGAGACAAGTTGAGCTAGTTGTTGAAAAGAGTGGCTAGCAGTGGTTTTCACCACTACCCTCCCTCTTTTAGGGTACTACGCCTGTTGGTATTGTTTGATTATTCTACATACGTCTTTTATGTAAAAGTATAGATCCGGCATACTGTATGGCAATGGTATTTATTGCTTTGAATGTGTGTTTTATGGATGTTTCATTTATTGTCACATGCGACTCTCAGTTTTTTAATAAATGTTGGAATTATTGACATTGCGGATTACTATGGTCTATCTAGATTTCGAATGAGATGGAATAATTCAAAGATTCATTGTTGGGTCATCCTACTCCCTTAATCTAAAAATAGTAATTTCAAAATGTGTCTTGGCATTTACAAGTCTCAATTTATTGAAATGTCTCAATTTAATGAACCCTTTTTTATGATCTAAAGTCGCAAAATAGTAATTTCAAATGTATTTTGGCATTCAAAAGTCTCAATTTATTGAAATTTCTCAATTTAATGAACACTTCTTATGATCTAAATATAGAAGGGATTAAAATGAGACTACAACTTGTCTCATTTTAACAAATAAGGCCTTTTGAGCTAATTCGTTACGACAACGTGGAACACTGGACAGCTTTCTAAGGCACTGCATCACACTCAAACACTCTGAAGATACTGGAAATACTGGAGGAAGAGACTAAGATGACGAGGTAGGAGTATTGGTTGGAGTGCGAGTTCCAGAGGGAGTATTAGATGAAGAGGGAAAGGAGACTAATTTACTTGGATGTTGACATGCACGTGAGGTCGAGCGAGTATCTCCATCAGACTCAGAAGTCAAATCAATTAATGGTTCCACTGGCTCCTGCTTGACATTGCGAAGTTTCATCATGATATTGGTCACAGAATGTCCTTGGTCAGAGGACTGATGACTATCGGCACGTGAAAGAGGTAGTTGAACAGTAGAACCATCTGACATGGGTGCAAGTATCTCAGTGGAGGCAGCTACTGTCTCAGGAGCTAAACCATACGCTCTATATTGCCCAGGATGGAGAAGCTAGTAGAATCCTTCCTTATCACTACATTTTGACTGTAAGATTGCCTCTTTGATGAATCCATAGTTGGCTAAGACCTCTTCCTCTAACATGATAGAAGACTCGCAAAAACCAAAACGAATATGCAAGAGATGGGCAGGCACTCGGACATAACCTTCTTCACCAATCGGCACCTTCAAAGGGACATCGTGACCTGCAGCAAGGATGTTGGCCATGGAATGAAGGCAGTGGGCTGCTGTGAATCTAATAGAACTAATATGCGTAATACATAGAGGACAATACGAATGGGGAAGTGAGATGCAAATGAAGCCAAATGCATTGAAGATATATACAACAGTACTGGGGAAATAGGAATCACAATAATTCAAGGTTTGACAAGGCTTCATGGGTCTTTGACGGCGCTCTAGTCTAAACTTGACGCACAACGTGGCTGTCAAGAGGAAATGAAAACTGCAAGGTGGAAAGACTGACATGAGCATTATTAGTGTACAATAAATAATTAGTACGTGATTGATTTGCATTTGTATATGTCAGTTGTCATTTGTCACATCCATATGGAGAGGGTTAGACGCAGAAGTGGCTGTTAGCAATTTAGAATTGGCGTGCAAAGGAAAATAGTATGATGCGAGGATTGTAAAATTATGTTAGTCGACAGTGGAAATATAATGGCGAAGATGTCTCACATCATCATGATATGGGCTCTGACAGTGAGATTGGATTTTATTGTGAAGTCAAGGACGGCGCTCACAGACTATATTATTGGAAATAACCCATCAAAAGCTAATCCATTTATCATGCCTTGGTGTCAAAGGTCAATAAAATTGAATTAACGCGTTCAGTTAAGTTTGATGCTACAAACTCGCGATTTCAAATTTGAAGAACGTGCATTACCTACTATTATATGGTGTGCCTGGAATGGTATTTAAACGCACATCTCCAGGTCTTGGCAAATCATATGAGATGTAGTTTCTCCATGTAATGGAGTTTTGTGATTTCTATATGTTGTTGGAATATTGACACTTGTTCGAGTAGATAAGTTGGCTTTCCAATATAGTGTTACATCCATTAGCCAAATGCTTGACAAAAACTGTCATCTCGACTCTGAGGGACCTAGTGTACAAAAGAAGAAGAAGAAAAGAGGCCGATTAATGTTTTCAAGTAAACGAGCACTGGAGCGTTCAAAGATGAGGCCTCCCAAACCAAAGTCTCAGGTGCAGGATATTCAGGAATGCATGCCCATGAGTATAGATTTTGGAGATGACGATGTAGCAGACTTCGGATGTTCTCAAAATATCATGACATACAGCGACATGATAGACGAGGGGGGATCACAACAAGACATCATAAGCGACGAAGACGAGGGGTGGCAATATGTAAGTAATCCATTGAACAAGCTCTATTCTTAGTGCATTTTGTGTTAATCAATTAGTGAGGGTAGTGCTAGAAAATCCTCAGTACTTATACACTAATTTTCCTCGCTAATTTTACACTAATTTCTCTCGCTAATCAATTAGTGAGGATATTAGCGAGAGAAATTGGTGTAAAATTAGCGAGGAAAATTAGTGTAAAAGTATTGAGGATTTTCTAGCACTAGGTGAGGCTTTGGAATCGCACTTCTTGAATATTTGGATGTACAGTAGCCTAGGCTGTAGAGTTGCGAATAGGGTCTGGGCCCACGAGTGCGGCTGGGGTATGGAGGCCGCATGTTCTGGACTTTTGGGGATGCAGTACCACTCGTGAGCTCGTTGATGCGCTGCCTCCCACTCGTGAGGTCGTTGACGCGCTGCCTCCCACTCGTGAGCTCGTTGATGCAATACCACTCGTGAGCTCGTTGATGCCTCCCAGCTTGATGACCTCCCATCTTGATGTTTGTTTTGCTGCCTCCCAGCTTGATAACATTTTTGATGCGCTGCCTCCCACATTGTTCATGCGATGCCTCCCACATTGTTCATCTGCTGCCTCCCACATTCTTGACAGCGATTGATACTCATGAAATTGCGTTTTTGCACAGGGGAAATCACGCTCGTACGTTGGAGATCCGCCAGTAACGAACGCGATGAGCACGACGAGGCAAAATTCTGGAGCTCCTACGCCGGTCGCCACGATTCGCGAGGTGGGTTCTCCTAATCCCTAAAACTCTTCTCTTTGGACCGACAGTTGATGGTCAAGGTAGTGAGCAAGGCACTGAGCAAGGTAGTGAGCAAAAATGCTTCTTTGCGTTCTCACTCGCGTCTGGTAGATCAACCCCTAGTACCGTGGTTCAAGCGTCGGCCCCGATGGTAGAAAATATAGAGCCCAGGGTGATCAAATAATATGGAGCTCGTCGATTTCTAGATTCTGTTTTGATTCGTGAAGAATATGATTCGATTAGTGAGCAAGGCAGTGAGCAAAAATATGAGCAAGGCCAGTGAGCTAGGCAAGTGAGCAAAAATGTGAGCAAAAATGTGAGCAAGGCAGTGAGCAAAAATGTGAGCAAGGCAGTGAGTAAAAATGTGAGTAAGGCCAGTGAGCTAGGCAAGTGAGTAAAAATGTGAGCAAAAATGTGAGCAAGGCAGTGAGCGAAAATGTGAGCAAGGCCAGTGAGCTAGGCAAGTGAGCAAAAATGTGACCAAGAATGTGAGCAAGGCAGTGAGCAAAAATGTGAGCATGGCCAGTGAGCAAGGCAGTGAGCAAGGCAGTGCGCAAGGCCAGTGATCAAGAAAGTGAGCAAGGCAGTGAGCAAGGCAGTGCGCAAGGCCAGTGATCAAGAAAGTGAGCAAGGCAGTGAGCAAGGCAGTGCGCAAGGCCAGTGATCAAGAAAGTGAGCAAGGCCACTGAGCAAGGCAGTGACCAAGGCAGTGACCAATAATGTGAACAAAAATGTGAGCAAAAGTAAAAGCAAGGCAGTGAGCAAGGCAGTTTATTGTTGCTCAACCTCCAGCACCGTGGATCAAGCGTCGGTCCCGATGGTCCATACTGTAGAGCCCAGGGTGATCAAACCTTTTTGAGCTCCGCGTTCTCACTCGTGTTCTCACTGCCTTACTTGCGTTCTCACTCGTATTGGGAAGATCAACCCCTAGTACCGTGGTTCATGCGTCGGCCCCGATGGAAGAAAATATAGAGCCCAGGGTGATCATAAAAAATATAGCTCGTCGATTTCTAGATACAGTTTTAACTCGTGAAGAATAACATTCGATTAGTGAGGAAGGCAGTGAGCAAAAATGTGAGTAAGGCCAGTGAGAATGGCAGTGAGCAAGGCCACTGAGGAAGGCAGTGAGCACAGTGACCAAGGCCAATGAGCTAGGCAGGTGAGCAAAAATGTGAGCAAAAATGTGAGCAAAAATCACACCAAAAATGTGAGCAAGGCGAGTGAGCAAGGCAGTGAGCATAGCCAGTGAGCAAGGCAGTGAGCAAGGCAGTGAGCATGGCCAGTGAGCAAGGCAGTGAGCATGGCCAGTGAGCAAGGCAGTGAGCAAGGCAGTGAGCAAGGCAGTGAGCAAGGCAGTGAGCAACGCCAGTGGGGAAGGCAGTGAGCAAGGCCAGTGAGTAAGGCAATGAGGAAGGCCAGTGAGCAAGCAGTGAGCAAGGCCAGTGAGCAAGCACTTAGCAAGGCCATTGACCAGAGCCAGTGAGCAGGGCAGTTGATGGTCACTCAACCCCCAGCACCGTGGGTCAAGCGTCGGCCCCGATGGTCCATACTGTAGAGCCCAGGGTGATCGAAATTGTTTGAGCTCCGCGTTCTCACTCGTGTTCTCACTACCTAACTTGTGTTCTCACTGCCTTACTTGCGTTCTCACTCGTGTTGGGAAGATTAACCCCTAGTACCGTGGTTCAAGCGTCGGCCCCGATGGTAGAGAATATTGAGCCCAGGGTGATCAAATAATATAGAGCTCGTCGTTTTTCTAGATTACAGTATTCACTCGTGAAGATTATTCACTCGTGAAGACCTTTACTTTTTCTCAATTAGTAATTTTGTCGTGTCCATGATTGAATGTGAAATTTGTTTCGTGTGAAGGATGTTATCTCACAAACGCCTGAGCAGTTGGCGGGTGAAGAGAGCCTTGGACGTCAACCCTCTTTAGGTGGCGGAGATGAAGACGTCGCGGATCATGATGTGGAGGAGGTTGATAATGATGAAGCAGCGTTGGGGGCAAGCGAAGATGTCATACGAAGCCGCCAGAAGTTGAATGCTGTAGCAACAATTGCTAATCTCCGATTCCAGCCGGTGCATATTTCCCGGCATCACATCCCATTGTGTAGAATGGTTGTGATGCCGATGGTGAGACCTACTCTCTCATGTGATTTGACAAAACTCGCGGAAGAGTTTGTGCATGGCTATAGAGATGGTGCAGCTGTTTTCTATGTCTCTCTTACCAATGAACAAGGTGATATTCAAGAGGTCAGTGAGGAGGACAAGGTGATATGGGGGCCATTGTGGGATGAAGAGAATGAGAAATTCAACAAATACCTCCGTGGTATTCCAGAGATGCAACAATATGTTAATCGGATGTTCTTTGTGTGTGATGGGAACCACCGTAGAATAGCTTGGATGAACCACATTGAGAGGCTGCATAAGAATGAGCCCTCATGGCACTACTCCGTTGATGCCATCATTCTTGACACTAAAGGACGGATTGGTCTTGTCATGCAAGTTATGCATGACATCAATAAGTGAGTATTTTCTCACACAACAATCACTTGGTTTATGCTTTTCATATATTGTTTTATGACTTATGTATATATGATTATATGACGTATTTTTTTACTTAATGCTTCATTGTAATCATATTCTCTATAATTGTAATAATTTTCTATTTGATTGTATTCAAATTCTCTTTCATTGTATTGATTTTCTCTCTCATTGTATTGATTTAGACACATAGAGGATTCACACGTGAAGACCAGTCTGGTTCACACGTTGTTCAGGGTTAAGAAGTATGACGTAATGCCATTGGAGATGTTCAATGAACTCCTCTCTTCCGTAGAGATATTGAAGTGTTAAATGAACAAT
Organism: Pohlia nutans; assembly: GCA_022496805.1. Taxonomy (NCBI): domain Eukaryota; kingdom Viridiplantae; phylum Streptophyta; class Bryopsida; order Bryales; family Mniaceae; genus Pohlia; species Pohlia nutans. Next base: position 7,278,432 of record CM040104.1, read on the forward strand.
TCAAAGCGCTCATGGTACCATTTGTCTGTTGAGGTGTTCACGGCCTTCATATTTCGGGTACATGCTTTCCTTTTGTTATCAATTTTGTCTTTAACACTTTCACGAACGTGTGTTAAATGAATAATACTAATCGTGTTGCAATTTGTTGTTCATGTTTAGCATGAGATCGCTGTTGCTGCTGATCTTGCTGCTCGACTGCATCGTGAACAAACCCATCCTGACGATATATCTGCTGGGAGTATTGCTGCCGCTATGCGTGGAGCAATTAAAGAGAAGACGGCCAAGATGAGCGTCAAGCTGGGGAAATTGGCTGCCGTTGCAAACCCTGCAATTGGAGATGAGTTTCTCAAGGAGGTATGAATCCATTTAATTTTCCTTTGTTTAAATGATATGGAAATTCAAGCATGATGCTAATTGTCATGATATGAACGTTACAGATTGAGAGACATTGGACGATGAACTCCACTCCCGAGTTAACATTGGAGAAACTTCAACTCATTGCTACTTCTAATGTAGCTCCCATTCATAAGGTTAAATGGATAAAACTGTTCAACTCATCCGTGGCAACCCGTGAAGCATCTCGTTTCCCTCCCAAACCTTTGAATGAAGAGAAGTTGGGAATATTTCTTGTCAAGGCTTGTTAGTAGGCTGGGGTAAGATTTTCATACAGCATTTAATCTACTTGTGCTCTAATTTTTGCTCGTGATTCATATTTGAGTTCTAGTTTGGTTTGTGATCAAATGTTTACAAGGTCACTAATTAATGTTGATGAATATACTTCACAAAATTGCAGATTGAAGAGAAGGCAGTAGAGTACTTTGATGATATTGTTCGTGCTGATAACATTACCATCTCCATGGACTCTCCTCTTGAGCCTCTATCGTTGAGCGGTTTCATAGAGGAGTGGCGGATTCGACTCTGGGACCATGCCTTTGTAACTTACTTCAAGGGGCATGATCATTTTAAGAAATCTGAGGATTTCTCTACATTTAAGGGGTCTGACATTGCTGTGAAATGTGTAATCTTCAGGTGTGCTCTAAACAGTTACTAAATTCTTTCCTTATGTTTCTAATTTTTGAAGTGAACTTTAAAACTCATTATTGAGTTGTCTATTGAGTATGAATATGAATTTGTTTTCAAATTGAATGAGTGTTATCAATTGACACGGATTTGTTTAATGCAATGTGAATTGTATGTCATTATTCTCATATCAAGTCAATGTAAGATTGTTCGTTGTATATTTAACTAACATTGAAATGTTGTAGATATTTCAAGTTTGAGCTTCTTCCCAAGAAGGCCATTACCAAAGAACATCTCTCTGTCTTCCTCAACACTTGGTTGGACCGTTCTTCAGACGCTTGTATGTTATCGCCGGCTCAGCTGCGAACGTGGACTACTGCGCATTTGAACTCTGGCGCTTGGGACCTGGATTGCAGCACATCTTTCACGCCAATCCAAGAGATTGAGCTGAAGCGGAATCGGGAGGCAGCGGCAATTGCAGCTGAAGACATCATTGAGCTTGCAGATGTGGAGGATGACGAAGCCAGAGAGAAGGCGGTGAAGAAACGGGAGGAATCCGATCGTAAGAAGGCTCAGAAGGTGAAGGACGCTGCTGAGAAGGCCGCCTTAAAGGAGAAGGAAAGGATTGAGAAGGCTGCAGAGAAGGCAGCAGAGAAGGAGAAGGGGAAGAAGAAGACCGTTGAACCTGCAAAGAACGAGAAGGAAGCTGCAGGCGCCTCTTCTACGGTGGACGGTGGTTCTCAGTTACAATCGACCCCTACCCGAGGTACTAAGCGTGATTCTCCCTATGATTTTCTCTCTCAAGGCCTAGTGGCGGTTGACCTTGGACGAGTGGAGGACTTTACCAATGATGAGTTCATAGTGAACACATCGTTGGGCCAGATTCTTGGAACTGGAACTGGTCCATTGCCCCCGGTTTATGACGACTTGAAGGCATTTATGAAGAAAGTAAGTGTATTTGTATTTAATTTGTGCAATTTTGATTTCAAATGTTTTCTACAATCAATGTAATTAATAATATGTGCTCTAGGAACTAAATTCATTGATTACTATGTTTGTGTATAATTTGTCCCAGTTTGATTTGTAATGTGTTCATGTATAAATCAATCAAAGTGTATAAATCCTAAACTGTGCTTTTGAAACTACGATTGATGAGTGATATGTTTGTATTTCAATTGTTCAAGTTTTGTTTGGTATGTGTTCATGTATAAATCAATCAATTTGTTTAAACCCTAAACTGTGCTTTTGAAACTAACTTCATTGATTGTCTTCTTTGTCTTCTAGCACAAGAATGACAAGTCCCGGGCGCATAAAGGTGACTTGAATTCCAGGGGATTAGTGGACCTCATGATCGTGGATATGCCTGAGGGTCTGACAGTCCCAAGCGTATCCAATCCTGCCTCCACCGTTCCCAAGTGGAACCAGGAACCTCGAGAATTCTTGCAACCAGTTTTCGAATTTGTAGATCAACACCTGTAGGATGATGGTGCTTTTATTATTATTTATACTTTTCGATCAGCTACAAAATCGAAGATTTTGGGTTACTGCAAGAGCTATGGATTCGAGGTGAAAAAGGACTGGTGGGGAATGAACCGTCTTCACTTGACATCCCCTACCAATCCGTTGTTGACGGTGAGTTTGTTTATAAAGCTAATGTTGACATTGATTTACTTTGAAGTACTTTGTATATGTTTTCCTAAACTTATGTAATTGTTTCTCTTTTGCAGACCAATCGCTTTCGCATTTGTTTGGCGATCATGGTTAATGGTAATTGGGATCCATCCTCTTTTGCATTCCAGCCAGTCCCTGCGCTTCTTCGTAACGGAGTAGATGTTGCACGTGACGACATCCTCCAGAACTACATGGGTAAAGATGACCAGTTGATGAACGGGGAGGTGCCATGGCAAGGACCGCGAGAGAAATCTACCTTGTTCATGCAGATGCTGATTGAGACATGTTCTTTTTGTGGCGACATGGTGTTGGATTGCACTACCGCGACTGGTTAGTAATTCAATCTCATTCTAAATGATATGTTCCAATTTTTGTCATTGTACATTGATTACATCTATTTACTATCTCTCATGTATTCTGTCTACGTTTGTCTACTATCTTCCAATTTTTGTCCTTATAGTATGTTTACATTTGTCTACGTTGTAATTGTTTTTGCAGGCGCCTCTATCCACGCTTGCCGCAATGTGGACCGCCATATCGCAGCGCTAGAGGATGACAAGGCTATATTTGATGCGGTCCTTGCTCCTTTCATTCGACCCGCTGTGACTCGTAGGCCTCGCCAACCGAGGGTTGTTATTGGCTTGGATGACATGGACGATGAGGACATTGTAGCGGAGCCGATTGTGAAGAAATCCCGATTCAGTAAGTAAGTCGGTTTATGTAATTACTTTGCATTATGATTTGTTGTTCTTTGCTCGTGATTTATTTTTTCAGTATTTCTAATACTATGGTTTTTATTGCTTTCAGATGCGGCGGACTAAGTGCTCCAATTCATCGACCTTTCTTCTCTAATCCCAAGTTTTTTCCTAGTCCTCCTAAACCCTTCACACTGCCGTCTTATGCAGAAGGAATTGCAAGACAGTTTGCAGAGCAGTGTATTTCTGATCGTAGTCCACGCCCCGTGTTTGTTTCTGCTCGTGTTTTAGAGTTTGTTGATCAGGAGGCAGTTGAGTCTGATGGTGAGGCATCCGGTAGTGATTGTAGTGACATAGAGGGGTCTATGTACGGATCTTCTAGTCCCACGGCTTCATTTGAGGCTTCGCCATAGCTCTATACTCTTGAGTATTGTGACTATTATGTATTATTTGACACAAATGTTTCTATTGGATTGTAGTGAGACTAAAAGGGCCACTACCACTTTATTTGCATTCGTTGTCCATCTTCATATTTGAATGGTTTCACTCTTATTCAATCACTCTAACTCAATTCTATGTGCTTTCATAAATTCTTCTACATTGGGTTTCTTGATACAAACTTTGAGAATTGAAAACACAATCTAAAACTACTCACATTTTGGTCTTTTAACCCTAAACCCATAGATGGGGTTAACTAGGTACTTGGTAGTGCCACCCTCAACCCCTAGTACCGTGGTTCAAGCATCGGCCCCAATGGTAGATAATATAGAGCCCAGGGTGATCAAATAATATAGAGCTCGTAGAGCCTGGCAGTGAGCAAGGTAGTTGATGGTCGGCAGTGAGCAAGGCCAGTGAGCAAGCCAGTGAGCACGGCAGTGAGCAAGGCAGTGAGCAAGGCAGTGAGCAAGGCCGTAAGCAAGGCAGTGAGCAAGGCAGTGAGCAAAGCAATTAGCAAGGCAGTGAGCAAGGCCAGTGAGCAAGGCCGTGAGCAAGGCCAGTGAGCAAGGCAGTGAGCAAGGCAGTGAGCAAGGCCAGTGAGCAAGTAGTGAGCAAACAGTTCGCAAGGCAGTTCGCAAGCAGTGAGCAAGGAGTTAGCATGGCAGTGAGCAAGGCAGTGAGCAAGCAGTGAGCAAGCAGTTAGCAAGGCCACTGAGCAAGGCAGTGAGCAAGCAGTTAGCAAGGCCAGTGAGCAAGGCAGCGAGCAAGGCAGTGAGCAAAAATGTGAGCGAGGCAGTGAGCAAGGCCACTGAGCAAGGCAGTGAGCAAGGCAGTGAGCAAAAATGTGAGCAAAAATGTGAGCAAGGCAGTGAGCAAGGCCACTGAGCAAGGCAATGAGCAAGGCTAGTGAGCAAGGCCAGTGATCAAGGCCAGTGAGCAAGGCAGTGAGCAAAAATGTGAGCAAGGCCACTGAGCAAGGCAGTGAGCAAGGCAGTGAGCAAAAATGTGAACAAGGCAGTGAGCAAGGCCAGTGAGCAAGGCAGTGAGCAAAAATGTGAGCAAGGCCACTGAGCAAGGCAGTGAGCAAGGCAGTGAGCAAAAATGTGAGCAAGGCAGTGAGCAAGGCCAGTGAGCAAAAATGTGAGCAAAAATGTGAGCAAGGCCACTGAGCAAGGCAGTGAGCAAGGCAGTGAGCAAAAATGTGAGCAAGGCAGTGAGCAAGGCCAGTGAGCAAGCAGTGAGCAAGGCCAGTGAGCAAGCAGTGAGCAAGGCTAGTGAGCAAGTAGTGAGCAAGGCCAGTGAGCAAGCAGTGAGCAAGGCCAGTGAGCAAGCAGTTAGCAAGGCCAGTGACCAGAGCCAGTTAGCAGGGCAGTTGATGGTCACTCAACCCCCAGCACCGTGGGTCAAGCGTCAGCCCCGATGGTCCATACTGTCACTACGCCATTCCGGTACTTTTAAGACTGGGAGAATATGACTGGGGGTGACAGGCGACTGCCGGCAGTCGCGTTCTGCGAGGGCAAAATTGTCGGCGGCGGCCAAATTTGACAGTGTGACTGGCAGTCATATTCTGCAGTCATATTTGCCAGCTGTACCGTATAAAGTGGGTGGGAGGGTCGTATATCTTCGTAGGGAACGAATGGGAACGTTCCTGGGGAACGCCCACGCATATTTGGCAGTCACATTTTTCTCCTAGTCATATTTTGCAGTCACATTTTCCCTACAGTCATTTTTTTTTTTTTTTGGGCAGCCCAAGATTATAAACACTGCCCGAGACAGTTTACATGTAAGTGGGTGGAAGCGTCGTATATCTTCGTAGGGAACGAATGGGAACGTTCCTGGAGAACATTCCTGGGGAACGCCCAGTCATATTTGGTAGTCACATTTTTCTCCTAGTCATATTTTGCAGTCACATTTTCCCTACAGTCATATATTTTTTTTTTGGGCAGCCCAAGATTATAAACACTGCCCGAGACAGTTTACATGTAAGTGGGTGGGAAAGTCGTATATCTTCGTAGGGAACAAATGGGAACGTTCCTGGGGAACGCCCAGTCATATTTGGCAGTCACATTCTTCTCCTAGTCATATTTTGCAGTTACATTTTCCATACAGTCATAATTTTTTTTTTTTGGGCAGCCCAAGATTATAAACACTGCCCGAGACAGTTTACATGTATTTTGGCCCTCTCAATCACTGTATAGTATGAGGGTTTTAGGTTATGTATTTTATAGTGAGAATTTGTGTCCAAAATTGATTAGTTTTTCATTTAGCTTACGGTAATTAGGATTTGGCCATGTATATTATTTTAATAATTGTGCAAATAAAATGTTCATTTACTTTATTACATTAGGGGGGGGGGTTACATTGGGAAGAAATATGGGAAAGAGTTATTGCCGGTTTTATAATTCTGACCGTCCATGTAGTAGTAGTTTGCAACTGACGTGAGAAGTGTGCAAATTATGGGTTTGAGAGGTTGAAATGAATGTGTGTTATGTGGCCAAGACATGAGGGTGCTAATTAAACATGTACGTGTGAATATATGTATATATATATAGATATATCCATCGAATGGAATGTTCACAACTGTATGTGATTGAACGGGGACTCGATCAATCCTGCTTTGAGTCACAATACTCTAAATCATCTACCGATGTGTCGTCTTGTCTGAGGCGTTCTAATGCTTTAGCAACCACCTCCGGGACTACTTCCACTGCATCGCTCAAAATAGGTGTTTTCGGTATGAGATCCGAATCTAGGTCTGTGGCTTCGAGTCCGGGAAAATCACATGCTCTCCCCAATAATATGCATTGTACTTCATCCGTGAGTTGATGGTTCGAGAATAACCAAACTCCTCGTGGTTCACAGCGCAACACAACTTCCCATCCACGCTTGGCCACATCCGGTGCAAAAAAAACCTGTTCGATGTGGAGCGGGAAGGCAAATGACTGTGCAGAGTATGGGATTAATCTCTCAAAGTTCACGGTAGTGAAACCGTAATCATCGCGCTTCATGGTGGCGCCATCTCCTCTCATGTTTGCAACCACCCAATTGCAATAGAGGACCACCACCTCAAACTGTCCATAGTCCACTGAAAGGATTTCCTCCACCCATCCCACGTACTCCAACTCCGCAGCCCGAAGATTTGTATCCTTGATACCCGCGCGACAAAGTTGTCGAAAGGTTGCGGCTACCCCCGAGTCCGCGGTTGTCAATTGCGTCTCTGCACTCCGGACACGGAGGTGGTTTCCATATGCATACATGGATCGATACGACTTGGCTACGTCCGATAGAGGTAGAATCAAGGCCCTCACGTCTTCGGGGACCTCCTCGTCCCCATCTTCTATAGCCCGTATCACAGCCTTTGGAAACCAGACGTGGAAATCTTTGTCGCACATCTCCGAAGGGTACACTACCCTAGCCTTCCGCTTCTTGCGCCTATACTCGTGACGCTCCGCTTCCCGACGTGCCATGTCATCCTCGTGTCGCCTGTAGGACAGAAGAGTTAAATATGGTCACATACATCTTCACAGAATCTTCAGGATTTAGAGCGTATATATATAGCCCATAACATGGCTGCTCGTGGCAACCACTGCATCACTGGGTACACATCTAGTGGTCTCACTGGAGGCAGTCACTAACATCTCTGGGGGCAGTCACTGATATCACGAGCGGCCGTTGCGGAAGACATTGGGGGCAGTCACGGATATCATTGCCATCACTGAGTGTAGTCACATTGTCCACAACAACATTCATATTCCTTGGTGATGTGAACTCACCTCCTCCAATCTTCCAATGGTGCCGCGTTGGTCACCACGAACTCGTGAATCCATCCTCGGAGGTTCGGTGACAGATAGCGAGGGCGCTCGTTGCCTTCGAGGATCTCGTCGTACATTGAAGGGTCTTCTTTATCGTCCCATACTCTTCGAGTAGTAGTCGTATACTCTTGCATATACTCGGTGCAAAATCCCAATGACTCAACTATAGCATAGCCTTTGGCCATGCAACCCTCTAGTCGAGTTCGATTTCGAACGTAGCCTTTGAGTGTCTTCAAATACCTCTCAATAGGGTACATCCATCGTGTATGAACGGGACCACAGATTTCCACTTCCTCCACGAGGTGCAACACCAAGTGGCTCATAATGTCGAAGAATGACGGTGGGAACTCCTTCTCCAACATGCATAATGCGATGACCGCTTCGCATTTCATATCTTCTATAGCCTTCGGATCGATGGTCTTCGCACATATCCTCCGGAATACTCGGCTCAACATGATTATTGCCGTCCGAACTTCCTTCGCCAATGTAGTGCGCACACACAGTGGCAACACCTGCTGGAGGAGGACATGGTAGTCATGTGATTTAAGGCCTTTGATTTGCCCATCCGTGTTCACACGCTTCTTTAGCTGCCCGATGTACTGAGAGGAGGTTCGCAAGGAATGCACTTGGTCTACAAAGACCTTACGCTCTTCTTTCGTAAGAACGTACGATGACCGAGGTAACATGACGCTGCCTTGTTTCTTTCCGCGTACGGGCCATAGATGTTTGCGTATACCCGCTTCCTTCATATCGAGACGCGCTCCGAGGGTGTCCTTCTCTCCGAATATGGTCTTCATAATATTCTCGGCAATGTTTTTTTCACAGTGCATGACATCCAACGTGTGTCGGATTAGAAGATCCTGTACAGTGACTCCACAGAGTCACATATTAGATTCCATGAACGCACATCATCGCTGTGTGCAGTCACATTCCGCGTCACATCACTGCATTGAGTCCTAAACTGGAATCCAAGATTCAGAATAGCACTGTGCACAGTCATATTCCATGGCAAATCACTGCATTCAGTCAGAATTTAGAGTCCACGCATGACAACATCACTGTGTACAGTCATGTCACTGTACAAGACTGCGTTAGATATACGTACTTTCCAATAGGGAAGGTCAAAAAGACATGTCCTTCTCTTCACTCCGTGTTCATGTACAGGGTCCGGCGTTTGTGGTCCTTCATTCGCATGGATCTTGCTTGTCCATTCTTCTCGAGCATTTGCAAACGCCAAGTGCTCTCGACCGCTCATCCTTCGTGGTGGAGGTCGCATGTCGGGTTGGCCATCAAAATTGGCCCTTTGTCGCCTCTATTGGTGCGCCATTGGCATATGCCGTCTATGCCCAAGGTACAGATTCTTCTTCAGTGCTTTCGAGCGCCGAGTTACTACGTTGGGGCCACGCACGGGACACGCCTTGTGTCCTTTCATGACTTGGCCAGAAATCAATCCGTATGCCGGAAAATCGTTCATTGTCCACAATAGCATACCTCGTAGCTTGAATGTTTTGTCGCCGGAGTTTTTTTGCGATCCATCCACGCAATCGGTCCCTTCCCATAGCTCTTGCAGCTCCTCTATTAATGGTGCCAGATACACATCCACATTCTTGTCCGTCACACTTTCTTTTCCGGGTATTAGTAGCGTGAGCATCATAAAGAAGTTTTTGGTCACTAGCCAAGGGGGGAGATTGTAGTTTAGCATGACCACGGGCCACGTCGAGTGGCTAAGACTTTGGTTCCGGAATGGGTTCACGCCATCTAGTGCTAAGCCTAGCCGAACGTTACGTCCTTCTTTCGCAAACTCCGGCCATGTACTATTCACGTGATTCCATGCCTTTGAGTCAACCACGGATCTCATCACCTTGTCCATGCTCTTTCCGTCCACGTGCCACTTCATGAGCTCCGCTAGCCGTGTGCAACTGTACATTCTTCGCAAACAACGGATCAACGGAAAATGTCTCAATACTTTGACCGGTATTGTTTTGGAGTTGTCTACGTACCGGGATTTGTGGCATATTGGGCACTCCGTTGCATCTTCCAATTCTTTCCGAAATAAACAACACCCATCTCTACACGCATGTATTGGTGTTGTAGGACAATCCCAATTTCATCAACAAACACTTCGCTTCGTGAAATGTTTTCGGAAGCGTGTTGCCCTTGGGCAATATTGACTCCTGCAATAACTTCAACAACTCGTCCACAAAGTTGTTTGATACGCCAAAAGTGGTGCAACACACAAGTATCATGAGTATGGAGGTGAGACGGTTGGAGGAGCTCCCTGCATAAAGCGGAGTATTTGCTTCGTGTAAAAGGGTATCCAAGACTATGCCACTAGGGTCCTTGATGTTCATCGCTGTCCCGCTTGATTCCATAGGGTCGTTATTGTCCTCCATTCCGTCATCGCTACCTTCGTTGTCACAAGGTGGGAAGCCATCGTCCCCGAGCGGCGGCACTTCATTGAACTCAACATCAACTCCGTCATGTATGGAAGGGTTGGTATCGTAGCCCCCTAAGTTGACATTGTCATACTTGTTGAAGCACTCTGCCACCATGCGTAAAACATCTACTTCCGTAGCTTCTCCGCCGTCAATACTGGGACTAGACGGAGGCTGACTACCTTGCCCACTGCTTGGTGCATTAGGGGTCAAGTTCAAGGGGCTGTACTCGTCCTGCAATTCCAGGGACAACACATTGGATGTCACATTCCACTTTCTTATGATACGCTATTTCATGCATTTCCTATTGAGGGTTCTCATTGTTATTGCATCCACCTGCGCCCCAAGTGTGTCCATGTCGTTTAGTCTTGTCCACGCATGGAGTGACACATCGTATACATGATACGCAACATATGACTGGTTGGACTTGTATTACAGTGATAAGCAGTTACTGACTGTAGTCATTTTGAAAAAACGTGACTGTCAGTAGTCACATTACAGTGATAAGCAGTGACTGTCTGTAGTCATTTTGGAGAAAATATGACTGACACTAGACATATTACAAAGACAGTCACTGACTGTAGTCCTGCCGTTTAGGCCGCAGGTAGTGTTTTATTGCTTTTAGTCATTTAACATACACTGCTTGGATTTAGAGGGTAATGCGCATAGAGTTCTTCTCCGGCCATGATGTCCCTTGTTGCTATGGTAATTACATATCCCCATTCCTCGGGGTTCCACAGTTTAGGCAACATGCGAAACTCCCACAAAACATTGCCTATTTCAGAGCGCCCGATGGAACTATTAATGAATCCAGCGACATTCCCTTTCTCTACATCTCCATCGATGTACAGGTCCGACTCCGCGCGCATCACATACGATTTCATTCAGGGTTGTGCCTTGCTCAAGATTTTGTACTCCGCCGATGTGTACTGTGTTCCTACAAAAGGAAGCAGTTCCTCACCCTCTTTGGCGGGTTGCATTGCAAATAGACCCCAACCCATGAAGCGGTATTTGGACACCTTCACTTGCCAATCTCTTTTCCAATATACGAATGGTGTTAGCTTTGGAATGGGCCCGTCACACCATTGTCCATCATACACGTCTGACCGCCACTTCTGCAATCGAGTAACTCTCGCGGATGTCACTGTGGGTATGGCGTTCTCGGAGGACTGTGTTTGACTTAGAAACGTTGTCAATGATGTCAAACATGCGGCTCTTACTATCGGTCTCCACCGGGCCTACATAATTCATGAACGCAGATTTTTAAACCATGGCACCGTACGTAGGACCACGCCGCTTTGCTTACTGAGGAATGGGTGCTTGAAATCACTTACCAATATCGAAGCTGTGAAAACCGGGTCCCTCCTTCTACTGCGAAGATGCTTCCGAATCGTGGCTCGATCGAGGACTTTCCCTCCTGCACATTCCATGCATGGGCATGGGTACTTCGTTAATCGCATGGAGTCCGCTTGAATCTCTTCCTCTTGCCATAATTGTAGATGCTTCAAGCGTTCCTGCTCCCCTTGTTCCATCCTATGGAAAGAACTCGAGCACACGGTTAGGGTGACATGGTGCTTTGATACACACTAGAAGGGTGCCATCAATAATCTCAGGCATACCACTGTGCGTAGGAAATATTACAGGAGGGGGTCATTCAATACTACAGAGTCATATAGATGACTACTGGGCGTTATGCTGATGACTCTAGAGTGTTACATAACTCCTGAATGTCACATACATCACTCCTCTTTCATATGCTTTATTCCTTGTTTTATACAACAATTGATTGAAATATATTGGCGATGGATTTTAAAAGTTGATTGTGCAAATATGAAGAAAACAGTAGTGGGCACACCGAGTTACAATCACACATTAATATAGGGCTGCTCAATCCTTTAGAGGATGAAGTTCTATTTACAACCTTATTACAAATTGTTAATCAAGTTTTTTTTTTTGCACAATGCGTTTGATTGATTTTATCTCCATCAGATACAAATATAGCACGTGAGTCTTATCAAGTGTACAAAATCCGGATTCCCTACTCTAAAGAACCTAGTTTACATCTTCATGGTACAAGTGAATGCCATGCACAAAGAGGCGAAGATTTAGGGTCCAATTCTACCATTTGTAACATCATAGGGAAGGCTCTACAAGGGATCACCACAAGTAATCCGGTTCACAGCTTCATGGTACAAGGAAATGCCATGCACTAAGAGGCTAGGTCTAGGGTACATTCTTGTGTTTTTAGATATAGGTTCTACAACACAAAGAACGTGGCTTGGTCTTCAAATAGGAATTAAAAATAAATAAATAAAATTATCTAATTTCTATGCAAAAACTAAAGCTACGAGTAAGAACACGTTTTAATGTACTAAGAGGCCTGCACTAAGAGGCCTGCGCTTAGGGTACACTATTGTGTTTTTAGATATAGGGTCTACAACATCGTAGAGAGGGCTCTATAAGGGATAACAAACAAGTAACTCGGTTGAACTCTTTCATTATGAGAAGATTCCCTACACTGAGCGGGTGATTTTACTGTTTTTGGATTTAGAGTTTTTAGTGTTTATAATCACTAGTGATTAGATGGAGGCTTTAATTGCAAATGATTATAGCAGTTGATAGATATATGCGACGCATAGTAATTTAGGGTTCCAGGGTTTTAGTGCTTTGAAGCAGAGACAATACTATTCGGACACACACTAAAGGCCACTTATATCACAAAACTCAGTCATACCACTGTGCGTAGGAAATATTATAGGAGAGAGTCATAAAAGACTGCAGAGTCATATAGATGATAAGAGGGCGTCATATGGATGACTCTAGGCTGTTATATGACAGTCGAGTGTCACATACCTCACTGAACGTAGTTACAAACTGCGTAAGGGCGTGGTCAACGCATTACACGTGGCGGGGGTTGACCACGCCAACGTGGAGCGCGGCACCCAAGAATACTCAAGGTTCTTCTGCAGCGGATGTGCCACTTCAGTAGCTCGGTGCTTGTGTGAGTATGATGGCGCCTTCACCTCCAGAGTACAAGCGCCTGAGGAAGAAGATGATTGAGCAAAACACAAAAGTGTTAAACAATTTGGGGTTGCCTGGGATTGCGCAGCAAAAGAAGACCTTCAAACGGCCGAAAGATAAAAGGTGAGCTCTACCTTGCGCTCAATTCTTGCCGATTGCTTGGTTCCTCCAATTCTCCCGATTGCTGGGTTCGATCAATTCTTCCGATTGCTGGGTTTACCGAAGTCGCCGACTGCTTCAAGTTTCAGTCACCGATTGCTTCAAGTTTACAGTCGATTGCTAGGGTTCGCTTCACTGCTCAAGTTCACCGATTGCTCCGGGGATCGCTTCACTGCCGAGGTGCTCAAGTTCACAGAGGTTGTCCAGTGCTAGGGTTGCTACGGGTTGCTACGGATTGCTAGGGTTGCTACGGATTGTCCAGTTGCTGATTGCTTCAGGGTTCGCTTCAGTTGCCGATTGCTACGGTTGCTACGGGTTGCTACGGATTGCTAGGGTTGCTACGGATTGTCCAGTTGCCGATTGCTAGGGTTGCTTAGGGTTGCTACGGATTGCTAGGGTTGCTACGGATTGTCCAGTTGCCGATTGCTAGGATTGCTTAGGGTTGCTACGGATTGTCCAGTTGCCGATTGCTAGGGTTGCTTAGGGTTGCTACGGATTGCTAGGGTTGCTAGGTGCATCACGTTTAAGCTTAAAACCCTAAGCAAGGAAATGGCATGCAGAAACCCTAAGCTTCAGAAAGCTTGTCACATCAGAAAGCTTCAGAAAGCTTGTCACAAATGGGGCCAAGTGCTATTCTACAATCCTCACAAAGAGGCAATTCTTGCAGGTTGAAGGGCTTGTAAGGCATGTGGGGATTAACCCTAACAGAAATTGGGGTTGTCCTAGCATGATGACGCTCTAGAGTCATACTGGCAGGGCCATGTGACTCCGTTGAGTGACGTTGTACAGCCGCTGTGACTCCCTCGTGTCATGCTGTGATTCCCACTGAGTCCGTGGGGTCTCACGCTGCAGACATCGTGACTCCCTGGAGTCACATTTTGCTGCCGTTGTGACTCGGTGTAGTCATAATTTGTGTGGATATGGATAACTTTGTTGGTAAAGTGATAAGAGACGTTGCTAATATGCCGGATGGCAAGCAAATTGAAGTGTTCCGCGCAATTGCTAGTTTCCCGGCAATTACGTTGCCGGTGTTGGAAATGACGTCGATTGAGATTGCGGATGTGGTTGAGAGCAGCTGTACCCTGCCCTTGCAAGAGCCTCGCCCTGTGAAGCCAGCGCGCACGCGAGCAACGAAGAGGACGCTGCTAACCGACTCCGAGTGTGGCGTTGAGGACGACGGTGAGGACGAACGCGAGGAGGAGCGGTTGCAAACAAATCGAAGAAAGGTAAGACTTCAAACATAATAGATGTCCACTACAATTCATGTGGTAACTTAATCAATTCATGTGCACTAAAGGCTAATTGATACGAAGCATTTCTCGTAGTCATGTTGCAAAATATGACTGCCTGATGTCATGTTACCGTAAACATGACGGGTCGCTGTCATATATAACAGAACATAACTGGCTTTAGTCATACTAGTTGGCTGATCAACATGACTGATCAAAATGGTGAACCATACATGCAAGCTGATTTCCATCGCTGGCTTGACACCTTGTTCGTTTCTTGTAGAGGAGGCGTGACTCTTCTGATAAGCCTAGGTCGTGGGCGGTGGACCCTCCTCGAAGGAAGACCAGAATGTCTTCACCGATGCGGGGGGGGAGCACCAGCGAGGCGCTGGACGAGGACCTTTTGTCACCGGGCTTGCGAGAAACCCAGATTGAGGAGGAGGAGGAGGAGGCGGAGGAAGATGAATACTATGATGAGGAAGACGAGGATATACCGGTCGAGCGGGACACGAGATTGATCGATGAGATCGAATTGAAGAAACTCGAAGTATTGCAGCGGATGGCTGAGCAGGGTGGAGATTCCCGTGACTTGCGCGAGAAGGTGCGGAACGCCGGTGCCTCCCCACGCCGGCAGTCCAAGTTGAAGACTTTGAGGCGGCAAGTGAAGAAAAGCGACAACAGAGATAGTCGCCTGTGGGTTGAAGTCCACGATGGGGGAACGCCGACGGGGGCACACAGGGCGGATTGGCTCACCAAGCTACGGGGCTATTCCCGTGACTTGGACTGGAGCATCGACAATTTCAAGGCGCATCCTCGAGCGCTGTTGGTGGCGATCAAGGACAAGATGGCGGCACAGTACGAATATCGGGGTGGACTAGGCGACGTTCTTGAGGACGTCTTCTTCCAAATTCTCCGGCAACAAATGCGGACGAAGAGGTCTAACATGAAGAGGTTGCTCGATAAGGGCGACCGTCTTCCAGGGTACGTGAAGAAAGAGCACGTGGAGAACTTTAAGAAGCTGATAGCGAGGGAGGATAAGAAGGCGGAGGCTGAACGGATGAAGAACGTGCGTCAGGTTGTGCACAATGTCTCGCACTCCGGGCGGTCTGAGGGAGAAGTGCGATCCCGCCTGGTCAGTGACCCTAAACCTACTTTTTGTCATGAATTTTCCATTTTTACTTATTGAGATTTTTTTTTAATTTTGTTCTCATTGCAATCCAAGACTTTTGAAGCAAGTGACTGCCGGCAATGACATTTTCCAAGTACAGTGACTGCACAGTGTCATATTCTGCAGTCACTTATCTCGAGAAAATGACTGTACAGAGTCATATTGGAACTTTATGGATGGATAGTTGCTTCTCTCACAGGCTGCAGAGTTGGATCGCCCCCCAACGCAGTTGGAAATCGAAGCGGAGCTGAGGACACCGGGGAAATCAGGCCGCCCGCAGTCGTCCTCTTCAAAGGGGGGAGTGTCCAATCCACGAGACCTGGTGGCTTTAAGGAATTCCATGCACACACGCATAGACGGTCTCGCAAGCGAGGCGGAGGATGTGAAAACTACTCTCAAGCAGCTGCTCTTCGAGGTCCGGAGGATACGGACGCCGAACACACCACAAGAATCGTCGGAAGTGGGGAACACAGGATTGGAGGAGGCCCACCCGGCAGCAGCGGAACCACCGGCAGTAGCTGTGGTTCCCGAGGACCCAGTGTGGGGCAGAGTCAAAACTGCAACAAACACGGAAGAGGAGGTCCACGTGACAATTCAACAGGTAGCTGAAGCAGCAGTAGAGGTATGACTTCAACACCCACGACTATGCAATGGAAGAAGATGTTAGTGGTCAGTGAATCATTTAGTGCCCAAATATGTTGTACTCACTTCCTCCAATGTCTGGTTTAGGGTTTGATTGACTTGGAGAAGTCCGGTGACTCCGGGGATAGTGTTTCAGCGGATAAAACCGCAGCAGTCGCCATCGCTGCCGAGAACTCCGGGGAAAGTGCCCCACCGGACCCCCCTTGGCAACCATCGCCATCGCAGCCCAAGTGCCGTCGAAAAAGGATTCACAACTGCCGAAGAAGAGGAAGGGCGAGGCCGAGAAGCTCTTGGAGGATCAGATAGGTCGCAGTAATCGCCGCTCGACTGCGAAGGAGAAGGTGTTCTCGAGCATTCCCTCTAACTGTGTGGAGCATGCAATGTTGTTGAATTGACTGAATGTGACAGTGATCAGTAATGTACCCATAGAATATCACAGGGATCAGTAATGTGCGCAGCGAATGTCACAGGGATCAGATATGTACCCAGTGAATGTGACAAGGATGAGTAAGGTAGACAGTTAATGTCACAGGGTTGAGTAATGTATGTAGAGAAGGTCACTGGGACTAGTCGCAATGCACCAGAATATAACAGGGAGTAGTCATAAACATGCAACCAAATATAACAGTCAGTATTATAGGGTCGTGACATGAAATAAGGAGGTTTGTGCAAAATAGTTGTGTAACTCAAAGTGATCAAGGTGGTGCATACAGGATGACAAAGATAACCACGAGGAGCCTGCAGCAAAGAGGAAGCGCCCGACAGAGAAAGCAAGCAGTCTCGCGAAGAAGAAGAAGGTGAGGGGCGGGACAACGTAATAACCAAAATAGCACAAACCAATAACCGAAATGCCAAGTGTGCAATAAGTGATTTCTTAGTTTTGGCTTTGACTATGTCGTCTTTGGCCATAATGAATTGGTAAATTACTTGATCATTGTCATTTTGTCTTTAGTCATGACAACTTGGCATTTCACATGTTTAGTCTATGTTCAGGGGTATATTTTTGGGTTTTTGGAGAAGTGCTAAAGTGGTAACATAATTATCTGTATGGGCAAAGCTTGAGAAAATGTTTGAAATACTCATTTAATGTATTTTACCTTTGAACATTCACCAAAATTACAGATTTAATTTTTTAAATTTGAAATTTGGTTTAATTGGTTAAACTAGACATGCTATCCTAAAATTTAAAAAACCAATCGCCGCTCGATTGCGAAGGAGAAGGTGACCTTGCATTCCTTCTAACTGTGTGGAGCACGCGATGTTGTTGAATTGACTGAATGTGACAGTGATCAGTAATGTACCCATAGAATGTCACAGGGATCAGTAATGTGCGCAGCGAATGTCACAGGGATCAGTAATGTATCCAGTGAATGTCACAAGGATGAGTAAGGTACACAGATAATGTCACAGGGTTGAGTAATGTATGTCGAGAAGGTCACTGGGACTAGTCGCAATGCACCAGAATATAACAGGGAGTAGTCATAAACATGCAAGAAAATATAACAGTCAGTATTACAGGCTCCTGACATGAAATAAGGAGGTTTGTGCAAAATAGTTGTGTAACTCAAAGTGATCGAGGTGGTGCACACAGGATAACGAAGAGAACCACGAGGAGCCTGCAGCGAAGAGGAAGCGCCCGACAGAGAAAGCAAGCAGTCCCGCGAAGAAGAAGAAGGTAAGGGGCGGGACAAAGTATGCAGTAGTAATGGTGTCGGATAATTTGAAGAGAAAGGTGATTGTTTTGAATGTTGTGGGAGTTTTGTGTGACATTAGACCGCTACACGATAAGCACGAGTGGGGTCTTGATCTAGTGGTGCACTACGATCAAGATCACAAGGTAAAAATCAAGAAAAGGGCCGATTGTGGCCCTTTCTTGACCACGTTATGTAGTCACTTCGATGTGGGCATATGGTCGCCCATAGACCGTAGTCTACTAGAAGTAGTAGCAAAGTTTTTGGCAATCGGGATACCTTCTTTAAAGTGGAGTTTTTTGTGGGGAAAGGAAAATGGAGGTAGCAAGAGAGACCTGCATGAGCTCTTTAGTGTAATCCCCCCGTCTTTAGGTGCTAAGGCTCGATGCCTTCAGTTTGATTGCGACGCAACCGCAACGGAAGAGTCCCCCCCCTTGAATGTCATTACTTGTCCACGATGGGACCCGTTAGAGCCTAACGACGACTACCTAAACCGACTGATAGAGTCATTTGAAGCATTGTCACGCAACAAATCGGACATCGAATACTGCACTCAGTATTTGGGCAAGGACGTCAAACTAGCGGCGATACCATGGAATCCGGTAGGTCCTTTATGCGGTTTTTGCTTTACTCTAACACTTATTCGTAGTTTTACTAGCTATTCCTAACATGATGAACGTTTGAACCGTGGCCGCAAGAACCTGAAGCAGTGGAACCGGTGGTAGAGGCTGCACCTGCAGCATTGGCCCCCAAGTCGAAGGTGAAGGTACTGGATTTTGACAAAAATTTCAACCCCAATGACACCGTTGTAGCTCACGGCTTCATCGTGAGCCTTGCAGGAGGCACCATGCATTGCCGGAAGATCGAGGAGGGCAATGCGTCGGTCATGATTACCGCAGCTGAACCGAGATCGGAAAAGGTGTTCCTGCATGAGCCTAACCAGATGGACGATCCGGTTGTGGAGCGCTTCGGTGAGGCTCTCAACACCGTCATTTTGTGGCCCATTGCCGCACTGAAGGCAGTTTAAACCGCACGACCGCGAAACAAAAGGTGACCTCTAAATCATCTACCAATTATTCACGTAGCACGCAATGCTGATGAATTGCCTGAATATCACAGTGATCAGTAATATACGTATAGAATGTCACAGGGATAAGTAATGTACACAGTCAGAATGTCACATGGTTGAGTAATGTACGCAGCGAGAATGTCACAGGGATCAGTAATGTACGCAGCGAGAATGTCACAGGGATCAGTAATGTACACAGTGAGAATGTCACATGGTTCAGTAACGTATCCTGAGAAGGTCACAGGGACTAGTGACAATCCAACTGAAAAGAACAAATTATAGTCATGAATGCGCAGCATCTGTATTACAAGGTCTTCTAGTGAATTAATGAGGTTTGTGCAAAATAGTTGCGTAACCCAGTGTGATTGAGGTGGTGCACACAGGATGACGAAGAGAACCACGAGAAGCCTGCAGCAAAGAGGAAGCGGGAAGACTTCGCTAATGGATGTATATATTGGTGAGGAATGAGACTTGTTTAGCTAGATAGAAACTATGTTTAACATTAAACGGGTTTTGGTTTTGTATGGAGAGTTTCCCTACTAAATATAAGTGAAACATGATGCATTTCTCTAATCCCACGTATGTGTCCTCAATTCTATGATTCTGATATATAGTACAAATGTCACTCTAAGTAAGCCAATGCATCACTCTACGCAGTCATAGGACCACATGCATGGCAATTACATTGTCACTATTGCGAGTCATGTAATGGTCACACTCCCTCCGATATTGTGACTGAAACTAGTCATCTACCCGTCGCACTCTTGTCGAACATTACTGGAGGTCTTGAATACACGACTGCCAGCAGTCACAGCGTTAGCTCAAATACGACTATGCACAGTCATATTCCACGTCAAAAAAAAACATAACTACTAGTCACATTCCACGTCAGCGACATTATGAGCCAAAATATGATGCACAGAGTTACATTCCACATCGGCCGAAAATGTGACAGGCAGTCACATTCCACGTGGAGGTGCCACGTCAGCAAGAATATAACTCCACAGAGTCACATTCCACGTCAGCAAAAAAATGACTCCACAGAGTAACATGCCACGTCGGATGCCACGTCAGCAGAAAAATATGACTCCACAGAGTCACATGCCACGTCGGATGACACGTCAGCAGAAAAATATGACTCGACAGAGTCACATGCCACGTCGGATTTTGGCCTCGGCTGCCCGGGCAGACCACGAAAAGTCAAGGACAAGGGCCGGTCAAGTTGGCGGCTGGAGGTGCTGACGTGGCACGTACATGGAGCCCCCTTATACGTTTTGGGTCGTATTTATTCATATGACTAGGTGTCCGAAGCGACTCGTCGGTAATGAGCCCGCCCTGTCACATTCCACGTCAGCAGAAAATATGACGCGCAGTCACAGAACCTGTTTTTATGACTGCGCGCAGTCATAAACGTAGTCATCCTGCCAGTCATAAAAGTACCTGTTTGACGTAGTGTGTAGAGCCCAGGGTGATCAAAAATGTGAGCAAGGCAGTGAGCAAAAATGTGAGCAAGGCCACTGAGCAAGGCAGTGAGCAAGGCCACTGAGCAAGGCAATGAGCAAGGCAGTGAGAAAAAATGTGAGCAAAAATGTGAGCAAAAATGTGAGCGAGGCCACTGAGCAAGGCAGTGAGCAAGGCAGTGAGAAAAAATGTGAACAAGGCAGTGAGCAAAAATGTGAGCAAGGCCACTGAGCAAGGCAGCGAGCAAGGCCAGTGAGCAAAAATGTGAGCAAGGCCACTGAGCAAGGCAATGAGCAAGGCCAGTGACCAAGCAGTGAGCAAGGCCAGTGACCAAGCAGTTAGCAAGGCCAGTGACCAAAGCCAGTGAGCAAGGCAGTTGATGGTCGCTCAACCCATTTATTACACATTTATCAATTTTGCCTAACTAATTTTTTTGACATACAATTTGCCTAAAACCGCACACATGTTTTCCTTAAACCATTTAAACCGATAGAAAATAATGCCTAAATCCCAAAGCCCACGGTCATAGGTCCACCAAAAAAAATTTGAAAAACATTGAAAATTTCTGTGGGCTCTCAGGCTCCCGAGCTCACGCTCCCAGGCTCACATGCTAGCACGCCCGTGGGGACCATCACTGTCACTGCCAGAGTCCATTCTAAAAAGATCCAAATCGGTATCGGGAGATCTCCCGATGTCCAGCCCGTTCAAGGACCACTCTCGTACCTAATCCCTGAAAGTGGTCGAAATTCTATAGGATCGAGGGATCTCTCGATGTTGGAAATCAAGCGAGTAGGCGCACTGTTGAACACCTCCAACTCTATAGTCCGCGTTGACTGAGCACTCCAGCCACATATACATCGGGAGATCTCCCGATACCTCAAGCGGCATTACAACCCCTGCAGGGACCACGGTTTATGACGCAGTCTATAGATACTGCTCCGAATTCTATAACATCGTGGGATCCCTCGATGTGAGATATCAACTGCTTAGGCTCAGTGCGGAACTCATCCAACTGTACAATCTCAGAGTCGGGAGAGCACTCCTGCCGCATAAACATCGGGGGATCTCCCGATACTCCAGACGCCGCTCGGGTTAGTTGGGTCCTGATAGCAGCCTCCACCTCGCCACACCGGTCCGTACAGCACAATTACTGTCCGTACTGCACAATCACCCAAAGATGACGTCATCACATACATGCATTACATTCAACCAACATGCAAGACACATTCTGAACTACAAATTCCACTCTAACTTTGCAAATTCTACATAACCCGCGGAGAATTGCATGAAGAATTCTACTCGGTGCGACGAAGGAAGTGGCCAGACCGTACAACAGGGGTATAAACCCCGTACTTTGACGACCCGATCAGCACATGTAACATAAATGGGAGATAGAACCTGGGACGCTGCTCATGCTGACAGACCCAATTGGCAAAAGATCTTCCAAGGATGGACCAAAATACCTGTGCTCCCTGTGAATGTATTTGACCGCTTTAAACACCTCGTCCGGTGCTTCCTCCGCCTCGTCAAAGCCTGCTCCGCCACCTCAATCTCTTGTCCGCCCCCTCAACCCTTCAGACCGCCAATGACATGCAATGTTGTAAGAAAGAGCTCTCAAACGCGCTAATGAAACTATGAATTGAGAGGCTGCTCTGAATTCATGTGAATGATCCAGAGATGGTGGTCCAGCAGAGAATTCAAACGGAGAATCCCCGCCAATTCAGAAGGGGGAAACAAGATCAAGCCCTTCAAATTTGAATTCGACTCCAACATACGTATCATGATGCTGCTGTCCATCTGTACTTTCATACAGTAGTTTCCATATCATGATGCAGCTCCTTTTGTTCTGTCCCCCCTACTTCTGTAGGAGTGTCCATGTCATCATGCTGGTCCACTACTGTCCCTCCGTCACTCTCTAAGAAGAACCAAGAAGTAGGAGAGGTCAAAATCTGTTACACTTCTAGCCACGTCAGGGCATGATCTATTAGACTCACGTACCACGTAATATAAGTACAACGTATACAATATTTACATATGGAAATTCCATAGGAACACTAAATTTTTACTGAATAACAATCACATCAACCAAATATGCTTCCAATACAAATATATTTATGTTTCCACACTCATCATAGGAGTAACAGATTAATATCTGCTTTCTTGATTTCGAGCTTCAAGGATCACGGTTCAAGTTCAGGGTTCAGGTTTAGGGTTTAGGGTTTAGGGTTTCCGGTTTAGGGTTTAGGATTCAAGGTTTACGGCTTATATGAGCTCCGGATATATTTATATGGCAGTATCTAATATAAAACACATGCGTTATATCATTTGGATGATGGTATTACATCGTGAAAAGCATATTGCATAGTTGATTCAGCTAGAGATATATTCATATGGCAGTATCCAATAAAAAACACATGCATTATATCATTTGGATGATGGAAGTACATCGTGAAAGGCATATTCCATAGTTGATTTAGCTAAAGATATATTAATACGGCAGTATCTAATATAAAACACATGCATTATATCATTTGGATGATGGTAGTACAACGTGAAAGGCAGTATCTAATTAAAAACTCCGGATATGGATGATAGTACTCCGTTATATCATTTGGATGATGGTAGTTCATCGTGAAAGGAATATTCCATAGTAGTTTTAGCTACAGACATATTTTTATAGCAGTATCTAATATAAAACACATGCGTTATATCATTTGGATGATAGTAGTACATCGTGAAAGGCATATTGCATAGTTGTTTCAGCTAGTGATATATTTATATGGCACTATCTAATATAAAACACATGCGTTATATCATTTCAATGATGATAGTACAACGTGAAAGGCATAATCCATAGTAGTTTTAGCTAAAGGTATATTTATATGGCAGTACCTAATACAAAACACATGCGTTATATCGTTTGGATGATGGTAATACAACGTGAAAGGCATATTCCATAGTAGTTTTAGCTAAAGATATATTTATATGGCAGTATCTAATACAAAACACATGTGTTATATCATTTGGATGATGGTAGTACAACGTGAAAGGCATATTCCATAGTAGTTTTAGCAAGAGATATATTTATTTGGCACTATCTAATATAAAACACAATCGTTATATCATTTGGATGATGCTACTACATCGTGAAAGGCATATTCCAAAATGGATTTAGCAAGAGATATATTTATATCGCAGTATCTAATATAAAACACATGCGTTATATCATCTGGATAACGGTAGTACATCGCGAAAGGCATATTGCATAGTTGTTTCGGCTAGAGATATATTTATATGGCAGTATCTAATATAAATCACATGCGCTATATCATTTGGATGATGGCAGTACAACGTGAAAGGCATATTCCATAGTAGTTTTAGCAAAAGATATATTTATATGGCACTATCTAATATAAAACACATGCGTTATATCATTTGGATGATGGTAGTACATCGTGAAAGGCATATTCCATAGTAGTTTTAGCTAAAGATAAATTTATATGGCATTATCTAATATAAAACACATGCTTACTATCATTTGGATGATGGTAGTACAACGGGAAAGGCATATTCCATAGTAGTTTCAGCTAAAGATATATTTATATGGTAGTATCTAATATAAAACCCATGCGATATATCCTTTGGATGATGGTAGTACATCGTGAAAGGCATACTGCATAGTTGTTTCAGCTAGAGATATACTTCTATGGCAATATCTAATATAAAACACATGCGTTATATCATTTGGATGATGGTAGCACATCCTGAAAGGCATATTCCATAGTAGATTTAGCAAAAAGATATATTTATATGGCAGTATCTAATATAAAACACATGCGCTATATCATTTAAATGATGGTAGTACATCGTGAATGGCATATTCTATAGTCGTTCAGCTAGAGATATATGTATATGGCAGAATTTAGTGTGAAACACATGCGTTATATCATTTGGATGATGGTAGTATATGGTGAATGGTATATTGCATCGTGAAAGGCATATTGCAGAGTTGCTGCAGCTATGGATATATTTATAAGGCAGTATCTAATATAAAACATATGCTCTATATCACTTGGATGATGGGAGTACATCGTCAAAGGCATATTCCATAGTTGCTGTAGCTAAAGATATATTAATATGGAAGTATCTAATATAAAACACATTCGGTATAACATTTGGATGATGGTAGTACAACGTGAAAGGGATATTCCATAGTTGTTTCAGCTAGTGAATGATCTATTTACATTCATTTGGTATAGAAACTCCTGTGAGAATGTGAAGTAATTTCATTGTAGAGTTTTGACTTATTATTTTTCGAGCCTATTCAATGATCACCGACTTTAGTTTTTTTATTTTCAAAAATCCTAAAATAATTTGATTGCAATGACTAGAGCTCACAAATGATCCAAATGATTCAGATTCTTTCATTAATCATTTATGGGAAGTAATTTTCATCAGAAGATTTTTTAGTTTTAGTCATCATAGGATCTTGTAGTTATATTCAGCATATGATTTTATATTAATATTAATCATAGGATTTTATAGTAATATTCATCATAAGATTTTACTGTAATATTCATCATAAGATTTTATTCCAATATATATGTTTGGAGTTTAATTGTAATTCACTAGTACTTCAGAACTAATTTTAATAAGATTCTTTCCATATATAACGTGTTAAAATATTAACTGTCACCATGACCCTTTAGCCCTGGAACGCTGGCAGGGAGTCAACGAAGAACACACGGCAGAAAGTGCTTTGGGAACCGTTTTTCATCCATCTCGTACATGAAATTTGTAGTTGCTATCTACGTTGACGGCTTTTGCATGTACAAGGTCTCAATATTGGATCTCAATTGGCAATTGAGTAGTAAAAATGCACCGTGATGTAGACAGTGTGTTTTAAATGTTGAGTATCTTTCTACTAAAACTCAATTTCAAGCATTAAAATGATGTGTTATGAATTTGAGCATAACTAGCAATATAAATTTCACAAGATCTCATTTCTACTACATTTTGAGTTTTGGAAAAATCTAAAATTTATATTATTTTATGATGGTCGCAAGTTGAATATCCATTACCATGGGATGGTTATTTTTGCTACTCTTACGGTCACGGTAAAAACAATTCTACCGGGGTGATCTTCATAATTAGTTACACCCATGCTATTCTAATTCCATGGAAATTCCATGGTAATAGGTCCGTCCTTTAGGGATTAGTGCATGACTGCATGCACTCATGCATTGTGGTGCACTTCAAATTCCATAGAAATTCATGGTAATAGGTCCGTCCTTTAGGGGTTAGTGCATGACTGCATGCACTCATGCATTGTGGTGCACTTCAATGTGTACGTCGTACTCCATGAAGTACGTGCTAATACTCATATTTTTTATAATGGTACTAAGAGTACCGGATCATCTCAAATTCGGCTCATCATTATCGTGCTTGTTTTCCTCAATTGCTTCTCACCACCCTGTTTTTTCCAACGTCCTTTTGCGAATCTCCCCAGTCTCCCGCAGTCTCTACCCGTCAGTCCACTTGTGTAAACTTTTCTCCCTCATCTTCCATCCTGCATGCACCCCGATTTTGTCGTTTTCTTGCGCAATTGGTGGGAAGTACCGACGCGGAGTTCTTTCAGACATTTTGGTGTGCGGGAGGTGCTGTACGGCGGCCCAGAGTCTTCTATTCTCTTGTAAGTCCGATGCAGCTGGAGATTTTGCCTTCACGAGCGTTAAATTCTTGCATTGAACCCTAAATTCTAGCGGTTTAGGGTTGCAGTTTTGTTTTGTTTCTAGCTTTGTTGCATTCTGCTTGAACTCCTTCTGCGTTGTCTGGGCGCATAATCAAATTGCTTCTTGGACAACAAGCTTGTCTACACGTACTTGTTTTGATTACCCTGCTTTGTTGCAATATTCTTGCTTTGTAAGTCTAATGCGTGATGCAGTTAGTAAGTCTAATGCGCGCAATCGCATTGTTAGATTCCCTGTTTGTATGTCCTGTGGTTAGTGCATTGTTGGAGTCTGATTTAGTTCCTTCTGTACACTTCCCTCCGCCTCAATGTTTGCAATTTCCTGTGCAGTTTTTAGACGCTGTGCAGAGTTCTTGACAGCTATGGCAGGCACTTCATCGAGAGCGCCCACGACCGCAAGAATCTGGGAAGACCCGTAAGTCTCACTTACCCAGGAATTCTATGCTTATTGAAATATTTCATGCAATGATTTGGAATTGCAGTAGTTTTGTGGAATGCACATAATCCCTGTCGTAGTGAAAGGTGAGGAAGTTTGAGTGCTCAGATTAAGGACGTTACAGTGTAACAAATTAAGGGTATCCACATCTAGGATAATGGAAAACCCAAACCTAAACCATAAATATAAACCCTAAACCCTAATCTTGAAACTTGAAATATAAACCGTAAACCAGAAAACCTAAACCCTAAACCCTAAACCCTAAACCGTACGGACAGTGCTAATTGCATCGGGGGATCCCTCGATGCATTGGTACCCCCTTCCCTTCTTGTGGAAAGTGCCAGGTCCATCGGGGGATCTCTCGATGACTTCGAAGCCCCATCCATTCTTGTGCACATTTCCAGGTCCATTGGGGGATCCCTCGATGCGTTGGTACCCCTTCCCTTGCTGTGGAAAGTGCCAGGTCCATCGTGGGATCTCTCGATGACTTCGAAGCCCCATCCATTCCTGTGCACATTTCCAGGTCCATCGGGGATCCCTCGATGCGTCGGTACCCCCTTCCCTTCCTGTGGAAAGTGCAAGGTCCATCGAGAGATCTCTCGATGACGGATACAGACCCTTCCCTCCCTCTGCAAGTTTCTAGGTCCATCGAGGGATCTCTCGATGCTTTGGTACCTCCTTCCCTTCTTGTTTAAAGTGCCAGGTCCATCGGGGGATCTCTCGATGACATCAAAGCCCCTTCCCTACCTCTGGAACTTTCCGGGTCTGTCGGGAGATCCCTCGATGCGTTGGTACCCCCTTCCCATCCTGTGGATAGTGCCAGTTCCATCGGGGGATCTCTCGATGACTTCATAGCCCCTTCCCTCCCTCTGCGAATTTCGTGGTCCGTGTTGATAGTTGTTGTAGAGTAAGCTCTATGCACAGCCCCTCGTGCGTTCGACTGTATCAAAGTCATCGGGAGATCTCCCGATGATCCCAGTTGTTAAATTGTTTATGGCTTTGGAGGAAGAATTTGACCAACATTGGTTTCTGGTCGTTCTACAGAAATGAGCAAATCGAGGATCCACCAAGTGACAGCCGACCCGTGAAGCTGTACCCATTCATTGATAGTTGGATCCATGGTTTCATATTCAATGGTGAATCGAAGCCGAGCGCAGTTTTCCGCTGCGACCAGAAGGTCACCACATGGGCCATGTCATGGAAGGATATGGCAGGAAGCACGGCCGTCATTGTCCCCTACCTCTCTAAGGACAAGCGGATCCACTCCCCGATTGGCCTAAATGTCGTCGAACTTCAAGGCCTTGACAACGAGACATCTATCATGGTGGTGGAGGAGAAGCTCCCAAAGTCCGAGCGAATTATGACGTATGGACTGATCCTGGACCTGTGCAAGCTTAGCCTGGAACAGTGTGAATTCCTCACTGCGAGAGGATACATGTTCTTCCCGGAGGACAAGACGCTCTGGACTCCTCAACATCTTCAGTCGCAGTGGGACCAAATCGAGGAGGCGCACGCTGATTCTGCACCTGCTGCTCCAGGTCCAGCGCAGGCTCGGACTGACCCCGCTCCTCCCAAGAAGAGAGGCACAAAACGAAAATCCGCCTTGGGCACTGACGGGGAAATTGTGGTGCCTGTCGCGGGGAAGCCCAAAAAAGGCAAGGCTGATGAGAAACTTACCCTTCAGCAGTGTGTGACAATGTCAGCTTCGGATATTGAGAAGCTCGACAAGTCCAAGCAGACTGAGATGAAAAACTTGTATAGCCAAGCATTCGAACCCCTGTACAAGTGGGGCCACGAGAAGCTGAAGGATGACAACGATAAGGAAATCATTGTGCACTACTCAAAGCTGCACAGGGCCCCTCCAGGTACCTGCGTCTACCGCGGACTTATTGAGGACAGGTTAAAAGCCTTGACGAACCAGGCGCGCATTGCTCCGAGGTACAGTGGAACAGATAGAGAAATTACTGTACTTCCACTGAAGAGGGGACCGTATGGAGATAATAAAACTGTAGAGTTCTTCACAAGTCCTCCGGAGAGGCATCAAATAAAAAGCTCTACAAACTTCTACATTATTGGGGGTCAGCATACGGTTCAGTGCTACAGAAATCTCGTCGAGAGTGGCGAAATTGATGACGCTGACAAAGCCAAGGCGTCCACGTTCTCAATCATTCCAGTGTGGGCGCCCAAGACTGACCACATCAAGCTCATGCTTCTCTCGCGCGTACTAAACCAGGATATGGCTGGCCCGCAAAAGGAGCACACATTCATGATGCAGGTGCTGAATGCCCGAATCAAGTGGAAAGAGATGAATTGTCCCAAGCCATCTTCACAAGGACGGCAGCACCCTCAGGAATTCCTGGTAAGACTGTATTCCCTCCCCATGGACTGCGCTCTGGCCTCTGAGAACCTTCCTCAAATTTACTATCATCGGGAGATCTCCCGATGACAACAAGCTCATTGGAGAGCGCTACTAACACCTCTTTTGTGTCTCGTATGCAGGACTTTATTCCTGCTCTCGCATCGATCTTCACGAACGTGAAGGACTCAGAGCTAAAGAACTGCAAGATTCCCCTACTCTTTACTGAGGACGACAACGCAGTCGACCGATGGATGGAGATTGAAAAAGAGTACATCAAGGGGAAGCTGCCAGATGCGCAAGGGAATGTGCAGAAGAACTATGACCTGAAGCGCAAGCCCTTTCTCCAGCATGACTTGAAAGCGCTATACGGCTTGCGCTCAGAGGATATCCACTGCCTTGCTGACCTTGTGGAGAGAAAAGAAATCTCTGTGAAGAGCTCCAAGGCCACCAAAGGTGATAAAGTGGCAAGAATACCGTCTCTTCTTGCAGCAGGAACCAGGGAGCGACTGGTCAGGCTGATGAAGAACGAGTTGATGAACCACTTTCTGAAGTGGGAGCTTCCAAGCCGTAAGAGCACATACGTTATGTATTCTTCGCAGGACTGGGAGGACTTTGCCAAGGAGAAGTCCATCACTCGTGCGGAGTTGGAGAGCTGGCTGGATGAGGCGTATGCATCGACTGTGGGAAAGAAGTGGTTGGACGACCGGAACAGGAACCTGAACAAGACGTCTGATCCGAACGACTTACCTGACATGGTCAAGGTGATGTGGGACGCACACATATACGCAACGAAGCAAGCAGAGGTTGCATCGGACATCCAGAGCAAGTTTGCGACGAAGTACAAGTGCGTAGTATTGGACAGGCTTAGGCCCGACATTGCTGGCCTAATAGGAAGTGAAGATGTGTTTCAATGGAGAGGAGGGGGGAAAACACACCTGTTCTTCTACTTCCTGTTTGATGCAAAGGACGACATGCCAGTGAAAGCAGAGGTGCTGGACGAGAGCAAGATGAATCGTATATTTGAACCTCTGGACGGCAGTGAACGAAACGGGTCACTCTTTGCTCGCTCAGGGGCAGTGCTCTTCACAGACGCGGCGGGATTCCATGCTATAGTATCGCACATGGAATCCCGCCTGCGGACATCAAAGCAGAAGGTGTGGAACTGGCATGTGGTCCACTACGTTCCCTCCCGCGAGGACGGATTTCCCGACCCCGTTGTCGGTACTTCCTACGTTGTGTACATAATTTTCTGCTTCGGATATGTGGCGACGCAGTCGACGTAGCTCAACTTCCGGGATTATTTTAGTGGGAAGACTGCCATGGACGCAGTGTATCTGGCCAAGGACATTACGGAAAATATCCAGCAATGGAAACGAAGTGGTCGACCAACGATAAAGCTGGCCGCGCTTTGTACTCTCTTCGAGCCGCACCTCAAAGAGAATATGGTACTTGTAAATGTCAACGGCGGGGCTCACTTCACCCACCTTGGACTTGTAAGTTTGCTGTCTGCACCCCTTGGACTCTGTAAGAACGAGAGGCCATCGTGGGATCCCTCGATGGACCGGTCTCGTTTAGAATGATGGTAAGGGGGTTTCAAATCATCGAGGGATCCCCCGATGGACCTGGCAGTTTACACCAGGCTCTCTTACACTTCTGAACCATTCGCCATGATATTGAACTTTCCATTTGGTTAGAGTGTGCTGTTCGCATTACATCACTTCTGACTTCCCGTCTGCATGTCTACAGGAAAACCTGACTATGGTCCTCGAACTTGTCTTCTCTGAAGATGAGAAGGAACTGGCTCAGAGAACGTCGAAGCAGATCTGGGACATACTGTACAAGGATTCAGTTGCCCCAGACGTCTTGCTACTCGAAGGTGGGGAGGATGGTAGTGACAGAGATAGTGAGGGCACCCATGAAGAGGGTGGTGATGAAGGTGGTCAGGATGACACACAACAAGGCCAGGAACGCACTCCGGATGATGAGTCCGAAACCGACTCTGACGAGACGCTGGATCCGCCGTCTGTGCCAGAAGACTCTATCAACGATACATCTCCAGCAGGGCAAGATTTGGAGGCTTTTGAGAGGGAGACGCAAATGGAGGTTGTTGAGGATACCACTTCGGTAGGTTCCAAAGAGTAGCTAGGCCCTCGCACCTCGGTAGAGCTTTAGCACTGCTCATCGGGTTAATTTCCAACACATTGTAATATTCTTGTACCATTTTACTCCAATCCAAATTCTCCTGGACTGCAGCTTTTCATACCGATAATGGTGTACTGCGCTCATATTGCAGGGACTGCTGCACTCCCAAGTCGTCTATAGTGGTGCTGCGTCGGGGGATCCCACGATTGACCAATCTCACGTTGGGGACTCCTCCACGCCACGAAGCGATCAGGCCGCCATGTCAGGCAACACCAAGGACCTAGCCTGGTCCTTGGTGGACATGAAAATATCATCGGGGGATCCCCCGATGGAGGACGCAACGCCATCTCATCAGCGAGAGGCTCAGGATCCTGAAGGTGGCGCGGGACAAAGGGGACAGGATGCTGAGGAGCTGCACGAATATCCCATGAATGTCGAACTGCATTCTACGGTTCCGCAAAGGGATGCTGCGGAACAAGCACGAGTTCCTGCGGAAGCGGACGGGCATGCGGAGGGGCCGAAGCGGGATGCTGCGGACCCGGAAGGGTTTCCTCGTCTTGAAGAGGGTGAGACTGAGAGAGGAGTAGGTGATCCTCAGCATGCACGGAGCATCCCATCATCGGGAGATATCCCGATGTTAGAAGCCAATCCAGCTGATCCACTGGATCCCCTCGTCACTGACGAGGGCGCTGATGACATTTCGCTGATCCTTCCTATTGTGATCCCATCCAGCCCCCCGCCTCAGAGTACATTTCCCAAAGAGACCCGTCAGTCGCATCTGAAGGCACCCGTCATGAACGAAGATGTTGTTGACGACACTTTGCAGGATTTGGACGCGTTCAGCCCGGAAAAGAAGACATGTGACGCGGAAGTCAAGGACTGTGACGATGTCAAGGACTGTGACGCGGAAGTCAAGGACTGTGACGATGTCAAGGACTGCGACGCGGATGAAGAGGACCCAGACCTGGATTTATATGAAGGGCTCCCGGACAAGGCAATGACGGAGGTATCCATTGAGCTTGATCCAGTCGTGGAGGACTTGAAATCTAGTCACCTCCGGGATGTAGAGAAGCTAGTGTTGCGGAAGGGGATGAAGCAGTTGCAACGGTCCCTTCAGCCGGCCCTTCCCTTGGGAACTGCATCGGGCCCCCCGATCACACGAAGCAAGGGTAAGAGAGGGCCTAGCACCGGAATGAGAGTCAAGAAGGGCACTGAGAGGAAGGTTAAGGGAAAAAGGCACTGTAGCGAAACTTCCTGTTAGTATCAGGGATCAGGTAATTGAACACATGTTCCAGCAAAGGAATTACTGCCCACCCTCTCGCAGCGCTAAGTATCTTCAAGCAGTTAGAGAGGCTCACGAGTTCGTTTACAAGGACTATGTTGGTAGCATCCCATTTACTAATAATTTTGAAATAAAACCTTTACCAGATGCCGACGTCTAAGGCCGGGAACTTTGCTGTAATTGTCCACCCCGATCGCAATTCATCGGTTGTCCAAGATTCGAATTTGGACGCCCGTGCGAAAGGTATCTAGACAGATATATTTGTGTAGGAGTCATATGTATATCCACAGACTTGTTTTACCCTCAGAAAATGTACATGTCCTCATATTGGAAGAGTTTAGTACGTATAGTGTCCGCCGTAGGCGCTTTAGGAATTCATTGCACATCTGTATCAAGGGATCTCCGGGTGAAAGCACACTACGGTTGTACGAATTTGTAGTCACGACATAGTTTCAAGGCATAGTAAGGGTTTAGACCCAAATCCCCCCTAATTACTTCTACTTTATGTCAAAATAATAAATAGGCATAGTCTTACATCTTGCATACATTGAAGATTGCACAAGAAAATTTTATTTGCATGCAAAATATGCATCATTATGAGTACAAAATGTCAAAGTTTGTACCGTCACAGATTCAAGTTTACATGTTTGTACTCATTTTGTCAACTTATACTTTTAATCCTTACATTTGAAAGAGTTTTACGTAATCTTCTACTCTTTAACTACCATGCCTTACTATTTGATTATACTAAATGTTAGTATATAGTTGAAAAACTTGAGAAATATGGGATTATTGTTGGGGCCCCAAACATGAGGTTAATGTCAAATTATTTGAATTTTTTTTGGGAATTCAAGTATAAGACTTAATGGTGCAGAGGGGCCAAAAATTTAATTTTGATGGAACTAAAATTTTCACTTCCATTTGGCACATCAAAGAATTTTGTCTAAAAATAAGCTCTGGCCCTTCAAAATCCTCTATAGATTCCTTTTTGTACAAGTGTGTACTTGATTTTGCAGTATTTGTACATTTTGTACAATATGGACCAATCGTCACCTTCCGTGTGGCATTCGAATCGGAATCCACTTGACGTGTCGAGCAATCTATGGTGTTGTAGGTCGGTGCTGGAATATTGAACGTTGTGCGTTTTGTACAGTTTGTACAATTTGTACTGTTTGTACAAAACGGCCAGGGAGGCGACCGTAGCGTGCGATGGCCCCTCCCGATGCTGAATTCTGATCATACCTATATTTTTGTTGGATTTTTCAGGGCCCCGTCTCCCATCCTCCATTCCAGAAAAGGTGATCGGAAAGGTACCCCTTTGAAGGTATTCGGTTGTACTAGACTTAAATGGGGTTCTCATTTACCGTGGGGGGTATGTAGCGGGCACAGAGCGCTCTGTAAAGCTAAGACCTGGCTGCTCTGCTTTCCTGGACTGGCTTTCTTCTCAAGCACTGGTATCCTTTTGGACCAGCATCGCGGACAAGAATATTTCTCGAGTGGTCGATGTTGTTCTTCAGGGTACCTCCTTGAAACGAGAGGGTGTGTAGGTTCTTAGCCAAAGCAATTGCACTCGTTCGTCATACGTGGAGTCGTCAAATCCACACAAGCCGTTCTTTCTGAAGAATCTTAATGTCTTCGCTAAGTTGCTGGGATTGGAGTCCGTTGAGGATGTCCTACTAGTGGATGATAGTCCACAGAAGAACCTTCTCAACGATGTTCATAGCGCTGTCCACCCCCCGACCTGGTCCGGTGATGATGGGGATAGGTTTATTACCATGCACCTGCAACCGTGGCTGGAGGGTCTATTCAGATCAAGCGAAGTTGTCACAGAATATGTGAAACGGGCCCCGCTTCCGGGTGGTCAGTTACCAGTGGACCGATCGTCGGACTTGGCAGTTCAGATTTTGAGGGGCGTTGCAGTATAGTTCAAATGACTTTGGATTTTCGACATCTCATTTTATTTAGAGTTCTTTATTGTCAAATGTACTTTTCTCTCTCATGACCATGTAATGAAGCTGTAGCACGCTCATCTTTGATAGCAAATTCAATTACGGAGTTCCTCTGGTTTTGCAATTGTCTTTGTGAATTCAGTGGAGTTTTGGAACTTTGAATTTTTTTTGTCGTTGATTCGCTTTGCTGTGGTAATACATTTTTAGTTCAATTGTGACGACCTCTGTGTGCCATGGCGTTGGGTGGCACCATCGAGATATCCCCCGATGAACTATGTTAGCAAATTCGTCGTTTACAAACATCGGAAGATCCCCCGATGTTTTGTCTCTGTAAAAATGTCCTGATATTTGTATTTCAACTGTGCAGAAGGCGATAGTTCTCTCAGTGAATGGCGTTCTGTGCTTCGAGGATTATAAAGGATTCAGCCCGCCGTTGCTGGACTTAGCGAATGTCATTTTCCGTCTGGAATTCGACCTTTCTTTCGAATGCTTCTGGAAGTTTTCCACGTCGGAATATGGTCATGTATGCCCCCATCCCGCTTGGACCTTGTCTTAGCGCATCTACTTCCAGTGGAGCTTAGATCGCAATTGCTTTTTGTGTATGGTCAGGACAAGTGTGTTCGACAGAAGCCTTATCCATTCTTCCAGAAGTTGCTGCAGCGACTTACAATGGGTACTAAAACTTGTAGGTTTTGCAAACCGGGTAATGTTCTCATGGTTGATGATTGTGAATGGAAGAATGTAATGAATGGAAATCATTCCTGCTATTTCCCGATTCCTTGGAAGGGTGAAATGCACCTACCTAATCCGCGAAACGTCATACCAGACGTCTGCACAGCCTTACTTCCATTCATTATGGATTTGGTTCATTATGACTCCGTTACTGAGTTCCTCCAGAACACACCTATGGATGGGAAATTATGTAGGAGATCACTCAGGCAATGGTACACCAGTAGAGTAGAGCAATAGACATTACATATAGTTCGTCAGTTACAATCTCGTGGCCATGTGTACTGGACGTATTAGTGGCACTTTGATGGGCCATTCAGTCGAATGACTTTCATGACAATACCTCTTATTCATGTAACTCATTTTTGTAATGTAAATGACTATTTCACCATCTCCCTTCGTCGATAACTCTTTTTCTTCTTCTTTCTTCGGTCTATGTGTGTTATTTGTATTGTTATATTACTTAGTTTGTCCATACATTTTCACTCATGCAATTATGAGATGACTGTTGTTCTTCCGGAACAGCACTATATCGGGAGATCTCCGGATCCAAACATTCAAATCATACATTATTCATTACATTACTTTGTCCATACATTTTCACTCATGCAATTATAAGATGACATTTGAAACTGTCAACACAGTAACTCATTTGAACCATCTTTCCATTCCTCCACAGCATAGGATAATCTTCCAAATTTCGGGAACCCATTCTCGAAGACAGTTCTTCAAACCTGCAAAAACATGAGAAACCACCATGAGGAGATTTGAGATATATAGGATAGATATTCAGGCGAGCAGTTCAAAGTGACAACTAATAATATGGAAGAGCCCGCCAGCAGTTCAAAGTGACAACTAATGATATGGAAGAGGCCGCCGCCAGTCATTTATTACCTGGCAGTTTTGTCAGGGTAGACGGATGGCCCCAATGTGAGGTAGGTGTGGGAGGATGAGCGGATTGATGAAGAATGAAGGCTCACTGTTCAGTGAGTCCCGACCATGAATAAAAGAGGGAGTGCTGGGTCAAACAAATCATTTGTGAACTGCTCTTGCTAGAAACGCATACACCTCCGCTTGCTTTGGAGAGTTGTAGTGATGGAATCAATAGTGAGGTTTAGAATGCTAGCTGAAGTTTATGATGATTCGATGTGAAAATGCTTGTCAGAGTGCAGGAGTTTCAAGGATGCCATTTTCTATCTGTCGCTAAAGGTAATGATTTATCGCAGATTTTGACTTATGCATAGGTGTAAAATGGAATCGAGTTTAGATTGTCTTTGTGTTTGAGATTGATAACAGTCCAGTGTAAGATCTTTGGTGTAGTTTCGTTGATGCCATTTGATGCCCCATTTTTGTGGGTTGATCTTTGAGACCAGTGAACTGATTGTGGGACATAGGAATTTCATGTTTAAGTCAAACGATAGGACAAATGCAACGTAAGGACCGCGATAGAGAGAGATAGGGTCAGAAGGTGCAAAACAAGAAACGAAAGAAACCGAGGGTCGTATTCTCATCTAGGAAGGCGATCGAGGCAAGTCGAATGAGGCAAACAAAGACAAGGTCAAAAGTAGCTGAAGTTGATTCTTCTGTTCCAAAGGCTATAAATTTTGGTGAAGACGAAGTTGTGTGTCCGGCAAGCGTTAGCAGATGTGAAAATTCGAATGATTGCACTAGAGGTGGCGAACCATCAATCGAAACATTGATTTGCGAAGTAGACGGAGACACTAGGGTAAGTGACAGTCACAATCAAATTTATTCCACTTCCAGAATATTGATGCAGTGATTTTAGGTTTTACAAAATTATAAATAATCTATAATATTTACATTGCATATGAAAACTTATATGTAGGAGATGTTGAGAGATGATTCTATCCATGAGCACGTGGCCAGATTTCATCACGTCTCGCGCATCCGCACTTAAGAACCAGAGCTCGTAATGTCAATACCAGAACTCGTAATGTCAATACCAGAACTCGTAATGTCAAAACTTGAGCTCGTAATGTCAAAACCAGAGCTCGTAATGTCAAAACCAGAGCTCGTAATGTCAAAACCAGAGCTCGTAATGTCCATAACCAGAGCTCGTGGCGTCAAAACTGGAGCTTGAAATACAACAACCAGAACTCAAGATATCTAAACTAGAGCTCGTAATGTCGTAAGCATAGCTCGTGAGGTCACGATTCACTGCGAAAAATGTGCATGAGCTGCCGCTATCAACCGAATGCGCCTTGTTAGGAGAGATGACCCCTGCCCACGCCGCCCCTATCTGGCTGCGATTCTCTCTTGGAATTTGATTGGCCGGGTTGATTCTCGAAGATGCCGTGGTAGCTCCTCCTTATAAAGAACTACTCGGTAATCACTACCGGAAGGTAGATCTGCTACCGAAAGAAAGAATGAGTATACAGTCTAAGGTAACACCACTGTTGGTAACTTAGAAAGCACAGGTCAGGAATTCTACGAAAGAATCAGGTAGTGAAGAACATAAACACATAACTGATCGGTAGACATGAAGGAGAAAGAATTTTGACAAGACAGATGAGTATCTTGGGAAATGAGTCGTGCCAATGGGTTTGGCTCTATTGCTTTTATATCAGTACAACCAGATGTGACAGTTAGGTCAGATCCGTAAAAAAGTATTTCCTAGATCTACCTGCTGGGGTAACTTGGAAAATTACCGGGGTAAAAACTCAGACCGGTAGGCCTACCGGTAGCTCCTAATTTACGGTTAACATGCCGGCCACTTGACTGAACCTCGCGCCGCAGCCACAGTACGTATGCTTGTGAACTCAAGCTCCTCCGCAGTGGTCCCAAACTTGTTTGCTTGTAAGTCCAATGCTATTGTAAGCTATGGAATTCTCTAATCTTGCGTCAGTGATCTCGTTACGCAAGATTCGTGAATCACGTGGTAGTGTTCTCGTTATGCTTAGTGTGGATTGATGTCGAGCGAGTGTGGATTGATGTCGAGCTAGTGATCAGTGTCGATTACTGTCGAGCAAGTGTGTGTGATTGTGCCAGAATGTGCGTGCGTGCCAGAATGATCAATGTGCGTGCCAGTGATCAGTGTGCGATCAGTGATCAGTGTGCGTGCCAGAATGATGAGAGTGTGGCGTGGCGCGTGTGTGCGTGGAACCTGATCAGCGTGTAGGCTGGAACCCAGAGATTGTGTAGGCTCGCAAATTCAGTGAGTGCGTGGTCTCGAGTACTAAGAGTTTGGTCGTGCGAGTTGTGCGAATGTGTAGGCTGTTGTCGCGCTCTTGTCAAGACTATTTCCTCGACAGATGAGAGAGTGTACTGGAATCCCAAGTAGCGCTCAATGTTGAATTTTGCTCGCAAGCTGTTGTGTAGTTACAAGCTTTTGTGTGCGCTCACAAGCTGAAGGCGTAATTGCTCAAGCTGACAAGTGTGATCACAATGCTACTGTGTATGCTCGCAATGCTAGAAATTCTCCTAATGAGATAGTCATGCTGGAATGCTCGTAATGCTAGTGATGGTCAAAATGCTCGTGCTGCTCGCAATGCTCGTCAATGCTTTAAAATCCCCATACTTACAGCTTCTCCATACGTGCAGAGAGATTGCGTGGCAACAATGGTGAGTGGCAGTGGAGCACCAATTTCAAGCGTCATTGAAGGACCACCAGTCGCCTCAATGCGCGAGTCAAATGCCAGCGGCGGAAGAGCTACGCGAGGCAGCCTTCGCTACGCGTCGCCAAATGCCTCTGTAAGTCTCTAATCCCATCTCAAATGATTCAAAGTTTATTTAAGTTGGCGCCTTGGCAAAGAATGGCGCGCAACGCCAAACAAATTTGCGTGGCGCGCCAAAATGAGCCACGGCGCCAAATGGCGTGCCACGCCAAGTTTTTTGGCGTTGGCGCGCCAACGTGAAATTCTTTTGGCGTGGCGCCGTGGCGCATTCTGGCGCGCCATGCCAATTTTTTTGGCGTTGGCGCACCACCCCGGGGGGGGGGGGGCGTCGCCGGTGACGCCCCCCCCCCCCCCCCCCCCCCCCCCCCGGGGGTGGCGTGGCGCTATGGATGAAAATGGCGCGCCACGCCAAATCTTTTGGCGTTTGCGGGCCACCCCAGGGGGGGGGCGTCGCCGGCAACGCCCCCCCCCGGGGTGGCGCGCCAACTGTTGAAGTAGGATGATTGCGTGGGCTGAAGTTGCTCATAGCCATGCGCATTAGCTAGAGTAGATGATGCGAATGAGCTAGACTAGCAACTAGAGAAGTGGTACTAGTTAGAGATAATGAGAATTGGGTCTCCCAAGTGATATGGGCTGATCCTAGTGTACTAGGAGTGGAGTATGGGCTGATGTCCCATATGGTTTGCCAAGGGGACTCCCTTGGGTGTACTACTTAAGAGGGGCAGCCCATGAGTAAAGATCATCTCTTTCCTATGCATTCCAAGTGTTTGTGTGAGGCTTTGGCATTCTAATCTAACCTTCAATAGGTTATGGGCCCACTCATGTGTTTTGCGTGAGTCAAAGATTAGATTGCTCATTGTGTGGAGGTCGTGCTTTGGAGCGCTGATTTTGGAGTATTGGAGCGCTCATTTGGAACTTTGGAGGGCTGAATTCGAG
This sequence comes from Pohlia nutans, assembly GCA_022496805.1. Lineage (NCBI taxonomy): Eukaryota > Viridiplantae > Streptophyta > Bryopsida > Bryales > Mniaceae > Pohlia > Pohlia nutans. The sequence continues at coordinate 7,318,160 of CM040104.1, forward strand.
CTTTGGTGGGCTGATTTCGACATTGGGAGGTATTACAATCTTCCTACCTTTGATCTACGTGTTGGAGGGCTGAATTCGCACTTTGGAGCTATCATTTGTTGATTTGGAGCTTTTGGAGCACTTTGGAGCACCTTTGGAGTTTATACACGTCTACAAGGGCTGAATTGGAGCTTTGGAGCTTATTGGTGCTTGTTGGAGTATATTGGAGCTTATTGGAGCTTATTGGAGCTTATTGTAGCTCATTGGAGCTTATTGGCTCAATTTGTGCTCAATTTGTGCACTTGTGTTGTTGCAAGGCACTTTTATGCTTTGAGGCTCTTGGGGTGAGTCTACAATCTGATTTTGGTATTGCAATTCTTGCACAAGGGTTTGGAATGTGAGTTATGCCCTTGGAGTGCTCAAAATTAGAGTTTGGGTTAGTGAATGCACAACGGGGCTGATTTGATGAATTTCAATGCAATTAGGACTTGAAGGGGCTGAATTTGCATTGATTTAGAGTCCTTGGAAGGCACAAGGGTGTCCATAGGGTGCGTTACGTGTTGTGAAGCACAAGGGTGCTGATTTGAGTGGATTTGAGCCAACGAGTGCGCAATTCTCCTAGTTAGGGTGTTGTGGTATGATCTTGTGCAAATTCACTAAGAACCATCACGATTGACTGTTGTGAGGTTGATGTGTAGCACAAAGGTGCTGATTTAGTGTTTGGAATTAGTTTGGAGGCATTAGAAGCACGTACGTGTGCAATTTGCTTCACAAATCACAAAATTGTCAAAAATCATAAAAACAATTTTTCTTAGCTTTCTAGGGGCTGAATTTTGTGAGCGTACGTCCTTCAATCAAGGATATGGCTACATTTGAGGGTGAAGGTGCTAAGGTTGTAGACAAGTTCGATGGCGTCAACTTCCACTTGTGGAAATTCAAGATGGAAATGGTCATGGCCGAAAAAGAATTGTGGGAGATAGTTGAGGGTAGTGAGGAACCGCCTTCGTCCGACGCCGAGGCTAGGGTACGAACTGCGTACACTCGGCGAGAGAAAAAGGCCTTTGCGATTTTGGCTCTTAATCTTTCTGATTCCCAGCTTTCTCATATTCGGTCGTGCAAGACTCCCGCCGAGGCATGGGCCAAGCTTTGCAATATTCATGAGGCAAAGAGCTTGGTCAATATCTTGTTTTTGAGGCGCAAGTTTTTCACCATCAAGATGGAAGAAAACGACGACATGTTGGCGCACATCAACAAAGTCAAGGCTCTTGCGGATCAGCTCAACGGCGCAGACGTCAACATTACCGACGGTGATATCGTTATGACGCTCCTCGAGAGTTTGCCGCCGTCGTACGAGTATCTTATCGTTGCTATGGAGAGTAGGCCCATTAGCGAGCTCACTCTTGATTATGTGACATCACGGTTGTTGCATGAACTCTCGCGGCGCAAAGAGAACGAGACTCGTGGCGATAGCGCGGCGCTTATGGCGAAGCAATCCAAGAGCGGTGCCAGTGGGAGCTCTACAGACAAGGTATGCTACTATTGCGGTAAGAAGGGCCACTTGGCAAAATTTTGCTACAAACGCAAGAGAGAGGAAAGTGCCAACAATACAAAGGTCAACGATGCAGGTGATGAGTACGCATTTATGACTAGCGTCTCTTCTTGTAGTGATGACGGGGACGAGTATGCAATGATGGCAAGTGACGTGTCATGCAATGGTAGTGTGATCGATTGGATTGTTGATTCGGGAGCCTCGAGTCACATGGCGCCCATTAGGACTTGTTTCCAATCATATCACGTCATATCTCCAAAGAATGTCATTTTGGGTGATGATACGGTTCTTCAAGCCGTGGGTAAAGGATCCATCGTCGTAGACACCGAGGTGAAGGGTCGTGTGAAGACAATTACCATCCATGATGTCCTCCACGTTCCCAAGTTGAAGGCAAATCTTTTATCGGTGCGACATTTGGTGATGAAGCATTTGCGAGTGGAATTTAGCGACCAAGGGTGTTTTGTGTTGTCTCCAAGTCGTGAGGAGGTGGCCATTATACACGAAGTCAACGGCTTGTACCAAATCAAGTTTTCCAAGATGCACGCGGCGGAATCCGCAACGTTGGTGCAATCGAGTTCAAACGAAGACAAGTTGGCGTTGTGGCATCGTCGTCTCGGGCATTTGAATGTCAAGAGTGTGAAAGCACTCCGTGGAATGGTAAGTGGCATGGATCTTGCACAATCACACGTCGCACCTAGTTCATTCACATGTGAGGGTTGTATTGAAGGCAAACAACAACGCTCACCGTTTCCAGTTGATGGGGCAACTCGTGCAACCAAGGTTCTTGAGATTGTGCATTCCGACGTGTGTGGTCCAATGAAGACCACGTCTATGGGGGGTTGCAAGTATTTTGTGACGTTCATTGATGATTTTTCGAGGAAGATATGGTTGTATCCGATCAAAGCAAAGAGTGAGTGTTTTGAGAAGTTCAAAGAGTTCAAGGCGTTGGTTGAGAAGCAATCCGAGCACAAGATCAAGGTGTTTCGATCGGATAATGGCGGCGAGTTCATGTCCAACCAATTTGGAGAGTTATTGAAGAAAGAAGGCATTGCTAGACAAACCACAACGCCATATACACCACAACAAAACGGAGTTGCAGAGCGTGCAAATCGAACAATTGTGGAAATGGCAAGGAGTATGTTGCATGCACAAAATTTGGGTTTGGACCTTTGGGCGGAAGCGGTGGTGACTGCAGTGTACACACGCAACCGATGCCCGACGAGTGCGGTTCAAAACATGACACCAGAGCAAGCGTGGAGTGGGAGGCCTCCCCGCGTGGAGCACATGCGCACATTTGGATGCATCGCATTTGCAAAGGTACCCGATTCTCAAAGAACCAAACTTGAGGCCAAGGCAACAAAATGTGTGTTTCTTGGATATTGTGAAGGTACCAAGGCGTACAGGCTCATGTCGCTCGAGACCAAGAAGATCATTCGAGCTCGTGATGTGACATTTTGCGAGAATTCCAAGGTTGAAAACAATTTGGACGATGGTCCAAGTGGGAGAAGTGGCGATAAACCGGCGATTGTGGACCAATCTTCCAAATCTCCCGTTATTGATATTGTTGATGAAGACGAAGATGACGAAGATGGTGGTGATGAGGAACATATTGAGGAGCGACCTTTGAAGACGAAGAATGGCGAGAAAAAGGCACAAGCAACGGCGGTTGAAGACAATGCATCCTCGAGCGATCGTCGTTATCCAGAGAGAAATCGTAGACCACTTGGCGAGTGGTGGAAGAATCATATTCTCCCTCAAGGTGAGGAGGAGCATGCAAACGTTGCACTTTTAGATGCTCCATTGACGATTCGTGAAGCGTTGAGTTGTGATGATGCAAACAAGTGGGAGCAAGCCATGCAAGAGGAGTACAAATCGTTGATGGACAATGGCACTTGGGAATTGACTCCCCTCCCCAAGAATCGCAACGCTATCGGTTGTAAGTGGGTATTTCGTGCAAAGAGAGATGCAACGGGTGATGTGGTTCGTTATAAGGCAAGATTGGTGGCAAAGGGCTTTTCACAAATCGAAGGTGTTGATTTTCATGAGACCTTTGCACCGGTGGCGAAATTCACCACTATTCGATGCATTTTGGCCATCGGGGCTGCCATGGATTTGGAAATGCATCAAATGGATGTGAAGACGGCGTTCTTGAACGGCGAGTTGGACGAGGACATCTACATGGTACAACCCGAAGGATTTGTGCAACGAGGTAATGAGAACCTTGTTTGCAAGTTGAACAAGTCATTGTATGGGTTGAAGCAATCTCCACGCGCATGGTATCAAAAGATTGACACGTTTCTTGTTCATATCGGGTTCACAAGGAGCATCGCTGATCACAGCTTGTATTTCATGCAAAAGGGGCAACATGTGGTCATCGTGATCATATATGTGGATGATTTGATCATCCTTGCAAGTTGTATGAGCTCTTTGAAGGCATTGAAGGCAATGCTTGAGAACGAGTATGAGATGAGTGATCTCGGTGAGTTGCACTTTTGTTTAGGAGTTGAGTTTGTGCGAGATAGAGCAACACGCACCATAACAATGAATCAAAGCAAGTATGTTATGGATGTTCTCAAACGCTTTGGCATGGAGGATTGCAAACCGGTTGGCACTCCATTGGATGTGAATTCCAAACTCGTGAAACTCACCGATGAGGAGTATGCATTAGAGGCTCAATCTATGGTGGATGTGCCATACAAGCAAGCTGTAGGGTCATTGATGTATGCTATGATTGCAACAAGGCCAGACCTTGCGTATCCAATCAGCGTTGTCAGTCAACACATGGCAAGACCGGGTTCAAGTCATTGGGTTGCGGTCAAGAGGATCATGCGGTACTTGAAAGGCACAAGTGATGTGAGGTTGTGTCTTGGAGGTGACAACATTGTGTTGAGTGGGTATTGTGATGCGGATTATGCGGGTGATACCAATGATCGTAGATCCACCACGGGGTACATGTTCAAAGTTGGATCGGGGGCCGTTTCATGGAATAGCAAGCGCCAACAAACCACGGCCACGTCAACGGTTGAGGCGGAGTACATGGCGACGAGCCACGGTACGAAGGAGGCCATTTGGTTGAGGCAACTAATGGCGGATGTGAGATGCACTCAAGAGGAGGCTACAACAATCATGTGTGACAACCAAGGGAGTATGTCATTGGCGAAGAATCCAACGCATCACTCACGTACAAAGCACATTGATGTGCAATATCACTTCATTCGAGAGAAGTTAGAGATGAAGGTGATAGAGTTGAAGTATTGTCCAACGGAGCACATGGTGGCGGACGTGCTGACAAAGGCTCTTGCGAGAGATCGACATCAAAGACTAGTGGTGGCATTTGGGCTCCAAGGCTTTGGCTATTCGCAAAGTGGGAGTGTTGAAGTAGGATGATTGCGTGGGCTGAAGTTGCTCATAGCCATGCGCATTAGCTAGAGTAGATGATGCGAATGAGCTAGACTAGCAACTAGAGAAGTGGTACTAGTTAGAGATAATGAGAATTGGGTCTCCCAAGTGATATGGGCTGATCCTAGTGTACTAGGAGTGGAGTATGGGCTGATGTCCCATATGGTTTGCCAAGGGGACTCCCTTGGGTGTACTACTTAAGAGGGGCAGCCCATGAGTAAAGATCATCTCTTTCCTATGCATTCCAAGTGTTTGTGTGAGGCTTTGGCATTCTAATCTAACCTTCAATACCAACGCCAAAAAAATTGGCATGGCGCGCCATTTGGCGCCACGGCTCCACACCTTTGCGCATAACGGCATGGCGCCATGACGCAGAATGACGCGCCACTTCATATTGTTTTCTTAACGAGTACTTGTGTGCTCTTATGCTGATTGATCGCGATGTTGTTGAGGAGACTCAGAATGTTGACCACGACCATGCTTCGCCCCACACCCCTTCACTTCCTCGCGTGCGAGAGGTATTTCATGTTTCATTTGCATTGTGTTATTTTTTCTGATTTCTTTTGTGTATTTGTTACTTCAATGTAAATGTATTTATTATTTGGTTTGTGATCAATGTTATAGGTTTCCGTTGCGGACAATGCAGCATTGCTGGTGGAGATTATTGATCTTAGTGATGTTGACAGTGGTGATTTTATCTTCTGTACCTGCGATGATTTTGTCGCGGCGGTCGACAGTGTAGACGTTCATCGCTCAGCTAGTGACCTTGCTTCTCATTCCTTGTCTCGTCCTTATTCGTTCTCTTCCCGTGTCAGTTCCCACTTCCCCCGTGGGATGTGCTCCCACTTCTCCACCTGAGTTTGTTCCCACCTCTCCCCTAAATTTTTTTTCCACTTCTCCTCCCGAGTTTGTTGCCACTTCTCCTCCCGAGTTTGTCCCCACTTCTCCCCCCGTGTATGTTCCCACCTCCCCCCTTCAGATAGGTCCTACGTTTCTTTCTGCTCCTCTTCAGTTTCTCCCTCCGTTTGCAGTCCCTTCGTTGCCTAGATTACCTCCCTTGTACGACCTTTATGACTGAGTGCTTCCGTGTTCACCTATTCCGCTATTAGGTGTAGCTCTCGGTGACTATCGTGGACGGCGGTCATTACCATGTGGACGGCGTGTCTGCAGACGCTTGGCCTAGATATGTATGCTGACATATTTGCCTTGAGCAAAATTATTATATTTCTACTTTCCTCATCTATTCCATGATCTTATTCCCACAGAATACGCCTACTGCCAATGACGAAGCTTTGTCAGATGATGAGGATCTTCAGCCAGCACTTGGAGAATCGGACGGTGAAAATAGCGACGCCGACGTTGCGATTCCTACAAATTTGACCACGGACCAGCTTCGTGCCATCAACACACTTAACTCTGTGACTACGATTGAGCAGCTCCGACTTCTACCGATTGAGGACTCCAGAATTTTAATTCCACTTTGTCGTTGTTGAAGTAGGATGATTGCGTGGGCTGAAATTGCTCATAGCCAATGCGCATTAGCTAATGTAGATGATGCGAATGAGCTAGAGTTGCAGCTAGTGAAGTAGTACTAGTTAGTATTGAGGTAATTGATGCAACGTAGTATTGCTAGAAGCCAAAGACGTACGGGTGCTAAATAATGGTGTGTGGGAGGAGGGGTTAGGCATGGGCTGATCTCTAGAGTGTCCTTGTGATGAGTTATCCCATATGGTTTGTCCATGGTGACCTCCTAGTGTACACTACTTAAGGTGGAAGGCCTTTGAGTAAAGATTATCTCTTTCTACGCATTCCTTGTGTTTGTGTGTGTGCCTTGTGCAATCTTCTCTACCTTCAATAGGTTATGGGCCCACTCATGTGTGTTTCATGAGTATTAGATTGCATTTGTGCAAGTATTTTGAGGTCGGTGCGCAACGGGCGGTTTTGGAGCATTGTTGGAGGTTTTGGAGCTTGTTGAAGCGTTGGTGTTTCTTGGAGGTGTGCATGGGCTGAAGTTACATGTTGGAGCACTCTCTTTGGTCAATTTCTTCCCTTGATCTCCTTCTTTTCTTTCTTCTATCTCTTCGTTGCGAGTGGAACTTCGTTTGGTTCAATTGTGAGCATTTGAGTAAATGCAAGTGATTTGTGAGGTGTGAAGACTCTCGTGGAGGGTCTACCATCTGATCCTAGTGATTAGGCACTTGCTTTGAGGTGTTGCATGTGTTTCATGCTCTTGGGGTGCTCAAATTTTCATTTGGAGCTAGTTTGTGCACAAAGGTGCGGTTTTGAGCAATTTCAATGCGATTGGGGTTTTGAGGGACTTGTGTGAGTTCATGTGCATTGAGTGAGTGCTCTTGAAGGACACAAAGGTGTCATTGACGTGCATTGAGTGTTTGGGGACACTAAGGCGTCGTATTGAAGCATTTGGAGTTGTTTTGAGCTCCATTGAGTGATTTGAGGGGTTTTGGTGAGCCTCTTTGCATTTTTGGGTGAGGATTCTCACATTTGAGTGTTGGGAGGCGTGTGTGGAGCACAAAAGTGCTGATCTAGTGTTTGGGGTTGTTTTAAACCCATTGGGTGCACAAAGGTGCAATATCAAAGCAAAAAAATCACAAAAACAAAGTTGTGTGTTTGAGTTTGAGGTTTCATTTGTGTGGGGAGGCATACGTAAGTGAGGATCATGGCATCTTTTGAGGGTGAGGGTCCCAAGGTCGTGGACAAGTTCGATGGGGTGAATTTCCACTTGTGGAAATTCAAAATGGAGATGGTGATGGCCGAGAAGGAGTTGTGGGAGATTGTCGAGGGTAGTGAGGAACCTCCTTTCTCTTCTACGGATCCTAGGATCATGCAAGCGTACACGAGGAGGGAGAAGAAGGCATTTGCCATTTTGGCACTCAACCTCGCGGATTCGCAACTTGCGCACATTCGTTTGTGCAAGACACCCGCGGAAGCATGGTCCAAGCTTTGCAACATTCACGAAGCGAAAACATTGGTCAACATTTTGTTTTTGAGGCGCAAGTTCTTCACCATCAAGATGGACGAAGAAGATGACATGTTGGCGCACATCAACAAGGTCAAAGCTCTCGCGGATCAACTCAACGGTTGCGACGTGTCGGTTACGGATGGTGACATCGTGATGACACTTTTGGAGAGCCTTCCATCATCATACGAGTACCTCATCGTGGCGATGGAGTCAAGACCCATTACGGAGCTCACATTGGACTATGTGACCTCACGGTTGTTGCACGAGCTTTCGCGGCGAAAGGAGAACGAGTCTCGAGAAGATGGAGCGGCACTCGTGGCGAAGCAATTCAAGAATGGAGGCGGTGGGAGCTCAAGCGACAAGGTGTGCTTCTATTGTGGTAAGAAGGGCCACATTGCCAAATTTTGCTTCAAACGCAAGAGGGATGAGAAAGGGGAGAGTGCAAACAACACTAAAACTCGTGACGATGATGAGTACGCATTTACGGCTAGATATGAGGCAAGCATGAGCGATGGCATCGAGGGTGATGCAAGCATGAGTGATGGTATCGAGGGTGATGCAAGCATGAGTGATTGGATTGAGGTTGGTGATGAGTATGCAAACATGGCAAGCAATGTATCGTGCAATGGTAGTACGAGTGATTGGATTGTTGATTCGGGGGCTACAAGCCACATGTCACCACATAAAACTTGTTTTCATTCGTATGCTCTCATTAATCCAAGGAGAGTGATTTTGGGAGATGATACGGTGCTTGAGGCCGTTGGCAAGGGCCAAATTGTTGTAGACACCGAGGTGAGGGGTCGTGTGAAGACAATCACTATCCAAGATGTCCTCCACGTTCCCAAATTAACGGCAAATTTACTATCGGTGAGGCAAATAGTGGCAAAGCACTTGAGGGTTGAGTTTAGTGATAAGGGGTGTTATGTGTTGTCACCGAGTCGAGATGAGGTGGCCATCATTGAAGAACACGAGGGCTTGTACCACATCAAGTTCTCCAAGGTGCATTCGAAGGAATCGGCGGCGTTGGCGCATTCAAACTTGAAGGACAACAAGTTGGCGTTGTGGCATCGTCGACTTGGCCATTTGAACATCAAGAGTGTGAAGACACTACGCGGCATGGTAAGCGGTATGGACCTTCATCAATTGAAAGTGGATGCTTCTACATTCACGTGTGAAAGTTGCATTGAAGGCAAGCAACAACGGTTGCCATTTGCGGGTGAAGGGGCGACACGGGCCACAAAAGTTTTGGAGATCGTGCATTCGGATGTGTGTGGCCCCATGAAGACCACATCGATGGGAGGTTGCAAGTACTTTGTGACCTTCATCGATGATTTTTCAAGGAAGATATGGCTCTACCCTATCAAAGCCAAGAGTGAGTGCTTTGAGAAGTTCAAGGAGTTCAAGACATTGGTGGGGAACCAATCCGAGTTGAAGATCAAGGTGTTTCGGTCGGACAATGGCGGCGAGTACATGTCCAAGAAATTTGACGAGCTTTTGAAGAATGAAGGCATCGCACGCCAAACTTCGGCCCCGTACACGCCTCAACAAAATGGAGTTGCGGAGCGCGCAAATCGCACCATTGTAGAGATGGCGAGGAGCATGTTGCACGCTCAAAACTTGAAGTTGGACCTTTGGGCGGAAGCGGTGGTGAATGCGGTATACACACGCAATCGGTGTCCAACAAGCGCGGTTGAAGGCATGACGCCGGAGCAAGCGTGGAGTGGGAGGCAACCATGTGTTGCACACATGCGCATCTTCGGATGCATTGCATATGCGAAGGTTCCCGACGAACGGAGGACGAAACTCGAGGCTAAGGCCTTGAAATGTGTGTTTCTTGGGTATTGTGAAGGTACCAAGGCGTATAGACTCATGTCGGTGGACACGAGGAAGATCATTCGGTCACGTGATGTGACATTTTGTGAGGAGTCTACGATGGAGGCTCCTTTGGAGGTTGGTCCAAGTGGGAGTAGTGGAGACGTTTTGGTGGACACACCCTCCAAGTCTCCTAGTGTTGTTGATGTAGGTGATGATGACGGTGATGACGAAGCTGGCGACACGGAGGTTGTTGAAGCGCCATCGAGCTCAAAGGCCAAGAATGGCGCAAAGGGCACGCAAGAGGAGCAAGTTTCTTCAAGCGAGCGGCGGTACCCCGAGAGATCGCGCAAGCCACCTGGAGAATGGTGGAAGAACCACATCTTCCCTCAAGTGGAGGACGAGCATGCGAATGTGGCATTATCGGATGGTCCATTGACCATTCGAGAAGCCATGCAAGGTGAGGATGCGGTCAAGTGGGAGCGCGCCATGCAAGAGGAGTACGACTCTCTAATTGCTAACGGTACGTGGCAATTAACTCCCATTCCAAAGGATCGCAACCCCATTGGTTGCAAATGGGTGTTTCGGACAAAGAGGGATGTTTCGGGTATTGTTGTGCGTCACAAGGCAAGATTAGTAGCCAAGGGGTTCGCGCAAGTGCATGGGGTGGACTTTCACGAGACATTTGCTCCCGTGGCCAAGTTCACCACCATTCGATGCATTCTTGCCATTGGAGCGGCCTTGGACTTGGAGATGCATCAAATGGATGTGAAGACCGCATTTTTGAATGGCGATTTGGAGGAGGACATCTACATGGTGCAACCTGAGGGGTTTGTGCAACAAGGTAATGAGCACCTTGTTTGTAAGTTGCAAAAATCATTGTATGGGTTGAAACAATCTCCAAGAGCGTGGTACCAAAAGATTGACACGTTCTTGGTTGCACACGGGTTTACTAGGAGCATTGCGGATCATAGTCTCTACTTCATGCAAGAGGGGCAACATGTGGTGATTGTGATCATATATGTTGATGATTTGATCATTCTTGCAAGCCTCATGAGTTTAATGGATGCATTAAAAGGCATGCTTGAGAGAGAGTACGAGATGAGTGATCTTGGAGAATTGCACTTTTGTCTTGGTGTTGAGTTTGTGCGAGACAGGGCTACACGCACTATCACCATGAGTCAAGGCAAGTATGTGATGGACGTGCTCAAGAGATTCGGGATGGAGGATTGTAAGCTCGTGGCAACACCATTGGATGCAAACTCCAAGCTCGTCAAGCTTTCGGAGGAGGAGTATGCGATGGAGGCTAAATCGATGGCGGAGGTGCCATACAAGCAAGCGGTGGGGTCATTGATGTATGCGATGATTGCGACACGGCCCGACCTTGCGTATCCAATTAGCGTGGTGAGTCAACACATGGCGAGACCGGGCTCGATGCATTGGATGACGGTCAAGAGGATCATGCGTTATTTGAGGGGCACAAGCGATGTGAAGTTGTGTCTTGGAGGCAAAGACATTGTGTTGAGCGGCTATTGTGACGCGGACTACGCGGGAGACACGAGCGATCGAAGATCGACAACGGGCTACATGTTCAAGGTCGGATCGGGAGCGGTGTCGTGGAATAGCAAGCGGCAACAAACCACGGCGACATCAACGGTGGAGGCCGAGTACATGGCTACGAGCCATGCCACGAAGGAGGCCATTTGGTTGAGGCAACTAATGGTGGATGTGGGTTGCAAACAAGGTGAGGCTACAACGATTATGTGTGACAACCAAGGGTGCATTTCATTTGCAAAGAACCCTACACATCATTCACGCACGAAGCACATTGATGTGCAATACCACTTCATTCGGGAGAAGTTGGAATTGGGAGTTATACATTTGGAGTATTGCCCAACGGAGCACATGGTGGCGGATGTGCTCACAAAGGGTCTTTGTAGAGACCGACACCAACGATTAGTAATAGCATTTGGACTTAGAGGCTTTGGCTCTACGCAAAGTGGGAGTATTGAGGTAATTGATGCAACGTAGTATTGCTAGAAGCCAAAGACGTACGGGTGTTAAATAATGGTGTGTGGGAGGAGGGGTTAGGCATGGGCTGATCTCTAGAGTGTCCTTGTGATGAGTTATCCCATATGGTTTGTCCATGGTGACCTCCTAGTGTACACTACTTAAGGTGGAAGGCCTTTGAGTAAAGATTATCTCTTTCTACGCATTCCTTGTGTTTGTGTGTGTGCCTTGTGCAATCTTCTCTACCTTCAATAGTTAGAAGTAATGAAAATTGGGTCTCCGAAGTGATATGGGCTGATCCTAGTGTAATAGGGGTGGAGTATGGGCTGATGTCCCATATGGTTTGCCAAGGGGACTCCCTTGGGTGTGCTACTTAAGAGGGGCAGCCCATGAGTAAAGACTATCTCTTTCCTTTGCATTCCAAGTGTTTGTGTGAGGCTTTGGCATTCTAATCTAACCTTCAATAGGTTATGGGCCCACTCATGTGTTTTGCGTGAGTGAAAGATTAGATTGCTCTTTGTGTGGAGGTCGTGCATCGGAGCGCTGATTTTGGAGTATTGGAGCGCTGATTTCGAGCTTTGGAGGGCTGAATTCGAGCTTTGGTGGGCTGATTTCGTTATTGGGAGGTATTTCAATCTTTCTACCTTACATCTACGTGTTGGAGGGCTGAATGGGCACTTTGGAGCAATCAATTGGTGATTTGGTGCTTTTGGAGCACTTTGGAGCACTTTTGGAGTTTATACACGTCTACAAGGGCTGAATTGAAGCTTTAAAGCTTATTGGTGCTTGTTGGAGTATATTGGAGCTGATTGGAGCTTATTGGAGCTTGTTGGAGCTTATTGGCTCAATTTGTGCTCAATTTGTGCACTTGTGTTGTTGCAAGGCACTTTTATGGTTTGAGGCTCTTTGGGTGAGTCTACAATCTGATTTTGGTATTGCAATTCTTGCACAAGGGTTTGGAATGTGATTTATGCCCTTGGAGTGCTCAAAATTAGAGTTTGGGTTAGTTAATGCACAAGAGGGCTGATTTGATTAATTTCATTGCAATTAGGATTTGAAGGGGCTGATTTGGCTAAATTTGCGTGGATTTAGAGTCCTTGGGAGGCACAAGGGTGTCAATAGGGTGCATTACATGTTGTGAGGCACTAGGGTGCTGATTTGAGTGGATTGGAGCAAAGGAGTGCACAATTCACTAAGTTAAGGTGTTGTGGTAACAACTTGGGCATTTGTTTTGGGAAGCATCACGATTGAGTGTTGTGAGGTTGATGTGTAGCACAAAGGTGCTGATTTAGTGTTTGGAATAGCTTTGGGGGCATTGGAAGCACATACGTGTGCAATTTGCTTTACAATTCACAAAATTGTCAAAAACCATAAAAAGAATTTTTTCTTAGCTTTGTAGGGGCTGATTTTTGTGTGAGGGTTTGTACTTAAGATATGGCTTCATTTGAGGGTGAGGGTCCCAAGGTTGTAGACAAGTTCGATGGCGTCAACTTCCACTTGTGGAAATTCAAGATGGAAATGGTCATGGCCGAAAAGGAGTTGTGGGAGATAGTTGAGGGTACTGAGGAACCGCCAGAGTCCACTGCCGAGGCTAGGGTGCGAACTGCATACACTCGGCGAGAGAAGAAGGCGTTTGCGATTCTTGCTCTCAATCATTCTGATTCCCAGCTCTCTCATATTCGGTCGTGCAAGACTCCCGCCGAGGCATGGGCCAAGCCTTGCAATATTCATGAGGCAAAAAGCTTGGTCAATATCTTGTTCTTGAGGCGCAAGTTTTTCACCATCAAGATGGAAGAAAACGACGACATGTTGGCGCACATCAACAAAGTGAAGGCTCTAGCGGATCAGCTCAATGGCGCGGATGTGAACATTACCGACGGTGATATTGTTATGACGCTCCTCGAGAGTTTGCCGCCGTCGCACGAGTATCTTATCGTTGCCATGGAGAGTAGGCCCATTGCGGAGCTCACTCTTGATTATGTGACATCCCGATTGTTGCATGAACTCTCGCGGCGCAAAGAAAACGAGACTCGTGGCGATAGCGCGGCGCTTGTGGCGAAGCAATCAAAGAGCGGTGCGAGTGGGAGCTCTACGGACAAGGTATGCTACTATTGCGGTAAGAAGGGCCATTTGGCAAAATTTTGCTACAAGCGCAAAAGAGAGGAAAGTGCCAACAATACAAAGGTCAACGATGCAGGTGATGAGTATGCATTTATGACTAGCCTTTCTTGTTGTAGTGATGACGGGGACGAGTATGCAATGATGGCAAGTGACGTGTCATGCAATGGTAGTGTGATCGATTGGATTGTTGATTCGGGAGCCTCGAGTCACATGGCGCCCATTAGGACTTGTTTCCAATCATACCACGTCATATCTCCAAAGAATGTCATTTTGGGTGATCATACGGTACTTCAAGCCGTGGGTAAAGGATCCATCGTTGTAGACACCGAGGTGAAGGGTCGTGTGAAGACAATTACAATCCATGATGTCCTCCACGTTCCCAAGTTGAAGGCAAATCTTTTATCGGTGCGACATTTGGTGATGAAGCATTTGCGAGTGGAATTTAGCGACGAAGGGTGTTTTGTGTTGTCTCCAAGTCGTCAAGAGGTGGCCATTATACACGAAGTCAACGGCTTGTATCAAATCAAGTTTTCCAAGATGCACGCGGCGGAATCCGCAACGTTGGTGCAATCGAGTTCAAACGAGGACAAGTTGGCGTTGTGGCATCGTCGTCTCGGGCATTTGAATGTCAAGAGTGTGAAAGCACTCCGCGGAATGGTAAGTGGCATGGATCTTCCTCAATCACACGTGGCGCCTAGTTCATTCACATGTGAAGGTTGTATTGAAGGTAAGCAACAACGCTCACCGTTTCCTGTTGATGGGGCAACTCGTGCAACCAAGGTACTTGAGATTGTGCATTCCGACGTGTGTGGTCCGATGAAGACCACGTCTATGGGGGGTTGCAAGTATTTTGTGACGTTTATTGATGATTTTTCGAGGAAGATATGGTTGTATCCGATCAAAGCAAAGAGCAAGTGCTTTGAGAAGTTCAAAGAGTTTAAGGCGTTGGTTGAGAAGCAATCCGAGCACAAGATCAAGGTGTTTCGATCGGATAATGACGGCGAATTCATGTCCAATCAATTTGGAGAGTTATTGAAGAAAGAAGGCATTGCTAGACAAACCACAACGCCATATACGCCACAACAAAACGGAGTTGCAGAGCGTGCAAATCGAACAATTGTGGAGATGGCAAGGAGTATGTTGCATGCACAAAATTTGGGTTTGGACCTTTGGGCGGAAGCGGTGGTGACTGCAGTGTACACACGCAACCGATGCCCGACGAGTGCGGTTCAAAACATGACACCAGAGCAAGCGTGGAGTGGGAGGCCTCCCCGCGTGGAGCACATGCGCACATTTGGATGCATCGCATTTGCAAAGGTACCCGATTCTCAAAGAACCAAACTTGAGGCCAAGGCAACAAAATGTGTGTTTCTTGGATATTGTGAAGGTACCAAGGCGTACAGGCTCATGTCGCTCGAGACCAAGAAGATCATTCGAGCTCGTGATGTGACATTTTGCGAGAATTCCAAGGTTGAAAACAATTTGGACGATGGTCCAAGTGGGAGAAGTGGCGATAAACCGGCGATTGTGGACCAATCTTCCAAATCTCCCGTAATTGATATTGTTGATGAAGACGAAGATGACGAAGATGGTGGTGATGAGGAACATATTGAGGAGCGACCTTTGAAGACGAAGAATGGCGAGAAGAAGGCACAAGCAACGGCGGTTGAAGAGAATGCATCCTCGAGCGATCGTCGTTATCCAGAGAGAAACCGTAGACCACTTGGCGAGTGGTGGAAGAATCATATTCTCCCTCAAGGTGAGGAGGAGCATGCAAACGTTGCACTTTTAGATGCTCCATTGACGATTCGTGAAGCGTTGAGTTGTGATGATGCAAACAAGTGGGAGCAAGCCATGCAAGAGGAGTACAAATCGTTGATGGACAATGGCACTTGGGAATTGACTCCGCTCCCCAAGAATCGCAGCGCTATCGGTTGTAAGTGGGTATTTCGTGCAAAGAGAGATGCAACGGGTGATGTGGTTCGTTATAAGGCAAGATTGGTGGCAAAGGGATTTTCACAAATCGAAGGTGTTGATTTTCATGAGACCTTTGCACCAGTGGCGAAATTCACCACTATTCGATGCATTTTGGCCATCGGGGCTGCTATGGATTTGGAAATGCATCAAATGGATGTGAAGACGGCGTTCTTGAACGGCAAGTTGGACGAGGACATCTACATGGTGCAACCCGAGGGATTTGTGCAACGAGGTAATGAGAACCTTGTTTGCAAGTTGAACAAGTCATTGTATGGGTTGAAGCAATCTCCACGCGCATGGTATCAAAAGATTGACACCTTTCTTGTTCATATCGGGTTCACAAAGAGCATCGCTGATCACAGCTTGTATTTCATGCAAAAGGGGCAACATGTGGTCATCGTGATCATATATGTGGATGATTTGATCATCCTTGCAAGTTGTATGAGCTCTTTGAAAGCATTGAAGGCAATGCTTGAGAACGAGTACGAGATGAGTGATCTCGGTGAGTTGCACTTTTGTTTAGGAG
The DNA here is from genome assembly GCA_022496805.1 of Pohlia nutans. Classification (NCBI taxonomy): domain Eukaryota; kingdom Viridiplantae; phylum Streptophyta; class Bryopsida; order Bryales; family Mniaceae; genus Pohlia; species Pohlia nutans. The sequence goes on from CM040104.1 coordinate 7,334,513, forward strand.
TTGAGTTTGTGCGAGATAGAGCAACACGCACCATAACAATGAATCAAAGCAAGTATGTTATGGATGTGCTCAAACGCTTTGGCATGGAGGATTGCAAGCCGGTGGGCACTCCATTGGATGTGAATTCCAAGCTCGTGAAGCTCACAGATGAGGAGTATGCATTAGAGGCTCAATCTATGGTGGATGTGCCATACAAGCAAGCTGTAGGGTCATTGATGTATGCTATGATTGCAACAAGGCCAGACCTTGCGTATCCAATCAGCGTTGTCAGTCAACACATGGCAAGACCGGGTTCAAGTCATTGGGTTGCGGTCAAGAGGATCATGCGATACTTGAAAGGCACAAGTGATGTGAGGTTGTGTCTTGGAGGTGACAACATTGTGTTGAGTGGGTATTGTGATGCGGATTATGCGGGTGATACCAATGATCGTAGATCAACCACGGGGTACATGTTCAAAGTTGGATCGGGGGCCGTTTCGTGGAATAGCAAGCGTCAACAAACCACGGCCACGTCAATGGTTGAGGCGGAGTACATGGCGACGAGCCACGGTACGAAGGAGGCCATTTGGTTGAGGCAACTAATGGCGGATGTGAGATGCACTCAAGAGGATGCTACAACAATCATGTGTGACAACCAAGGGAGTATGTCATTGGCGAAGAATCCAACGCATCATTCACGTACAAAGCACATTGATGTGCAATATCACTTCATTCGAGAAAAGTTAGAGATGAAGGTGATAGAGTTGAAGTATTGTCCAATGGAGCACATGGTGGCGGACGTGCTCACAAAGGCTCTTGCGAGAGATCGACATCAAAGACTAGTGGTGGCATTTGGGCTCCAAGGCTTCGGCTATTCGCAAAGTGGGAGTGTTGAAGTAGGATGATTGCGTGGGCTGAAATTGCTCATAGCCAATGCGCATTAGCTAGTGTAGATGATGCGAATGAGCTAGAGTTGCAACTAGTGAAGTAGTACTAGTTAGAAGTAATGAGAATTGGGTCTCCGAAGTGATATGGGCTGATCCTAGTGTAATAGGGGTGGAGTATGGGCTGATGTCCCATATGGTTTGCCAAGGGGACTCCCTTGGGTGTGCTACTTAAGAGGGGCAGCCCATGAGTAAAGACTATCTCTTTCCTATGCATTCCAAGTGTTTGTGTGAGGCTTTGGCATTCTAATCTAACCTTCAATAGTCGTATGATCTGCATGCCCATCGTGAGGCCGACGTTGTCTTGTGACTTGAGTTTACTTGACGCTGACTTCGTCCATGGCTATCGCGAAGGAGCTGCAATTTTCTACGTTTCCACGACGGATGAGCAAGGTGTTGTTCAAATGTTCACCGACGCAGACCATCAATCGTGGAATGCGCATTGGAGAGCTGCGGATCTACGCTTCGAGCAATTCTTGCGCAGTAAGCCGTCTCTTCAACATCTGAGCAATATGAAGTTTTTTGTCTGCGATGGCAACCACCATCATCAAGCGTGGATGAAAGTCATCTATGCCATATTTAACTATTTTTGGACTATTCATTGAATTCTGGACTATGTGGAGTCCAGAAAAAGCAAAGGAAAATGAAAGGGCCTTAGTAAAACCATGCCCCACTGTAATGAATAATGAATGATTTGAATGTTTGGATCAGGAGATCTCCCGATATAGTGCTGTTCTGGAAGAACAAATGTCATCTTATAATTGCATGAGTGAAAATGTATGGACAAAGTAATGTAATGAATAATGTATGATTTGAATGTTTGGATCCGGAGATCTCCCGATATAGTGCTGTTCCGGAAGAACAACAGTCATCTCATAATTGCATGAGTGAAAATGTATGGACAAACTAAGTAATATAACAATACAAATAACACACATAGACCGAAGAAAGAAGAAGAAAAATAGTTATCGACGAAGGGAGATGGTGAAATAGTCATTTACATTACAAAAATGAGTTACATGAATAAGAGGTATTGTCATGAAAGTCATTCGACTGAATGGCCCATCAAAGTGCCACTAATACGTCCAGTACACATGGCCACGAGATTGTAACTGACGAACTATATGTAATGTCTATTGCTCTACTCTACTGGTGTACCATTGCCTGAGTGATCTCCTACATAATTTCCCATCCATAGGTGTGTTCTGGAGGAACTCAGTAACGGAGTCATAATGAACCAAATCCATAATGAATGGAAGTAAGGCTGTGCAGACGTCTGGTATGACGTTTCGCGGATTAGGTAGGTGCATTTCACCCTTCCAAGGAATCGGGAAATAGCAGGAATGATTTCCATTCATTACATTCTTCCATTCACAATCATCAACCATGAGAACATTACCCGGTTTGCAAAACCTACAAGTTTTAGTACCCATTGTAAGTCGCTGCAGCAACTTCTGGAAGAATGGATAAGGCTTCTGTCGAACACACTTGTCCTGACCATACACAAAAAGCAATTGCGATCTAAGCTCCACTGGAAGTAGATGCGCTAAGACAAGGTCCAAGCGGGATGGGGGCATACATGACCATATTCCGACGTGGAAAACTTCCAGAAGCATTCGAAAGAAAGGTCGAATTCCAGACGGAAAATGACATTCGCTAAGTCCAGCAACGGCGGGCTGAATCCTTTATAATCCTCGAAGCACAGAACGCCATTCACTGAGAGAACTATCGCCTTCTGCACAGTTGAAATACAAATATCAGGACATTTTTACAGAGACAAAACATCGGGGGATCTTCCGATGTTTGTAAACGACGAATTTGCTAACATAGTTCATCGGGGGATATCTCGATGGTGCCACCCAACGCCATGGCACACAGAGGTCGTCACAATTGAACTAAAAATGTATTACCACAGCAAAGCGAATCAACGACAAAAAAAATTCAAAGTTCCAAAACTCCACTGAATTCACAAAGACAATTGCAAAACCAGAGGAACTCCGTAATTGAATTTGCTATCAAAGATGAGCGTGCTACAGCTTCATTACATGGTCATGAGAGAGAAAAGTACATTTGACAATAAAGAACTCTAAATAAAATGAGATGTCGAAAATCCAAAGTCATTTGAACTATACTGCAACGCCCCTCAAAATCTGAACTGCCAAGTCCGACGATCGGTCCACTGGTAACTGACCACCCGGAAGCGGGGCCCGTTTCACATATTCTGTGACAACTTCGCTTGATCTGAATAGACCCTCCAGCCACGGTTGCAGGTGCATGGTAATAAACCTATCCCCATCATCACCGGACCAGGTCGGGGGGTGGACAGCGCTATGAACATCGTTGAGAAGGTTCTTCTGTGGACTATCATCCACTAGTAGGACATCCTCAACGGACTCCAATCCCAGCAACTTAGCGAAGACATTAAGATTCTTCAGAAAGAACGGCTTGTGTGGATTTGACGACTCCACGTATGACGAACGAGTGCAATTGCTTTGGCTAAGAACCTACACACCCTCTCGTTTCAAGGAGGTACCCTGAAGAACAACATCGACCACTCGAGAAATATTCTTGTCCGCGATGCTGGTCCAAAAGGATACCAGTGCTTGAGAAGAAAGCCAGTCCAGGAAAGCAGAGCAGCCAGGTCTTAGCTTTACAGAGCGCTCTGTGCCCGCTACATACCCCCCACGGTAAATGAGAACCCCATTTAAGTCTAGTACAACCGAATACCTTCAAAGGGGTACCTTTCCGATCACCTTTTCTGGAATGGAGGATGGGAGACGGGGCCCTGAAAAATCCAACAAAAATATAGGTATGATCAGAATTCAGCATCGGGAGGGGCCATCGCACGCTACGGTCGCCTCCCTGGCCGTTTTGTACAAACAGTACAAATTGTACAAACTGTACAAAACGCACAACGTTCAATATTCCAGCACCGACCTACAACACCATAGATTGCTCGACACGTCAAGTGGATTCCGATTCGAATGCCACACGGAAGGTGACGATTGGTCCATATTGTACAAAATGTACAAATACTGCAAAATCAAGTACACACTTGTACAAAAAGGAATCTATAGAGGATTTTGAAGGGCCAGAGCTTATTTTTAGACAAAATTCTTTGATGTGCCAAATGGAAGTGAAAATTTTAGTTCCATCAAAATTAAATTTTTGGCCCCTCTGCACCATTAAGTCTTATACTTGAATTCCCAAAAAAAATTCAAATAATTTGACATTAACCTCATGTTTGGGGCCCCAACAATAATCCCATATTTCTCAAGTTTTTCAACTATATACTAACATTTAGTATAATCAAATAGTAAGGCATGGTAGTTAAAGAGTAGAAGATTACGTAAAACTCTTTCAAATGTAAGGATTAAAAGTATAAGTTGACAAAATGAGTACAAACATGTAAACTTGAATCTGTGACGGTACAAACTTTGACATTTTGTACTCATAATGATGCATATTTTGCATGCAAATAAAATTTTCTTGTGCAATCTTCAATGTATGCAAGATGTAAGACTATGCCTATTTATTATTTTGACATAAAGTAGAAGTAATTAGGGGGGATTTGGGTCTAAACCCTTACTATGCCTTGAAACTATGTCGTGACTACAAATTCGTACAACCGTAGTGTGCTTTCACCCGGAGATCCCTTGATACAGATGTGCAATGAATTCCTAAAGCGCCTACGGCGGACACTATACGTACTAAACTCTTCCAATATGAGGACATGTACATTTTCTGAGGGTAAAACAAGTCTGTGGATATACATATGACTCCTACACAAATATATCTGTCTAGATACCTTTCGCACGGGCGTCCAAATTCGAATCTTGGACAACCGATGAATTGCGATCGGGGTGGACAATTACAGCAAAGTTCCCGGCCTTAGACGTCGGCATCTGGTAAAGGTTTTATTTCAAAATTATTAGTAAATGGGATGCTACCAACATAGTCCTTGTAAACGAACTCGTGAGCCTCTCTAACTGCTTGAAGATACTTAGCGCTGCGAGAGGGTGGGCAGTAATTCCTTTGCTGGAACATGTGTTCAATTACCTGATCCCTGATACTAACAGGAAGTTTCGCTACAGTGCCTTTTTCCCTTAACCTTCCTCTCAGTGCCCTTCTTGACTCTCATTCCGGTGCTAGGCCCTCTCTTACCCTTGCTTCGTGTGATCGGGGGGCCCGATGCAGTTCCCAAGGGAAGGGCCGGCTGAAGGGACCGTTGCAACTGCTTCATCCCCTTCCGCAACACTAGCTTCTCTACATCCCGGAGGTGACTAGATTTCAAGTCCTCCACGACTGGATCAAGCTCAATGGATACCTCCGTCATTGCCTTGTCCGGGAGCCCTTCATATAAATCCAGGTCTGGGTCCTCTTCATCCGCGTCGCAGTCCTTGACATCGTCACAGTCCTTGACTTCCGCGTCACAGTCCTTGACATCGTCACAGTCCTTGACTTCCGCGTCACATGTCTTCTTCTCCGGGCTGAACGCGTCCAAATCCTGCAAAGTGTCGTCAACAACATCTTCGTTCATGACGGGTGCCTTCAGATGCGACTGACGGGTCTCTTTGGGAAATGTACTCTGAGGCGGGGGGCTGGATGGGATCACAATAGGAAGGATCAGCGAAATGTCATCAGCGCCCTCGTCAGTGACGAGGGGATCCAGTGGATCAGCTGGATTGGCTTCTAACATCGGGATATCTCCCGATGATGGGATGCTCCGTGCATGCTGAGGATCACCTACTCCTCTCTCAGTCTCACCCTCTTCAAGACGAGGAAACCCTTCCGGGTCCGCAGCATCCCGCTTCGGCCCCTCCGCATGCCCGTCCGCTTCCGCAGGAACTCGTGCTTGTTCCGCAGCATCCCTTTGCGGAACCGTAGAATGCAGTTCGACATTCATGGGATATTCGTGCAGCTCCTCAGCATCCTGTCCCCTTTGTCCCGCGCCACCTTCAGGATCCTGAGCCTCTCGCTGATGAGATGGCGTTGCGTCCTCCATCGGGGGATCCCCCGATGATATTTTCATGTCCACCAAGGACCAGGCTAGGTCCTTGGTGTTGCCTGACATGGCGGCCTGATCGCTTCGTGGCGTGGAGGAGTCCCCAACGTGAGATTGGTCAATCGTGGGATCCCCCGACGCAGCACCACTATAGACGACTTGGGAGTGCAGCAGTCCCTGCAATATGAGCGCAGTACACCATTATCGGTATGAAAAGCTGCAGTCCAGGAGAATTTGGATTGGAGTAAAATGGTACAAGAATATTACAATGTGTTGGAAATTAACCCGATGAGCAGTGCTAAAGCTCTACCGAGGTGCGAGGGCCTAGCTACTCTTTGGAACCTACCGAAGTGGTATCCTCAACAACCTCCATTTGCGTCTCCCTCTCAAAAGCCTCCAAATCTTGCCCTGCTGGAGATGTATCGTTGATAGAGTCTTCTGGCACAGACGGCGGATCCAGCGTCTCGTCAGAGTCGGTTTCGGACTCATCATCCGGAGTGCGTTCCTGGCCTTGTTGTGTGTCATCCTGACCACCTTCATCACCACCCTCTTCATGGGTGCCCTCACTATCTCTGTCACTACCATCCTCCCCACCTTCGAGTAGCAAGACGTCTGGGGCAACTGAATCCTTGTACAGTATGTCCCAGATCTGCTTCGACGTTCTCTGAGCCAGTTCCTTCTCATCTTCAGAGAAGACAAGTTCGAGGACCATAGTCAGGTTTTCCTGTAGACATGCAGACGGGAAGTCAGAAGTGATGTAATGCAAACAGCACACTCTAACCAAATGGAAAGTTCAATATCATGGCGAATGGTTCAGAAGTGTAAGAGAGCCTGGTGTAAACTGCCAGGTCCATCGGGGGATCCCTCGATGATTTGAAACCCCCTTACCATCATTCTAAACGAGACCGGTCCATCGAGGGATCCCACGATGGCCTCTCGTTCTTACAGAGTCCAAGGGGTGCAGACAGCAAACTTACAAGTCCAAGGTGGGTGAAGTGAGCCCCGCCGTTGACATTTACAAGTACCATATTCTCTTTGAGGTGCGGCTCGAAGAGAGTACAAAGCGCGGCCAGCTTTATCGTTGGTCGACCACTTCGTTTCCATTGCTGGATATTTTCCGTAATGTCCTTGGCCAGATACACTGCGTCCATGGCAGTCTTCCCACTAAAATAATCCCGGAAGTTGAGCTACATCGACTGCGTCGCCACATATCCGAAGCAGAAAATTATGTACACAACGTAGGAAGTACCGACAACGGGGTCGGGAAATCCGTCCTCGCGGGAGGGAACGTAGTGGACCACATGCCAGTTCCACACCTTCTGCTTTGATGTCCGCAGGCGGGATTCCATGTGCGATACTATAGCATGGAATCCCGCCGCGTCTGTGAAGAGCACTGCCCCTGAGCGAGCAAAGAGTGACCCGTTTCGTTCACTGCCGTCCAGAGGTTCAAATATACGATTCATCTTGCTCTCGTCCAGCACCTCTGCTTTCACTGGCATGTCGTCCTTTGCATCAAACAGGAAGTAGAAGAACAGGTGTGTTTTCCCCCCTCCTCTCCATTGAAACACATCTTCACTTCCTATTAGGCCAGCAATGTCGGGCCTAAGCCTGTCCAATACTACGCACTTGTACTTCGTCGCAAACTTGCTCTGGATGTCCGATGCAACCTCTGCTTGCTTCGTTGCGTATATGTGTGCGTCCCACATCACCTTGACCATGTCAGGTAAGTCGTTCGGATCAGACGTCTTGTTCAGGTTCCTGTTCCGGTCGTCCAACCACTTCTTTCCCACAGTCGATGCATACGCCTCATCCAGCCAGCTCTCCAACTCCGCACGAGTGATGGACTTCTCCTTGGCAAAGTCCTCCCAGTCCTGCGAAGAATACATAACGTATGTGCTCTTACGGCTTGGAAGCTCCCACTTCAGAAAGTGGTTCATCAACTCGTTCTTCATCAGCCTGACCAGTCGCTCCCTGGTTCCTGCTGCAAGAAGAGACGGTATTCTTGCCACTTTATCACCTTTGGTGGCCTTGGAGCTCTTCACAGAGATTTCTTTTCTCTCCACAAGGTCAGCAAGGCAGTGGATATCCTCTGAGCGCAAGCCGTATAGCGCTTTCAAGTCATGCTGGAGAAAGGGCTTGCGCTTCAGGTCATAGTTCTTCTGCACATTCCCTTGCGCATCTGGCAGCTTCCCCTTGATGTACTCTTTTTCAATCTCCATCCATCGGTCGACTGCGTTGTCGTCCTCAGTAAAGAGTAGGGGAATCTTGCAGTTCTTTAGCTCTGAGTCCTTCACGTTCGTGAAGATCGATGCGAGAGCAGGAATAAAGTCCTGCATACGAGACACAAAAGAGGTGTTAGTAGCGCTCTCCAATGAGCTTGTTGTCATCGGGAGATCTCCCGATGATAGTAAATTTGAGGAAGGTTCTCAGAGGCCAGAGCGCAGTCCATGGGGAGGGAATACAGTCTTACCAGGAATTCCTGAGGGTGCTGCCGTCCTTGTGAAGATGGCTTGGGACAATTCATCTCTTTCCACTTGATTCGGGCATTCAGCACCTGCATCATGAATGTGTGCTCCTTTTGCGGGCCAGCCATATCCTGGTTTAGTACGCGCGAGAGAAGCATGAGCTTGATGTGGTCAGTCTTGGGCGCCCACACTGGAATGATTGAGAACGTGGACGCCTTGGCTTTGTCAGCGTCATCAATTTCGCCACTCTCGACGAGATTTCTGTAGCACTGAACCGTATGCTGACCCCCAATAATGTAGAAGTTTGTAGAGCTTTTTATTTGATGCCTCTCCGGAGGACTTGTGAAGAACTCTACAGTTTTATTATCTCCATACGGTCCCCTCTTCAGTGGAAGTACAGTAATTTCTCTATCTGTTCCACTGTACCTCGGAGCAATGCGCGCCTGGTTCGTCAAGGCTTTTAACCTGTCCTCAATAAGTCCGCGGTAGACGCAGGTACCTGGAGGGGCCCTGTGCAGCTTTGAGTAGTGCACAATGATTTCCTTATCGTTGTCATCCTTCAGCTTCTCGTGGCCCCACTTGTACAGGGGTTCGAATGCTTGGCTATACAAGTTTTTCATCTCAGTCTGCTTGGACTTGTCGAGCTTCTCAATATCCGAAGCTGACATTGTCACACACTGCTGAAGGGTAAGTTTCTCATCAGCCTTGCCTTTTTTGGGCTTCCCCGCGACAGGCACCACAATTTCCCCGTCAGTGCCCAAGGCGGATTTTCGTTTTGTGCCTCTCTTCTTGGGAGGAGCGGGGTCAGTCCGAGCCTGCGCTGGACCTGGAGCAGCAGGTGCAGAATCAGCGTGCGCCTCCTCGATTTGGTCCCACTGCGACTGAAGATGTTGAGGAGTCCAGAGCGTCTTGTCCTCCGGGAAGAACATGTATCCTCTCGCAGTGAGGAATTCACACTGTTCCAGGCTAAGCTTGCACAGGTCCAGGATCAGTCCATACGTCATAATTCGCTCGGACTTTGGGAGCTTCTCCTCCACCACCATGATAGATGTCTCGTTGTCAAGGCCTTGAAGTTCGACGACATTTAGGCCAATCGGGGAGTGGATCCGCTTGTCCTTAGAGAGGTAGGGGACAATGACGGCCGTGCTTCCTGCCATATCCTTCCATGACATGGCCCATGTGGTGACCTTCTGGTCGCAGCGGAAAACTGCGCTCGGCTTCGATTCACCATTGAATATGAAACCATGGATCCAACTATCAATGAATGGGTACAGCTTCACGGGTCGGCTGTCACTTGGTGGATCCTCGATTTGCTCATTTCTGTAGAACGACCAGAAACCAATGTTGGTCAAATTCTTCCTCCAAAGCCATAAACAATTTAACAACTGGGATCATCGGGAGATCTCCCGATGACTTTGATACAGTCGAACGCACGAGGGGCTGTGCATAGAGCTTACTCTACAACAACTATCAACACGGACCACGAAATTCGCAGAGGGAGGGAAGGGGCTATGAAGTCATCGAGAGATCCCCCGATGGAACTGGCACTATCCACAGGATGGGAAGGGGGTACCAACGCATCGAGGGATCTCCCGACAGACCCGGAAAGTTCCAGAGGTAGGGAAGGGGCTTTGATGTCATCGAGAGATCCCCCGATGGACCTGGCACTTTAAACAAGAAGGGAAGGAGGTACCAAAGCATCGAGAGATCCCTCGATGGACCTAGAAACTTGCAGAGGGAGGGAAGGGTCTGTATCCGTCATCGAGAGATCTCTCGATGGACCTTGCACTTTCCACAGGAAGGGAAGGGGGTACCGACGCATCGAGGGATCCCCGATGGACCTGGAAATGTGCACAGGAATGGATGGGGCTTCGAAGTCATCGAGAGATCCCACGATGGACCTGGCACTTTCCACAGCAAGGGAAGGGGTACCAACGCATCGAGGGATCCCCCAATGGACCTGGAAATGTGCACAAGAATGGATGGGGCTTCGAAGTCATCGAGAGATCCCCCGATGGACCTGGCACTTTCCACAAGAAGGGAAGGGGGTACCAATGCATCGAGGGATCCCCCGATGCAATTAGCACTGTCCGTACGGTTTAGGGTTTAGGGTTTAGGGTTTAGGTTTTCTGGTTTACGGTTTATATTTCAAGTTTCAAGATTAGGGTTTAGGGTTTATATTTATGGTTTAGGTTTGGGTTTTCCATTATCCTAGATGTGGATACCCTTAATTTGTTACACTGTAACGTCCTTAATCTGAGCACTCAAACTTCCTCACCTTTCACTACGACAGGGATTATGTGCATTCCACAAAACTACTGCAATTCCAAATCATTGCATGAAATATTTCAATAAGCATAGAATTCCTGGGTAAGTGAGACTTACGGGTCTTCCCAGATTCTTGCGGTCGTGGGCGCTCTCGATGAAGTGCCTGCCATAGCTGTCAAGAACTCTGCACAGCGTCTAAAAACTGCACAGGAAATTGCAAACATTGAGGCGGAGGGAAGTGTACAGAAGGAACTAAATCAGACTCCAACAATGCACTAACCACAGGACATACAAACAGGGAATCTAACAATGCGATTGCGCGCATTAGACTTACTAACTGCATCACGCATTAGACTTACAAAGCAAGAATATTGCAACAAAGCAGGGTAATCAAAACAAGTACGTGTAGACAAGCTTGTTGTCCAAGAAGCAATTTGATTATGCGCCCAGACAACGCAGAAGGAGTTCAAGCAGAATGCAACAAAGCTAGAAACAAAACAAAACTGCAACCCTAAACCGCTAGAATTTAGGGTTCAATGCAAGAATTTAACGCTCGTGAAGGCAAAATCTCCAGCTGCATCGGACTTACAAGAGAATAGAAGACTCTGGGCCGCCGTACAGCACCTCCCGCACACCAAAATGTCTGAAAGAACTCCGCGTCGGTACTTCCCACCAATTGCGCAAGAAAACGACAAAATCGGGGCGCATGCAGGATGGAAGATGAGGGAGAAAAGTTTACACAAGTGGACTGACGGGTAGAGACTGCGGGAGACTGGGGAGATTCGCAAAAGGACGTTGGAAAAAACAGGGTGGTGAGAAGCAATTGAGGAAAACAAGCACGATAATGATGAGCCGAATTTGAGATGATCCGGTACTCTTAGTACCATTATAAAAAATATGAGTATTAGCACGTACTTCATGGAGTACGACGTACACATTGAAGTGCACCACAATGCATGAGTGCATGCAGTCATGCACTAACCCCTAAAGGACGGACCTATTACCATGAATTTCTATGGAATTTGAAGTGCACCACAATGCATGAGTGCATGCAGTCATGCACTAATCCCTAAAGGACGGACCTATTACCATGGAATTTCCATGGAATTAGAATAGCATGGGTGTAACTAATTATGAAGATCACCCCGGTAGAATTGTTTTTACCGTGACCGTAAGAGTAGCAAAAATAACCATCCCATGGTAATGGATATTCAACTTGCGACCATCATAAAATAATATAAATTTTAGATTTTTCCAAAACTCAAAATGTAGTAGAAATGAGATCTTGTGAAATTTATATTGCTAGTTATGCTCAAATTCATAACACATCATTTTAATGCTTGAAATTGAGTTTTAGTAGAAAGATACTCAACATTTAAAACACACTGTCTACATCACGGTGCATTTTTACTACTCAATTGCCAATTGAGATCCAATATTGAGACCTTGTACATGCAAAAGCCGTCAACGTAGATAGCAACTACAAATTTCATGTACGAGATGGATGAAAAACGGTTCCCAAAGCACTTTCTGCCGTGTGTTCTTCGTTGACTCCCTGCCAGCGTTCCAGGGCTAAAGGGTCATGGTGACAGTTAATATTTTAACACGTTATATATGGAAAGAATCTTATTAAAATTAGTTCTGAAGTACTAGTGAATTACAATTAAACTCCAAACATATATATTGGAATAAAATCTTATGATGAATATTACAGTAAAATCTTATGATGAATATTACTATAAAATCCTATGATTAATATTAATATAAAATCATATGCTGAATATAACTACAAGATCCTATGATGACTAAAACTAAAAAATCTTCTGATGAAAACTACTTCCCATAAATGATTAATGAAAGAATCTGAATCATTTGGATCATTTGTGAGCTCTAGTCATTGCAATCAAATTATTTTAGGATTTTTGAAAATAAAAAAACTAAAGTCGGTGATCATTGAATAGGCTCGAAAAATAATAAGTCAAAACTCTACAATGAAATTACTTCACATTCTCACAGGAGTTTCTATACCAAATGAATGTAAATAGATCATTCACTAGCTGAAACAACTATGGAATATCCCTTTCACGTTGTACTACCATCATCCAAATGTTATACCGAATGTGTTTTATATTAGATACTTCCATATTAATATATCTTTAGCTACAGCAACTATGGAATATGCCTTTGACGATGTACTCCCATCATCCAAGTGATATAGAGCATATGTTTTATATTAGATACTGCCTTATAAATATATCCATAGCTGCAGCAACTCTGCAATATGCCTTTCACGATGCAATATACCATTCACCATATACTACCATCATCCAAATGATATAACGCATGTGTTTCACACTAAATTCTGCCATATACATATATCTCTCGCTGAACGACTATAGAATATGCCATTCACGATGTACTACCACCATCCAAATGATATAATGCATGTGTTTTATATTAGATAGTGGCATATAAATATATCTCTTGCTGAAACAACTCTGCAATATGCCTTTCAGGATGCACTACCATCATCCATATGATATAACGCATGTAATTTATATTAGATACTGCAATATACATATATCTCTAGCTGAACAACTACGGAATATGCCTTTCACGATGTACTACCATCATCTAAATGATATAACGCATGTGTTTTATATTAGATACTGGCATATAAATATATCTCTAGTTGAAACAACTTTGCAATACGCCTTTCACAATGTACTACCATCATCCATATGATATTACGCATGTGTTTTATATTAGATAGTGAAATATAAATATATCTCTTGCTGAAACAACTCTGCAATATGCCTTTCACGATGTACTACAATCATCCAAATGATATAATGGATGTGTTTTATATTAGATACTCCCATATACATATATCTCTAGCTGAAACAACTCTGCAATATGCCTTTCACGATGTACTTCCACCATCCAAATGATATAACGCATATGTTTTATATAAGATACTGCCATATAAATATATCTCTAGTAGAAGCAACTATGGAATATGCCATTCACGATGTACTACCACCATCCAAATGATATAACGGATGTGTTTTAGATTAGATACTTCCATATCAATATATCTTTAGCTAAAGCAACTAAGGAATATGCCTTTCACGATGTACTACCACCATCCAAATGATATAACGCATATGTTTTATATTAGATACTGCCATACAAATATATCTTTAGCTAAAGCAACTATGGAATATGCCTTTCACGATGTACTACCATCATCCAAATGATATAACGCATGTATTTTATATTAGATACTTCTATATACATATATCTCTAGCTGAAACAATTATGCAATATGCCTTTCACGATGTACTACCACCATCCAAATGATATAACGAAAGTGTTTTATATTAGATACTTCCATATCAATATATCTTTAGCTGAAAAAACTACGGAATAGGCCATTCACGATGTACTTCCACCATCCAAATGATATAACGCATTTGTTTAGTATTAGATACTGCAATATAAATATATCTTTAGCTAAACCAACTATGGAATATGCCTTTCACGATGTACTACCATCATCCAAATGATATCACGCATGTGTTTTATATTAGATACTACCATATAAATATATCTTTAGCTGAAACAACCATGGAATATGCCCTTCACGATGTACTTCCACCATCCAAATGATATAACGCATATGTTTTATATTAGATACTGCCATATAAATATATCTCTAGCTGAAGCAACTATGGAATATGCCATTCACGATGTACTACCACCATCCAAATGATATAACGAATGTGTTTTAGATTAGATACTTCCATATCAATATATCTTTAGCTAAAGCAACTAAGGAATATGCCTTTCACGATGTACTACCACCATCCAAATCATATAACGCATATGTTTTATATTAGATAGTGCCATACAAATATATCTTTAGCTAAAGCAACTATGGAATATGCCTTTCACGATGTACTACCATCATCCAAATGATATAACGCATGTGTTTTATATTAGATACTTCTATATACATATATCTCTAGCTGAAACAATTATGCAATATGCCTTTCACGATGTACTACCACCATCCAAATGATATAACGAAAGTGTTTTATATTAGATACTTCCATATCAATATATCTTTAGCTGAAAAAACTATGGAATATGCCATTCACGATGTACTACCACCATCCAAATGATATAACGCATATGTTTTATATTAGATACTGCCATACAAATATATCTTTAGCTAAAGCAACTATGGAATATGCCTTTCACGATGTACTACCATCATCCAAATGATATAACGCATGTGTTTTATATTAGATACTTCTATATACATATATCTCTAGCTGAAACAATTATGCAATATGCCTTTCACGATGTACTACCACCATCCAAATGATATAACGAAAGTGTTTTATATTAGATACTTCCATATCAATATATCTTTAGCTGAAAAAACTATGGAATATGCCATTCACGATGTACTTCCACCATCCAAATGATATAACGCATTTGTTTTGTATTAATTACTGCAATATAAACATATCTTTAGCTAAACCAACTATGGAATATGCCTTTCACGATGTACTACCATCATCCAAATGATATAACGCATGTTTTTTATATTAGATACTACTATATAAATATATCTTTAGCTGAAACAACTATGGAATATGCCTTTCACGATTGTACTACCGTCATCCAAATGATATAACGCATGTGTTTTATATTAGATACTGCGATATGAATATATCTCTAGCTGAAACAACTATGCAATACGCCTTTCACGATGTACTACCATCATCCAAATGATATAACGCATGTGTTTTATATTAGATACTGCAATCTAAATATATCTCTAGCTAAATCAACTATGGAATATGCCTTTCACGTTGTACTACCATCATCCAAATGATATAACGCATGTGTTTTATATAAGATACTACCATATAAATATATCTTTAGCTGAAACAACTATGGAATATGCCTTTCACGATTGTACTACCGTCATCCAAATGATATAACGCATGTGTTTTATATTAGATACTGCAATCTAAATATATCTCTAGCTAAATCAACTATGGAATATGCCTTTCACGTTCTACTACCATCATCCAAATGATATAACGCATGTGTTTTATATTAGATACTGCAATCTAAATATATCTCTAGCTAAATCAACTATGGAATATGCCTTTCACGTTGTACTACCATCATCCAAATGATATAACGCATGTGTTTTATATAAGATACTACCATATAAATATATCTTTAGCTGAAACAACTATGGAATATGCCTTTCACGATTGTACTACCGTCATCCAAATGATATAACGCATGTGTTTTATATTAGATATTGCCATATAAATATCTCTTTAGCTGAAACAACTATGGAATATGCCTTTCACGATTGTACTACCGTCATCCAAATGATTTAACGCATGTGTTTTATATTAGTTACTATCATATAAATATATCTCTAGCTGAATCAACTATGGAATATGCTTTTCACGATGTATTACCATCATGCAAAGGATATAACGCATGTGTTTTATATTAGATACTGCCATATAATTATATCTCTAGCTGAAACAATTATGCGTTATGCCTGTCTCGATGTACTACCATCATCCAAATGAAATAACGCATATGTTTTATATTAATTACTTCCATATAAATATAACTCTAGCTCAGTGAACTATGGAATATGCCTTTCACGATGTACGACCATCATCCAAATAATATAAGGCATGTGTTTTATATTAGATACTGCCATATAAATATATGTGTAACTGAAACGACTATGGAATCTGCCTTTCCCAGTGTACTACGATCATCCAAATAATATAACGCATGTGTTTTATATTAGATACTGCCATATAAATATGTCTCTAGCTAACACAACTATGGAATATGCTTTCACGATGTACTACCATCATCCAAGTGATATAACGCATGTGTTTTATATTAGATACTGCCATATAAATATGTCTCTAGCTAAATCAACTATGAAATATGCCTTTCACGATGTACTTCCATTATCCAAATGATATAATGCATGTGTTTTATATTAGACACTGCTATATAAATATATCTCTAGCTAAATCAACTATGGAATATGCCTTTCACGATGTACTTCCATCATGCAAGTGATATAACGCATGTGTTTTATATTAGATATTGCCATATAAATATATCTCTAGCTCAATCAACTATGGAATATGCCTTTCACGATGTACTACCATCATCCAAATGATATAACGCATGTGTTTTATATTAGATACTGCCATATAAATATATCTCTAGCTAAATTAACTATGGAATATGCCTTTCACGATGTACTACCATCATCCAAATGATATAACGCATGTGTTTTATATTAGATATTGCTATATAAATATATCTCTACACTACGTCAAACAGGTACTTTTATGAGTGGCAAGATGACTGCGTTTATGACTGCGGGTAGTCATAAAAACAGGTTCTGTGACTGCGAGTCATATTTTCTGTTGACTTGGAATGTGATGCGCGGGGTGACAGGGCGGGCTTATTACCGACGAGTCGCTTTGGACACCTAGTCATATGAATAAATACGACCCAAATCATATACTTGGGCTCGATGTACGTGCCACGTCTGCATCTCCAGCCGCCAACTTGACCGGCGCCTTGTCTTTGACTTTTCTTGGTCTGCCCGGGCAGCCAAGGCCAAAATCCGACGTGGCATGTGATTCTATGGAGTCATATTTTTCTGCTGACGTGTCATCCGACGTGGCATGTGACTCTTTGGAGTCATATTTTTTTGCTGTCGTGGCATCCGAAGTGGCATGTGACTCTATGGAGTCATATTTTTTTGCTGACGTGGAATATGACTGTGGAGTTATATTCTTGCTGACGTGGCTCCTCCACGTTGAATGTGACTGCTTGTCATATTTTCGGCCGATGATGAATGTGACTCTGTGGAGTCATATTTTGGCTCATAATGTCGCTGACGTGGAATGTGACTAGTAGTGATGTTTTAGGGTGAGGTGGAATATGACTATGTCGAGTCGTATTTGGACCGATGTGGCAGCCCTATTGGAACGTTTTGTGACTACTTCAAGTCATATTTTTGAGATCGTCAATCATATTTTGGCTTTAGTAAGTCACATGACTAGTTCTAGTCATAGTATTGGAAACACTACAAACATTACATGACTCCCTGTAGTCGCTTTATTGTTGATATGTATCTCAATGTATAACTTGATAAAGTGATGTGGTGGATGATTGGGAGTCACATTACTGGGATTTTGTGCGATGTTTGTAACTACATTGAGTTAGATTCGCATTACTGTTAGTTGAGATTTGCAGTCATGTTTCGGAAGTCATTCCAAACAATTATGACGCGTTGTAGTCATGCATCAAAGGATATAGCGGCTAATATAACAGACTAAAAACCAGATATACGCAATAACATACAAAATTAACTTTGCAAATACAGAGGAGGCAATCGTTGGAGACATAGAAGTGAGTTTAAAGAAATGTAAATGAGATCATTTATATTTAGTAGTGAATATCTCGAAACAAAGCTAAATGAGTCAATCTTACACAAATTTTGTATCATGCATTTTGGGCTTGTAATCCCACTGAAAATATGGACTAACTAATTATGAGAATCTTACTTCATGCATTTGAGGCTGCCTTGAATGCTTCCATAGTACCTTTACCGATGGGAACTTCCCGCCGCCTCTCACCTTCGACAAACTGCCTGCTTTTTCTGCCCGCTTGACCACCCTCTTCGCTGCAAGTTCCTTATGATTCTCTTCGTCATCCAGTTGGAGAAGTTGTGCTTGACACATTCTTTTGTCAAGAACTTGTATGCACCTCCTCGGCAACTGACAGTTACACGACGCATACAAGATTTCCTTTATGATTTCACTGTTACTTACATTTCACAATTTATGATTAGTCCCTGTTACACTCGTTATTTTATAACTAGTCCATGTTATATGCATTCGACATTTTATGACTAGTTCTTGTAATACACATTCCATTGATTTAGGACACTTCCTTGTGACATTTGAAATTTTATGACTAGTCCCTATTACAGCAAAAATATTAGAGCATTAAACCTAAGAGAACTTCAACAATTTCAATTGACAAAGACAAAGTAACATTTCAAAGAACCATTAGTTTCTAAACACTAGGAAAATTGCTTCTGACTGCTGTTAAGGTGTTCTCCATTCAAAATCGATTAAATGGTTACAATTAAATATGAAGGCAATTCGTCCTTTGCACACCAAGAGAAATTTTACCATGTAAAGAACACAGGAACATAACTTGTTAATAGCTAAGCTTGGTATCGCAGGATATGGTTGGAGATAAATACCAGCAGTAAGAAAAATGAGAGTACCATCCACAGCCGGCTTCTTGGAACCCGACACAGGTGCCTGCAAACCACTTGTGCCACTAGTTGAATCACAAACAAGGAAAGTCGTAGACTGAAAAAAGATAAGCGATTGAACAGAAAACTTCTTACTACCCTACAGGCAAAGATACATTAATGACTACTTTGAAGGTGGATATCTTACATCTATGGAAGAGTGTCCATGCCAGACTGCAAACTCATGAAGGATATCTCACATTTCTTCAATTATTCTAGTAATTGTGCGAGTCCATCTTCTCATTCAAAAAAAAAATGCAATCTTCAGTTGTATTGCCTGGCCACTTAACTAGTCTATAATGAATTCTTCCATACCTCCAATTGCCTTTCAATATAAGTACTTACACTAATACTCTTTAGAAAGATAAATGAAACTAGCGAAAACTCACCTCAGGAATTCAGCCCCAGTCGTCTGAACAGCTCTGTATATTGCCTTCGCAGTTTCGTCATCGACAGTAGATACATCCACGTAACTAAACACATCGACGGACAACATGGTTAGTTGGAGATACCATGCATGAATCAAAATGATCCCTGATTGTAATACATAAAAGGCTATAGCCAATAGCCACAAAACGACAATATGAAGTACAAGCATCTCACCAAAACGTTTTCACTAAGGTGTGAGATTGTCCGGCGAAAAATCTACGAGCAAGTGACAAGAAGCAGAAGTAGAAACACAGACAACGAGCTTACACTTTATCAGCACTCAAGCCCTTAACTGCACCATGAGGACCACACGCAACTTCCATCTGCATGTTCAAGCATACCTTTGTCAATCCAGTCACGCAACTTGCAAGACCTTGATTAAATTTGTCAAGAATTAGAAAGGTTTACAAGTTGAATAATGATAATGTGTCAGAATCTGCATTACATTTGGACTGCAGGCTAGAGGCGATCAGTAACTTTAGGACTTTATGACCATCAATGATCTGAAGAAGAAATGAAATTAAGGTGATTGTTTTAAAAAGGCATCTTTTACTGCATTGTTTAGAAATGTGAGAAAAGGGAGCATAAATACATTTGTCTTCATATATTCCAACAAAACAAAGAAACAGATCCGACTCGAGCACAATGCGGCAAGAAGAAACGAAGCAAGTGCATGATTCACAAAGAATGATTCATTACCTCGGCATTTTCAGGAGCTATTCCATCAGGCGAAGCCTACAGTCGACGAAGTCCTTCAAGTTTAGCACTCCCCGTGTTCAACCTAAGAGCGATTCTATGCGTACAACTGGGCTTTAAACGGAGTTGTAGAGGTGACGATCGAAATGATTCTACTCTCCCCCTTACCTGGACCAACTTTTCTCCAGCAAAACTTGAGGATTTCCATATTTTCATTAAGATTCTCTCTTGTAGATTACTCAATTTCAAGAAAGGCACCCTGTCGAAACCCTAAGTTGGCAAATAAAAATTGGCAATTCCAGGCAAACCCTAAGTTGAAACCAAAAATATAAAAACTTAGCAGAAATATGTTGATTTGGACAATGAGTCATTTTTTTGTAAACAAGACAAAAGATAATTTTATTAACCAAAGTATTCCTCTATCTTGCAACTAACGTTAACATTATCCCTCGCTATCATACAAATTATATTTCAGTGATATTCTAAAGTGGAATATAAATTTCCTCACATCCAAATTTAAGTTCGATTTCAAAATGCCAGAGAGCTGATTTCCGCTCAACAGCCTATCCAAATGCAACACAAAAACATCCAGGACATTTATGTTCTTCACTGATTTTGATGACAAAAAATTTGGTCCCATCTAAATTATACTTTTCACACTATATTTGATGGAATTTGTCATTTAAAACCATGAATCCTTGGTCTTTTAAGGGATACTGACCAAGTATGAAATAGGTCTATTATTTAGTCATTACTTAGTCATCTTTGGGAAGAAGATTAGCAACTTGAAAAGTTCGAGTACTCACCTGATATGTGAGACTTATTGAAAGCTAGCTTACTGTTAGGATGAAACATTGTAGAGACAATTCGCACTTTCGGAGGCTTGAACATTTGGGTATTCCTCGGTGAGTTCCAAAGTCAGCTTGAATGTTTCTGACAAAGAAAACAAACGTTTCAGATGTCCAATAATAACCATTCAACAATGTAAGGCGTTTGGCAGGTCCACACAGAGTAACCCTAATTCTGCACTGGAAATTTTTAGCAACTACACGAAAGACTTCTCAAAACCTAGATATCATGCATAAAACGAGACTATCTGCAACACATGATCAAAGCTTCCAATAAAATATTCACGCTACACATGATCAACCGTCAACAAGAGAAAGCTTGAATGAGTTGACATTCATAATTAAATAGATATATACAGACGAGGATATTAAATCATGAATTAATGGGAAACCAGACATACCTCCCTCCCATGCCATGGGGTGTGACTGGGACTGCAAATCAACACAAACTTTCATATTAGGTTTCAACATCCTCTTACAACAGCCAATTAACTGAACTCTAGATGGAAATGAAAACAGAGTCAGTGACTTAATTGCACACTCCGTAAACAACAAGATCAAATCCGACATGATGCATGATCAGTCTAGAGACTTTATATACTACCAGCACCCAGGCGGCTTTAAGCCTTAGAGGACCAAGAATTTATGTTTTCAAATGACAAATTCAATTGATCGTATTGCGAAAGTTAACTCTGAAAATGGAACCAAATTTTGTATTGGTGAATTTTGAACATTGTATGTGTTGGTCAAGAAACAAATAAATTTGATATGATCGAACAAGAAGAAGTCCAAAACTTGTGACAGGCTAGGATTTAAAACTGCAAAAGGAAACATGAGGCCCAATTTGGGCTTCTTGGTCCTTGCGCCATATCTAGCTTTCAGGATCTGTCAACGAGTAATCACACATCCATCAATTTCAGAAACAACTTCATCAGACTTTTGCGTAGAATACAAAACAAGGCGAAGAATAAAGATGGGAGTGTTCAAACCTCCGCGACCCTATTAGAAGACACAACGTTAAACTCTTCCTCCAGCTCATCCAAGTAGGTCCCACTATGCTCTCCTTGCGAGAGCTTGGCATCCATAAACTGAGGTATCCGTGATCGAAACCGATAGCTCCAAGCCCCACTCAGGAACGAGTACAAGAAGAATGTTGGAAGCAGAAGCTCTGGGTAGCAAACAATGATCAGAAACAAGATATGGACCAGAACGGTGGTGACTGGGCTCTTCCAATTGCAGATGTCTGTAAACCAGTTCATGACGACCAGTAATCCACTCAGCACACCCTGCAGGTAAATAAACACCACTTGGTCAATGAGAATTATCTGCAATCAGAAATACCCGAAGAAAGTTCCGGCAGTAACAAGAAACACCGGACGTAGAACTCTTTTAAATCAAATAGATAGAAATGAGCATAAACATGAGCGAGTACCATGATTCGATCGTAGTTGGCTTTGCTTCGACGCATGCTCCACCGCTCATTCATGTGGTCCAGCATGAACTGCACGGGCACCGTCGTCAAAGGAGGCTCAGACCTCATCAGCGTGAGCGCCACAATGTTCATAGCAGCCACTCGAAGAGTCTCCTGCTGCCGAGGGTCAATGGGGTAAAAGAAATGCATCCTGGGCAATTGTGGCTGAAGATAAGCATGCATCACGTTGACACCGGCAGCAGACGAGAATCTCACTGCCAATTCGAGTTCGCCCATTTTCTTCACTCCCCGAGGAGTGACCACCAGCAGCGGGTATGCAATTGTATACACTCGGTCACTCTCCAAGGTTGACAGCCTGATCCGTATTTTTCCTAAGGGTAGATCCTTCGCTATTTGATTCCGACCTCCACGAAAACCTCGAGGAGAAGAGAGAGACAGTCACACGGCCAACGCTAAAACCCTAAGACCTTTGCAAGAACGGAAGCAAGTGAGGGAAAACCAATCCTTTGAGACGTAATGGACGCTGGATGATTTCTGACGCGTTCCTTCGCAAATTTTTTCATCCATCCAAAATTCTCTTGATTCTTGTGCTAGTTGACTACCATTTGTATGGTATGGACCTTCAAAGTAAGATATTGTGAATTTTTGAAAAATAACAAAAGTAGTTTACGTCAAGTTTCATTTTTAGTTCAAAAAGTGAGACCTAAAACATGATTTTGTATAATAAGTAGAATCAAACAATGGAAACCATACCATCTTGTAATGCATGTTATTCCAATTTCATTAAAATATTTTTTGATTTTTTTGTGTTAATTCTGGATTTTAAATTGAATTTCAAGAGAAAACCTTGAAAATTTATTTAAAATATATTAACAATAAATATGATGAATCCAACTGTACAGATGTTATCTTCACATTGATATTTACAACTTTGCTTTGTACATCAACTCCATTTTTATTTTTCATCAAACATTTTATAACAAATCTTTGAAAAAGTGTTGAATCGGGACGTTGAAGAGCTAGGGAACATGAAAAACAACAAATAAAAGCATATTTATTTATTTTATAGTTTTCAATATTTTTCATTGATTCTAGTGATATAAAATTTGGTTCTATTTGAATTACCATAGTACACAATTGGATTCAACAGTAGGGTGTCGAATATTTAATTAATTTTCTTAAAATAGATTCGGCACTTATATTTTTCAAAAAAATTATTCTTTAAATTTGAAAAAAAGTGAAAAAAAATTCCTAAAATTTTGGCCCTTAGTAAAACTCCTGTGAGTTCTATAACACTTGTTAGTTATATGACTACCCCAGGTTATATGACTGCCCCAAGTTATATAACTGCCCCAAGTTATATGATTGTCCATGTTATATGACAGCCCTGGATTATATGACTGCCCTGCGTTATATGACTACCCCGGGTTATATGACTACCTCGGGTTATAAAATTGTTTTGCGTTATATGATTGCCCCGGATTATATAACTCCCCTACTTGTGTGTATCACCCTAGTAATGTGACTGCTTAGATATGACCAATCTCTACATCTAAGGTATTCTTAGAACACAATTTGACCCAAAGTGAATACAGATTCACTCCATAGAATGGTAGAAGGGGAGCTCCAAACCCTGAAGCATCTACAGTTATGCCAAGAAGAAAAGATTCAAGTAGACGCCATGCGATTATCTAAATACCCATGTCTATGTATAGAATGTGTGGGAGGGAAAGTCCTCGATCGAGCTTCAATTCAAAAGCATCTTCTCAACAGAAAAAGGGAGCCTGTTTTTAGTTTTTACAGCATCTATCTTGGTAAGAGATTCGAACCAACCACTTCTGAATGAATATAACCAAGTGCTCGTGCTTAGGGTGAGTTTAAAGCTTCTTCTATATGACTTCCGTAGCCCAATGGAGATCCATTGTAAAAGCCGCATATGACATCGCTAAGAATCTTTCTAAGAGGAAAACAATCTTCAACACCCACCATGTCGACAGCAACATCTGCGAGAGTAGAAGCTTTGCTGAAGTGGCTGTCGGACGTGTATGATGGACAATGGTGTGGCGAGCCCATTCTAAAGCTAACACAATTTTTGTATTAGAATAGAGACTAGGAAGTAAGGGTGTCCAACTTCCTCTTCATGGACTGGAGTTTATTTGTACTCCAATCTGCCAAAGAGGGAGAGGAACTGCTTCTTTTTGTAAGACAACAGTACACCATACCAGAATACAGAACTTTGAACATGGCACAACTTCAAGTGAAGTTATATGTGATGCAAGTTGAACTGGACTTGTACATCGACGGAGATGCTCTTGAAGAGAAATGTCGGTGGCTTCATTAATAGGGCCATAGGATACAATGAGATACTTAGGAAATATTGTGTAGGAGTTTCGAATGTTGTGTAAACCATGGAACACTCAGGAATGGTGATATATGATTACCATAGCGGTGGCAGGGTCCACTCCGTTGGCCACGTGTAAAACATTAACCCTAAACCGATGTATAAAACTATGACGAGTCATATATATGACTCCCTCAAGTCATATAACTCCCTCAAGTCATATATATGACTCCGTTCAGTCATATGACTTCCTCCGGTCATATTTTCGCTGTACAGTTATATAACTAAGTTCCGTGATATGACTATCCTCTCGTGTGTATCACCATACTATTGTCATTGTGTGCATGTGAGCAGTACCTGCTTCAAAGGCATTCTCAAAACACACTTTCGCCCTAACTGTGTAGTCTGGTTCTCTCCACATGATGGAAGAAGGGGAGCTCCAAAGCCTAAAGCATCTACAGTTATGTCAAAAAGAAGAGATATCCTACTTGGAACTATGTGACTGCACGCAATCATGTACAGTGACATGACTATACATAGTGATGTTGTGATGCGTGGAATCTAATTTGTGACTAGTCCGAGTCATTGTGCAGGATCTTCTAATTCAACACACATTGAATGTTATGCACCGTGAAAAAATATTGTTGAGAATGTTATGAAAACCATATTTGGAGAGAAGGACACCCTTGAAGTCCGTCTCGACATGAAGGAAGCGAATATACGCAGACATCTATGGCCCGTACAAGGAAAGAAATCCGGCAACGGCATATTACCTCAATCCTCATACCTTCTGACAAAAAAAGAGCGGCAGGTCTTTGTAGACCAAGTGCGTTCCTTGCGAACCCCCACCTAGTACGTGAGGCAGCTAAAGAAGCGTGTGAACATGGATGGGCAAATCAAAGGCCTAAAATCCCATGACTACCATGTCCTCATGCAACAAGTGTTGCCATTATGTGTGCGTTCTACAATGGTAACGGAAGTTCGGACATCAATAATAATGTTGAGTCAGGTATTCGAGAGGATATGTGCTAAGTCTATTGATTCCAAGGCAATAGAAGAGATGAGGTGCGAAGTGGCCATAGCATTATGCATGTTGGAAAAGGAATTCCCACCATCATTTTTTGACATCATGAGCCGCTTGGTTATGCACTTCGTGGACGTATCCTATAAAAAGGTACTTGAAGACATTGAAAGGGTACGTCCGAAATCGTGCTCGACCAGAAGATAGCATGGCCGAAGGCTATGCTATAGTCGAGGCATTGAGATTCTGCACCGAGTATAAGCAGGAGTATACAACTACTACGGGAAGAGTAAGGGATGATAAAGAAGACCTATCAATGTACGACGAGATCCTCGAAGGACAGTGTATCAATTATGAGACATTTTTCTATTGATTAAGACAGAAATATGTTGATTTGGATAAAAACGCGACCAAATCAATAGAAAAGTATCCTTGATCAACATGACTCAATCAATAGAACAATTGGATTTTCTAGTAGTGTTATTCTCCAAACATCAGAGAACGGATGAAGTACAATGCATATCTTTGGGCAAAACATCAAATATTCCCGGACTCGTGAAGCCACGGGCCATATAGATATATTTCTAGCTAAAACAACTATGGAATATGCCTTTCACGATACACTACCATCATCCAAATGATATCACGCATGTGTTTTATATTAGATACTACCATATAAATATATCTTTAGCTGAAACAACTATGGAATATGCCTTTCACGATGTACTACCATCATCCAAATGATATAACGCATGTGTTTTATATTAGATACTACCATATAAATATATATCTTAGGTGACACAACTATGGAATATGCCTTTCACGAAGTACTACCATCATCCAAATGATATCACGCATGTGTTTTATATTAGATACTACCATATAAATATATCTTTAGCTGAAACAACTATAGAATATGCCTTGCACGATGTACTACCATCATCCAAATGATATCACGCATGTGTTTTATATTTGATACTACCATATAAATATATCTTTAGCTGAAACAACTATGGAATATGCCTTTCACGATGTACTACCATCATCCAAATGATATATGTCATGTGTTTTATATAAGATACTACCATATAAATATATCTTTATCTGAAACAACTCTGGAATATGCCTTTCACGATGTACAACCATCATCAAAATGATATGACGCTTGTGTTTTATATTAGATATTACCATATAAATATATCTTTACCTGAAACAACTATGGAATATGCCTTTCACGATGTACTACCATCATCCAAATGATATCACGCATGTATTTTATATTAGATACTACCATATAAATATATCTTTAGCTGAAACAACTACGGAATATGCCTTTCATGATGTACTACCATCATCCAAATGATATAACGCATGTGTTTTATATTTGATACTGCCATCTAAATATACCTCAAGCTAAATCAACTATGGAATATGCCTTTCACGTTGTACTACCATCATCCAAATCATATAAAGCATGTGTTTTATATTAGATAATTCCATATAAATACATCTCTAGCTAAAACAACCATGGAATATGCCTTTCACGCTGTACTACCATCATCCAAATGATATAACGCATGTGTTTTATATTAGATACTACCATATAAATATATCTTTAGCTGAAACAACTATGGAATATGCCTTTCACAATGTTCTACCATCATCCAGATGATATCACGCATGTGTTTTATATTAGATACTACCATATAAATATATCTTTAGCTGAAACAACTATGGAATATGCCTTTCACGATGTACTACCATCACCCAAATGATATCACGCATGTGTTTTATATTAGATACTACGATATCAATATATCTTTAGCTGAAACAACTATGGAATATGCCTTTCACGATGTACTACAATCATCCAACTGATATAACGCATGTGTTTTATATTTGATACTACCATCTGAATATACCTCAAGCTAAATCAACTATGGAATATGCCTTTCACGTTGTACTACCATTATCCAAATGATATAACGCATGTGTTTTATATTAGATAATTCCATATAAATACATCTCTAGCTAAAACAACCATTGAACATGCCTTTCATGCTGTACTGCCATAATCCAAATGATATAACGCATGTGTTTTATATTAGATACTACCATATAAATATATCTTTAACTAAAACAACTATGGAATATGTCTTTCACGATGTACTACCATCATCCAAATGATATGACGCATGTGTTTTATATTAGATATTACCATAAAAATATATCTCTAGCTAAAACAACTATGGAATATCCCTTTCACGATGTACTACCATCATCCAAATGATATCACGCATGTGTTATATATTAGATACTACCATATAAATATATCTTTAGCGGAAACAACTATGGAATATGCCTTTCACAATGTTCTGCCATCATCCAGATGATATGACGCATGTGTTTTATATTAGATACTACCATATAAATATATCTTTAGCGGAAACAACTATGGAATATGCCTTTCACGATGTACTACAATCATCCAACTCATATAACGCATGTGTTTTATATTTGATACTGCCATCTGAATATACCTCAAGCTAAATCAACTATGGAATATGCCTTTCATGCTGTACTGCCATAATCCAAATGATATAACGCATGTGTTTTATATTAGATAATTCCATATAAATACATCTCTAGCTAAAACAACCATTGAATATGCCTTTCATGCTGTACTGCCATCATCCAAATGATATAACGCATGTGTTTTATATTAGATACTACCATATAAATATATCTTTAACTAAAACAACTATGGAATATGTCTTTCACGATGTACTACCATCATCCAAATGATATCACACACGTGTTTCATATCAGATACTACCAAAGAAATATATGTTTAGCTGAAACAACTATGGAATATGCCATTCACGATGTACTACCATCATCCAAATGATATAACCCATGTATTTTATATTAGATACTACCATATAAATATATCTTTAGCTGAAACAACTAAGGAATATGCCTTTCACGATGTACTACCATCATCCAAATGATATAACGCATGTGTTTTATATTAGATACCACCATATTAATATATCTTTAGCTGAAACAACCATGTAATATGCCATTCACGATGTACTACCATCATCAAAATGATATAACGCATGTGTTTTATATTAGATACTACCATATAAATATATCAATAGCTGAAACAACTATGGAATATGCCTTTCACGATGTACTACCATCATCCAAATGATATAACGCATGTGTTTTATATTAGATACTACCATATAAATATATCTTTAGTTGACACAACTATGGAATATGCCTTTCACGAAGTACTACCATCATCCAAATGATATCACGCATGTGTTTTATATTAGATACTACAATATAAATATATCTTTAGCAGAAACAACTATGGAATATGCCTTGCACGATGTACTACCATCATCCAAATGATATGACGCATGTGTTTTATATTAAATACTACCATGTAAATATATCTCAAGCTAAATCAACTATGGAATATGCCTTTCACGATGTACTACCATCTTCCAAATGATATAACGCATGTGTTTAATATTAGATACTGCCATATAAGTATATCTCTATTTGAAACAACTATGCAATAGGCCTTCCAGGATGTACAACGATCATCCAAATAATATAACGCATATGTTTTATATTAGATACTGCCATATAAATATATCTCTAGCTAAAACAACTATAGAATATGCCTTTCACGATGTACTACCATCATCCAATTGTAATAACGCATGTGTTTCATATTAGATACTACCATTTAAAATAAATCATTAGCTGAAAGAACCATTTAATATGCCTTTCACGATGTACTACCATCATCCAAATGATATCACGCATGTGTTTTATATAAGATACTACCATAAACATATATCTTTAGCTATATCAACTATGGAATATGCCTTTCACGATGTACTATCATCATCCAAATGATATCACGCATGTGTTTTATATTAGATACTACCATATAAATATATCTTTAGCTGAAACAACTATGGAATATGCTTTTCAGGATGTACTACCATCATCCAAATGATATCACGCATGTGTTTTATATAAGATACTACCATATAAATATATCTTTAGCTGAACAACTGTGGAATATGCCTTTCACGATGTACTACCATCATCCAAATGATATGACGCATGTGTTTTATATTAGATACTGCCATATACATATATCTCTACCTAAATCAACTATGGAATATGCCTCTCACAATGTACTACCATCATCCTGATGATCTAACGCATGTGTTTTATATGAGATACTACCATATAAATATATCTCTAGCTCAATCAACTATGGAATATGCCTTTCACGATGTACTACCGTCATCCAAATGATATAACGCATGTGTTTTATATTAGATACTGCCATATAAATATATCTCTAGTCGAATCAACTATGCAATATGCCTTTCAGGATGTACTACGATCATCCAAATGATATAAGGCATGTGATTTATATTACATACTGCCTTATAAATATATCTCTAGCTAAAACAACTATAGAATATGCCTTTCACGATGTACTACCATCATCCAAATGATATAACGCCTGTGTTTTATATTAGATACAGCCATATAAATATATCTCTAGCCCAATCAACTATCGAATACGCCTTTCACGATGTACTTCAATCTTCTAAATGATATAACGCATGTGTTATATATTAGATACTACCATATAAATATATCATTAGCTGAAACAACTATGGTATATGACTTTTACGATGTACTACCATCATCCAAATGATATCACGCATGTGTTTTATATAAGATACTACCATATAAATATATCTTTAGCTATATCAACTATGGAATATGCCTTTCACGATGTACTATCATCTTCCAAATGATATCACTCATGTGTTTTATATTAGATACTACCATATAAATATATGTTTAGCTGAAAGAACTATGGAATATGCCTTTCACGATGTACTACCATCATCCAAATGATATCACGCATGTGATTTATATTAGATTATACCATATAAATATCTCTTTAGCTGAAACAACTGTGGAATATGCCTTTCACGATGTACTACCATCATCCAAATTATATAACGCATGTGTTTTATATTAGATACTGCCATATAAATATAACTCTAGCTAAATCAACTATGGAATATGCCTCTCACGATGTACTACCATCATCCTGATGATCTAACGCATGTGTTTTATATAAGATACTACCATATAAATATATCTCTAGCTCAAGCAACTATGGAATATGCCTTTCACGATGTACTAGCATCATCCAAATGATATGACGCATGTGTTTAACATTAGATACTACCATGTATATATATCTTTAGCAAATATAACTATAGAATATGCCTTTCTCGACGTACTACCATCATCCACATGATATAACGCCTGTGTTTTATATTAGATACAGCCATATAAATATATCTCTAGCCCAATCAACTATCGAATACGCCTTTCACGATGTACTTCAATCTTCTAAATGATATACCGCATGTGTTTTATATTAGATACTACCATATAAATATATCATTAGCTGAAACAACTATGGTATATGACTTTTACGATGTACTACCATCATCCAAATGATATCACGCATGTGTTTTATATTAGATACTACCATATAAATATATCTTTAGCTGAATTAACTATGGAATATGCCTTTCACGATGTACTACCAGCATCAAAAAGATATGACGCATGTGTTTTATATTAGATATTACCATATAAATATATCTTTACCTGAAACAACTATGGAATATGCCTTTCACGATGTACTAGCATCATCCAAATGATATCACGCATGTGTTTTATATTAGATACTACCATATAAATATATCTTTAGCTGAAACAACTACGGAATATGCCTTTCATGATGTACTACCATCATCCAAATGATATAACGCATGTGTTTTATTTTTGATACTGCCATCTAAATCTACCTCAAGCTAAATCAACTATGGAATATGCTTTTCACGTTGTACTACCATCATCCAAATGATATAACGCATGTGTTTTATATAAGATACTACCATATAAATATATCTTTAGCTGAAACAACTATGGAATATGCCTTTCACGATGTACTACCATCATCCAAATGATATATGTCATGTGTTTTATATAAGATACTACTATATAAATATATTTTTATCTGAAACAAATATGGAATATGCCTTTCACGATGTACTACCATCATCCAAATGATATAACGCATGTGTATTATATTAGATACTACCATATAAATCTATCTCTATCTAATACAACTATGGAATATGCCTTTCAAAATATACTACCATCATCCAAATCATATGACGTATGTGTTTAACATTAGATACTACCATGTATATACATCTTTAGCAAATATAACTATAGAGTATGCCTTTCTCGACGTACTACCATCATCCACAAGATATAACGCATGTGTTTTATATTAGATACAGCCATATAAATATATCTCTAGCTAAATTAACTATGGAATATGCCTTTCACGATGTACTACCATCATCCAAATGATATAACGCATGTGTTTTATATTAGATATTGCTATATAAATATATCTCTACACTACGTCAAACAGGTACTTTTATGAGTGGCAAGATGACTGCGTTTATGACTGCGGGTAGTCATAAAAACAGGTTCTGTGACTGCGAGTCATATTTTCTGTTGACTTGGAATGTGATGCGCGGGGTGACAGGGCGGGCTTATTACCGACGAGTCGCTTTGGACACCTAGTCATATGAATAAATACGACCCAAATCATATACTTGGGCTCGATGTACGTGCCACGTCTGCATCTCCAGCCGCCAACTTGACCGGCGCCTTGTCTTTGACTTTTCTTGGTCTGCCCGGGCAGCCAAGGCCAAAATCCGACGTGGCATGTGATTCTATGGAGTCATATTTTTCTGCTGACGTGTCATCCGACGTGGCATGTGACTCTTTGGAGTCATATTTTTTTGCTGTCGTGGCATCCGAAGTGGCATGTGACTCTATGGAGTCATATTTTTTTGCTGACGTGGAATATGACTGTGGAGTTATATTCTTGCTGACGTGGCTCCTCCACGTTGAATGTGACTGCTTGTCATATTTTCGGCCGATGATGAATGTGACTCTGTGGAGTCATATTTTGGCTCATAATGTCGCTGACGTGGAATGTGACTAGTAGTGATGTTTTAGGGTGAGGTGGAATATGACTATGTCGAGTCGTATTTGGACCGATGTGGCAGCCCTATTGGAACGTTTTGTGACTACTTCAAGTCATATTTTTGAGATCGTCAATCATATTTTGGCTTTAGTAAGTCACATGACTAGTTCTAGTCATAGTATTGGAAACACTACAAACATTACATGACTCCCTGTAGTCGCTTTATTGTTGATATGTATCTCAATGTATAACTTGATAAAGTGATGTGGTGGATGATTGGGAGTCACATTACTGGGATTTTGTGCGATGTTTGTAACTACATTGAGTTAGATTCGCATTACTGTTAGTTGAGATTTGCAGTCATGTTTCGGAAGTCATTCCAAACAATTATGACGCGTTGTAGTCATGCATCAAAGGATATAGCGGCTAATATAACAGACTAAAAACCAGATATACGCAATAACATACAAAATTAACTTTGCAAATACAGAGGAGGCAATCGTTGGAGACATAGAAGTGAGTTTAAAGAAATGTAAATGAGATCATTTATATTTAGTAGTGAATATCTCGAAACAAAGCTAAATGAGTCAATCTTACACAAATTTTGTATCATGCATTTTGGGCTTGTAATCCCACTGAAAATATGGACTAACTAATTATGAGAATCTTACTTCATGCATTTGAGGCTGCCTTGAATGCTTCCATAGTACCTTTACCGATGGGAACTTCCCGCCGCCTCTCACCTTCGACAAACTGCCTGCTTTTTCTGCCCGCTTGACCACCCTCTTCGCTGCAAGTTCCTTATGATTCTCTTCGTCATCCAGTTGGAGAAGTTGTGCTTGACACATTCTTTTGTCAAGAACTTGTATGCACCTCCTCGGCAACTGACAGTTACACGACGCATACAAGATTTCCTTTATGATTTCACTGTTACTTACATTTCACAATTTATGATTAGTCCCTGTTACACTCGTTATTTTATAACTAGTCCATGTTATATGCATTCGACATTTTATGACTAGTTCTTGTAATACACATTCCATTGATTTAGGACACTTCCTTGTGACATTTGAAATTTTATGACTAGTCCCTATTACAGCAAAAATATTAGAGCATTAAACCTAAGAGAACTTCAACAATTTCAATTGACAAAGACAAAGTAACATTTCAAAGAACCATTAGTTTCTAAACACTAGGAAAATTGCTTCTGACTGCTGTTAAGGTGTTCTCCATTCAAAATCGATTAAATGGTTACAATTAAATATGAAGGCAATTCGTCCTTTGCACACCAAGAGAAATTTTACCATGTAAAGAACACAGGAACATAACTTGTTAATAGCTAAGCTTGGTATCGCAGGATATGGTTGGAGATAAATACCAGCAGTAAGAAAAATGAGAGTACCATCCACAGCCGGCTTCTTGGAACCCGACACAGGTGCCTGCAAACCACTTGTGCCACTAGTTGAATCACAAACAAGGAAAGTCGTAGACTGAAAAAAGATAAGCGATTGAACAGAAAACTTCTTACTACCCTACAGGCAAAGATACATTAATGACTACTTTGAAGGTGGATATCTTACATCTATGGAAGAGTGTCCATGCCAGACTGCAAACTCATGAAGGATATCTCACATTTCTTCAATTATTCTAGTAATTGTGCGAGTCCATCTTCTCATTCAAAAAAAAAATGCAATCTTCAGTTGTATTGCCTGGCCACTTAACTAGTCTATAATGAATTCTTCCATACCTCCAATTGCCTTTCAATATAAGTACTTACACTAATACTCTTTAGAAAGATAAATGAAACTAGCGAAAACTCACCTCAGGAATTCAGCCCCAGTCGTCTGAACAGCTCTGTATATTGCCTTCGCAGTTTCGTCATCGACAGTAGATACATCCACGTAACTAAACACATCGACGGACAACATGGTTAGTTGGAGATACCATGCATGAATCAAAATGATCCCTGATTGTAATACATAAAAGGCTATAGCCAATAGCCACAAAACGACAATATGAAGTACAAGCATCTCACCAAAACGTTTTCACTAAGGTGTGAGATTGTCCGGCGAAAAATCTACGAGCAAGTGACAAGAAGCAGAAGTAGAAACACAGACAACGAGCTTACACTTTATCAGCACTCAAGCCCTTAACTGCACCATGAGGACCACACGCAACTTCCATCTGCATGTTCAAGCATACCTTTGTCAATCCAGTCACGCAACTTGCAAGACCTTGATTAAATTTGTCAAGAATTAGAAAGGTTTACAAGTTGAATAATGATAATGTGTCAGAATCTGCATTACATTTGGACTGCAGGCTAGAGGCGATCAGTAACTTTAGGACTTTATGACCATCAATGATCTGAAGAAGAAATGAAATTAAGGTGATTGTTTTAAAAAGGCATCTTTTACTGCATTGTTTAGAAATGTGAGAAAAGGGAGCATAAATACATTTGTCTTCATATATTCCAACAAAACAAAGAAACAGATCCGACTCGAGCACAATGCGGCAAGAAGAAACGAAGCAAGTGCATGATTCACAAAGAATGATTCATTACCTCGGCATTTTCAGGAGCTATTCCATCAGGCGAAGCCTACAGTCGACGAAGTCCTTCAAGTTTAGCACTCCCCGTGTTCAACCTAAGAGCGATTCTATGCGTACAACTGGGCTTTAAACGGAGTTGTAGAGGTGACGATCGAAATGATTCTACTCTCCCCCTTACCTGGACCAACTTTTCTCCAGCAAAACTTGAGGATTTCCATATTTTCATTAAGATTCTCTCTTGTAGATTACTCAATTTCAAGAAAGGCACCCTGTCGAAACCCTAAGTTGGCAAATAAAAATTGGCAATTCCAGGCAAACCCTAAGTTGAAACCAAAAATATAAAAACTTAGCAGAAATATGTTGATTTGGACAATGAGTCATTTTTTTGTAAACAAGACAAAAGATAATTTTATTAACCAAAGTATTCCTCTATCTTGCAACTAACGTTAACATTATCCCTCGCTATCATACAAATTATATTTCAGTGATATTCTAAAGTGGAATATAAATTTCCTCACATCCAAATTTAAGTTCGATTTCAAAATGCCAGAGAGCTGATTTCCGCTCAACAGCCTATCCAAATGCAACACAAAAACATCCAGGACATTTATGTTCTTCACTGATTTTGATGACAAAAAATTTGGTCCCATCTAAATTATACTTTTCACACTATATTTGATGGAATTTGTCATTTAAAACCATGAATCCTTGGTCTTTTAAGGGATACTGACCAAGTATGAAATAGGTCTATTATTTAGTCATTACTTAGTCATCTTTGGGAAGAAGATTAGCAACTTGAAAAGTTCGAGTACTCACCTGATATGTGAGACTTATTGAAAGCTAGCTTACTGTTAGGATGAAACATTGTAGAGACAATTCGCACTTTCGGAGGCTTGAACATTTGGGTATTCCTCGGTGAGTTCCAAAGTCAGCTTGAATGTTTCTGACAAAGAAAACAAACGTTTCAGATGTCCAATAATAACCATTCAACAATGTAAGGCGTTTGGCAGGTCCACACAGAGTAACCCTAATTCTGCACTGGAAATTTTTAGCAACTACACGAAAGACTTCTCAAAACCTAGATATCATGCATAAAACGAGACTATCTGCAACACATGATCAAAGCTTCCAATAAAATATTCACGCTACACATGATCAACCGTCAACAAGAGAAAGCTTGAATGAGTTGACATTCATAATTAAATAGATATATACAGACGAGGATATTAAATCATGAATTAATGGGAAACCAGACATACCTCCCTCCCATGCCATGGGGTGTGACTGGGACTGCAAATCAACACAAACTTTCATATTAGGTTTCAACATCCTCTTACAACAGCCAATTAACTGAACTCTAGATGGAAATGAAAACAGAGTCAGTGACTTAATTGCACACTCCGTAAACAACAAGATCAAATCCGACATGATGCATGATCAGTCTAGAGACTTTATATACTACCAGCACCCAGGCGGCTTTAAGCCTTAGAGGACCAAGAATTTATGTTTTCAAATGACAAATTCAATTGATCGTATTGCGAAAGTTAACTCTGAAAATGGAACCAAATTTTGTATTGGTGAATTTTGAACATTGTATGTGTTGGTCAAGAAACAAATAAATTTGATATGATCGAACAAGAAGAAGTCCAAAACTTGTGACAGGCTAGGATTTAAAACTGCAAAAGGAAACATGAGGCCCAATTTGGGCTTCTTGGTCCTTGCGCCATATCTAGCTTTCAGGATCTGTCAACGAGTAATCACACATCCATCAATTTCAGAAACAACTTCATCAGACTTTTGCGTAGAATACAAAACAAGGCGAAGAATAAAGATGGGAGTGTTCAAACCTCCGCGACCCTATTAGAAGACACAACGTTAAACTCTTCCTCCAGCTCATCCAAGTAGGTCCCACTATGCTCTCCTTGCGAGAGCTTGGCATCCATAAACTGAGGTATCCGTGATCGAAACCGATAGCTCCAAGCCCCACTCAGGAACGAGTACAAGAAGAATGTTGGAAGCAGAAGCTCTGGGTAGCAAACAATGATCAGAAACAAGATATGGACCAGAACGGTGGTGACTGGGCTCTTCCAATTGCAGATGTCTGTAAACCAGTTCATGACGACCAGTAATCCACTCAGCACACCCTGCAGGTAAATAAACACCACTTGGTCAATGAGAATTATCTGCAATCAGAAATACCCGAAGAAAGTTCCGGCAGTAACAAGAAACACCGGACGTAGAACTCTTTTAAATCAAATAGATAGAAATGAGCATAAACATGAGCGAGTACCATGATTCGATCGTAGTTGGCTTTGCTTCGACGCATGCTCCACCGCTCATTCATGTGGTCCAGCATGAACTGCACGGGCACCGTCGTCAAAGGAGGCTCAGACCTCATCAGCGTGAGCGCCACAATGTTCATAGCAGCCACTCGAAGAGTCTCCTGCTGCCGAGGGTCAATGGGGTAAAAGAAATGCATCCTGGGCAATTGTGGCTGAAGATAAGCATGCATCACGTTGACACCGGCAGCAGACGAGAATCTCACTGCCAATTCGAGTTCGCCCATTTTCTTCACTCCCCGAGGAGTGACCACCAGCAGCGGGTATGCAATTGTATACACTCGGTCACTCTCCAAGGTTGACAGCCTGATCCGTATTTTTCCTAAGGGTAGATCCTTCGCTATTTGATTCCGACCTCCACGAAAACCTCGAGGAGAAGAGAGAGACAGTCACACGGCCAACGCTAAAACCCTAAGACCTTTGCAAGAACGGAAGCAAGTGAGGGAAAACCAATCCTTTGAGACGTAATGGACGCTGGATGATTTCTGACGCGTTCCTTCGCAAATTTTTTCATCCATCCAAAATTCTCTTGATTCTTGTGCTAGTTGACTACCATTTGTATGGTATGGACCTTCAAAGTAAGATATTGTGAATTTT
Source organism: Pohlia nutans (assembly GCA_022496805.1). Classification (NCBI taxonomy): domain Eukaryota; kingdom Viridiplantae; phylum Streptophyta; class Bryopsida; order Bryales; family Mniaceae; genus Pohlia; species Pohlia nutans. The sequence continues at coordinate 7,372,978 of CM040104.1, forward strand.
TGAAAAATAACAAAAGTAGTTTACGTCAAGTTTCATTTTTAGTTCAAAAAGTGAGACCTAAAACATGATTTTGTATAATAAGTAGAATCAAACAATGGAAACCATACCATCTTGTAATGCATGTTATTCCAATTTCATTAAAATATTTTTTGATTTTTTTGTGTTAATTCTGGATTTTAAATTGAATTTCAAGAGAAAACCTTGAAAATTTATTTAAAATATATTAACAATAAATATGATGAATCCAACTGTACAGATGTTATCTTCACATTGATATTTACAACTTTGCTTTGTACATCAACTCCATTTTTATTTTTCATCAAACATTTTATAACAAATCTTTGAAAAAGTGTTGAATCGGGACGTTGAAGAGCTAGGGAACATGAAAAACAACAAATAAAAGCATATTTATTTATTTTATAGTTTTCAATATTTTTCATTGATTCTAGTGATATAAAATTTGGTTCTATTTGAATTACCATAGTACACAATTGGATTCAACAGTAGGGTGTCGAATATTTAATTAATTTTCTTAAAATAGATTCGGCACTTATATTTTTCAAAAAAATTATTCTTTAAATTTGAAAAAAAGTGAAAAAAAATTCCTAAAATTTTGGCCCTTAGTAAAACTCCTGTGAGTTCTATAACACTTGTTAGTTATATGACTACCCCAGGTTATATGACTGCCCCAAGTTATATAACTGCCCCAAGTTATATGATTGTCCATGTTATATGACAGCCCTGGATTATATGACTGCCCTGCGTTATATGACTACCCCGGGTTATATGACTACCTCGGGTTATAAAATTGTTTTGCGTTATATGATTGCCCCGGATTATATAACTCCCCTACTTGTGTGTATCACCCTAGTAATGTGACTGCTTAGATATGACCAATCTCTACATCTAAGGTATTCTTAGAACACAATTTGACCCAAAGTGAATACAGATTCACTCCATAGAATGGTAGAAGGGGAGCTCCAAACCCTGAAGCATCTACAGTTATGCCAAGAAGAAAAGATTCAAGTAGACGCCATGCGATTATCTAAATACCCATGTCTATGTATAGAATGTGTGGGAGGGAAAGTCCTCGATCGAGCTTCAATTCAAAAGCATCTTCTCAACAGAAAAAGGGAGCCTGTTTTTAGTTTTTACAGCATCTATCTTGGTAAGAGATTCGAACCAACCACTTCTGAATGAATATAACCAAGTGCTCGTGCTTAGGGTGAGTTTAAAGCTTCTTCTATATGACTTCCGTAGCCCAATGGAGATCCATTGTAAAAGCCGCATATGACATCGCTAAGAATCTTTCTAAGAGGAAAACAATCTTCAACACCCACCATGTCGACAGCAACATCTGCGAGAGTAGAAGCTTTGCTGAAGTGGCTGTCGGACGTGTATGATGGACAATGGTGTGGCGAGCCCATTCTAAAGCTAACACAATTTTTGTATTAGAATAGAGACTAGGAAGTAAGGGTGTCCAACTTCCTCTTCATGGACTGGAGTTTATTTGTACTCCAATCTGCCAAAGAGGGAGAGGAACTGCTTCTTTTTGTAAGACAACAGTACACCATACCAGAATACAGAACTTTGAACATGGCACAACTTCAAGTGAAGTTATATGTGATGCAAGTTGAACTGGACTTGTACATCGACGGAGATGCTCTTGAAGAGAAATGTCGGTGGCTTCATTAATAGGGCCATAGGATACAATGAGATACTTAGGAAATATTGTGTAGGAGTTTCGAATGTTGTGTAAACCATGGAACACTCAGGAATGGTGATATATGATTACCATAGCGGTGGCAGGGTCCACTCCGTTGGCCACGTGTAAAACATTAACCCTAAACCGATGTATAAAACTATGACGAGTCATATATATGACTCCCTCAAGTCATATAACTCCCTCAAGTCATATATATGACTCCGTTCAGTCATATGACTTCCTCCGGTCATATTTTCGCTGTACAGTTATATAACTAAGTTCCGTGATATGACTATCCTCTCGTGTGTATCACCATACTATTGTCATTGTGTGCATGTGAGCAGTACCTGCTTCAAAGGCATTCTCAAAACACACTTTCGCCCTAACTGTGTAGTCTGGTTCTCTCCACATGATGGAAGAAGGGGAGCTCCAAAGCCTAAAGCATCTACAGTTATGTCAAAAAGAAGAGATATCCTACTTGGAACTATGTGACTGCACGCAATCATGTACAGTGACATGACTATACATAGTGATGTTGTGATGCGTGGAATCTAATTTGTGACTAGTCCGAGTCATTGTGCAGGATCTTCTAATTCAACACACATTGAATGTTATGCACCGTGAAAAAATATTGTTGAGAATGTTATGAAAACCATATTTGGAGAGAAGGACACCCTTGAAGTCCGTCTCGACATGAAGGAAGCGAATATACGCAGACATCTATGGCCCGTACAAGGAAAGAAATCCGGCAACGGCATATTACCTCAATCCTCATACCTTCTGACAAAAAAAGAGCGGCAGGTCTTTGTAGACCAAGTGCGTTCCTTGCGAACCCCCACCTAGTACGTGAGGCAGCTAAAGAAGCGTGTGAACATGGATGGGCAAATCAAAGGCCTAAAATCCCATGACTACCATGTCCTCATGCAACAAGTGTTGCCATTATGTGTGCGTTCTACAATGGTAACGGAAGTTCGGACATCAATAATAATGTTGAGTCAGGTATTCGAGAGGATATGTGCTAAGTCTATTGATTCCAAGGCAATAGAAGAGATGAGGTGCGAAGTGGCCATAGCATTATGCATGTTGGAAAAGGAATTCCCACCATCATTTTTTGACATCATGAGCCGCTTGGTTATGCACTTCGTGGACGTATCCTATAAAAAGGTACTTGAAGACATTGAAAGGGTACGTCCGAAATCGTGCTCGACCAGAAGATAGCATGGCCGAAGGCTATGCTATAGTCGAGGCATTGAGATTCTGCACCGAGTATAAGCAGGAGTATACAACTACTACGGGAAGAGTAAGGGATGATAAAGAAGACCTATCAATGTACGACGAGATCCTCGAAGGACAGTGTATCAATTATGAGACATTTTTCTATTGATTAAGACAGAAATATGTTGATTTGGATAAAAACGCGACCAAATCAATAGAAAAGTATCCTTGATCAACATGACTCAATCAATAGAACAATTGGATTTTCTAGTAGTGTTATTCTCCAAACATCAGAGAACGGATGAAGTACAATGCATATCTTTGGGCAAAACATCAAATATTCCCGGACTCGTGAAGCCACGGGCCATATAGATATATTTCTAGCTAAAACAACTATGGAATATGCCTTTCACGATACACTACCATCATCCAAATGATATCACGCATGTGTTTTATATTAGATACTACCATATAAATATATCTTTAGCTGAAACAACTATGGAATATGCCTTTCACGATGTACTACCATCATCCAAATGATATAACGCATGTGTTTTATATTAGATACTACCATATAAATATATATCTTAGGTGACACAACTATGGAATATGCCTTTCACGAAGTACTACCATCATCCAAATGATATCACGCATGTGTTTTATATTAGATACTACCATATAAATATATCTTTAGCTGAAACAACTATAGAATATGCCTTGCACGATGTACTACCATCATCCAAATGATATCACGCATGTGTTTTATATTTGATACTACCATATAAATATATCTTTAGCTGAAACAACTATGGAATATGCCTTTCACGATGTACTACCATCATCCAAATGATATATGTCATGTGTTTTATATAAGATACTACCATATAAATATATCTTTATCTGAAACAACTCTGGAATATGCCTTTCACGATGTACAACCATCATCAAAATGATATGACGCTTGTGTTTTATATTAGATATTACCATATAAATATATCTTTACCTGAAACAACTATGGAATATGCCTTTCACGATGTACTACCATCATCCAAATGATATCACGCATGTATTTTATATTAGATACTACCATATAAATATATCTTTAGCTGAAACAACTACGGAATATGCCTTTCATGATGTACTACCATCATCCAAATGATATAACGCATGTGTTTTATATTTGATACTGCCATCTAAATATACCTCAAGCTAAATCAACTATGGAATATGCCTTTCACGTTGTACTACCATCATCCAAATCATATAAAGCATGTGTTTTATATTAGATAATTCCATATAAATACATCTCTAGCTAAAACAACCATGGAATATGCCTTTCACGCTGTACTACCATCATCCAAATGATATAACGCATGTGTTTTATATTAGATACTACCATATAAATATATCTTTAGCTGAAACAACTATGGAATATGCCTTTCACAATGTTCTACCATCATCCAGATGATATCACGCATGTGTTTTATATTAGATACTACCATATAAATATATCTTTAGCTGAAACAACTATGGAATATGCCTTTCACGATGTACTACCATCACCCAAATGATATCACGCATGTGTTTTATATTAGATACTACGATATCAATATATCTTTAGCTGAAACAACTATGGAATATGCCTTTCACGATGTACTACAATCATCCAACTGATATAACGCATGTGTTTTATATTTGATACTACCATCTGAATATACCTCAAGCTAAATCAACTATGGAATATGCCTTTCACGTTGTACTACCATTATCCAAATGATATAACGCATGTGTTTTATATTAGATAATTCCATATAAATACATCTCTAGCTAAAACAACCATTGAACATGCCTTTCATGCTGTACTGCCATAATCCAAATGATATAACGCATGTGTTTTATATTAGATACTACCATATAAATATATCTTTAACTAAAACAACTATGGAATATGTCTTTCACGATGTACTACCATCATCCAAATGATATGACGCATGTGTTTTATATTAGATATTACCATAAAAATATATCTCTAGCTAAAACAACTATGGAATATCCCTTTCACGATGTACTACCATCATCCAAATGATATCACGCATGTGTTATATATTAGATACTACCATATAAATATATCTTTAGCGGAAACAACTATGGAATATGCCTTTCACAATGTTCTGCCATCATCCAGATGATATGACGCATGTGTTTTATATTAGATACTACCATATAAATATATCTTTAGCGGAAACAACTATGGAATATGCCTTTCACGATGTACTACAATCATCCAACTCATATAACGCATGTGTTTTATATTTGATACTGCCATCTGAATATACCTCAAGCTAAATCAACTATGGAATATGCCTTTCATGCTGTACTGCCATAATCCAAATGATATAACGCATGTGTTTTATATTAGATAATTCCATATAAATACATCTCTAGCTAAAACAACCATTGAATATGCCTTTCATGCTGTACTGCCATCATCCAAATGATATAACGCATGTGTTTTATATTAGATACTACCATATAAATATATCTTTAACTAAAACAACTATGGAATATGTCTTTCACGATGTACTACCATCATCCAAATGATATCACACACGTGTTTCATATCAGATACTACCAAAGAAATATATGTTTAGCTGAAACAACTATGGAATATGCCATTCACGATGTACTACCATCATCCAAATGATATAACCCATGTATTTTATATTAGATACTACCATATAAATATATCTTTAGCTGAAACAACTAAGGAATATGCCTTTCACGATGTACTACCATCATCCAAATGATATAACGCATGTGTTTTATATTAGATACCACCATATTAATATATCTTTAGCTGAAACAACCATGTAATATGCCATTCACGATGTACTACCATCATCAAAATGATATAACGCATGTGTTTTATATTAGATACTACCATATAAATATATCAATAGCTGAAACAACTATGGAATATGCCTTTCACGATGTACTACCATCATCCAAATGATATAACGCATGTGTTTTATATTAGATACTACCATATAAATATATCTTTAGTTGACACAACTATGGAATATGCCTTTCACGAAGTACTACCATCATCCAAATGATATCACGCATGTGTTTTATATTAGATACTACAATATAAATATATCTTTAGCAGAAACAACTATGGAATATGCCTTGCACGATGTACTACCATCATCCAAATGATATGACTCATGTGTTTTATATTAAATACTACCATGTAAATATATCTCAAGCTAAATCAACTATGGAATATGCCTTTCACGATGTACTACCATCTTCCAAATGATATAACGCATGTGTTTAATATTAGATACTGCCATATAAGTATATCTCTATTTGAAACAACTATGCAATAGGCCTTCCAGGATGTACAACGATCATCCAAATAATATAACGCATATGTTTTATATTAGATACTGCCATATAAATATATCTCTAGCTAAAACAACTATAGAATATGCCTTTCACGATGTACTACCATCATCCAATTGTAATAACGCATGTGTTTCATATTAGATACTACCATTTAAAATAAATCATTAGCTGAAAGAACCATTTAATATGCCTTTCACGATGTACTACCATCATCCAAATGATATCACGCATGTGTTTTATATAAGATACTACCATAAACATATATCTTTAGCTATATCAACTATGGAATATGCCTTTCACGATGTACTATCATCATCCAAATGATATCACGCATGTGTTTTATATTAGATACTACCATATAAATATATCTTTAGCTGAAACAACTATGGAATATGCTTTTCAGGATGTACTACCATCATCCAAATGATATCACGCATGTGTTTTATATAAGATACTACCATATAAATATATCTTTAGCTGAACAACTGTGGAATATGCCTTTCACGATGTACTACCATCATCCAAATGATATGACGCATGTGTTTTATATTAGATACTGCCATATACATATATCTCTACCTAAATCAACTATGGAATATGCCTCTCACAATGTACTACCATCATCCTGATGATCTAACGCATGTGTTTTATATGAGATACTACCATATAAATATATCTCTAGCTCAATCAACTATGGAATATGCCTTTCACGATGTACTACCGTCATCCAAATGATATAACGCATGTGTTTTATATTAGATACTGCCATATAAATATATCTCTAGTCGAATCAACTATGCAATATGCCTTTCAGGATGTACTACGATCATCCAAATGATATAAGGCATGTGATTTATATTACATACTGCCTTATAAATATATCTCTAGCTAAAACAACTATAGAATATGCCTTTCACGATGTACTACCATCATCCAAATGATATAACGCCTGTGTTTTATATTAGATACAGCCATATAAATATATCTCTAGCCCAATCAACTATCGAATACGCCTTTCACGATGTACTTCAATCTTCTAAATGATATAACGCATGTGTTATATATTAGATACTACCATATAAATATATCATTAGCTGAAACAACTATGGTATATGACTTTTACGATGTACTACCATCATCCAAATGATATCACGCATGTGTTTTATATAAGATACTACCATATAAATATATCTTTAGCTATATCAACTATGGAATATGCCTTTCACGATGTACTATCATCTTCCAAATGATATCACTCATGTGTTTTATATTAGATACTACCATATAAATATATGTTTAGCTGAAAGAACTATGGAATATGCCTTTCACGATGTACTACCATCATCCAAATGATATCACGCATGTGATTTATATTAGATTATACCATATAAATATCTCTTTAGCTGAAACAACTGTGGAATATGCCTTTCACGATGTACTATCATCTTCCAAATTATATAACGCATGTGTTTTATATTAGATACTGCCATATAAATATAACTCTAGCTAAATCAACTATGGAATATGCCTCTCACGATGTACTACCATCATCCTGATGATCTAACGCATGTGTTTTATATAAGATACTACCATATAAATATATCTCTAGCTCAAGCAACTATGGAATATGCCTTTCACGATGTACTAGCATCATCCAAATGATATGACGCATGTGTTTAACATTAGATACTACCATGTATATATATCTTTAGCAAATATAACTATAGAATATGCCTTTCTCGACGTACTACCATCATCCACATGATATAACGCCTGTGTTTTATATTAGATACAGCCATATAAATATATCTCTAGCCCAATCAACTATCGAATACGCCTTTCACGATGTACTTCAATCTTCTAAATGATATACCGCATGTGTTTTATATTAGATACTACCATATAAATATATCATTAGCTGAAACAACTATGGTATATGACTTTTACGATGTACTACCATCATCCAAATGATATCACGCATGTGTTTTATATTAGATACTACCATATAAATATATCTTTAGCTGAATTAACTATGGAATATGCCTTTCACGATGTACTACCAGCATCAAAAAGATATGAAGCATGTGTTTTATATTAGATATTACCATATAAATATATCTTTACCTGAAACAACTATGGAATATGCCTTTCACGATGTACTAGCATCATCCAAATGATATCACGCATGTGTTTTATATTAGATACTACCATATAAATATATCTTTAGCTGAAACAACTACGGAATATGCCTTTCATGATGTACTACCATCATCCAAATGATATAACGCATGTGTTTTATTTTTGATACTGCCATCTAAATCTACCTCAAGCTAAATCAACTATGGAATATGCTTTTCACGTTGTACTACCATCATCCAAATGATATAACGCATGTGTTTTATATAAGATACTACCATATAAATATATCTTTAGCTGAAACAACTATGGAATATGCCTTTCACGATGTACTACCATCATCCAAATGATATATGTCATGTGTTTTATATAAGATACTACTATATAAATATATTTTTATCTGAAACAAATATGGAATATGCCTTTCACGATGTACTACCATCATCCAAATGATATAACGCATGTGTATTATATTAGATACTACCATATAAATCTATCTCTATCTAATACAACTATGGAATATGCCTTTCAAAATATACTACCATCATCCAAATCATATGACGTATGTGTTTAACATTAGATACTACCATGTATATACATCTTTAGCAAATATAACTATAGAGTATGCCTTTCTCGACGTACTACCATCATCCACAAGATATAACGCATGTGTTTTATATTAGATACAGCCATATAATTATATCTCTAGCCCAATCAACTATCGAATACGCCTTTCACGATGTACTTCAATCTTCTAAATGATATAACGCATGTGTTTTATATTAGATACTACCATATAAATATATCATTAGCTGAAAAAACTATGGTATATGACTTTTACGATGTACTACCATCATCCAAATGATATCACGCATGTGTTTTATATTACATACTACCATATAAATATATCTTTAGCTATATCAACTATGGAATATGCCTTTCACGATGTACAATCATCATCCAAATGATATCACGCATGTGTTTTATATTAGATACTACCATATAAATATATCTTTAGCTGAAACAACTATGGAATATGCCTTTCACGATGTACTACCATCATCCAAATGATATCACGCTGTGTTTTATATTAGATACTACCATATAAATAACTCTTTAGCTGAAACAACTGTGGAATATGCCTTTCACGATGTACTACCATCATCCAAATTATATAACGCATGTGTTTTATATTAGATACTGCAATATAAATATATCTCTAGCTAAATCAACTATGGAATATGCCTCTCACGATGTACTACCATCACCCAAATGATATAACGCATGTGTTTTATATTAGATACTGCCCTATAAATATGTCTCTAGTTGAATCAACTATGCAATAGGCCTTTCAAGATGTACTACGATCATCCAAATGATATAACGCATGTGATTTATATTACATACTGCCTTATAAATATATCTCTAGCTAAAACAACTATAGAATATCCCTTTCACGATGTACTACCATCATCCAAATGATATAACGCATGTGTTTTATATAAGATAATTCCATATAAATATATCTCTAGCTAAAACAACCATGGAATGTGCCATTTACGCTGTACTACAATCATCCAAATGATATAACGCATGTGTTTTATATTAGATACTACCATAAAAACATGTCTTTAGCTGAAACAACTATAAAATATGCCTTTCACGATGTACTACCATCATCAAAATGATATGACGCATGTGTTTTATATTAGATATTACCTTATAAATATATCTTTAGCTGAAACAACTATGGAATATGCCTTACACGATGTACTACCATCAAGCAAATGATATAACGCATGTGTTTTATATTAGATACTACCATATAAATATATCTTTAGCTGAAACAACTATGGAATATGCCTTTCATGATGCACTTCGATCATCCAAATGATATCACGCATGTGTTCTATATTAGATACTACCATATAAATATATCCTTAGCTGAAACAACTAGAAAATAATCCTTTATCGATGTACTACCATCATCCAAATGATATCACGCATGTGTTTTATATTAGATACTACCATATAAATATATCTTTAGCTGAAGCAACCATGTAATATGCCTCTTACGACGTACTACCAGCATCAAAATGATATGACGCATGTGTTTTATATTAGATATTACCATATAAATATATCTCTAGCTGAAACAACTATGGAATATGCCTTTCACGATATACTATTATCATCAAAATGATATAACACATGTGTTATATATTAGATACTACCATATAAATATATCTTTAGCAAAAACAACTATGGAATATGCCTTTCACGATGTAATACCATCATCCAAATGATATAACTCATGTGTTTTATATTAAATACTACCATACAAATATATCATTACCTGAAACAACTATGGAATATGCCTTTCACGATGTACTACCATCATCCAAATGATATCACGCATGTGTTTTATATTAGATACTACCATATAAATATATCTTTAGCTGAAACAACTACGGAATATGCCTTTCAGGATGTACTACCATCATCCAAATGATATCAGGAATGTATTTTATATTAGATACTACCATAAAAATATATCTTTAGCTGAAACAACTACGGAATATGCCTTTGAGGATGTACTACCATCATCCAAATGATATAACGCATGTGTTTTATATTAGATACTACCATATAAATATATCTTTAGCGGAAACAACTTTGGAATATGCCTTTCACGATGTAATACCATCATCCAAATGATATAACGCATGTGTTTTATATTAGATACTACCATACAAATATATCTTTAGCCGAAACAACTATGGAATATGCCTTTCACGAAGTACTACCATCATCCAAATGAAATAACGCATGTGTTTTACATTAAATACTCCCATATAAATATATCTTTAGCTGAAACTACCATATAATATGCCTTTCACGATGTACTACCATCATCCGAATGATATGACGCATGTGTTTTATATAAGATATTACCATAAAAATATATCTCTAGCTAAAACAACTATGGAATATCCCTTTCACGATGTACTACCATCATGCTAATGATATCACGCATGTGTTATATATTAGATACTACCATATAAATATATCTTTAGCGGAAACAACTATGGAATATGCCTTTGACAATGTTCTACCATCATCCAGATGATATCACGCATGTGTTTTATATTAGATACTACCACATAAATATATCTTTAGCTGAAACAACTGTGGAATATGCCTTTCACGATGTACTACCATCATCCAAATGATATCACGCATGTGTTTTATATAAGATACTACCATATAAATATATCTTTAGCTGAAACAACTATGGAATATGCCTTTCACGATGTACTACCATCATCCAAATGATATATGACATGTGTTTTATATAAGATACTACCATATAAATATATTTTTATCTGAAACAACTATGGAATATGCCTTTCACGATGTACTACCATCATCCAAATGATATCACGCATGTGTTTTATATTAGATACTACCATATAAATATATCTTTAGCTGAAACAACTACGGAATATGCCTTTCAGGATGTACAACCATCATCCAAATGATATCAGGAATGTATTTTATATTAGATACTACCATAAAAATATATCTTTAGCTGAAACAACTACGGAATATGCCTTTGAGGATGTACTACCATCATCCAAATGATATAACGCATGTGTTTTATATTAGATACTACCATATAAATATATCTTTATCGGAAACAACTTTGGAATATGCCTTTCACGATGTAATACCATCATCCAAATGATATAACGCATGTGTTTTATATTAGATACTACCATACAAATATATCTTTAGCCGAAACAACTATGGAATATGCCTTTCACGAAGTACTACCATCATCCAAATGAAATAGCGCATGTGTTTTACATTAAATACTCCCATATAAATATATCTTTAGTTGAAACAACCATATAATATGCCTTTCACGATGTACTACCATCATCCGAATGATATGACGCATGTGTTTTATATAAGATATTACCATAAAAATATATCTCTAGCTAAAACAACTATGGAATATCCCTTTCACGATGTACTACCATCATGCTAATGATATCACGCATGTGTTATATATTAGATACTACCATATAAATATATCTTTAGCGGAAACAACTATGGAATATGCCTTTGACAATGTTCTACCATCATCCAGATGATATCACGCATGTGTTTTATATTAGATACTACCAGATAAATATATCTTTAGCTGAAACAACTGTGGAATATGCCTTTCACGATGTACTACCATCATCCAAATGATATCACGCATGTGTTTTATATTAGATACTACGATATCAATATATCTTTAGCTGAAACAACTATGGAATATGCCTTTCACGATGTACTACAATCATCCAATTGATATAACGCATGTGTTTTATATTTGATATTGCCATCTGAATATACCTCAAGCTAAATCAACTATGGAATATGCCTTTTACGTTGTACTACCATTATCCAAATGATATAACGCATGTGTTTTATATTAGATAATTCCATATAAATACATCTCTAGCTAAAACAACCATTGAATATGCCTTTCATGCTGTACTGCCATCATCCAAATGATATAAAGCATGTGTTTTATATTAGATACTACCATATAAATATATCTTTAGCTGAAACTACAATGGAATATGCCTTTCACGAATACTACCATCATCCAAATGATATAACGCAAGTATTTTATATTAGATACTGCCATCTAAATATATCTCTAGCTCAATCAACTATGGAATAAGCCTTTTACGTTGTACTACCATCATCCAAATGATATAACGCAAGTATTTTATATTAGATACTGCCATCTAAATATATCTCTAGCTCAATCAACTATGGAATAAGCCTTTCTCGATGTACTACCATCATCCAAATGATATCACGCATGTGTTTTATATAAGATACTACCATATAAATATATCTTTAGCTGAAACAACTATGGAATATGCCTTTCATGATGTACTACCATCATCCAAATGATATAACGCATGTGTTTTATATAAGATACTGCCATATAAATCTATCTCTATCTAATACAACTATGGATTATGCCTTTCACGATATATTACCATCATCCAAATGATATGACGCATGTGTTTAACATTAGATACTACCATGTATATACATCTTTAGCAAATATAACTATAGAGTATGCCTTTCTCGACGTACTACCATCATCCACAAGATATAACGCCTGTGTTTTATATTAGATACAGCCATATAAATATATCTCTAGCCCAATCAACTATCGAATACGCCTTTCACGATGTACTTCAATCTTCTAAATGATATAACGCATGTGTTTTATATTAGATACTACCATATAAATATATCATTAGCTGAAACAACTATGGTATATGACTTTTACGATGTACTACCATCATCCAAATGATATCACGCATGTGTTTTATATTAGATACTACCATATAAATATATCTTTAGCTGAATTAACTATGGAATATGCCTTTCACGATGTACTACCATCATCCAAAAGATATGACGCATGTGTTTTATATTAGATATTACCATATAAATATATCTTTACCTGAAACAACTATGGAATATGCCTTTCACGATGTACTAGCATCATCCACATGATATCACAAATGTGTTCTATTTTAGATACTGCCAAATAATTATATTTCTAGCGAAAACAACTATAGAATATGCCTTTCACGATGTACTACCATCATCCAGATGATATCACGCATGTGTTTTATATTAGATACTACCATATAAATATATGTTTAGGGGAAACAACTATGGAATATGCCTTTCACGATGTACTACCATCACCCAAATGATATCACGCATGTGTTTTATATTAGATACTACGATATCAATATATCTTTAGCTGAAACAACTATGGAATATGCCTTTCACGATGTACTACAATCATCCAACTGATATAACGCATGTGTTTTATATTTGATACTGCCATCTGAATATACCTCAAGCTAAATCAACTATAGAATATGCCTTTCACGTTGTACTACCATTATCCAAATAATATAACCCGTGTGTTTTATATTAGATAATTCCATATAAATACATCTCTAGCTAAAACAACCATTGAATATGCCTTTCATGCTGTACTGCCATCATCCAAATGATATAACGCATGTGTTTTATATTAGATAATTCCATATAAATACATCTCTAGCTAAAACAACCATGGAATATGCCTTTCACGCTGTACTACCATCATCCAAATGATATAACGCATGTGTTTTATATTAGATACTACCATATAAATATATCTTTAGCTGAAACAACTATGGAATATGCCTTTCACAATGTTCTACCATCATCCAGATGATATCACGCATGTGTTTTATATTATATACTACCATATAAATATATCTTTAGCTGAAACAACTATGGAATATGCCTTTCACGATGTACTACCATCACCCAAATGATATCACGCATGTGTTTTATATTAGATACTACGATATCAATATATCTTTAGCTGAAACAACTATGGAATATGCCTTTCACGATGTACTACAATCATCCAACTGATATAACGCATGTGTTTTATATTTGATACTACCATCTGAATATACCTCAAGCTAAATCAACTATGGAATATGCCTTTCACGTTGTACTACCATTATCCAAATGATATAACGCATGTGTTTTATATTAGATAATTCCATATAAATACATCTCTAGCTAAAACAACCATTGAACATGCCTTTCATGCTGTACTGCCATAATCCAAATGATATAACGCATGTGTTTTATATTAGATACTACCATATAAATATATCTTTAACTAAAACAACTATGGAATATGTCTTTCACGATGTACTACCATTATCCAAATGATATGACGCATGTGTTTTATATTAGATATTACCATAAAAATATATCTCTAGCTAAAACAACTATGGAATATCCCTTTCACGATGTACTACCATCATCCAAATGATATCACGCATGTGTTATATATTAGATACTACCATATAAATATATCTTTAGCGGAAACAACTATGGAATATGCCTTTCACAATGTTCTGCCATCATCCAGATGATATGACGCATGTGTTTTATATTAGATACTACCATATAAATATATCTTTAGCGGAAACAACTATGGAATATGCCTTTCACGATGTACTACAATCATCCAACTCATATAACGCATGTGTTTTATATTTGATACTACCATCTGAATATACCTCAAGCTAAATCAACTATGGAATATGCCTTTCATGCTGTACTGCCATAATCCAAATGATATAATGCATGTGTTTTATATTAGATAATTCCATATAAATACATCTCTAGCTAAAACAACCATTGAATATGCCTTTCATGCTGTACTGCCATAATCCAAATGATATAACGCATGTGTTTTATATTAGATACTACCATATAAATATATCTTTAACTAAAACAACTATGGAATATGTCTTTCACGATGTACTACCATCATCCAAATGATATCACACACGTGTTTCATATCAGATACTACCAAAGAAATATATGTTTAGCTGAAACAACTATGGAATATGCCATTCACGATGTACTACCATCATCCAAATGATATAACCCATGTATTTTATATTAGATACTACCATATAAATATATCTTTAGCTGAAACAACTAAGGAATATGCCTTTCACGATGTACTACCATCATCCAAATGATATAACGCATGTGTTTTATATTAGATACCACCATATTAATATATCTTTAGCTGAAACAACCATGTAATATGCCATTCACGATGTACTACCATCATCAAAATGATATAACGCATGTGTTTTATATTAGATACTACCATATAAATATATCAATAGCTGAAACAACTATGGAATATGCCTTTCACGATGTACTACCATCATCCAAATGATATAACGCATGTGTTTTATATTAGATACTACCATATAAATATATCTTTAGTTGACACAACTATGGAATATGCCTTTCACGAAGTACTACCATCATCCAAATGATATCACGCATGTGTTTTATATTAGATACTACAATATAAATATATCTTTAGCAGAAACAACTATGGAATATGCCTTGCACGATGTACTACCATCATCCAAATGATATGACGCATGTGTTTTATATTAAATACTACCATGTAAATATATCTCAAGCTAAATCAACTATGGAATATGCCTTTCACGATGTACTACCATCTTCCAAATGATATAACGCATGTGTTTAATATTAGATACTGCCATATAAGTATATCTCTATTTGAAACAACTATGCAATAGGCCTTCCAGGATGTACAACGATCATCCAAATAATATAACGCATATGTTTTATATTAGATACTGCCATATAAATATATCTCTAGCTAAAACAACTATAGAATATGCCTTTCACGATGTACTACCATCATCCAATTGTAATAACGCATGTGTTTCATATTAGATACTACCATTTAAAATAAATCATTAGCTGAAAGAACCATTTAATATGCCTTTCACGATGTACTACCATCATCCAAATGATATCACGCATGTGTTTTATATAAGATACTACCATAAACATATATCTTTAGCTATATCAACTATGGAATATGCCTTTCACGATGTACTATCATCATCCAAATGATATCACGCATGTGTTTTATATTAGATACTACCATATAAATATATCTTTAGCTGAAACAACTATGGAATATGCTTTTCAGGATGTACTACCATCATCCAAATGATATCACGCATGTGTTTTATATAAGATACTACCATATAAATATATCTTTAGCTGAAACAATTGTGGAATATGCCTTTCACGATGTACTACCATCATCCAAATGATATGACGCATGTGTTTTATATTAGATACTGCCATATACATATATCTCTACCTAAATCAACTATGGAATATGCCTCTCACAATGTACTACCATCATCCTGATGATCTAACGCATGTGTTTTATATGAGATACTACCATATAAATATATCTCTAGCTCAATCAACTATGGAATATGCCTTTCACGATGTACTACCGTCATCCAAATGATATAACGCATGTGTTTTATATTAGATACTGCCATATAAATATATCTCTAGTCGAATCAACTATGCAATATGCCTTTCAGGATGTACTACGATCATCCAAATGATATAAGGCATGTGATTTATATTACATACTGCCTTATAAATATATCTCTAGCTAAAACAACTATAGAATATGCCTTTCACGATGTACTACCATCATCCAAATGATATAACGCCTGTGTTTTATATTAGATACAGCCATATAAATATATCTCTAGCCCAATCAACTATCGAATACGCCTTTCACGATGTACTTCAATCTTCTAAATGATATAACGCATGTGTTATATATTAGATACTACCATATAAATATATCATTAGCTGAATTAACTATGGTATATGACTTTTACGATGTACTACCATCATCCAAATGATATCACGCATGTGTTTTATATAAGATACTACCATATAAATATATCTTTAGCTATATCAACTATGGAATATGCCTTTCACGATGTACTATCATCTTCCAAATGATATCACGCATGTGTTTTATATTAGATACTACCATATAAATATATGTTTAGCTGAAACAACTATGGAATATGCCTTTCACGATGTACTACCATCATCCAAATGATATCACGCATGTGATTTATATTAGATTATACCATATAAATATCTCTTTAGCTGAAACAACTGTGGAATATGCCTTTCACGATGTACTACCAACATCCAAATTATATAACGCATGTGTTTTATATTAGATACTGCCATATAAATATAACTCTAGCTAAATCAACTATGGAATATGCCTCTCACGATGTACTACCATCATCCTGATGATCTAACGCATGTGTTTTATATAAGTTACTACCATATAAATATATCTCTAGCTCAAGCAACTATGGAATATGCCTTTCACGATGTACTAGCATCATCCAAATGATATGACGCATGTGTTTAACATTAGATACTACCATGTATATATATCTTTAGCAAATATAACTATAGAATATGCCTTTCTCGACGTACTACCATCATCCACATGATATAACGCCTGTGTTTTATATTAGATACAGCCATATAAATATATCTCTAGCCCAATCAACTATCGAATACGCCTTTCACGATGTACTTCAATCTTCTAAATGATATACCGCATGTGTTTTATATTAGATACTACCATATAAATATATCATTAGCTGAAACAACTATGGTATATGACTTTTACGATGTACTACCATCATCCAAATGATATCAAGCATGTGTTTTATATTAGATACTACCATATAAATATATCTTTAGCTGAATTAACTATGGAATATGCCTTTCACGATGTACTACCAGCATCAAAAAGATATGACGCATGTGTTTTATATTAGATATTACCATATAAATATATCTTTACCTGAAACAACTATGGAATATGCCTTTCACGATGTACTAGCATCATCCAAATGATATCACGCATGTGTTTTATATTAGATACTACCATATAAATATATCTTTAGATGAAACAACTACGGAATATGCCTTTCATGATGTATTACCATCATCCAAATGATATAACGCATGTGTTTTATTTTTGATACTGCCATCTAAATCTACCTCAAGCTAAATCAACTATGGAATATGCTTTTCACGTTGTACTACCATCATCCAAATGATATAACGCATGTGTTTTATATAAGATACTACCATATAAATATATCTTTAGCTGAAACAACTATGGAATATGCCTTTCACGATGTACTACCATCATCCAAATGATATATGTCATGTGTTTTATATAAGATACTACTATATAAATATATTTTTATCTGAAACAAATATGGAATATGCCTTTCACGATGTACTACCATCATCCAAATGATATAACGCATGTGTATTATATTAGATACTACCATATAAATCTATCTCTATCTAATACAACTATGGAATATGCCTTTCAAAATATACTACCATCATCCAAATCATATGACGTATGTGTTTAACATTAGATACTACCATGTATATACATCTTTAGCAAATATAACTATAGAGTATGCCTTTCTCGACGTACTACCATCATCCACAAGATATAACGCATGTGTTTTATATTAGATACAGCCATATAATTATATCTCTAGCCCAATCAACTATCGAATACGCCTTTCACGATGTACTTCAATCTTCTAAATGATATAACGCATGTGTTTTATATTAGATACTACCATATAAATATTTCATTAGCTGAAAAAACTATGGTATATGACTTTTACGATGTACTACCATCATCCAAATGATATCACGCATGTGTTTTATATTACATACTACCATATAAATATATCTTTAGCTATATCAACTATGGAATATGCCTTTCACGATGTACTATCATCATCCAAATGATATGACGCATGTGTTTTATATTAGATACTACCATATAAATATATCTTTAGCTGAAACAACTATGGAATATGCCTTTCACGATGTACTACCATCATCCAAATGATATCACGCATGTGTTTTATATTAGATACTACCATATAAATAACTCTTTCGCTGAAACAACTGTGGAATATGCCTTTCACGATGTACTACCATCATCCAAATTATATAACGCATGTGTTTTATATTAGATACTGCCATATAAATATATCTCTAGCTAAATCAACTATGGAATATGCCTCTCACGATGTACTACCATCACCCAAATGATATAACGCATGTGTTTTATATTAGATACTGCCATATAAATATGTCTCTAGTTGAATCAACTATGCAATAGGCCTTTCAAGATGTACTACGATCATCCAAATGATATAACGCATGTGATTTATATTACATACTGCCTTATAAATATATCTCTAGCTAAAACAACTATAGAATATCCCTTTCACGATGTACTACCATCATCCAAATGATATAACGCATGTGTTTTATATAAGATAATTCCATATAAATATATCTCTAGCTAAAACAACCATGGAATGTGCCATTTACGCTGTACTACAATCATCCAAATGATATAACGCATGTGTTTTATATTAGATACTACCATAAAAACATGTCTTTAGCTGAAACAACTATAAAATATGCCTTTCACGATGTACTACCATCATCAAAATGATATGACGCATGTGTTTTATATTAGATATTACCTTATAAATATATCTTTAGCTGAAACAACTATGGAATATGCCTTACACGATGTACTACCATCAAGCAAATGATATAACGCATGTGTTTTATATTAGATACTACCATATAAATATATCTTTAGCTGAAACAACTATGGAATATGCCTTTCATGATGCACTTCGATCATCCAAATGATATCACGCATGTGTTCTATATTAGATACTACCATATAAATATATCCTTAGCTGAAACAACTAGAAAATAATCCTTTATCGATGTACTACCATCATCCAAATGATATCACGCATGTGTTTTATATTAGATACTACCATATAAATATATCTTTAGCTGAAGCAACCATGTAATATGCCTCTTACGACGTACTACCAGCATCAAAATGATATGACGCATGTGTTTTATATTAGATATTACTATATAAATATATCTCTAGCTGAAACAACTATGGAATATGCCTTTCACGATATACTACCATCATCAAAATGATATAACACATGTGTTATATATTAGATACTACCATATAAATATATCTTTAGCAAAAACAACTATGGAATATGCCTTTCACGATGTAATACCATCATCCAAATGATATAACTCATGTGTTTTATATTAAATACTACCATACAAATATATCATTACCCGAAACAACTATGGAATATGCCTTTCACGATGTACTACCATCATCCAAATGATATCACGCATGTGTTTTATATTAGATACTACCATATAAATATATCTTTAGCTGAAACAACTACGGAATATGCCTTTCACGATGTACTACCATCATCCAAATGATATCAGGAATGTATTTTATATTAGATACTACCATAAAAATATATCTTTAGCTGAAACAACTACGGAATATGCCTTTGAGGATGTACTACCATCATCCAAATGATATAACGCATGTGTTTTATATTAGATACAACCATATAAATATATCTTTATCGGAAACAACTTTGGAATATGCCTTTCACGATGTAATACCATCATCCAAATGATATAACGCATGTGTTTTATATTAGATACTACCATACAAATATATCTTTAGCCGAAACAACTATGGAATATGCCTTTCACGAAGTACTACCATCATCCAAATGAAATAACGCATGTGTTTTACATTAAATACTCCCATATAAATATATCTTTAGCTGAAACAACCATATAATATGCCTTTCACGATGTACTACCATCATCCGAATGATATGACGCATGTGTTTTTTATAAGATATTACCATAAAAATATATCTCTAGCTAAAACAACTATGGAATATCCCTTTCACGATGTACTACCATCATGCTAATGATATCACGCATGTGTTATATATTAGATACTACCATATAAATATATCTTTAGCGGAAACAACTATGGAATATGCCTTTGACAATGTTCTACCATCATCCAGATGATATCACGCATGTGTTTTATATTAGATACTACCAGATAAATATATCTTTAGCTGAAACAACTGTGGAATACGCCTTTCACGATGTACTACCATCATCCAAATGATATCACGCATGTGTTTTATATAAGATACTACCATATAAATATATCTTTAGCTGAAACAACTATGGAATATGCCTTTCACGATGTACTACCATCATCCAAATGATATATGACATGTGTTTTATATAAGATACTACCATATAAATATATTTTTATCTGAAACAACTATGGAATATGCCTTTCACGATGTACTACCATCATCCAAATGATATAACGCATGTGTTTTATATTAGATACTACCATATAAATCTATCTCTATCTAATACAACTATGGAATATGCCTTTCACGATATACTACCATCATCCAAATGATATAACGCATGTGTTTAACATTAGATACTACCATGTATATACATCTTTAGCAAATATAACTATAGAGTATGCCTTTCTCGACGTACTACCATCATCCACAAGATATAACGCCTGTGTTTTATATTAGATACAGCCATATAAATATATCTCTAGCCCAATCAACTATCGAATACGCCTTTCACGATCTACTTCAATCTTCTAAATGATATAACGCATGTGTTTTATATTAGATACTACCATATAAATATATCATTAGCTGAAACTACTATGGTATATGACTTTTACGATGTACTACCATCATCCAAATGATATCACGCATGTGTTTTATATAAGATACTACCATATAAATATATCTTTAGCTATATCAACTATGGAATATGCCTTTCACGATGTACTATCATCATCCAAATGATATCACGCATGTGTTTTATATTAGATACTACGATATCAATATATCTTTAGCTGAAACAACTATGGAATATGCCTTTCACGATGTAATACAATCATCCAATTGATATAACGCATGTGTTTTATATTTGATATTGCCATCTGAATATACCTCAAGCTAAATCAACTATGGAATATGCCTTTCACGTTGTACTACCATTATCCAAATGATATAACGCATGTGTTTTATATTAGATAATTCCATATAAATACATCTCTAGCTAAAACAACCATTGAATATGCCTTTCATGCTGTACTGCCATCATCCAAATGATATAAAGCATGTGTTTTATATTAGATACTACCATATAAATATATCTTTAGCTGAAACTACAATGGAATATGCCTTTCACGAATACTACCATCATCCAAATGATATAACGCAAGTATTTTATATTAGATACTGCCATCTAAATATATCTCTAGCTCAATCAACTATGGAATAAGCCTTTTACGTTGTACTACCATCATCCAAATGATATAACGCATGTTTTTTATATTAGATACTGCCATATAAATATATTTCTAGCGAAAACAACTATGGAATATGCCTTTCACGATGTACTACCATCATCCAAATGATATAACGCATGTGTTTTATATTAGATACTGCCATATAAATCTATCTCTATCTGATACAACTATGGAATATGCCTTTTACGATATACTACCATCATCCAAATGATATGACGCATGTGTTTAATATTAGA
This sequence comes from Pohlia nutans, assembly GCA_022496805.1. Classification (NCBI taxonomy): domain Eukaryota; kingdom Viridiplantae; phylum Streptophyta; class Bryopsida; order Bryales; family Mniaceae; genus Pohlia; species Pohlia nutans. Next base: position 7,396,547 of record CM040104.1, read on the forward strand.
TACTACCATGTATATACATCTTTAGCAAATATAACTATAGAGTATGCCTTTCTCGACGTACTACCATCATCCACAAGATATAACGCCTGTGTTTTATATTAGATACAGCCATATAAATATATCTCTAGCCCAATCAACTATCGAATACGCCTTTCACGATGTACTTCAATCTTCTAAATGATATAACGCATGTGTTTTATATTAGATACTACCATATAAATATATCATTAGCTGAAACAACTATGGAATATGCCTTTCACGATGTACTACCATCAAGCAAATGATATAACGCATGTGTTTTATATTAGATACTACCATATAAATATATCTTTAGCTGAAACAACTATGGAATATGCCTTTCATGATGCACTTCGATCATCCAAATGATATCACACATGTGTTTTATATTAGATACTACCGTATAAATATATCCTTAGCTGAAACAACTAGAAAATAATCCTTTCACGATGTACTACCATCATCCAAATGATATCACACATGTGTTCTATATTAGATACTACCGTATAAATATATCCTTAGCTGAAACAACTAGAAAATAATCCTTTCACGATGTACTACCATCATCCAAATGATATCACGCATGTGTTTTATATTAGATACTACCATATAAATATATCTTTAGCTGAAGCAACCATGTAATATGCCTTTTACGACGTACCACCAGCATCAAAATGATATGACGCATGTGTTTTATATTAGATATTACCATATAAATATATCTCTAGCTGAAACAACTATGGAATATGCCTTTCACGATATACTACCATCATCAAAATGATATAACACATGTGTTATATATTAGATACTACCATATAAATATATCTTTAGCAAAAACAACTATGGAATATGCCTTTCACGATGTAATACCATCATCCAAATGATATAACTCATGTGTTTTATATTAAATACTACCATACAAATATATCTTTACCCGAAACAACTATGGAATATGCCTTTCACGATGTACTACCATCATCCAAATGATATCACGCATGTGTTTTATATTAGATACTACAATATAAATATATCTTTAGCTGAAACAACTACGGAATATGCCTTTCAGGATGTACTACCATCATCCAAATGGTATCAGGAATGTGTTTTATATTAGATACTACCATATAATTATATCTTTAGCTGAAACAACTACGGAATATGCCTTTGAGGATGTACTACCATCATCCAAATGATATAACGCATGTGTTTTATATTAGATACTACCATATAAATATATCTTTAGCGGAAACAACTTTGGAATATGCCTTTCACGATGTAATACCATCATCCAAATGATATAACGCATGTGTTTTATATTAGATACTACCATACAAATATATCTTTAGCCGAAACAACTATGGAATATGCCTTTCACGATTTACTACCATCATCCAAATGATATAACGCATGTGTTTTATATTAAATACTCCCATATAAATATATCTTTAGCTGAAACAACCATATAATATGCCTTTCACGATGTAGTACCATCATCCGAATGATATGACGCATGTGTTTTATATAAGATATTACCATAAAAATATATCTCTAGCTAAAACAACTATGGAATATCCCTTTCACGATGTACTACCATCATCCATATGATATCACGCATGTGTTATATATTAGATACTACCATATAAAAATATCTTTAGCGTATACAACTATGGAATATGCCTTTCACGATGTACTACCATCACCCAAATGATATCACGCATGTGTTTTATATTAGATACTACGATATCAATATATCTTTAGCTGAAACAACTATGGAATATGCCTTTCACGATGTACTACAATAATCCAACTGATATAACGCATGTGTTTTATATTTGATATTGCCATCTGAATATACCTCAAGCTAAATCAACTATGGAATATGCCTTTCACATTGTACTACCATTATCCAAATGATATAACGCATGTGTTTTATATTAGATAATTCCATATAAATACATCTCTAGCTAAAACAACCATTGAATATGCCTTTCATGCTGTTCTGCCATCATCCAAATGATATAACGCATGTGTTTTATATTAGATACTACCATATAAATATATCTTTAGCTGAAACTACAATGGAATATGCCTTTCACGAATACTACCATCATCCAAATGATATAACGCAAGTATTTTATATTAGATACTGCCATCTAAATATATCTCTAGCTCAATCAACTATGGAATAAGCCTTTTACGTTGTACTACCATCATCCAAATGATATAACGCATGTGTTTTATATTAGATACTGCCATATAAATATATTTCTAGCGAAAACAACTATGGAATATGCCTTTCACGATGTACTTCCATCATCCAAATGATATAATGCATGTGTTTTTTATTAGATACTACCATATAAATATATCTTTAGCTGAAACAACTGTGGAATATGCCTTTCACGATGTACTACCATCATCCAAATGATATCACGCACGTGTTTTATATAAGATAATACTATATAAATATATCTTTAGCTGAAATAACTATGGAATATGCCTTTCACGATGTACTACCATCATCCAAATGATATATGACATGTGTTTTATATAAGATACTACCATATAAATATATTTTTATATGAAACAACTATGGAATATGCCTTTCACGATGTACTACCATCATCCAAATGATATAACGCATGTGTTTTATATTAGATACTACCATATAAATCTATCTCTATCTAATACAACTATGGAATATGCCTTTCACGATATACTACCATCGTCCAAATGATATGACGCATGTGTTTAACATTAGATACTACCATGTATATATATCTTTAGCAAATATAACTACAGAATTTGCCTTTCTCGACGTACTACCATCATCCACATGATATAACGCCTGTGTTTTATATTAGATACAGCCATATAAATATATCTCTAGCCCTATCTACTATCGAATACGCCTTTCACGATGTACTTCAATCTTCTAAATGATATAACGCATGTGTTTTATATTAGATACTACCATATAAATATATCATTAGCTGAAACAACTATGGTATATGACTTTTACGATGTACTACTATCATCCAAATGATATCACGCATGTGTTTTATATAAGATACTACCATGTAAATATATCTTTAGCTACATCAACTATGGAATATGCCTTTCACGATGTACTATCATCATCCAAAAGATATAACGCATGTGTTTTATATTAGATACTACCATATAAATATATCTTTAGCTGAAACAACTATGGAATATGCCTTTCGCGATGTACTACCATCATCCAAAATATATAACGCATGTGTTTTATATTAGATACTGCAATATAAATATATCTCTAGCTAAATCAACTATGGAATATGCCACTCACGATGTACTACCATCATCCTGATGATCTAACGCATGTGTTTTATATAAGATACTACCATATAAATATATCTCTGGCTCAAGCAACTATGGAATTTGCCTTTCACGATGTACTACCATCATCCAAATGATATAACGCATGTGTTTTATATTAGATGCTGCCATATAAATATAACTCTAGTTGAATCAACTATGCAATAGGCCTTTCAGGATGTACTACGATCATCCAAATGATATGACGCATGTGATTTATATTACATACTGCCTTATAAATATATCTCTAGCTAAAACAACTATAGAATATCCTTTTCAAGCTGTACTACAATCATCCAAATGATATAACGCATGTGTTTTATATTAGATATTACCTTATAAATATATCTTTAGCTGAAACAACTATGGAAAATGCCTTTCACGATGTACTACCATCAAGCAAATGATATAACGCATGTGTTTTATATTAGATACTACCATATAAATATATCTTTAGCTGAAACAACTATGGAATATGCCTTTCATGATGCACTTCGATCATCCAAATGATATCACGCATGTGTTCTATATTAGATACTACCATATAAATATATCCTTGTTGAAACAACTAGAAAATACTCCTTTCACGATGTACTACCATCATCCAAATGATATCACGCATGTGTTTTATATTAGATACTACCATATAAATATATCTTTAGCTGAAGCAACCATGTAATATGCCTTTTACGACGTACTACCAGCATCAAATTGATATGACGCATGTGTTTTATATTAGATATTACGATATAAATATATCTCTAGCTGAAACAACTATGGAGTATGCCTTTCACGATATACTACCATCATCAAAATGATATAACACATGTGTTATATATTCGATACTAATATATAAATATATCTTTAGCAAAAACAACTATGGAATATGCCTTTCACGATGTAATACCATCATCCAAATGATATAACTCATGTGTTTTATATAAAATACTACCATACAAATATATCTTTACCCGAAACAACTATGGAATATGCCTTTCACGATGTACTACCATCATCCAAATGATATCAGGAATGTGTTTTATATTAGATACTACCATATAAATATATCTTTAGCTGAAACAACTACGGAATATGCCTTTGAGGATGTACTACCATCATCCAAATGATATAACGCATGTGTTTTATATTAGATACTACCATATAAATATATCTTTAGCGGAAACAACTTTGGAATATGCCTTTCACGATGTAATACCATCATCCAAATGATATAACGCATGTGTTTTACATTAAATACTCCCATATAAATATATCTTTAGCTGAAACAACCATGTAATATGCCTTTCACGATGTACTACCATCATCAAAATGATATGACGCATGTGTTCTATTTTAGATATTAACATATAAATATATCTCTAGCTGAGACATCTATGGAATATGCCTTTCACGATGTACTACGATCATCAAAATGATATAACGCATGTGTTTTATAATAGATACTACGATATAAATATATCTTTAGCAAAAACAACTATGGAATATGCCTTTCACGATGTACTACCATCATCCAAATAATATAACATATGTGTTTTATATCAGATAATTCTATATAAATATATCTCTAGCAAAAACGACCACGGAATATGCCTTTCACGGTGTACTACCATCATCCAAATGATATAACGCATGTGTTTTATATCAGATACTACCATATAAATATATCTTTAGCTGAAACAACTATGAAATATGCCTTTCACAATGTACTACCATCATCCAAATGATATCACGCATGTGAATAATATTAGATACTACCATCTAAATATATGTCTAGCTAGAACAACTATGGAATATGCCTTTCACGTTGTACTACCATCATCCAAATGATATAATGCATGTGTTTTATATTAGATACTACTATATAAATATATCTCTAGCTGAAACAACTATGGAATATTCCTTTCACGATGTAGTACCATCATCAAAATGTTATGACGCATGTGTTTTATATTAGATATTACCATCTAATTATATCTCTAGCTAAATCAATTATGGAATATGCCTTTCATGTTGTACAACCATCATCCAAATGATATAACGCATGTGTTTTATATTAGATACTACCATATAAATATATCTTCAGCAAAAACAACTATGGAATATGCCTTTCACGATGTACTACCATTATCCAAATGATATAACTCATGTGTTTTATATTAGATACTACCATATAAATATATCTTTAGCTGAAACAACTACGGAATATGCCTTTCAGGATGCACTACCATCATCCAAATGATATCACTCATGTGTTTTATATTCGATACTACCATATAAATATGTCTTTAGCTGAAACAACTATAGAATATGCCTTTCAGGATGTACTACCATCATCCAAATGATATCACGCATGTGTTTTATATTAGATACTACCATATAAATATATCTCTATCTAAAACAACCATGGAATATGCCCTTCACGATGTACTACCATCATCAAAATGATATGACGCATGTGTTTTATATTAGATATTACCATATAAATATATCTCTAGCTAAATCAATTATGGAAAATGCCTTTCACGTTGTACAACCATCATCCAAATGATATAACGCATGTGTTTTATATTAAATACTCCCATATAAATATATCTTTAGCGGAAACAACCAATGTAATATGCCTTTCACGATGTTCTTGCATCACCAAAATGATATGACGCAAGTGTTTTATATTAGATATTACCATATAAATATATCTTTAACGGAATTAACTATGGAATATGCCTTTCACTATGTACTACCATCATCCAAATGATATCACGCATTTGTTTTTTTATGAGATACTACCATATAAATATATCTCTAGATGAAACAAGTATGGAATAGGCCTTTCACGATGTACTACCATCATGCAAATGATATAACGCATGTGTTTTATATTAGATACTACCATAGAAATATATCTTTACCCGAAACAACTATGGAATATGCCTTTCAGGATGTACTACCATCATGCAAATTATATCACGCATGTGTTTTATATTAGATACTACCATATAAATATATCTTTAGCAGAATTAACTATGGAATATGCCTTTCACGATGTACTACCATCATCCAAATGATATAACACATGTGTTTTATATCAGATACTACCATATAAATATATCTTTAGCTGAAACAACTATGGAATATGCCTTTCACAATGTACTACCATCATCAAAATGATATGAGGCATGTGTTTTATATTAGATATTACCATATAAATATATCTCTAGCTGAAACAACTATGGAATATCCCTTTCACGATGTACTACCATCATCAAAATGATATGACGCATGTGTTTTATATTAGATAATTCCATATAAATATATCTCCATCTAAATTTACCATGGAATATGCCTTTCAAGATGTACTACCATCATCAAAATGATATGACGCATGTGTTTTATATTAGATATTACCATATAAATATATCTCTAGCTGAAACAACTATGGAATTTCTTTTCACGATGTACTACCATCATCAAAATGATATGACGCATGTGTTTTATATTAGATAATTCCATATAAATATATCTCTATCTAAATTAACCATGGAATATGCCTTTTAAGATGTACTACCATCATCAAAATGATATGACGCATGTGTTTTATATTAGATATTACCATATAAATATATCTCTAGCTGAAACAACTATGGAATATCCGTTCACGATGTACTACCATCATCAAAATGATATGACGCATGTGTTTTTTATTAGATAATTCCATATAAATATATCTCTATCTAAATTTACCATGGAATATGCCTTTCAAGATGTACTACCATCTTCAAAATGATATGACGCATGTGTTTTATATTAGATATTACCATATAAATATATCTCTAGCTGAAACAACTATGGAATATCCTTTTAACGATGTACTACCATCATCAAAATGATATGACGCATGTGTTTTATATTAGATGATTCCATATAAATATATCTCTATCTAAATTAACCATGGAATATGCCTTTCACGATGTACTACCATCATCAAAATGATATGACGCATGTGTTTTATGTTAGATATTACCATATAAATATATCTCTAGCTGAAACAACTATGGAATATCTAGATGTACTACCATCATCCAAATGATATCACGCATGTGTTTTATATTAGATACTACCATATAAATATATCTTTAGCTGAAACACGTATGGAATATGCCTTTCACGATTTACTACCATCATCCAAATAATATAACACATGTGTTTTATATCAGATAATTCGATATAAATATATCTCTAGCAAAAAAAACAATGGAATATGCCTTTCACGGTGTACTACCATCATCGAAATGATATAACGCATGTGTTTTATATCACATACTACCATATAAATATATCTTTAGCTGAAACAACTATGGAATATGCCTTTCACGATGTACTACCATCATCAAAATGATATAAGGCATGTGTTTTATATTAGATATTACCATATAAATATATCTCTAGCTGAAACAACTATGGAATATCCCTTTCGCGATGTACTACCATCATCAAAATGATATGACGCATGTGTTTTATATTAGATAATTCCATATAAATATATCTCTATCTAAATTAACCATGGAATATGCCTTTCACGATGTACTAACATCATCAAAATGATATGACGCATGTGTTTAATATTAGATATTACCATATAAATATATCTCTAGCTGAAACAACTATGCAATATCTAGATGTACTACCATCATCCAAATGATATCATGCATGTGTTTTATATTAGATACTACAATATAAATATATATCTTTAGCTGAAACAACTATGGAATATGCCTTTCACGATGTACTACCATCATGCAAATGATATAACGCATGTGTTTTATATTAGATACTACCATATAAATATATCTTTAGCTGAAACAACTATGTAATATGCCTTTCATGATGTACTTCGATCATCCAAATGATATAACCATGTGTTCTATATTAGATACTACCATATAAATATATCTTTAGCTGAAACAACTATAGAATAATCCTTTCACGATGTACTACCATCATCCAAATGATATCACGCATGTGTTTTATATTAGATACTGCTATCTTAATATATGTCTAGCTAAAACAACTATGGAATATGCCTTTCACGTTGTACTACCATCATCCAAATGATATAATGCATGTGTTTAATATTAGATACTACCATATAAATATATCTCTAGCTGAAACAACCATGGAATATGCCTTTCACGATGTACTACCATCATGCAAATGATATAACGCATGTGTTTTATATTAGATACTACCATATAAATATATCTTTAGCTGAAACAACTATGTTATATGCCTTTCATGATATACTTCGATCATCCAAATGATATCACGCATGTGTTTTATATTAGATACTACCATATAAATATATCTTTAGCACAATTAACTATGGAATATGCCTTTCACGATGTACTTCCATCATCCAAATGATATCACGCATGTGTTTTATATAAGATACTACCATATAAATATATCTTTGGCTGAAGCAACCATGTAATATGCCTTTGACGATGTACTACCAGCATCAAAATGATATGACGCATGTGTTTTATATTAGATATTACCATATAAATATATCTCTAGCTGAAACAACTATGGAATATCTAGATGTACTACCATCATCCAAATGATATCACGCATGTGTTTTATATTAGATACTACCATATAAATATATCTTTAGCTGAAACAACCATGTAATATGCCTTTCACGATGTACTACCATCATCCAAATGATATAACGCATGTGTTTTATATTAGATACTGCCATATAAATAAATCTCTAGTTGAAACAACTTTACAATAGGCCTTTCACTATGTACTACCATCTTCCAACTGAATTAATGCATGTGTTTTATATTAGATCCTGCCATATAAATAAATCTCTAGCTAAAACAACTATGGAATATGCCTTTCACGATGTACTACCATCATCTAAATGATATAACGCATGTGTATATTTTAGATACTGCCATATAAATATATCTTTAGCTCAATCAACTATGGAATATGCCTTTCACGATGTACTACAATCATCCAAATGATATAACGCATGTGTTTTATATTAGATACTGCTATATAAATATTTCATTGGCTGAAACAACTATGGAATGTGCCTTTCACGATGTACTGCCATCAACCAAATGATATAACGCATGTGTTTTATATTAGATACTGCCATATAAATATTTCTCTAGCTAAATCAACTATGGAATATGTCATTCACGATGTACTACCATCATCCAAATGATATAACGCATGTGTTTTATATTAGATACTGCCATATAAATATATCTCTAGCTCAATCAACTATGGAATATGCCTTTCACGATGTACTACCATCATCCAAATGATATATCGCATGTGTTTTATATTAGATATTACGATATAAATATATCTCTAGCTGAAACAACTATGGAGTATGCCTTTCACGATATACTACCATCATCAAAATGATATAACACATGTGTTATATATTAGATACTAATATATAAATATATCTTTAGCAAAAACAACTATGGAATATGCCTTTCACGATGTAATACCATCATCCAAATGATATAACTCATGTGTTTTATATTAAATACTACCATACAAATATATCTTTACCCGAAACAACTATGGAATATGCCTTTCACGATGTACTACCATCATCCAAATGATATCAGGAATGTGTTTTATATTAGATACTACCATATAAATATATCTTTAGCTGAAACAACTACGGAATATGCCTTTGAGGATGTACTACCATCATCCAAATGATATAACGCATGTGTTTTATATTAGATACTACCATATAAATATATCTTTAGCGGAAACAACTTTGGAATATGCCTTTCACGATGTAATACCATCATCCAAATGATATAACGCATGTGTTTTACATTAAATACTCCCATATAAATATATCTTTAGCTGAAACAACCATGTAATATGCCTTTCACGATGTACTACCATCATCAAAATGATATGACGCATGTGTTCTATTTTAGATATTAACATATAAATATATCTCTAGCTGAGACATCTATGGAATATGCCTTTCACGATGTACTACGATCATCAAAATGATATAACGCATGTGTTTTATAATAGATACTACGATATAAATATATCTTTAGCAAAAACAACTATGGAATATGCCTTTCACGATGTACTACCATCATCCAAATAATATAACATATGTGTTTTATATCAGATAATTCTATATAAATATATCTCTAGCAAAAACGACCACGGAATATGCCTTTCACGGTGTACTACCATCATCCAAATGATATAACGCATGTGTTTTATATCAGATACTACCATATAAATATATCTTTAGCTGAAACAACTATGAAATATGCCTTTCACAATGTACTACCATCATCCAAATGATATCACGCATGTGAATAATATTAGATACTACCATCTAAATATATGTCTAGCTAGAACAACTATGGAATATGCCTTTCACGTTGTACTACCATCATCCAAATGATATAATGCATGTGTTTTATATTAGATACTACTATATAAATATATCTCTAGCTGAAACAACTATGGAATATTCCTTTCACGATGTAGTACCATCATCAAAATGTTATGACGCATGTGTTTTATATTAGATATTACCATCTAATTATATCTCTAGCTAAATCAATTATGGAATATGCCTTTCATGTTGTACAACCATCATCCAAATGATATAACGCATGTGTTTTATATTAGATACTACCATATAAATATATCTTCAGCAAAAACAACTATGGAATATGCCTTTCACGATGTACTACCATTATCCAAATGATATAACTCATGTGTTTTATATTAGATACTACCATATAAATATATCTTTAGCTGAAACAACTACGGAATATGCCTTTCAGGATGCACTACCATCATCCAAATGATATCACTCATGTGTTTTATATTCGATACTACCATATAAATATGTCTTTAGCTGAAACAACTATAGAATATGCCTTTCAGGATGTACTACCATCATCCAAATGATATCACGCATGTGTTTTATATTAGATACTACCATATAAATATATCTCTATCGAAAACAACCATGGAATATGCCCTTCACGATGTACTACCATCATCAAAATGATATGACGCATGTGTTTTATATTAGATATTACCATATAAATATATCTCTAGCTAAATCAATTATGGAAAATGCCTTTCACGTTGTACAACCATCATCCAAATGATATAACGCATGTGTTTTATATTAAATACTCCCATATAAATATATCTTTAGCGGAAACAACCAATGTAATATACCTTTCACGATGTTCTTCCATCACCAAAATGATATGACGCATGTGTTTTATATTAGATATTACCATATAAATATATCTTTAGCGGAATTAACTATGGAATATGCCTTTCACTATGTACTACCATCATCCAAATGATATCACGCATTTGTTTTTTTATGAGATACTACCATATAAATATATCTCTAGATGAAACAAGTATGGAATAGGCCTTTCACGATGTACTACCATCATGCAAATGATATAACGCATGTGTTTTATATTAGATACTACCATAGAAATATATCTTTACCCGAAACAACTATGGAATATGCCTTTCAGGATGTACTACCATCATGCAAATTATATCACGCATGTGTTTTATATTAGATACTACCATATAAATATATCTTTAGCAGAATTAACTATGGAATATGCCTTTCACGATGTACTACCATCATCCAAATGATATAACACATGTGTTTTATATCAGATACTACCATATAAATATATCTTTAGCTGAAACAACTATGGAATATGCCTTTCACAATGTACTACCATCATCAAAATGATATGAGGCATGTGTTTTATATTAGATATTACCATATAAATATATCTCTAGCTGAAACAACTATGGAATATCCCTTTCACGATGTACTACCATCATCAAAATGATATGACGCATGTGTTTTATATTAGATAATTCCATATAAATATATCTCCATCTAAATTTACCATGGAATATGCCTTTCAAGATGTACTACCATCATCAAAATGATATGACGCATGTGTTTTATATTAGATATTACCATATAAATATATCTCTAGCTGAAACAACTATGGAATTTCTTTTCACGATGTACTACCATCATCAAAATGATATGACGCATGTGTTTTATATTAGATAATTCCATATAAATATATCTCTATCTAAATTAACCATGGAATATGCCTTTTAAGATGTACTACCATCATCAAAATGATATGACGCATGTGTTTTATATTAGATATTACCATATAAATATATCTCTAGCTGAAACAACTATGGAATATCCGTTCACGATGTACTACCATCATCAAAATGATATGACGCATGTGTTTTTTATTAGATAATTCCATATAAATATATCTCTATCTAAATTTACCATGGAATATGCCTTTCAAGATGTACTACCATCTTCAAAATGATATGACGCATGTGTTTTATATTAGATATTACCATATAAATATATCTCTAGCTGAAACAACTATGGAATATCCTTTTAACGATGTACTACCATCATCAAAATGATATGACGCATGTGTTTTATATTAGATGATTCCATATAAATATATCTCTATCTAAATTAACCATGGAATATGCCTTTCACGATGTACTACCATCATCAAAATGATATGACGCATGTGTTTTATGTTAGATATTACCATATAAATATATCTCTAGCTGAAACAACTATGGAATATCTAGATGTACTACCATCATCCAAATGATATCACGCATGTGTTTTATATTAGATACTACCATATAAATATATCTTTAGCTGAAACACGTATGGAATATGCCTTTCACGATTTACTACCATCATCCAAATAATATAACACATGTGTTTTATATCAGATAATTCGATATAAATATATCTCTAGCAAAAAAAACAATGGAATATGCCTTTCACGGTGTACTACCATCATCGAAATGATATAACGCATGTGTTTTATATCACATACTACCATATAAATATATCTTTAGCTGAAACAACTATGGAATATGCCTTTCACGATGTACTACCATCATCAAAATGATATAAGGCATGTGTTTTATATTAGATATTACCATATAAATATATCTCTAGCTGAAACAACTATGGAATATCCCTTTCGCGATGTACTACCATCATCAAAATGATATGACGCATGTGTTTTATATTAGATAATTCCATATAAATATATCTCTATCTAAATTAACCATGGAATATGCCTTTCACGATGTACTAACATCATCAAAATGATATGACGCATGTGTTTAATATTAGATATTACCATATAAATATATCTCTAGCTGAAACAACTATGCAATATCTAGATGTACTACCATCATCCAAATGATATCATGCATGTGTTTTATATTAGATACTACAATATAAATATATATCTTTAGCTGAAACAACTATGGAATATGCCTTTCACGATGTACTACCATCATGCAAATGATATAACGCATGTGTTTTATATTAGATACTACCATATAAATATATCTTTAGCTGAAACAACTATGTAATATGCCTTTCATGATGTACTTCGATCATCCAAATGATATAACCATGTGTTCTATATTAGATACTACCATATAAATATATCTTTAGCTGAAACAACTATAGAATAATCCTTTCACGATGTACTACCATCATCCAAATGATATCACGCATGTGTTTTATATTAGATACTGCTATCTTAATATATGTCTAGCTAAAACAACTATGGAATATGCCTTTCACGTTGTACTACCATCATCCAAATGATATAATGCATGTGTTTAATATTAGATACTACCATATAAATATATCTCTAGCTGAAACAACCATGGAATATGCCTTTCACGATGTACTACCATCATGCAAATGATATAACGCATGTGTTTTATATTAGATACTACCATATAAATATATCTTTAGCTGAAACAACTATGTTATATGCCTTTCATGATATACTTCGATCATCCAAATGATATCACGCATGTGTTTTATATTAGATACTACCATATAAATATATCTTTAGCACAATTAACTATGGAATATGCCTTTCACGATGTACTTCCATCATCCAAATGATATCACGCATGTGTTTTATATAAGATACTACCATATAAATATATCTTTGGCTGAAGCAACCATGTAATATGCCTTTGACGATGTACTACCAGCATCAAAATGATATGACGCATGTGTTTTATATTAGATATTACCATATAAATATATCTCTAGCTGAAACAACTATGGAATATCTAGATGTACTACCATCATCCAAATGATATCACGCATGTGTTTTATATTAGATACTACCATATAAATATATCTTTAGCTGAAACAACCATGTAATATGCCTTTCACGATGTACTACCATCATCCAAATGATATAACGCATGTGTTTTATATTAGATACTGCCATATAAATAAATCTCTAGTTGAAACAACTTTACAATAGGCCTTTCACTATGTACTACCATCTTCCAACTGAATTAATGCATGTGTTTTATATTAGATCCTGCCATATAAATAAATCTCTAGCTAAAACAACTATGGAATATGCCTTTCACGATGTACTACCATCATCTAAATGATATAACGCATGTGTATATTTTAGATACTGCCATATAAATATATCTTTAGCTCAATCAACTATGGAATATGCCTTTCACGATGTACTACAATCATCCAAATGATATAACGCATGTGTTTTATATTAGATACTGCTATATAAATATTTCATTGGCTGAAACAACTATGGAATGTGCCTTTCACGATGTACTGCCATCAACCAAATGATATAACGCATGTGTTTTATATTAGATACTGCCATATAAATATTTCTCTAGCTAAATCAACTATGGAATATGTCATTCACGATGTACTACCATCATCCAAATGATATAACGCATGTGTTTTATATTAGATACTGCCATATAAATATATCTCTAGCTCAATCAACTATGGAATATGCCATTCACGATATACTACCATCATCCAAATGATATATCGCATGTGTTTTATATTAGATACTACCATATAAATATATCTTTAGAAGAATTAACTATGGAATATGCCTTTCACGATGTACTACCATCATCCAAATGATATATCGCATGTGTTTTATATTAGATATTACGATATAAATATATCTCTAGCTGAAACAACTATGGAGTATGCCTTTCACGATATACTACCATCATCAAAATGATATAACACATGTGTTATATATTAGATACTAATATATAAATATATCTTTAGCAAAAACAACTATGGAATATGCCTTTCACGATGTAATACCATCATCCAAATGATATAACTCATGTGTTTTATATTAAATACTACCATACAAATATATCTTTACCCGAAACAACTATGGAATATGCCTTTCACGATGTACTACCATCATCCAAATGATATCAGGAATGTGTTTTATATTAGATACTACCATATAAATATATCTTTAGCTGAAACAACTACGGAATATGCCTTTGAGGATGTACTACCATCATCCAAATGATATAACGCATGTGTTTTATATTAGATACTACCATATAAATATATCTTTAGCGGAAACAACTTTGGAATATGCCTTTCACGATGTAATACCATCATCCAAATGATATAACGCATGTGTTTTACATTAAATACTCCCATATAAATATATCTTTAGCTGAAACAACCATGTAATATGCCTTTCACGATGTACTACCATCATCAAAATGATATGACGCATGTGTTCTATTTTAGATATTACATATAAATATATCTCTAGCTGAGACATCTATGGAATATGCCTTTCACGATGTACTACGATCATCAAAATGATATAACGCATGTGTTTTATAATAGATACTACGATATAAATATATCTTTAGCAAAAACAACTATGGAATATGCCTTTCACGATGTACTACCATCATCCAAATAATATAACATATGTGTTTTATATCAGATAATTCTATATAAATATATCTTTAGCTGAAACAACTATGAAATATGCCTTTCACAATGTACTACCATCATCCAAATGATATCACGCATGTGAATAATATTAGATACTACCATCTAAATATATGTCTAGCTAGAACAACTATGGAATATGCCTTTCACGTTGTACTACCATCATCCAAATGATATAATGCATGTGTTTTATATTAGATACTACTATATAAATATATCTCTAGCTGAAACAACTATGGAATATCCCTTTCACGATGTAGTACCATCATCAAAATGTTATGACGCATGTGTTTTATATTAGATATTACCATCTAATTATATCTCTAGCTAAATCAATTATGGAATATGCCTTTCATGTTGTACAACCATCATCCAAATGATATAACGCATGTGTTTTATATTAGATACTACCATATAAATATATCTTTAGCTGAAGCAACCATGTAATATGCCTTTTACGACGTACTACCAGCATCAAATTGATATGACGCATGTGTTTTATATTAGATATTACGATATAAATATATCTCTAGCTGAAACAACTATGGAGTATGCCTTTCACGATATACTACCATCATCAAAATGATATAACACATGTGTTATATATTAGATACTAATATATAAATATATCTTTAGCAAAAACAACTATGGAATATGCCTTTCACGATGTAATACCATCATCCAAATGATATAACTCATGTGTTTTATATTAAATACTACCATACAAATATATCTTTACCCGAAACAACTATGGAATATGCCTTTCACGATGTACTACCATCATCCAAATGATATCAGGAATGTGTTTTATATTAGATACTACCATATAAATATATCTTTAGCTGAAACAACTACGGAATATGCCTTTGAGGATGTACTACCATCATCCAAATGATATAACGCATGTGTTTTATATTAGATACTACCATATAAATATATCTTTAGCGGAAACAACTTTGGAATATGCCTTTCACGATGTAATACCATCATCCAAATGATATAACGCATGTGTTTTACATTAAATACTCCCATATAAATATATCTTTAGCTGAAACAATCATGTAATATGCCTTTCACGATGTACTACCATCATCAAAATGATATGACGCATGTGTTCTATTTTAGATATTAACATATAAATATATCTCTAGCTGAGACATCTATGGAATATGCCTTTCACGATGTACTACGATCATCAAAATGATATAACGCATGTGTTTTATAATAGATACTACGATATAAATATATCTTTAGCAAAAACAACTATGGAATATGCCTTTCACGATGTACTACCATCATCCAAATAATATAACATATGTGTTTTATATCAGATAATTCTATATAAATATATCTCTAGCAAAAACGACCATGGAATATGCCTTTCACGGTGTACTACCATCATCCAAATGATATAACGCATGTGTTTTATATCAGATAATTCGATATAAATATATCTCTAGCAAAAAAAACCATGGAATATGCCTTTCACAATGTACTACCATCATCCAAATGATATCACGCATGTGAATAATATTAGATACTACCATCTAAATATATGTCTAGCTAGAACAACTATGGAATATGCCTTTCACGTTGTACTACCATCATCCAAATGATTTAATGCATGTGTTTTATATTAGATACTACTATATAAATATATCTCTAGCTGAAACAACTATGGAATATTCCTTTCACGATGTAGTACCATCATCAAAATGTTATGACGCATGTGTTTTATATTAGATATTACCATCTAATTATATCTCTAGCTAAATCAATTATGGAATATGCCTTTCATGTTGTACAACCATCATCCAAATGATATAACGCATGTGTTTTATATTAGATACTACCATATAAATATATCTTCAGCAAAAACAACTATGGAATATGCCTTTCACGATGTACTACCATTATCCAAATGATATAACTCATGTGTTTTATATTAGATACTACCATATAAATATATCTTTAGCTGAAACAACTACGGAATATGCCTTTCAGGATGCACTACCATCATCCAAATGATATCACTCATGTGTTTTATATTCGATACTACCATATAAATATGTCTTTAGCTGAAACAACTATAGAATATGCCTTTCAGGATGTACTACCATCATCCAAATGATATCACGCATGTGTTTTATATTAGATACTACCATATAAATATATCTCTATCTAAAACAACCATGGAATATGCCCTTCACGATGTACTACCATCATCAAAATGATATGACGCATGTGTTTTATATTAGATATTACCATATAAATATATCTCTAGCTAAATCAATTATGGAAAATGCCTTTCACGTTGTACAACCATCATCCAAATGATATAACGCATGTGTTTTATATTAAATACTCCCATATAAATATATCTTTAGCGGAAACAACCAATGTAATATGCCTTTCACGATGTTCTTCCATCACCAAAATGATATGACGCATGTGTTTTATATTAGATATTACCATATAAATATAGCTTTAGCGGAATTAACTATGGAATATGCCTTTCACTATGTACTACCATCATCCAAATGATATCACGCATTTGTTTTTTTATGAGATACTACCATATAAATATATCTCTAGATGAAACAAGTATGGAATAGGCCTTTCACGATGTACTACCATCATGCAAATTATATCACGCATGTGTTTTATATTAGATACTACCATATAAATATATCTTTAGCAGAATTAACTATGGAATATGCCTTTCACGATGTACTACCATCATCCAAATGATATAACGCATGTGTTTTATATCAGATACTACCATATAAATATATCTTTAGCTGAAACAACTATGGAATATGCCTTTCACAATGTACTACCATCATCAAAATGATATGAGGCATGTGTTTTATATTAGATATTACCATATAAATATATCTCTAGCTGAAACAACTATGGAATATCCCTTTCACGATGTACTACCATCATCAAAATGATATGACGCATGTGTTTTATATTAGATAATTCCATATAAATATATCTCCATCTAAATTTACCATGGAATATGCCTTTCAAGATGTACTACCATCATCAAAATGATATGACGCATGTGTTTTATATTAGATATTACCATATAAATATATCTCTAGCTGAAACAACTATGGAATTTCCTTTCACGATGTACTACCATCATCAAAATGATATGACGCATGTGTTTTATATTAGATAATTCCATATAAATATATCTCTATCTAAATTAACCATGGAATATGCCTTTTAAGATGTACTACCATCATCAAAATGATATGACGCATGTGTTTTATATTAGATATTACCATATAAATATATCTCTAGCTGAAACAACTATGGAATATCCTTTCACGATGTACTACCATCATCAAAATGATATGACGCATGTGTTTTATATTAGATATTACCATATAAATATATCTCTAGCTGAAACAGCTATGGAATATCCTTTCACGATGTACTACCATCATCAAAATGATATGACGCATGTGTTTTATATTAGATATTACCATATAAATATATCTCTAGCTGAAACAACTATGGAATATCCTTTTAACGATGTACTACCATCATCAAAATGATATGACGCATGTGTTTTATATTAGATGATTCCATATAAATATATCTCTATCTAAATTAACCATGGAATATGCCTTTCACGATGTACTACCATCATCAAAATGATATGACGCATGTGTTTTATGTTAGATATTACCATATAAATATATCTCTAGCTGAAACAACTATGGAATATCTAGATGTACTACCATCATCCAAATGATATCGCGCATGTGTTTTATATTAGATACTACCATATAAATATATCTTTAGCTGAAACACGTATGGAATATGCCTTTCACGATTTACTACCATCATCCAAATAATATAACACATGTGTTTTATATCAGATAATTCGATATAAATATATCTCTAGCAAAAAAAACCATGGAATATGCCTTTCACGGTGTACTACCATCATCCAAATGATATAACGCATGTGTTTTATATCAGATACTACCATATAAATATATCTTTAGCTGAAACAACTATGGAATATGCCTTTCACGATGTACTACCATCATCAAAATGATATAAGGCATGTGTTTTATATTAGATATTACCATATAAATATATCTCTAGCTGAAACAACTATGGAATATCCCTTTCGCGATGTACTACCATCATCAAAATGATATGACGCATGTGTTTTATATTAGATAATTCCATATAAATATATCTCTATCTAAATTAACCATGGAATATGCCTTTCACGATGTACTAACATCATCAAAATGATATGACGCATGTGTTTAATATTAGATATTACCATATAAATATATCTCTAGCTGAAACAACTATGCAATATCTAGATGTACTACCATCATCCAAATGATATCATGCATGTGTTTTATATTAGATACTACAATATAAATATATATCTTTAGCTGAAACAACTATGGAATATGCCTTTCACGATGTACTACCATCATGCAAATGATATAACGCATGTGTTTTATATTAGATACTACCATATAAATATATCTTTAGCTGAAACAACTATGTAATATGCCTTTCATGATGTACTTCGATCATCCAAATGATATAACCATGTGTTCTATATTAGATACTACCATATAAATATATCTTTAGCTGAAACAACTATAGAATAATCCTTTCACGATGTACTACCATCATCCAAATGATATCACGCATGTGTTTTATATTAGATACTGCTATCTTAATATATGTCTAGCTAAAACAACTATGGAATATGCCTTTCACGTTGTACTACCATCATCCAAATGATATAATGCATGTGTTTAATATTAGATACTACCATATAAATATATCTCTAGCTGAAACAACCATGGAATATGCCTTTCACGATGTACTACCATCATGCAAATGATATAACGCATGTGTTTTATATTAGATACTACCATATAAATATATCTTTAGCTGAAACAACTATGTTATATGCCTTTCATGATATACTTCGATCATCCAAATGATATCACGCATGTGTTTTATATTAGATACTACCATATAAATATATCTTTAGCACAATTAACTATGGAATATGCCTTTCACGATGTACTTCCATCATCCAAATGATATCACGCATGTGTTTTATATAAGATACTACCATATAAATATATCTTTGGCTGAAGCAACCATGTAATATGCCTTTGACGATGTACTACCAGCATCAAAATGATATGACGCATGTGTTTTATATTAGATATTACCATATAAATATATCTCTAGCTGAAACAACTATGGAATATCTAGATGTACTACCATCATCCAAATGATATCACGCATGTGTTTTATATTAGATACTACCATATAAATATATCTTTAGCTGAAACAACCATGTAATATGCCTTTCACGATGTACTACCATCATCCAAATGATATAACGCATGTGTTTTATATTAGATACTGCCATATAAATAAATCTCTAGTTGAAACAACTTTACAATAGGCCTTTCACTATGTACTACCATCTTCCAACTGAATTAATGCATGTGTTTTATATTAGATCCTGCCATATAAATAAATCTCTAGCTAAAACAACTATGGAATATGCCTTTCACGATGTACTACCATCATCTAAATGATATAACGCATGTGTATATTTTAGATACTGCCATATAAATATATCTTTAGCTCAATCAACTATGGAATATGCCTTTCACGATGTACTACAATCATCCAAATGATATAACGCATGTGTTTTATATTAGATACTGCTATATAAATATTTCATTGGCTGAAACAACTATGGAATGTGCCTTTCACGATGTACTGCCATCAACCAAATGATATAACGCATGTGTTTTATATTAGATACTGCCATATAAATATTTCTCTAGCTAAATCAACTATGGAATATGTCATTCACGATGTACTACCATCATCCAAATGATATAACGCATGTGTTTTATATTAGATACTGCCATATAAATATATCTCTAGCTCAATCAACTATGGAATATGCCATTCACGATGTACTACCATCATCCAAATGATATATCGCATGTGTTTTATATTAGATACTACCATATAAATATATCTTTAGAAGAATTAACTATGGAATATGCCTTTCACGATGTACTACCATCATCCAAATGATATATCGCATGTGTTTTATATTAGATATTACGATATAAATATATCTCTAGCTGAAACAACTATGGAGTATGCCTTTCACGATATACTACCATCATCAAAATGATATAACACATGTGTTATATATTAGATACTAATATATAAATATATCTTTAGCAAAAACAACTATGGAATATGCCTTTCACGATGTAATACCATCATCCAAATGATATAACTCATGTGTTTTATATTAAATACTACCATACAAATATATCTTTACCCGAAACAACTATGGAATATGCCTTTCACGATGTACTACCATCATCCAAATGATATCAGGAATGTGTTTTATATTAGATACTACCATATAAATATATCTTTAGCTGAAACGACTACGGAATATGCCTTTGAGGATGTACTACCATCATCCAAATGATATAACGCATGTGTTTTATATTAGATACTACCATATAAATATATCTTTAGCGGAAACAACTTTGGAATATGCCTTTCACGATGTAATACCATCATCCAAATGATATAACGCATGTGTTTTACATTAAATACTCCCATATAAATATATCTTTAGCTGAAACAACCATGTAATATGCCTTTCACGATGTACTACCATCATCAAAATGATATGACGCATGTGTTCTATTTTAGATATTACATATAAATATATCTCTAGCTGAGACATCTATGGAATATGCCTTTCACGATGTACTACGATCATCAAAATGATATAACGCATGTGTTTTATAATAGATACTACGATATAAATATATCTTTAGCAAAAACAACTATGGAATATGCCTTTCACGATGTACTACCATCATCCAAATAATATAACATATGTGTTTTATATCAGATAATTCTATATAAATATACCTTTAGCTGAAACAACTATGAAATATGCCTTTCACAATGTACTACCATCATCCAAATGATATCACGCATGTGAATAATATTAGATACTACCATCTAAATATATGTCTAGCTAGAACAACTATGGAATATGCCTTTCACGTTGTACTACCATCATCCAAATGATATAATGCATGTGTTTTATATTAGATACTACTATATAAATATATCTCTAGCTGAAACAACTATGGAATATCCCTTTCACGATGTAGTACAATCATCAAAATGTTATGACGCATGTGTTTTATATTAGATATTACCATCTAATTATATCTCTAGCTAAATCAATTATGGAATATGCCTTTCATGTTGTACAACCATCATCCAAATGATATAACGCATGTGTTTTATATTAGATACTACCATATAAATATATCTTTAGCTGAAGCAACCATGTAATATGCCTTTTACGACGTACTACCAGCATCAAATTGATATGACGCATGTGTTTTATATTAGATATTACGATATAAATATATCTCTAGCTGAAACAACTATGGAGTATGCCTTTCACGATATACTACCATCATCAAAATGATATAACACATGTGTTATATATTAGATACTAATATATAAATATATCTTTAGCAAAAACAACTATGGAATATGCCTTTCACGATGTAATACCATCATCCAAATGATATAACTCATGTGTTTTATATTAAATACTACCATACAAATATATCTTTACCCGAAACAACTATGGAATATGCCTTTCACGATGTACTACCATCATCCAAATGATATCAGGAATGTGTTTTATATTAGATACTACCATATAAATATATCTTTAGCTGAAACGACTACGGAATATGCCTTTGAGGATGTACTACCATCATCCAAATGATATAACGCATGTGTTTTATATTAGATACTACCATATAAATATATCTTTAGCGGAAACAACTTTGGAATATGCCTTTCACGATGTAATACCATCATCCAAATGATATAACGCATGTGTTTTACATTAAATACTCCCATATAAATATATCTTTAGCTGAAACAATCATGTAATATGCCTTTCACGATGTACTACCATCATCAAAATGATATGACGCATGTGTTCTATTTTAGATATTAACATATAAATATATCTCTAGCTGAGACATCTATGGAATATGCCTTTCACGATGTACTACGATCATCAAAATGATATAACGCATGTGTTTTATAATAGATACTACGATATAAATATATCTTTAGCAAAAACAACTATGGAATATGCCTTTCACGATGTACTACCATCATCCAAATAATATAACATATGTGTTTTATATCAGATAATTCTATATAAATATATCTCTAGCAAAAACGACCATGGAATATGCCTTTCACGGTGTACTACCATCATCCAAATGATATAACGCATGTGTTTTATATCAGATACTACCATATAAATATATCTTTAGCTGAAACAACTATGAAATATGCCTTTCACAATGTACTACCATCATCCAAATAATATCACGCATGTGAATAATATTAGATACTACCATCTAAATATATGTCTAGCTAGAACAACTATGGAATATGCCTTTCACGT
Organism: Pohlia nutans; assembly: GCA_022496805.1. Classification (NCBI taxonomy): domain Eukaryota; kingdom Viridiplantae; phylum Streptophyta; class Bryopsida; order Bryales; family Mniaceae; genus Pohlia; species Pohlia nutans. The sequence goes on from CM040104.1 coordinate 7,421,470, forward strand.
TGTACTACCATCATCCAAATGATTTAATGCATGTGTTTTATATTAGATACTACTATATAAATATATCTCTAGCTGAAACAACTATGGAATATTCCTTTCACGATGTAGTACCATCATCAAAATGTTATGACGCATGTGTTTTATATTAGATATTACCATCTAATTATATCTCTAGCTAAATCAATTATGGAATATGCCTTTCATGTTGTACAACCATCATCCAAATGATATAACGCATGTGTTTTATATTAGATACTACCATATAAATATATCTTCAGCAAAAACAACTATGGAATATGCCTTTCACGATGTACTACCATTATCCAAATGATATAACTCATGTGTTTTATATTAGATACTACCATATAAATATATCTTTAGCTGAAACAACTACGGAATATGCCTTTCAGGATGCACTACCATCATCCAAATGATATCACGCATGTGTTTTATATTAGATACTACCATATAAATATATCTCTATCTAAAACAACCATGGAATATGCCCTTCACGATGTACTACCATCATCAAAATGATATGACGCATGTGTTTTATATTAGATATTACCATATAAATATATCTCTAGCTAAATCAATTATGGAAAATGCCTTTCATGTTGTACAACCATCATCCAAATGATATAACGCATGTGTTTTATATTAAATACTCCCATATAAATATATCTTTAGCGGAAACAACCAATGTAATATGCCTTTCACGATGTTCTTCCATCACCAAAATGATATGACGCATGTGTTTTATATTAGATATTACCATATAAATATATCTTTAGCGGAATTAACTATGGAATATGCCTTTCACTATGTACTACCATCATCCAAATGATATCACGCATTTGTTTTTTTATGAGATACTACCATATAAATATATCTCTAGATGAAACAAGTATGGAATAGGCCTTTCACGATGTACTACCATCATGCAAATGATATAACGCATGTGTTTTATATTAGATACTACCATAGAAATATATCTTTACCCGAAACAACTATGGAATATGCCTTTCAGGATGTACTACCATCATGCAAATTATATCACGCATGTGTTTTATATTAGATACTACCATATAAATATATCTTTAGCAGAATTAACTATGGAATATGCCTTTCACGATGTACTACCATCATCCAAATGATATAACGCATGTGTTTTATATCAGATACTACCATATAAATATATCTTTAGCTGAAACAACTATGGAATATGCCTTTCACAATGTACTACCATCATCAAAATGATATGAGGCATGTGTTTTATATTAGATATTACCATATAAATATATCTCTAGCTGAAACAACTATGGAATATCCCTTTCACGATGTACTACCATCATCAAAATGATATGACGCATGTGTTTTATATTAGATAATTCCATATAAATATATCTCCATCTAAATTTACCATGGAATATGCCTTTCAAGATGTACTACCATCATCAAAATGATATGACGCATGTGTTTTATATTAGATATTACCATATAAATATATCTCTAGCTGAAACAACTATGGAATTTCCTTTCACGATGTACTACCATCATCAAAATGATATGACGCATGTGTTTTATATTAGATAATTCCATATAAATATATCTCTATCTAAATTAACCATGGAATATGCCTTTTAAGATGTACTACCATCATCAAAATGATATGACGCATGTGTTTTATATTAGATATTACCATATAAATATATCTCTAGCTGAAACAACTATGGAATATCCTTTCACGATGTACTACCATCATCAAAATGATATGACGCATGTGTTTTTTATTAGATAATTCCATATAAATATATCTCTATCTAAATTTACCATGGAATATGCCTTTCAAGATGTACTACCATCTTCAAACTGATATGACGCATGTGTTTTATATTAGATATTACCATATAAATATATCTCTAGCTGAAACAACTATGGAATATCCTTTTAACGATGTACTACCATCATCAAAATGATATGACGCATGTGTTTTATATTAGATGATTCCATATAAATATATCTCTATCTAAATTAACCATGGAATATGCCTTTCACGATGTACTACCATCATCAAAATGATATGACGCATGTGTTTTATGTTAGATATTACCATATAAATATATCTCTAGCTGAAACAACTATGGAATATCTAGATGTACTACCATCATCCAAATGATATCACGCATGTGTTTTATATTAGATACTACCATATAAATATATCTTTAGCTGAAACACGTATGGAATATGCCTTTCACGATTTACTACCATCATCCAAATAATATATCACATGTGTTTTATATCAGATAATTCGATATAAATATATCTCTAGCAAAAAAAACCATGGAATATGCCTTTCACGGTGTACTACCATCATCCAAATGATATAACGCATGTGTTTTATATCAGATACTACCATATAAATATATCTTTAGCTGAAACAACTATGGAATATGCCTTTCACGATGTACTACCATTATCAAAATGATATAAGGCATGTGTTTTATATTAGATATTACCATATAAATATATCTCTAGCTGAAACAACTATGGAATATCCCTTTCGCGATGTACTACCATCATCAAAATGATATGACGCATGTGTTTTATATTAGATAATTCCATATAAATATATCTCTATCTAAATTCACCATGGAATATGCCTTTCACGATGTACTAACATCATCAAAATGATATGACGCATGTGTTTAATATTAGATATTACCATATAAATATATCTCTAGCTGAAACAACTATGCAATATCTAGATGTACTACCATCATCCAAATGATATCATGCATGTGTTTTATATTAGATACTACAATATAAATATATATCTTTAGCTGAAACAACTATGGAATATGCCTTTCACGATGTACTACCATCATGCAAATGATATAACGCATGTGTTTTATATTAGATACTACCATATAAATATATCTTTAGCTGAAACAACTATGTAATATGCCTTTCATGATGTACTTCGATCATCCAAATGATATAACCATGTGTTCTATATTAGATACTACCATATAAATATATCTTTAGCTGAAACAACTATAGAATAATCCTTTCACGATGTACTACCATCATCCAAATGATATCACGCATGTGTTTTATATTAGATACTGCTATCTTAATATATGTCTAGCTAAAACAACTATGGAATATGCCTTTCACGTTGTACTACCATCATCCAAATGATATAATGCATGTGTTTAATATTAGATACTACCATATAAATATATCTCTAGCTGAAACAACCATGGAATATGCCTTTCACGATGTACTACCATCATGCAAATGATATAACGCATGTGTTTTATATTAGATACTACCATATAAATATATCTTTAGCTGAAACAACTATGTTATATGCCTTTCATGATATACTTCGATCATCCAAATGATATCACGCATGTGTTTTATATTAGATACTACCATATAAATATATCTTTAGCACAATTAACTATGGAATATGCCTTTCACGATGTACTTCCATCATCCAAATGATATCACGCATGTGTTTTATATAAGATACTACCATATAAATATATCTTTGGCTGAAGCAACCATGTAATATGCCTTTGACGATGTACTACCAGCATCAAAATGATATGACGCATGTGTTTTATATTAGATATTACCATATAAATATATCTCTAGCTGAAACAACTATGGAATATCTAGATGTACTACCATCATCCAAATGATATCACGCATGTGTTTTATATTAGATACTACCATATAAATATATCTTTAGCTGAAACAACCATGTAATATGCCTTTCACGATGTACTACCATCATCCAAATGATATAACGCATGTGTTTTATATTAGATACTGCCATATAAATAAATCTCTAGTTGAAACAACTTTACAATAGGCCTTTCACTATGTACTACCATCTTCCAACTGAATTAATGCATGTGTTTTATATTAGATCCTGCCATATAAATAAATCTCTAGCTAAAACAACTATGGAATATGCCTTTCACGATGTACTACCATCATCTAAATGATATAACGCATGTGTATATTTTAGATACTGCCATATAAATATATCTTTAGCTCAATCAACTATGGAATATGCCTTTCACGATGTACTACAATCATCCAAATGATATAACGCATGTGTTTTATATTAGATACTGCTATATAAATATTTCATTGGCTGAAACAACTATGGAATGTGCCTTTCACGATGTACTGCCATCAACCAAATGATATAACGCATGTGTTTTATATTAGATACTGCCATATAAATATATCTCTAGCTCAATCAACTATGGAATATGCCATTCACGATGTACTACCATCATCCAAATGATATATCGCATGTGTTTTATATTAGATATTACGATATAAATATATCTCTAGCTGAAACAACTATGGAGTATGCCTTTCACGATATACTACCATCATCAAAATGATATAACACATGTGTTATATATTAGATACTAATATATAAATATATCTTTAGCAAAAACAACTATGGAATATGCCTTTCACGATGTAATACCATCATCCAAATGATATAACTCATGTGTTTTATATTAAATACTACCATACAAATATATCTTTACCCGAAACAACTATGGAATATGCCTTTCACGATGTACTACCATCATCCAAATGATATCAGGAATGTGTTTTATATTAGATACTACCATATAAATATATCTTTAGCTGAAACAACTACGGAATATGCCTTTGAGGATGTACTACCATCATCCAAATGATATAACGCATGTGTTTTATATTAGATACTACCATATAAATATATCTTTAGCGGATACAACTTTGGAATATGCCTTTCACGATGTAATACCATCATCCAAATGATATAACGCATGTGTTTTACATTAAATACTCCCATATAAATATATCTTTAGCTGAAACAACCATGTAATATGCCTTTCACGATGTACTACCATCATCAAAATGATATGACGCATGTGTTCTATTTTAGATATTAACATATAAATATATCTCTAGCTGAGACATCTATGGAATATGCCTTTCACGATGTACTACGATCATCAAAATGATATAACGCATGTGTTTTATAATAGATACTACGATATAAATATATCTTTAGCAAAAACAACTATGGAATATGCCTTTCACGATGTACTACCATCATCCAAATAATATAACATATGTGTTTTATATCAGATAATTCTATATAAATATATCTCTAGCAAAAACGACCATGGAATATGCCTTTCACGGTGTACTACCATCATCCAAATGATATAACGCATGTGTTTTATATCAGATACTACCATATAAATATATCTTTAGCTGAAACAACTATGAAATATGCCTTTCACAATGTACTACCATCATCCAAATGATATCACGCATGTGAATAATATTAGATACTACCATCTAAATATATGTCTAGCTAGAACAACTATGGAATATGCCTTTCACGTTGTACTACCCTCATCCAAATGATATAATGCATGTGTTTTATATTAGATACTACTATATAAATATATCTCTAGCTGAAACAACTATGGAATATCCCTTTCACGATGTAGTACCATCATCAAAATGTTATGACGCATGTGTTTTATATTAGATATTACCATCTAATTATATCTCTAGCTAAATCAATTATGGAATATGCCTTTCATGTTGTACAACCATCATCCAAATGATATAACGCATGTGTTTTATATTAGATACTACCATATAAATATATCTTCAGCAAAAACAACTATGGAATATGCCTTTCACGATGTACTACCATTATCCAAATGATATAACTCATGTGTTTTATATTAGATACTACCATATAAATATATCTTTAGCTGAAACAACTACGGAATATGCCTTTCAGGATGTACTACCATCATCCAAATGATATCACTCATGTGTTTTATATTCGATACTACCATATAAATATGTCTTTAGCTGAAACAACTATGGAATATGCCTTTCAGGATGTACTACCATCATCCAAATGATATCACGCATGTGTTTTATATTAGATACTACCATATAAATATATCTCTATCTAAAACAACCATGGAATATGCCCTTCACGATGTACTACCATCATCAAAATGATATGACGCATGTGTTTTATATTAGATATTACCATATAAATATATGTCTAGCTAAATCAATTATGGAAAATGCCTTTCACGTTGTACAACCATCATCCAAATGATATAACGCATGTGTTTTATATTAAATACTCCCATATAAATATATCTTTAGCGGAAACAACCAATGTAATATGCCTTTCACGATGTTCTTCCATCACCAAAATGATATGACGCATGTGTTTTATATTAGATATTACCATATAAATATATCTTTAGCGGAATTAACTATGGAATATGCCTTTCACTATGTACTACCATCATCCAAATGATATCACGCATTTGTTTTTTTATGAGATACTACCATATAAATATATCTCTAGATGAAACAAGTATGGAATAGGCCTTTCACGATGTACTACCATCATGCAAATGATATAACGCATGTGTTTTATATTAGATACTACCATAGAAATATATCTTTACCCGAAACAACTATGGAATATGCCTTTCAGGATGTACTACCATCATGCAAATTATATCACGCATGTGTTTTATATTAGATACTACCATATAAATATATCTTTAGCAGAATTAACTATGGAATATGCCTTTCACGATGTACTACCATCATCCAAATGATATAACGCATGTGTTTTATATCAGATACTACCATATAAATATATCTTTAGCTGAAACAACTATGGAATATGCCTTTCACAATGTACTACCATCATCAAAATGATATGAGGCATGTGTTTTATATTAGATATTACCATATAAATATATCTCTAGCTGAAACAACTATGGAATATCCCTTTCACGATGTACTACCATCATCAAAATGATATGACGCATGTGTTTTATATTAGATAATTCCATATAAATATATCTCCATCTAAATTTACCATGGAATATGCCTTTCAAGATGTACTACCATCATCAAAATGATATGACGCATGTGTTTTATATTAGATATTACCATATAAATATATCTCTAGCTGAAACAACTATGGAATTTCCTTTCACGATGTACTACCATCATCAAAATGATATGACGCATGTGTTTTATATTAGATAATTCCATATAAATATATCTCTATCTAAATTAACCATGGAATATGCCTTTTAAGATGTACTACCATCATCAAAATGATATGACACATGTGTTTTATATTAGATATTACCATATAAATATATCTCTAGCTGAAACAACTATGGAATATCCTTTCACGATGTACTACCATCATCAAAATGATATGACGCATGTGTTTTTTATTAGATAATTCCATATAAATATATCTCTATCTAAATTTACCATGGAATATGCCTTTTAAGATGTACTACCATCATCAAAATGATATGACGCATGTGTTTTATATTAGATATTACCATATAAATATATCTCTAGCTGAAACAACTATGGAATATCCTTTTAACGATGTACTACCATCATCAAAATGATATGACGCATGTGTTTTATATTAGATGATTCCATATAAATATATCTCTATCTAAATTAACCATGGAATATGCCTTTCACGATGTACTACCATCATCAAAATGATATGACGCATGTGTTTTATATTAGATATTACCATATAAATATATCTCTAGCTGAAACAACTATGGAATATCTAGATGTACTACCATCATCCAAATGATATCACGCATGTGTTTTATATTAGATACTACCATAAAAATATATCTTTAGCTGAAACACGTATGGAATATGCCTTTCACGATTTACTACCATCATCCAAAAAATATAACACATGTGTTTTATATTAGATAATTCGATATAAATATATCTCTAGCAAAAAAAACCATGGAATATGCCTTTCACGGTGTACTACCATCATCCAAATGATATAACGCATGTGTTTTATATCAGATACTACCATATAAATATATCTTTAGCTGAAACAACTACGGAATATGCCTTTCAGGATGTACTACCATCATCCAAATGATATCACTCATGTGTTTTATATTCGATACTACCATATAAATATATCTTTAGCTGAAACAACTATGGAATATGCCTTTCACGATGTACTACGATCATCCAAATGATATAACCATGTGTTCTATATTAGATACTACCATATAAATATATCTTTAGCTGAAACAACTATAGAATAATCCTTTCACGATGTACTACCATCATCCAAATGATATCACGCATGTGTTTTATATTAGATACTGCTATCTTAATATATGTCTAGCTAAAACAACTATGGAATATGCCTTTCACGTTGTACTACCATCATCCAAATGATAATATGCATGTGTTTAATATTAGATACTACCATATAAATATATCTCTAGCTGAAACAACCATGGAATATGCCTTTCACGATGTACTACCATCATGCAAATGATATAACGCATGTGTTTTATATTAGATACTACCATATAAATATATCTTTAGCTGAAACAACTATGTTATATGCCTTTCATGATATACTTCGATCATCCAAATGATATCACGCATGTGTTTTATATTAGATACTACCATATAAATATATCTTTAGCACAAATAACTATGGAATATGCCTTTCACGATGTACTTCCATCATCCAAATGATATCACGCATGTGTTTTATATAAGATACTACCATATAAATATATCTTTGGCTGAAGCAACCATGTAATATGCCTTTGACGATGTACTACCAGCATCAAAATGATATGACGCATGTGTTTTATATTAGATATTACCATATAAATATATCTCTAGCTGAAATAACTATGGAATATCTAGATGTACTACCATCATCCAAATGATATCACGCATGTGTTTTATATTAGATACTACCATATAAATATATCTTTAGCTGAAACAACCATGTAATATGCCTTTCACGATGTACTACCATCATCCAAATGATATAACGCATGTGTTTTATATTAGATACTGCCATATAAATAAATCTCTAGTTGAAACAACTTTACAATAGGCCTTTCACTATGTACTACCATCTTCCAACTGAATTAATGCATGTGTTTTATATTAGATCCTGCCATATAAATAAATCTCTAGCTAAAACAACTGTGGAATATGCCTTTCACGATGTACTACCATCATCTAAATGATATAACGCATGTGTATATTTTAGATACTGCCATATAAATATATCTTTAGCTCAATCAACTATGGAATATGCCTTTCACGATGTACTACAATCATCCAAATGATATAACGCATGTGTTTTATATTAGATACTGCTATATAAATATTTCATTGGCTGAAACAACTATGGAATGTGCCTTTCACGATGTACTGCCATCAACCAAATGATATAACGCATGTGTTTTATATTAGATACTGCCATATAAATATATCTCTAGCTCAATCAACTATGGAATATGCCATTCACGATGTACTACCATCATCCAAATGATATATCGCATGTGTTTTATATTAGATACTACCATATAAATATATCTTTAGAAGAATTAACTATGGAATATGCCTTTCACGATGTACTACCATCATCCAAATGATATATCGCATGTGTTTTATATTAGATACTACCATATAAATATATCTTTAGAAGAATTAACTATGGAATATGCCTTTCACGATGTACTACCATCATCCAAATGATATCACTCATGTGTTTTATATTAGATACTACCATATAAATATATCTTTAGCTGAAGCAACTATGGAATATCCCTTTCACGATGTACTACCATCATCCAAATGATATCACGCATGTGTTTTATATTAGATAATTCTATATAAATATATCTACATCTAAAACAACCATGGAATATGCCTTTCACGATGTAGTACCATCATCAAAATGATATGACGCATGTGTTTTATATAAGATACTACCATCTAATTATATCTCTAGATAAATCAATTATGGAATATGCCTTTCATGTTGTACAACCATCATCCAAATGATATAACGCATGTGTTTTATATTAAATACTCCCATATAAATATATCTTTAGCTGAAACAACCAATGTAATATGCCTTTCACGATGTACTACCATCACCAAAATGATATGACGCACGTGTTTTATATAAGATATTACCATATAAATATATCTCTACCTGAAACAACTATGGAGTATCCCTTTCACGATGTACTACTATCATCCAAATGATATAACGCATGTGTTTTATATTAGATACTACCATATAAATATATCTTCAGCAAAAAGAACTATGGAATATGCCTTTCACGATGTACTACCATCATCCAAATGATATAACTCATGTGTTTTATATTAGATACTACCATATAAATATATCTTTAGCTGAAACAACTATGGAATATGCCTTTCAGGATGTACTACCATCATCAAAATGATATGACGCATGTGTTTTATATTAGATATTACCATATAAACATATCTCTAGCTAAATCAATTATGGAAAATGCCTTTCACGTTGTACAACCATCATCCAAATGATATAACGCATGTGTTTTATATTAAATACTCCCATATAAATATATCTTTAGCTGAAACAACCAATGTAATATGCCTTTTACGATGTACTACCATCACCAAAATGATATGACGCATGTGTTTTATATTAGATATTACCATATGAATATATCTTTAGCGGAATTAACTATGAAATATGCCTTTCACGATGTACTACCATCATCCAAATGATATCACGCATGTGTTTTATATTAGATACTACCATATAAATATATCTTTAGCTGAAGCAACCATGGAATATGCCTTTCACGATATACTACCATCATCAAAATGATATAACGCATGTGTTTTATATTAGATACTACCATATAAATATATCTCTAGCTGAAACAACTATGGAATATCCTTTCACGATGTACTACCATCACCAAAATGATATGACGCATGTGTTTTATATTAGATAATTCCATATAAATAAATCTCTATCTAAATTAACCATAGAATATGCCTTTTAAGATGTACTACCACCATCAAAATGATATGACGCATGTGTTTTATATTAGATACTGCCATATAAATATATCTCTAGCTCAATCAACTATGGAATATGCCTTTCACGATGTACTACCATCATGCAAATGATATAACGCATGTGTTTTATATTAGATACTACCATATAAATATATCTTTAGCTGAAACAACTATGTTATATGCCTTTCATGATATACTTCGATCATCCAAATGATATCACGCATGTGTTTTATATTAGATACTACCATATAAATATATCTTTAGCACAAATAACTATGGAATATGCCTTTCACGATGTACTTCCATCATCCAAATGATATCACGCATGTGTTTTATATAAGATACTACCATATAAATATATCTTTGGCTGAAGCAACCATGTAATATGCCTTTGACGATGTACTACCAGCATCAAAATGATATGACGCATGTGTTTTATATTAGATATTACCATATAAATATATCTCTAGCTGAAATAACTATGGAATATCTAGATGTACTACCATCATCCAAATGATATCACGCATGTGTTTTATATTAGATACTACCATATAAATATATCTTTAGCTGAAACAACCATGTAATATGCCTTTCACGATGTACTACCATCATCCAAATGATATAACGCATGTGTTTTATATTAGATACTGCCATATAAATAAATCTCTAGTTGAAACAACTTTACAATAGGCCTTTCACTATGTACTACCATCTTCCAACTGAATTAATGCATGTGTTTTATATTAGATCCTGCCATATAAATAAATCTCTAGCTAAAACAACTGTGGAATATGCCTTTCACGATGTACTACCATCATCTAAATGATATAACGCATGTGTATATTTTAGATACTGCCATATAAATATATCTTTAGCTCAATCAACTATGGAATATGCCTTTCACGATGTACTACAATCATCCAAATGATATAACGCATGTGTTTTATATTAGATACTGCTATATAAATATTTCATTGGCTGAAACAACTATGGAATGTGCCTTTCACGATGTACTGCCATCAACCAAATGATATAACGCATGTGTTTTATATTAGATACTGCCATATAAATATATCTCTAGCTCAATCAACTATGGAATATGCCATTCACGATGTACTACCATCATCCAAATGATATATCGCATGTGTTTTATATTAGATACTACCATATAAATATATCTTTAGAAGAATTAACTATGGAATATGCCTTTCACGATGTACTACCATCATCCAAATGATATATCGCATGTGTTTTATATTAGATACTACCATATAAATATATCTTTAGAAGAATTAACTATGGAATATGCCTTTCACGATGTACTACCATCATCCAAATGATATCACTCATGTGTTTTATATTAGATACTACCATATAAATATATCTTTAGCTGAAGCAACTATGGAATATCCCTTTCACGATGTACTACCATCATCCAAATGATATCACGCATGTGTTTTATATTAGATAATTCTATATAAATATATCTACATCTAAAACAACCATGGAATATGCCTTTCACGATGTAGTACCATCATCAAAATGATATGACGCATGTGTTTTATATAAGATACTACCATCTAATTATATCTCTAGATAAATCAATTATGGAATATGCCTTTCATGTTGTACAACCATCATCCAAATGATATAACGCATGTGTTTTATATTAAATACTCCCATATAAATATATCTTTAGCTGAAACAACCAATGTAATATGCCTTTCACGATGTACTACCATCACCAAAATGATATGACGCACGTGTTTTATATAAGATATTACCATATAAATATATCTCTACCTGAAACAACTATGGAGTATCCCTTTCACGATGTACTACTATCATCCAAATGATATAACGCATGTGTTTTATATTAGATACTACCATATAAATATATCTTCAGCAAAAAGAACTATGGAATATGCCTTTCACGATGTACTACCATCATCCAAATGATATAACTCATGTGTTTTATATTAGATACTACCATATAAATATATCTTTAGCTGAAACAACTATGGAATATGCCTTTCAGGATGTACTACCATCATCAAAATGATATGACGCATGTGTTTTATATTAGATATTACCATATAAACATATCTCTAGCTAAATCAATTATGGAAAATGCCTTTCACGTTGTACAACCATCATCCAAATGATATAACGCATGTGTTTTATATTAAATACTCCCATATAAATATATCTTTAGCTGAAACAACCAATGTAATATGCCTTTTACGATGTACTACCATCACCAAAATGATATGACGCATGTGTTTTATATTAGATATTACCATATGAATATATCTTTAGCGGAATTAACTATGAAATATGCCTTTCACGATGTACTACCATCATCCAAATGATATCACGCATGTGTTTTATATTAGATACTACCATATAAATATATCTTTAGCTGAAGCAACCATGGAATATGCCTTTCACGATATACTACCATCATCAAAATGATATAACGCATGTGTTTTATATTAGATACTACCATATAAATATATCTTTAGCTGAATCAACTACGGAATATGCCTTTCAGGATGTACTACCATCATCCAAATGATATCACTCATGTGTTTTATATTCGATACTACCATATAAATATATCTTTAGCTGAAACAACTATGGAATATGCCTTTCACGATGTACTACCATCATCCAAATGATATCACGCATGTGTTTTATATTAGATACTACCATATAAATAAATCTCTATCTAAAACAACCATGGAATATGCCCTTCACGATGTACTGCCATCATCAAAATGATATGACGCATGTGTTTTATATTAGATATTACCATATAAATATATCTCTAGCTAAATCAATTATGGAATATGCCATTCACGTTGTACAACCATCATCCAAATGATATAACGCATGTGTTTTATATTAAATACTCCCATATAAATATATCTTTAGCTGAAACAACCAATGTAATATGCCTTTTACGATGTACTACCATCACCAAAATGATATGACGCATGTGTTTTATATTAGATATTACCATATGAATATATCTTTAGCGGAATTAACTATGAAATATGCCTTTCACGATGTACTACCATCATCCAAATGATATCACGCATGTGTTTTATATTAGATACTACCATATAAATATATCTTTAGCTGAAGCAACCATGGAATATGCCTTTCACGATATACTACCATCATCAAAATGATATAACGCATGTGTTTTATATTAGATACTACCATATAAATATATCTTTAGCTGAATCAACTACGGAATATGCCTTTCAGGATGTACTACCATCATCCAAATGATATCACTCATGTGTTTTATATTCGATACTACCATATAAATATATCTTTAGCTGAAACAACTATGGAATATGCCTTTCACGATGTACTACCATCATCCAAATGATATCACGCATGTGTTTTATATTAGATACTACCATATAAATAAATCTCTATCTAAAACAACCATGGAATATGCCCTTCACGATGTACTGCCATCATCAAAATGATATGACGCATGTGTTTTATATTAGATATTACCATATAAATATATCTCTAGCTAAATCAATTATGGAATATGCCATTCACGTTGTACAACCATCATCCAAATGATATAACGCATGTGTTTTATATTAAATACTCCCATATAAATATATCTTTAGCTGAAATAACCAATGTAATATGCCTTTCACGATGTACTACCATCATCCAAATGATATGACGCATGTGTTTTATATTAGCTATTACCATATAAATATATCTTTAGCTGAAACAACTACGGAATATGCCTTTCAGGATGTACTACCATCATCCAAATGATATCACTGATGTGTTTTATATTAGATAGTACCATATAAATATATCTTTAGCTGAAACAACCAATGTAATATGCCTTTCACGATGTACTACCATCACCAAAATGATATGACGCACGTGTTTTATATAAGATATTACCATATAAATATATCTCTAGCTGAAACAACTATGGAGTATCCCTTTCACGATGTACTACTATCATCCAAATGATATAACGCATGTGTTTTATATTAGATACTACCATATAAATATATCTTCAGCAAAAAGAACTATGGAATATGCCTTTCACGATGTACTACCATCATCCAAATGATTTAACTCATGTGTTTTATATTAGATACTACCATATAAATATATCTTTAGCTGAAACAACTATGGAATATGCCTTTCAGGATGTACTACCATCATCAAAATGATATGACGCATGTGTTTTATATTAGATATTACCATATAAACATATCTCTAGCTAAATCAATTATGGAAAATGCCTTTCACGTTGTACAACCATCATCCAAATGATATAACGCATGTGTTTTATATTAAATACTCCCATATAAATATATCTTTAGCTGAAACAACCAATGTAATATGCCTTTTACGATGTACTACCATCACCAAAATGATATGACGCATGTGTTTTATATTAGATATTACCATATGAATATATCTTTAGCGGAATTAACTATGAAATATGCCTTTCACGATGTACTACCATCATCCAAATGATATCACGCATGTGTTTTATATTAGATACTACCATATAAATATATCTTTAGCTGAAGCAACCATGGAATATGCCTTTCACGATATACTACCATCATCAAAATGATATAACGCATGTGTTTTATATTAGATACTACCATATAAATATATCTTTAGCTGAATCAACTACGGAATATGCCTTTCAGGATGTACTACCATCATCCAAATGATATCACTCATGTGTTTTATATTCGATACTACCATATAAATATATCTTTAGCTGAAACAACTATGGAATATGCCTTTCACGATGTACTACCATCATCCAAATGATATCACGCATGTGTTTTATATTAGATACTACCATATAAATAAATCTCTATCTAAAACAACCATGGAATATGCCCTTCACGATGTACTGCCATCATCAAAATGATATGACGCATGTGTTTTATATTAGATATTACCATATAAATATATCTCTAGCTAAATCAATTATGGAATATGCCATTCACGTTGTACAACCATCATCCAAATGATATAACGCATGTGTTTTATATTAAATACTCCCATATAAATATATCTTTAGCTGAAACAACCAATGTAATATGCCTTTTACGATGTACTACCATCACCAAAATGATATGACGCATGTGTTTTATATTAGATATTACCATATGAATATATCTTTAGCGGAATTAACTATGAAATATGCCTTTCACGATGTACTACCATCATCCAAATGATATCACGCATGTGTTTTATATTAGATACTACCATATAAATATATCTTTAGCTGAAGCAACCATGGAATATGCCTTTCACGATATACTACCATCATCAAAATGATATAACGCATGTGTTTTATATTAGATACTACCATATAAATATATCTTTAGCTGAATCAACTACGGAATATGCCTTTCAGGATGTACTACTATCATCCAAATGATATCACTCATGTGTTTTATATTCGATACTACCATATAAATATATCTTTAGCTGAAACAACTATGGAATATGCCTTTCACGATGTACTACCATCATCCAAATGATATCACGCATGTGTTTTATATTAGATACTACCATATAAATAAATCTCTATCTAAAACAACCATGGAATATGCCCTTCACGATGTACTGCCATCATCAAAATGATATGACGCATGTGTTTTATATTAGATATTACCATATAAATATATCTCTAGCTAAATCAATTATGGAATATGCCATTCACGTTGTACAACCATCATCCAAATGATATAACGCATGTGTTTTATATTAAATACTCCCATATAAATATATCTTTAGCTGAAATAACCAATGTAATATGCCTTTCACGATGTACTACCATCATCCAAATGATATGACGCATGTGTTTTATATTAGCTATTACCATATAAATATATCTTTAGCTGAAACAACTACGGAATATGCCTTTCAGGATGTACTACCATCATCCAAATGATATCACTGATGTGTTTTATATTAGATAGTACCATATAAATTTATCTTTAGCTGAAACAACCATGTAATATGCCTTTCACGATGTACTACCATCGTCAAAATGATATGAGGCATGTGTTTTATATTAGATATTACCATATAAATATATCTCTAGCTGAAACAACTATGGAATATCTAGATGTACTACCATCATCCAAATGATATCACGCATTTGTTTTATATTAGATACTACCATATAAGTATATTTTTAGCTGAAACAACCATGTAATATGCCTTTCACGATGTACTACCATCATCAAAATGATATGACGCATGTGTTCTATATTAGTTACTACCATATAAATATATCTCTAGCTGAAACAACTATGGAATATCCCTTTCACGATGTACTACCATCATCCAAATCATATCACGCATAAGTTTTATATTAGATATTACCATATAAACATATCTCTAGCTAAATCAATTATGGAAAATGCCTTTCACGTTGTACAACCATCATCCAAATGATATAACGCATGTGTTTTATATTAAATACTCCCATATAAATATATCTTTAGCTGAAACAACCAATGTAATATGCCTTTTACGATGTACTACCATCACCAAAATGATATGACGCATGTGTTTTATATTAGATATTACCATATGAATATATCTTTAGCGGAATTAACTATGAAATATGCCTTTCACGATGTACTACCATCATCCAAATGATATCACGCATGTGTTTTATATTAGATACTACCATATAAATATATCTTTAGCTGAAGCAACCATGGAATATGCCTTTCACGATATACTACCATTATCAAAATGATATAACGCATGTGTTTTATATTAGATACTACCATATAAATATATCTTTAGCTGAATCAACTACGGAATATGCCTTTCAGGATGTACTACCATCATCCAAATGATATCACTCATGTGTTTTATATTCGATACTACCATATAAATATATCTTTAGCTGAAACAACTATGGAATATGCCTTTCACGATGTACTACCATCATCCAAATGATATCACGCATGTGTTTTATATTAGATACTACCATATAAATAAATCTCTATCTAAAACAACCATGGAATATGCCCTTCACGATGTACTGCCATCATCAAAATGATATGATGCATGTGTTTTATATTAGATATTACCATATAAATATATCTCTAGCTAAATCAATTATGGAATATGCCATTCACGTTGTACAACCATCATCCAAATGATATAACGCATGTGTTTTATATTAAATACTCCCATATAAATATATCTTTAGCTGAAACAACCAATGTAATATGCCTTTTACGATGTACTACCATCACCAAAATGATATGACGCATGTGTTTTATATTAGATATTACCATATGAATATATCTTTAGCGGAATTAACTATGAAATATGCCTTTCACGATGTACTACCATCATCCAAATGATATCACGCATGTGTTTTATATTAGATACTACCATATAAATATATCTTTAGCTGAAGCAACCATGGAATATGCCTTTCACGATATACTACCATCATCAAAATGATATAACGCATGTGTTTTATATTAGATACTACCATATAAATATATCTTTAGCTGAATCAACTACGGAATATGCCTTTCAGGATGTACTACCATCATCCAAATGATATCACTCATGTGTTTTATATTCGATACTACCATATAAATATATCTTTAGCTGAAACAACTATGGAATATGCCTTTCACGATGTACTACCATCATCCAAATGATATCACGCATGTGTTTTATATTAGATACTACCATATAAATAAATCTCTATCTAAAACAACCATGGAATATGCCCTTCACGATGTACTGCCATCATCAAAATGATATGACGCATGTGTTTTATATTAGATATTACCATATAAATATATCTCTAGCTAAATCAATTATGGAATATGCCATTCACGTTGTACAACCATCATCCAAATGATATAACGCATGTGTTTTATATTAAATACTCCCATATAAATATATCTTTAGCTGAAATAACCAATGTAATATGCCTTTCACGATGTACTACCATCATCCAAATGATATGACGCATGTGTTTTATATTAGCTATTACCATATAAATATATCTTTAGCTGAAACAACTACGGAATATGCCTTTCAGGATGTACTACCATCATCCAAATGATATCACTGATGTGTTTTATATTAGATAGTACCATATAAATTTATCTTTAGCTGAAACAACCATGTAATATGCCTTTCACGATGTACTACCATCGTCAAAATGATATGAGGCATGTGTTTTATATTAGATATTACCATATAAATATATCTCTAGCTGAAACAACTATGGAATATCTAGATGTACTACCATCATCCAAATGATATCACGCATTTGTTTTATATTAGATACTACCATATAAGTATATTTTTAGCTGAAACAACCATGTAATATGCCTTTCACGATGTACTACCATCATCAAAATGATATGACGCATGTGTTCTATATTAGTTACTACCATATAAATATATCTCTAGCTGAAACAACTATGGAATATCCCTTTCACGATGTACTACCATCATCCAAATCATATCACGCATGTGTTTTATATTAGATAATTCCATATAAATATATCTCTATCTAAAACAACCATGGAATATGCCTTTCACGATGTACTACCATCATCAAAATGATATGACGCATGTGTTTTATATTAGATATTACCATCTAATTATATCTCTAGCTAAATCAATTATGGAATATGCCTTTCATGTTGTACAACCATCATCCAAATGATATAACGCATGTGTTTTATATTAAATACTCCCATATAAATATATCTTAAGCTGAAACAACCAATGTAATATGCCTTTCACGATGTACTACCATCACCAAAATGATATGACGCATGTGTTTTATATTAAATATTACCATCTAATTATATCTCTAGCTAATTCAATTATAGAATATGCCTTTCACGTTGTACAACCATCATCCAAATGATATAACGCATGTGTTTTATATTAGATACTACTATATAAATATATCTTTAGCAGAATTAACTATGGAATATGCCTGTCACGATGTACTACCATCATCCAAATGATATCAGGCATGTGTTTTATATTAGATACTACCATATAAATATATCTTTAGCTGAAGCAACCATGTAATATGCCTTTTACGATGTACTACCATCATCAAAATGATATAACGCATGTGTTTTATATTAGATACTACCATATAAATATATCTTTAGCAAAAACAACTATGGAATATGCCTTTCACGATGTACTACCATCATCCAAATGATATAACTCATGTGTTTTATATTAGATACTACCATACAGATATATCTTTTCCCGAAACAACTATGGAATATGCCTTTCACGATGTACTACCATCATACAAATGATATCACGCATTTGTTTTATATTAGATACTACCATATAAATATATCTTTAGCTGAAACAACTACGGAATATGCCTTTCAGGATGTACTACCATCTTTCAAATGATATCAGGAATGTATTTTATATTAGATACTACCATATAAATATATCTTTAGCTGAAACAACTACGGAATATGCCTTTGAGGATGTACTACCATCATCCAAATGATATATTGCATGTGTTTTATATTAGATACTACCATATAAATATATCTTTAGCAGAATCAACTATGAAATATGCCTTTCACGATGTACTACCATCATCCAAATGATATATCGCATGTGTTTTATATTAGATACTACTATATAAATATATCTTTAGCAGAATTAACTATGGAATATGCCTGTCACGATGTACTACCATCATCCAAATGATATCAGGCATGTGTTTTATATTAGATACTACCATATAAATATATCTTTAGCTGAAGCAACCATGTAATATGCCTTTTACGATGTACAACCATCATCAAAATGATATAACGCATGTGTTTTATATTAGATACTACCATATAAATATATCTTTAGCAAAAACAACTATGGAATATGCCTTTCACGATGTACTACCATCATCCAAATGATATAACTCATGTGTTTTATATTAGATACTACCATACAAATATATCTTTTCCCGAAACAACTATGGAATATGCCTTTCACGATGTACTACCATCATACAAATGATATCACGCATTTGTTTTATATTAGATACTACCATATAAATATATCTTTAGCTGAAACAACTACGGAATATGCCTTTCAGGATGTACTACCATCTTTCAAATGATATTAGGAATGTGTTTTATATTAGATACTACCATATAAATATATCTTTAGCTGAAACAACTACGGAATATGCCTTTGAGGATGTACTACCATCATCCAAATGATATAACGCATGTGTTTTATATTAGATACTGCCATATAAATATATCTCTAGCTCAATCAACTATGGAATATGCCATTCACGATGTACTACCATCATCCAAATGATATATCGCATGTGTTTTATATTACATACTACCATATAAATATATCTTTAGAAGAATTAACTATGGAATATGCCTTTCACGATGTACTACCATCATCCAAATGATATATCGCATGTGTTTTATATTAGATATTACGATATAAATATATCTCTAGCTGAAACAACTATGGAGTATGCCTTTCACGATATACTACCATCATCAAAATGATATAACACATGTGTTATATATTAGATACTAATATATAAATATATCTTTAGCAAAAACAACTATGGAATATGCCTTTCACGATGTAATACCATCATCCAAATGATATAACTCATGTGTTTTATATTAAATACTACCATACAAATATATCTTTACCCGAAACAACTATGGAATATGCCTTTCACGATGTACTACCATCATCCAAATGATATCAGGAATGTGTTTTATATTAGATACTACCATATAAATATATCTTTAGCTGAAACAACTACGGAATATGCCTTTGAGGATGTACTACCATCATCCAAATGATATAACGCATGTGTTTTATATTAGATACTACCATATAAATATATCTTTAGCGGATACAACTTTGGAATATGCCTTTCACGATGTAATACCATCATCCAAATGATATAACGCATGTGTTTTACATTAAATACTCCCATATAAATATATCTTTAGCTGAAACAACCATGTAATATGCCTTTCACGATGTACTACCATCATCAAAATGATATGACGCATGTGTTCTATTTTAGATATTAACATATAAATATATCTCTAGCTGAGACATCTATGGAATATGCCTTTCACGATGTACTACGATCATCAAAATGATATAACGCATGTGTTTTATAATAGATACTACGATATAAATATATCTTTAGCAAAAACAACTATGGAATATGCCTTTCATGATGTACTACCATCATCCAAATAATATAACATATGTGTTTTATATCAGATAATTCTATATAAATATATCTCTAGCAAAAACGACCATGGAATATGCCTTTCACGGTGTACTACCATCATCCAAATGATATAACGCATGTGTTTTATATCAGATACTACCATATAAATATATCTTTAGCTGAAACAACTATGAAATATGCCTTTCACAATGTACTACCATCATCCAAATGATATCACGCATGTGAATAATATTAGATACTACCATCTAAATATATGTCTAGCTAGAACAACTATGGAATATGCCTTTCACGTTGTACTACCATCATCCAAATGATATAATGCATGTGTTTTATATTAGATACTACTATATAAATATATCTCTAGCTGAAACAACTATGGAATATCCCTTTCACGATGTAGTACCATCATCAAAATGTTATGACGCATGTGTTTTATATTAGATATTACCATCTAATTATATCTCTAGCTAAATCAATTATGGAATATGCCTTTCATGTTGTACAACCATCATCCAAATGATATAACGCATGTGTTTTATATTAGATACTACCATATAAATATATCTTCAGCAAAAACAACTATGGAATATGCCTTTCACGATGTACTACCATTATCCAAATGATATAACTCATGTGTTTTATATTAGATACTACCATATAAATATATCTTTAGCTGAAACCACTACGGAATATGCCTTTCAGGATGTACTACCATCATCCAAATGATATCACTCATGTGTTTTATATTCGATACTACCATATAAATATGTCTTTAGCTGAAACAACTATGGAATATGCCTTTCAGGATGTACTACCATCATCCAAATGATATCACGCATGTGTTTTATATTAGATACTACCATATAAATATATCTCTATCTAAAACAACCATGGAATATGCCCTTCACGATGTACTACCATCATCAAAATGATATGACGCATGTGTTTTATATTAGATATTACCATATAAATATATCTCTAGCTAAATCAATTATGGAAAATGCCTTTCACGTTGTACAACCATCATCCAAATGATATAACGCATGTGTTTTATATTAAATACTCCCATATAAATATATCTTTAGCGGAAACAACCAATGTAATATGCCTTTCACGATGTTCTTCCATCACCAAAATGATATGACGCATGTGTTTTATATTAGATATTACCATATAAATATATCTTTAGCGGAATTAACTATGGAATATGCCTTTCACTATGTACTACCATCATCCAAATGATATCACGCATTTGTTTTTTTATGAGATACTACTATATAAATATATCTCTAGATGAAACAAGTATGGAATAGGCCTTTCACGATGTACTACCATCATGCAAATGATATAACGCATGTGTTTTATATTAGATACTACCATAGAAATATATCTTTACCCGAAACAACTATGGAATATGCCTTTCAGGATGTACTACCATCATGCAAATTATATCACGCATGTGTTTTATATTAGATACTACCATATAAATATATCTTTAGCAGAATTAACTATGGAATATGCCTTTCACGATGTACTACCATCATCCAAATGATATAACGCATGTGTTTTATATCAGATACTACCATATAAATATATCTTTAGCTGAAACAACTATGGAATATGCCTTTCACAATGTACTACCATCATCAAAATGATATGAGGCATGTGTTTTATATTAGATATTACCATATAAATATATCTCTAGCTGAAACAACTATGGAATATCCCTTTCACGATGTACTACCATCATCAAAATGATATGACGCATGTGTTTTATATTAGATAATTCCATATAAATATATCTCCATCTAAATTTACCATGGAATATGCCTTTCAAGATGTACTACCATCATCAAAATGATATGACGCATGTGTTTTATATTAGATATTACCATATAAATATATCTCTAGCTGAAACAACTATGGAATTTCCTTTCACGATGTACTACCATCATCAAAATGATATGACGCATGTGTTTTATATTAGATAATTCCATATAAATATATCTCTATCTAAATTAACCATGGAATATGCCTTTTAAGATGTACTACCATCATCAAAATGATATGACGCATGTGTTTTATATTAGATATTACCATATAAATATATCTCTAGCTGAAACAGCTATGGAATATCCTTTCACGATGTACTACCATCATCAAAATGATATGACGCATGTGTTTTTTATTAGATAATTCCATATAAATATATCTCTATCTAAATTTACCATGGAATATGCCTTTCAAGATGTACTACCATCTTCAAAATGATATGACGCATGTGTTTTATATTAGATATTACCATATAAATATATCTCTAGCTGAAACAACTATGGAATATCCCTTTCACGATGTACTACCATCACCAAAATGATATGACGCATGTGTTTTATATTAGATAATTCCATATAAATAAATCTCTATCTAAATTAACCATAGAATATGCCTTTTAAGATGTACTACCATCATCAAAATGATATGACGCATGTGTTTTATATTAGATATTACCATATAAATATATCTCTAGCTGAAACAACTATGGAATATCCTTTTAACGATGTACTACCATCATCAAAATGATATGACGCATGTGTTTTATATTAGATGATTCCATATAAATATATCTCTATCTAAATTAACCATGGAATATGCCTTTCACGATGTACTACCATCATCAAAATGATATGACGCATGTGTTTTATATTAGATATTACCATATAAATATATCTCTAGCTGAAACAACTATGGAATATCTAGATGTACTACCATCATCCAAATGATATCACGCATGTGTTTTATATTAGATACTACCATAAAAATATATCTTTAGCTGAAACACGTATGGAATATGCCTTTCACGATTTACTACCATCATCCAAATAATATAACACATGTGTTTTATATCAGATAATTCGATATAAATATATCTCTAGCAAAAAAAACCATGGAATATGCCTTTCACGGTGTACTACCATCATCCAAATGATATAACGCATGTGTTTTATATCAGATACTACCATATAAATATATCTTTAGCTGAAACAACTACGGAATATGCCTTTCAGGATGTACTACAATCATCCAAATGATATCACTCATGTGTTTTATATTCGATACTACCATATAAATATATCTTTAGCTGAAACAACTATGGAATATGCCTTTCACGATGTACTACCATCATCCAAATGATATAACCATGTGTTCTATATTAGATACTACCATATAAATATATCTTTAGCTGAAACAACTATAGAATAATCCTTTCACGATGTACTACCATCATCCAAATGATATCACGCATGTGTTTTATATTAGATACTGCTATCTTAATATATGTCTAGCTAAAACAACTATGGAATATGCCTTTCACGTTGTACTACCATCATCCAAATGATATAATGCATGTGTTTAATATTAGATACTACCATATAAATATATCTCTAGCTGAAACAACCATGGAATATGCCTTTCACGATGTACTACCATCATGCAAATGATATAACGCATGTGTTTTATATCAGATACTACCATATAAATATATCTTTAGCTGAAACAACTATGAAATATGCCTTTCACAATGTACTACCATCATCCAAATGATATCACGCATGTGAATAATATTAGATACTACCATCTAAATATATGTCTAGATAGAACAACTATGGAATATGCCTTTCACGTTGTACTACCATCATCCAAATGATATAATGCATGTGTTTTATATTAGATACTACTATATAAATATATCTCTAGCTGAAACAACTATGGAATATCCCTTTCACGATGTAGTACCATCATCAAAATGTTATGACGCATGTGTTTTATATTAGATATTACCATCTAATTATATCTCTAGCTAAATCAATTATGGAATATGCCTTTCATGTTGTACAACCATCATCCAAATGATATAACGCATGTGTTTTATATTAGATACTACCATATAAATATATCTTCAGCAAAAACAACTATGGAATATGCCTTTCACGATGTACTACCATTATCCAAATGATATAACTCATGTGTTTAATATTAGATACTACCATATAAATATATCTTTAGCTGAAACAACTACGGAATATGCCTTTCAGGATGTACTACCATCATCCAAATGATATCACGCATGTGTTTTATATTAGATACTACCATATAAATATATCTCTATCTAAAACAACCATGGAATATGCCCTTCACGATGTACTACCATCATCAAAATGATATGACGCATGTGTTTTATATTAGATATTACCATATAAATATATCTCTAGCTAAATCAATTATGGAAAATGCCTTTCACGTTGTACAACCATCATCCAAATGATATAACGCATGTGTTTTATATTAAATACTCCCATATAAATATATCTTTAGCGGAAACAACCAATGTAATATGCCTTTCACGATGTTCTTCCATCACCAAAATGATATGACGCATGTGTTTTATATTAGATATTACCATATAAATATATCTTTAGCGGAATTAACTATGGAATATGCCTTTCACTATGTACTACCATCATCCAAATGATATCACGCATTTGTTTTTTTATGAGATACTACCATATAAATATATCTCTAGATGAAACAAGTATGGAATAGGCCTTTCACGATGTACTACCATCATGCAAATGATATAACGCATGTGTTTTATATTAGATACTACCATAGAAATATATCTTTACCCGAAACAACTATGGAATATGCCTTTCAGGATGTACTACCATCATGCAAATTATATCACGCATGTGTTTTATATTAGATACTACCATATAAATATATCTTTAGCAGAATTAACTATGGAATATGCCTTTCACGATGTACTACCATCATCCAAATGATATAACGCATGTGTTTTATATCAGATACTACCATATAAATATATCTTTAGCTGAAACAACTATGGAATATGCCTTTCACAATGTACTACCATCATCAAAATGATATGAGGCATGTGTTTTATATTAGATATTACCATATAAATATATCTCTAGCTGAAACAACTATGGAATATCCCTTTCACGATGTACTACCATCATCAAAATGATATGACGCATGTGTTTTATATTAGATAATTCCATATAAATATATCTCCATCTAAATTTACCATGGAATATGCCTTTCAAGATGTACTACCATCATCAAAATGATATGACGCATGTGTTTTATATTAGATATTACCATATAAATATATCTCTAGCTGAAACAACTATGGAATTTCCTTTCACGATGTACTACCATCATCAAAATGATATGACGCATGTGTTTTATATTAGATAATTCCATATAAATATATCTCTATCTAAATTAACCATGGAATATGCCTTTTAAGATGTACTACCATCATCAAAATGATATGACGCATGTGTTTTATATTAGATATTACCATATAAATATATCTCTAGCTGAAACAGCTATGGAATATCCTTTCACGATGTACTACCATCATCAAAATGATATGACGCATGTGTTTTTTATTAGATAATTCCATATAAATATATCTCTATCTAAATTTACCATGGAATATGCCTTTCAAGATGTACTACCATCTTCAAAATGATATGACGCATGTGTTTTATATTAGATATTACCATATAAATATATCTCTAGCTGAAACAACTATGGAATATCCCTTTCACGATGTACTACCATCACCAAAATGATATGACGCATGTGTTTTATATTAGATAATTCCATATAAATAAATCTCTATCTAAATTAACCATAGAATATGCCTTTTAAGATGTACTACCATCATCAAAATGATATGACGCATGTGTTTTATATTAGATATTACCATATAAATATATCTCTAGCTGAAACAACTATGGAATATCCTTTTAACGATGTACTACCATCATCAAAATGATATGACGCATGTGTTTTATATTAGATGATTCCATATAAATATATCTCTATCTAAATTAACCATGGAATATGCCTTTCACGATGTACTACCATCATCAAAATGATATGACGCATGTGTTTTATATTAGATATTACCATATAAATATATCTCTAGCTGAAACAACTATGGAATATCTAGATGTACTACCATCATCCAAATGATATCACGCATGTGTTTTATATTAGATACTACCATAAAAATATATCTTTAGCTGAAACACGTATGGAATATGCCTTTCACGATTTACTACCATCATCCAAATAATATAACACATGTGTTTTATATCAGATAATTCGATATAAATATATCTCTAGCAAAAAAAACCATGGAATATGCCTTTCACGGTGTACTACCATCATCCAAATGATATAACGCATGTGTTTTATATCAGATACTACCATATAAATATATCTTTAGCTGAAACAACTACGGAATATGCCTTTCAGGATGTACTACCATCATCCAAATGATATCACTCATGTGTTTTATATTCGATACTACCATATAAATATATCTTTAGCTGAAACAACTATGGAATATGCCTTTCACGATGTACTACCATCATCCAAATGATATAACCATGTGTTCTATATTAGATACTACCATATAAATATATCTTTAGCTGAAACAACTATAGAATAATCCTTTCACGATGTACTACCATCATCCAAATGATATCACGCATGTGTTTTATATTAGATACTGCTATCTTAATATATGTCTAGCTAAAACAACTATGGAATATGCCTTTCACGTTGTACTACCATCATCCAAATGATATAATGCATGTGTTTAATATTAGATACTACCATATAAATATATCTCTAGCTGAAACAACCATGGAATATGCCTTTCACGATGTACTACCATCATGCAAATGATATAACGCATGTGTTTTATATTAGATACTACCATAGAAATATATCTTTACCCGAAACAACTATGGAATATGCCTTTCAGGATGTACTACCATCATCAAAATGATATGACGCATGTGTTTTATATTAGATAATTCCATATAAATATATCTCCATCTAAATTTACCATGGAATATGCCTTTCAAGATGTACTACCATCATCAAAATGATATGACGCATGTGTTTTATATTAGATATTACCATATAAATATATCTCTAGCTGAAACAACTATGGAATTTCCTTTCACGATGTACTACCATCATCAAAATGATATGACGCATGTGTTTTATATTAGATAATTCCATATAAATATATCTCTATCTAAATTAACCATGGAATATGCCTTTTAAGATGTACTACCATCATCAAAATGATATGACGCATGTGTTTTATATTAGATATTACCATATAAATATATCTCTAGCTGAAACAACTATGGAATATCCTTTCACGATGTACTACCATCATCAAAATGATATGACGCATGTGTTTTTTATTAGATAATTCCATATAAATATATCTCTATCTAAATTTACCATGGAATATGCCTTTCAAGATGTACTACCATCTTCAAAATGATATGACGCATGTGTTTTATATTAGATATTACCATATAAATATATCTCTAGCTAAATCAATTATGGAAAATGCCTTTCACGTTGTACAACCATCATCCAAATGATATAACGCATGTGTTTTATATTAAATACTCCCATATAAATATATCTTTAGCGGAAACAACCAATGTAATATGCCTTTCACGATGTTCTTCCATCACCAAAATGATATGACGCATGTGTTTTATATTAGATATTACCATATAAATATATCTTTAGCGGAATTAACTATGGAATATGCCTTTCACTATGTACTACCATCATCCAAATGATATCACGCATTTGTTTTTTTATGAGATACTACTATATAAATATATCTCTAGATGAAACAAGTATGGAATAGGCCTTTCACGATGTACTACCATCATGCAAATGATATAACGCATGTGTTTTATATTAGATACTACCATAGAAATATATCTTTACCCGAAACAACTATGGAATATGCCTTTCAGGATGTACTACCATCATGCAAATTATATCACGCATGTGTTTTATATTAGATACTACCATATAAATATATCTTTAGCAGAATTAACTATGGAATATGCCTTTCACGATGTACTACCATCATCCAAATGATATAACGCATGTGTTTTATATCAGATACTACCATATAAATATATCTTTAGCTGAAACAACTATGGAATATGCCTTTCACAATGTACTACCATCATCAAAATGATATGAGGCATGTGTTTTATATTAGATATTACCATATAAATATATCTCTAGCTGAAACAACTATGGAATATCCCTTTCACGATGTACTACCATCATCAAAATGATATGACGCATGTGTTTTATATTAGATAATTCCATATAAATATATCTCCATCTAAATTTACCATGGAATATGCCTTTCAAGATGTACTACCATCATCAAAATGATATGACGCATGTGTTTTATATTAGATATTACCATATAAATATATCTCTAGCTGAAACAACTATGGAATTTCCTTTCACGATGTACTACCATCATCAAAATGATATGACGCATGTGTTTTATATTAGATAATTCCATATAAATATATCTCTATCTAAATTAACCATGGAATATGCCTTTTAAGATGTACTACCATCATCAAAATGATATGACGCATGTGTTTTATATTAGATATTACCATATAAATATATCTCTAGCTGAAACAGCTATGGAATATCCTTTCACGATGTACTACCATCATCAAAATGATATGACGCATGTGTTTTTTATTAGATAATTCCATATAAATATATCTCTATCTAAATTTACCATGGAATATGCCTTTCAAGATGTACTACCATCTTCAAAATGATATGACGCATGTGTTTTATATTAGATATTACCATATAAATATATCTCTAGCTGAAACAACTATGGAATATCCCTTTCACGATGTACTACCATCACCAAAATGATATGACGCATGTGTTTTATATTAGATAATTCCATATAAATAAATCTCTATCTAAATTAACCATAGAATATGCCTTTTAAGATGTACTACCATCATCAAAATGATATGACGCATGTGTTTTATATTAGATATTACCATATAAATATATCTCTAGCTGAAACAACTATGGAATATCCTTTTAACGATGTACTACCATCATCAAAATGATATGACGCATGTGTTTTATATTAGATGATTCCATATAAATATATCTCTATCTAAATTAACCATGGAATATGCCTTTCACGATGTACTACCATCATCAAAATGATATGACGCATGTGTTTTATATTAGATATTACCATATAAATATATCTCTAGCTGAAACAACTATGGAATATCTAGATGTACTACCATCATCCAAATGATATCACGCATGTGTTTTATATTAGATACTACCATAAAAATATATCTTTAGCTGAAACACGTATGGAATATGCCTTTCACGATTTACTACCATCATCCAAATAATATAACACATGTGTTTTATATCAGATAATTCGATATAAATATATCTCTAGCAAAAAAAACCATGGAATATGCCTTTCACGGTGTACTACCATCATCCAAATGATATAACGCATGTGTTTTATATCAGATACTACCATATAAATATATCTTTAGCTGAAACAACTACGGAATATGCCTTTCAGGATGTACTACAATCATCCAAATGATATCACTCATGTGTTTTATATTCGATACTACCATATAAATATATCTTTAGCTGAAACAACTATGGAATATGCCTTTCACGATGTACTACCATCATCCAAATGATATAACCATGTGTTCTATATTAGATACTACCATATAAATATATCTTTAGCTGAAACAACTATAGAATAATCCTTTCACGATGTACTACCATCATCCAAATGATATCACGCATGTGTTTTATATTAGATACTGCTATCTTAATATATGTCTAGCTAAAACAACTATGGAATATGCCTTTCACGTTGTACTACCATCATCCAAATGATATAATGCATGTGTTTAATATTAGATACTACCATATAAATATATCTCTAGCTGAAACAACCATGGAATATGCCTTTCACGATGTACTACCATCATGCAAATGATATAACGCATGTGTTTTATATCAGATACTACCATATAAATATATCTTTAGCTGAAACAACTATGAAATATGCCTTTCACAATGTACTACCATCATCCAAATGATATCACGCATGTGAATAATATTAGATACTACCATCTAAATATATGTCTAGATAGAACAACTATGGAATATGCCTTTCACGTTGTACTACCATCATCCAAATGATATAATGCATGTGTTTTATATTAGATACTACTATATAAATATATCTCTAGCTGAAACAACTATGGAATATCCCTTTCACGATGTAGTACCATCATCAAAATGTTATGACGCATGTGTTTTATATTAGATATTACCATCTAATTATATCTCTAGCTAAATCAATTATGGAATATGCCTTTCATGTTGTACAACCATCATCCAAATGATATAACGCATGTGTTTTATATTAGATACTACCATATAAATATATCTTCAGCAAAAACAACTATGGAATATGCCTTTCACGATGTACTACCATTATCCAAATGATATAACTCATGTGTTTAATATTAGATACTACCATATAAATATATCTTTAGCTGAAACAACTACGGAATATGCCTTTCAGGATGTACTACCATCATCCAAATGATATCACGCATGTGTTTTATATTAGATACTACCATATAAATATATCTCTATCTAAAACAACCATGGAATATGCCCTTCACGATGTACTACCATCATCAAAATGATATGACGCATGTGTTTTATATTAGATATTACCATATAAATATATCTCTAGCTAAATCAATTATGGAAAATGCCTTTCACGTTGTACAACCATCATCCAAATGATATAACGCATGTGTTTTATATTAAATACTCCCATATAAATATATCTTTAGCGGAAACAACCAATGTAATATGCCTTTCACGATGTTCTTCCATCACCAAAATGATATGACGCATGTGTTTTATATTAGATATTACCATATAAATATATCTTTAGCGGAATTAACTATGGAATATGCCTTTCACTATGTACTACCATCATCCAAATGATATCACGCATTTGTTTTTTTATGAGATACTACCATATAAATATATCTCTAGATGAAACAAGTATGGAATAGGCCTTTCACGATGTACTACCATCATGCAAATGATATAACGCATGTGTTTTATATT
The DNA here is from genome assembly GCA_022496805.1 of Pohlia nutans. Lineage (NCBI taxonomy): Eukaryota > Viridiplantae > Streptophyta > Bryopsida > Bryales > Mniaceae > Pohlia > Pohlia nutans. The sequence continues at coordinate 7,454,930 of CM040104.1, forward strand.
AGATACTACCATAGAAATATATCTTTACCCGAAACAACTATGGAATATGCCTTTCAGGATGTACTACCATCATGCAAATTATATCACGCATGTGTTTTATATTAGATACTACCATATAAATATATCTTTAGCAGAATTAACTATGGAATATGCCTTTCACGATGTACTACCATCATCCAAATGATATAACGCATGTGTTTTATATCAGATACTACCATATAAATATATCTTTAGCTGAAACAACTATGGAATATGCCTTTCACAATGTACTACCATCATCAAAATGATATGAGGCATGTGTTTTATATTAGATATTACCATATAAATATATCTCTAGCTGAAACAACTATGGAATATCCCTTTCACGATGTACTACCATCATCAAAATGATATGACGCATGTGTTTTATATTAGATAATTCCATATAAATATATCTCCATCTAAATTTACCATGGAATATGCCTTTCAAGATGTACTACCATCATCAAAATGATATGACGCATGTGTTTTATATTAGATATTACCATATAAATATATCTCTAGCTGAAACAACTATGGAATTTCCTTTCACGATGTACTACCATCATCAAAATGATATGACGCATGTGTTTTATATTAGATAATTCCATATAAATATATCTCTATCTAAATTAACCATGGAATATGCCTTTTAAGATGTACTACCATCATCAAAATGATATGACGCATGTGTTTTATATTAGATATTACCATATAAATATATCTCTAGCTGAAACAGCTATGGAATATCCTTTCACGATGTACTACCATCATCAAAATGATATGACGCATGTGTTTTTTATTAGATAATTCCATATAAATATATCTCTATCTAAATTTACCATGGAATATGCCTTTCAAGATGTACTACCATCTTCAAAATGATATGACGCATGTGTTTTATATTAGATATTACCATATAAATATATCTCTAGCTGAAACAACTATGGAATATCCCTTTCACGATGTACTACCATCACCAAAATGATATGACGCATGTGTTTTATATTAGATAATTCCATATAAATAAATCTCTATCTAAATTAACCATAGAATATGCCTTTTAAGATGTACTACCATCATCAAAATGATATGACGCATGTGTTTTATATTAGATATTACCATATAAATATATCTCTAGCTGAAACAACTATGGAATATCCTTTTAACGATGTACTACCATCATCAAAATGATATGACGCATGTGTTTTATATTAGATGATTCCATATAAATATATCTCTATCTAAATTAACCATGGAATATGCCTTTCACGATGTACTACCATCATCAAAATGATATGACGCATGTGTTTTATATTAGATATTACCATATAAATATATCTCTAGCTGAAACAACTATGGAATATCTAGATGTACTACCATCATCCAAATGATATCACGCATGTGTTTTATATTAGATACTACCATAAAAATATATCTTTAGCTGAAACACGTATGGAATATGCCTTTCACGATTTACTACCATCATCCAAATAATATAACACATGTGTTTTATATCAGATAATTCGATATAAATATATCTCTAGCAAAAAAAACCATGGAATATGCCTTTCACGGTGTACTACCATCATCCAAATGATATAACGCATGTGTTTTATATCAGATACTACCATATAAATATATCTTTAGCTGAAACAACTACGGAATATGCCTTTCAGGATGTACTACCATCATCCAAATGATATCACTCATGTGTTTTATATTCGATACTACCATATAAATATATCTTTAGCTGAAACAACTATGGAATATGCCTTTCACGATGTACTACCATCATCCAAATGATATAACCATGTGTTCTATATTAGATACTACCATATAAATATATCTTTAGCTGAAACAACTATAGAATAATCCTTTCACGATGTACTACCATCATCCAAATGATATCACGCATGTGTTTTATATTAGATACTGCTATCTTAATATATGTCTAGCTAAAACAACTATGGAATATGCCTTTCACGTTGTACTACCATCATCCAAATGATATAATGCATGTGTTTAATATTAGATACTACCATATAAATATATCTCTAGCTGAAACAACCATGGAATATGCCTTTCACGATGTACTACCATCATGCAAATGATATAACGCATGTGTTTTATATTAGATACTACCATAGAAATATATCTTTACCCGAAACAACTATGGAATATGCCTTTCAGGATGTACTACCATCATCAAAATGATATGACGCATGTGTTTTATATTAGATAATTCCATATAAATATATCTCCATCTAAATTTACCATGGAATATGCCTTTCAAGATGTACTACCATCATCAAAATGATATGACGCATGTGTTTTATATTAGATATTACCATATAAATATATCTCTAGCTGAAACAACTATGGAATTTCCTTTCACGATGTACTACCATCATCAAAATGATATGACGCATGTGTTTTATATTAGATAATTCCATATAAATATATCTCTATCTAAATTAACCATGGAATATGCCTTTTAAGATGTACTACCATCATCAAAATGATATGACGCATGTGTTTTATATTAGATATTACCATATAAATATATCTCTAGCTGAAACAACTATGGAATATCCTTTCACGATGTACTACCATCATCAAAATGATATGACGCATGTGTTTTTTATTAGATAATTCCATATAAATATATCTCTATCTAAATTTACCATGGAATATGCCTTTCAAGATGTACTACCATCTTCAAAATGATATGACGCATGTGTTTTATATTAGATATTACCATATAAATATATCTCTAGCTGAAACAACTATGGAATATCCCTTTCACGATGTACTACCATCACCAAAATGATATGACGCATGTGTTTTATATTAGATAATTCCATATAAATAAATCTCTATCTAAATTAACCATAGAATATGCCTTTTAAGATGTACTACCATCATCAAAATGATATGACGCATGTGTTTTATATTAGATATTACCATATAAATATATCTCTAGCTGAAACAACTATGGAATATCCTTTTAACGATGTACTACCATCATCAAAATGATATGACGCATGTGTTTTATATTAGATGATTCCATATAAATATATCTCTATCTAAATTAACCATGGAATATGCCTTTCACGATGTACTACCATCATCAAAATGATATGACGCATGTGTTTTATATTAGATATTACCATATAAATATATCTCTAGCTGAAACAACTATGGAATATCTAGATGTACTACCATCATCCAAATGATATCACGCATGTGTTTTATATTAGATACTACCATAAAAATATATCTTTAGCTGAAACACGTATGGAATATGCCTTTCACGATTTACTACCATCATCCAAATAATATAACACATGTGTTTTATATCAGATAATTCGATATAAATATATCTCTAGCAAAAAAAACCATGGAATATGCCTTTCACGGTGTACTACCATCATCCAAATGATATAACGCATGTGTTTTATATCAGATACTACCATATAAATATATCTTTAGCTGAAACAACTACGGAATATGCCTTTCAGGATGTACTACCATCATCCAAATGATATCACTCATGTGTTTTATATTCGATACTACCATATAAATATATCTTTAGCTGAAACAACTATGGAATATGCCTTTCACGATGTACTACCATCATCCAAATGATATAACCATGTGTTCTATATTAGATACTACCATATAAATATATCTTTAGCTGAAACAACTATAGAATAATCCTTTCACGATGTACTACCATCATCCAAATGATATCACGCATGTGTTTTATATTAGATACTGCTATCTTAATATATGTCTAGCTAAAACAACTATGGAATATGCCTTTCACGTTGTACTACCATCATCCAAATGATATAATGCATGTGTTTAATATTAGATACTACCATATAAATATATCTCTAGCTGAAACAACCATGGAATATGCCTTTCACGATGTACTACCATCATGCAAATGATATAACGCATGTGTTTTATATTAGATACTACCATATAAATATATCTTTAGCTGAAACAACTATGTTATATGCCTTTCATGATATACTTCGATCATCCAAATGATATCACGCATGTGTTTTATATTAGATACTACCATATAAATATATCTTTAGCACAAATAACTATGGAATATGCCTTTCACGATGTACTTCGATCATCCAAATGATATCACGCATGTGTTTTATATAAGATACTACCATATAAATATATCTTTGGCTGAAGCAACCATGTAATATGCCTTTGACGATGTACTACCAGCATCAAAATGATATGACGCATGTGTTTTATATTAGATATTACCATATAAATATATCTCTAGCTGAAACAACTATGGAATATCTAGATGTACTACCATCATCCAAATGATATCACGCATGTGTTTTATATTAGATACTACCATATAAATATATCTTTAGCTGAAACAGCCATGTAATATGCCTTTCACGATGTACTACCATCATCCAAATGATATAACGCATGTGTTTTATATTAGATACTGCCATATAAATAAATCTCTAGTTGAAACAACTTTACAATAGGCCTTTCACTATGTACTACCATCTTCCAACTGAATTAATGCATGTGTTTTATATTAGATCCTGCCATATAAATAAATCTCTAGCTAAAACAACTATGGAATATGCCTTTCACGATGTACTACCATTATCTAAATGATATAACGCATGTGTATATTTTAGATACTGCCATATAAATATATCTTTAGCTCAATCAACTATGGAATATGCCTTTCACGATGTACTACAATCATCCAAATGATATTATGCATGTGTTTTATATTAGATACTGCTATATAAATATTTCATTGGCTGAAACAACTATGGAATGTGCCTTTCACGATGTACTGCCATCAACCAAATGATATAACGCATGTGTTTTATATTAGATACTGCCATATAAATATTTCTCTAGCTAAATCAACTATGGAATATGTCATTCACGATGTACTACCATCATCCAAATGATATAACGCATGTGTTTTATATTAGATACTGCCATATAAATATATCTCTAGCTCAATCAACTATGGAATATGCCATTCACGATGTACTACCATCATCCAAATGATATATCGCATGTGTTTTATATTAGATACTACCATATAAATATATCTTTAGAAGAATTAACTATGGAATATGCCTTTCACGATGTACTACCATCATCCAAATGATATATCGCATGTGTTTTATATTAGATACTACCATATAAATATATCTTTAGAAGAATTAACTATGGAATATGCCTTTCACGATGTACTACCATCATCCAAATGATATCACTCATGTGTTTTATATTAGATACTACCATATAAATATATCTTTAGCTGAAGCAACTATGGAATATCCCTTTCACGATGTACTACCATCATCCAAATGATATCACGCATGTGTTTTATATTAGATAATTCTATATAAATATATCTACATCTAAAACAACCATGGAATATGCCTTTCACGATGTAGTACCATCATCAAAATGATATGACGCATGTGTTTTATATAAGATACTACCATCTAATTATATCTCTAGATAAATCAATTATGGAATATGCCTTTCATGTTGTACAACCATCATCCAAATGATATAACGCATGTGTTTTATATTAAATACTCCCATATAAATATATCTTTAGCTGAAACAACCAATGTAATATGCCTTTCACGATGTACTACCATCACCAAAATGATATGACGCACGTGTTTTATATAAGATATTACCATATAAATATATCTCTAGCTGAAACAACTATGGAGTATCCCTTTCACGATGTACTACTATCATCCAAATGATATAACGCAAGCGTTTTATATTAGATACTACCATATAAATATATCTTCAACAAAAAGAACTATGGAATATGCCTTTCACGATGTACTACCATCATCCAAATGATATAACTCATGTGTTTTATATTAGATACTACCATATAAATATATCTTTAGCTGAAACAACTATGGAATATGCCTTTCAGGATGTACTACCATCATCAAAATGATATGACGCATGTGTTTTATATTAGATATTACCATATAAACATATCTCTAGCTAAATCAATTATGGAAAATGCCTTTCACGTTGTACAACCATCATCCAAATGATATAACGCATGTGTTTTATATTAAATACTCCCATATAAATATATCTTTAGCTGAAACAACTATGGAATATGGCTTTCACAATGTACTACCATCATCCAAATGATATCACGCATGTGTTTTATATTAGATACTACCATATAAATAAATCTCTATCTAAAACAACCATGGAATATGCCCTTCACGATGTACCTCCATCATCAAAATGATATGACGCATGTGTTTTATATTAGATATTACCATATAAATATATCTCTAGCTAAATCAATTATGGAATATGCCATTCACGTTGTACAACCATCATCCAAATGATATAACGCATGTGTTTTATATTAAATACTCCCATATAAATATATCTTTAGCTGAAATAACCAATGTAATATGCCTTTCACGATGTACTACCATCATCCAAATGATATGACGCATGTGTTTTATATTAGCTATTACCATATAAATATATCTTTAGCTGAAACAACTACGGAATATGCCTTTCAGGATGTACTACCATCATCCAAATGATATCAGGAATGTGTTTTATATTAGATACTACCATATAAATATATCTTTAGCTGAAACAAGTACGGAATATGCCTTTCAGGATGTACTACCATCATCCAAATGATATCACTGATGTGTTTTATATTAGATAGTACCATATAAATTTATCTCTAGCTGAAACAACCATGGAATATGCCTTTCACGATGTACTACCATCATGCAAATGATATAACGCATGTGTTTTATATTAGATACTACCATATAAATATATCTTTAGCTGAAACAACTATGTTATATGCCTTTCATGATATACTTCGATCATCCAAATGATATCACGCATGTGTTTTATATTAGATACTACCATATAAATATATCTTTAGCACAAATAACTATGGAATATGCCTTTCACGATGTACTTCCATCATCCAAATGATATCACGCATGTGTTTTATATAAGATACTACCATATAAATATATCTTTGGCTGAAGCAACCATGTAATATGCCTTTGACGATGTACTACCAGCATCAAAATGATATGACGCATGTGTTTTATATTAGATATTACCATATAAATATATCTCTAGCTGAAACAACTATGGAATATCTAGATGTACTACCATCATCCAAATGATATCACGCATGTGTTTTATATTAGATACTACCATATAAATATATCTTTAGCTGAAACAACCATGTAATATGCCTTTCACGATGTACTACCATCATCCAAATGATATAACGCATGTGTTTTATATTAGATACTGCCATATAAATAAATCTCTAGTTGAAACAACTTTACAATAGGCCTTTCACTATGTACTACCATCTTCCAACTGAATTAATGCATGTGTTTTATATTAGATCCTGCCATATAAATAAATCTCTAGCTAAAACAACTATGGAATATGCCTTTCACGATGTACTACCATCATCTAAATGATATAACGCATGTGTATATTTTAGATACTGCCATATAAATATATCTTTAGCTCAATCAACCATGGAATATGCCTTTCACGATGTACTACAATCATCCAAATGATATAACGCATGTGTTTTATATTAGATACTGCTATATAAATATTTCATTGGCTGAAACAACTATGGAATGTGCCTTTCACGATGTACTGCCATCAACCAAATGATATAACGCATGTGTTTTATATTAGATACTACCATATAAATATTTCTCTAGCTAAATCAACTATGGAATATGTTATTCACGATGTACTACCATCATCCAAATGATATAACGCATGTGTTTTATATTAGATACTGCCATATAAATATATCTCTAGCTCAATCAACTATGGAATATGCCATTCACGATGTACTACCATCATCCAAATGATATATCGCATGTGTTTTATATTAGATACTACCATATAAATATATCTTTAGAAGAATTAACTATGGAATATGCCTTTCACGATGTACTACCATCATCCAAATGATATATCGCATGTGTTTTATATTAGATACTACCATATAAATATATCTTTAGAAGAATTAACTATGGAATATGCCTTTCACGATGTACTACCATCATCCAAATGATATCACTCATGTGTTTTATATTAGATACTACCATATAAATATATCTTTAGCTGAAGCAACTATGGAATATCCCTTTCACGATGTACTACCATCATCCAAATGATATCACGCATGTGTTTTATATTAGATAATTCTATATAAATATATCTACATCTAAAACAACCATGGAATATGCCTTTCACGATGTAGTACCATCATCAAAATGATATGACGCATGTGTTTTATATAAGATACTACCATCTAATTATATCTCTAGATAAATCAATTATGGAATATGCCTTTCATGTTGTACAACCATCATCCAAATGATATAACGCATGTGTTTTATATTAAATACTCCCATATAAATATATCTTTAGCTGAAACAACCAATGTAATATGCCTTTCACGATGTACTACCATCACCAAAATGATATGACGCACGTGTTTTATATAAGATATTACCATATAAATATATCTCTAGCTGAAACAACTATGGAGTATCCCTTTCACGATGTACTACTATCATCCAAATGATATAACGCATGTGTTTTATATTAGATACTACCATATAAATATATCTTCAGCAAAAAGAACTATGGAATATGCCTTTCACGATGTACTACCATCATCCAAATGATATAACTCATGTGTTTTATATTAGATACTACCATATAAATATATCTTTAGCTGAAACAACTATGGAATATGCCTTTCAGGATGTACTACCATCATCAAAATGATATGACGCATGTGTTTTATATTAGATATTACCATATAAACATATCTCTAGCTAAATCAATTATGGAAAATGCCTTTCACGTTGTACAACCATCATCCAAATGATATAACGCATGTGTTTTATATTAAATACTCCCATATAAATATATCTTTAGCTGAAACAACCAATGTAATATGCCTTTTACGATGTACTACCATCACCAAAATGATATGACGCATGTGTTTTATATTAGATATTACCATATGAATATATCTTTAGCGGAATTAACTATGAAATATGCCTTTCACGATGTACTACCATCATCCAAATGATATCACGCATGTGTTTTATATTAGATACTACCATATAAATATATCTTTAGCTGAAGCAACCATGGAATATGCCTTTCACGATATACTACCATCATCAAAATGATATAACGCATGTGTTTTATATTAGATACTACCATATAAATATATCTTTAGCTGAATCAACTACGGAATATGCCTTTCAGGATGTACTACCATCATCCAAATGATATCACTCATGTGTTTTATATTCGATACTACCATATAAATATATCTTTAGCTGAAACAACTATGGAATATGCCTTTCACGATGTACTACCATCATCCAAATGATATCACGCATGTGTTTTATATTAGATACTACCATATAAATAAATCTCTATCTAAAACAACCATGGAATATGCCCTTCACGATGTACTGCCATCATCAAAATGATATGACGCATGTGTTTTATATTAGATATTACCATATAAATATATCTCTAGCTAAATCAATTATGGAATATGCCATTCACGTTGTACAACCATCATCCAAATGATATAACGCATGTGTTTTATATTAAATACTCCCATATAAATATATCTTTAGCTGAAACAACCAATGTAATATGCCTTTTACGATGTACTACCATCACCAAAATGATATGACGCATGTGTTTTATATTAGATATTACCATATGAATATATCTTTAGCGGAATTAACTATGAAATATGCCTTTCACGATGTACTACCATCATCCAAATGATATCACGCATGTGTTTTATATTAGATACTACCATATAAATATATCTTTAGCTGAAGCAACCATGGAATATGCCTTTCACGATATACTACCATCATCAAAATGATATAACGCATGTGTTTTATATTAGATACTACCATATAAATATATCTTTAGCTGAATCAACTACGGAATATGCCTTTCAGGATGTACTACCATCATCCAAATGATATCACTCATGTGTTTTATATTCGATACTACCATATAAATATATCTTTAGCTGAAACAACTATGGAATATGCCTTTCACGATGTACTACCATCATCCAAATGATATCACGCATGTGTTTTATATTAGATACTACCATATAAATAAATCTCTATCTAAAACAACCATGGAATATGCCCTTCACGATGTACTGCCATCATCAAAATGATATGACGCATGTGTTTTATATTAGATATTACCATATAAATATATCTCTAGCTAAATCAATTATGGAATATGCCATTCACGTTGTACAACCATCATCCAAATGATATAACGCATGTGTTTTATATTAAATACTCCCATATAAATATATCTTTAGCTGAAATAACCAATGTAATATGCCTTTCACGATGTACTACCATCATCCAAATGATATGACGCATGTGTTTTATATTAGCTATTACCATATAAATATATCTTTAGCTGAAACAACTACGGAATATGCCTTTCAGGATGTACTACCATCATCCAAATGATATCACTGATGTGTTTTATATTAGATAGTACCATATAAATATATCTTTAGCTGAAACAACCAATGTAATATGCCTTTCACGATGTACTACCATCACCAAAATGATATGACGCACGTGTTTTATATAAGATATTACCATATAAATATATCTCTAGCTGAAACAACTATGGAGTATCCCTTTCACGATGTACTACTATCATCCAAATGATATAACGCATGTGTTTTATATTAGATACTACCATATAAATATATCTTCAGCAAAAAGAACTATGGAATATGCCTTTCACGATGTACTACCATCATCCAAATGATATAACTCATGTGTTTTATATTAGATACTACCATATAAATATATCTTTAGCTGAAACAACTATGGAATATGCCTTTCAGGATGTACTACCATCATCAAAATGATATGACGCATGTGTTTTATATTAGATATTACCATATAAACATATCTCTAGCTAAATCAATTATGGAAAATGCCTTTCACGTTGTACAACCATCATCCAAATGATATAACGCATGTGTTTTATATTAAATACTCCCATATAAATATATCTTTAGCTGAAACAACCAATGTAATATGCCTTTTACGATGTACTACCATCACCAAAATGATATGACGCATGTGTTTTATATTAGATATTACCATATGAATATATCTTTAGCGGAATTAACTATGAAATATGCCTTTCACGATGTACTACCATCATCCAAATGATATCACGCATGTGTTTTATATTAGATACTACCATATAAATATATCTTTAGCTGAAGCAACCATGGAATATGCCTTTCACGATATACTACCATCATCAAAATGATATAACGCATGTGTTTTATATTAGATACTACCATATAAATATATCTTTAGCTGAATCAACTACGGAATATGCCTTTCAGGATGTACTACCATCATCCAAATGATATCACTCATGTGTTTTATATTCGATACTACCATATAAATATATCTTTAGCTGAAACAACTATGGAATATGCCTTTCACGATGTACTACCATCATCCAAATGATATCACGCATGTGTTTTATATTAGATACTACCATATAAATAAATCTCTATCTAAAACAACCATGGAATATGCCCTTCACGATGTACTGCCATCATCAAAATGATATGACGCATGTGTTTTATATTAGATATTACCATATAAATATATCTCTAGCTAAATCAATTATGGAATATGCCATTCACGTTGTACAACCATCATCCAAATGATATAACGCATGTGTTTTATATTAAATACTCCCATATAAATATATCTTTAGCTGAAACAACCAATGTAATATGCCTTTTACGATGTACTACCATCACCAAAATGATATGACGCATGTGTTTTATATTAGATATTACCATATGAATATATCTTTAGCGGAATTAACTATGAAATATGCCTTTCACGATGTACTACCATCATCCAAATGATATCACGCATGTGTTTTATATTAGATACTACCATATAAATATATCTTTAGCTGAAGCAACCATGGAATATGCCTTTCACGATATACTACCATCATCAAAATGATATAACGCATGTGTTTTATATTAGATACTACCATATAAATATATCTTTAGCTGAATCAACTACGGAATATGCCTTTCAGGATGTACTACCATCATCCAAATGATATCACTCATGTGTTTTATATTCGATACTACCATATAAATATATCTTTAGCTGAAACAACTATGGAATATGCCTTTCACGATGTACTACCATCATCCAAATGATATCACGCATGTGTTTTATATTAGATACTACCATATAAATAAATCTCTATCTAAAACAACCATGGAATATGCCCTTCACGATGTACTGCCATCATCAAAATGATATGACGCATGTGTTTTATATTAGATATTACCATATAAATATATCTCTAGCTAAATCAATTATGGAATATGCCATTCACGTTGTACAACCATCATCCAAATGATATAACGCATGTGTTTTATATTAAATACTCCCATATAAATATATCTTTAGCTGAAATAACCAATGTAATATGCCTTTCACGATGTACTACCATCATCCAAATGATATGACGCATGTGTTTTATATTAGCTATTACCATATAAATATATCTTTAGCTGAAACAACTACGGAATATGCCTTTCAGGATGTACTACCATCATCCAAATGATATCACTGATGTGTTTTATATTAGATAGTACCATATAAATTTATCTTTAGCTGAAACAACCATGTAATATGCCTTTCACGATGTACTACCATCGTCAAAATGATATGAGGCATGTGTTTTATATTAGATATTACCATATAAATATATCTCTAGCTGAAACAACTATGGAATATCTAGATGTACTACCATCATCCAAATGATATCACGCATTTGTTTTATATTAGATACTACCATATAAGTATATTTTTAGCTGAAACAACCATGTAATATGCCTTTCACGATGTACTACCATCATCAAAATGATATGACGCATGTGTTCTATATTAGTTACTACCATATAAATATATCTCTAGCTGAAACAACTATGGAATATCCCTTTCACGATGTACTACCATCATCCAAATCATATCACGCATGTGTTTTATATTAGATAATTCCATATAAATATATCTCTATCTAAAACAACCATGGAATATGCCTTTCACGATGTACTACCATCATCAAAATGATATGACGCATGTGTTTTATATTAGATATTACCATCTAATTATATCTCTAGCTAAATCAATTATGGAATATGCCTTTCATGTTGTACAACCATCATCCAAATGATATAACGCATGTGTTTTATATTAAATACTCCCATATAAATATATCTTTAGCTGAAACAACCAATGTAATATGCCTTTCACGATGTACTACCATCACCAAAATGATATGACGCATGTGTTTTATATTAAATATTACCATCTAATTATATCTCTAGCTAATTCAATTATAGAATATGCCTTTCACGTTGTACAACCATCATCCAAATGATATAACGCATGTGTTTTATATTAGATACTACTATATAAATATATCTTTAGCAGAATTAACTATGGAATATGCCTGTCACGATGTACTACCATCATCCAAATGATATCAGGCATGTGTTTTATATTAGATACTACCATATAAATATATCTTTAGCTGAAGCAACCATGTAATATGCCTTTTACGATGTACTACCATCATCAAAATGATATAACGCATGTGTTTTATATTAGATACTACCATATAAATATATCTTTAGCAAAAACAACTATGGAATATGCCTTTCACGATGTACTACCATCATCCAAATGATATAACTCATGTGTTTTATATTAGATACTACCATACAGATATATCTTTTCCCGAAACAACTATGGAATATGCCTTTCACGATGTACTACCATCATACAAATGATATCACGCATTTGTTTTATATTAGATACTACCATATAAATATATCTTTAGCTGAAACAACTACGGAATATGCCTTTCAGGATGTACTACCATCTTTCAAATGATATCAGGAATGTGTTTTATATTAGATACTACCATATAAATATATCTTTAGCTGAAACAACTACGGAATATGCCTTTGAGGATGTACTACCATCATCCAAATGATATATTGCATGTGTTTTATATTAGATACTACCATATAAATATATCTTTAGCAGAATCAACTATGAAATATGCCTTTCACGATGTACTACCATCATCCAAATGATATATCGCATGTGTTTTATATTAGATACTACTATATAAATATATCTTTAGCAGAATTAACTATGGAATATGCCTGTCACGATGTACTACCATCATCCAAATGATATCAGGCATGTGTTTTATATTAGATACTACCATATAAATATATCTTTAGCTGAAGCAACCATGTAATATGCCTTTTACGATGTACAACCATCATCAAAATGATATAACGCATGTGTTTTATATTAGATACTACCATATAAATATATCTTTAGCAAAAACAACTATGGAATATGCCTTTCACGATGTACTACCATCATCCAAATGATATAACTCATGTGTTTTATATTAGATACTACCATACAAATATATCTTTTCCCGAAACAACTATGGAATATGCCTTTCACGATGTACTACCATCATACAAATGATATCACGCATTTGTTTTATATTAGATACTACCATATAAATATATCTTTAGCTGAAACAACTACGGAATATGCCTTTCAGGATGTACTACCATCTTTCAAATGATATTAGGAATGTGTTTTATATTAGATACTACCATATAAATATATCTTTAGCTGAAACAACTACGGAATATGCCTTTGAGGATGTACTACCATCATCCAAATGATATAACGCATGTGTTTTATATTAGATACTGCCATATAAATATATCTCTAGCTCAATCAACTATGGAATATGCCATTCACGATGTACTACCATCATCCAAATGATATATCGCATGTGTTTTATATTAGATACTACCATATAAATATATCTTTAGAAGAATTAACTATGGAATATGCCTTTCACGATGTACTACCATCATCCAAATGATATATCGCATGTGTTTTATATTAGATATTACGATATAAATATATCTCTAGCTGAAACAACTATGGAGTATGCCTTTCACGATATACTACCATCATCAAAATGATATAACACATGTGTTATATATTAGATACTAATATATAAATATATCTTTAGCAAAAACAACTATGGAATATGCCTTTCACGATGTAATACCATCATCCAAATGATATAACTCATGTGTTTTATATTAAATACTACCATACAAATATATCTTTACCCGAAACAACTATGGAATATGCCTTTCACGATGTACTACCATCATCCAAATGATATCAGGAATGTGTTTTATATTAGATACTACCATATAAATATATCTTTAGCTGAAACAACTACGGAATATGCCTTTGAGGATGTACTACCATCATCCAAATGATATAACGCATGTGTTTTATATTAGATACTACCATATAAATATATCTTTAGCGGATACAACTTTGGAATATGCCTTTCACGATGTAATACCATCATCCAAATGATATAACGCATGTGTTTTACATTAAATACTCCCATATAAATATATCTTTAGCTGAAACAACCATGTAATATGCCTTTCACGATGTACTACCATCATCAAAATGATATGACGCATGTGTTCTATTTTAGATATTAACATATAAATATATCTCTAGCTGAGACATCTATGGAATATGCCTTTCACGATGTACTACGATCATCAAAATGATATAACGCATGTGTTTTATAATAGATACTACGATATAAATATATCTTTAGCAAAAACAACTATGGAATATGCCTTTCACGATGTACTACCATCATCCAAATAATATAACATATGTGTTTTATATCAGATAATTCTATATAAATATATCTCTAGCAAAAACGACCATGGAATATGCCTTTCACGGTGTACTACCATCATCCAAATGATATAACGCATGTGTTTTATATCAGATACTACCATATAAATATATCTTTAGCTGAAACAACTATGAAATATGCCTTTCACAATGTACTACCATCATCCAAATGATATCACGCATGTGAATAATATTAGATACTACCATCTAAATATATGTCTAGCTAGAACAACTATGGAATATGCCTTTCACGTTGTACTACCATCATCCAAATGATATAATGCATGTGTTTTATATTAGATACTACTATATAAATATATCTCTAGCTGAAACAACTATGGAATATCCCTTTCACGATGTAGTACCATCATCAAAATGTTATGACGCATGTGTTTTATATTAGATATTACCATCTAATTATATCTCTAGCTAAATCAATTATGGAATATGCCTTTCATGTTGTACAACCATCATCCAAATGATATAACGCATGTGTTTTATATTAGATACTACGATATAAATATATCTTCAGCAAAAACAACTATGGAATATGCCTTTCACGATGTACTACCATTATCCAAATGATATAACTCATGTGTTTTATATTAGATACTACCATATAAATATATCTTTAGCTGAAACAACTACGGAATATGCCTTTCAGGATGTACTACCATCATCCAAATGATATCACTCATGTGTTTTATATTCGATACTACCATATAAATATGTCTTTAGCTGAAACAACTATGGAATATGCCTTTCAGGATGTACTACCATCATCCAAATGATATCACGCATGTGTTTTATATTAGATACTACCATATAAATATATCTCTATCTAAAACAACCATGGAATATGCCCTTCACGATGTACTACCATCATCAAAATGATATGACGCATGTGTTTTATATTAGATATTACCATATAAATATATCTCTAGCTAAATCAATTATGGAAAATGCCTTTCACGTTGTACAACCATCATCCAAATGATATAACGCATGTGTTTTATATTAAATACTCCCATATAAATATATCTTTAGCGGAAACAACCAATGTAATATGCCTTTCACGATGTTCTTCCATCACCAAAATGATATGACGCATGTGTTTTATATTAGATATTACCATATAAATATATCTTTAGCGGAATTAACTATGGAATATGCCTTTCACTATGTACTACCATCATCCAAATGATATCACGCATTTGTTTTTTTATGAGATACTACCATATAAATATATCTCTAGATGAAACAAGTATGGAATAGGCCTTTCACGATGTACTACCATCATGCAAATGATATAACGCATGTGTTTTATATTAGATACTACCATAGAAATATATCTTTACCCGAAACAACTATGGAATATGCCTTTCAGGATGTACTACCATCATGCAAATTATATCACGCATGTGTTTTATATTAGATACTACCATATAAATATATCTTTAGCAGAATTAACTATGGAATATGCCTTTCACGATGTACTACCATCATCCAAATGATATAACGCATGTGTTTTATATCAGATACTACCATATAAATATATCTTTAGCTGAAACAACTATGGAATATGCCTTTCACAATGTACTACCATCATCAAAATGATATGAGGCATGTGTTTTATATTAGATATTACCATATAAATATATCTCTAGCTGAAACAACTATGGAATTTCCCTTTCACGATGTACTACCATCATCAAAATGATATGACGCATGTGTTTTATATTAGATAATTCCATATAAATATATCTCCATCTAAATTTACCATGGAATATGCCTTTCAAGATGTACTACCATCATCAAAATGATATGACGCATGTGTTTTATATTAGATATTACCATATAAATATATCTCTAGCTGAAACAACTATGGAATTTCCTTTCACGATGTACTACCATCATCAAAATGATATGACGCATGTGTTTTATATTAGATAATTCCATATAAATATATCTCTATCTAAATTAACCATGGAATATGCCTTTTAAGATGTACTACCATCATCAAAATGATATGACGCATGTGTTTTATATTAGATATTACCATATAAATATATCTCTAGCTGAAACAGCTATGGAATATCCTTTCACGATGTACTACCATCATCAAAATGATATGACGCATGTGTTTTTTATTAGATAATTCCATATAAATATATCTCTATCTAAATTTACCATGGAATATGCCTTTCAAGATGTACTACCATCTTCAAAATGATATGACGCATGTGTTTTATATTAGATATTACCATATAAATATATCTCTAGCTGAAACAACTATGGAATATCCCTTTCACGATGTACTACCATCACCAAAATGATATGACGCATGTGTTTTATATTAGATAATTCCATATAAATAAATCTCTATCTAAATTAACCATAGAATATGCCTTTTAAGATGTACTACCATCATCAAAATGATATGACGCATGTGTTTTATATTAGATATTACCATATAAATATATCTCTAGCTGAAACAACTATGGAATATCGTTTTAACGATGTACTACCATCATCAAAATGATATGACGCATGTGTTTTATATTAGATGATTCCATATAAATATATCTCTATCTAAATTAACCATGGAATATGCCTTTCACGATGTACTACCATCATCAAAATGATATGACGCATGTGTTTTATATTAGATATTACCATATAAATATATCT
The DNA here is from genome assembly GCA_022496805.1 of Pohlia nutans. Classification (NCBI taxonomy): domain Eukaryota; kingdom Viridiplantae; phylum Streptophyta; class Bryopsida; order Bryales; family Mniaceae; genus Pohlia; species Pohlia nutans. The sequence goes on from CM040104.1 coordinate 7,473,673, forward strand.
CTAGCTGAAACAACTATGGAATATCTAGATGTACTACCATCATCCAAATGATATCACGCATGTGTTTTATATTAGATACTACCATAAAAATATATCTTTAGCTGAAACACGTATGGAATATGCCTTTCACGATTTACTACCATCATCCAAATAATATAACACATGTGTTTTATATCAGATAATTCGATATAAATATATCTCTAGCAAAAAAAACCATGGAATATGCCTTTCACGGTGTACTACCATCATCCAAATGATATAACGCATGTGTTTTATATCAGATACTACCATATAAATATATCTTTAGCTGAAACAACTACGGAATATGCCTTTCAGGATGTACTACCATCATCCAAATGATATCACTCATGTGTTTTATATTCGATACTACCATATAAATATATCTTTAGCTGAAACAACTATGGAATATGCCTTTCACGATGTACTACCATCATCCAAATGATATAACCATGTGTTCTATATTAGATACTACCATATAAATATATCTTTAGCTGAAACAACTATAGAATAATCCTTTCACGATGTACTACCATCATCCAAATGATATCACGCATGTGTTTTATATTAGATACTGCTATCTTAATATATGTCTAGCTAAAACAACTCTGGAATATGCCTTTCACGTTGTACTACCATCATCCAAATGATATAATGCATGTGTTTAATATTAGATACTACCATATAAATATATCTCTAGCTGAAACAACCATGGAATATGCCTTTCACGATGTACTACCATCATGCAAATGATATAACGCATGTGTTTTATATCAGATACTACCATATAAATATATCTTTAGCTGAAACAACTATGAAATATGCCTTTCACAATGTACTACCATCATCCAAATGATATCACGCATGTGAATAATATTAGATACTACCATCTAAATATATGTCTAGATAGAACAACTATGGAATATGCCTTTCACGTTGTACTACCATCATCCAAATGATATAATGCATGTGTTTTATATTAGATACTACTATATAAATATATCTCTAGCTGAAACAACTATGGAATATCCCTTTCACGATGTAGTACCATCATCAAAATGTTATGACGCATGTGTTTTATATTAGATATTACCATCTAATTATATCTCTAGCTAAATCAATTATGGAATATGCCTTTCATGTTGTACAACCATCATCCAAATGATATAACGCATGTGTTTTATATTAGATACTACCATATAAATATATCTTGAGCAAAAACAACTATGGAATATGCCTTTCACGATGTACTACCATTATCCAAATGATATAACTCATGTGTTTAATATTAGATACTACCATATAAATATATCTTTAGCTGAAACAACTACGGAATATGCCTTTCAGGATGTACTACCATCATCCAAATGATATCACGCATGTGTTTTATATTAGATACTACCATATAAATATATCTCTATCTAAAACAACCATGGAATATGCCCTTCACGATGTACTACCATCATCAAAATGATATGACGCATGTGTTTTATATTAGATATTACCATATAAATATATCTCTAGCTAAATCAATTATGGAAAATGCCTTTCACGTTGTACAACCATCATCCAAATGATATAACGCATGTGTTTTATATTAAATACTCCCATATAAATATATCTTTAGCGGAAACAACCAATGTAATATGCCTTTCACGATGTTCTTCCATCACCAAAATGATATGACGCATGTGTTTTATATTAGATATTACCATATAAATATATCTTTAGCGGAATTAACTATGGAATATGCCTTTCACTATGTACTACCATCATCCAAATGATATCACGCATTTGTTTTTTTATGAGATACTACCATATAAATATATCTCTAGATGAAACAAGTATGGAATAGGCCTTTCACGATGTACTACCATCATGCAAATGATATAACGCATGTGTTTTATATTAGATACTACCATAGAAATATATCTTTACCCGAAACAACTATGGAATATGCCTTTCAGGATGTACTACCATCATGCAAATTATATCACGCATGTGTTTTATATTAGATACTACCATATAAATATATCTTTAGCAGAATTAACTATGGAATATGCCTTTCACGATGTACTACCATCATCCAAATGATATAACGCATGTGTTTTATATCAGATACTACCATATAAATATATCTTTAGCTGAAACAACTATGGAATATGCCTTTCACAATGTACTACCATCATCAAAATGATATGAGGCATGTGTTTTATATTAGATATTACCATATAAATATATCTCTAGCTGAAACAACTATGGAATATCCCTTTCACGATGTACTACCATCATCAAAATGATATGACGCATGTGTTTTATATTAGATAATTCCATATAAATATATCTCCATCTAAATTTACCATGGAATATGCCTTTCAAGATGTACTACCATCATCAAAATGATATGACGCATGTGTTTTATATTAGATATTACCATATAAATATATCTCTAGCTGAAACAACTATGGAATTTCCTTTCACGATGTACTACCATCATCAAAATGATATGACGCATGTGTTTTATATTAGATAATTCCATATAAATATATCTCTATCTAAAATAACCATGGAATATGCCTTTTAAGATGTACTACCATCATCAAAATGATATGACGCATGTGTTTTATATTAGATATTACCATATAAATATATCTCTAGCTGAAACAACTATGGAATATCCTTTCACGATGTACTACCATCATCAAAATGATATGACGCATGTGTTTTTTATTAGATAATTCCATATAAATATATCTCTATCTAAATTTACCATGGAATATGCCTTTCAAGATGTACTACCATCTTCAAAATGATATGACGCATGTGTTTTATATTAGATATTACCATATAAATATATCTCTAGCTGAAACAACTATGGAATATCCTTTCACGATGTACTACCATCACCAAAATGATATGACGCATGTGTTTTATATTAGATAATTCCATATAAATAAATCTCTATCTAAATTAACCATAGAATATGCCTTTTAAGATGTACTACCACCATCAAAATGATATGACGCATGTGTTTTATATTAGATATTACCATATAAATATATCTCTAGCTGAAACAACTATGGAATATCCTTTTGACGATGTACTACCATCATCAAAATGATATGACGCATGTGTTTTATATTAGATGATTCCATATAAATATATCTCTATCTAAATTAACCATGGAATATGCCTTTCACGATGTACTACCATCATCAAAATGATATGACGCATGTGTTTTATATTAGATATTACCATATAAATATATCTCTAGCTGAAACAACTATGGAATATCTAGATGTACTACCATCATCCAAATGATATCACGCATGTGTTTTATATTAGATACTACCATAAAAATATATCTTTAGCTGAAACACGTATGGAATATGCCTTTCACGATTTACTACCATCATCCAAATAATATAACACATGTGTTTTATATCTGATAATTCGATATAAATATATCTCTAGCAAAAAAAACCATGGAATATGCCTTTCACGGTGTACTACCATCATCCAAATGATATAACGCATGTGTTTTATATCAGATACTACCATATAAATATATCTTTAGCTGAAACAACTACGGAATATGCCTTTCAGGATGTACTACCATCATCCAAATGATATCACTCATGTGTTTTATATTCGATACTACCATATAAATATATCTTTAGCTGAAACAACTATGGAATATGCCTTTCACGATGTACTACCATCATCCAAATGATATAACCATGTGTTCTATATTAGATACTACCATATAAATATATCTTTAGCTGAAGCAACTATGGAATATCCCTTTCACGATGTACTACCATCATCCAAATGATATCACGCATGTGTTTTATATTAGATAATTCTATATAAATATTTCTACATCTAAAACAACCATGGAATATGCCTTTCACGATGTAGTACCATCATCAAAATGATATGACGCATGTGTTTTATATAAGATACTACCATCTAATTATATCTCTAGATAAATCAATTATGGAATATGCCTTTCATGTTGTACAACCATCATCCAAATGATATAACGCATGTGTTTTATATTAAATACTCCCATATAAATATATCTTTAGCTGAAACAACCAATGTAATATGCCTTTCACGATGTACTACCATCACCAAAATGATATGACGCACGTGTTTTATATAAGATATTACCATATAAATATATCTCTAACTGAAACAACTATGGAGTATCCCTTTCACGATGTACTACTATCATCCAAATGATATAACGCATGTGTTTTATATTAGATACTACCATATAAATATATCTTCAGCAAAAAGAACTATGGAATATGCCTTTCACGATGTACTACCATCATCCAAATGATATAACTCATGTGTTTTATATTAGATACTACCATATAAATATATCTTTAGCTGAAACAACTATGGAATATGCCTTTCAGGATGTACTACCATCATCAAAATGATATGACGCATGTGTTTTATATTAGATATTACCATATAAACATATCTCTAGCTAAATCAATTATGGAAAATGCCTTTCACGTTGTACAACCATCATCCAAATGATATAACGCATGTGTTTTATATTAAATACTCCCATATAAATATATCTTTAGCTGAAACAACCAATGTAATATGCCTTTTACGATGTACTACCATCACCAAAATGATATGACGCATGTGTTTTATATTAGATATTACCATATAAATATATCTTTAGCGGAATTAACTATGAAATATGCCTTTCACGATGTACTACCATCATCCAAATGATATCACGCATGTGTTTTATATTAGATACTACCATATAAATATATCTTTAGCTGAAGCAACCATGGAATATGCCTTTCACGATATACTACCATCATCAAAATGATATAACGCATGTGTTTTATATCAGATACTACCATATAAATATATCTTTAGCTGAATCAACTACGGAATATGCCTTTCAGGATGTACTACCATCATCCAAATGATATCACTCATGTGTTTTATATTCGATACTACCATATAAATATATCTTTAGCTGAAACAACTATGGAATATGCCTTTCACGATGTACTACCATCATCCAAATGATATCACGCATGTGTTTTATATTAGATACTACCATATAAATAAATCTCTATCTAAAACAACCATGGAATATGCCCTTCACGATGTACTGCCATCATCAAAATGATATGACGCATGTGTTTTATATTAGATATTACCATATAAATATATCTCTAGCTAAATCAATTATGGAATATGCCATTCACGTTGTACAACCATCATCCAAATCATATAACGCATGTGTTTTATATTAAATACTCCCATATAAATATATCTTTAGCTGAAATAACCAATGTAATATGCCTTTCACGATGTACTACCATCATCCAAATGATATGACGCATGTGTTTTATATTAGCTATTACCATATAAATATATCTTTAGCTGAAACAACTACGGAATATGCCTTTCAGGATGTACTACCATCATCCAAATGATATCAGGAATGTGTTTTATATTAGATACTACCATATAAATATATCTTTAGCAGAGTTAACTATGGAATATGCCTTTCACGATGTACTACCATCATCCAAATGATATCACGCATTTGTTTTATATTAGAGACTACCATATAAATATATCTTTAGCTGAAACAACCATGTAATATGCCTTTTACGATGTACTACCAGCATCAAAAAGATATGACGCATGTGTTTTATATTAGATACTACCATATAAATATATCTCTAGCTGAAACAACTATGGAATATCTAGATGTACTACCATCATCCAAATGATATCACGCATTTGTTTTATATTAGATACTACCATATAAGTATATTTTTAGCTGAAACAACCATGTAATATGCCTTTCACGATGTACTACCATCATCAAAATGATATGACGCATGTGTTCTATATTAGTTACTACCATATAAATATATCTCTAGCTGAAACAACTATGGAATATCCCTTTCACGATGTACTACCATCATCCAAATCATATCACGCATGTGTTTTATATTAGATAATTCCATATAAATATATCTCTATCTAAAACAACCATGGAATATGCCTTTCACGATGTACTACCATCATCAAAATGATATGACGCATGTGTTTTATATTAGATATTACCATCTAATTATATCTCTAGCTAAATCAATTATGGAATATGCCTTTCATGTTGTACAACCATCATCCAAATGATATAACGCATGTGTTTTATATTAAATACTCCCATATAAATATATCTTTAGCTGAAACAACCAATGTAATATGCCTTTCACGATGTACTACCATCACCAAAATGATATGACGCATGTGTTTTATATTAAATATTACCATCTAATTATATCTCTAGCTAATTCAATTATAGAATATGCCTTTCACGTTGTACAACCATCATCCAAATGATATAACGCATGTGTTTTATATTAGATACTACTATATAAATATATCTTTAGCAGAATTAAATATGGAATATGCCTGTCACGATGTACTACCATCATCCAAATGATATCAGGCATGTGTTTTATATTAGATACTACCATATAAATATATCTTTAGCTGAAGCAACCATGTAATATGCCTTTTACGATGTACTACCATCATCAAAATGATATAACGCATGTGTTTTATATTAGATACTACCATATAAATATATCTTTAGCAAAAACAACTATGGAATATGCCTTTCACGATGTACTACCATCATCCAAATGATATAACTCATGTGTTTTATATTAGATACTACCATACAAATATATCTTTTCCCGAAACAACTATGGAATATGCCTTTCACGATGTACTACCATCATACAAATGATATCACGCATTTGTTTTATATTAGATACTACCATATAAATATATCTTTAGCTGAAACAACTACGGAATATGCCTTTCAGGATGTACTACCATCTTTCAAATGATATCAGGAATGTGTTTTATATTAGATACTACCATATAAATATATCTTTAGCTGAAACAACTACGGAATATGCCTTTGAGGATGTACTACCATCATCCAAATGATATATTGCATGTGTTTTATATTAGATACTACCATATAAATATATCTTTAGCAGAAACAACTATGAAATATGCCTTTCACGATGTACTACCATCATCCAAATGATATATCGCATGTGTTTTATATTAGATACTACTATATAAATATATCTTTAGCAGAATTAACTATGGAATATGCCTGTCACGATGTACTACCATCATCCAAATGATATCAGGTATGTGTTTTATATTAGATACTACCATATAAATATATCTTTAGCTGAAGCAACCATGTAATATGCCTTTTACGATGTACTACCATCATCAAAATGATATAACGCATGTGTTTTATATTAGATACTACCATATAAATATATCTTTAGCAAAAACAACTATGGAATATGCCTTTCACGATGTACTACCATCATCCAAATGATATAACTCATGTGTTTTATATTAGATACTACCATACAAATATATCTTTTCCCGAAACAACTATGGAATATGCCTTTCACGATGTACTACCATCATACAAATGATATCACGCATTTGTTTTATATTAGATACTACCATATAAATATATCTTTAGCTGAAACAACTACGGAATATGCCTTTCAGGATGTACTACCATCTTTCAAATGATATCAGGAATGTGTTTTATATTAGATACTACCATATAAATATATCTTTAGCTGAAACAACTACGGAATATGCCTTTGAGGATGTACTACCATCATCCAAATGATATAACGCATGTGTTTTATATTAGATACTGCCATATAAATATATCTCTAGCTCAATCAACTATGGAATATGCCATTCACGATGTACTACCATCATCCAAATGATATATCGCATGTGTTTTATATTAGATACTTCCATATAAATATATCTTTAGAAGAATTAACTATGGAATATGCCTTTCACGATGTACTACCATCATCCAAATGATATATCGCATGTGTTTTATATTAGATATTACGATATAAATATATCTCTAGCTGAAACAACTATGGAGTATGCCTTTCACGATATACTACCATCATCAAAATGATATAACACATGTGTTATATATTAGATACTAATATATAAATATATCTTTAGCAAAAACAACTATGGAATATGCCTTTCACGATGTAATACCATCATCCAAATGATATAACTTATGTGTTTTATATTAAATACTACCATACAAATATATCTTTACCCGAAACAACTATGGAATATGCCTTTCACGATGTACTACCATCATCCAAATGATATCAGGAATGTGTTTTATATTAGATACTACCATATAAATATATCTTTAGCTGAAACAACTACGGAATATGCCTTTGAGGATGTACTACCATCATCCAAATGATATAACGCATGTGTTTTATATTAGATACTACCATATAAATATATCTTTAGCGGATACAACTTTGGAATATGCCTTTCACGATGTAATACCATCATCCAAATGATATAACGCATGTGTTTTACATTAAATACTCCCATATAAATATATCTTTAGCTGAAACAACCATGTAATATGCCTTTCACGATGTACTACCATCATCAAAATGATATGACGCATGTGTTCTATTTTAGATATTAACATATAAATATATCTCTAGCTGAGACATCTATGGAATATGCCTTTCACGATGTACTACGATCATCAAAATGATATAACGCATGTGTTTTATAATAGATACTACGATATAAATATATCTTTAGCAAAAACAACTATGGAATATGCCTTTCACGATGTACTACCATCATCCAAATAATATAACATATGTGTTTTATATCAGATAATTCTATATAAATATATCTCTAGCAAAAACGACCATGGAATATTCCTTTCACGGTGTACTACCATCATCCAAATGATATAACGCATGTGTTTTATATCAGATACTACCATATAAATATATCTTTAGCTGAAACAACTATGAAATATGCCTTTCACAATGTACTACCATCATCCAAATGATATCACGCATGTGAATAATATTAGATACTACCATCTAAATATATGTCTAGATAGAACAACTATGGAATATGCCTTTCACGTTGTACTACCATCATCCAAATGATATAATGCATGTGTTTTATATTAGATACTACTATATAAATATATCTCTAGCTGAAACAACTATGGAATATCCCTTTCACGATGTAGTACCATCATCAAAATGTTATGACGCATGTGTTTTATATTAGATATTACCATCTAATTATATCTCTAGCTAAATCAATTATGGAATATGCCTTTCATGTTGTACAACCATCATCCAAATGATATAACGCATGTGTTTTATATTAGATACTACCATATAAATATATCTTCAGCAAAAACAACTATGGAATATGCCTTTCACGATGTACTACCATTATCCAAATGATATAACTCATGTGTTTTATATTAGATACTACCATATAAATATATCTTTTGCAGAATTAACTACGGAATATGCCTTTCAGGATGTACTACCATCATCCAAATGATATCACGCATGTGTTTTATATTAGATACTACCATATAAATATATCTCTATCTAAAACAACCATGGAATATGCCCTTCACGATGTACTACCATCATCAAAATGATATGACGCATGTGTTTTATATTAGATATTACCATATAAATATATCTCTAGCTAAATCAATTATGGAAAATGCCTTTCACGTTGTACAACCATCATCCAAATGATATAACGCATGTGTTTTATATTAAATACTCCCATATAAATATATCTTTAGCGGAAACAACCAATGTAATATGCCTTTCACGATGTTCTTCCATCACCAAAATGATATGACGCATGTGTTTTATATTAGATATTACCATATAAATATATCTTTAGCGGAATTAACTATGGAATATGCCTTTCACTATGTACTACCATCATCCAAATGATATCACGCATTTGTTTTTTTATGAGATACTACCATATAAATATATCTCTAGATGAAACAAGTATGGAATAGGCCTTTCACGATGTACTACCATCATGCAAATGATATAACGCATGTGTTTTATATTAGATACTACCATAGAAATATATCTTTACCCGAAACAACTATGGAATATGCCTTTCAGGATGTACTACCATCATGCAAATTATATCACGCATGTGTTTTATATTAGATACTACCATATAAATATATCTTTAGCAGAATTAACTATGGAATATGCCTTTCACGATGTACTACCATCATCCAAATGATATAACGCATGTGTTTTATATCAGATACTACCATATAAATATATCTTTAGCTGAAACAACTATGGAATATGCCTTTCACAATGTACTACCATCATCAAAATGATATGAGGCATGTGTTTTATATTAGATATTACCATATAAATATATCTCTAGCTGAAACAACTATGGAATATCCCTTTCACGATGTACTACCATCATCAAAATGATATGACGCATGTGTTTTATATTAGATAATTCCATATAAATATATCTCCATCTAAATTTACCATGGAATATGCCTTTCAAGATGTACTACCATCATCAAAATGATATGACGCATGTGTTTTATATTAGATATTACCATATAAATATATCTCTAGCTGAAACAACTATGGAATTTCCTTTCACGATGTACTACCATCATCAAAATGATATGACGCATGTGTTTTATATTAGATAATTCCATATAAATATATCTCTATCTAAAATAACCATGGAATATGCCTTTTAAGATGTACTACCATCATCAAAATGATATGACGCATGTGTTTTATATTAGATATTACCATATAAATATATCTCTAGCTGAAACAACTATGGAATATCCTTTCACGATGTACTACCATCATCAAAATGATATGACGCATGTGTTTTTTATTAGATAATTCCATATAAATATATCTCTATCTAAATTTACCATGGAATATGCCTTTCAAGATGTACTACCATCTTCAAAATGATATGACGCATGTGTTTTATATTAGATATTACCATATAAATATATCTCTAGCTGAAACAACTATGGAATATCCCTTTCACGATGTACTACCATCACCAAAATGATATGACGCATGTGTTTTATATTAGATAATTCCATATAAATAAATCTCTATCTAAATTAACCATAGAATATGCCTTTTAAGATGTACTACCACCATCAAAATGATATGACGCATGTGTTTTATATTAGATATTACCATATAAATATATCTCTAGCTGAAACAACTATGGAATATCCTTTTGACGATGTACTACCATCATCAAAATGATATGACGCATGTGTTTTATATTAGATGATTCCATATAAATATATCTCTATCTAAATTAACCATGGAATATGCCTTTCACGATGTACTACCATCATCAAAATGATATGACGCATGTGTTTTATATTAGATATTACCATATAAATATATCTCTAGCTGAAACAACTATGGAATATCTAGATGTACTACCATCATCCAAATGATATCACGCATGTGTTTTATATTAGATACTACCATAAAAATATATCTTTAGCTGAAACACGTATGGAATATGCCTTTCACGATTTACTACCATCATCCAAATAATATAACACATGTGTTTTATATCAGATAATTCGATATAAATATATCTCTAGCAAAAAAAACCATGGAATATGCCTTTCACGGTGTACTACCATCATCCAAATGATATAACGCATGTGTTTTATATCAGATACTACCATATAAATATATCTTTAGCTGAAACAACTACGGAATATGCCTTTCAGGATGTACTACCATCATCCAAATGATATCACTCATGTGTTTTATATTCGATACTACCATATAAATATATCTTTAGCTGAAACAACTATGGAATATGCCTTTCACGATGTACTACCATCATCCAAATGATATAACCATGTGTTCTATATTAGATACTACCATATAAATATATCTTTAGCTGAAGCAACTATGGAATATCCCTTTCACGATGTACTACCATCATCCAAATGATATCACGCATGTGTTTTATATTAGATAATTCTATATAAATATTTCTACATCTAAAACAACCATGGAATATGCCTTTCACGATGTAGTACCATCATCAAAATGATATGACGCATGTGTTTTATATAAGATACTACCATCTAATTATATCTCTAGATAAATCAATTATGGAATATGCCTTTCATGTTGTACAACCATCATCCAAATGATATAACGCATGTGTTTTATATTAAATACTCCCATATAAATATATCTTTAGCTGAAACAACCAATGTAATATGCCTTTCACGATGTACTACCATCACCAAAATGATATGACGCACGTGTTTTATATAAGATATTACCATATAAATATATCTCTAACTGAAACAACTATGGAGTATCCCTTTCACGATGTACTACTATCATCCAAATGATATAACGCATGTGTTTTATATTAGATACTACCATATAAATATATCTTCAGCAAAAAGAACTATGGAATATGCCTTTCACGATGTACTACCATCATCCAAATGATATAACTCATGTGTTTTATATTAGATACTACCATATAAATATATCTTTAGCTGAAACAACTATGGAATATGCCTTTCAGGATGTACTACCATCATCAAAATGATATGACGCATGTGTTTTATATTAGATATTACCATATAAACATATCTCTAGCTAAATCAATTATGGAAAATGCCTTTCACGTTGTACAACCATCATCCAAATGATATAACGCATGTGTTTTATATTAAATACTCCCATATAAATATATCTTTAGCTGAAACAACCAATGTAATATGCCTTTTACGATGTACTACCATCACCAAAATGATATGACGCATGTGTTTTATATTAGATATTACCATATAAATATATCTTTAGCGGAATTAACTATGAAATATGCCTTTCACGATGTACTACCATCATCCAAATGATATCACGCATGTGTTTTATATTAGATACTACCATATAAATATATCTTTAGCTGAAGCAACCATGGAATATGCCTTTCACGATATACTACCATCATCAAAATGATATAACGCATGTGTTTTATATCAGATACTACCATATAAATATATCTTTAGCTGAATCAACTACGGAATATGCCTTTCAGGATGTACTACCATCATCCAAATGATATCACTCATGTGTTTTATATTCGATACTACCATATAAATATATCTTTAGCTGAAACAACTATGGAATATGCCTTTCACGATGTACTACCATCATCCAAATGATATCACGCATGTGTTTTATATTAGATACTACCATATAAATAAATCTCTATCTAAAACAACCATGGAATATGCCCTTCACGATGTACTGCCATCATCAAAATGATATGACGCATGTGTTTTATATTAGATATTACCATATAAATATATCTCTAGCTAAATCAATTATGGAATATGCCATTCACGTTGTACAACCATCATCCAAATCATATAACGCATGTGTTTTATATTAAATACTCCCATATAAATATATCTTTAGCTGAAATAACCAATGTAATATGCCTTTCACGATGTACTACCATCATCCAAATGATATGACGCATGTGTTTTATATTAGCTATTACCATATAAATATATCTTTAGCTGAAACAACTACGGAATATGCCTTTCAGGATGTACTACCATCATCCAAATGATATCAGGAATGTGTTTTATATTAGATACTACCATATAAATATATCTTTAGCAGAGTTAACTATGGAATATGCCTTTCACGATGTACTACCATCATCCAAATGATATCACGCATTTGTTTTATATTAGAGACTACCATATAAATATATCTTTAGCTGAAACAACCATGTAATATGCCTTTTACGATGTACTACCAGCATCAAAAAGATATGACGCATGTGTTTTATATTAGATACTACCATATAAATATATCTCTAGCTGAAACAACTATGGAATATCTAGATGTACTACCATCATCCAAATGATATCACGCATTTGTTTTATATTAGATACTACCATATAAGTATATTTTTAGCTGAAACAACCATGTAATATGCCTTTCACGATGTACTACCATCATCAAAATGATATGACGCATGTGTTCTATATTAGTTACTACCATATAAATATATCTCTAGCTGAAACAACTATGGAATATCCCTTTCACGATGTACTACCATCATCCAAATCATATCACGCATGTGTTTTATATTAGATAATTCCATATAAATATATCTCTATCTAAAACAACCATGGAATATGCCTTTCACGATGTACTACCATCATCAAAATGATATGACGCATGTGTTTTATATTAGATATTACCATCTAATTATATCTCTAGCTAAATCAATTATGGAATATGCCTTTCATGTTGTACAACCATCATCCAAATGATATAACGCATGTGTTTTATATTAAATACTCCCATATAAATATATCTTTAGCTGAAACAACCAATGTAATATGCCTTTCACGATGTACTACCATCACCAAAATGATATGACGCATGTGTTTTATATTAAATATTACCATCTAATTATATCTCTAGCTAATTCAATTATAGAATATGCCTTTCACGTTGTACAACCATCATCCAAATGATATAACGCATGTGTTTTATATTAGATACTACTATATAAATATATCTTTAGCAGAATTAAATATGGAATATGCCTGTCACGATGTACTACCATCATCCAAATGATATCAGGCATGTGTTTTATATTAGATACTACCATATAAATATATCTTTAGCTGAAGCAACCATGTAATATGCCTTTTACGATGTACTACCATCATCAAAATGATATAACGCATGTGTTTTATATTAGATACTACCATATAAATATATCTTTAGCAAAAACAACTATGGAATATGCCTTTCACGATGTACTACCATCATCCAAATGATATAACTCATGTGTTTTATATTAGATACTACCATACAAATATATCTTTTCCCGAAACAACTATGGAATATGCCTTTCACGATGTACTACCATCATACAAATGATATCACGCATTTGTTTTATATTAGATACTACCATATAAATATATCTTTAGCTGAAACAACTACGGAATATGCCTTTCAGGATGTACTACCATCTTTCAAATGATATCAGGAATGTGTTTTATATTAGATACTACCATATAAATATATCTTTAGCTGAAACAACTACGGAATATGCCTTTGAGGATGTACTACCATCATCCAAATGATATATTGCATGTGTTTTATATTAGATACTACCATATAAATATATCTTTAGCAGAAACAACTATGAAATATGCCTTTCACGATGTACTACCATCATCCAAATGATATATCGCATGTGTTTTATATTAGATACTACTATATAAATATATCTTTAGCAGAATTAACTATGGAATATGCCTGTCACGATGTACTACCATCATCCAAATGATATCAGGTATGTGTTTTATATTAGATACTACCATATAAATATATCTTTAGCTGAAGCAACCATGTAATATGCCTTTTACGATGTACTACCATCATCAAAATGATATAACGCATGTGTTTTATATTAGATACTACCATATAAATATATCTTTAGCAAAAACAACTATGGAATATGCCTTTCACGATGTACTACCATCATCCAAATGATATAACTCATGTGTTTTATATTAGATACTACCATACAAATATATCTTTTCCCGAAACAACTATGGAATATGCCTTTCACGATGTACTACCATCATACAAATGATATCACGCATTTGTTTTATATTAGATACTACCATATAAATATATCTTTAGCTGAAACAACTACGGAATATGCCTTTCAGGATGTACTACCATCTTTCAAATGATATCAGGAATGTGTTTTATATTAGATACTACCATATAAATATATCTTTAGCTGAAACAACTACGGAATATGCCTTTGAGGATGTACTACCATCATCCAAATGATATAACGCATGTGTTTTATATTAGATACTGCCATATAAATATATCTCTAGCTCAATCAACTATGGAATATGCCATTCACGATGTACTACCATCATCCAAATGATATATCGCATGTGTTTTATATTAGATACTTCCATATAAATATATCTTTAGAAGAATTAACTATGGAATATGCCTTTCACGATGTACTACCATCATCCAAATGATATATCGCATGTGTTTTATATTAGATATTACGATATAAATATATCTCTAGCTGAAACAACTATGGAGTATGCCTTTCACGATATACTACCATCATCAAAATGATATAACACATGTGTTATATATTAGATACTAATATATAAATATATCTTTAGCAAAAACAACTATGGAATATGCCTTTCACGATGTAATACCATCATCCAAATGATATAACTTATGTGTTTTATATTAAATACTACCATACAAATATATCTTTACCCGAAACAACTATGGAATATGCCTTTCACGATGTACTACCATCATCCAAATGATATCAGGAATGTGTTTTATATTAGATACTACCATATAAATATATCTTTAGCTGAAACAACTACGGAATATGCCTTTGAGGATGTACTACCATCATCCAAATGATATAACGCATGTGTTTTATATTAGATACTACCATATAAATATATCTTTAGCGGATACAACTTTGGAATATGCCTTTCACGATGTAATACCATCATCCAAATGATATAACGCATGTGTTTTACATTAAATACTCCCATATAAATATATCTTTAGCTGAAACAACCATGTAATATGCCTTTCACGATGTACTACCATCATCAAAATGATATGACGCATGTGTTCTATTTTAGATATTAACATATAAATATATCTCTAGCTGAGACATCTATGGAATATGCCTTTCACGATGTACTACGATCATCAAAATGATATAACGCATGTGTTTTATAATAGATACTACGATATAAATATATCTTTAGCAAAAACAACTATGGAATATGCCTTTCACGATGTACTACCATCATCCAAATAATATAACATATGTGTTTTATATCAGATAATTCTATATAAATATATCTCTAGCAAAAACGACCATGGAATATTCCTTTCACGGTGTACTACCATCATCCAAATGATATAACGCATGTGTTTTATATCAGATACTACCATATAAATATATCTTTAGCTGAAACAACTATGAAATATGCCTTTCACAATGTACTACCATCATCCAAATGATATCACGCATGTGAATAATATTAGATACTACCATCTAAATATATGTCTAGATAGAACAACTATGGAATATGCCTTTCACGTTGTACTACCATCATCCAAATGATATAATGCATGTGTTTTATATTAGATACTACTATATAAATATATCTCTAGCTGAAACAACTATGGAATATCCCTTTCACGATGTAGTACCATCATCAAAATGTTATGACGCATGTGTTTTATATTAGATATTACCATCTAATTATATCTCTAGCTAAATCAATTATGGAATATGCCTTTCATGTTGTACAACCATCATCCAAATGATATAACGCATGTGTTTTATATTAGATACTACCATATAAATATATCTTCAGCAAAAACAACTATGGAATATGCCTTTCACGATGTACTACCATCATCCAAATGATATAACCATGTGTTCTATATTAGATACTACCATATAAATATATCTTTAGCTGAAGCAACTATGGAATATCCCTTTCACGATGTACTACCATCATCCAAATGATATCACGCATGTGTTTTATATTAGATAATTCTATATAAATATTTCTACATCTAAAACAACCATGGAATATGCCTTTCACGATGTAGTACCATCATCAAAATGATATGACGCATGTGTTTTATATAAGATACTACCATCTAATTATATCTCTAGATAAATCAATTATGGAATATGCCTTTCATGTTGTACAACCATCATCCAAATGATATAACGCATGTGTTTTATATTAAATACTCCCATATAAATATATCTTTAGCTGAAACAACCAATGTAATATGCCTTTCACGATGTACTACCATCACCAAAATGATATGACGCACGTGTTTTATATAAGATATTACCATATAAATATATCTCTAACTGAAACAACTATGGAGTATCCCTTTCACGATGTACTACTATCATCCAAATGATATAACGCATGTGTTTTATATTAGATACTACCATATAAATATATCTTCAGCAAAAAGAACTATGGAATATGCCTTTCACGATGTACTACCATCATCCAAATGATATAACTCATGTGTTTTATATTAGATACTACCATATAAATATATCTTTAGCTGAAACAACTATGGAATATGCCTTTCAGGATGTACTACCATCATCAAAATGATATGACGCATGTGTTTTATATTAGATATTACCATATAAACATATCTCTAGCTAAATCAATTATGGAAAATGCCTTTCACGTTGTACAACCATCATCCAAATGATATAACGCATGTGTTTTATATTAAATACTCCCATATAAATATATCTTTAGCTGAAACAACCAATGTAATATGCCTTTTACGATGTACTACCATCACCAAAATGATATGACGCATGTGTTTTATATTAGATATTACCATATAAATATATCTTTAGCGGAATTAACTATGAAATATGCCTTTCACGATGTACTACCATCATCCAAATGATATCACGCATGTGTTTTATATTAGATACTACCATATAAATATATCTTTAGCTGAAGCAACCATGGAATATGCCTTTCACGATATACTACCATCATCAAAATGATATAACGCATGTGTTTTATATCAGATACTACCATATAAATATATCTTTAGCTGAATCAACTACGGAATATGCCTTTCAGGATGTACTACCATCATCCAAATGATATCACTCATGTGTTTTATATTCGATACTACCATATAAATATATCTTTAGCTGAAACAACTATGGAATATGCCTTTCACGATGTACTACCATCATCCAAATGATATCACGCATGTGTTTTATATTAGATACTACCATATAAATAAATCTCTATCTAAAACAACCATGGAATATGCCCTTCACGATGTACTGCCATCATCAAAATGATATGACGCATGTGTTTTATATTAGATATTACCATATAAATATATCTCTAGCTAAATCAATTATGGAATATGCCATTCACGTTGTACAACCATCATCCAAATCATATAACGCATGTGTTTTATATTAAATACTCCCATATAAATATATCTTTAGCTGAAATAACCAATGTAATATGCCTTTCACGATGTACTACCATCATCCAAATGATATGACGCATGTGTTTTATATTAGCTATTACCATATAAATATATCTTTAGCTGAAACAACTACGGAATATGCCTTTCAGGATGTACTACCATCATCCAAATGATATCAGGAATGTGTTTTATATTAGATACTACCATATAAATATATCTTTAGCAGAGTTAACTATGGAATATGCCTTTCACGATGTACTACCATCATCCAAATGATATCACGCATTTGTTTTATATTAGAGACTACCATATAAATATATCTTTAGCTGAAACAACCATGTAATATGCCTTTTACGATGTACTACCAGCATCAAAAAGATATGACGCATGTGTTTTATATTAGATACTACCATATAAATATATCTCTAGCTGAAACAACTATGGAATATCTAGATGTACTACCATCATCCAAATGATATCACGCATTTGTTTTATATTAGATACTACCATATAAGTATATTTTTAGCTGAAACAACCATGTAATATGCCTTTCACGATGTACTACCATCATCAAAATGATATGACGCATGTGTTCTATATTAGTTACTACCATATAAATATATCTCTAGCTGAAACAACTATGGAATATCCCTTTCACGATGTACTACCATCATCCAAATCATATCACGCATGTGTTTTATATTAGATAATTCCATATAAATATATCTCTATCTAAAACAACCATGGAATATGCCTTTCACGATGTACTACCATCATCAAAATGATATGACGCATGTGTTTTATATTAGATATTACCATCTAATTATATCTCTAGCTAAATCAATTATGGAATATGCCTTTCATGTTGTACAACCATCATCCAAATGATATAACGCATGTGTTTTATATTAAATACTCCCATATAAATATATCTTTAGCTGAAACAACCAATGTAATATGCCTTTCACGATGTACTACCATCACCAAAATGATATGACGCATGTGTTTTATATTAAATATTACCATCTAATTATATCTCTAGCTAATTCAATTATAGAATATGCCTTTCACGTTGTACAACCATCATCCAAATGATATAACGCATGTGTTTTATATTAGATACTACTATATAAATATATCTTTAGCAGAATTAAATATGGAATATGCCTGTCACGATGTACTACCATCATCCAAATGATATCAGGCATGTGTTTTATATTAGATACTACCATATAAATATATCTTTAGCTGAAGCAACCATGTAATATGCCTTTTACGATGTACTACCATCATCAAAATGATATAACGCATGTGTTTTATATTAGATACTACCATATAAATATATCTTTAGCAAAAACAACTATGGAATATGCCTTTCACGATGTACTACCATCATCCAAATGATATAACTCATGTGTTTTATATTAGATACTACCATACAAATATATCTTTTCCCGAAACAACTATGGAATATGCCTTTCACGATGTACTACCATCATACAAATGATATCACGCATTTGTTTTATATTAGATACTACCATATAAATATATCTTTAGCTGAAACAACTACGGAATATGCCTTTCAGGATGTACTACCATCTTTCAAATGATATCAGGAATGTGTTTTATATTAGATACTACCATATAAATATATCTTTAGCTGAAACAACTACGGAATATGCCTTTGAGGATGTACTACCATCATCCAAATGATATATTGCATGTGTTTTATATTAGATACTACCATATAAATATATCTTTAGCAGAAACAACTATGAAATATGCCTTTCACGATGTACTACCATCATCCAAATGATATATCGCATGTGTTTTATATTAGATACTACTATATAAATATATCTTTAGCAGAATTAACTATGGAATATGCCTGTCACGATGTACTACCATCATCCAAATGATATCAGGTATGTGTTTTATATTAGATACTACCATATAAATATATCTTTAGCTGAAGCAACCATGTAATATGCCTTTTACGATGTACTACCATCATCAAAATGATATAACGCATGTGTTTTATATTAGATACTACCATATAAATATATCTTTAGCAAAAACAACTATGGAATATGCCTTTCACGATGTACTACCATCATCCAAATGATATAACTCATGTGTTTTATATTAGATACTACCATACAAATATATCTTTTCCCGAAACAACTATGGAATATGCCTTTCACGATGTACTACCATCATACAAATGATATCACGCATTTGTTTTATATTAGATACTACCATATAAATATATCTTTAGCTGAAACAACTACGGAATATGCCTTTCAGGATGTACTACCATCTTTCAAATGATATCAGGAATGTGTTTTATATTAGATACTACCATATAAATATATCTTTAGCTGAAACAACTACGGAATATGCCTTTGAGGATGTACTACCATCATCCAAATGATATAACGCATGTGTTTTATATTAGATACTGCCATATAAATATATCTCTAGCTCAATCAACTATGGAATATGCCATTCACGATGTACTACCATCATCCAAATGATATATCGCATGTGTTTTATATTAGATACTTCCATATAAATATATCTTTAGAAGAATTAACTATGGAATATGCCTTTCACGATGTACTACCATCATCCAAATGATATATCGCATGTGTTTTATATTAGATATTACGATATAAATATATCTCTAGCTGAAACAACTATGGAGTATGCCTTTCACGATATACTACCATCATCAAAATGATATAACACATGTGTTATATATTAGATACTAATATATAAATATATCTTTAGCAAAAACAACTATGGAATATGCCTTTCACGATGTAATACCATCATCCAAATGATATAACTTATGTGTTTTATATTAAATACTACCATACAAATATATCTTTACCCGAAACAACTATGGAATATGCCTTTCACGATGTACTACCATCATCCAAATGATATCAGGAATGTGTTTTATATTAGATACTACCATATAAATATATCTTTAGCTGAAACAACTACGGAATATGCCTTTGAGGATGTACTACCATCATCCAAATGATATAACGCATGTGTTTTATATTAGATACTACCATATAAATATATCTTTAGCGGATACAACTTTGGAATATGCCTTTCACGATGTAATACCATCATCCAAATGATATAACGCATGTGTTTTACATTAAATACTCCCATATAAATATATCTTTAGCTGAAACAACCATGTAATATGCCTTTCACGATGTACTACCATCATCAAAATGATATGACGCATGTGTTCTATTTTAGATATTAACATATAAATATATCTCTAGCTGAGACATCTATGGAATATGCCTTTCACGATGTACTACGATCATCAAAATGATATAACGCATGTGTTTTATAATAGATACTACGATATAAATATATCTTTAGCAAAAACAACTATGGAATATGCCTTTCACGATGTACTACCATCATCCAAATAATATAACATATGTGTTTTATATCAGATAATTCTATATAAATATATCTCTAGCAAAAACGACCATGGAATATTCCTTTCACGGTGTACTACCATCATCCAAATGATATAACGCATGTGTTTTATATCAGATACTACCATATAAATATATCTTTAGCTGAAACAACTATGAAATATGCCTTTCACAATGTACTACCATCATCCAAATGATATCACGCATGTGAATAATATTAGATACTACCATCTAAATATATGTCTAGATAGAACAACTATGGAATATGCCTTTCACGTTGTACTACCATCATCCAAATGATATAATGCATGTGTTTTATATTAGATACTACTATATAAATATATCTCTAGCTGAAACAACTATGGAATATCCCTTTCACGATGTAGTACCATCATCAAAATGTTATGACGCATGTGTTTTATATTAGATATTACCATCTAATTATATCTCTAGCTAAATCAATTATGGAATATGCCTTTCATGTTGTACAACCATCATCCAAATGATATAACGCATGTGTTTTATATTAGATACTACCATATAAATATATCTTCAGCAAAAACAACTATGGAATATGCCTTTCACGATGTACTACCATTATCCAAATGATATAACTCATGTGTTTTATATTAGATACTACCATATAAATATATCTTTTGCAGAATTAACTACGGAATATGCCTTTCAGGATGTACTACCATCATCCAAATGATATCACGCATGTGTTTTATATTAGATACTACCATATAAATATATCTCTATCTAAAACAACCATGGAATATGCCCTTCACGATGTACTACCATCATCAAAATGATATGACGCATGTGTTTTATATTAGATATTACCATATAAATATATCTCTAGCTAAATCAATTATGGAAAATGCCTTTCACGTTGTACAACCATCATCCAAATGATATAACGCATGTGTTTTATATTAAATACTCCCATATAAATATATCTTTAGCGGAAACAACCAATGTAATATGCCTTTCACGATGTTCTTCCATCACCAAAATGATATGACGCATGTGTTTTATATTAGATATTACCATATAAATATATCTTTAGCGGAATTAACTATGGAATATGCCTTTCACTATGTACTACCATCATCCAAATGATATCACGCATTTGTTTTTTTATGAGATACTACCATATAAATATATCTCTAGATGAAACAAGTATGGAATAGGCCTTTCACGATGTACTACCATCATGCAAATGATATAACGCATGTGTTTTATATTAGATACTACCATAGAAATATATCTTTACCCGAAACAACTATGGAATATGCCTTTCAGGATGTACTACCATCATGCAAATTATATCACGCATGTGTTTTATATTAGATACTACCATATAAATATATCTTTAGCAGAATTAACTATGGAATATGCCTTTCACGATGTACTACCATCATCCAAATGATATAACGCATGTGTTTTATATCAGATACTACCATATAAATATATCTTTAGCTGAAACAACTATGGAATATGCCTTTCACAATGTACTACCATCATCAAAATGATATGAGGCATGTGTTTTATATTAGATATTACCATATAAATATATCTCTAGCTGAAACAACTATGGAATATCCCTTTCACGATGTACTACCATCATCAAAATGATATGACGCATGTGTTTTATATTAGATAATTCCATATAAATATATCTCCATCTAAATTTACCATGGAATATGCCTTTCAAGATGTACTACCATCATCAAAATGATATGACGCATGTGTTTTATATTAGATATTACCATATAAATATATCTCTAGCTGAAACAACTATGGAATTTCCTTTCACGATGTACTACCATCATCAAAATGATATGACGCATGTGTTTTATATTAGATAATTCCATATAAATATATCTCTATCTAAAATAACCATGGAATATGCCTTTTAAGATGTACTACCATCATCAAAATGATATGACGCATGTGTTTTATATTAGATATTACCATATAAATATATCTCTAGCTGAAACAACTATGGAATATCCTTTCACGATGTACTACCATCATCAAAATGATATGACGCATGTGTTTTTTATTAGATAATTCCATATAAATATATCTCTATCTAAATTTACCATGGAATATGCCTTTCAAGATGTACTACCATCTTCAAAATGATATGACGCATGTGTTTTATATTAGATATTACCATATAAATATATCTCTAGCTGAAACAACTATGGAATATCCCTTTCACGATGTACTACCATCACCAAAATGATATGACGCATGTGTTTTATATTAGATAATTCCATATAAATAAATCTCTATCTAAATTAACCATAGAATATGCCTTTTAAGATGTACTACCATCATCAAAATGATATGACGCATGTGTTTTATATTAGATATTACCATATAAATATATCTCTAGCTGAAACAACTATGGAATATCCTTTTAACGATGTACTACCATCATCAAAATGATATGACGCATGTGTTTTATATTAGATGATTCCATATAAATATATCTCTATCTAAATTAACCATGGAATATGCCTTTCACGATGTACTACCATCATCAAAATGATATGACGCATGTGTTTTATATTAGATATTACCATATAAATATATCTCTAGCTGAAACAACTATGGAATATCTAGATGTACTACCATCATCCAAATGATATCACGCATGTGTTTTATATTAGATACTACCATAAAAATATATCTTTAGCTGAAACACGTATGGAATATGCCTTTCACGATTTACTACCATCATCCAAATAATATAACACATGTGTTTTATATCAGATAATTCGATATAAATATATCTCTAGCAAAAAAAACCATGGAATATGCCTTTCACGGTGTACTACCATCATCCAAATGATATAACGCATGTGTTTTATATCAGATACTACCATATAAATATATCTTTAGCTGAAACAACTACGGAATATGCCTTTCAGGATGTACTACCATCATCCAAATGATATCACTCATGTGTTTTATATTCGATACTACCATATAAATATATCTTTAGCTGAAACAACTATGGAATATGCCTTTCACGATGTACTACCATCATCCAAATGATATAACCATGTGTTCTATATTAGATACTACCATATAAATATATCTTTAGCTGAAACAACTATAGAATAATCCTTTCACGATGTACTACCATCATCCAAATGATATCACGCATGTGTTTTATATTAGATACTGCTATCTTAATATATGTCTAGCTAAAACAACTATGGAATATGCCTTTCACGTTGTACTACCATCATCCAAATGATATAATGCATGTGTTTAATATTAGATACTACCATATAAATATATCTCTAGCTGAAACAACCATGGAATATGCCTTTCACGATGTACTACCATCATGCAAATGATATAACGCATGTGTTTTATATTAGATACTACCATATAAATATATCTTTAGCTGAAACAACTATGTTATATGCCTTTCATGATATACTTCGATCATCCAAATGATATCACGCATGTGTTTTATATTAGATACTACCATATAAATATATCTTTAGCACAAATAACTATGGAATATGCCTTTCACGATGTACTTCGATCATCCAAATGATATCACGCATGTGTTTTATATAAGATACTACCATATAAATATATCTTTGGCTGAAGCAACCATGTAATATGCCTTTGACGATGTACTACCAGCATCAAAATGATATGACGCATGTGTTTTATATTAGATATTACCATATAAATATATCTCTAGCTGAAACAACTATGGAATATCTAGATGTACTACCATCATCCAAATGATATCACGCATGTGTTTTATATTAGATACTACCATATAAATATATCTTTAGCTGAAACAGCCATGTAATATGCCTTTCACGATGTACTACCATCATCCAAATGATATAACGCATGTGTTTTATATTAGATACTGCCATATAAATAAATCTCTAGTTGAAACAACTTTACAATAGGCCTTTCACTATGTACTACCATCTTCCAACTGAATTAATGCATGTGTTTTATATTAGATCCTGCCATATAAATAAATCTCTAGCTAAAACAACTATGGAATATGCCTTTCACGATGTACTACCATTATCTAAATGATATAACGCATGTGTATATTTTAGATACTGCCATATAAATATATCTTTAGCTCAATCAACTATGGAATATGCCTTTCACGATGTACTACAATCATCCAAATGATATTATGCATGTGTTTTATATTAGATACTGCTATATAAATATTTCATTGGCTGAAACAACTATGGAATGTGCCTTTCACGATGTACTGCCATCAACCAAATGATATAACGCATGTGTTTTATATTAGATACTGCCATATAAATATTTCTCTAGCTAAATCAACTATGGAATATGTCATTCACGATGTACTACCATCATCCAAATGATATAACGCATGTGTTTTATATTAGATACTGCCATATAAATATATCTCTAGCTCAATCAACTATGGAATATGCCATTCACGATGTACTACCATCATCCAAATGATATATCGCATGTGTTTTATATTAGATACTACCATATAAATATATCTTTAGAAGAATTAACTATGGAATATGCCTTTCACGATGTACTACCATCATCCAAATGATATATCGCATGTGTTTTATATTAGATACTACCATATAAATATATCTTTAGAAGAATTAACTATGGAATATGCCTTTCACGATGTACTACCATCATCCAAATGATATCACTCATGTGTTTTATATTAGATACTACCATATAAATATATCTTTAGCTGAAGCAAGTATGGAATATCCCTTTCACGATGTACTACCATCATCCAAATGATATCACGCATGTGTTTTATATTAGATAATTCTATATAAATATATCTACATCTAAAACAACCATGGAATATGCCTTTCACGATGTAGTACCATCATCAAAATGATATGACGCATGTGTTTTATATAAGATACTACCATCTAATTATATCTCTAGATAAATCAATTATGGAATATGCCTTTCATGTTGTACAACCATCATCCAAATGATATAACGCATGTGTTTTATATTAAATACTCCCATATAAATATATCTTTAGCTGAAACAACCAATGTAATATGCCTTTCACGATGTACTACCATCACCAAAATGATATGACGCACGTGTTTTATATAAGATATTACCATATAAATATATCTCTAGCTGAAACAACTATGGAGTATCCCTTTCACGATGTACTACTATCATCCAAATGATATAACGCAAGCGTTTTATATTAGATACTACCATATAAATATATCTTCAACAAAAAGAACTATGGAATATGCCTTTCACGATGTACTACCATCATCCAAATGATATAACTCATGTGTTTTATATTAGATACTACCATATAAATATATCTTTAGCTGAAACAACTATGGAATATGCCTTTCAGGATGTACTACCATCATCAAAATGATATGACGCATGTGTTTTATATTAGATATTACCATATAAACATATCTCTAGCTAAATCAATTATGGAAAATGCCTTTCACGTTGTACAACCATCATCCAAATGATATAACGCATGTGTTTTATATTAAATACTCCCATATAAATATATCTTTAGCTGAAACAACTATGGAATATGGCTTTCACAATGTACTACCATCATCCAAATGATATCACGCATGTGTTTTATATTAGATACTACCATATAAATAAATCTCTATCTAAAACAACCATGGAATATGCCCTTCACGATGTACCTCCATCATCAAAATGATATGACGCATGTGTTTTATATTAGATATTACCATATAAATATATCTCTAGCTAAATCAATTATGGAATATGCCATTCACGTTGTACAACCATCATCCAAATGATATAACGCATGTGTTTTATATTAAATACTCCCATATAAATATATCTTTAGCTGAAATAACCAATGTAATATGCCTTTCACGATGTACTACCATCATCCAAATGATATGACGCATGTGTTTTATATTAGCTATTACCATATAAATATATCTTTAGCTGAAACAACTACGGAATATGCCTTTCAGGATGTACTACCATCATCCAAATGATATCAGGAATGTGTTTTATATTAGATACTACCATATAAATATATCTTTAGCTGAAACAAGTACGGAATATGCCTTTCAGGATGTACTACCATCATCCAAATGATATCACTGATGTGTTTTATATTAGATAGTACCATATAAATTTATCTTTAGCTGAAACAACCATGTAATATGCCTTTCACGATGTACTACCATCGTCAAAATGATATGAGGCATGTGTTTTATATTAGATATTACCATATAAATATATCTCTAGCTGAAACAACTATGGAATATCTAGATGTACTACCATCATCCAAATGATATCACGCATTTGTTTTATATTAGATACTACCATATAAGTATATTTTTAGCTGAAACAACCATGTAATATGCCTTTCACGATGTACTACCATCATCAAAATGATATGACGCATGTGTTCTATATTAGTTACTACCATATAAATATATCTCTAGCTGAAACAACTATGGAATATCCCTTTCACGATGTACTACCATCATCCAAATCATATCACGCATGTGTTTTATATTAGATACTACCATATAAATATATCTTTAGCTGAAACAACCAATGTAATATGCCTTTCACGATGTACTACCATCACCAAAATGATATGACGCATGTGTTTTATATTAAATATTACCATCTAATTATATCTCTAGCTAATCCAATTATAGAATATGCCTTTCACGTTGTACAACCATCATCCAAATGATATAACGCATGTGTTTTATATTAGATACTACTATATAAATATATCTTTAGCAGAATTAACTATGGAATATGCCTGTCACGATGTACTACCATCATCCAAATGATATCAGGCATGTGTTTTATATTAGATACTACCATATAAATATATCTTTAGCTGAAGCAACCATGTAATATGCCTTTTACGATGTACTACCATCATCAAAATGATATAACGCATGTGTTTTATATTAGATACTACTATATAAATATATCTTTAGCAAAAACAACTATGGAATATGCCTTTCACGATGTACTACCATCATCCAAATGATATAACTCATGTGTTTTATATTAGATACTACCATACAAATATATCTTTTCCCGAAACAACTATGGAATATGCCTTTCACGATGTACTACCATCATACAAATGATATCACGCATTTGTTTTATATTAGATACTACCATATAAATATATCTTTAGCTGAAACAACTACGGAATATGCCTTTCAGGATGTACTACCATCTTTCAAATGATATCAGGAATGTGTTTTATATTAGATACTACCATATAAATATATCTTTAGCTGAAACAACTACGGAATATGCCTTTGAGGATGTACTACCATCATCCAAATGATATATTTCATGTGTTTTATATTAGATACTACCATATAAATATATCTTTAGCAGAATTAACTATGGAATATGCCTTTCACGATGTACTACCATCATCCAAATGATATCACGCATGTGTTTTATATTAGATACTACCATATAAATATATCTTTAGCTGAAGCAACCATGTAATATGCCTTTTACGATGTACTACCAGCATCAAAAAGATATGACGCATGTGTTTTATATTAGATATTACCATATAAATATATCTCTAGCTGAAACAACTATGGAATATGCCTTTCCCGATGTACTACCATCATCAAAATGATATAACGCATGTGTTTTATATTAGATACTACCATATAAGTATATCTTTAGCAAAAACAACTATGGAATATGCCTTTCACGATATACTACCATCATCCAAATGATATAACTCATGTGTTTTATATTAGATACTACCATATAAATATATCTCTAGCTGAAACAACTATGGAATATGCCTTTCCCGATGTACTACCATCATCAAAATGATATAACGCATGTGTTTTATATTAGATACTACCATATAAGTATATCTTTAGCAAAAACAACTATGGAATATGCCTTTCACGATATACTACCATCATCCAAATGATATAACTCATGTGTTTTATATTAGATACTACCATACAAATATATCTTTACCCGAAACAACTATGGAATATGCCTTTCACGATGTACTACCATCATCCAAATAATATCAGGAATGTGTTTTATATTAGATACTACCATATAAATATATCTTTAGCTGAAACAACTACGGAATATGCCTTTGAGGATGTACTACCTTAATCCAAATGATATATCGCATGTGTTTTATATTAGATACTACCATACAAATATATCTTTAGCAGAGTTAACTATGGAATATGCCTTTCACGATGTACTACCATCATCCAAATGATATCACGCATTTGTTTTATATTAGAGACTACCATATAAATATATCTTTAGCTGAAACAACCATGTAATATTCCTTTTACGATGTACTACCAGCATCAAAAAGATATGACGCATGTGTTTTATATTAGATACTACCATATAAGTATATCTTTAGCTGAAACAACTACGGAATATGCCTTTCAGGATGTACTACCATCATCCAAATGATATCAGGAATGTGTTTTATATTAGATACTACCATATAAATATATCTTTAGCAGAATTAACTATGGAATATGCCTTTCACGATATACTACCATCATGAAAATGATATAACGCATGTGTTTTATATTAGATACTACCATATAAATATATCTTTAGCAAAAACAACTATGGAATATGCCTTTCACGATGTACTACCATCATCCAAATGATATAACTCATGTGTTTTATATAAGATACTACCATACAAATATATCTTTACCCGAAACAACTATGGAATATGCCTTTCATGATGTACTACCATCATCCAAATGATATCAGGAATGTGTTTTATATTAGATACTACAATATAAATATATCTTTAGCTGAAACAACTACGGAATATGCCTTTGAGGAGGAACTACCTTAATACAAATGATATATCGCATGTGTTTTATATTAGATACTACCATATAAATATATCTTTAGCAGAATTAACTATGGAATATGCCTTTCACGATGTACTACCATCATCCAAATGATATCACGCATGTGTTTTATATTAGATACTACCATATAAATATATCTTTAGCTGAAGCAACCATGTAATATGCCTTTTACAATGTACTACCAGCATCAAAAAGATATGACGCATGTGTTTTATATTAGATACTACCATGTAAATATATCTCTAGCTGAAACAACTATGGAATATGCCTTTCATGATATACTACCATCATCAAAATGATATAACGAATGTGTTTTATATTAGATACTACCATATTAATATATCTTTAGCAAAAACAACTATGGAATATGCCATTCACGATGTACTACCATTACCTAAATGATATAACTCATGTGTTTTATATTAGATACTACCATACAAATATATCTTTACCCGAAACAATTATGGAATATGCCTTTCACCATGTACTACCATCATCCAAATGATATAACGCATGTGTTTTATATTAGATACTACCATATAAATATATCTTTAGCTGAAACAAGTACGGAATATGCCTTTCAGGATGTACTACCATCATCCAAATGATATCAGGAATGTGTTTTATATTAGATACTACCATATAAATATATCTTTAGCTGAAACAAGTACGGAATATGCCTTTCAGGATGTACTACCATCATCCAAATGATATCACTCATGTGTTTTATATTAGATACTACCATATAAATATATCTTTAGCTGAAACAACCATGTAATATGCCTTTCACGATGTACTACCATCGTCAAAATGATATGAGGCATGTGTTTTATATAAGATATTACCATATAAATATATCTCTAGCTGA
This sequence comes from Pohlia nutans, assembly GCA_022496805.1. Lineage (NCBI taxonomy): Eukaryota > Viridiplantae > Streptophyta > Bryopsida > Bryales > Mniaceae > Pohlia > Pohlia nutans. Next base: position 7,506,080 of record CM040104.1, read on the forward strand.
AACAACTATGGAATATCTAGATGTACTACCATCATCCAAATGATATCACGCATGTGTTTTATATTAGATACTACCATATAAGTATATTTTTAGCTGAAACAACCATGTAATATGCCTTTCACGATGTACTACCATCATCAAAATGATATGACGCATGTGTTCTATATTAGTTACTACCATATAAATATATGTCTAGCTAAAACAACTATGGAATATGCCTTTGACGTTGTACTACCATCATCAAAATGATATAATGCATGTGTTTTATATTAGATACTACCATACAAATATATCTTTAGCAAAAACAACTTTGGAATATGCCTTTCACGATGTACTACCATCATCCAAATGATATAACTCATGTGTTTTATATTAGATATTACCATATAAATATATCTTTAGCGGAATTAACTATGGAATATGCCTTTCACGATGCACTACCATCATCCAAATGATATCACGCATGTGTTTTATATTAGATACTACCATATAAATAAATCTCTATCTAAAACAACCATGGAATATGCCCTTCACGATGTACTGCCATCATCAAAATGATATGACGCATGTGTTTTATATTAGATATTACCATATAAATATATCTCTAGCTAAATCAATTATGGAATATGCCATTCACGTTGTACAACCATCATCCAAATGATATAACGCATGTGTTTTATATTAAATACTCCCATATAAATATATCTTTAGCTGAAATAACCAATGTAATATGCCTTTCACGATGTACTACCATCATCCAAATGATATGACGCATGTGTTTTATATTAGCTATTACCATATAAATATATCTTTAGCTGAAACAACTACGGAATATGCCTTTCAGGATGTACTACCATCATCCAAATGATATCAGGAATGTGTTTTATATTAGATACTACCATATAAATATATCTTTAGCTGAAACAAGTACGGAATATGCCTTTCAGGATGTACTACCATCATCCAAATGATATCACTGATGTGTTTTATATTAGATAGTACCATATAAATTTATCTTTAGCTGAAACAACCATGTAATATGCCTTTCACGATGTACTACCATCGTCAAAATGATATGAGGCATGTGTTTTATATTAGATATTACCATATAAATATATGTCTAGCTGAAACAACTATGGAATATCTAGATGTACTACCATCATCCAAATGATATCACGCATTTGTTTTATATTAGATACTACCATATAAGTATATTTTTAGCTGAAACAACCATGTAATATGCCTTTCACGATGTACTACCATCATCAAAATGATATGACGCATGTGTTCTATATTAGTTACTACCATATAAATATATCTCTAGCTGAAACAACTATGGAATATCCCTTTCACGATGTACTACCATCATCCAAATCATATCACGCATGTGTTTTATATTAGATAATTCCATATAAATATATCTCTATCTAAAACAACCATGGAATATGCCTTTCACGATGTACTACCATCATCAAAATGATATGACGCATGTATTTTATATTAGATATTACCATCTAATTATATCTCTAGCTAAATCAATTATGGAATATGCCTTTCATGTTGTACAACCATCATCCAAATGATATAACGCATGTGTTTTATATTAGATACTACCATATAAATATATCTTTAGCTGAAACAACCAATGTAATATGCCTTTCACGATGTACTACCATCACCAAAATGATATGACGCATGTGTTTTATATTAAATATTACCATCTAATTATATCTCTAGCTAATCCAATTATAGAATATGCCTTTCACGTTGTACAACCATCATCCAAATGATATAACGCATGTGTTTTATATTAGATACTACTATATAAATATATCTTTAGCAGAATTAACTATGGAATATGCCTGTCACGATGTACTACCATCATCCAAATGATATCAGGCATGTGTATTATATTAGATACTACCATATAAATATATCTTTAGCTGAAGCAACCATGTAATATGCCTTTTACGATGTACTACCATCATCAAAATGATATAACGCATGTGTTTTATATTAGATACTACCATATAAATATATCTTTAGCAAAAACAACTATGGAATATGCCTTTCACGATGTACTACCATCATCCAAATGATATAACTCATGTGTTTTATATTAGATACTACCATACAAATATATCTTTTCCCGAAACAACTACGGAATATGCCTTTCACGATGTACTACCATCATACAAATGATATCACGCATTTGTTTTATATTAGATACTACCATATAAATATATCTTTAGCTGAAACAACTACGGAATATGCCTTTCAGGATGTACTACCATCTTTCAAATGATATCAGGAATGTGTTTTATATTAGATACTACCATATAAATATATCTTTAGCTGAAACAACTACGGAATATGCCTTTGAGGATGTACTACCATCATCCAAATGATATATTCCATGTGTTTTATATTAGATACTACCATATAAATATATCTTTAGCAGAAACAACTATGAAATATGCCTTTCACGATGTACTACCATCATCCAAATGATATATCGCATGTGTTTTATATTAGATACTACTATATAAATATATCTTTAGCAGAATTAACTATGGAATATGCCTGTCACGATGTACTACCATCATCCAAATGATATCAGGCATGTGTTTTATATTAGATACTACCATATAAATATATCTTTAGCTGAAGCAACCATGTAATATGCCTTTTACGATGTACTACCATCATCAAAATGATATAACGCATGTGTTTTATATTAGATACTACCATATAAATATATCTTTAGCAAAAACAACTATGGAATATGCCTTTCACGATGTACTACCATCATCCAAATGATATAACTCATGTGTTTTATATTAGATACTACCATACAAATATATCTTTTCCCGAAACAACTATGGAATATGCCTTTCACGATGTACTACCATCATACAAATGATATCACGCATTTGTTTTATATTAGATACTACCATATAAATATATCTTTAGCTGAAACAACTACGGAATATGCCTTTCAGGATGTACTACCATCTTTCAAATGATATCAGGAATGTGTTTTATATTAGATACTACCATATAAATATATCTTTAGCTGAAACAACTACGGAATATGCCTTTGAGGATGTACTACCATCATCCAAATGATATATTGCATGTGTTTTATATTAGATACTACCATATAAATATATCTTTAGCAGAATTAACTATGGAATATGCCTTTCACGATGTACTACCATCATCCAAATGATATCACGCATGTGTTTTATATTAGATACTACCATATAAATATATCTTTAGCTGAAGCAACCATGTAATATGCCTTTTACGATGTACTACCAGCATCAAAAAGATATGACGCATGTGTTTTATATTAGATATTACCATATAAATATATCTCTAGCTGAAACAACTATGGAATATGCCTTTCCCGATGTACTACCATCATCAAAATGATATAACGCATGTGTTTTATATTAGATACTACCATATAAGTATATCTTTAGCAAAAACAACTATGGAATATGCCTTTCACGATATACTACCATCATCCAAATGATATAACTCATGTGTTTTATATTAGATACTACCATACAAATATATCTTTACCCGAAACAACTATGGAATATGCCTTTCACGATGTACTACCATCATCCAAATAATATCAGGAATGTGTTTTATATTAGATACTACCATATAAATATATCTTTAGCTGAAACAACTACGGAATATGCCTTTGAGGATGTACTACCTTAATCCAAATGATATATCGCATGTGTTTTATATTAGATACTACCATATAAATATATCTTTAGCAGAGTTAACTATGGAATATGCCTTTCACGATGTACTACCATCATCCAAATGATATCACGCATTTGTTTTATATTAGAGACTACCATATAAATATATCTTTAGCTGAAACAACCATGTAATATGCCTTTTACGATGTACTACCAGCATCAAAAAGATATGACGCATGTGTTTTATATTAGATACTACCATATAAATATATCTTTAGCTGAAACAACTACGGAATATGCCTTTCAGGATGTACTACCATCATCCAAATGATATCAGGAATGTGTTTTATATTAGATACTACCATATAAATATATCTTTAGCAGAATTAACTATGGAATATGCCTTTCACGATATACTACCATCATCAAAATGATATAACGCATGTGTTTTATATTAGATACTACCATATAAATATATCTTTAGCAAAAACAACTATGGAATATGCCTTTCACGATGTACTACCATCATCCAAATGATATAACTCATGTGTTTTATATAAGATACTACCATACAAATATATCTTTACCCGAAACAACTATGGAATATGCCTTTCACGATGTACTACCATCATCCAAATGATATCAGGAATGTGTTTTATATTAGATACTACAATATAAATATATCTTTAGCTGAAACAACTACGGAATATGCCTTTGAGGAGGAACTACCTTAATACAAATGATATATCGCATGTGTTTTATATTAGATACTACCATATAAATATATCTTTAGCTGAAACAACCATGTAATATGCCTTTCACGATGTACTACCATCGTCAAAATGATATGAGGCATGTGTTTTATATAAGATATTACCATATAAATATATCTCTAGCTGAAACAACTATGGAATATCTAGATGTACTACCATCATCCAAATGATATCACGCATGTGTTTTATATTAGATACTACCATATAAGTATATTTTTAGCTGAAACAACCATGTAATATGCCTTTCACGATGTACTACCATCATCAAAATGATATGACGCATGTGTTCTATATTAGTTACTACCATATAAATATATGTCTAGCTAAAACAACTATGGAATATGCCTTTGACGTTGTACTACCATCATCAAAATGATATAATGCATGTGTTTTATATTAGATACTACCATACAAATATATCTTTAGCAAAAACAACTTTGGAATATGCCTTTCACGATGTACTACCATCATCCAAATGATATAACTCATGTGTTTTATATTAGATATTACCATATAAATATATCTTTAGCGGAATTAACTATGGAATATGCCTTTCACGATGCACTACCATCATCCAAATGATATCACGCATGTGTTTTATATTAGATACTACCATATAAATAAATCTCTATCTAAAACAACCATGGAATATGCCCTTCACGATGTACTGCCATCATCAAAATGATATGACGCATGTGTTTTATATTAGATATTACCATATAAATATATCTCTAGCTAAATCAATTATGGAATATGCCATTCACGTTGTACAACCATCATCCAAATGATATAACGCATGTGTTTTATATTAAATACTCCCATATAAATATATCTTTAGCTGAAATAACCAATGTAATATGCCTTTCACGATGTACTACCATCATCCAAATGATATGACGCATGTGTTTTATATTAGCTATTACCATATAAATATATCTTTAGCTGAAACAACTACGGAATATGCCTTTCAGGATGTACTACCATCATCCAAATGATATCAGGAATGTGTTTTATATTAGATACTACCATATAAATATATCTTTAGCTGAAACAAGTACGGAATATGCCTTTCAGGATGTACTACCATCATCCAAATGATATCACTGATGTGTTTTATATTAGATAGTACCATATAAATTTATCTTTAGCTGAAACAACCATGTAATATGCCTTTCACGATGTACTACCATCGTCAAAATGATATGAGGCATGTGTTTTATATTAGATATTACCATATAAATATATGTCTAGCTGAAACAACTATGGAATATCTAGATGTACTACCATCATCCAAATGATATCACGCATTTGTTTTATATTAGATACTACCATATAAGTATATTTTTAGCTGAAACAACCATGTAATATGCCTTTCACGATGTACTACCATCATCAAAATGATATGACGCATGTGTTCTATATTAGTTACTACCATATAAATATATCTCTAGCTGAAACAACTATGGAATATCCCTTTCACGATGTACTACCATCATCCAAATCATATCACGCATGTGTTTTATATTAGATAATTCCATATAAATATATCTCTATCTAAAACAACCATGGAATATGCCTTTCACGATGTACTACCATCATCAAAATGATATGACGCATGTATTTTATATTAGATATTACCATCTAATTATATCTCTAGCTAAATCAATTATGGAATATGCCTTTCATGTTGTACAACCATCATCCAAATGATATAACGCATGTGTTTTATATTAGATACTACCATATAAATATATCTTTAGCTGAAACAACCAATGTAATATGCCTTTCACGATGTACTACCATCACCAAAATGATATGACGCATGTGTTTTATATTAAATATTACCATCTAATTATATCTCTAGCTAATCCAATTATAGAATATGCCTTTCACGTTGTACAACCATCATCCAAATGATATAACGCATGTGTTTTATATTAGATACTACTATATAAATATATCTTTAGCAGAATTAACTATGGAATATGCCTGTCACGATGTACTACCATCATCCAAATGATATCAGGCATGTGTATTATATTAGATACTACCATATAAATATATCTTTAGCTGAAGCAACCATGTAATATGCCTTTTACGATGTACTACCATCATCAAAATGATATAACGCATGTGTTTTATATTAGATACTACCATATAAATATATCTTTAGCAAAAACAACTATGGAATATGCCTTTCACGATGTACTACCATCATCCAAATGATATAACTCATGTGTTTTATATTAGATACTACCATACAAATATATCTTTTCCCGAAACAACTACGGAATATGCCTTTCACGATGTACTACCATCATACAAATGATATCACGCATTTGTTTTATATTAGATACTACCATATAAATATATCTTTAGCTGAAACAACTACGGAATATGCCTTTCAGGATGTACTACCATCTTTCAAATGATATCAGGAATGTGTTTTATATTAGATACTACCATATAAATATATCTTTAGCTGAAACAACTACGGAATATGCCTTTGAGGATGTACTACCATCATCCAAATGATATATTCCATGTGTTTTATATTAGATACTACCATATAAATATATCTTTAGCAGAAACAACTATGAAATATGCCTTTCACGATGTACTACCATCATCCAAATGATATATCGCATGTGTTTTATATTAGATACTACTATATAAATATATCTTTAGCAGAATTAACTATGGAATATGCCTGTCACGATGTACTACCATCATCCAAATGATATCAGGCATGTGTTTTATATTAGATACTACCATATAAATATATCTTTAGCTGAAGCAACCATGTAATATGCCTTTTACGATGTACTACCATCATCAAAATGATATAACGCATGTGTTTTATATTAGATACTACCATATAAATATATCTTTAGCAAAAACAACTATGGAATATGCCTTTCACGATGTACTACCATCATCCAAATGATATAACTCATGTGTTTTATATTAGATACTACCATACAAATATATCTTTTCCCGAAACAACTATGGAATATGCCTTTCACGATGTACTACCATCATACAAATGATATCACGCATTTGTTTTATATTAGATACTACCATATAAATATATCTTTAGCTGAAACAACTACGGAATATGCCTTTCAGGATGTACTACCATCTTTCAAATGATATCAGGAATGTGTTTTATATTAGATACTACCATATAAATATATCTTTAGCTGAAACAACTACGGAATATGCCTTTGAGGATGTACTACCATCATCCAAATGATATATTGCATGTGTTTTATATTAGATACTACCATATAAATATATCTTTAGCAGAATTAACTATGGAATATGCCTTTCACGATGTACTACCATCATCCAAATGATATCACGCATGTGTTTTATATTAGATACTACCATATAAATATATCTTTAGCTGAAGCAACCATGTAATATGCCTTTTACGATGTACTACCAGCATCAAAAAGATATGACGCATGTGTTTTATATTAGATATTACCATATAAATATATCTCTAGCTGAAACAACTATGGAATATGCCTTTCCCGATGTACTACCATCATCAAAATGATATAACGCATGTGTTTTATATTAGATACTACCATATAAGTATATCTTTAGCAAAAACAACTATGGAATATGCCTTTCACGATATACTACCATCATCCAAATGATATAACTCATGTGTTTTATATTAGATACTACCATACAAATATATCTTTACCCGAAACAACTATGGAATATGCCTTTCACGATGTACTACCATCATCCAAATAATATCAGGAATGTGTTTTATATTAGATACTACCATATAAATATATCTTTAGCTGAAACAACTACGGAATATGCCTTTGAGGATGTACTACCTTAATCCAAATGATATATCGCATGTGTTTTATATTAGATACTACCATATAAATATATCTTTAGCAGAGTTAACTATGGAATATGCCTTTCACGATGTACTACCATCATCCAAATGATATCACGCATTTGTTTTATATTAGAGACTACCATATAAATATATCTTTAGCTGAAACAACCATGTAATATGCCTTTTACGATGTACTACCAGCATCAAAAAGATATGACGCATGTGTTTTATATTAGATACTACCATATAAATATATCTTTAGCTGAAACAACTACGGAATATGCCTTTCAGGATGTACTACCATCATCCAAATGATATCAGGAATGTGTTTTATATTAGATACTACCATATAAATATATCTTTAGCAGAATTAACTATGGAATATGCCTTTCACGATATACTACCATCATCAAAATGATATAACGCATGTGTTTTATATTAGATACTACCATATAAATATATCTTTAGCAAAAACAACTATGGAATATGCCTTTCACGATGTACTACCATCATCCAAATGATATAACTCATGTGTTTTATATAAGATACTACCATACAAATATATCTTTACCCGAAACAACTATGGAATATGCCTTTCACGATGTACTACCATCATCCAAATGATATCAGGAATGTGTTTTATATTAGATACTACAATATAAATATATCTTTAGCTGAAACAACTACGGAATATGCCTTTGAGGAGGAACTACCTTAATACAAATGATATATCGCATGTGTTTTATATTAGATACTACCATATAAATATATCTTTAGCAGAATTAACTATGGAATATGCCTTTCACGATGTACTACTATCATCCAAATGATATCACGCATGTGTTTTATATTAGATACTACCATATAAATATATCTTTAGCTGAAGCAACCATGTAATATGCCTTTTACAATGTACTACCAGCATCAAAAAGATATGACGCATGTGTTTTATATTAGATACTACCATGTAAATATATCTCTAGCTGAAACAACTATGGAATATGCCTTTCATGATATACTACCATCATCAAAATGATATAACGAATGTGTTTTATATTAGATACTACCATATTAATATATCTTTAGCAAAAACAACTATGGAATATGCCATTCACGATGTACTACCATTACCTAAATGATATAACTCATGTGTTTTATATTAGATACTACCATACAAATATATCTTTACCCGAAACAATTATGGAATATGCCTTTCACCATGTACTACCATCATCCAAATGATATAACGCATGTGTTTTATATTAGATACTACCATATAAATATATCTTTAGCTGAAACAAGTATGGAATATGCCTTTCAGGATGTACTACCATCATCCAAATGATATCAGGAATGTGTTTTATATTAGATACTACCATATAAATATATCTTTAGCTGAAACAAGTACGGAATATGCCTTTCAGGATGTACTACCATCATCCAAATGATATCACTCATGTGTTTTATATTAGATACTACCATATAAATATATCTTTAGCTGAAACAACCATGTAATATGCCTTTCACGATGTACTACCATCGTCAAAATGATATGAGGCATGTGTTTTATATAAGATATTACCATATAAATATATCTCTAGCTGAAACAACTATGGAATATCTAGATGTACTACCATCATCCAAATGATATCACGCATGTGTTTTATATTAGATACTACCATATAAGTATATTTTTAGCTGAAACAACCATGTAATATGCCTTTCACGATGTACTACCATCATCAAAATGATATGACGCATGTGTTCTATATTAGTTACTACCATATAAATATATGTCTAGCTAAAACAACTATGGAATATGCCTTTGACGTTGTACTACCATCATCAAAATGATATAATGCATGTGTTTTATATTAGATACTACCATACAAATATATCTTTAGCAAAAACAACTTTGGAATATGCCTTTCACGATGTACTACCATCATCCAAATGATATAACTCATGTGTTTTATATTAGATATTACCATATAAATATATCTTTAGCGGAATTAACTATGGAATATGCCTTTCACGATGTACTACCATCATCCAAATGATATCACGCATGTGTATTATATAAGATACTACCATATAAATATATCTTTAGCTGAAACAAGTACGGAATATGCCTTTCAGGATGTACTACCATCATCCAAATGATATCAGGAATGTGTTTTATATTAGATACTACCATATAAATATATCTTTAGCTGAAACAACCATTTAATATGCCTTTCACGATGTACTACCATCATCCAAATGATATCAGGAATGTGTTTTATATTAGATACTACCATATAAATATATCTTTAGCTGAAACAACCATTTAATATGCCTTTCACGATGTACTACCATCGTCAAAATGATATGAGGCATGTGTTTTATATTAGATATTACCATATAAATATATCTCTAGCTGAAACAACTATGGAATATCTAGATGTACTACCATCATCCAAATGATATGACGCATGTGTTTTATATTAGATACTACCATATAAGTATATTTTTAGCTGAAACAACCATGTAATATGCCTTTCACGATGTACTACCATCATCAAAATGATATGACGCATGTGTTCTATATTAGTTACTACCATATAAATATATCTCTAGCTGAAACAACTATGGAATATCCCTTTCACGATGTACTACCATCATCCAAATCATATCACGCATGTGTTTTATATTAGATAATTCCATATAAATATATCTCTATCTAAAACAACCATGGAATATGCCTTTCACGATGAGGTACCATCATCAAAATGATATGACGCATGTGTTTTATATTAGATATTACCATCTAATTATATCTCTAGCTAAATCAATTATGGAATATGCCTTTCATGTTGTACAACCATCATCCAAATGATATCACGCATTTGTTTTATATTAGATACTACCATATAAGTATATTTTTAGCTGAAACAACCATGTAATATGCCTTTCACGATGTACTACCATCATCAAAATGATATGACGCATGTGTTCTATATTAGTTACTACCATATAAATATATCTCTAGCTGAAACAACTATGGAATATCCCTTTCACGATGTACTACCATCATCCAAATCATATCACGCATGTGTTTTATATTAGATAATTCCATATAAATATATCTCTATCTAAAACAACCATGGAATATGCCTTTCACGATGTACTACCATCATCAAAATGATATGACGCATGTGTTTTATATTAGATATTACCATCTAATTATATCTCTAGCTAAATCAATTATGGAATATGCCTTTCATGTTGTACAACCATCATCCAAGTGATATAACGCATGTGTTTTATATTAGATACTACCATATAAATATATCTTTAGCTGAAACAACCAATGTAATATGCCTTTCACGATGTACTACCATCACCAAAATGATATGACGCATGTGTTTTATATTAAATATTACCATCTAATTATATCTCTAGCTAATCCAATTATAGAATATGCCTTTCACGTTGTACAACCATCATCCAAATGATATAACGCATGTGTTTTATATTAGATACTACTATATAAATATATCTTTAGCAGAATTAACTATGGAATATGCCTGTCACGATGTACTACCATCATCCAAATGATATCAGGCATGTGTTTTATATTAGATACTACCATATAAATATATCTTTAGCTGAAGCAACCATGTAATATGCCTTTTACGATGTACTACCATCATCAAAATGATATAACGCATGTGTTTTATATTAGATACTACTATATAAATATATCTTTAGCAAAAACAACTATGGAATATCCCTTTCACGATGTACTACCATCATCCAAATGATATAACTCATGTGTTTTATATTAGATACTACCATACAAATATATCTTTTCCCGAAACAACTATGGAATATGCCTTTCACGATGTACTACCATCATACAAATGATATCACGCATTTGTTTTATATTAGATACTACCATATAAATATATCTTTAGCTGAAACAACTACGGAATATGCCTTTCAGGATGTACTACCATCTTTCAAATGATATCAGGAATGTGTTTTATATTAGATACTACCATATAAATATATCTTTAGCTGAAACAACTACGGAATATGCCTTTGAGGATGTACTACCATCATCCAAATGATATATTGCATGTGTTTTATATTAGATACTACCATATAAATATATCTTTAGCAGAATTAACTATGGAATATGCCTTTCACGATGTACTACCATCATCCAAATGATATCACGCATGTGTTTTATATTAGATACTACCATATAAATATATCTTTAGCTGAAGCAACCATGTAATATGCCTTTTACGATGTACTACCAGCATCAAAAAGATATGACGCATGTGTTTTATATTAGATATTACCATATAAATATATCTCTAGCTGAAACAACTATGGAATATGCCTTTCCCGATGTACTACCATCATCAAAATGATATAACGCATGTGTTTTATATTAGATACTACCATATAAGTATATCTTTAGCAAAAACAACTATGGAATATGCCTTTCACGATATACTACCATCATCCAAATGATATAACTCATGTGTTTTATATTAGATACTACCATACAAATATATCTTTACCCGAAACAACTATGGAATATGCCTTTCACGATGTACTACCATCATCCAAATAATATCAGGAATGTGTTTTATATTAGATACTACCATATAAATATATCTTTAGCTGAAACAACTACGGAATATGCCTTTGAGGATGTACTACCTTAATCCAAATGATATATCGCATGTGTTTTATATTAGATACTACCATATAAATATATCTTTAGCAGAGTTAACTATGGAATATGCCTTTCACGATGTACTACCATCATCCAAATGATATCACGCATTTGTTTTATATTAGAGACTACCATATAAATATATCTTTAGCTGAAACAACCATGTAATATGCCTTTTACGATGTACTACCAGCATCAAAAAGATATGACGCATGTGTTTTATATTAGATACTACCATATAAATATATCTTTAGCTGAAACAACTACGGAATATGCCTTTCAGGATGTACTACCATCATCCAAATGATATCAGGAATGTGTTTTATATTAGATACTACCATATAAATATATCTTTAGCAGAATTAACTATGGAATATGCCTTTCACGATATACTACCATCATCAAAATGATATAACGCATGTGTTTTATATTAGATACTACCATATAAATATATCTTTAGCAAAAACAACTATGGAATATGCCTTTCACGATGTACTACCATCATCCAAATGATATAACTCATGTGTTTTATATAAGATACTACCATACAAATATATCTTTACCCGAAACAACTATGGAATATGCCTTTCATGATGTACTACCATCATCCAAATGATATCAGGAATGTGTTTTATATTAGATACTACAATATAAATATATCTTTAGCTGAAACAACTACGGAATATGCCTTTGAGGAGGAACTACCTTAATACAAATGATATATCGCATGTGTTTTATATTAGATACTACCATATAAATATATCTTTAGCTGAAGCAACCATGTAATATGCCTTTTACAATGTACTACCAGCATCAAAAAGATATGACGCATGTGTTTTATATTAGATACTACCATGTAAATATATCTCTAGCTGAAACAACTATGGAATATGCCTTTCATGATATACTACCATCATCAAAATGATATAACGAATGTGTTTTATATTAGATACTACCATATTAATATATCTTTAGCAAAAACAACTATGGAATATGCCATTCACGATGTACTACCATTACCTAAATGATATAACTCATGTGTTTTATATTAGATACTACCATACAAATATATCTTTACCCGAAACAATTATGGAATATGCCTTTCACCATGTACTACCATCATCCAAATGATATAACGCATGTGTTTTATATTAGATACTACCATATAAATATATCTTTAGCTGAAACAAGTACGGAATATGCCTTTCAGGATGTACTACCATCATCCAAATGATATCAGGAATGTGTTTTATATTAGATACTACCATATAAATATATCTTTAGCTGAAACAAGTACGGAATATGCCTTTCAGGATGTACTACCATCATCCAAATGATATCACTCATGTGTTTTATATTAGATACTACCATATAAATATATCTTTAGCTGAAACAACCATGTAATATGCCTTTCACGATGTACTACCATCGTCAAAATGATATGAGGCATGTGTTTTATATAAGATATTACCATATAAATATATCTCTAGCTGAAACAACTATGGAATATCTAGATGTACTACCATCATCCAAATGATATCACGCATGTGTTTTATATTAGATACTACCATATAAGTATATTTTTAGCTGAAACAACCATGTAATATGCCTTTCACGATGTACTACCATCATCAAAATGATATGACGCATGTGTTCTATATTAGTTACTACCATATAAATATATGTCTAGCTAAAACAACTATGGAATATGCCTTTGACGTTGTACTACCATCATCAAAATGATATAATGCATGTGTTTTATATTAGATACTACCATACAAATATATCTTTAGCAAAAACAACTTTGGAATATGCCTTTCACGATGTACTACCATCATCCAAATGATATAACTCATGTGTTTTATATTAGATATTACCATATAAATATATCTTTAGCGGAATTAACTATGGAATATGCCTTTCACGATGCACTACCATCATCCAAATGATATCACGCATGTGTTTTATATTAGATACTACCATATAAATAAATCTCTATCTAAAACAACCATGGAATATGCCCTTCACGATGTACTGCCATCATCAAAATGATATGACGCATGTGTTTTATATTAGATATTACCATATAAATATATCTCTAGCTAAATCAATTATGGAATATGCCATTCACGTTGTACAACCATCATCCAAATGATATAACGCATGTGTTTTATATTAAATACTCCCATATAAATATATCTTTAGCTGAAATAACCAATGTAATATGCCTTTCACGATGTACTACCATCATCCAAATGATATGACGCATGTGTTTTATATTAGCTATTACCATATAAATATATCTTTAGCTGAAACAACTACGGAATATGCCTTTCAGGATGTACTACCATCATCCAAATGATATCAGGAATGTGTTTTATATTAGATACTACCATATAAATATATCTTTAGCTGAAACAAGTACGGAATATGCCTTTCAGGATGTACTACCATCATCCAAATGATATCACTGATGTGTTTTATATTAGATAGTACCATATAAATTTATCTTTAGCTGAAACAACCATGTAATATGCCTTTCACGATGTACTACCATCGTCAAAATGATATGAGGCATGTGTTTTATATTAGATATTACCATATAAATATATCTCTAGCTGAAACAACTATGGAATATCTAGATGTACTACCATCATCCAAATGATATCACGCATTTGTTTTATATTAGATACTACCATATAAGTATATTTTTAGCTGAAACAACCATGTAATATGCCTTTCACGATGTACTACCATCATCAAAATGATATGACGCATGTGTTCTATATTAGTTACTACCATATAAATATATCTCTAGCTGAAACAACTATGGAATATCCCTTTCACGATGTACTACCATCATCCAAATCATATCACGCATGTGTTTTATATTAGATAATTCCATATGAATATATCTCTATCTAAAACAACCATGGAATATGCCTTTCACGATGTACTACCATCATCAAAATGATATGACGCATGTATTTTATATTAGATATTACCATCTAATTATATCTCTAGCTAAATCAATTATGGAATATGCCTTTCATGTTGTACAACCATCATCCAAATGATATAACGCATGTGTTTTATATTAGATACTACCATATAAATATATCTTTAGCTGAAACAACCAATGTAATATGCCTTTCACGATGTACTACCATCACCAAAATGATATGACGCATGTGTTTTATATTAAATATTACCATCTAATTATATCTCTAGCTAATCCAATTATAGAATATGCCTTTCACGTTGTACAACCATCATCCAAATGATATAACGCATGTGTTTTATATTAGATACTACTATATAAATATATCTTTAGCAGAATTAACTATGGAATATGCCTGTCACGATGTACTACCATCATCCAAATGATATCAGGCATGTGTTTTATATTAGATACTACCATATAAATATATCTTTAGCTGAAGCAACCATGTAATATGCCTTTTACGATGTACTACCATCATCAAAATGATATAACGCATGTGTTTTATATTAGATACTACCATATAAATATATCTTTAGCAAAAACAACTATGGAATATGCCTTTCACGATGTACTACCATCATCCAAATGATATAACTCATGTGTTTTATATTAGATACTACCATACAAATATATCTTTTCCCGAAACAACTACGGAATATGCCTTTCACGATGTACTACCATCATACAAATGATATCACGCATTTGTTTTATATTAGATACTACCATATAAATATATCTTTAGCTGAAACAACTACGGAATATGCCTTTCGGGATGTACTACCATCTTTCAAATGATATCAGGAATGTGTTTTATATTAGATACTACCATATAAATATATCTTTAGCTGAAACAACTACGGAATATGCCTTTGAGGATGTACTACCATCATCCAAATGATATATTCCATGTGTTTTATATTAGATACTACCATATAAATATATCTTTAGCAGAGTTAACTATGGAATATGCCTTTCACGATGTACTACCATCATCCAAATGATATCACGCATTTGTTTTATATTAGAGACTACCATATAAATATATCTTTAGCTGAAACAACCATGTAATATGCCTTTTACGATGTACTACCAGCATCAAAAAGATATGACGCATGTGTTTTATATTAGATATTACCATATAAATATATCTCTAGCTGAAACAACTATGGAATATGCCTTTCCCGATGTACTACCATCATCAAAATGATATAACGCATGTGTTTTATATTAGATACTACCATATAAGTATATCTTTAGCAAAAACAACTATGGAATATGCCTTTCACGATATACTACCATCATCCAAATGATATAACTCATGTGTTTTATATTAGATACTACCATACAAATATATCTTTACCCGAAACAACTATGGAATATGCCTTTCACGATGTACTACCATCATCCAAATAATATCAGGAATGTGTTTTATATTAGATACTACCATATAAATATATCTTTAGCTGAAACAACTACGGAATATGCCTTTGAGGATGTACTACCTTAATCCAAATGATATATCGCATGTGTTTTATATTAGATACTACCATATAAATATATCTTTAGCAGAGTTAACTATGGAATATGCCTTTCACGATGTACTACCATCATCCAAATGATATCACGCATTTGTTTTATATTAGAGACTACCATATAAATATATCTTTAGCTGAAACAACCATGTAATATGCCTTTTACGATGTACTACCAGCATCAAAAAGATATGACGCATGTGTTTTATATTAGATACTACCATATAAATATATCTTTAGCTGAAACAACTACGGAATATGCCTTTCAGGATGTACTACCATCATCCAAATGATATCAGGAATGTGTTTTATATTAGATACTACCATATAAATATATCTTTAGCAGAATTAACTATGGAATATGCCTTTCACGATATACTACCATCATCAAAATGATATAACGCATGTGTTTTATATTAGATACTACCATATAAATATATCTTTAGCAAAAACAACTATGGAATATGCCTTTCACGATGTACTACCATCATCCAAATGATATAACTCATGTGTTTTATATAAGATACTACCATACAAATATATCTTTACCCGAAACAACTATGGAATATGCCTTTCACGATGTACTACCATCATCCAAATGATATCAGGAATGTGTTTTATATTAGATACTACAATATAAATATATCTTTAGCTGAAACAACTACGGAATATGCCTTTGAGGAGGAACTACCTTAATACAAATGATATATCGCATGTGTTTTATATTAGATACTACCATATAAATATATCTTTAGCAGAATTAACTATGGAATATGCCTTTCACGATGTACTACTATCATCCAAATGATATCACGCATGTGTTTTATATTAGATACTACCATATAAATATATCTTTAGCTGAAGCAACCATGTAATATGCCTTTTACAATGTACTACCAGCATCAAAAAGATATGACGCATGTGTTTTATATTAGATACTACCATGTAAATATATCTCTAGCTGAAACAACTATGGAATATGCCTTTCATGATATACTACCATCATCAAAATGATATAACGAATGTGTTTTATATTAGATACTACCATATTAATATATCTTTAGCAAAAACAACTATGGAATATGCCATTCACGATGTACTACCATTACCTAAATGATATAACTCATGTGTTTTATATTAGATACTACCATACAAATATATCTTTACCCGAAACAATTATGGAATATGCCTTTCACCATGTACTACCATCATCCAAATGATATAACGCATGTGTTTTATATTAGATACTACCATATAAATATATCTTTAGCTGAAACAAGTACGGAATATGCCTTTCAGGATGTACTACCATCATCCAAATGATATCAGGAATGTGTTTTATATTAGATACTACCATATAAATATATCTTTAGCTGAAACAAGTACGGAATATGCCTTTCAGGATGTACTACCATCATCCAAATGATATCACTCATGTGTTTTATATTAGATACTACCATATAAATATATCTTTAGCTGAAACAACCATGTAATATGCCTTTCACGATGTACTACCATCGTCAAAATGATATGAGGCATGTGTTTTATATAAGATATTACCATATAAATATATCTCTAGCTGAAACAACTATGGAATATCTAGATGTACTACCATCATCCAAATGATATCACGCATGTGTTTTATATTAGATACTACCATATAAGTATATTTTTAGCTGAAACAACCATGTAATATGCCTTTCACGATGTACTACCATCATCAAAATGATATGACGCATGTGTTCTATATTAGTTACTACCATATAAATATATGTCTAGCTAAAACAACTATGGAATATGCCTTTGACGTTGTACTACCATCATCAAAATGATATAATGCATGTGTTTTATATTAGATACTACCATACAAATATATCTTTAGCAAAAACAACTTTGGAATATGCCTTTCACGATGTACTACCATCATCCAAATGATATAACTCATGTGTTTTATATTAGATATTACCATATAAATATATCTTTAGCGGAATTAACTATGGAATATGCCTTTCACGATGTACTACCATCATCCAAATGATATCACGCATGTGTATTATATAAGATACTACCATATAAATATATCTTTAGCTGAAACAAGTACGGAATATGCCTTTCAGGATGTACTACCATCATCCAAATGATATCAGGAATGTGTTTTATATTAGATACTACCATATAAATATATCTTTAGCTGAAACAACCATTTAATATGCCTTTCACGATGTACTACCATCATCCAAATGATATCAGGAATGTGTTTTATATTAGATACTACCATATAAATATATCTTTAGCTGAAACAACCATTTAATATGCCTTTCACGATGTACTACCATCGTCAAAATGATATGAGGCATGTGTTTTATATTAGATATTACCATATAAATATATCTCTAGCTGAAACAACTATGGAATATCTAGATGTACTACCATCATCCAAATGATATGACGCATGTGTTTTATATTAGATACTACCATATAAGTATATTTTTAGCTGAAACAACCATGTAATATGCCTTTCACGATGTACTACCATCATCAAAATGATATGACGCATGTGTTCTATATTAGTTACTACCATATAAATATATCTCTAGCTGAAACAACTATGGAATATCCCTTTCACGATGTACTACCATCATCCAAATCATATCACGCATGTGTTTTATATTAGATAATTCCATATAAATATATCTCTATCTAAAACAACCATGGAATATGCCTTTCACGATGAGGTACCATCATCAAAATGATATGACGCATGTGTTTTATATTAGATATTACCATCTAATTATATCTCTAGCTAAATTAATTATGGAATATGCCTTTCATGTTGTACAACCATCATCCAAATGATATCACGCATTTGTTTTATATTAGATACTACCATATAAGTATATTTTTAGCTGAAACAACCATGTAATATGCCTTTCACGATGTACTACCATCATCAAAATGATATGACGCATGTGTTCTATATTAGTTACTACCATATAAATATATCTCTAGCTGAAACAACTATGGAATATCCCTTTCACGATGTACTACCATCATCCAAATCATAGCACGCATGTGTTTTATATTAGATAATTCCATATAAATATATCTCTATCTAAAACAACCATGGAATATGCCTTTCACGATGTAGTACCATCATCAAAATGATATGACGCATGTGTTTTATATTAGATATTACCATCTAATTATATCTCTAGCTAAATCAATTATGGAATATGCCTTTCATGTTGTACAACCATCATCCAAATGATATAACGCATGTGTTTTATATTAAATACTCCCATATAAATATATCTTTAGCTGAAACAACCAATGTAATATGCCTTTCACGATGTACTACCATCACCAAAATGATATGACGCATGTGTTTTATATTAAATATTACCATCTAATTATATCTCTAGCTAATTCAATTATAGAATATGCCTTTCACGTTGTACAACCATCATCCAAATGATATAACGCATGTGTTTTATATTAAATACTCTTATATAAATATATCTTTAGCTGAAACAACCAATGTAATATGCCTTTCACGATGTACTACCATCACCAAAATGATATCAGGCATGTGTTTTATATTAGATACTACCATATAAATATATCTTTAGCTGAAGCAACCATGTAATATGCCTTTCACGATGTACTACCATCATCCAAATGATATATCGCATGTGTTTTATATTAGATACTACTATATAAATATATCTTTAGCAGAATTAACTATGGAATATGCCTGTCACGATGTACTACCATCATCCAAATGATATCAGGCATGTGTTTTATATTAGATACTACCATATAAATATATCTTTAGCTGAAGCAACCATGTAATATGCCTTTTACGATGTACTACCATCATCAAAATGATATAACGCATGTGTTTTATATTAGATACTACCATATAAATATATCTTTAGCAAAAACAACTATGGAATATGCCTTTCACGATGTACTACCATCATCCAAATGATATAACTCATGTGTTTTATATTAGATACTACCATACAAATATATCTTTTCCCGAAACAACTACGGAATATGCCTTTCACGATGTACTACCATCATACAAATGATATCACGCATTTGTTTTATATTAGATACTACCATATAAATATATCTTTGGCTGAAACAACTACGGAATATGCCTTTCAGGATGTACTACCATCTTTCAAATGATATCAGGAATGTGTTTTATATTAGATACTACCATATAAATATATCTTTAGCTGAAGCAACCATGTAATATGCCTTTTACGATGTACTACCAGCATCAAAAAGATATGACGCATGTGTTTTATATTAGATATTACCATATAAATATATCTCTAGCTGAAACAACTATGGAATATGCCTTTCCCGATGTACTACCATCATCAAAATGATATAACGCATGTGTTTTATATTAGATACTACCATATAAGTATATCTTTAGCAAAAACAACTATGGAATATGCCTTTCACGATATACTACCATCATCCAAATGATATAACTCATGTGTTTTATATTAGATACTACCATACAAATATATCTTTACCCGAAACAACTATGGAATATGCCTTTCACGATGTACTACCATCATCCAAATAATATCAGGAATGTGTTTTATATTAGATACTACCATATAAATATATCTTTAGCTGAAACAACTACGGAATATGCCTTTGAGGATGTACTACCTTAATCCAAATGATATATCGCATGTGTTTTATATTAGATACTACCATATAAATATATCTTTAGCTGAAACAACTACGGAATATGCCTTTGAGGATGTACTACCTTAATCCAAATGATATATCGCATGTGTTTTATATTAGATACTACCATATAAATATATCTTTAGCAGAGTTAACTATGGAATATGCCTTTCACGATGTACTACCATCATCCAAATGATATCACGCATTTGTTTTATATTAGAGACTACCATATAAATATATCTTTAGCTGAAACAACCATGTAATATGCCTTTTACGATGTACTACCAGCATCAAAAAGATATGACGCATGTGTTTTATATTAGATACTACCATATAAATATATCTTTAGCTGAAACAACTACGGAATATGCCTTTCAGGATGTACTACCATCATCCAAATGATATCAGGAATGTGTTTTATATTAGATACTACCATATAAATATATCTTTAGCAGAATTAACTATGGAATATGCCTTTCACGATGTACTACCATCATCCAAATTATATAACTCATGTGTTTTATATTAGATACTACCATATAAATATATCTTTAGCTGAAGCAACCATGTAATATGCCTTTTACGATGTACTACCATCATCAAAATGATATAACGCATGTGTTTTATATTAGATACTACCATATAAATATATCTTTAGCAAAAACAACTATGGAATATGCCTTTCACGATGTACTACCATCATCCAAATGATATAACTCATGTGTTTTATATTAGATACTACCATACAAATATATCTTTTCCCGAAACAACTACGGAATATGCCTTTCACGATGTACTACCATCATACAAATGATATAACGCATGTGTTTTATATTAGATACTACTATATAAATATATCTTTAGCAGAATTAACTATGGAATATGCCTGTCACGATGTACTACCATCATCCAAATGATATCAGGAATGTGTTTTATATTAGATACTACCATATAAATATATCTTTAGCTGAAGCAACCATGTAATATGCCTTTTACGATGTACTACCAGCATCAAAAAGATATGACGCATGTGTTTTATATTAGATATTACCATATAAATATATCTCTAGCTGAAACAACTATGGAATATGCCTTTCCCGATGTACTACCATCATCAAAATGATATAACGCATGTGTTTTATATTAGATACTACCATATAAGTATATCTTTAGCAAAAACAACTATGGAATATGCCTTTCACGATATACTACCATCATCCAAATGATATAACTCATGTGTTTTATATTAGATACTACCATACAAATATATCTTTACCCGAAACAACTATGGAATATGCCTTTCACGATGTACTACCATCATCCAAATAATATCAGGAATGTGTTTTATATTAGATACTACCATATAAATATATCTTTAGCTGAAACAACTACGGAATATGCCTTTGAGGATGTACTACATTAATCCAAATGATATATCGCATGTGTTTTATATTAGATACTACCATATAAATATATCTTTAGCTGAAACAACTACGGAATATGCCTTTGAGGAGGAACTACCTTAATACAAATGATATATCGCATGTGTTTTATATTAGATACTACCATATAAATATATCTTTAGCAGAATTAACTATGGAATATGCCTTTCACGATGTACTACCATCATCCAAATGATATCACGCATGTGTTTTATATTAGATACTACCATATAAATATATCTTTAGCTGAAGCAACCATGTAATATGCCTTTTACAATGTACTACCAGCATCAAAAAGATATGACGCATGTGTTTTATATTAGATACTACCATGTAAATATATCTCTAGCTGAAACAACTATGGAATATGCCTTTCATGATATACTACCATCATCAAAATGATATAACGAATGTGTTTTATATTAGATACTACCATATTAATATATCTTTAGCAAAAACAACTATGGAATATGCCATTCACGATGTACTACCATTACCTAAATGATATAACTCATGTGTTTTATATTAGATACTACCATACAAATATATCTTTACCCGAAACAATTATGGAATATGCCTTTCACCATGTACTACCATCATCCAAATGATATAACGCATGTGTTTTATATTAGATACTACCATATAAATATATCTTTAGCTGAAACAAGTATGGAATATGCCTTTCAGGATGTACTACCATCATCCAAATGATATCAGGAATGTGTTTTATATTAGATACTACCATATAAATATATCTTTAGCTGAAACAAGTACGGAATATGCCTTTCAGGATGTACTACCATCATCCAAATGATATCACTCATGTGTTTTATATTAGATACTACCATATAAATATATCTTTAGCTGAAACAACCATTTAATATGCCTTTCACGATGTACTACCATCGTCAAAATGATATGAGGCATGTGTTTTATATTAGATATTACCATATAAATATATCTCTAGCTGAAACAACTATGGAATATCTAGATGTACTACCATCATCCAAATGATATCACGCATGTGTTTTATATTAGATACTACCATATAAGTATATTTTTAGCTGAAACAACCATGTAATATGCCTTTCACGATGTACTACCATCATCAAAATGATATGACGCATGTGTTCTATATTAGTTACTACCATATAAATATATCTCTAGCTGAAACAACTATGGAATATCCCTTTCACGATGTACTACCATCATCCAAATGATATCACGCATGTGTTTTATATTAGATAATTCCATATAAATATATCTCTATCTAAAACAACCATGGAATATGCCTTTCACGATGTAGTACCATCATCAAAATGATATGACGCATGTGTTTTATATTAGATATTACCATCTAATTATATCTCTAGCTAAATCAATTATGGAATATGCCTTTCATGTTGTACAACCATCATCCAAATGATACAACGCATGTGTTTTATATTAAATACTCCCATATAAATATATCTTTAGCTGAAACAACCAATGTAATATGCCTTTCACGATGTACTACCATCACCAAAATGATATGACGCATGTGTTTTATATTAGATATTACCATATAAATATATCTCTAGCTGAAACAATTATGGAATATCCCTTTCACGATGTACTACCATCATCCAAATGATATCACGCATGTGTTTTATATTAGATAATTCCATATAAATATATCTCTATCTAAATTATCCATGGCATATGCCTTTCACGATGTACTACCATCATCAAAATGATATAACGAATGTGTTTTATATTAGATACTACCATATAAATATATCTTTAGCAAAAACAACTATAGAATATGCCATTCACGATGTACTACCATTACCTAAATGATATAACTCATGTGTTTTATATTAGATACTACCATACAAATATATCTTTACCCGAAACAATTATGGAATATGCCTTTCACCATGTACTACCATCGTCCAAATGATATAACGCATGTGTTTTATATTAGATACTACCATATAAATATATCTTTAGCTGAAACAAGTACGGAATATGCCTTTCAGGATGTACTACCATCATCCAAATGATATCAGGAATGTGTTTCATATTAGATACTACCATATAAATATATCTTTAGCTGAAACAAGTACGGAATATGCCTTTCAGGATGTACTACCATCATCCAAATGATATCACCCATGTGTTTTATATTAGATACTACCATATAAATATATCTTTAGTTGAAACAACCATGTAATATGCCTTTCACGATGTACTACCATCGTCAAAATGATATGAGGCATGTGTTTTATATTAGATATTACCATATAAATATATCTCTAGCTGAAACAACTATGGAATATCTAGATGTACTACCATCATCCAAGTGATATCACGCATGTGATTTATATTAGATACTACCATATAAGTATATTTTTAGCTGAAACAACCATGTAATATGCCTTTCACGATGTACTACCATCATCAAAATGATATGACGCATGTGTTCTATATTAGTTACTACCATAAAAATATATGTCTAGCTAAAACAACTATGGAATATGCCTTTCACGTTGTACTACCATCATCCAAATGATATAATGCATGTGTTTTATATTAGATACTACCATACAAATATATCTTTATCAAAAACAACTTTGGAATATGCCTTTCACGATGCACTACCATCATCCAAATGATATAACTCATGTGTTTTATATTAGATATTACCATATAAATATATCTTTAGCGGAATTAACTATGGAATATGCCTTTCACGATGTACTACCATCATCCAAATGATATCACGCATGTGTATTATATTAGATACTACCATATAAATATATCTTTAGCTGAAACAAGTACGGAATATGCCTTTCAGGATGTACTACCATCATCCAAATGATATCAGGAATGTGTTTTATATTAGATACTACCATATAAATATATCTTTAGCTGAAACAACCATTTAATATGCCTTTCACGATGTACTACCATCGTCAAAATGATATGAGGCATGTGTTTTATATTAGATATTACCATATAAATATATCTCTAGCTGAAACAACTATGGAATATCTAGATGTACTACCATCATCCAAATGATATCACGCATGTGTTTTATATTAGATACTACCATATAAGTATATTTTTAGCTGAAACAACCATGTAATATGCCTTTCACAATGTACTACCATCATCAAAATGATATGACGCATGTGTTCTATATTAGTTACTACCATATAAATATATGTCTAGCGAAAACAACTATGGAATATGCCTTTGACGTTGTACTACCATCATCCAAATGATATAATGCATGTGTTTTATATTAGATACTACCATACAAATATATCTTTAGCAAAAACAACTTTGGAATATGCCTTTCACGATGTACTACCATCATCCAAATGATATAACTCATGTGTTTTATATTAGATATTACCATATAAATATATCTTTAGCGGAATTAACTATGGAATATGCCTTTCACGATGTACTACCATCATCCAAATGATATCACGCATGTGTATTATATTAGATACTACCATATAAATATATCTTTAGCTGAAACAAGTACGGAATATGCCTTTCAGGATGTACTACCATCATCCAAATGATATCAGGAATGTGTTTTATATTAGATACTACCATATAAATATATCTTTAGCTGAAACAACCATTTAATATGCCTTTCACAATGTACTACCATCGTCAAAATGATATGAGGCATGTGTTTTATATTAGATATTACCATATAAATATATCTCTAGCTGAAACAACTATGGAATATCTAGATGTACTACCATCATCCAAATGATATCACGCATGTGTTTTATATTAGATACTACCATACAAATATATCTTTAGCAAAAACAACTTTGGAATATGCCTTTCACGATGTACTACTATCATCCAAATGATATAACTCATGTGTTTTATATTAGATATTACCATATAAATATATCTTTAGCGGAATTAACTATGGAATATGCCTTTCAGGATGTACTACCATCATCCAAATGATATCACTCATGTGTTTTATATTAGATACTACCATATAAATATATCTTTAGCTGAAACAACCATTTAATATGCCTTTCACGATGTACTACCATCGTCAAAATGATATGAGGCATGTGTTTTATATTAGATATTACCATATAAATATATCTCTAGCTGAAACAACTATGGAATATCTAGATGTACTACCATCATCCAAATGATATGACGCATGTGTTTTATATTAGATACTACCATATAAGTATATTTTTAGCTGAAACAACCATGTAATATGCCTTTCACGATGTACTACCATCATCAAAATGATATGACGCATGTGTTCTATATTAGTTACTACCATATAAATATATCTCTAGCTGAAACAACTATGGAATATCCCTTTCACGATGTACTACCATCATCCAAATCATATCACGCATGTGTTTTATATTAGATAATTCCATATAAATATATCTCTATCTAAAACAACCATGGAATATGCCTTTCACGATGAGGTACCATCATCAAAATGATATGACGCATGTGTTTTATATTAGATATTACCATCTAATTATATCTCTAGCTAAATCAATTATGGAATATGCCTTTCATGTTGTACAACCATCATCCAAATGATATCACGCATTTGTTTTATATTAGATACTACCATATAAGTATATTTTTAGCTGAAACAACCATGTAATATGCCTTTCACGATGTACTACCATCATCAAAATGATATGACGCATGTGTTCTATATTAGTTACTACCATATAAATATATCTCTAGCTGAAACAACTATGGAATATCCCTTTCACGATGTACTACCATCATCCAAATCATAGCACGCATGTGTTTTATATTAGATAATTCCATATAAATATATCTCTATCTAAAACAACCATGGAATATGCCTTTCACGATGTAGTACCATCATCAAAATGATATGACGCATGTGTTTTATATTAGATATTACCATCTAATTATATCTCTAGCTAAATCAATTATGGAATATGCCTTTCATGTTGTACAACCATCATCCAAATGATATAACGCATGTGTTTTATATTAAATACTCCCATATAAATATATCTTTAGCTGAAACAACCAATGTAATATGCCTTTCACGATGTACTACCATCACCAAAATGATATGACGCATGTGTTTTATATTAAATATTACCATCTAATTATATCTCTAGCTAATTCAATTATAGAATATGCCTTTCACGTTGTACAACCATCATCCAAATGATATAACGCATGTGTTTTATATTAAATACTCTTATATAAATATATCTTTAGCTGAAACAACCAATGTAATATGCCTTTCACGATGTACTACCATCACCAAAATGATATCAGGCATGTGTTTTATATTAGATACTACCATATAAATATATCTTTAGCTGAAGCAACCATGTAATATGCCTTTCACGATGTACTACCATCATCCAAATGATATATCGCATGTGTTTTATATTAGATACTACTATATAAATATATCTTTAGCAGAATTAACTATGGAATATGCCTGTCACGATGTACTACCATCATCCAAATGATATCAGGCATGTGTTTTATATTAGATACTACCATATAAATATATCTTTAGCTGAAGCAACCATGTAATATGCCTTTTACGATGTACTACCATCATCAAAATGATATAACGCATGTGTTTTATATTAGATACTACCATATAAATATATCTTTAGCAAAAACAACTATGGAATATGCCTTTCACGATGTACTACCATCATCCAAATGATATAACTCATGTGTTTTATATTAGATACTACCATACAAATATATCTTTTCCCGAAACAACTACGGAATATGCCTTTCACGATGTACTACCATCATACAAATGATATCACGCATTTGTTTTATATTAGATACTACCATATAAATATATCTTTGGCTGAAACAACTACGGAATATGCCTTTCAGGATGTACTACCATCTTTCAAATGATATCAGGAATGTGTTTTATATTAGATACTACCATATAAATATATCTTTAGCTGAAGCAACCATGTAATATGCCTTTTACGATGTACTACCAGCATCAAAAAGATATGACGCATGTGTTTTATATTAGATATTACCATATAAATATATCTCTAGCTGAAACAACTATGGAATATGCCTTTCCCGATGTACTACCATCATCAAAATGATATAACGCATGTGTTTTATATTAGATACTACCATATAAGTATATCTTTAGCAAAAACAACTATGGAATATGCCTTTCACGATATACTACCATCATCCAAATGATATAACTCATGTGTTTTATATTAGATACTACCATACAAATATATCTTTACCCGAAACAACTATGGAATATGCCTTTCACGATGTACTACCATCATCCAAATAATATCAGGAATGTGTTTTATATTAGATACTACCATATAAATATATCTTTAGCTGAAACAACTACGGAATATGCCTTTGAGGATGTACTACCTTAATCCAAATGATATATCGCATGTGTTTTATATTAGATACTACCATATAAATATATCTTTAGCTGAAACAACTACGGAATATGCCTTTGAGGATGTACTACCTTAATCCAAATGATATATCGCATGTGTTTTATATTAGATACTACCATATAAATATATCTTTAGCAGAGTTAACTATGGAATATGCCTTTCACGATGTACTACCATCATCCAAATGATATCACGCATTTGTTTTATATTAGAGACTACCATATAAATATATCTTTAGCTGAAACAACCATGTAATATGCCTTTTACGATGTACTACCAGCATCAAAAAGATATGACGCATGTGTTTTATATTAGATACTACCATATAAATATATCTTTAGCTGAAACAACTACGGAATATGCCTTTCAGGATGTACTACCATCATCCAAATGATATCAGGAATGTGTTTTATATTAGATACTACCATATAAATATATCTTTAGCAGAATTAACTATGGAATATGCCTTTCACGATGTACTACCATCATCCAAATTATATAACTCATGTGTTTTATATTAGATACTACCATATAAATATATCTTTAGCTGAAGCAACCATGTAATATGCCTTTTACGATGTACTACCATCATCAAAATGATATAACGCATGTGTTTTATATTAGATACTACCATATAAATATATCTTTAGCAAAAACAACTATGGAATATGCCTTTCACGATGTACTACCATCATCCAAATGATATAACTCATGTGTTTTATATTAGATACTACCATACAAATATATCTTTTCCCGAAACAACTACGGAATATGCCTTTCACGATGTACTACCATCATACAAATGATATCACGCATTTGTTTTATATTAGATACTACCATATAAATATATCTTTGGCTGAAACAACTACGGAATATGCCTTTCAGGATGTACTACCATCTTTCAAATGATATCAGGAATGTGTTTTATATTAGATACTACCATATAAATATATCTTTAGCTGAAGCAACCATGTAATATGCCTTTTACGATGTACTACCAGCATCAAAAAGATATGACGCATGTGTTTTATATTAGATATTACCATATAAATATATCTCTAGCTGAAACAACTATGGAATATGCCTTTCCCGATGTACTACCATCATCAAAATGATATAACGCATGTGTTTTATATTAGATACTACCATATAAGTATATCTTTAGCAAAAACAACTATGGAATATGCCTTTCACGATATACTACCATCATCCAAATGATATAACTCATGTGTTTTATATTAGATACTACCATACAAATATATCTTTACCCGAAACAACTATGGAATATGCCTTTCACGATGTACTACCATCATCCAAATAATATCAGGAATGTGTTTTATATTAGATACTACCATATAAATATATCTTTAGCTGAAACAACTACGGAATATGCCTTTGAGGATGTACTACCTTAATCCAAATGATATATCGCATGTGTTTTATATTAGATACTACCATATAAATATATCTTTAGCTGAAACAACTACGGAATATGCCTTTGAGGAGGAACTACCTTAATACAAATGATATATCGCATGTGTTTTATATTAGATACTACCATATAAATATATCTTTAGCAGAATTAACTATGGAATATGCCTTTCACGATGTACTACCATCATCCAAATGATATCACGCATGTGTTTTATATTAGATACTACCATATAAATATATCTTTAGCTGAAGCAACCATGTAATATGCCTTTTACAATGTACTACCAGCATCAAAAAGATATGACGCATGTGTTTTATATTAGATACTACCATGTAAATATATCTCTAGCTGAAACAACTATGGAATATGCCTTTCATGATATACTACCATCATCAAAATGATATAACGAATGTGTTTTATATTAGATACTACCATATTAATATATCTTTAGCAAAAACAACTATGGAATATGCCATTCACGATGTACTACCATTACCTAAATGATATAACTCATGTGTTTTATATTAGATACTACCATACAAATATATCTTTACCCGAAACAATTATGGAATATGCCTTTCACCATGTACTACCATCATCCAAATGATATAACGCATGTGTTTTATATTAGATACTACCATATAAATATATCTTTAGCTGAAACAAGTATGGAATATGCCTTTCAGGATGTACTACCATCATCCAAATGATATCAGGAATGTGTTTTATATTAGATACTACCATATAAATATATCTTTAGCTGAAACAAGTACGGAATATGCCTTTCAGGATGTACTACCATCATCCAAATGATATCACTCATGTGTTTTATATTAGATACTACCATATAAATATATCTTTAGCTGAAACAACCATTTAATATGCCTTTCACGATGTACTACCATCGTCAAAATGATATGAGGCATGTGTTTTATATTAGATATTACCATATAAATATATCTCTAGCTGAAACAACTATGGAATATCTAGATGTACTACCATCATCCAAATGATATCACGCATGTGTTTTATATTAGATACTACCATATAAGTATATTTTTAGCTGAAACAACCATGTAATATGCCTTTCACGATGTACTACCATCATCAAAATGATATGACGCATGTGTTCTATATTAGTTACTACCATATAAATATATCTCTAGCTGAAACAACTATGGAATATCCCTTTCACGATGTACTACCATCATCCAAATGATATCACGCATGTGTTTTATATTAGATAATTCCATATAAATATATCTCTATCTAAAACAACCATGGAATATGCCTTTCACGATGTAGTACCATCATCAAAATGATATGACGCATGTGTTTTATATTAGATATTACCATCTAATTATATCTCTAGCTAAATCAATTATGGAATATGCCTTTCATGTTGTACAACCATCATCCAAATGATACAACGCATGTGTTTTATATTAAATACTCCCATATAAATATATCTTTAGCTGAAACAACCAATGTAATATGCCTTTCACGATGTACTACCATCACCAAAATGATATGACGCATGTGTTTTATATTAGATATTACCATATAAATATATCTCTAGCTGAAACAATTATGGAATATCCCTTTCACGATGTACTACCATCATCCAAATGATATCACGCATGTGTTTTATATTAGATAATTCCATATAAATATATCTCTATCTAAATTATCCATGGCATATGCCTTTCACGATGTACTACCATCATCAAAATGATATAACGAATGTGTTTTATATTAGATACTACCATATAAATATATCTTTAGCAAAAACAACTATAGAATATGCCATTCACGATGTACTACCATTACCTAAATGATATAACTCATGTGTTTTATATTAGATACTACCATACAAATATATCTTTACCCGAAACAATTATGGAATATGCCTTTCACCATGTACTACCATCGTCCAAATGATATAACGCATGTGTTTTATATTAGATACTACCATATAAATATATCTTTAGCTGAAACAAGTACGGAATATGCCTTTCAGGATGTACTACCATCATCCAAATGATATCAGGAATGTGTTTCATATTAGATACTACCATATAAATATATCTTTAGCTGAAACAAGTACGGAATATGCCTTTCAGGATGTACTACCATCATCCAAATGATATCACCCATGTGTTTTATATTAGATACTACCATATAAATATATCTTTAGTTGAAACAACCATGTAATATGCCTTTCACGATGTACTACCATCGTCAAAATGATATGAGGCATGTGTTTTATATTAGATATTACCATATAAATATATCTCTAGCTGAAACAACTATGGAATATCTAGATGTACTACCATCATCCAAGTGATATCACGCATGTGATTTATATTAGATACTACCATATAAGTATATTTTTAGCTGAAACAACCATGTAATATGCCTTTCACGATGTACTACCATCATCAAAATGATATGACGCATGTGTTCTATATTAGTTACTACCATAAAAATATATGTCTAGCTAAAACAACTATGGAATATGCCTTTCACGTTGTACTACCATCATCCAAATGATATAATGCATGTGTTTTATATTAGATACTACCATACAAATATATCTTTATCAAAAACAACTTTGGAATATGCCTTTCACGATGCACTACCATCATCCAAATGATATAACTCATGTGTTTTATATTAGATATTACCATATAAATATATCTTTAGCGGAATTAACTATGGAATATGCCTTTCACGATGTACTACCATCATCCAAATGATATCACGCATGTGTATTATATTAGATACTACCATATAAATATATCTTTAGCTGAAACAAGTACGGAATATGCCTTTCAGGATGTACTACCATCATCCAAATGATATCAGGAATGTGTTTTATATTAGATACTACCATATAAATATATCTTTAGCTGAAACAACCATTTAATATGCCTTTCACGATGTACTACCATCGTCAAAATGATATGAGGCATGTGTTTTATATTAGATATTACCATATAAATATATCTCTAGCTGAAACAACTATGGAATATCTAGATGTACTACCATCATCCAAATGATATCACGCATGTGTTTTATATTAGATACTACCATATAAGTATATTTTTAGCTGAAACAACCATGTAATATGCCTTTCACAATGTACTACCATCATCAAAATGATATGACGCATGTGTTCTATATTAGTTACTACCATATAAATATATGTCTAGCGAAAACAACTATGGAATATGCCTTTGACGTTGTACTACCATCATCCAAATGATATAATGCATGTGTTTTATATTAGATACTACCATACAAATATATCTTTAGCAAAAACAACTTTGGAATATGCCTTTCACGATGTACTACCATCATCCAAATGATATAACTCATGTGTTTTATATTAGATATTACCATATAAATATATCTTTAGCGGAATTAACTATGGAATATGCCTTTCACGATGTACTACCATCATCCAAATGATATCACGCATGTGTATTATATTAGATACTACCATATAAATATATCTTTAGCTGAAACAAGTACGGAATATGCCTTTCAGGATGTACTACCATCATCCAAATGATATCAGGAATGTGTTTTATATTAGATACTACCATATAAATATATCTTTAGCTGAAACAACCATTTAATATGCCTTTCACAATGTACTACCATCGTCAAAATGATATGAGGCATGTGTTTTATATTAGATATTACCATATAAATATATCTCTAGCTGAAACAACTATGGAATATCTAGATGTACTACCATCATCCAAATGATATCACGCATGTGTTTTATATTAGATACTACCATACAAATATATCTTTAGCAAAAACAACTTTGGAATATGCCTTTCACGATGTACTACTATCATCCAAATGATATAACTCATGTGTTTTATATTAGATATTACCATATAAATATATCTTTAGCGGAATTAACTATGGAATATGCCTTTCAGGATGTACTACCATCATCCAAATGATATCACTCATGTGTTTTATATTAGATACTACCATATAAATATATCTTTAGCTGAAACAACCATTTAATATGCCTTTCACGATGTACTACCATCGTCAAAATGATATGAGGCATGTGTTTTATATTAGATATTACCATATAAATATATCTCTAGCTGAAACAACTATGGAATATCTAGATGTACTACCATCATCCAAATGATATGACGCATGTGTTTTATATTAGATACTACCATATAAGTATATTTTTAGCTGAAACAACCATGTAATATGCCTTTCACGATGTACTACCATCATCAAAATGATATGACGCATGTGTTCTATATTAGTTACTACCATATAAATATATCTCTAGCTGAAACAACTATGGAATATCCCTTTCACGATGTACTACCATCATCCAAATCATATCACGCATGTGTTTTATATTAGATAATTCCATATAAATATATCTCTATCTAAAACAACCATGGAATATGCCTTTCACGATGAGGTACCATCATCAAAATGATATGACGCATGTGTTTTATATTAGATATTACCATCTAATTATATCTCTAGCTAAATCAATTATGGAATATGCCTTTCATGTTGTACAACCATCATCCAAATGATATCACGCATTTGTTTTATATTAGATACTACCATATAAGTATATTTTTAGCTGAAACAACCATGTAATATGCCTTTCACGATGTACTACCATCATCAAAATGATATGACGCATGTGTTCTATATTAGTTACTACCATATAAATATATCTCTAGCTGAAACAACTATGGAATATCCCTTTCACGATGTACTACCATCATCCAAATCATAGCACGCATGTGTTTTATATTAGATAATTCCATATAAATATATCTCTATCTAAAACAACCATGGAATATGCCTTTCACGATGTAGTACCATCATCAAAATGATATGACGCATGTGTTTTATATTAGATATTACCATCTAATTATATCTCTAGCTAAATCAATTATGGAATATGCCTTTCATGTTGTACAACCATCATCCAAATGATATAACGCATGTGTTTTATATTAAATACTCCCATATAAATATATCTTTAGCTGAAACAACCAATGTAATATGCCTTTCACGATGTACTACCATCACCAAAATGATATGACGCATGTGTTTTATATTAAATATTACCATCTAATTATATCTCTAGCTAATTCAATTATAGAATATGCCTTTCACGTTGTACAACCATCATCCAAATGATATAACGCATGTGTTTTATATTAAATACTCTTATATAAATATATCTTTAGCTGAAACAACCAATGTAATATGCCTTTCACGATGTACTACCATCACCAAAATGATATCAGGCATGTGTTTTATATTAGATACTACCATATAAATATATCTTTAGCTGAAGCAACCATGTAATATGCCTTTCACGATGTACTACCATCATCCAAATGATATATCGCATGTGTTTTATATTAGATACTACTATATAAATATATCTTTAGCAGAATTAACTATGGAATATGCCTGTCACGATGTACTACCATCATCCAAATGATATCAGGCATGTGTTTTATATTAGATACTACCATATAAATATATCTTTAGCTGAAGCAACCATGTAATATGCCTTTTACGATGTACTACCATCATCAAAATGATATAACGCATGTGTTTTATATTAGATACTACCATATAAATATATCTTTAGCAAAAACAACTATGGAATATGCCTTTCACGATGTACTACCATCATCCAAATGATATAACTCATGTGTTTTATATTAGATACTACCATACAAATATATCTTTTCCCGAAACAACTACGGAATATGCCTTTCACGATGTACTACCATCATACAAATGATATCACGCATTTGTTTTATATTAGATACTACCATATAAATATATCTTTGGCTGAAACAACTACGGAATATGCCTTACAGGATGTACTACCATCTTTCAAATGATATCAGGAATGTGTTTTATATTAGATACTACCATATAAATATATCTTTAGCTGAAGCAACCATGTAATATGCCTTTTACGATGTACTACCAGCATCAAAAAGATATGACGCATGTGTTTTATATTAGATATTACCATATAAATATATCTCTAGCTGAAACAACTATGGAATATGCCTTTCCCGATGTACTACCATCATCAAAATGATATAACGCATGTGTTTTATATTAGATACTACCATATAAGTATATCTTTAGCAAAAACAACTATGGAATATGCCTTTCACGATATACTACCATCATCCAAATGATATAACTCATGTGTTTTATATTAGATACTACCATACAAATATATCTTTACCCGAAACAACTATGGAATATGCCTTTCACGATGTACTACCATCATCCAAATAATATCAGGAATGTGTTTTATATTAGATACTACCATATAAATATATCTTTAGCTGAAACAACTACGGAATATGCCTTTGAGGATGTACTACCTTAATCCAAATGATATATCGCATGTGTTTTATATTAGATACTACCATATAAATATATCTTTAGCTGAAACAACTACGGAATATGCCTTTGAGGATGTACTACCTTAATCCAAATGATATATCGCATGTGTTTTATATTAGATACTACCATATAAATATATCTTTAGCAGAGTTAACTATGGAATATGCCTTTCACGATGTACTACCATCATCCAAATGATATCACGCATTTGTTTTATATTAGAGACTACCATATAAATATATCTTTAGCTGAAACAACCATGTAATATGCCTTTTACGATGTACTACCAGCATCAAAAAGATATGACGCATGTGTTTTATATTAGATACTACCATATAAATATATCTTTAGCTGAAACAACTACGGAATATGCCTTTCAGGATGTACTACCATCATCCAAATGATATCAGGAATGTGTTTTATATTAGATACTACCATATAAATATATCTTTAGCAGAATTAACTATGGAATATGCCTTTCACGATGTACTACCATCATCCAAATTATATAACTCATGTGTTTTATATTAGATACTACCATATAAATATATCTTTAGCTGAAGCAACCATGTAATATGCCTTTTACGATGTACTACCATCATCAAAATGATATAACGCATGTGTTTTATATTAGATACTACCATATAAATATATCTTTAGCAAAAACAACTATGGAATATGCCTTTCACGATGTACTACCATCATCCAAATGATATAACTCATGTGTTTTATATTAGATACTACCATACAAATATATCTTTTCCCGAAACAACTACGGAATATGCCTTTCACGATGTACTACCATCATACAAATGATATCACGCATTTGTTTTATATTAGATACTACCATATAAATATATCTTTGGCTGAAACAACTACGGAATATGCCTTTCAGGATGTACTACCATCTTTCAAATGATATCAGGAATGTGTTTTATATTAGATACTACCATATAAATATATCTTTAGCTGAAGCAACCATGTAATATGCCTTTTACGATGTACTACCAGCATCAAAAAGATATGACGCATGTGTTTTATATTAGATATTACCATATAAATATATCTCTAGCTGAAACAACTATGGAATATGCCTTTCCCGATGTACTACCATCATCAAAATGATATAACGCATGTGTTTTATATTAGATACTACCATATAAGTATATCTTTAGCAAAAACAACTATGGAATATGCCTTTCACGATATACTACCATCATCCAAATGATATAACTCATGTGTTTTATATTAGATACTACCATACAAATATATCTTTACCCGAAACAACTATGGAATATGCCTTTCACGATGTACTACCATCATCCAAATAATATCAGGAATGTGTTTTATATTAGATACTACCATATAAATATATCTTTAGCTGAAACAACTACGGAATATGCCTTTGAGGATGTACTACCTTAATCCAAATGATATATCGCATGTGTTTTATATTAGATACTACCATATAAATATATCTTTAGCTGAAACAACTACGGAATATGCCTTTGAGGAGGAACTACCTTAATACAAATGATATATCGCATGTGTTTTATATTAGATACTACCATATAAATATATCTTTAGCAGAATTAACTATGGAATATGCCTTTCACGATGTACTACCATCATCCAAATGATATCACGCATGTGTTTTATATTAGATACTACCATATAAATATATCTTTAGCTGAAGCAACCATGTAATATGCCTTTTACAATGTACTACCAGCATCAAAAAGATATGACGCATGTGTTTTATATTAGATACTACCATGTAAATATATCTCTAGCTGAAACAACTATGGAATATGCCTTTCATGATATACTACCATCATCAAAATGATATAACGAATGTGTTTTATATTAGATACTACCATATTAATATATCTTTAGCAAAAACAACTATGGAATATGCCATTCACGATGTACTACCATTACCTAAATGATATAACTCATGTGTTTTATATTAGATACTACCATACAAATATATCTTTACCCGAAACAATTATGGAATATGCCTTTCACCATGTACTACCATCATCCAAATGATATAACGCATGTGTTTTATATTAGATACTACCATATAAATATATCTTTAGCTGAAACAAGTATGGAATATGCCTTTCAGGATGTACTACCATCATCCAAATGATATCAGGAATGTGTTTTATATTAGATACTACCATATAAATATATCTTTAGCTGAAACAAGTACGGAATATGCCTTTCAGGATGTACTACCATCATCCAAATGATATCACTCATGTGTTTTATATTAGATACTACCATATAAATATATCTTTAGCTGAAACAACCATTTAATATGCCTTTCACGATGTACTACCATCGTCAAAATGATATGAGGCATGTGTTTTATATTAGATATTACCATATAAATATATCTCTAGCTGAAACAACTATGGAATATCTAGATGTACTACCATCATCCAAATGATATCACGCATGTGTTTTATATTAGATACTACCATATAAGTATATTTTTAGCTGAAACAACCATGTAATATGCCTTTCACGATGTACTACCATCATCAAAATGATATGACGCATGTGTTCTATATTAGTTACTACCATATAAATATATCTCTAGCTGAAACAACTATGGAATATCCCTTTCACGATGTACTACCATCATCCAAATGATATCACGCATGTGTTTTATATTAGATAATTCCATATAAATATATCTCTATCTAAAACAACCATGGAATATGCCTTTCACGATGTAGTACCATCATCAAAATGATATGACGCATGTGTTTTATATTAGATATTACCATCTAATTATATCTCTAGCTAAATCAATTATGGAATATGCCTTTCATGTTGTACAACCATCATCCAAATGATACAACGCATGTGTTTTATATTAAATACTCCCATATAAATATATCTTTAGCTGAAACAACCAATGTAATATGCCTTTCACGATGTACTACCATCACCAAAATGATATGACGCATGTGTTTTATATTAGATATTACCATATAAATATATCTCTAGCTGAAACAATTATGGAATATCCCTTTCACGATGTACTACCATCATCCAAATGATATCACGCATGTGTTTTATATTAGATAATTCCATATAAATATATCTCTATCTAAATTATCCATGGCATATGCCTTTCACGATGTACTACCATCATCAAAATGATATAACGAATGTGTTTTATATTAGATACTACCATATAAATATATCTTTAGCAAAAACAACTATAGAATATGCCATTCACGATGTACTACCATTACCTAAATGATATAACTCATGTGTTTTATATTAGATACTACCATACAAATATATCTTTACCCGAAACAATTATGGAATATGCCTTTCACCATGTACTACCATCGTCCAAATGATATAACGCATGTGTTTTATATTAGATACTACCATATAAATATATCTTTAGCTGAAACAAGTACGGAATATGCCTTTCAGGATGTACTACCATCATCCAAATGATATCAGGAATGTGTTTCATATTAGATACTACCATATAAATATATCTTTAGCTGAAACAAGTACGGAATATGCCTTTCAGGATGTACTACCATCATCCAAATGATATCACCCATGTGTTTTATATTAGATACTACCATATAAATATATCTTTAGTTGAAACAACCATGTAATATGCCTTTCACGATGTACTACCATCGTCAAAATGATATGAGGCATGTGTTTTATATTAGATATTACCATATAAATATATCTCTAGCTGAAACAACTATGGAATATCTAGATGTACTACCATCATCCAAGTGATATCACGCATGTGATTTATATTAGATACTACCATATAAGTATATTTTTAGCTGAAACAACCATGTAATATGCCTTTCACGATGTACTACCATCATCAAAATGATATGACGCATGTGTTCTATATTAGTTACTACCATAAAAATATATGTCTAGCTAAAACAACTATGGAATATGCCTTTCACGTTGTACTACCATCATCCAAATGATATAATGCATGTGTTTTATATTAGATACTACCATACAAATATATCTTTATCAAAAACAACTTTGGAATATGCCTTTCACGATGCACTACCATCATCCAAATGATATAACTCATGTGTTTTATATTAGATATTACCATATAAATATATCTTTAGCGGAATTAACTATGGAATATGCCTTTCACGATGTACTACCATCATCCAAATGATATCACGCATGTGTATTATATTAGATACTACCATATAAATATATCTTTAGCTGAAACAAGTACGGAATATGCCTTTCAGGATGTACTACCATCATCCAAATGATATCAGGAATGTGTTTTATATTAGATACTACCATATAAATATATCTTTAGCTGAAACAACCATTTAATATGCCTTTCACGATGTACTACCATCGTCAAAATGATATGAGGCATGTGTTTTATATTAGATATTACCATATAAATATATCTCTAGCTGAAACAACTATGGAATATCTAGATGTACTACCATCATCCAAATGATATCACGCATGTGTTTTATATTAGATACTACCATATAAGTATATTTTTAGCTGAAACAACCATGTAATATGCCTTTCACAATGTACTACCATCATCAAAATGATATGACGCATGTGTTCTATATTAGTTACTACCATATAAATATATGTCTAGCGAAAACAACTATGGAATATGCCTTTGACGTTGTACTACCATCATCCAAATGATATAATGCATGTGTTTTATATTAGATACTACCATACAAATATATCTTTAGCAAAAACAACTTTGGAATATGCCTTTCACGATGTACTACCATCATCCAAATGATATAACTCATGTGTTTTATATTAGATATTACCATATAAATATATCTTTAGCGGAATTAACTATGGAATATGCCTTTCACGATGTACTACCATCATCCAAATGATATCACGCATGTGTATTATATTAGATACTACCATATAAATATATCTTTAGCTGAAACAAGTACGGAATATGCCTTTCAGGATGTACTACCATCATCCAAATGATATCAGGAATGTGTTTTATATTAGATACTACCATATAAATATATCTTTAGCTGAAACAACCATTTAATATGCCTTTCACAATGTACTACCATCGTCAAAATGATATGAGGCATGTGTTTTATATTAGATATTACCATATAAATATATCTCTAGCTGAAACAACTATGGAATATCTAGATGTACTACCATCATCCAAATGATATCACGCATGTGTTTTATATTAGATACTACCATACAAATATATCTTTAGCAAAAACAACTTTGGAATATGCCTTTCACGATGTACTACTATCATCCAAATGATATAACTCATGTGTTTTATATTAGATATTACCATATAAATATATCTTTAGCGGAATTAACTATGGAATATGCCTTTCAGGATGTACTACCATCATCCAAATGATATCACTCATGTGTTTTATATTAGATACTACCATATAAATATATCTTTAGCTGAAACAACCATTTAATATGCCTTTCACGATGTACTACCATCGTCAAAATGATATGAGGCATGTGTTTTATATTAGATATTACCATATAAATATATCTCTAGCTGAAACAACTATGGAATATCTAGATGTACTACCATCATCCAAATGATATCACGCATGTGTTTTATATTAGATACTACCATATAAGTATATTTTTAGCTGAAACAACCATGTAATATGCCTTTCACGATGTACTACCATCATCAAAATGATATGACGCATGTGTTCTATATTAGTTACTACCAT
This sequence comes from Pohlia nutans, assembly GCA_022496805.1. Classification (NCBI taxonomy): domain Eukaryota; kingdom Viridiplantae; phylum Streptophyta; class Bryopsida; order Bryales; family Mniaceae; genus Pohlia; species Pohlia nutans. The sequence goes on from CM040104.1 coordinate 7,550,010, forward strand.
ATAAATATATCTCTAGCTGAAACAACCATGTAATATGCCTTTCACGATGTACTACCATCGTCAAAATGATATCACGCATGTGTTTTATATTAGATAATTCCATATAAATATATCTCTATCTAAAACAACCATGGAATACGCCTTTCACGATGTAGTACCATCATCAAAATGATATGACGCATGTGTTTTATATAAGATATTACCATCTAATCATATCTCTAGCTAAATCAATTAAGGAATATGCCTTTCATGTTGTACAACCATCATCCAAATGATATAACTCATGTGTTTTATATTAAATACTCCCATATAAATATATCTTTAGCTGAAACAACCAATGTAATATGCCTTTCACGATGTACTACCATCACCAAAATGATATGACGCATGTGTTTTATATTAGATATTACCATATAAATATATCTCTAGCTGAAACAATTATGGAATATCCCTTTCACGATGTACTACCATCATCCAAATGATATCACGCATGTGTTTTATATTAGATAATTCCATATAAATATATCTCTATCTAAATTATCCATGGCATATGCCTTTCACGATGTACTACCATCATCAAAATCATATGACGCATGTGTTTTATATCAGATATTACCATATAAATATATCTCTAGCTGAAACAACTATGGAATATCTAGATGTACTACCATCATCCAAATGATATCACGCATGTGTTTTATATTAGATACTACCATATAAATATATCTCTATCTAAAACAACCATGGAATATGTCCTTCACGATGTACTACCAACATCAAAATGATATGACGCATGTGTTTTATATTAGATATTACCATATAAATATATCTCTAGCTAAATCAATTATGGAAAATGCCTTTCACGTTGTACAACCATCATCCAAATGATATAACGCATGTGTTTTATATTAAATACTCCCATATAAATATATCTTTAGCTGGAACAACCAATGTAATATGCCTTTCACGATGTACTTCCATCACCAAAATGATATGACGCATGTGTTTTATATTAGATATTACCACATAAATATATCTTTAGCGGAATTAACTATGGAATATGCCTTTCACGATGTACTACCATCATCCAAATGATATCACGCATGTGTTTTATATTAGATACTACCATATAAATATATCTTTAGCTGAAGCAACCATGGAATATGCCTTTCACGATATACTACCATCATCAAAATGATATGACGCATGTGTTTTATATTAGATATTACCATATAAATATATCTCTAGCTGAAACAACTATGGAATATCTAGATGTACTACCATCATCCAAATGATATCACGGATGTGTTTTATATTAGATACTACCATATAAATATATCTTTAGAAGAATTAACTATGGAATATGCCTTTCACGATGTACTACCAACATCAAAATGATATGACGCATGTGTTTTATATTAGATATTACCATATAAATATATCTCTAGCTCAATCAACTATGGAATATGCCTTTCACGATGTACTACCATCATCCAAATGATATATCGCATGTGTTTTATATTAGATACTACCATATAAATATATCTTTAGAAGAATTAACTATGGAATATGCCTTTCACGATGTACTACCATCATCCAAATGATATAACTCATGTGTTTTATATTAGATACTACCATATAAATATATCTTTAGCTGAAGCAACCATGTAATATGCCTTTTACGATATACTACCAGCATCAAAATGATATGACGCATGTGTTTTATATTAGATATTACCATATAAATATATCTCTAGATGAAACAACTATGGAATATCCCTTTCACGATGTACTACCATCATCCAAATGATATCACGCATATGTTTTATATTAGATAATTCTATATAAATATATCTACATCTAAAACAACCATGGAATATGCCTTTCACGATGTAGTACCATCATCAAAATGATATGACGCATGTGTTTTATATAAGATACTACCATCTAATTATATCTCTAGCTAAATCAATTATGGAATATGCCTTTCATGTTGTACAACCATCATCCAAATGATATAACGCATGTGTTTTATATTAAATACTCCCATATAAATATATCTTTAGCTGAAACAACCAATGTAATATGCCTTTCACGATGTACTACCATCACCAAAATGATATGACGCATGTGTTTTATATTAGATATTACCATATAAACATATCTCTAGCTCAATCAATTATGGAAAATGCCTTTCACGTTGTACAACCATCATCTAAATGATATAACGCATGTGTTTTATATTAAATACTCCCATATAAATATATCTTTAGCTGAAACAACCAATGTAATATGCCTTTCACGATGTACTACCATCACCAAAATGATATGACGCATGTGTTTTATATTAGATATTACCATATAAATATATCTTTAGCGGAATTAACTATGGAATATGCCTTTCACGATGTACTACCATCATCCAAATGATATCACGCATGTGTTTTATATTAGATACTACCATATAAATATATCTTTAGCTGAAGCAACCATGGAATATGCCTTTCACGATATACTACCATCATCAAAATGATATAACGCATGTGTTTTATATTAGATACTACCATATAAATATATCTTTAGCTGAATCAACTACGGAATATGCCTTTCAGGATGTACTACCATCATCCAAATGATATCACTCATGTGTTTTATATTCGATACTACCATATAAATATATTTTTAGCTGAAACAACTATGGAATATGCCTTTCACGATGTACTACCATCATCCAAATGATATAACGAATGTGTTTTATATTAGATACTACCATATAAATATATCTTTAGCTGAAACAACTATGGAATATGCCTTTCAGGATGTACTACCATCATCCAAATGATATCACGCATGTGATTTATATTAGATACTACCATATAAATATATCTCTATCTAAAACAACCATGGAATATGCCCTTCACGATGTACTGCCATCATCAAAATGATATGACGCATGTGTTTTATATTAGATATTACCATATAAATATATCTCTAGCTAAATCAATTATGGAAAATGCCTTTCACGTTGTACAACCATCATCGAAATGATATAACGCATGTGTTTTATATTAAATACTCCCATATAAATATATCTTTAGCTGAAACAACCAATGTAATATGCCTTTCACTATGTACTACCATCTTCAATATGATATGACGCATGTGTTTTATATTAGATATTACCATCTAATTATATCTCTAGCTAAATCAATTATGGAATATGCCTTTCACGTTGTACAACCATCATCCAAATGATATAACGCATGTGTTTTATATTAAATACTTTCATATAAATATATCTTTAGCTGAAACAACCAATGTAATATGCCTTTCACGATGTACTTCCATCACCAAAATGATATGACGCATGTGTTTTATATTAGATATTACCATATAAATATATCTTTAGCGGAATTAACTATGGAATATGCCTTTCACGATGTACTACCATCATCCAAATGATATCACGCATGTGTTTTATATTAGATACTACCATATAAATATATCTTTAGCTGAAGCAACCATGGAATATGCCTTTCACGATATACTACCATCATCAAAATGATATAACGCATGTGTTTTATATTAGATACTACCATATAAATATATCTCTAGCTGAATCAAGTATGGAATATGCCTTTCACGATGTACTACCATCATCAAAATGATATAACGCATGTGTTTTATATTAGATATTACCATATAAATATATCTTCATTAAAAACAACTATGGAATATGCCTTTCACGATGTACTACCATCATCCAAATGATATAACGAATGTGTTTTATATGAGATACTACCATATAAATATGTCTTTAGCTGAAACAAGTATGGAATATGCCTTTCACGATGTACTACCATCATGCAATTGATATAACGCATGTGTTTTATATTAGATAATACCATACAAATATATATATTTACCCGAAACAACTATGAAATATGCCATTTCACGATGTAGAACCATCATCCAAATGATATCACGCATGTGTTTTATATTAGATACTACCATATAAATATATCTTTACCCGAAACAACTATGGAATATGCCTTTCACGATGTACTACCATCATCCAAATGATATCACGCATGTGTTTTATATTAGATACTACCATATAAATATATCTTTAGCTGAAGCAACTATGTAATATGCCTTTTGAGATGTACTACCAGCATCAAAATGATATCACGCATGTGTTTTATATTAGATACTACCATATAAATATATCTTTAGCTGAAACAACTATGAAATATGCCTTTCACGATGTACTACCATCATCCAAATAATATAACACATGTGTTTTATATCAGATAATTCGATATTAATATATCTCTAGCAAAAACAACCATGGAATATGCCTTTCACGGTGTACTACCATCATCCAAATGATATAACGCATGTGTTTTATATCATATAGTACCATATAAATATATCTTTAGCTGAGACAACTATGGAATATGCCTTTCACAATGTACTACCATCATCAAAATGATATGAGGCATATGTTTTATATTAGATATTACCATATAAATATATCTCTAGCTGAAACAACTATGGAATATCCCTTTCACGATGTACTACCTTCATCAAAATGATATGACGCATGTGTTTTATATTAGATAATTCCATATAAATATATCTCTATCTAAATTAACCATGGAATATGCCTTTTACGATGTACTACCATCATCAAAATGATATGACGCATGTGTTTTATATTAGATATTACCATATAAATATATCTCTAGCTGAAACAACTATGGAATATCTAGATGTACTACCATCATCCAAATGATATCACGCATGTGTTTTATATTAGATACTACCATATAAATATATCTTTAGCTGAATTAAGTATGGAATATGCCTTTCTCGATGTACTACCATCATCCAAATAATATAACACATGTGTGTTATATCAGATAATTCGATATAAATATATCTCTAGCAAAAAAAACCATGAAATATGCCTTTCACGGTGTAATACCATCATCCAAATGATATAACGCATGTGTTTTATATCAGATACTACCATATAAATATATCTTTAGCTGAAACAACTATGGAATATGCCTTTCACGATGTACTACCATCATCAAAATGATATGAGGCATGTGTTTTATATTAGATATTACCATATAAATATATCTCTAGCTGAAACAACTATGGAATATCCCTTTCACAATGAACTACCATCATCAAAATGATATGACGCATGTGTTTTATATTAGATAATTCCATATAAATATATCTCTATCTAAATTAACCATGGAATATGCCTTTCACGATGTACTATCATCATCAAAATGATATGACTCATGTGTTTTATATTAGATATTACCATATAAATATATCTCTAGCTGAAACAACTATGGAATATCTAGATGTACTCCCATCATCCAAATGATATCATGCATGTGTTTTATATTAGATACTACAATATAAATATATCTTTAGTTGAAACAACTATGGAATATGCCTTTCACGATGTACTACCATCATGCAAATGATATAACGCATGTGTTTTATATTAGATACTACCATATAATTATATCTTTAGCTGAAACAACTATGTAATATGCCTTTCATGATGTACTTCGATCATCCAAATGATATCACCCATGTGTTCTATATTAGATACTACCATATAAATATATCTTTAGCTGAAACAACTATGTAATATGCCTTTCATGATGTACTTCGATCATCCAAATGATATCACGCATGTGTTCTATATTAGATACTACCATATAAATATATCTTTAGCTGAAACAACTATAGAATAATCCTTTCACGATGTACTACCATCATCCAAATGATATCACGCATGTGTTTTATATTAGATACTGCTATCTAAATATATGTCTAGCTAAAACAACTATGGAATATGCCTTTCACGTTGTACTACCATCATCCAAATGATATAATGCATGTGTTTAATATTAGATACTACCATATAAATATATCTTTAGCTGAAACAACTATGTAATATGCCTTTCATGATGGACTTCGATCATCCAAATGATATCATGCATGTGTTTTATATTAGATACTACCATATAAATATATCTTTAGCAGAATTAACTATGGAATATGCCTTTCACGATGTACTACCAGCATCAAAATGATATGACGCATGTGTTTTATATTAGATATTACCATATAAATATATCTCTAGCTGAAACAACTATGGATTATGCCTTTCACGATATACTACCATCATCAAAATGATATCACGCATGTGTTTTATATTAGATACTGCCATATAAATATATCTCTAGTTGAAACAACTTTACAATAGGCCTTTCTCTATGTACTACCATCTTCCAACTGAATTAATGCATGTGTTTTATATTAGATCCTGCCATATAAATAAATCTCTAGCTAAAACAACTATGGAATATGCCTTTCACGATGTACTACCATCATCTAAATGATACAACGCATGTGTTTATTTTAGATACTGCCATATAAATATATCTTTAGCTCAATCAACTATGGAATATGCCTTTCACGATGTACTACAATCATCCAAATGATATAACGCATGTGTTTTATATTAGATACTGCTATATAAATATTTCATTGGCTGAAACATCTATGGAATGTGCCTTTCACGATGTACTGCCATCAACCAAATGATATTACGCATGTGTTTTATATTAGATACTGCCATATAAATATTTCTCTAGCTAAATCAACTATGGAATATGTTATTCACGATGTACTACCATCATCCAAATGATATAACGCAAATGTTTTATATTAGATAGTGCCATCTTAATATATCTCAAGCTAATTCAACTATGGAATATGCCATTCACGTTGTACTACCATCATCCAAATGATATAACGCATGTGTTTTATATTAGATACTGCCATATAAATATATCTCTAGCTCAATCAACTATGGAATATGCCTTTCACGATGTACTACCATCATCCAAATGATATAACTCATGTGTTTTATATTAGATACTACCATATAAAAATATCTTTAGCTGAAGCAACCATGTAATATGCCTTTTACGATATACTACCAGCATCAAAATGATATGACGCATGTGTTTTATATTAGATATTACCATATAAATATATCTCTAGCTGAAACAACTATGGAATATCCCTTTCACGATGTACTTCCATCATCCAAATGATATCAAGCTTGTGTTTTATATTAGATAATTCTATATAAATATATCTTTAGCTGAAACAACCAATGTAATATGCCTTTCACGATGTACTTCCATCACCAAAATGATATGACGCATGTGTTTTATATTAGATATTCCCATATAAATATATCTTTAGCGGAATTAACTATGGAATATGCCTTTCACGATGTACTACCATCATCCAAATGATATCACGCATGTGTTTTATATTAGATACTACCATATAAATATATCTTTAGCTGAAGCAACCATGGAATATGCCTTTCACGATATACTACCATCATCAAAATGATATAACGCATGTGTTTTATATTAGATACTACCATATAAATATATCTCTAGCTGAATCAAGTATGGAATATGCCTTTCACGATGTACTACCATCATCAAAATGATATAACGCATGTGTTTTATATTAGATATTACCATATAAATATATCTTCATTAAAAAGAACTATGGAATATGCCTTTCACGATGTACTACCATCATCCAAATGATATAACTCATGTGTTTTATATTAGATACTACCATATAAATATATCTTTAGCTGAAACAACTACGGAATATGCCTTTCAGGATGTACTACCATCATCCAAATGATATCACTCATGTGTTTTATATTCGATACTACCATATAAATATATCTTTAGCTGAAACAACTATGGAATATGCCTTTCACGATGTACTACCATCATCCAAATGATATCACGCATGTGTTTTATATTAGATACTACCATATAAATATATCTTTAGCTGAAACAACTATGGAATATGCCTTTCAGGATGTACTACCATCATCAAAATGATATGACGCATGTGTTTTATATTAGATATTACCATATAAACATATCTCTAGCTAAATCAATTATAGAAAATGCCTTTCACGTTGTACAACCATCATCCAAATGATATAACGCATGTGTTTTATATTAAATACTCCCATATAAATATATCTTTAGCTGAAACAACCAAAGTAATATGCCTTTCACGATGTAGTACCATTACCAAAATGATATGACGCATGTGTTTTATATTAGATATTACCATATAAATATATCTTTAGCGGAATTAACTATGGAATATGCCTTTCACGATGTACTACCATCATCCAAATGATATCACGCATGTGTTTTATATTAGATACTACCATATAAATATATCTTTAGCTGAAGCAACCATGGAATATGCCTTTCACGATATACTACCATCATCAAAATGATATAACGCATGTGTTTTATATTAGATACTACCATATAAATATATCTTTAGCTGAATCAACTACGGAATATGCCTTTCAGGATGTACTACCATCATCCAAATGATATCACTCATGTGTTTTATATTCGATAATACCATATAAATATATCTTTAGCTGAAACGACTATGGAATATGCCTTTCACGATGTACTACCATCATCCAAATGATATAACGCATGTGTTTTATATTAGATACTACCATATAAATATATCTTTAGCTGAAACAACTATGGAATATGCCTTTCAGGATGTACTACCATCATCCAAATGATATCACGCATGTGTTTTATATTAGATACTACCATATAAATATATCTCTATCTAAAACAACCATGGAATATGCCCTTCACGATGTACTGCCATCATCAGAATGATATGACGCATGTGTTTTATATTAGATATTACCATATAAATATATCTCTAGCTAAATCAATTATGGAATATGCCTTTCACGTTGTACAACCATCATCCAAATGATATAACGCATGTGTTTTATATTAAATACTCCCATATAAATATATCTTTAGCTGAAATAACCAATGTAATATGCCTTTCACGATGTACTTCCATCACCAAAATGATATGACGCATGTGTTTTATATTAGATATTACCATATAAATATATCTTTAGCGGAATTAACTATGGAATATGCCTTTCACGATGTACTACCATCATCCAAATGATATAACGCATGTGTTTTATATTAGATACTACCATATAAATATATCTTTAGCTGAAGCAACCATGGAATATGCCTTTCACGATATACTACCATCATCAAAATGATATAACGCATGTGTTTAAATTAGATACTACCATATAAATATATCTTTACCCGAAACAACTATGGAATATGCCTTTCACGATGTACTACCATCATCCAAATAATATCAGGAATGTGTTTTATATTAGATACTACCATATAAATATATCTTTAGCTGAAACAACTACGGAATATGCCTTTGAGGATGTACTACCTTAATCCAAATGATATATCGCATGTGTTTTATATTAGATACTACCATATAAATATATCTTTAGCTGAAACAACTACGAAATATGCCTTTGAGGATGTACTACCTTAATGCAAATGATATATCGCATGTGTTTTATATTAGATACTACCATATAAATATATCTTTAGCAGAGTTAACTATGGAATATGCCTTTCACGATGTACTACCATCATCCAAATGATATCACGCATTTGTTTTATATTAGATACTACCATATAAATATATCTTTAGCTGAAACAACCATGTAATATGCCTTTTACGATGTACTACCAGCATCAAAAAGATATGACGCATGTGTTTTATATTAGATACTACCATATAAATATATCTTTAGCTGAAACAACTACGGAATATGCCTTTCAGGATGTACTACCATCATCCAAATGATATCAGGAATTTGTTTTATATTAGATACTACCATATAAATATATCTTTAGCAGAATTAACTATGGAATATGCCTTTCACGATATACTACCATCATCAAAATGATATAACGCATGTGTTTTATATTAGATACTACCATATAAATATATCTTTAGCAAAAACAACTATGGAATATGCCTTTCACGATGTACTACCATCATCCAAATGATATAACTCATGTGTTTTATATTAGATACTACCATACAGATATATCTTTACCCGAAACAACTATGGAATATGCCTTTCACGATGTACTACCATCATCCAAATGATATCAGGAATGTGTTTTATATTAGATACTACCATATAAATATATCTTTAGCTGAAACAACTACGGAATATGCCTTTGAGGAGGAACTACCTTAATACAAATGATATATCGCATGTGTTTTATATTAGATACTACCATATAAATATATCTTTAGCAGAATTAACTATGGAATATGCCTTTCACGATGTACTACCATCATCCAAATGATATCACGCATGTGTTTTATATTAGATACTACCATATAAATATATCTTTAGCTGAAGCAACCATGTAATATGCCTTTTACAATGTACTACCAGCATCAAAAAGATATGACGCATGTGTTTTATATTAGATACTACCATATAAATATATCTCTAGCTGCAACAACTATGGAATATGCCTTTCATGATATACTACCATCATCAAAATGATATAACGAATGTGTTTTATATTAGATACTACTATATAAATATATCTTTAGCAAAAACAACTATGGAATATGCCATTCACGATGTATTACCATTACCTAAATGATATAACTCATGTGTTTTATATTAGATACTACCATACAAATATATCTTTACCCGAAACAATTATGGAATATGCCTTTCACCATGTACTACCATCATCCAAATGATATAACGCATGTGTTTTATATTAGATACTACCATATAAATATATCTTTAGCTGAAACAAGTACGGAATATGCCTTTCAGGATGTACTACCATCATCCAAATGATATCAGGAATGTGTTTTATATTAGATACTACCATATAAATATATCTTTAGCTGAAACAAGTACGGAATATGCCTTTCAGGATGTACTACCATCATCCAAATGATATCACTCATGTGTTTTATATTAGATACTACCATATAAATATATCTTTAGCTGAAACAACCATGTAATATGCCTTTCACGATGTACTACCATCGTCAAAATGATATGAGGCATGTGTTTTATATTAGATATTACCATATAAATATATCTCTAGCTGAAACAACTATGGAATATCTAGATGTACTACCATCATCCAAATGATATCACGCATGTGTTTTATATTAGATACTACCATATAAGTATATTTTTAGCTGAAACAACCATGTAATATGCCTTTCACGATGTACTACCATCATCCAAATGATATCACGCATGTGTATTATATTAGATACTACCATATAAATATATCTTTAGCTGAAACAAGTACGGAATATGCCTTTCAGGATGTACTACCATCATCCAAATGATATCACTCATGTGTTTTATATTAGATACTACCATATAAATATATCTTTAGCTGAAACAACCATTTAATATGCCTTTCACGATGTTCTACCATCGTCAAAATGATATGAGGCATGTGTTTTATATTAGATATTACCATATAAATATATCTCTAGCTGAAACAACTATGGAATATCTAGATGTACTACCATCATCCAAATGATATCATGCATGTGTTTTATATTAGATACTACAATATAAATATATATCTTTAGCTGAAACAACTATGGAATATGCCTTTCACGATGTACTACCATCATGCAAATGATATAACGCATGTGTTTTATATTAGATACTACCATATAAATATATCTGTAGCTGAAACAACTATGTAATAAGCCTTTCATGATGTACTTCGATCATCCAAATGATATAACCTTGTGTTTTATATTAGATACTGCCATATAAATATATCTCTAGCTCAATCAACTATGGAATATGCCTTTTACGATGTACTACCATCATCCAAATGATATATCGCATGTGTTTTATATTAGATACTACCATATAAATATATCTTTAGAAGAATTAACTATGGAATATGCCTTTCACGATGTACTACCATCATCCAAATGATATAACTCATGTGTTTTATATTAGATACTACCATATAAATATATCTTTAGCTAAAGCAACCATGTAATATGCCTTTTACGATATACTACCAGCATCAAAATGATATGACGCATGTGTTTTATATTAGATATTACCATATAAATATATCTCTAGCTGAAACAACTATGGAATATCCCTTTCACGATGTACTACCATCATCCAAATGATATCACACATATGTTTTATATTAGATAATTCTATATAAATATATCTACATCTAAAACAACCATGGAATATGCCTTTCACGATGTAGTACCATCATCAAAATGATATGACGCATGTGTTTTATATAAGATACTACCATCTAATTATATCTCTAGCTAAATCAATTATGGAATATGCCTTTCATGTTGTACAACCATCATCCAAATGATATAACGCATGTGTTTTATATTAAATACTCCCATATAAATATATCTTTAGCTGAAACAACCAATGTAATATGCCTTTCACGATGTACTACCATCACCAAAATGATATGACGCACGTGTTTTACATTAGATATTACCATATAAATAAATCTCTAGCTGAAACAACTATGGAGTATCCCTTTCACGATGTACTACCATCATCCAAATGATATAACGCATGTGTTTTATATTAGATACTACCATATAAATATATCTTTAGCTGAAACAACTATGGAATATGCCTTTCAGGATGTACTACCATCATCAAAATGATATGACGCATGTGTTTTATATTAGATATTACCATATAAACATATCTCTAGCTAAATCAATTATAGAAAATGCCTTTCACGTTGTACAACCATCATCCAAATGATATAACGCATGTGTTTTATATTAAATACTCCCATATAAATATATCTTTAGCTGAAACAACCAAAGTAATATGCCTTTCACGATGTAGTACCATTACCAAAATGATATGACGCATGTGTTTTATATTAGATATTACCATATAAATATATCTTTAGCGGAATTAACTATGGAATATGCCTTTCACGATGTACTACCATCATCCAAATGATATCACGCATGTGTTTTATATTAGATACTACCATATAAATATATCTTTAGCTGAAGCAACCATGGAATATGCCTTTCACGATATACTACCATCATCAAAATGATATAACGCATGTGTTTTATATTAGATACTACCATATAAATATATCTTTAGCTGAATCAACTACGGAATATGCCTTTCAGGATGTACTACCATCATCCAAATGATATCACTCATGTGTTTTATATTCGATAATACCATATAAATATATCTTTAGCTGAAACGACTATGGAATATGCCTTTCACGATGTACTACCATCATCCAAATGATATAACGCATGTGTTTTATATTAGATACTACCATATAAATATATCTTTAGCTGAAACAACTATGGAATATGCCTTTCAGGATGTACTACCATCATCCAAATGATATCACGCATGTGTTTTATATTAGATACTACCATATAAATATATCTCTATCTAAAACAACCATGGAATATGCCCTTCACGATGTACTGCCATCATCAGAATGATATGACGCATGTGTTTTATATTAGATATTACCATATAAATATATCTCTAGCTAAATCAATTATGGAATATGCCTTTCACGTTGTACAACCATCATCCAAATGATATAACGCATGTGTTTTATATTAAATACTCCCATATAAATATATCTTTAGCTGAAATAACCAATGTAATATGCCTTTCACGATGTACTTCCATCACCAAAATGATATGACGCATGTGTTTTATATTAGATATTACCATATAAATATATCTTTAGCGGAATTAACTATGGAATATGCCTTTCACGATGTACTACCATCATCCAAATGATATAACGCATGTGTTTTATATTAGATACTACCATATAAATATATCTTTAGCTGAAGCAACCATGGAATATGCCTTTCACGATATACTACCATCATCAAAATGATATAACGCATGTGTTTAAATTAGATACTACCATATAAATATATCTTTACCCGAAACAACTATGGAATATGCCTTTCACGATGTACTACCATCATCCAAATAATATCAGGAATGTGTTTTATATTAGATACTACCATATAAATATATCTTTAGCTGAAACAACTACGGAATATGCCTTTGAGGATGTACTACCTTAATCCAAATGATATATCGCATGTGTTTTATATTAGATACTACCATATAAATATATCTTTAGCTGAAACAACTACGAAATATGCCTTTGAGGATGTACTACCTTAATGCAAATGATATATCGCATGTGTTTTATATTAGATACTACCATATAAATATATCTTTAGCAGAGTTAACTATGGAATATGCCTTTCACGATGTACTACCATCATCCAAATGATATCACGCATTTGTTTTATATTAGATACTACCATATAAATATATCTTTAGCTGAAACAACCATGTAATATGCCTTTTACGATGTACTACCAGCATCAAAAAGATATGACGCATGTGTTTTATATTAGATACTACCATATAAATATATCTTTAGCTGAAACAACTACGGAATATGCCTTTCAGGATGTACTACCATCATCCAAATGATATCAGGAATTTGTTTTATATTAGATACTACCATATAAATATATCTTTAGCAGAATTAACTATGGAATATGCCTTTCACGATATACTACCATCATCAAAATGATATAACGCATGTGTTTTATATTAGATACTACCATATAAATATATCTTTAGCAAAAACAACTATGGAATATGCCTTTCACGATGTACTACCATCATCCAAATGATATAACTCATGTGTTTTATATTAGATACTACCATACAGATATATCTTTACCCGAAACAACTATGGAATATGCCTTTCACGATGTACTACCATCATCCAAATGATATCAGGAATGTGTTTTATATTAGATACTACCATATAAATATATCTTTAGCTGAAACAACTACGGAATATGCCTTTGAGGAGGAACTACCTTAATACAAATGATATATCGCATGTGTTTTATATTAGATACTACCATATAAATATATCTTTAGCAGAATTAACTATGGAATATGCCTTTCACGATGTACTACCATCATCCAAATGATATCACGCATGTGTTTTATATTAGATACTACCATATAAATATATCTTTAGCTGAAGCAACCATGTAATATGCCTTTTACAATGTACTACCAGCATCAAAAAGATATGACGCATGTGTTTTATATTAGATACTACCATATAAATATATCTCTAGCTGCAACAACTATGGAATATGCCTTTCATGATATACTACCATCATCAAAATGATATAACGAATGTGTTTTATATTAGATACTACTATATAAATATATCTTTAGCAAAAACAACTATGGAATATGCCATTCACGATGTATTACCATTACCTAAATGATATAACTCATGTGTTTTATATTAGATACTACCATACAAATATATCTTTACCCGAAACAATTATGGAATATGCCTTTCACCATGTACTACCATCATCCAAATGATATAACGCATGTGTTTTATATTAGATACTACCATATAAATATATCTTTAGCTGAAACAAGTACGGAATATGCCTTTCAGGATGTACTACCATCATCCAAATGATATCAGGAATGTGTTTTATATTAGATACTACCATATAAATATATCTTTAGCTGAAACAAGTACGGAATATGCCTTTCAGGATGTACTACCATCATCCAAATGATATCACTCATGTGTTTTATATTAGATACTACCATATAAATATATCTTTAGCTGAAACAACCATGTAATATGCCTTTCACGATGTACTACCATCGTCAAAATGATATGAGGCATGTGTTTTATATTAGATATTACCATATAAATATATCTCTAGCTGAAACAACTATGGAATATCTAGATGTACTACCATCATCCAAATGATATCACGCATGTGTTTTATATTAGATACTACCATATAAGTATATTTTTAGCTGAAACAACCATGTAATATGCCTTTCACGATGTACTACCATCATCCAAATGATATCACGCATGTGTATTATATTAGATACTACCATATAAATATATCTTTAGCTGAAACAAGTACGGAATATGCCTTTCAGGATGTACTACCATCATCCAAATGATATCACTCATGTGTTTTATATTAGATACTACCATATAAATATATCTTTAGCTGAAACAACCATTTAATATGCCTTTCACGATGTTCTACCATCGTCAAAATGATATGAGGCATGTGTTTTATATTAGATATTACCATATAAATATATCTCTAGCTGAAACAACTATGGAATATCTAGATGTACTACCATCATCCAAATGATATCATGCATGTGTTTTATATTAGATACTACAATATAAATATATATCTTTAGCTGAAACAACTATGGAATATGCCTTTCACGATGTACTACCATCATGCAAATGATATAACGCATGTGTTTTATATTAGATACTACCATATAAATATATCTGTAGCTGAAACAACTATGTAATAAGCCTTTCATGATGTACTTCGATCATCCAAATGATATAACCTTGTGTTTTATATTAGATACTGCCATATAAATATATCTCTAGCTCAATCAACTATGGAATATGCCTTTTACGATGTACTACCATCATCCAAATGATATATCGCATGTGTTTTATATTAGATACTACCATATAAATATATCTTTAGAAGAATTAACTATGGAATATGCCTTTCACGATGTACTACCATCATCCAAATGATATAACTCATGTGTTTTATATTAGATACTACCATATAAATATATCTTTAGCTAAAGCAACCATGTAATATGCCTTTTACGATATACTACCAGCATCAAAATGATATGACGCATGTGTTTTATATTAGATATTACCATATAAATATATCTCTAGCTGAAACAACTATGGAATATCCCTTTCACGATGTACTACCATCATCCAAATGATATCACACATATGTTTTATATTAGATAATTCTATATAAATATATCTACATCTAAAACAACCATGGAATATGCCTTTCACGATGTAGTACCATCATCAAAATGATATGACGCATGTGTTTTATATAAGATACTACCATCTAATTATATCTCTAGCTAAATCAATTATGGAATATGCCTTTCATGTTGTACAACCATCATCCAAATGATATAACGCATGTGTTTTATATTAAATACTCCCATATAAATATATCTTTAGCTGAAACAACCAATGTAATATGCCTTTCACGATGTACTACCATCACCAAAATGATATGACGCACGTGTTTTACATTAGATATTACCATATAAATAAATCTCTAGCTGAAACAACTATGGAGTATCCCTTTCACGATGTACTACCATCATCCAAATGATATAACGCATGTGTTTTATATTAGATACTACCATATAAATATATCTTTACCCGAAACAACTATGGAATATGCCTTTCACGATGTACTACCATCATCCAAATGATATCACGCATGTGTTTTATACTAGATACTACCATATAAATATATCTTTATCTGAAGCAACTATGTAATATGCCTTTTACGATGTACTACCAGCATCAAAATGATATGACGCATGTGTTTTATATTAGATATTACCATATAAAAATATCTCTAGCTGAAACAACTATGGAATATGCCTTTCACGATGTACTACCATCATCCAAATAATATAACACATGTGTTTTATATCAGATAATTCGATATAAATATATCTCTAGCAAAAACAACCATGGAATATGCCTTTCACGGTGTACTACCATCATCCAAATGATATAACGCATGTGTTTTATATCATATACTACCATATAAATATATCTTTAGCTCAAACAACTATGGAATATGCCTTTCACAATGTACTACCATCATCAAAATGATATGAGGCATGTGTTTTATATTAGATATTACCATATAAATATATCTCTAGCTGAAACAACTATGGAATATCCCTTTCACGATGTACTACCTTCATCAAAATGATATGACGCATGTGTTTTATATTAGATAATTCGATATAAATATATCTCTATCTAAGTTAACCATGGAATATGCCTTTTACGATGTACTACCATCATCAAAATGATATGACGCATGTGTTTTATATTAGATATTACCATATAAATATATCTCTAGCTGAAACAACTATGGAATATCTAGATGTACTACCATCATCCAAATGATATCACGCATGTATTTTATATTAGATACTACCATATAAATATATCTTTAGCTGAATTAAGTATGGAATATGCCTTTCTCGATGTACTACCATCATCCAAATAATATAACACATGTGTTTTATATCAGATAATTCGATATAAATATATCTCTAGGAAAAAAAACCATGAAATATGCCTTTCACGGTGTAATACCATCATCCAAATGATATAACGCATGTGTTTTATATCAGATACTACCATATAAATATATCTTTAGCTGAAACAACTATGGAATATGCCTTTCACGATGTACTACCATCATCAAAATGATATGAGGCATGTGTTTTATATTAGATATTACCATATAAATATATCTCTAGCTGAAACAACTATCGAATATCCCTTTCACAATGAACTACCATCATCAAAATGATATGACGCATGTGTTTTATATTAGATAATTCCATATAAATATATCTCTATCTAAATTAACCATGGAATATGCCTTTCACGATGTACTATCATCTTCAAAATGATATGACTCATGTGTTTTATATTAGATATTACCATATAAATATATCTCTAGCTGAAACAACTATGGAATATCTAGATGTACTCCCATCATCCAAATGATATCATGCATGTGTTTTATATTAGATACTACAATATAAATATATCTTTAGCTGAAACAACTATGGAATATGCCTTTCACGATGTACTACCATCATGCAATTGATATAACGCATGTGTTTTTTATTAGATACTACCATATAATTATATCTTTAGCTGAAACAACTATGTAATATGCCTTTCATGATGTACTTCGATCATCCAAATGATATCACCCATGTGTTCTATATTAGATACTACCATATAAATATATCTTTAGCTGAAACAACTATGTAATATGCCTTTCATGATGTACTTCGATCATCCAAATGATATCACGCATGTGTTCTATATTAGATACTACCATATAAATATATCTTTAGCTGAAACAACTATAGAATAATCCTTTCACGATGTACTACCATCATCAAAATGATATCACGCATGTGTTTTATATTAGATACTGCTATCTAAATATATGTTTAGCTAAAACAACTATGGAATATGCCTTTCACGTTGTACTACCATCATCCAAATGATATAATGCATGTGTTTAATATTAGATACTACCATATAAATATATCTCTAGCTGAAACAACCATGGAATATGCCTTTCACGATGTACTACCATCATGCAAATGATATAACGCATGTGTTTTATATTAGATACTACCATATAAATATATCTTTAGCTGAAACAACTATGTAATATGCCTTTCATGATGGACTTCGATCATCCAAATGATATCATGCATGTGTTTTATATTAGATACTACCATATAAATATATCTTTAGCAGAATTAACTATGGAATATGCCTTTCACGATGTACTACCATCATCCAAATGATATCACGCATGTGTTTTATATTAGATACTTACATATAAATATATCTTTGGCTGAAGCAACCATGTAATATGCCTTTTACGATGTACTACCAGCATCAAAATGATATGACGCATGTGTTTTATATTAGATATTACCATATAAATATATCTCTAGCTGAAACAACTATGGAATATGCCTTTCACGATATACTACCATCATCAAAATGATATCACGCATGTGTTTTATATTAGATACTGCCATATAAATATATCTCTAGTTGAAACAACTTTACAATAGGCCTTTCACTATGTACTACCATCTTCCAACTGAATTAATGCATGTGTTTTATATTAGATCCTGCCATATAAATAAATCTCTAGCTAAAACAACTATGGAATATGCCTTTCACGATGTACTACCATCATCTAAATGATACAACGCATGTGTTTATTTTAGATACTGCCATATAATTATATCTTTAGCTCAATCAACTATGGAATATGCCTTTCACGATGTACTACAATCATCCAAATGATATAACGCATGTGTTTTATATTAGATACTGCTATATAAATATTTCATTGGCTGAAACAACTATGGAATGTGCCTTTCACGATGTACTGCCATCAACCAAATGATATAACGCATGTGTTTTATATTAGATACTGCCATATAAATATTTCTCTAGCTAAATCAACTATGGAATATGTCATTCACGATGTACTACCATCATCCAAATGATATAACGCATGTGTTTTATATTAGATAGTGCCATCTTAATATATCTCAAGCTAATTCAACTATGGAATATGCCTTTCACGTTGTACTACCATCATCCAAATGATATAACGCATGTGTTTTATATTAGATACTGCCATATAAATATATCTCTAGCTCAATCAACTATGGAATATGCCTTTCACGATGTACTACCATCATCCAAATGATATATCGCATGTGTTTTATATTAGATACTACCATATAAATATATCTTTAGAAGAATTAACTATGGAATATGCCTTTCACGATGTACTACCATCATCCAAATGATATAACTCATGTGTTTTATATTAGATACTACCATATAAATATATCTTTAGCTGAAGCAACCATGTAATATGCCTTTTACGATATACTACTAGCATCAAAATGATATGACGCATGTGTTTTAAATTAGATATTACCATATAAATATATCTCTAGCTGAAACAACTATGGAATATCCCTTTCACGATGTACTTCCATCATCCAAATGATATCACGCTTGTGTTTTATATTAGATAATTCTATATAAATATATCTTTAGCTGAAACAACCAATGTAATATGCCTTTCACGATGTACTTCCATCACCAAAATGATATGACGCATGTGTTTTATATTAGATATCACCATATAAATATATCTTTAGCGGAATTAACTATGGAATATGCCTTTCACGATGTACTACCATCATCCAAATGATATCACGCATGTGTTTTATATTAGATACTACCATATAAATATATCTTTAGCTGAAGCAACCATGGAATATGCCTTTCACGATATACTACCATCATCAAAATGATATAACGCATGTGTTTTATATTAGATACTACCATATAAATATATCTCTAGCTGAATCAAGTATGGAATATGCCTTTCACGATGTACTACCATCATCAAAATGATATAACGCATGTGTTTTATATTAGATATTACCATATAAATATATCTTCATTAAAAACAACTATGGAATATGCCTTTCACGATGTACTACCATCATCCAAATGATATAACTCATGTGTTTTATATTAGATACTACCATATAAATATATCTTTAGCTGAAACAACTACGGAATATGCCTTTCAGGATGTACTACCATCATCCAAATGATATCACTCATGTGTTTTATATTCGATACTACCATATAAATATATCTTTAGCTGAAACAACTATGGAATATGCCTTTCACGATGTACTACCATCATCCAAATGATATCACGCATGTGTTTTATATTAGATACTACCATATAAATATATCTTTAGCTGAAACAACTATGGAATATGCCTTTCAGTATGTACTACCATCATCAAAATGATATGACGCATGTGTTTTATATTAGATATTACCATATAAACATATCTCTAGCTAAATCTATTATGGAAAATGCCTTTCACGTTGTACAACCATCATCCAAATGATATAACGCATGTGTTTTATATTAAATACTCCCATATAAATATATCTTTAGCTGAAACAACCAATGTAATATGCCTTTCACGATGTACTACCATCACCAAAATGATATGACGCATGTGTTTTATATTAGATATTACCATATAAATATATCTTTAGCGGAATTAACTATGGAATATGCCTTTCACGATGTACTACCATCATCCAAATGATATCACGCATGTGTTTTATATTAGATACTACCATATAAATATATCTTTAGCTGAAGCAACCATGGAATATGCCTTTCACGATATACTACCATCATCAAAATGATATAACGCATGTGTTTTATATTAGATACTACCATATAAATATATCTTTAGCTGAATCAACTACGGAATATGCCTTTCAGGATGTACTACCATCATCCAAATGATATCACTCATGTGTTTTATATTCGATAATACCATATAAATATATCTTTAGCTGAAACAACTATGGAATATGCCTTTCACGATGTACTACCATCATCCAAATGATATAACGCATGTGTTTTATATTAGATACTACCATATAAATATATCTTTAGCTGAAACAACTATGGAATATGCCTTTCAGGATGTACTACCATCATCCAAATGATATCACGCATGTGTTTTATATTAGATACTACCATATAAATATATCTCTATCTAAAACAACCATGGAATATGCCCTTCACGATGTACTTCCATCACCAAAATGATATGACGCATGTGTTTTATATTAGATATTACCATATAAATATATCTTTAGCGGAATTAACTATGGAATATGCCTTTCACGATGTACTACCATCATCCAAATGATATCACGCATGTGTTTTATATTAGATACTACCATATAAATATATCTTTAGCTGAAGCAACCATGGAATATGCCTTTCACGATATACTACCATCATCAAAATGATATAACGCAGGTGTTTTACATTAGATACTACCATATAAATATATCTTTAGCTGAATTAACTATGGAATATGCCTTTCACGATGTACTACCATCATCCAAATGATATCACGCATGTGTTTTATATTAGATACTACCATATAAATATATCTTTAGCTGAAACAACTATGGAATATGCCTTTCAGGATGTACTACCATCATCCAAATGATATCACGCATGTGTTTTATATTAGATACTACCATATAAATATATCTCTATCTAAAACAACCATGGAATATGCCCTTCACGATGTACTGCCATCATCAAAATGATATGACGCATGTGTTTTATATTAGATATTACCATATAAATATATCTCTAGCTAAATCAATTATGGAAAATGCCTTTCACGTTGTACAACCATCATCCAAATGATATAACGCATGTGTTCTAAATTAAATACTCCCATATAAAAATATCTTTAGCTGAAACAACCAATGTACTATGCCTTTCACGATGTACTACCATCTTCAATATGATATGACGCATGTGTTTTATATTAGATATTACCATCTAATTATATCTCTAGCTAAATCAATTATGGAATATGCCTTTCACGTTGTACAACCATCATCCAAATGATATAACGCATGTGTTTTATATTAAATACTTTCATATAAATATATCTTTAGCTGAAACAACCAATGTAATATGCCTTTCACGATGTACTTCCATCACCAAAATGATATGACGCATGTGTTTTATATTAGATATTACCATATAAATATATCTTTAGCGGAATTAACTATGGAATATGCCTTTTACGATGTACTACCATCATCAAAATGATATAACGCATGTGTTTTATATTAGATACTACCATATAAATATATCTTTAGCAAAAACAACTATGGAATATGCCTTTCACGATGTACTACCATCATCCAAATGATATAACTCATGTGATTTATATTAGATACTACCATACAAATATATCTGTACCCGAAACAACTATGGAATATGCCTTTCACGATGTACTACCATCATACAAATGATATCACGCATTTGTTTTATATTAGATACTACCATATAAATATATCTTTAGCTGAAACAACTACGGAATATGCCTTTCAGGATGTACTACCATCTTTCAAATGATATCAGGAATGTGTTTTATATTAGATACTACCATATAAATATATCTTTAGCAGAATTAACTATGGAATATGCCTTTCACGATGTACTACCATCATCCAAATGATATCACGCATGTGTTTTATATTAGATACTACCATATAAATATATCTTTAGCTGAAGCAACCATGTAATATGCCTCTTACGATGTACTACCAGCATCAAAAAGATATGACGCATGTGTTTTATATTAGATATTACCATATAAATATATCTCTAGCTGAAACAACTATGGAATATGCCTTTCCCGATGTACTACCATCATACAAATGATATCACGCATTTGTTTTATATTAGATACTACCATATAAATATATCTTTAGCTGAAACAACTACGGAATATGCCTTTCAGGATGTACTACCATCTTTCAAATGATATCAGGAATGTGTTTTATATTAGATACTACCATATAAATATATCTTTAGCTGAATCAACTACGGAATATGCCTTTCAGGATGTACTACCATCATCCAAATGATATCACTCATGTGTTTTATATTCGATAATACCATATAAATATATCTTTAGCTGAAACAACTATGGAATATGCCTTTCACGATGTACTACCATCATCCAAATGATATAACGCATGTGTTTTATATTAGATACTACCATATAAATATATCTTTAGCTGAAACAACTATGGAATATGCCTTTCAGGATGTACTACCATCATCCAAATGATATCACGCATGTGTTTTATATTAGATACTACCATATAAATATATCTCTATCTAAAACAACCATGGAATATGCCCTTCACGATGTACTTCCATCACCAAAATGATATGACGCATGTGTTTTATATTAGATATTACCATATAAATATATCTTTAGCGGAATTAACTATGGAATATGCCTTTCACGATGTACTACCATCATCCAAATGATATCACGCATGTGTTTTATATTAGATACTACCATATAAATATATCTTTAGCTGAAGCAACCATGGAATATGCCTTTCACGATATACTACCATCATCAAAATGATATAACGCAGGTGTTTTACATTAGATACTACCATATAAATATATCTTTAGCTGAATTAACTATGGAATATGCCTTTCACGATGTACTACCATCATCCAAATGATATCACGCATGTGTTTTATATTAGATACTACCATATAAATATATCTTTAGCTGAAACAACTATGGAATATGCCTTTCAGGATGTACTACCATCATCCAAATGATATCACGCATGTGTTTTATATTAGATACTACCATATAAATATATCTCTATCTAAAACAACCATGGAATATGCCCTTCACGATGTACTGCCATCATCAAAATGATATGACGCATGTGTTTTATATTAGATATTACCATATAAATATATCTCTAGCTAAATCAATTATGGAAAATGCCTTTCACGTTGTACAACCATCATCCAAATGATATAACGCATGTGTTCTAAATTAAATACTCCTATATAAAAATATCTTTAGCTGAAACAACCAATGTACTATGCCTTTCACGATGTACTACCATCTTCAATATGATATGACGCATGTGTTTTATATTAGATATTACCATCTAATTATATCTCTAGCTAAATCAATTATGGAATATGCCTTTCACGTTGTACAACCATCATCCAAATGATATAACGCATGTGTTTTATATTAAATACTTTCATATAAATATATCTTTAGCTGAAACAACCAATGTAATATGCCTTTCACGATGTACTTCCATCACCAAAATGATATGACGCATGTGTTTTATATTAGATATTACCATATAAATATATCTTTAGCGGAATTAACTATGGAATATGCCTTTTACGATGTACTACCATCATCAAAATGATATAACGCATGTGTTTTATATTAGATACTACCATATAAATATATCTTTAGCAAAAACAACTATGGAATATGCCTTTCACGATGTACTACCATCATCCAAATGATATAACTCATGTGATTTATATTAGATACTACCATACAAATATATCTGTACCCGAAACAACTATGGAATATGCCTTTCACGATGTACTACCATCATACAAATGATATCACGCATTTGTTTTATATTAGATACTACCATATAAATATATCTTTAGCTGAAACAACTACGGAATATGCCTTTCAGGATGTACTACCATCTTTCAAATGATATCAGGAATGTGTTTTATATTAGATACTACCATATAAATATATCTTTAGCAGAATTAACTATGGAATATGCCTTTCACGATGTACTACCATCATCCAAATGATATCACGCATGTGTTTTATATTAGATACTACCATATAAATATATCTTTAGCTGAAGCAACCATGTAATATGCCTCTTACGATGTACTACCAGCATCAAAAAGATATGACGCATGTGTTTTATATTAGATATTACCATATAAATATATCTCTAGCTGAAACAACTATGGAATATGCCTTTCCCGATGTACTACCATCATACAAATGATATCACGCATTTGTTTTATATTAGATACTACCATATAAATATATCTTTAGCTGAAACAACTACGGAATATGCCTTTCAGGATGTACTACCATCTTTCAAATGATATCAGGAATGTGTTTTATATTAGATACTACCATATAAATATATCTTTAGCTGAATCAACTACGGAATATGCCTTTCAGGATGTACTACCATCATCCAAATGATATCACTCATGTGTTTTATATTCGATAATACCATATAAATATATCTTTAGCTGAAACAACTATGGAATATGCCTTTCACGATGTACTACCATCATCCAAATGATATAACGCATGTGTTTTATATTAGATACTACCATATAAATATATCTTTAGCTGAAACAACTATGGAATATGCCTTTCAGGATGTACTACCATCATCCAAATGATATCACGCATGTGTTTTATATTAGATACTACCATATAAATATATCTCTATCTAAAACAACCATGGAATATGCCCTTCACGATGTACTTCCATCACCAAAATGATATGACGCATGTGTTTTATATTAGATATTACCATATAAATATATCTTTAGCGGAATTAACTATGGAATATGCCTTTCACGATGTACTACCATCATCCAAATGATATCACGCATGTGTTTTATATTAGATACTACCATATAAATATATCTTTAGCTGAAGCAACCATGGAATATGCCTTTCACGATATACTACCATCATCAAAATGATATAACGCAGGTGTTTTACATTAGATACTACCATATAAATATATCTTTAGCTGAATTAACTATGGAATATGCCTTTCACGATGTACTACCATCATCCAAATGATATCACGCATGTGTTTTATATTAGATACTACCATATAAATATATCTTTAGCTGAAACAACTATGGAATATGCCTTTCAGGATGTACTACCATCATCCAAATGATATCACGCATGTGTTTTATATTAGATACTACCATATAAATATATCTCTATCTAAAACAACCATGGAATATGCCCTTCACGATGTACTGCCATCATCAAAATGATATGACGCATGTGTTTTATATTAGATATTACCATATAAATATATCTCTAGCTAAATCAATTATGGAAAATGCCTTTCACGTTGTACAACCATCATCCAAATGATATAACGCATGTGTTCTAAATTAAATACTCCCATATAAAAATATCTTTAGCTGAAACAACCAATGTACTATGCCTTTCACGATGTACTACCATCTTCAATATGATATGACGCATGTGTTTTATATTAGATATTACCATCTAATTATATCTCTAGCTAAATCAATTATGGAATATGCCTTTCACGTTGTACAACCATCATCCAAATGATATAACGCATGTGTTTTATATTAAATACTTTCTTATAAATATATCTTTAGCTGAAACAACCAATGTAATATGCCTTTCACGATGTACTTCCATCACCAAAATGATATGACGCATGTGTTTTATATTAGATATTACCATATAAATATATCTTTAGCGGAATTAACTATGGAATATGCCTTTTACGATGTACTACCATCATCAAAATGATATAACGCATGTGTTTTATATTAGATACTACCATATAAATATATCTTTAGCAAAAACAACTATGGAATATGCCTTTCACGATGTACTACCATCATCCAAATGATATAACTCATGTGATTTATATTAGATACTACCATACAAATATATCTGTACCCGAAACAACTATGGAATATGCCTTTCACGATGTACTACCATCATACAAATGATATCACGCATTTGTTTTATATTAGATACTACCATATAAATATATCTTTAGCTGAAACAACTACGGAATATGCCTTTCAGGATGTACTACCATCTTTCAAATGATATCAGGAATGTGTTTTATATTAGATACTACCATATAAATATATCTTTAGCAGAATTAACTATGGAATATGCCTTTCACGATGTACTACCATCATCCAAATGATATCACGCATGTGTTTTATATTAGATACTACCATATAAATATATCTTTAGCTGAAGCAACCATGTAATATGCCTCTTACGATGTACTACCAGCATCAAAAAGATATGACGCATGTGTTTTATATTAGATATTACCATATAAATATATCTCTAGCTGAAACAACTATGGAATATGCCTTTCCCGATGTACTACCATCATACAAATGATATCACGCATTTGTTTTATATTAGATACTACCATATAAATATATCTTTAGCTGAAACAACTACGGAATATGCCTTTCAGGATGTACTACCATCTTTCAAATGATATCAGGAATGTGTTTTATATTAGATACTACCATATAAATATATCTTTAGCAGAATTAACTATGGAATATGCCTTTCACGATGTACTACCATCATCCAAATGATATCACGCATGTGTTTTATATTAGATACTACCATATAAATATATCTTTAGCTGAAGCAACCATGTAATATGCCTTTTACGATGTACTACCAGCATCAAAATGATATAACGCAGGTGTTTTACATTAGATACTATCATATAAATATATCTTTAGCTGAATCAACTACGGAATATGCCTTTCAGGATGTACTACCATCATCCAAATGATATCACTCATGTGTTTTATATTCGATACTACCATATAAATATATCTTTAGCTGAAACAACTATGGAATATGCCTTTCACGATGTACTACCATCATCCAAATGATATAACACATGTGTTTTATATTAGATACTACCATATAAATATATCTTTAGCTGAAACAACTATGGAATATGCCTTTCAGGATGTACTACCATCATCAAAATGATATAACACATGTGTTTTATATTAGATACTACCATATAAGTATATCTTTAGCAAAAACAACTATGGAATATGCCTTGCACGATATACTACCATCATCCAAATGATATAACTCATGTGTTTTATATTAGATACTACCATACAAATATATCTTTACCCGAAACAACTATGGAATATGCCTTTCACGATGTACTACCAACATCCAAATAATATCAGGAATGTGTTTTATATTAGATACTACCATATAAATATATCTTTAGCTGAAACAACTACGGAATATGCCTTTGAGGATGTACTACCTTAATCCAAATGATATATCGCATGTGTTTTATATTAGATACTACCATATAAATATATCTTTAACTGAAACAACTACGGAATATGCCTTTGAGGATGTACTACCTTAATCCAAATGATATCACTCATGTGTTTTATATTCGATACTACCATATAAATATATCTTTAGCTGAAACAACTATGGAATATGCCTTTCACGATGTACTACCATCATCCAAATGATATCACGCATGTGTTTTATATTAGATACTACCATATAAATATATCTTTAGCTGAAGCAACTATGGAATATGCCTTTCACGATATACTACCATCATCAAAATGATATAACGCATGTGTTTTATATTAGATACTACCATATAAATATATCTTTAGCTGAATCAACTACGGAATATGCCTTTCAGGATGTACTACCATCATCCAAATGATATCACGCATGTGTTTTATATTAGATACTACCATATAAATATATCTTTAGATGAAACAACTATGGAATATGCCTTTCACGATGTACTACCATCATCCAAATGATATCACGCATGTGTTTTATATTAGATACTACCATATAAATATATCTTTAGCTGATACAACTATGGAATATGCCTTTCAGGATGTACTACCATCATCAAAATGATATGACGCATGTGTTTTATATTAGATATTACCATATAAACATATCTCTAGCTCAATCAATTATCGAAAATGCCTTTCACGTTGTACAACCATCATCCAAATGATATAACGAATGTGTTTTATATTAAATA
Source organism: Pohlia nutans (assembly GCA_022496805.1). Taxonomy (NCBI): domain Eukaryota; kingdom Viridiplantae; phylum Streptophyta; class Bryopsida; order Bryales; family Mniaceae; genus Pohlia; species Pohlia nutans. The sequence continues at coordinate 7,580,144 of CM040104.1, forward strand.
CTCCCATATAAATATATCTTTAGCTGAAACAACCAATGTAATATGCCTTTCACGATGTACTACCATCACCAAAATGATATGACGCATGTGTTTTATATTAGATATTACCATATAAATATATCTTTAGCGGAATTAACTATGGAATATGCCTTTCACGATGTACTACCATCATCCAAATGATATCACGCATGTGTTTTATATTAGATACTACCATATAAATATATCTTTAGCTGAAGCAACCATGGAATATGCCTTTCAAGATATACTACCATCATCAAAATGATATAACGCATGTGTTTTATACTAGATACTACCATATAAATATATCTTTAGCTGAATCAACTACGGAATATGCCTTTCAGGATGTACTACCATCATCCAAATGATATCACTCATGTGTTTTATATTCGATAATATCATATAAATATATCTTTAGCTGAAACAACTATGGAATATGCCTTTCACGATGTACTACCATCATCCAAATGATATAACGCATGTGTTTTATATTAGATACTACCATATAAATATATCTTTAGCTGAAGCAACCATGGAATATGCCTTTCACGATATACTACCATCATCAAAATGATATAACGCAGGTGTTTTACATTAGATACTACCATATAAATATATCTTTAGCTGAATCAACTACGGAATATGCCTTTCAGGATGTACTACCATCATCCAAATGATATCACGCATGTGTTTTATATTAGATACTACCATATAAATATATCTTTAGCTGAAACAACTATGGAATATGCCTTTCAGGATGTACTACCATCATCCAAATGATATCACGCATGTGTTTTATATTAGATACTACCATATAAATATATCTCTATCTAAAACAACCATGGAATATGCCCTTCACGATGTACTGCCATCATCAAAATGATATGACGCATGTGTTTTATATTAGATATTACCATATAAATATATCTCTAGCTAAATCAATTATGGAAAATGCCTTTCACGTTGTACAACCATCATCCAAATGATATAACGCATGTGTTCTAAATTAAATACTCCCATATAAAAATATCTTTAGCTGAAACAACCAATGTACTATGCCTTTCACGATGTACTACCATCTTCAATATGATATGACGCATGTGTTTTATATTAGATATTACCATCTAATTATATCTCTAGCTAAATCAATTATGGAATATGCCTTTCACGTTGTACAACCATCATCCAAATGATATAACGCATGTGTTTTATATTAAATACTTTCATATAAATATATCTTTAGCTGAAACAACCAATGTAATATGCCTTTCACGATGTACTTCCATCACCAAAATGATATGACGCATGTGTTTTATATTAGATATTACCATATAAATATATCTTTAGCGGAATTAACTATGGAATATGCCTTTTACGATGTACTACCATCATCAAAATGATATAACGCATGTGTTTTATATTAGATACTACCATATAAATATATCTTTAGCAAAAACAACTATGGAATATGCCTTTCACGATGTACTACCATCATCCAAATGATATAACTCATGTGATTTATATTAGATACTACCATACAAATATATCTGTACCCGAAACAACTATGGAATATGCCTTTCACGATGTACTACCATCATACAAATGATATCACGCATTTGTTTTATATTAGATACTACCATATAAATATATCTTTAGCTGAAACAACTACGGAATATGCCTTTCAGGATGTACTACCATCTTTCAAATGATATCAGGAATGTGTTTTATATTAGATACTACCATATAAATATATCTTTAGCAGAATTAACTATGGAATATGCCTTTCACGATGTACTACCATCATCCAAATGATATCACGCATGTGTTTTATATTAGATACTACCATATAAATATATCTTTAGCTGAAGCAACCATGTAATATGCCTCTTACGATGTACTACCAGCATCAAAAAGATATGACGCATGTGTTTTATATTAGATATTACCATATAAATATATCTCTAGCTGAAACAACTATGGAATATGCCTTTCCCGATGTACTACCATCATACAAATGATATCACGCATTTGTTTTATATTAGATACTACCATATAAATATATCTTTAGCTGAAACAACTACGGAATATGCCTTTCAGGATGTACTACCATCTTTCAAATGATATCAGGAATGTGTTTTATATTAGATACTACCATATAAATATATCTTTAGCAGAATTAACTATGGAATATGCCTTTCACGATGTACTACCATCATCCAAATGATATCACGCATGTGTTTTATATTAGATACTACCATATAAATATATCTTTAGCTGAAGCAACCATGTAATATGCCTTTTACGATGTACTACCAGCATCAAAATGATATAACGCAGGTGTTTTACATTAGATACTACCATATAAATATATCTTTAGCTGAATCAACTACGGAATATGCCTTTCAGGATGTACTACCATCATCCAAATGATATCACTCATGTGTTTTATATTCGATACTACCATATAAATATATCTTTAGCTGAAACAACTATGGAATATGCCTTTCACGATGTACTACCATCATCCAAATGATATAACACATGTGTTTTATATTAGATACTACCATATAAATATATCTTTAGCTGAAACAACTATGGAATATGCCTTTCAGGATGTACTACCATCATCAAAATGATATAACACATGTGTTTTATATTAGATACTACCATATAAGTATATCTTTAGCAAAAACAACTATGGAATATGCCTTGCACGATATACTACCATCATCCAAATGATATAACTCATGTGTTTTATATTAGATACTACCATACAAATATATCTTTACCCGAAACAACTATGGAATATGCCTTTCACGATGTACTACCAACATCCAAATAATATCAGGAATGTGTTTTATATTAGATACTACCATATAAATATATCTTTAGCTGAAACAACTACGGAATATGCCTTTGAGGATGTACTACCTTAATCCAAATGATATATCGCATGTGTTTTATATTAGATACTACCATATAAATATATCTTTAACTGAAACAACTACGGAATATGCCTTTGAGGATGTACTACCTTAATCCAAATGATATCACTCATGTGTTTTATATTCGATACTACCATATAAATATATCTTTAGCTGAAACAACTATGGAATATGCCTTTCACGATGTACTACCATCATCCAAATGATATCACGCATGTGTTTTATATTAGATACTACCATATAAATATATCTTTAGCTGAAGCAACTATGGAATATGCCTTTCACGATATACTACCATCATCAAAATGATATAACGCATGTGTTTTATATTAGATACTACCATATAAATATATCTTTAGCTGAATCAACTACGGAATATGCCTTTCAGGATGTACTACCATCATCCAAATGATATCACGCATGTGTTTTATATTAGATACTACCATATAAATATATCTTTAGATGAAACAACTATGGAATATGCCTTTCACGATGTACTACCATCATCCAAATGATATCACGCATGTGTTTTATATTAGATACTACCATATAAATATATCTTTAGCTGATACAACTATGGAATATGCCTTTCAGGATGTACTACCATCATCAAAATGATATGACGCATGTGTTTTATATTAGATATTACCATATAAACATATCTCTAGCTCAATCAATTATCGAAAATGCCTTTCACGTTGTACAACCATCATCCAAATGATATAACGAATGTGTTTTATATTAAATACTCCCATATAAATATATCTTTAGCTGAAACAACCAATGTAATATGCCTTTCACGATGTACTACCATCACCAAAATGATATGACGCATGTGTTTTATATTAGATATTACCATATAAATATATCTTTAGCGGAATTAACTATGGAATATGCCTTTCACGATGTACTACCATCATCCAAATGATATCACGCATGTGTTTTATATTAGATACTACCATATAAATATATCTTTAGCTGAAGCAACCATGGAATATGCCTTTCAAGATATACTACCATCATCAAAATGATATAACGCATGTGTTTTATACTAGATACTACCATATAAATATATCTTTAGCTGAATCAACTACGGAATATGCCTTTCAGGATGTACTACCATCATCCAAATGATATCACTCATGTGTTTTATATTCGATAATATCATATAAATATATCTTTAGCTGAAACAACTATGGAATATGCCTTTCACGATGTACTACCATCATCCAAATGATATAACGCATGTGTTTTATATTAGATACTACCATATAAATATATCTTTAGCTGAAGCAACCATGGAATATGCCTTTCACGATATACTACCATCATCAAAATGATATAACGCAGGTGTTTTACATTAGATACTACCATATAAATATATCTTTAGCTGAATCAACTACGGAATATGCCTTTCAGGATGTACTACCATCATCCAAATGATATCACGCATGTGTTTTATATTAGATACTACCATATAAATATATCTTTAGCTGAAACAACTATGGAATATGCCTTTCAGGATGTACTACCATCATCCAAATGATATCACGCATGTGTTTTATATTAGATACTACCATATAAATATATCTCTATCTAAAACAACCATGGAATATGCCCTTCACGATGTACTGCCATCATCAAAATGATATGACGCATGTGTTTTATATTAGATATTACCATATAAATATATCTCTAGCTAAATCAATTATGGAAAATGCCTTTCACGTTGTACAACCATCATCCAAATGATATAACGCATGTGTTCTAAATTAAATACTCCCATATAAAAATATCTTTAGCTGAAACAACCAATGTACTATGCCTTTCACGATGTACTACCATCTTCAATATGATATGACGCATGTGTTTTATATTAGATATTACCATCTAATTATATCTCTAGCTAAATCAATTATGGAATATGCCTTTCACGTTGTACAACCATCATCCAAATGATATAACGCATGTGTTTTATATTAAATACTTTCATATAAATATATCTTTAGCTGAAACAACCAATGTAATATGCCTTTCACGATGTACTTCCATCACCAAAATGATATGACGCATGTGTTTTATATTAGATATTACCATATAAATATATCTTTAGCGGAATTAACTATGGAATATGCCTTTTACGATGTACTACCATCATCAAAATGATATAACGCATGTGTTTTATATTAGATACTACCATATAAATATATCTTTAGCAAAAACAACTATGGAATATGCCTTTCACGATGTACTACCATCATCCAAATGATATAACTCATGTGATTTATATTAGATACTACCATACAAATATATCTGTACCCGAAACAACTATGGAATATGCCTTTCACGATGTACTACCATCATACAAATGATATCACGCATTTGTTTTATATTAGATACTACCATATAAATATATCTTTAGCTGAAACAACTACGGAATATGCCTTTCAGGATGTACTACCATCTTTCAAATGATATCAGGAATGTGTTTTATATTAGATACTACCATATAAATATATCTTTAGCAGAATTAACTATGGAATATGCCTTTCACGATGTACTACCATCATCCAAATGATATCACGCATGTGTTTTATATTAGATACTACCATATAAATATATCTTTAGCTGAAGCAACCATGTAATATGCCTCTTACGATGTACTACCAGCATCAAAAAGATATGACGCATGTGTTTTATATTAGATATTACCATATAAATATATCTCTAGCTGAAACAACTATGGAATATGCCTTTCCCGATGTACTACCATCATACAAATGATATCACGCATTTGTTTTATATTAGATACTACCATATAAATATATCTTTAGCTGAAACAACTACGGAATATGCCTTTCAGGATGTACTACCATCTTTCAAATGATATCAGGAATGTGTTTTATATTAGATACTACCATATAAATATATCTTTAGCAGAATTAACTATGGAATATGCCTTTCACGATGTACTACCATCATCCAAATGATATCACGCATGTGTTTTATATTAGATACTACCATATAAATATATCTTTAGCTGAAGCAACCATGTAATATGCCTTTTACGATGTACTACCAGCATCAAAATGATATAATGCAGGTGTTTTACATTAGATACTACCATATAAATATATCTTTAGCTGAATCAACTACGGAATATGCCTTTCAGGATGTACTACCATCATCCAAATGATATCACTCATGTGTTTTATATTCGATACTACCATATAAATATATCTTTAGCTGAAACAACTATGGAATATGCCTTTCACGATGTACTACCATCATCCAAATGATATAACACATGTGTTTTATATTAGATACTACCATATAAATATATCTTTAGCTGAAACAACTATGGAATATGCCTTTCAGGATGTACTACCATCATCAAAATGATATAACACATGTGTTTTATATTAGATACTACCATATAAGTATATCTTTAGCAAAAACAACTATGGAATATGCCTTGCACGATATACTACCATCATCCAAATGATATAACTCATGTGTTTTATATTAGATACTACCATACAAATATATCTTTACCCGAAACAACTATGGAATATGCCTTTCACGATGTACTACCAACATCCAAATAATATCAGGAATGTGTTTTATATTAGATACTACCATATAAATATATCTTTAGCTGAAACAACTACGGAATATGCCTTTGAGGATGTACTACCTTAATCCAAATGATATATCGCATGTGTTTTATATTAGATACTACCATATAAATATATCTTTAACTGAAACAACTACGGAATATGCCTTTGAGGATGTACTACCTTAATCCAAATGATATCACTCATGTGTTTTATATTCGATACTACCATATAAATATATCTTTAGCTGAAACAACTATGGAATATGCCTTTCACGATGTACTACCATCATCCAAATGATATCACGCATGTGTTTTATATTAGATACTACCATATAAATATATCTTTAGCTGAAGCAACTATGGAATATGCCTTTCACGATATACTACCATCATCAAAATGATATAACGCATGTGTTTTATATTAGATACTACCATATAAATATATCTTTAGCTGAATCAACTACGGAATATGCCTTTCAGGATGTACTACCATCATCCAAATGATATCACGCATGTGTTTTATATTAGATACTACCATATAAATATATCTTTAGATGAAACAACTATGGAATATGCCTTTCACGATGTACTACCATCATCCAAATGATATCACGCATGTGTTTTATATTAGATACTACCATATAAATATATCTTTAGCTGATACAACTATGGAATATGCCTTTCAGGATGTACTACCATCATCAAAATGATATGACGCATGTGTTTTATATTAGATATTACCATATAAACATATCTCTAGCTCAATCAATTATGGAAAATGCCTTTCACGTTGTACAACCATCATCCAAATGATATAACGCATGTGTTTTATATTAAATACTCCCATATAAATATATCTTTAGCTGAAACAACCAATGTAATATGCCTTTCACGATGTACTACCATCACCAAAATGATATGACGCATGTGTTTTATATTAGATATTACCATATAAATATATCTTTAGCGGAATTAACTATGGAATATGCCTTTCACGATGTACTACCATCATCCAAATGATATCACGCATGTGTTTTATATTAGATACTACCATATAAATATATCTTTAGCTGAAGCAACCATGGAATATGCCTTTCAAGATATACTACCATCATCAAAATGATATAACGCATGTGTTTTATACTAGATACTACCATATAAATATATCTTTAGCTGAATCAACTACGGAATATGCCTTTCAGGATGTACTACCATCATCCAAATGATATCACTCATGTGTTTTATATTCGATAATATCATATAAATATATCTTTAGCTGAAACAACTATGGAATATGCCTTTCACGATGTACTACCATCATCCAAATGATATAACGCATGTGTTTTATATTAGATACTACCATATAAATATATCTTTAGCTGAAACAACTATGGAATATGCCTTTCAGGATGTACTACCATCATCCAAATGATATCACGCATGTGTTTTATATTAGATACTACCATATAAATATATCTCTATCTAAAACAACCATGGAATATGCCCTTCACGATGTACTGCCATCATCAGAATGATATGACGCATGTGTTTTATATTAGATATTACCATATAAATATATCTCTAGCTAAATCAATTATGGAATATGCCTTTCACGTTGTACAACCATCATCCAAATGATATAACGCATGTGTTTTATATTAAATACTCCCATACAAATATATCTTTAGCTGAAATAACCAATGTAATATGCCTTTCACGATGTACTTCCATCACCAAAATGATATGACGCATGTGTTTTATATTAGATATTACCATATAAATATATCTTTAGCGGAATTAACTATGGAATATGCCTTTCACGATGTACTACCATCATACAAATGATATCACGCATTTGTTTTATATTAGATACTACCATATAAATATATCTTTAGCTGAAACAACTACGGAATATGCCTTTCAGGATGTACTACCATCTTTCAAATGATATCAGGAATGTGTTTTATATTAGATACTACCATATAAATATATCTTTAGCTGAAACAACTACGGAATATGCCTTTGAGGATGTACTACCATCATTCAAATGATATATTGCATGTGTTTTATATTAGATACTACCATATAAATATATCTTTAGCAGAATTAACTATGGAATATGCCTTTCACGATGTACTACCATCATCCAAATGATATCACGCATGTGTTTTATATTAGATACTACCATATAAATATATCTTTAGCTGAAGCAACCATGTAATATGCATTTTACGATGTACTACCAGCATCAAAAAGATATGACGCATGTGTTTTATATTAGATATTACCATATAAATATATCTCTAGCTGAAACAACTATGGAATATGCCTTTCCCGATGTACTACCATCATCAAAATGATATAACGCATGTGTTTTATATTAGATACTACCATATAAGTATATCTTTAGCAAAAACAACTATGGAATATGCCTTTCACGATATACTACCATCATCCAAATGATATAACTCATGTGTTTTATATTAGATACTACCATACAAATATATCTTTACCCAAAACAACTATGGAATATGCCTTTCACGATGTACTACCATCATCCAAATAATATCAGGAATGTGTTTTATATTAGATACTACCATATAAATATATCTTTAGCTGAAACAACTACGGAATATGCCTTTGAGGATGTACTACCTTAATCCAAATGATATATCGCATGTGTTTTATATTAGATACTACCATATAAATATATCTTTAGCTGAAACAACTACGGAATATGCCTTTGAGGATGTACTACCTTAATCCAAATGATATCACTCATGTGTTTTATATTCGATACTACCATATAAATATATCTTTAGCTGAGTTAACTATGGAATATGCCTTTCACGATGTACTACCATCATCCAAATGATATCACGCATTTGTTTTATATTAGATACTACCATATAAATATATCTTTAGCTGAAACAACCATGTAATATGCCTTTTACGATGTACTACCAGCATCAAAAAGATATGACGCATGTGTTTTATATTAGATACTACCATATAAATATATCTTTAGCTGAAACAACTACGGAATATGCCTTTCAGGATGTACTACCATCATCCAAATGATATCAGGAATGTGTTTTATATTAGATACTACCATATAAATATATCTTTAGCAGAATTAACTACGGAATATGCCTTTCAGGATGTACTACCATCATCAAAATGATATGACGCATGTGTTTTATGTTAGATATTACCATATAAACATATCTCTAGCTAAATCAATTATGGAAAATGCCTTTCACGTTGTACAACCATCATCCAAATGATATAACTCATGTGTTTTATATTAAATACTCCCATATAAATATATCTTTAGTTGAAACAACCAATGTAATATGCCTTTCACGATGTACTACCATCACCAAAATGATATGACGCACGTGTTTTATATTAGATATTATCATATAAATATATCTCTAGCTGAAACAACTATGGAGTATCCCTTTCACGATGTACTACCATCATCCAAATGATATAACGCATGTGTTTTATATTAGATACTACCATATAAATATATCTTCAGCAAAAACAACTATGGAATATGCCTTTCACGATGTACTACCATCATCCAAATGATATAACTCATGTGTTTTATATTAGATACTACCATATAAATATATCTTTAGCTGAAACAACTACGGAATATGCCTTTCAGGATGTACTACTATCATCCAAATGATATCACTCATGTGTTTTATATTCGATACTACCATATAAATATATCTTTAGCTGAAACAACTATGGAATATGCCTTTCACGATGTACTACCATCATCCAAATGATATCACGCATGTGTTTTATATTAGATACTACCATATAAATATATCTTTAGCTGAAACAACTATGGAATATGCCTTTCAGGATGTACTACCATCATCAAAATGATATGACGCATGTGTTTTATATTAGATATTACCATATAAACATATCTCTAGCTAAATCAATTATGGAAAATGCCTTTCACGTTGTACAACCATCATCCAAATGATATAACGCATGTGTTTTATATTAAATACTCCCATATAAATATATCTTTAGCTGAAACAACCAATGTAATATGCCTTTCACGATGTACTACCATCATCAAAATGATATGACGCATGTGTTTTATATTAGATATTACCATATAAATATATCTTTAGCGGAATTAACTATGGAATATGCCTTTCACGATGTACTACCATCATCCAAATGATATCACGCATGTGTTTTATATTAGATACTACCATATAAATATATCTTTAGCTGAAGCAACCATGGAATATGCCTTTCACGATATACTACCATCATCAAAATGATATAACGCATGTGTTTTATATTAGATACTACCATATAAATATATCTTTAGCTGAATCAACTACGGAATATGCCTTTCAGGATGTACTACCATCATCCAAATGATATTACTCATGTGTTTTATATTCGATAATACCATATAAATATATCTTTAGCTGAAACAACTATGGAATATGCCTTTCACGATGTACTACCATCATCCAAATGATATAACGCATGTGTTTTATATTAGATACTACCATATAAATATATCTTTAGCTGAAACAACTATGGAATATGCCTTTCAGGATGTACTACCATCATCCAAATGATATCACGCATGTGTTTTATATTAGATACTACCATATAAATATATCTCTATCTAAAACAACCATGGAATATGCCCTTCACGATGTACTGCCATCATCAGAATGATATCACGCATGTGTTTTATATTAGATATTACCATATAAATATATCTCTAGCTAAATCAATTATGGAATATGCCTTTCACGTTGTACAACCATCATCCAAATGATATAACGCATGTGTTTTATATTAAATACTCCCATATAAATATATCTTTAGATGAAATAACCAATGTAATATGCCTTTCACGATGTACTTCCATCACCAAAATGATATGACGCATGTGTTTTATATTAGATATTACCATATAAATATATCTTTAGCGGAATTAACTATGGAATATGCCTTTCACGATGTACTACCATCATCCAAATGATATCACGCATGTGTTTTATATTAGATACTACCATACAAATATATCTTTACCCGAAACAACTATGGAATATGCCTTTCACGATGTACTACCATCATACAAATGATATCACGCATTTGTTTTATATTAGATACTACCATATAAATATATCTTTAGCTGAAACAACTACGGAATATGCCTTTCAGGATGTACTACCATCTTTCAAATGATATCAGGAATGTGTTTTATATTAGATACTACCATATAAATATATCTTTAGCTGAAACAACTACGGAGTATGCCTTTGAGGATGTACTACCATCATCCAAATGATATATTGCATGTGTTTTATATTAGATACTACCATATAAATATATCTTTAGCAGAATTAACTATGGAATATGCCTTTCACGATGTGCTACCATCATCCAAATGATATCACGCATGTGTTTTATATTAGATACTACCATATAAATATATCTTTAGCTGAAGCAACCATGTAATATGCCTTTTACGATGTACTACCAGCATCAAAAAGATATGACGCATGTGTTTTATATTAGATATTACCATATAAATATATCTCTAGCTGAAACAACTATGGAATATGCCTTTCCCGATGTACTACCATCATCAAAATGATATAACGCATGTGTTTTATATTAGATACTACCATATAAGTATATCTTTAGCAAAAACAACTATGGAATATGCCTTTCACGATATACTACCATCATCCAAATGATATAACTCATGTGTTTTATATTAGATACTACCATACAAATATATCTTTACCCGAAACAACTATGGAATATGCCTTTCACGATGTACTACCATCATCCAAATAATATCAGGAATGTGTTTTATATTAGATACTACCATATAAATATATCTTTAGCTGAAACAACTACGGAATATGCCTTTGAGGATGTACTACCTTAATCCAAATGATATATCGCATGTGTTTTATATTAGATACTACCATATAAATATATCTTTAGCTGAAACAACTACGGAATATGCCTTTGAGGATGTACTACCTTAATCCAAATGATATATCGCATGTGTTTTATATTAGATACTACCATATAAATATATCTTTAGCAGAGTTAACTATGGAATATGCCTTTCACGATGTACTACCATCATCCAAATGATATCACGCATTTGTTTTATATTAGATACTACCATATAAATATATCTTTAGCTGAAACAACCATGTAATATGCCTTTTACGATGTACTACCAGCATCAAAAAGATATGACGCATGTGTTTTATATTAGATATTACCATATAAATATATCTTTAGCTGAAACAACTACGGAATATGCCTTTGAGGATGTACTACCTTAATCCAAATGATATATCGCATGTGTTTTATATTAGATACTACCATATAAATATATCTTTAGCTGAAACAACTACGGAATATGCCTTTCAGGATGTACTACCATCATCCAAATGATATCAGGAATGTGTTTTATATTAGATACTACCATATAAATATATCTTTAGCAGAATTAACTATGGAATATGCCTTTCAGGATGTACTACCATCATCAAAATGATATGACGCATGTGTTTTATATTAGATATTACCATATAAACATATCTCTAGCTAAATCAATTATGGAAAATGCCTTTCACGTTGTACAACCATCATCCAAATGATATAACTCATGTGTTTTATATTAAATACTCCCATATAAATATATCTTTAGCTGAAACAACCAATGTAATATGCCTTTCACGATGTACTACCATCACCAAAATGATATGACGCACGTGTTTTATATTAGATATTATCATATAAATATATCTCTAGCTGAAACAACTATGGAGTATCCCTTTCACGTTGTACAACCATCATCCAAATGATATAACGCATGTGTTTTATATTAAATACTCCCTTATAAATATATCTTTAGCTGAAACAACCAATCTAATATGCCTTTCACGATGTACTACCATCACCAAAATAATATGACGCATGTGTTTTATATTAGATATTACCATATAAATATATCTTTAGCGGAATTAACTATGGTATATGCCTTTCACGGTGTACTACCATCATCCAAATGATATCACGCATGTGTTTTATATTAGATACTACCATATAAATATATCTTTAGCTGAATCAACTACGGAATATGCCTTTCAGGATGTACTACCATCATCCAAATGATATCACTCATGTGTTTTATATTCGATAATATCATATAAATATATCTTTAGCTGAAACAACTATGGAATATGCCTTTGAGGATGTACTACCTTAATCCAAATGATATATCGCATGTGTTTTATATTAGATACTACCATATAAATATATCTTTAGCAGAGTTAACTATGGAATATGCCTTTCACGATGTACTACCATCATCAAAATGATATAACGCATGTGTTTTATATTAGATACTACCATATAAATATATCTTTAGCTGAAGCAACTATGGAATATGCCTTTCACGATATACTACCATCATCAAAATGATATAACGCATGTGTTTTATATTAGATACTACCATATAAATATATCTTTAGCTGAATCAACTACGGAATATGCCTTTCAGGATGTACTACCATCATCCAAATGATATCACGCATGTGTTTTATATTAGATACTACCATATAAATATATCTTTAGATGAAACAACTATGGAATATGCCTTTCACGATGTACTACCATCATCCAAATGATATCACGCATGTGTTTTATATTAGATACTACCATATAAATATATCTTTAGCTGATACAACTATGGAATATGCCTTTCAGGATGTACTACCATCATCAAAATGATATGACGCATGTGTTTTATATTAGATATTACCATATAAACATATCTCTAGCTCAATCAATTATGGAAAATGCCTTTCACGTTGTACAACCATCATCCAAATGATATAACGCATGTGTTTTATATTAAATACTCCCATATAAATATATCTTTAGCTGAAACAACCAATGTAATATGCCTTTCACGATGTACTACCATCACCAAAATGATATGACGCATGTGTTTTATATTAGATATTACCATATAAATATATCTTTAGCGGAATTAACTATGGAATATGCCTTTCACGATGTACTACCATCATCCAAATGATATAACGCATGTGTTTTATATTAGATACTACCATATAAATATATCTTTAGCTGAAGCAACCATGGAATATGCCTTTCACGATATACTACCATCATCAAAATGATATAACGCAGGTGTTTTACATTAGATACTACCATATAAATATATCTTTAGCTGAATCAACTACGGAATATGCCTTTCAGGATGTACTACCATCATCCAAATGATATCACGCATGTGTTTTATATTAGATACTACCATATAAATATATCTTTAGCTGAAACAACTATGGAATATGCCTTTCAGGATGTACTACCATCATCCAAATGATATCACGCATGTGTTTTATATTAGATACTACCATATAAATATATCTCTATCTAAAACAACCATGGAATATGCCCTTCACGATGTACTGCCATCATCAAAATGATATGACGCATGTGTTTTATATTAGATATTACCATATAAATATATCTCTAGCTAAATCAATTATGGAAAATGCCTTTCACGTTGTACAACCATCATCCAAATGATATAACGCATGTGTTCTAAATTAAATACTCCCATATAAAAATATCTTTAGCTGAAACAACCAATGTACTATGCCTTTCACGATGTACTACCATCTTCAATATGATATGACGCATGTGTTTTATATTAGATATTACCATCTAATTATATCTCTAGCTAAATCAATTATGGAATATGCCTTTCACGTTGTACAACCATCATCCAAATGATATAACGCATGTGTTTTATATTAAATACTTTCATATAAATATATCTTTAGCTGAAACAACCAATGTAATATGCCTTTCACGATGTACTTCCATCACCAAAATGATATGACGCATGTGTTTTATATTAGATATTACCATATAAATATATCTTTAGCGGAATTAACTATGGAATATGCCTTTTACGATGTACTACCATCATCAAAATGATATAACGCATGTGTTTTATATTAGATACTACCATATAAATATATCTTTAGCAAAAACAACTATGGAATATGCCTTTCACGATGTACTACCATCATCCAAATGATATAACTCATGTGATTTATATTAGATACTACCATACAAATATATCTGTACCCGAAACAACTATGGAATATGCCTTTCACGATGTACTACCATCATACAAATGATATCACGCATTTGTTTTATATTAGATACTACCATATAAATATATCTTTAGCTGAAACAACTACGGAATATGCCTTTCAGGATGTACTACCATCTTTCAAATGATATCAGGAATGTGTTTTATATTAGATACTACCATATAAATATATCTTTAGCAGAATTAACTATGGAATATGCCTTTCACGATGTACTACCATCATCCAAATGATATCACGCATGTGTTTTATATTAGATACTACCATATAAATATATCTTTAGCTGAAGCAACCATGTAATATGCCTCTTACGATGTACTACCAGCATCAAAAAGATATGACGCATGTGTTTTATATTAGATATTACCATATAAATATATCTCTAGCTGAAACAACTATGGAATATGCCTTTCCCGATGTACTACCATCATACAAATGATATCACGCATTTGTTTTATATTAGATACTACCATATAAATATATCTTTAGCTGAAACAACTACGGAATATGCCTTTCAGGATGTACTACCATCTTTCAAATGATATCAGGAATGTGTTTTATATTAGATACTACCATATAAATATATCTTTAGCAGAATTAACTATGGAATATGCCTTTCACGATGTACTACCATCATCCAAATGATATCACGCATGTGTTTTATATTAGATACTACCATATAAATATATCTTTAGCTGAAGCAACCATGTAATATGCCTTTTACGATGTACTACCAGCATCAAAATGATATAACGCAGGTGTTTTACATTAGATACTACCATATAAATATATCTTTAGCTGAATCAACTACGGAATATGCCTTTCAGGATGTACTACCATCATCCAAATGATATCACTCATGTGTTTTATATTCGATACTACCATATAAATATATCTTTAGCTGAAACAACTATGGAATATGCCTTTCACGATGTACTACCATCATCCAAATGATATAACACATGTGTTTTATATTAGATACTACCATATAAATATATCTTTAGCTGAAACAACTATGGAATATGCCTTTCAGGATGTACTACCATCATCAAAATGATATAACACATGTGTTTTATATTAGATACTACCATATAAGTATATCTTTAGCAAAAACAACTATGGAATATGCCTTGCACGATATACTACCATCATCCAAATGATATAACTCATGTGTTTTATATTAGATACTACCATACAAATATATCTTTACCCGAAACAACTATGGAATATGCCTTTCACGATGTACTACCAACATCCAAATAATATCAGGAATGTGTTTTATATTAGATACTACCATATAAATATATCTTTAGCTGAAACAACTACGGAATATGCCTTTGAGGATGTACTACCTTAATCCAAATGATATATCGCATGTGTTTTATATTAGATACTACCATATAAATATATCTTTAACTGAAACAACTACGGAATATGCCTTTGAGGATGTACTACCTTAATCCAAATGATATCACTCATGTGTTTTATATTCGATACTACCATATAAATATATCTTTAGCAGAATTAACTACGGAATATGCCTTTCAGGATGTACTACCATCATCAAAATGATATGACGCATGTGTTTTATGTTAGATATTACCATATAAACATATCTCTAGCTAAATCAATTATGGAAAATGCCTTTCACGTTGTACAACCATCATCCAAATGATATAACTCATGTGTTTTATATTAAATACTCCCATATAAATATATCTTTAGCTGAAACAACCAATGTAATATGCCTTTCACGATGTACTACCATCACCAAAATGATATGACGCACGTGTTTTATATTAGATATTATCATATAAATATATCTCTAGCTGAAACAACTATGGAGTATCCCTTTCACGATGTACTACCATCATCCAAATGATATAACGCATGTGTTTTATATTAGATACTACCATATAAATATATCTTCAGCAAAAACAACTATGGAATATGCCTTTCACGATGTACTACCATCATCCAAATGATATAACTCATGTGTTTTATATTAGATACTACCATATAAATATATCTTTAGCTGAAACAACTACGGAATATGCCTTTCAGGATGTACTACTATCATCCAAATGATATCACTCATGTGTTTTATATTCGATACTACCATATAAATATATCTTTAGCTGAAACAACTATGGAATATGCCTTTCACGATGTACTACCATCATCCAAATGATATCACGCATGTGTTTTATATTAGATACTACCATATAAATATATCTTTAGCTGAAACAACTATGGAATATGCCTTTCAGGATGTACTACCATCATCAAAATGATATGACGCATGTGTTTTATATTAGATATTACAATATAAACATATCTCTAGCTAAATCAATTATGGAAAATGCCTTTCACGTTGTACAACCATCATCCAAATGATATAACGCATGTGTTTTATATTAAATACTCCCATATAAATATATCTTTAGCTGAAACAACCAATGTAATATGCCTTTCACGATGTACTACCATCATCAAAATGATATGACGCATGTGTTTTATATTAGATATTACCATATAAATATATCTTTAGCGGAATTAACTATGGAATATGCCTTTCACGATGTACTACCATCATCCAAATGATATCACGCATGTGTTTTATATTAGATACTACCATATAAATATATCTTTAGCTGAAGCAACCATGGAATATGCCTTTCACGATATACTACCATCATCAAAATGATATAACGCATGTGTTTTATATTAGATACTACCATATAAATATATCTTTAGCTGAATCAACTACGGAATATGCCTTTCAGGATGTACTACCATCATCCAAATGATATTACTCATGTGTTTTATATTCGATAATACCATATAAATATATCTTTAGCTGAAACAACTATGGAATATGCCTTTCACGATGTACTACCATCATCCAAATGATATAACGCATGTGTTTTATATTAGATACTACCATATAAATATATCTTTAGCTGAAACAACTATGGAATATGCCTTTCAGGATGTACTACCATCATCCAAATGATATCACGCATGTGTTTTATATTAGATACTACCATATAAATATATCTCTATCTAAAACAACCATGGAATATGCCCTTCACGATGTACTGCCATCATCAGAATGATATCACGCATGTGTTTTATATTAGATATTACCATATAAATATATCTCTAGCTAAATCAATTATGGAATATGCCTTTCACGTTGTACAACCATCATCCAAATGATATAACGCATGTGTTTTATATTAAATACTCCCATATAAATATATCTTTAGATGAAATAACCAATGTAATATGCCTTTCACGATGTACTTCCATCACCAAAATGATATGACGCATGTGTTTTATATTAGATATTACCATATAAATATATCTTTAGCGGAATTAACTATGGAATATGCCTTTCACGATGTACTACCATCATCCAAATGATATCACGCATGTGTTTTATATTAGATACTACCATACAAATATATCTTTACCCGAAACAACTATGGAATATGCCTTTCACGATGTACTACCATCATACAAATGATATCACGCATTTGTTTTATATTAGATACTACCATATAAATATATCTTTAGCTGAAACAACTACGGAATATGCCTTTCAGGATGTACTACCATCTTTCAAATGATATCAGGAATGTGTTTTATATTAGATACTACCATATAAATATATCTTTAGCTGAAACAACTACGGAGTATGCCTTTGAGGATGTACTACCATCATCCAAATGATATATTGCATGTGTTTTATATTAGATACTACCATATAAATATATCTTTAGCAGAATTAACTATGGAATATGCCTTTCACGATGTGCTACCATCATCCAAATGATATCACGCATGTGTTTTATATTAGATACTACCATATAAATATATCTTTAGCTGAAGCAACCATGTAATATGCCTTTTACGATGTACTACCAGCATCAAAAAGATATGACGCATGTGTTTTATATTAGATATTACCATATAAATATATCTCTAGCTGAAACAACTATGGAATATGCCTTTCCCGATGTACTACCATCATCAAAATGATATAACGCATGTGTTTTATATTAGATACTACCATATAAGTATATCTTTAGCAAAAACAACTATGGAATATGCCTTTCACGATATACTACCATCATCCAAATGATATAACTCATGTGTTTTATATTAGATACTACCATACAAATATATCTTTACCCGAAACAACTATGGAATATGCCTTTCACGATGTACTACCATCATCCAAATAATATCAGGAATGTGTTTTATATTAGATACTACCATATAAATATATCTTTAGCTGAAACAACTACGGAATATGCCTTTGAGGATGTACTACCTTAATCCAAATGATATATCGCATGTGTTTTATATTAGATACTACCATATAAATATATCTTTAGCTGAAACAACTACGGAATATGCCTTTGAGGATGTACTACCTTAATCCAAATGATATATCGCATGTGTTTTATATTAGATACTACCATATAAATATATCTTTAGCAGAGTTAACTATGGAATATGCCTTTCACGATGTACTACCATCATCCAAATGATATCACGCATTTGTTTTATATTAGATACTACCATATAAATATATCTTTAGCTGAAACAACCATGTAATATGCCTTTTACGATGTACTACCAGCATCAAAAAGATATGACGCATGTGTTTTATATTAGATATTACCATATAAATATATCTTTAGCTGAAACAACTACGGAATATGCCTTTGAGGATGTACTACCTTAATCCAAATGATATATCGCATGTGTTTTATATTAGATACTACCATATAAATATATCTTTAGCTGAAACAACTACGGAATATGCCTTTCAGGATGTACTACCATCATCCAAATGATATCAGGAATGTGTTTTATATTAGATACTACCATATAAATATATCTTTAGCAGAATTAACTATGGAATATGCCTTTCAGGATGTACTACCATCATCAAAATGATATGACGCATGTGTTTTATATTAGATATTACCATATAAACATATCTCTAGCTAAATCAATTATGGAAAATGCCTTTCACGTTGTACAACCATCATCCAAATGATATAACTCATGTGTTTTATATTAAATACTCCCATATAAATATATCTTTAGCTGAAACAACCAATGTAATATGCCTTTCACGATGTACTACCATCACCAAAATGATATGACGCACGTGTTTTATATTAGATATTATCATATAAATATATCTCTAGCTGAAACAACTATGGAGTATCCCTTTCACGTTGTACAACCATCATCCAAATGATATAACGCATGTGTTTTATATTAAATACTCCCATATAAATATATCTTTAGCTGAAACAACCAATCTAATATGCCTTTCACGATGTACTACCATCACCAAAATAATATGACGCATGTGTTTTATATTAGATATTACCATATAAATATATCTTTAGCGGAATTAACTATGTTATATGCCTTTCACGGTGTACTACCATCATCCAAATGATATCACGCATGTGTTTTATATTAGATACTACCATATAAATATATCTTTAGCTGAATCAACTACGGAATATGCCTTTCAGGATGTACTACCATCATCCAAATGATATCACTCATGTGTTTTATATTCGATACTACCATATAAATATATCTTTAGCTGAAACAACTATGGAATATGCCTTTCACGATGTACTACCATCATCCAAATGATATAACGCATGTGTTTTATATTAGATACTACCATATAAATATATCTTTAGCTGAAACAACTATGGAATATGCCTTTCAGGATGTACTACCATCATCCAAATGATATCACGCATGTGTTTTATATTAGATACTACCATATAAATATATCTCTATCTAAAACAACCATGGAATATGCCCTTCACGATGTACTGCCATCATCAAAATGATATGACGCATGTGTTTTATATTAGATATTACCATATAAATATATCTCTAGCTAAATCAATTATGGAAAATGCCTTTCACGTTGTACAACCATCATCCAAATGATATAACGCATGTGTTTTATATTAAATACTTTCATATAAATATATCTTTAGCTGAAACAACCAATGTAATATGCCTTTCACGATGTACTTCCATCACCAAAATGATATGACGCATGTGTTTTATATTAGATATTACCATATAAATATATCTTTAGCGGAATTAACTATGGAATATGCCTTTCACGATGTACTACCATCATCCAAATGATATCACGCATGTGTTTTATATTAGATACTACCATATAAATATATCTTTAGCTGAAGCAACCATGGAATATGCCTTTCACGATATACTACCATCATCAAAATGATATAACGCATGTGTTTTATATTAGATACTACCATATAAATATATCTCTAGCTGAATCAAGTATGGAATATGCCTTTCACGATGTACTACCATCATCAAAATGATATAACGAATGTGTTTTATATGAGATACTACCATATAAATATATCTTTAGCTGAAACAAGTATGGAATATGCCTTTCACGATGTACTACCATCATGCAATTGATATAACGCATGTGTTTTATATTAGATACTACCATACAAATATATATTTACCCGAAACAACTATGAAATATGCCTTTCACGATGTAGTACCATCATCCAAATGATATCACGCATGTGTTTTATATTAGATACTACCATATAAATATATCTTTACCCGAAACAACTATGGAATATGCCTTTCACGATGTACTGCCATCAACCAAATGATATAACGCATGTGTTTTATATTAGATACTGCCATATAAATATTTCTCTAGCTAAATCAACTATGGAATATGTCATTCACGATGTACTACCATCATCCAAATGATATAACGCATGTGTTTTATATTAGATAGTGCTATCTTAATATATCTCAAGCTAATTCAACTATGGAATATGCCATTCACGTTGTACTACCATCATCCAAATGATATAACGCATGTGTTTTATATTAGATACTGCCATATAAATATATCTCTAGCTCAATCAACTATGGAATATGCCTTTCACGATGTACTACCATCATCCAAATGATATATCGCATGTGTTTTATATTAGATACTACCATATAAATATATCTTTAGAAGAATTAACTATGGAATATGCCTTTCACGATGTACTACCATCATCCAAATGATATAACTCATGTGTTTTATATTAGATACTACCATATAAATATATCTCTACCTGAAACAACTATGGAATATCCCTTTCACGATGTACTACCATCATCCAAATGATATCACGCTTGTGTTTTATATTAGATAATTCTATATAAATATATCTTTAGCTGAAACAACCAATGTAATATGCCTTTCACGATGTACTTCCATCACCAAAATGATATGACGCATGTGTTTTATATTAGATATTACCATATAAATATATCTTTAGCGGAATTAACTATGGAATATGCCTTTCACGATGTACTACCATCATCCAAATGATATCACGCATGTGTTTTATATTAGATACTACCATATAAATATATCTTTAGCTGAAGCAACCATGGAATATACCTTTCACGATATACTACCATTATCAAAATGATATAACGCATGTGTTTTATATTAGATACTACCATTTAAATATATCTCTACCTGAATCAAGTATGGAATATGCCTTTCACGATGTACTACCATCATCAAAATGATATAACGCAAGTGTTTTATATTAGATATTACCATATAAATATATCTTCATTAAAAACAACTATGGAATATGCCTTTCACGATGTACTACCATCATCCAAATGATATAACTCATGTGTTCTATATTAGATACTACCATATAAATATATCTTTAGCTGAAACAACTACGGAATATGCCTTTCAGGATGTACTACCATCATCCAAATGATATCACTCATGTGTTTTATATTCGATACTACCATATAAATATATCTTTAGCTGAAACAACTATGGAATATGCCTTTCACGATGTACTACCATCATCCAAATGATATCACGCATGTGTTTTATATTAGATACTACCATATAAATATATCTTTAGCTGAAACAACTATGGAATATGCCTTTCAGGATGTACTACCATCATCAAAATGATATGACGCATGTGTTTTATATTAGATATTACCATATAAACATATCTCTAGCTAAATCAATTATGGAAAATGCCTTTCACGTTGTACAACCATCATCCAAATGATATAACGCATGTGTTTTATATTAAATACTCCCATATAAATATATCTTTAGCTGAAACAACCAATGTAATATGCCTTTCACGATGTACTACCATCAATAAAATGATATGACGCATGTGTTTTATATTAGATATTACCATATAAATATATCTTTAGCGGAATTAACTATGGAATATGCCTTTCACGATGTACTACCATCATCCAAATGATATCACGCATGTGTTTTATATTAGATACTACCATGTAAATATATCTTTAGCTGAAGCAGCCATGGAATATGCCTTTCACGATATACTACCATCATCAAAATGATATAACGCATGTGTTTTATATTAGATACTACCATATAAATATATCTTTAGCTGAATCAACTACGGAATATGCCTTTCAGGATGTACTACCATCATCCAAATGATATCACTCATGTGTTTTATATTCGATAATACCATATAAATATATCTTTAGCTGAAACAACTATGGAATATGCCTTTCACGATGTACTACCATCATCCAAATGATATAACGCATGTGTTTTATATTAGATACTACCATATAAATATATCTTTAGCTGAAACAACTATGGAATATGCCTTTCAGGATGTACTACCATCATCCAAATGATATCACGCATGTGTTTTATATTAAATACTCCCATATAAATATATCTTTAGCTGAAACAACCAATGTAATATGCCTTTCACGATGTACTACCATCACCAAAATGATATGACGCATGTGTTTTATATTAGATATTACCATATAAATATATCTCTAGCTGAAACAATTATGGAATATCCCTTTCACGATGTACTACCATCATCCAAATGATATCACGCATGTGTTTTATATTAGATAATTCCATATAAATATATCTCTATCTAAATTATCCATGGCATATGCCTTTCACGATGTACTACCATCATCAAAATGATATAACGAATGTGTTTTATATTAGATACTACCATATAAATATATCTTTAGCAAAAACAACTATGGAAGATGCCATTCACGATGTACTACCATTACCTAAATGATATAACTCATGTGTTTTATATTAGATACTACCATACAAATATATCTTTACCCGAAACAATTATGGAATATGCCTTTCACCATGTACTACCATCATCCAAATGATATAACGTATGTGTTTTATATTAGATACTACCATATAAATATATCTTTAGCTGAAACAAGTACGGAATATGCCTTTCAGGATGTACTACCATCATCCAAATGATATCAGGAATGTGTTTTATATTAGATACTACCATATAAATATATCTTTAGCTGAAACAAGTACGGAATATGCCTTTCAGGATGTACTACCATCATCCAAATGATATCACTCATGTGTTTTATATTAGATACTACCATATAAATATATCTTTAGCTGAAACAACCATGTAATATGCCTTTGACGATGTACTACCATCGTCAAAATGATATGAGGCATGTGTTTTATATTAGATATTACCATATAAATATATCTCTAGCTGAAACAACTATGGAATATCTAGATGTACTACCATCATCCAAATGATATGACGCATGTGTTTTATATTATATACTACCATATAAGTATATTTTTAGCTGAAACAACCATGTAATATGCCTTTCACGATGTACTACCATCATCAAAATGATATGACGCATGTGTTCTATATTAGTTACTACCATATAAATATATGTCTAGCTAAAACAACTATGGAATATGCCTTTGACGTTGTACTACCATCATCCAAATGATATAATGCATGTGTTTTATATTAGATACTACCATACAAATATATCTTTAGCAAAAACAACTTTGGAATATGCCTTTCACGATGTACTACCATCATCCAAATGATATAACTCATGTGTTTTATATTAGATATTACCATATAAATATATCTTTAGCGGAATTAACTATGGAATATGCCTTTCACGATGTACTACCATCATCCAAATGATATCACGCATGTGTATTATATTAGATACTACCATATAAATATATCTTTAGCTGAAACAAGTACGGAAAATGCCTTTCAGGATGTACTACCATCATCCAAATGATATCAGGAATGTGTTTTATATTAGATACTACCATATAAATATATCTTTAGCTGAAACAACCATTTAATATGCCTTTCACGATGTACTACCATCGTCAAAATGATATGAGGCATGTGTTTTATATTAGATATTACCATATAAATATATCTCTAGCTGAAACAACTATGGAATATCTAGATGTACTACCATCATTCAAATGATATCACGCATGTGTTTTATATTAGATACTACCATATAAGTATATTTTTAGCTGAAACAACCATGTAATATGCCTTTCACGATGTACTACCATCATCAAAATGATATGACGCATGTGTTCTATATTAGTTACTACCATATAAATATATGTCTAGCTAAAACAACTATGGAATATCCCTTTCACGATGTACTACCATCATCCAAATGATATAACGCAGGTGTTTTACATTAGATACTACCATATAAATATATCTTTAGCTGAATCAACTACGGAATATGCCTTTCAGGATGTACTACCATCATCCAAATGATATCACTCATGTGTTTTATATTCGATACTACCATATAAATATATCTTTAGCTGAAACAACTATGGAATATGCCTTTCACGATGTACTACCATCATCCAAATGATATAACGCATGTGTTTTATATTAGATACTACCATATAAATATATCTTTAGCTGAAACAACTATGGAATATGCCTTTCAGGATGTACTACCATCATCAAAATGATATAACGCATGTGTTTTATATTAGATACTACCATATAAGTATATCTTTAGCAAAAACAACTATGGAATATGCCTTGCACGATATACTACCATCATCCAAATGATATAACTCATGTGTTTTATATTAGATACTACCATACAAATATATCTTTACCCGAAACAACTATGGAATATGCCTTTCACGATGTACTACCATCATCCAAATAATATCAGGAATGTGTTTTAAATTAGATACTACCATATAAATATATCTTTAGCTGAAACAACTACGGAATATGCCTTTGAGGATGTACTACCTTAATCCAAATGATATATCGCATGTGTTTTATATTAGATACTACCATATAAATATATCTTTAACTGAAACAACTACGGAATATGCCTTTGAGGATGTACTACCTTAATCCAAATGATATCACTCATGTGTTTTATATTCGATACTACCATATAAATATATCTTTAGCTGAAACAACTATGGAATATGCCTTTCACGATGTACTACCATCATCCAAATGATATCACGCATGTGTTTTATATTAGATACTACCATATAAATATATCTTTAGCTGAAGCAACTATGGAATATGCCTTTCACGATATACTACCATCATCAAAATGATATAACGCATGTGTTTTATATTAGATACTACCATATAAATATATCTTTAGCTGAATCAACTACGGAATATGCCTTTCAGGATGTACTACCATCATCCAAATGATATCACGCATGTGTTTTATATTAGATACTACCATATAAATATATCTTTAGCTGAAACAACTATGGAATATGCCTTTCACGATGTACTACCATCATCCAAATGATATCACGCATGTGTTTTATATTAGATACTACCATATAAATATATCTTTAGCTGAAACAACTATGGAATATGCCTTTCAGGATGTACTACCATCATCAAAATGATATGACGCATGTGTTTTATATTAGATATTACCATATAAACATATCTCTAGCTCAATCAATTATGGAAAATGCCTTTCACGTTGTACAACCATCATCCAAATGATATAACGCATGTGTTTTATATTAAATACTCCCATATAAATATATCTTTAGCTGAAACAACCAATGTAATATGCCTTTCACGATGTACTACCATCACCAAAATGATATGACGCATGTGTTTTATATTAGATATTACCATATAAATATATCTTTAGCGGAATTAACTATGGAATATGCCTTTCACGATGTACTACCATCATCCAAATGATATCACGCATGTGTTTTATATTAGATACTACCATATAAATATATCTTTAGCTGAAGCAACCATGGAATATGACTTTCACGATATACTACCATCATCAAAATGATATAACGCATGTGTTTTATATTAGATACTACCATATAAATATATCTTTAGCTGAATCAACTACGGAATATGCCTTTCAGGATGTACTACCATCATCCAAATGATATCACTCATGTGTTTTATATTCGATAATACCATATAAATATATCTTTAGCTGAAACAACTATGGAATATGCCTTTCACGATGTACTACCATCATCCAAATGATATAACGCATGTGTTTTATATTAGATACTACCATATAAATATATCTTTAGCTGAAACAACTATGGAATATGCCTTTCAGGATGTACTACCATCATCCAAATGATATCACGCATGTGTTTTATATTAGATACTACCATATAAATATATCTCTATCTAAAACAACCATGGAATATGCCCTTCACGATGTACAACCATCATCAGAATGATATGACGCATGTGTTTTATATTAGATATTACCATATAAATATATCTCTAGCTAAATCAATTATGGAATATGCCTTTCACGTTGTACAACCATCATCCAAATGATATAACGCATGTGTTTTATATTAAATACACCCATATAAATATATCTTTAGCTGAAATAACCAATGTAATATGCCTTTCATGATGTACTTCCATCACCAAAATGATATGACGCATGTGTTTTATATTAGATATTACCATATAAATATATCTTTAGCGGAATTAACTATGGAATATGCCTTTCACGATGTACTACCATCATACAAATGATATCACGCATTTGTTTTATATTAGATACTACCATATAAATATATCTTTAGCTGAAACAACTACGGAATATGCCTTTCAGGATGTACTACCATCTTTCAAATGATATCAGGAATGTGTTTTATATTAGATACTACCATATAAATATATCTTTAGCTGAAACAACTACGGAATATGCCTTTGAGGATGTACTACCATCATCCAAATGATATATTGCATGTGTTTTATATTAGATACTACCATATAAATATATCTTTAGCAGAATTAACTATGGAATATGCCTTTCACGATGTACTACCATCATCCAAATGATATCACGCATGTGTTTTATATTAGATACTGCTATCTAAATATATGTCTAGCTAAAACAACTATGGAATATGCCTTTCACGTTGTACTACCATCATCCAAATGATATAATGCATGTGTTTAATATTAGATACTACCATATAAATATATCTTTAGCTGAAACAACTATGTAATATGCCTTTCATGATGGACTTCGATCATCCAAATGATATCATGCATGTGTTTTATATTAGATACTACCATATAAATATATCTTTAGCAGAATTAACTATGGAATATGCCTTTCACGATGTACTACCAGCATCAAAATGATATGACGCATGTGTTTTATATTAGATATTACCATATAAATATATCTCTAGCTGAAACAACTATGGATTATGCCTTTCACGATATACTACCATCATCAAAATGATATCACGCATGTGTTTTATATTAGATACTGCCATATAAATATATCTCTAGTTGAAACAACTTTACAATAGGCCTTTCTCTATGTACTACCATCTTCCAACTGAATTAATGCATGTGTTTTATATTAGATCCTGCCATATAAATAAATCTCTAGCTAAAACAACTATGGAATATGCCTTTCACGATGTACTACCATCATCTAAATGATACAACGCATGTGTTTATTTTAGATACTGCCATATAAATATATCTTTAGCTCAATCAACTATGGAATATGCCTTTCACGATGTACTACAATCATCCAAATGATATAACGCATGTGTTTTATATTAGATACTGCTATATAAATATTTCATTGGCTGAAACATCTATGGAATGTGCCTTTCACGATGTACTGCCATCAACCAAATGATATTACGCATGTGTTTTATATTAGATACTGCCATATAAATATTTCTCTAGCTAAATCAACTATGGAATATGTTATTCACGATGTACTACCATCATCCAAATGATATAACGCAAATGTTTTATATTAGATAGTGCCATCTTAATATATCTCAAGCTAATTCAACTATGGAATATGCCATTCACGTTGTACTACCATCATCCAAATGATATAACGCATGTGTTTTATATTAGATACTGCCATATAAATATATCTCTAGCTCAATCAACTATGGAATATGCCTTTCACGATGTACTACCATCATCCAAATGATATATCGCATGTGTTTTATATTAGATACTACCATATAAATATATCTTTAGAAGAATTAACTATGGAATATGCCTTTCACGATGTACTACCATCATCCAAATGATATAACTCATGTGTTTTATATTAGATACTACCATATAAAAATATCTTTAGCTGAAGCAACCATGTAATATGCCTTTTACGATATACTACCAGCATCAAAATGATATGACGCATGTGTTTTATATTAGATATTACCATATAAATATATCTCTAGCTGAAACAACTATGGAATATCCCTTTCACGATGTACTTCCATCATCCAAATGATATCAAGCTTGTGTTTTATATTAGATAATTCTATATAAATATATCTTTAGCTGAAACAACCAATGTAATATGCCTTTCACGATGTACTTCCATCACCAAAATGATATGACGCATGTGTTTTATATTAGATATTCCCATATAAATATATCTTTAGCGGAATTAACTATGGAATATGCCTTTCACGATGTACTACCATCATCCAAATGATATCACGCATGTGTTTTATATTAGATACTACCATATAAATATATCTTTAGCTGAAGCAACCATGGAATATGCCTTTCACGATATACTACCATCATCAAAATGATATAACGCATGTGTTTTATATTAGATACTACCATATAAATATATCTCTAGCTGAATCAAGTATGGAATATGCCTTTCACGATGTACTACCATCATCAAAATGATATAACGCATGTGTTTTATATTAGATATTACCATATAAATATATCTTCATTAAAAAGAACTATGGAATATGCCTTTCACGATGTACTACCATCATCCAAATGATATAACTCATGTGTTTTATATTAGATACTACCATATAAATATATCTTTAGCTGAAACAACTACGGAATATGCCTTTCAGGATGTACTACCATCATCCAAATGATATCACTCATGTGTTTTATATTCGATACTACCATATAAATATATCTTTAGCTGAAACAACTATGGAATATGCCTTTCACGATGTACTACCATCATCCAAATGATATCACGCATGTGTTTTATATTAGATACTACCATATAAATATATCTTTAGCTGAAACAACTATGGAATATGCCTTTCAGGATGTACTACCATCATCAAAATGATATGACGCATGTGTTTTATATTAGATATTACCATATAAACATATCTCTAGCTAAATCAATTATGGAAAATGCCTTTCACGTTGTACAACCATCATCCAAATGATATAACGCATGTGTTTTATATTAAATACTCCCATATAAATATATCTTTAGCTGAAACAACCAAAGTAATATGCCTTTCACGATGTAGTACCATTACCAAAATGATATGACGCATGTGTTTTATATTAGATATTACCATATAAATATATCTTTAGCGGAATTAACTATGGAATATGCCTTTCACGATGTACTACCATCATCCAAATGATATCACGCATGTGTTTTATATTAGATACTACCATATAAATATATCTCTAGCTAAATCAATTATGGAATATGCCTTTCACGTTGTACAACCATCATCCAAATGATATAACGCATGTGTTTTATATTAAATACTCCCATATAAATATATCTTTAGCTGAAATAACCAATGTAATATGCCTTTCACGATGTACTACCATCATCCAAATGATATCACTCATGTGTTTTATATTCGATAATACCATATAAATATATCTTT
Organism: Pohlia nutans; assembly: GCA_022496805.1. Taxonomy (NCBI): domain Eukaryota; kingdom Viridiplantae; phylum Streptophyta; class Bryopsida; order Bryales; family Mniaceae; genus Pohlia; species Pohlia nutans. The sequence continues at coordinate 7,612,112 of CM040104.1, forward strand.
AGCTGAAACGACTATGGAATATGCCTTTCACGATGTACTACCATCATCCAAATGATATAACGCATGTGTTTTATATTAGATACTACCATATAAATATATCTTTAGCTGAAACAACTATGGAATATGCCTTTCAGGATGTACTACCATCATCCAAATGATATCACGCATGTGTTTTATATTAGATACTACCATATAAATATATCTCTATCTAAAACAACCATGGAATATGCCCTTCACGATGTACTGCCATCATCAGAATGATATGACGCATGTGTTTTATATTAGATATTACCATATAAATATATCTCTAGCTAAATCAATTATGGAATATGCCTTTCACGTTGTACAACCATCATCCAAATGATATAACGCATGTGTTTTATATTAAATACTCCCATATAAATATATCTTTAGCTGAAATAACCAATGTAATATGCCTTTCACGATGTACTTCCATCACCAAAATGATATGACGCATGTGTTTTATATTAGATATTACCATATAAATATATCTTTAGCGGAATTAACTATGGAATATGCCTTTCACGATGTACTACCATCATCCAAATGATATAACGCATGTGTTTTATATTAGATACTACCATATAAATATATCTTTAGCTGAAGCAACCATGGAATATGCCTTTCACGATATACTACCATCATCAAAATGATATAACGCATGTGTTTAAATTAGATACTACCATATAAATATATCTTTACCCGAAACAACTATGGAATATGCCTTTCACGATGTACTACCATCATCCAAATAATATCAGGAATGTGTTTTATATTAGATACTACCATATAAATATATCTTTAGCTGAAACAACTACGGAATATGCCTTTGAGGATGTACTACCTTAATCCAAATGATATATCGCATGTGTTTTATATTAGATACTACCATATAAATATATCTTTAGCTGAAACAACTACGAAATATGCCTTTGAGGATGTACTACCTTAATGCAAATGATATATCGCATGTGTTTTATATTAGATACTACCATATAAATATATCTTTAGCAGAGTTAACTATGGAATATGCCTTTCACGATGTACTACCATCATCCAAATGATATCACGCATTTGTTTTATATTAGGTACTACCATATAAATATATCTTTAGCTGAAACAACCATGTAATATGCCTTTTACGATGTACTACCAGCATCAAAAAGATATGACGCATGTGTTTTATATTAGATACTACCATATAAATATATCTTTAGCTGAAACAACTACGGAATATGCCTTTCAGGATGTACTACCATCATCCAAATGATATCAGGAATGTGTTTTATATTAGATACTACCATATAAATATATCTTTAGCAGAATTAACTATGGAATATGCCTTTCACGATATACTACCATCATCAAAATGATATAACGCATGTGTTTTATATTAGATACTACCATATAAATATATCTTCAGCAAAAACAACTATGGAATATGCCTTTCACGATGTACTACCATCATCCAAATGATATAACTCATGTGTTTTATATTAGATACTACCATATAAATATATCTTTAGCAGAATTAACTATGGAATATGCCTTTCACGATGTACTACCATCATCCAAATGATATCACGCATGTGTTTTATATTAGATACTACCATATAAATATATCTTTAGCTGAAGCAACCATGTAATATGCCTTTTACAATGTACTACCAGCATCAAAAAGATATGACGCATGTGTTTTATATTAGATACTACCATATAAATATATCTCTAGCTGAAACAACTATGGAATATGCCTTTCATGATATACTACCATCATCAAAATGATATAACGAATGTGTTTTATATTAGATACTACTATATAAATATATCTTTAGCAAAAACAACTATGGAATATGCCATTCACGATGTATTACCATTACCTAAATGATATAACTCATGTGTTTTATATTAGATACTACCATACAAATATATCTTTACCCGAAACAATTATGGAATATGCCTTTCACCATGTACTACCATCATCCAAATGATATAACGCATGTGTTTTATATTAGATACTACCATATAAATATATCTTTAGCTGAAACAAGTACGGAATATGCCTTTCAGGATGTACTACCATCATCCAAATGATATCAGGAATGTGTTTTATATTAGATACTACCATATAAATATATCTTTAGCTGAAACAAGTACGGAATATGCCTTTCAGGATGTACTACCATCATCCAAATGATATCACTCATGTGTTTTATATTAGATACTACCATATAAATATATCTTTAGCTGAAACAACCATGTAATATGCCTTTCACGATGTACTACCATCGTCAAAATGATATGAGGCATGTGTTTTATATTAGATATTACCATATAAATATATCTCTAGCTGAAACAACTATGGAATATCTAGATGTACTACCATCATCCAAATGATATCACGCATGTGTTTTATATTAGATACTACCATATAAGTATATTTTTAGCTGAAACAACCATGTAATATGCCTTTCACGATGTACTACCATCATCCAAATGATATCACGCATGTGTATTATATTAGATACTACCATATAAATATATCTTTAGCTGAAACAAGTACGGAATATGCCTTTCAGGATGTACTACCATCATCCAAATGATATCACTCATGTGTTTTATATTAGATACTACCATATAAATATATCTTTAGCTGAAACAACCATTTAATATGCCTTTCACGATGTTCTACCATCGTCAAAATGATATGAGGCATGTGTTTTATATTAGATATTACCATATAAATATATCTCTAGCTGAAACAACTATGGAATATCTAGATGTACTACCATCATCCAAATGATATCATGCATGTGTTTTATATTAGATACTACAATATAAATATATATCTTTAGCTGAAACAACTATGGAATATGCCTTTCACGATGTACTACCATCATGCAAATGATATAACGCATGTGTTTTATATTAGATACTACCATATAAATATATCTGTAGCTGAAACAACTATGTAATAAGCCTTTCATGATGTACTTCGATCATCCAAATGATATAACCTTGTGTTTTATATTAGATACTGCCATATAAATATATCTCTAGCTCAATCAACTATGGAATATGCCTTTTACGATGTACTACCATCATCCAAATGATATATCGCATGTGTTTTATATTAGATACTACCATATAAATATATCTTTAGAAGAATTAACTATGGAATATGCCTTTCACGATGTACTACCATCATCCAAATGATATAACTCATGTGTTTTATATTAGATACTACCATATAAATATATCTTTAGCTAAAGCAACCATGTAATATGCCTTTTACGATATACTACCAGCATCAAAATGATATGACGCATGTGTTTTATATTAGATATTACCATATAAATATATCTCTAGCTGAAACAACTATGGAATATCCCTTTCACGATGTACTACCATCATCCAAATGATATCACACATATGTTTTATATTAGATAATTCTATATAAATATATCTACATCTAAAACAACCATGGAATATGCCTTTCACGATGTAGTACCATCATCAAAATGATATGACGCATGTGTTTTATATAAGATACTACCATCTAATTATATCTCTAGCTAAATCAATTATGGAATATGCCTTTCATGTTGTACAACCATCATCCAAATGATATAACGCATGTGTTTTATATTAAATACTCCCATATAAATATATCTTTAGCTGAAACAACCAATGTAATATGCCTTTCACGATGTACTACCATCACCAAAATGATATGACGCACGTGTTTTACATTAGATATTACCATATAAATAAATCTCTAGCTGAAACAACTATGGAGTATCCCTTTCACGATGTACTACCATCATCCAAATGATATAACGCATGTGTTTTATATTAGATACTACCATATAAATATATCTTTACCCGAAACAACTATGGAATATGCCTTTCACGATGTACTACCATCATCCAAATGATATCACGCATGTGTTTTATACTAGATACTACCATATAAATATATCTTTATCTGAAGCAACTATGTAATATGCCTTTTACGATGTACTACCAGCATCAAAATGATATGACGCATGTGTTTTATATTAGATATTACCATATAAAAATATCTCTAGCTGAAACAACTATGGAATATGCCTTTCACGATGTACTACCATCATCCAAATAATATAACACATGTGTTTTATATCAGATAATTCGATATAAATATATCTCTAGCAAAAACAACCATGGAATATGCCTTTCACGGTGTACTACCATCATCCAAATGATATAACGCATGTGTTTTATATCATATACTACCATATAAATATATCTTTAGCTCAAACAACTATGGAATATGCCTTTCACAATGTACTACCATCATCAAAATGATATGAGGCATGTGTTTTATATTAGATATTACCATATAAATATATCTCTAGCTGAAACAACTATGGAATATCCCTTTCACGATGTACTACCTTCATCAAAATGATATGACGCATGTGTTTTATATTAGATAATTCGATATAAATATATCTCTATCTAAGTTAACCATGGAATATGCCTTTTACGATGTACTACCATCATCAAAATGATATGACGCATGTGTTTTATATTAGATATTACCATATAAATATATCTCTAGCTGAAACAACTATGGAATATCTAGATGTACTACCATCATCCAAATGATATCACGCATGTATTTTATATTAGATACTACCATATAAATATATCTTTAGCTGAATTAAGTATGGAATATGCCTTTCTCGATGTACTACCATCATCCAAATAATATAACACATGTGTTTTATATCAGATAATTCGATATAAATATATCTCTAGGAAAAAAAACCATGAAATATGCCTTTCACGGTGTAATACCATCATCCAAATGATATAACGCATGTGTTTTATATCAGATACTACCATATAAATATATCTTTAGCTGAAACAACTATGGAATATGCCTTTCACGATGTACTACCATCATCAAAATGATATGAGGCATGTGTTTTATATTAGATATTACCATATAAATATATCTCTAGCTGAAACAACTATCGAATATCCCTTTCACAATGAACTACCATCATCAAAATGATATGACGCATGTGTTTTATATTAGATAATTCCATATAAATATATCTCTATCTAAATTAACCATGGAATATGCCTTTCACGATGTACTATCATCTTCAAAATGATATGACTCATGTGTTTTATATTAGATATTACCATATAAATATATCTCTAGCTGAAACAACTATGGAATATCTAGATGTACTCCCATCATCCAAATGATATCATGCATGTGTTTTATATTAGATACTACAATATAAATATATCTTTAGCTGAAACAACTATGGAATATGCCTTTCACGATGTACTACCATCATGCAATTGATATAACGCATGTGTTTTTTATTAGATACTACCATATAATTATATCTTTAGCTGAAACAACTATGTAATATGCCTTTCATGATGTACTTCGATCATCCAAATGATATCACCCATGTGTTCTATATTAGATACTACCATATAAATATATCTTTAGCTGAAACAACTATGTAATATGCCTTTCATGATGTACTTCGATCATCCAAATGATATCACGCATGTGTTCTATATTAGATACTACCATATAAATATATCTTTAGCTGAAACAACTATAGAATAATCCTTTCACGATGTACTACCATCATCCAAATGATATCACGCATGTGTTTTATATTAGATACTGCTATCTAAATATATGTTTAGCTAAAACAACTATGGAATATGCCTTTCACGTTGTACTACCATCATCCAAATGATATAATGCATGTGTTTAATATTAGATACTACCATATAAATATATCTCTAGCTGAAACAACCATGGAATATGCCTTTCACGATGTACTACCATCATGCAAATGATATAACGCATGTGTTTTATATTAGATACTACCATATAAATATATCTTTAGCTGAAACAACTATGTAATATGCCTTTCATGATGGACTTCGATCATCCAAATGATATCATGCATGTGTTTTATATTAGATACTACCATATAAATATATCTTTAGCAGAATTAACTATGGAATATGCCTTTCACGATGTACTACCATCATCCAAATGATATCACGCATGTGTTTTATATTAGATACTTACATATAAATATATCTTTGGCTGAAGCAACCATGTAATATGCCTTTTACGATGTACTACCAGCATCAAAATGATATGACGCATGTGTTTTATATTAGATATTACCATATAAATATATCTCTAGCTGAAACAACTATGGAATATGCCTTTCACGATATACTACCATCATCAAAATGATATCACGCATGTGTTTTATATTAGATACTGCCATATAAATATATCTCTAGTTGAAACAACTTTACAATAGGCCTTTCACTATGTACTACCATCTTCCAACTGAATTAATGCATGTGTTTTATATTAGATCCTGCCATATAAATAAATCTCTAGCTAAAACAACTATGGAATATGCCTTTCACGATGTACTACCATCATCTAAATGATACAACGCATGTGTTTATTTTAGATACTGCCATATAATTATATCTTTAGCTCAATCAACTATGGAATATGCCTTTCACGATGTACTACAATCATCCAAATGATATAACGCATGTGTTTTATATTAGATACTGCTATATAAATATTTCATTGGCTGAAACAACTATGGAATGTGCCTTTCACGATGTACTGCCATCAACCAAATGATATAACGCATGTGTTTTATATTAGATACTGCCATATAAATATTTCTCTAGCTAAATCAACTATGGAATATGTCATTCACGATGTACTACCATCATCCAAATGATATAACGCATGTGTTTTATATTAGATAGTGCCATCTTAATATATCTCAAGCTAATTCAACTATGGAATATGCCTTTCACGTTGTACTACCATCATCCAAATGATATAACGCATGTGTTTTATATTAGATACTGCCATATAAATATATCTCTAGCTCAATCAACTATGGAATATGCCTTTCACGATGTACTACCATCATCCAAATGATATATCGCATGTGTTTTATATTAGATACTACCATATAAATATATCTTTAGAAGAATTAACTATGGAATATGCCTTTCACGATGTACTACCATCATCCAAATGATATAACTCATGTGTTTTATATTAGATACTACCATATAAATATATCTTTAGCTGAAGCAACCATGTAATATGCCTTTTACGATATACTACTAGCATCAAAATGATATGACGCATGTGTTTTAAATTAGATATTACCATATAAATATATCTCTAGCTGAAACAACTATGGAATATCCCTTTCACGATGTACTTCCATCATCCAAATGATATCACGCTTGTGTTTTATATTAGATAATTCTATATAAATATATCTTTAGCTGAAACAACCAATGTAATATGCCTTTCACGATGTACTTCCATCACCAAAATGATATGACGCATGTGTTTTATATTAGATATCACCATATAAATATATCTTTAGCGGAATTAACTATGGAATATGCCTTTCACGATGTACTACCATCATCCAAATGATATCACGCATGTGTTTTATATTAGATACTACCATATAAATATATCTTTAGCTGAAGCAACCATGGAATATGCCTTTCACGATATACTACCATCATCAAAATGATATAACGCATGTGTTTTATATTAGATACTACCATATAAATATATCTCTAGCTGAATCAAGTATGGAATATGCCTTTCACGATGTACTACCATCATCAAAATGATATAACGCATGTGTTTTATATTAGATATTACCATATAAATATATCTTCATTAAAAACAACTATGGAATATGCCTTTCACGATGTACTACCATCATCCAAATGATATAACTCATGTGTTTTATATTAGATACTACCATATAAATATATCTTTAGCTGAAACAACTACGGAATATGCCTTTCAGGATGTACTACCATCATCCAAATGATATCACTCATGTGTTTTATATTCGATACTACCATATAAATATATCTTTAGCTGAAACAACTATGGAATATGCCTTTCACGATGTACTACCATCATCCAAATGATATCACGCATGTGTTTTATATTAGATACTACCATATAAATATATCTTTAGCTGAAACAACTATGGAATATGCCTTTCAGTATGTACTACCATCATCAAAATGATATGACGCATGTGTTTTATATTAGATATTACCATATAAACATATCTCTAGCTAAATCTATTATGGAAAATGCCTTTCACGTTGTACAACCATCATCCAAATGATATAACGCATGTGTTTTATATTAAATACTCCCATATAAATATATCTTTAGCTGAAACAACCAATGTAATATGCCTTTCACGATGTACTACCATCACCAAAATGATATGACGCATGTGTTTTATATTAGATATTACCATATAAATATATCTTTAGCGGAATTAACTATGGAATATGCCTTTCACGATGTACTACCATCATCCAAATGATATCACGCATGTGTTTTATATTAGATACTACCATATAAATATATCTTTAGCTGAAGCAACCATGGAATATGCCTTTCACGATATACTACCATCATCAAAATGATATAACGCATGTGTTTTATATTAGATACTACCATATAAATATATCTTTAGCTGAATCAACTACGGAATATGCCTTTCAGGATGTACTACCATCATCCAAATGATATCACTCATGTGTTTTATATTCGATAATACCATATAAATATATCTTTAGCTGAAACAACTATGGAATATGCCTTTCACGATGTACTACCATCATCCAAATGATATAACGCATGTGTTTTATATTAGATACTACCATATAAATATATCTTTAGCTGAAACAACTATGGAATATGCCTTTCAGGATGTACTACCATCATCCAAATGATATCACGCATGTGTTTTATATTAGATACTACCATATAAATATATCTCTATCTAAAACAACCATGGAATATGCCCTTCACGATGTACTTCCATCACCAAAATGATATGACGCATGTGTTTTATATTAGATATTACCATATAAATATATCTTTAGCGGAATTAACTATGGAATATGCCTTTCACGATGTACTACCATCATCCAAATGATATCACGCATGTGTTTTATATTAGATACTACCATATAAATATATCTTTAGCTGAAGCAACCATGGAATATGCCTTTCACGATATACTACCATCATCAAAATGATATAACGCAGGTGTTTTACATTAGATACTACCATATAAATATATCTTTAGCTGAATTAACTATGGAATATGCCTTTCACGATGTACTACCATCATCCAAATGATATCACGCATGTGTTTTATATTAGATACTACCATATAAATATATCTTTAGCTGAAACAACTATGGAATATGCCTTTCAGGATGTACTACCATCATCCAAATGATATCACGCATGTGTTTTATATTAGATACTACCATATAAATATATCTCTATCTAAAACAACCATGGAATATGCCCTTCACGATGTACTGCCATCATCAAAATGATATGACGCATGTGTTTTATATTAGATATTACCATATAAATATATCTCTAGCTAAATCAATTATGGAAAATGCCTTTCACGTTGTACAACCATCATCCAAATGATATAACGCATGTGTTCTAAATTAAATACTCCCATATAAAAATATCTTTAGCTGAAACAACCAATGTACTATGCCTTTCACGATGTACTACCATCTTCAATATGATATGACGCATGTGTTTTATATTAGATATTACCATCTAATTATATCTCTAGCTAAATCAATTATGGAATATGCCTTTCACGTTGTACAACCATCATCCAAATGATATAACGCATGTGTTTTATATTAAATACTTTCATATAAATATATCTTTAGCTGAAACAACCAATGTAATATGCCTTTCACGATGTACTTCCATCACCAAAATGATATGACGCATGTGTTTTATATTAGATATTACCATATAAATATATCTTTAGCGGAATTAACTATGGAATATGCCTTTTACGATGTACTACCATCATCAAAATGATATAACGCATGTGTTTTATATTAGATACTACCATATAAATATATCTTTAGCAAAAACAACTATGGAATATGCCTTTCACGATGTACTACCATCATCCAAATGATATAACTCATGTGATTTATATTAGATACTACCATACAAATATATCTGTACCCGAAACAACTATGGAATATGCCTTTCACGATGTACTACCATCATACAAATGATATCACGCATTTGTTTTATATTAGATACTACCATATAAATATATCTTTAGCTGAAACAACTACGGAATATGCCTTTCAGGATGTACTACCATCTTTCAAATGATATCAGGAATGTGTTTTATATTAGATACTACCATATAAATATATCTTTAGCAGAATTAACTATGGAATATGCCTTTCACGATGTACTACCATCATCCAAATGATATCACGCATGTGTTTTATATTAGATACTACCATATAAATATATCTTTAGCTGAAGCAACCATGTAATATGCCTCTTACGATGTACTACCAGCATCAAAAAGATATGACGCATGTGTTTTATATTAGATATTACCATATAAATATATCTCTAGCTGAAACAACTATGGAATATGCCTTTCCCGATGTACTACCATCATACAAATGATATCACGCATTTGTTTTATATTAGATACTACCATATAAATATATCTTTAGCTGAAACAACTACGGAATATGCCTTTCAGGATGTACTACCATCTTTCAAATGATATCAGGAATGTGTTTTATATTAGATACTACCATATAAATATATCTTTAGCTGAATCAACTACGGAATATGCCTTTCAGGATGTACTACCATCATCCAAATGATATCACTCATGTGTTTTATATTCGATAATACCATATAAATATATCTTTAGCTGAAACAACTATGGAATATGCCTTTCACGATGTACTACCATCATCCAAATGATATAACGCATGTGTTTTATATTAGATACTACCATATAAATATATCTTTAGCTGAAACAACTATGGAATATGCCTTTCAGGATGTACTACCATCATCCAAATGATATCACGCATGTGTTTTATATTAGATACTACCATATAAATATATCTCTATCTAAAACAACCATGGAATATGCCCTTCACGATGTACTTCCATCACCAAAATGATATGACGCATGTGTTTTATATTAGATATTACCATATAAATATATCTTTAGCGGAATTAACTATGGAATATGCCTTTCACGATGTACTACCATCATCCAAATGATATCACGCATGTGTTTTATATTAGATACTACCATATAAATATATCTTTAGCTGAAGCAACCATGGAATATGCCTTTCACGATATACTACCATCATCAAAATGATATAACGCAGGTGTTTTACATTAGATACTACCATATAAATATATCTTTAGCTGAATTAACTATGGAATATGCCTTTCACGATGTACTACCATCATCCAAATGATATCACGCATGTGTTTTATATTAGATACTACCATATAAATATATCTTTAGCTGAAACAACTATGGAATATGCCTTTCAGGATGTACTACCATCATCCAAATGATATCACGCATGTGTTTTATATTAGATACTACCATATAAATATATCTCTATCTAAAACAACCATGGAATATGCCCTTCACGATGTACTGCCATCATCAAAATGATATGACGCATGTGTTTTATATTAGATATTACCATATAAATATATCTCTAGCTAAATCAATTATGGAAAATGCCTTTCACGTTGTACAACCATCATCCAAATGATATAACGCATGTGTTCTAAATTAAATACTCCCATATAAAAATATCTTTAGCTGAAACAACCAATGTACTATGCCTTTCACGATGTACTACCATCTTCAATATGATATGACGCATGTGTTTTATATTAGATATTACCATCTAATTATATCTCTAGCTAAATCAATTATGGAATATGCCTTTCACGTTGTACAACCATCATCCAAATGATATAACGCATGTGTTTTATATTAAATACTTTCATATAAATATATCTTTAGCTGAAACAACCAATGTAATATGCCTTTCACGATGTACTTCCATCACCAAAATGATATGACGCATGTGTTTTATATTAGATATTACCATATAAATATATCTTTAGCGGAATTAACTATGGAATATGCCTTTTACGATGTACTACCATCATCAAAATGATATAACGCATGTGTTTTATATTAGATACTACCATATAAATATATCTTTAGCAAAAACAACTATGGAATATGCCTTTCACGATGTACTACCATCATCCAAATGATATAACTCATGTGATTTATATTAGATACTACCATACAAATATATCTGTACCCGAAACAACTATGGAATATGCCTTTCACGATGTACTACCATCATACAAATGATATCACGCATTTGTTTTATATTAGATACTACCATATAAATATATCTTTAGCTGAAACAACTACGGAATATGCCTTTCAGGATGTACTACCATCTTTCAAATGATATCAGGAATGTGTTTTATATTAGATACTACCATATAAATATATCTTTAGCAGAATTAACTATGGAATATGCCTTTCACGATGTACTACCATCATCCAAATGATATCACGCATGTGTTTTATATTAGATACTACCATATAAATATATCTTTAGCTGAAGCAACCATGTAATATGCCTCTTACGATGTACTACCAGCATCAAAAAGATATGACGCATGTGTTTTATATTAGATATTACCATATAAATATATCTCTAGCTGAAACAACTATGGAATATGCCTTTCCCGATGTACTACCATCATACAAATGATATCACGCATTTGTTTTATATTAGATACTACCATATAAATATATCTTTAGCTGAAACAACTACGGAATATGCCTTTCAGGATGTACTACCATCTTTCAAATGATATCAGGAATGTGTTTTATATTAGATACTACCATATAAATATATCTTTAGCAGAATTAACTATGGAATATGCCTTTCACGATGTACTACCATCATCCAAATGATATCACGCATGTGTTTTATATTAGATACTACCATATAAATATATCTTTAGCTGAAGCAACCATGTAATATGCCTTTTACGATGTACTACCAGCATCAAAATGATATAACGCAGGTGTTTTACATTAGATACTACCATATAAATATATCTTTAGCTGAATCAACTACGGAATATGCCTTTCAGGATGTACTACCATCATCCAAATGATATCACTCATGTGTTTTATATTCGATACTACCATATAAATATATCTTTAGCTGAAACAACTATGGAATATGCCTTTCACGATGTACTACCATCATCCAAATGATATAACACATGTGTTTTATATTAGATACTACCATATAAATATATCTTTAGCTGAAACAACTATGGAATATGCCTTTCAGGATGTACTACCATCATCAAAATGATATAACACATGTGTTTTATATTAGATACTACCATATAAGTATATCTTTAGCAAAAACAACTATGGAATATGCCTTGCACGATATACTACCATCATCCAAATGATATAACTCATGTGTTTTATATTAGATACTACCATACAAATATATCTTTACCCGAAACAACTATGGAATATGCCTTTCACGATGTACTACCAACATCCAAATAATATCAGGAATGTGTTTTATATTAGATACTACCATATAAATATATCTTTAGCTGAAACAACTACGGAATATGCCTTTGAGGATGTACTACCTTAATCCAAATGATATATCGCATGTGTTTTATATTAGATACTACCATATAAATATATCTTTAACTGAAACAACTACGGAATATGCCTTTGAGGATGTACTACCTTAATCCAAATGATATCACTCATGTGTTTTATATTCGATACTACCATATAAATATATCTTTAGCTGAAACAACTATGGAATATGCCTTTCACGATGTACTACCATCATCCAAATGATATCACGCATGTGTTTTATATTAGATACTACCATATAAATATATCTTTAGCTGAAGCAACTATGGAATATGCCTTTCACGATATACTACCATCATCAAAATGATATAACGCATGTGTTTTATATTAGATACTACCATATAAATATATCTTTAGCTGAATCAACTACGGAATATGCCTTTCAGGATGTACTACCATCATCCAAATGATATCACGCATGCGTTTTATATTAGATACTACCATATAAATATATCTTTAGATGAAACAACTATGGAATATGCCTTTCACGATGTACTACCATCATCCAAATGATATCACGCATGTGTTTTATATTAGATACTACCATATAAATATATCTTTAGCTGATACAACTATGGAATATGCCTTTCAGGATGTACTACCATCATCAAAATGATATGACGCATGTGTTTTATATTAGATATTACCATATAAACATATCTCTAGCTCAATCAATTATGGAAAATGCCTTTCACGTTGTACAACCATCATCCAAATGATATAACGCATGTGTTTTATATTAAATACTCCCATATAAATATATCTTTAGCTGAAACAACCAATGTAATATGCCTTTCACGATGTACTACCATCACCAAAATGATATGACGCATGTGTTTTATATTAGATATTACCATATAAATATATCTTTAGCGGAATTAACTATGGAATATGCCTTTCACGATGTACTACCATCATCCAAATGATATCACGCATGTGTTTTATATTAGATACTACCATATAAATATATCTTTAGCTGAAGCAACCATGGAATATGCCTTTCAAGATATACTACCATCATCAAAATGATATAACGCATGTGTTTTATACTAGATACTACCATATAAATATATCTTTAGCTGAATCAACTACGGAATATGCCTTTCAGGATGTACTACCATCATCCAAATGATATCACTCATGTGTTTTATATTCGATAATATCATATAAATATATCTTTAGCTGAAACAACTATGGAATATGCCTTTCACGATGTACTACCATCATCCAAATGATATAACGCATGTGTTTTATATTAGATACTACCATATAAATATATCTTTAGCTGAAGCAACCATGGAATATGCCTTTCACGATATACTACCATCATCAAAATGATATAACGCAGGTGTTTTACATTAGATACTACCATATAAATATATCTTTAGCTGAATCAACTACGGAATATGCCTTTCAGGATGTACTACCATCATCCAAATGATATCACGCATGTGTTTTATATTAGATACTACCATATAAATATATCTTTAGCTGAAACAACTATGGAATATGCCTTTCAGGATGTACTACCATCATCCAAATGATATCACGCATGTGTTTTATATTAGATACTACCATATAAATATATCTCTATCTAAAACAACCATGGAATATGCCCTTCACGATGTACTGCCATCATCAAAATGATATGACGCATGTGTTTTATATTAGATATTACCATATAAATATATCTCTAGCTAAATCAATTATGGAAAATGCCTTTCACGTTGTACAACCATCATCCAAATGATATAACGCATGTGTTCTAAATTAAATACTCCCATATAAAAATATCTTTAGCTGAAACAACCAATGTACTATGCCTTTCACGATGTACTACCATCTTCAATATGATATGACGCATGTGTTTTATATTAGATATTACCATCTAATTATATCTCTAGCTAAATCAATTATGGAATATGCCTTTCACGTTGTACAACCATCATCCAAATGATATAACGCATGTGTTTTATATTAAATACTTTCATATAAATATATCTTTAGCTGAAACAACCAATGTAATATGCCTTTCACGATGTACTTCCATCACCAAAATGATATGACGCATGTGTTTTATATTAGATATTACCATATAAATATATCTTTAGCGGAATTAACTATGGAATATGCCTTTTACGATGTACTACCATCATCAAAATGATATAACGCATGTGTTTTATATTAGATACTACCATATAAATATATCTTTAGCAAAAACAACTATGGAATATGCCTTTCACGATGTACTACCATCATCCAAATGATATAACTCATGTGATTTATATTAGATACTACCATACAAATATATCTGTACCCGAAACAACTATGGAATATGCCTTTCACGATGTACTACCATCATACAAATGATATCACGCATTTGTTTTATATTAGATACTACCATATAAATATATCTTTAGCTGAAACAACTACGGAATATGCCTTTCAGGATGTACTACCATCTTTCAAATGATATCAGGAATGTGTTTTATATTAGATACTACCATATAAATATATCTTTAGCAGAATTAACTATGGAATATGCCTTTCACGATGTACTACCATCATCCAAATGATATCACGCATGTGTTTTATATTAGATACTACCATATAAATATATCTTTAGCTGAAGCAACCATGTAATATGCCTCTTACGATGTACTACCAGCATCAAAAAGATATGACGCATGTGTTTTATATTAGATATTACCATATAAATATATCTCTAGCTGAAACAACTATGGAATATGCCTTTCCCGATGTACTACCATCATACAAATGATATCACGCATTTGTTTTATATTAGATACTACCATATAAATATATCTTTAGCTGAAACAACTACGGAATATGCCTTTCAGGATGTACTACCATCTTTCAAATGATATCAGGAATGTGTTTTATATTAGATACTACCATATAAATATATCTTTAGCAGAATTAACTATGGAATATGCCTTTCACGATGTACTACCATCATCCAAATGATATCACGCATGTGTTTTATATTAGATACTACCATATAAATATATCTTTAGCTGAAGCAACCATGTAATATGCCTTTTACGATGTACTACCAGCATCAAAATGATATAACGCAGGTGTTTTACATTAGATACTACCATATAAATATATCTTTAGCTGAATCAACTACGGAATATGCCTTTCAGGATGTACTACCATCATCCAAATGATATCACTCATGTGTTTTATATTCGATACTACCATATAAATATATCTTTAGCTGAAACAACTATGGAATATGCCTTTCACGATGTACTACCATCATCCAAATGATATAACACATGTGTTTTATATTAGATACTACCATATAAATATATCTTTAGCTGAAACAACTATGGAATATGCCTTTCAGGATGTACTACCATCATCAAAATGATATAACACATGTGTTTTATATTAGATACTACCATATAAGTATATCTTTAGCAAAAACAACTATGGAATATGCCTTGCACGATATACTACCATCATCCAAATGATATAACTCATGTGTTTTATATTAGATACTACCATACAAATATATCTTTACCCGAAACAACTATGGAATATGCCTTTCACGATGTACTACCAACATCCAAATAATATCAGGAATGTGTTTTATATTAGATACTACCATATAAATATATCTTTAGCTGAAACAACTACGGAATATGCCTTTGAGGATGTACTACCTTAATCCAAATGATATATCGCATGTGTTTTATATTAGATACTACCATATAAATATATCTTTAACTGAAACAACTACGGAATATGCCTTTGAGGATGTACTACCTTAATCCAAATGATATCACTCATGTGTTTTATATTCGATACTACCATATAAATATATCTTTAGCTGAAACAACTATGGAATATGCCTTTCACGATGTACTACCATCATCCAAATGATATCACGCATGTGTTTTATATTAGATACTACCATATAAATATATCTTTAGCTGAAGCAACTATGGAATATGCCTTTCACGATATACTACCATCATCAAAATGATATAACGCATGTGTTTTATATTAGATACTACCATATAAATATATCTTTAGCTGAATCAACTACGGAATATGCCTTTCAGGATGTACTACCATCATCCAAATGATATCACGCATGTGTTTTATATTAGATACTACCATATAAATATATCTTTAGCTGAAACAACTATGGAATATGCCTTTCACGATGTACTACCATCATCCAAATGATATCACGCATGTGTTTTATATTAGATACTACCATATAAATATATCTTTAGCTGATACAACTATGGAATATGCCTTTCAGGATGTACTACCATCATCAAAATGATATGACGCATGTGTTTTATATTAGATATTACCATATAAACATATCTCTAGCTCAATCAATTATGGAAAATGCCTTTCACGTTGTACAACCATCATCCAAATGATATAACGCATGTGTTTTATATTAAATACTCCCATATAAATATATCTTTAGCTGAAACAACCAATGTAATATGCCTTTCACGATGTACTACCATCACCAAAATGATATGACGCATGTGTTTTATATTAGATATTACCATATAAATATATCTTTAGCGGAATTAACTATGGAATATGCCTTTCACGATGTACTACCATCATCCAAATGATATCACGCATGTGTTTTATATTAGATACTACCATATAAATATATCTTTAGCTGAAGCAACCATGGAATATGCCTTTCAAGATATACTACCATCATCAAAATGATATAACGCATGTGTTTTATACTAGATACTACCATATAAATATATCTTTAGCTGAATCAACTACGGAATATGCCTTTCAGGATGTACTACCATCATCCAAATGATATCACTCATGTGTTTTATATTCGATAATATCATATAAATATATCTTTAGCTGAAACAACTATGGAATATGCCTTTCACGATGTACTACCATCATCCAAATGATATAACGCATGTGTTTTATATTAGATACTACCATATAAATATATCTTTAGCTGAAACAACTATGGAATATGCCTTTCAGGATGTACTACCATCATCCAAATGATATCACGCATGTGTTTTATATTAGATACTACCATATAAATATATCTCTATCTAAAACAACCATGGAATATGCCCTTCACGATGTACTGCCATCATCAGAATGATATGACGCATGTGTTTTATATTAGATATTACCATATAAATATATCTCTAGCTAAATCAATTATGGAATATGCCTTTCACGTTGTACAACCATCATCCAAATGATATAACGCATGTGTTTTATATTAAATACTCCCATACAAATATATCTTTAGCTGAAATAACCAATGTAATATGCCTTTCACGATGTACTTCCATCACCAAAATGATATGACGCATGTGTTTTATATTAGATATTACCATATAAATATATCTTTAGCGGAATTAACTATGGAATATGCCTTTCACGATGTACTACCATCATACAAATGATATCACGCATTTGTTTTATATTAGATACTTCCATATAAATATATCTTTAGCTGAAACAACTACGGAATATGCCTTTCAGGATGTACTACCATCTTTCAAATGATATCAGGAATGTGTTTTATATTAGATACTACCATATAAATATATCTTTAGCTGAAACAACTACGGAATATGCCTTTGAGGATGTACTACCATCATTCAAATGATATATTGCATGTGTTTTATATTAGATACTACCATATAAATATATCTTTAGCAGAATTAACTATGGAATATGCCTTTCACGATGTACTACCATCATCCAAATGATATCACGCATGTGTTTTATATTAGATACTACCATATAAATATATCTTTAGCTGAAGCAACCATGTAATATGCCTTTTACGATGTACTACCAGCATCAAAAAGATATGACGCATGTGTTTTATATTAGATATTACCATATAAATATATCTCTAGCTGAAACAACTATGGAATATGCCTTTCCCGATGTACTACCATCATCAAAATGATATAACGCATGTGTTTTATATTAGATACTACCATATAAGTATATCTTTAGCAAAAACAACTATGGAATATGCCTTTCACGATATACTACCATCATCCAAATGATATAACTCATGTGTTTTATATTAGATACTACCATACAAATATATCTTTACCCAAAACAACTATGGAATATGCCTTTCACGATGTACTACCATCATCCAAATAATATCAGGAATGTGTTTTATATTAGATACTACCATATAAATATATCTTTAGCTGAAACAACTACGGAATATGCCTTTGAGGATGTACTACCTTAATCCAAATGATATATCGCATGTGTTTTATATTAGATACTACCATATAAATATATCTTTAGCTGAAACAACTACGGAATATGCCTTTGAGGATGTACTACCTTAATCCAAATGATATATCGCATGTGTTTTATATTAGATACTACCATATAAATATATCTTTAGCAGAGTTAACTATGGAATATGCCTTTCACGATGTACTACCATCATCCAAATGATATCACGCATTTGTTTTATATTAGATACTACCATATAAATATATCTTTAGCTGAAACAACCATGTAATATGCCTTTTACGATGTACTACCAGCATCAAAAAGATATGACGCATGTGTTTTATATTAGATACTACCATATAAATATATCTTTAGCTGAAACAACTACGGAATATGCCTTTCAGGATGTACTACCATCATCCAAATGATATCAGGAATGTGTTTTATATTAGATACTACCATATAAATATATCTTTAGCAGAATTAACTACGGAATATGCCTTTCAGGATGTACTACCATCATCAAAATGATATGACGCATGTGTTTTATGTTAGATATTACCATATAAACATATCTCTAGCTAAATCAATTATGGAAAATGCCTTTCACGTTGTACAACCATCATCCAAATGATATAACTCATGTGTTTTATATTAAATACTCCCATATAAATATATCTTTAGCTGAAACAACCAATGTAATATGCCTTTCACGATGTACTACCATCACCAAAATGATATGACGCACGTGTTTTATATTAGATATTATCATATAAATATATCTCTAGCTGAAACAACTATGGAGTATCCCTTTCACGATGTACTACCATCATCCAAATGATATAACGCATGTGTTTTATATTAGATACTACCATATAAATATATCTTCAGCAAAAACAACTATGGAATATGCCTTTCACGATGTACTACCATCATCCAAATGATATAACTCATGTGTTTTATATTAGATACTACCATATAAATATATCTTTAGCTGAAACAACTACGGAATATGCCTTTCAGGATGTACTACTATCATCCAAATGATATCACTCATGTGTTTTATATTCGATACTACCATATAAATATATCTTTAGCTGAAACAACTATGGAATATGCCTTTCACGATGTACTACCATCATCCAAATGATATCACGCATGTGTTTTATATTAGATACTACCATATAAATATATCTTTAGCTGAAACAACTATGGAATATGCCTTTCAGGATGTACTACCATCATCAAAATGATATGACGCATGTGTTTTATATTAGATATTACCATATAAACATATCTCTAGCTAAATCAATTATGGAAAATGCCTTTCACGTTGTACAACCATCATCCAAATGATATAACGCATGTGTTTTATATTAAATACTCCCATATAAATATATCTTTAGCTGAAACAACCAATGTAATATGCCTTTCACGATGTACTACCATCATCAAAATGATATGACGCATGTGTTTTATATTAGATATTACCATATAAATATATCTTTAGCGGAATTAACTATGGAATATGCCTTTCACGATGTACTACCATCATCCAAATGATATAACGCATGTGTTTTATATTAGATACTACCATATAAATATATCTTTAGCTGAAGCAACCATGGAATATGCCTTTCACGATATACTACCATCATCAAAATGATATAACGCATGTGTTTTATATTAGATACTACCATATAAATATATCTTTAGCTGAATCAACTACGGAATATGCCTTTCAGGATGTACTACCATCATCCAAATGATATTACTCATGTGTTTTATATTCGATAATACCATATAAATATATCTTTAGCTGAAACAACTATGGAATATGCCTTTCACGATGTACTACCATCATCCAAATGATATAACGCATGTGTTTTATATTAGATACTACCATATAAATATATCTTTAGCTGAAACAACTATGGAATATGCCTTTCAGGATGTACTACCATCATCCAAATGATATCACGCATGTGTTTTATATTAGATACTACCATATAAATATATCTCTATCTAAAACAACCATGGAATATGCCCTTCACGATGTACTGCCATCATCAGAATGATATCACGCATGTGTTTTATATTAGATATTACCATATAAATATATCTCTAGCTAAATCAATTATGGAATATGCCTTTCACGTTGTACAACCATCATCCAAATGATATAACGCATGTGTTTTATATTAAATACTCCCATATAAATATATCTTTAGATGAAATAACCAATGTAATATGCCTTTCACGATGTACTTCCATCACCAAAATGATATGACGCATGTGTTTTATATTAGATATTACCATATAAATATATCTTTAGCGGAATTAACTATGGAATATGCCTTTCACGATGTACTACCATCATCCAAATGATATCACGCATGTGTTTTATATTAGATACTACCATACAAATATATCTTTACCCGAAACAACTATGGAATATGCCTTTCACGATGTACTACCATCATACAAATGATATCACGCATTTGTTTTATATTAGATACTACCATATAAATATATCTTTAGCTGAAACAACTACGGAATATGCCTTTCAGGATGTACTACCATCTTTCAAATGATATCAGGAATGTGTTTTATATTAGATACTACCATATAAATATATCTTTAGCTGAAACAACTACGGAGTATGCCTTTGAGGATGTACTACCATCATCCAAATGATATATTGCATGTGTTTTATATTAGATACTACCATATAAATATATCTTTAGCAGAATTAACTATGGAATATGCCTTTCACGATGTGCTACCATCATCCAAATGATATCACGCATGTGTTTTATATTAGATACTACCATATAAATATATCTTTAGCTGAAGCAACCATGTAATATGCCTTTTACGATGTACTACCAGCATCAAAAAGATATGACGCATGTGTTTTATATTAGATATTACCATATAAATATATCTCTAGCTGAAACAACTATGGAATATGCCTTTCCCGATGTACTACCATCATCAAAATGATATAACGCATGTGTTTTATATTAGATACTACCATATAAGTATATCTTTAGCAAAAACAACTATGGAATATGCCTTTCACGATATACTACCATCATCCAAATGATATAACTCATGTGTTTTATATTAGATACTACCATACAAATATATCTTTACCCGAAACAACTATGGAATATGCCTTTCACGATGTACTACCATCATCCAAATAATATCAGGAATGTGTTTTATATTAGATACTACCATATAAATATATCTTTAGCTGAAACAACTACGGAATATGCCTTTGAGGATGTACTACCTTAATCCAAATGATATATCGCATGTGTTTTATATTAGATACTACCATATAAATATATCTTTAGCTGAAACAACTACGGAATATGCCTTTGAGGATGTACTACCTTAATCCAAATGATATATCGCATGTGTTTTATATTAGATACTACCATATAAATATATCTTTAGCAGAGTTAACTATGGAATATGCCTTTCACGATGTACTACCATCATCCAAATGATATCACGCATTTGTTTTATATTAGATACTACCATATAAATATATCTTTAGCTGAAACAACCATGTAATATGCCTTTTACGATGTACTACCAGCATCAAAAAGATATGACGCATGTGTTTTATATTAGATATTACCATATAAATATATCTTTAGCTGAAACAACTACGGAATATGCCTTTGAGGATGTACTACCTTAATCCAAATGATATATCGCATGTGTTTTATATTAGATACTACCATATAAATATATCTTTAGCTGAAACAACTACGGAATATGCCTTTCAGGATGTACTACCATCATCCAAATGATATCAGGAATGTGTTTTATATTAGATACTACCATATAAATATATCTTTAGCAGAATTAACTATGGAATATGCCTTTCAGGATGTACTACCATCATCAAAATGATATGACGCATGTGTTTTATATTAGATATTACCATATAAACATATCTCTAGCTAAATCAATTATGGAAAATGCCTTTCACGTTGTACAACCATCATCCAAATGATATAACTCATGTGTTTTATATTAAATACTCCCATATAAATATATCTTTAGCTGAAACAACCAATGTAATATGCCTTTCACGATGTACTACCATCACCAAAATGATATGACGCACGTGTTTTATATTAGATATTATCATATAAATATATCTCTAGCTGAAACAACTATGGAGTATCCCTTTCACGTTGTACAACCATCATCCAAATGATATAACGCATGTGTTTTATATTAAATACTCCCTTATAAATATATCTTTAGCTGAAACAACCAATCTAATATGCCTTTCACGATGTACTACCATCACCAAAATAATATGACGCATGTGTTTTATATTAGATATTACCATATAAATATATCTTTAGCGGAATTAACTATGGTATATGCCTTTCACGGTGTACTACCATCATCCAAATGATATCACGCATGTGTTTTATATTAGATACTACCATATAAATATATCTTTAGCTGAATCAACTACGGAATATGCCTTTCAGGATGTACTACCATCATCCAAATGATATCACTCATGTGTTTTATATTCGATAATATCATATAAATATATCTTTAGCTGAAACAACTATGGAATATGCCTTTGAGGATGTACTACCTTAATCCAAATGATATATCGCATGTGTTTTATATTAGATACTACCATATAAATATATCTTTAGCAGAGTTAACTATGGAATATGCCTTTCACGATGTACTACCATCATCAAAATGATATAACGCATGTGTTTTATATTAGATACTACCATATAAATATATCTTTAGCTGAAGCAACTATGGAATATGCCTTTCACGATATACTACCATCATCAAAATGATATAACGCATGTGTTTTATATTAGATACTACCATATAAATATATCTTTAGCTGAATCAACTACGGAATATGCCTTTCAGGATGTACTACCATCATCCAAATGATATCACGCATGTGTTTTATATTAGATACTACCATATAAATATATCTTTAGATGAAACAACTATGGAATATGCCTTTCACGATGTACTACCATCATCCAAATGATATCACGCATGTGTTTTATATTAGATACTACCATATAAATATATCTTTAGCTGATACAACTATGGAATATGCCTTTCAGGATGTACTACCATCATCAAAATGATATGACGCATGTGTTTTATATTAGATATTACCATATAAACATATCTCTAGCTCAATCAATTATGGAAAATGCCTTTCACGTTGTACAACCATCATCCAAATGATATAACGCATGTGTTTTATATTAAATACTCCCATATAAATATATCTTTAGCTGAAACAACCAATGTAATATGCCTTTCACGATGTACTACCATCACCAAAATGATATGACGCATGTGTTTTATATTAGATATTACCATATAAATATATCTTTAGCGGAATTAACTATGGAATATGCCTTTCACGATGTACTACCATCATCCAAATGATATCACGCATGTGTTTTATATTAGATACTACCATATAAATATATCTTTAGCTGAAGCAACCATGGAATATGCCTTTCAAGATATACTACCATCATCAAAATGATATAACGCATGTGTTTTATACTAGATACTACCATATAAATATATCTTTAGCTGAATCAACTACGGAATATGCCTTTCAGGATGTACTACCATCATCCAAATGATATCACTCATGTGTTTTATATTCGATAATATCATATAAATATATCTTTAGCTGAAACAACTATGGAATATGCCTTTCACGATGTACTACCATCATCCAAATGATATAACGCATGTGTTTTATATTAGATACTACCATATAAATATATCTTTAGCTGAAGCAACCATGGAATATGCCTTTCACGATATACTACCATCATCAAAATGATATAACGCAGGTGTTTTACATTAGATACTACCATATAAATATATCTTTAGCTGAATCAACTACGGAATATGCCTTTCAGGATGTACTACCATCATCCAAATGATATCACGCATGTGTTTTATATTAGATACTACCATATAAATATATCTTTAGCTGAAACAACTATGGAATATGCCTTTCAGGATGTACTACCATCATCCAAATGATATCACGCATGTGTTTTATATTAGATACTACCATATAAATATATCTCTATCTAAAACAACCATGGAATATGCCCTTCACGATGTACTGCCATCATCAAAATGATATGACGCATGTGTTTTATATTAGATATTACCATATAAATATATCTCTAGCTAAATCAATTATGGAAAATGCCTTTCACGTTGTACAACCATCATCCAAATGATATAACGCATGTGTTCTAAATTAAATACTCCCATATAAAAATATCTTTAGCTGAAACAACCAATGTACTATGCCTTTCACGATGTACTACCATCTTCAATATGATATGACGCATGTGTTTTATATTAGATATTACCATCTAATTATATCTCTAGCTAAATCAATTATGGAATATGCCTTTCACGTTGTACAACCATCATCCAAATGATATAACGCATGTGTTTTATATTAAATACTTTCATATAAATATATCTTTAGCTGAAACAACCAATGTAATATGCCTTTCACGATGTACTTCCATCACCAAAATGATATGACGCATGTGTTTTATATTAGATATTACCATATAAATATATCTTTAGCGGAATTAACTATGGAATATGCCTTTTACGATGTACTACCATCATCAAAATGATATAACGCATGTGTTTTATATTAGATACTACCATATAAATATATCTTTAGCAAAAACAACTATGGAATATGCCTTTCACGATGTACTACCATCATCCAAATGATATCACTCATGTGATTTATATTAGATACTACCATACAAATATATCTGTACCCGAAACAACTATGGAATATGCCTTTCACGATGTACTACCATCATACAAATGATATCACGCATTTGTTTTATATTAGATACTACCATATAAATATATCTTTAGCTGAAACAACTACGGAATATGCCTTTCAGGATGTACTACCATCTTTCAAATGATATCAGGAATGTGTTTTATATTAGATACTACCATATAAATATATCTTTAGCAGAATTAACTATGGAATATGCCTTTCACGATGTACTACCATCATCCAAATGATATCACGCATGTGTTTTATATTAGATACTACCATATAAATATATCTTTAGCTGAAGCAACCATGTAATATGCCTCTTACGATGTACTACCAGCATCAAAAAGATATGACGCATGTGTTTTATATTAGATATTACCATATAAATATATCTCTAGCTGAAACAACTATGGAATATGCCTTTCCCGATGTACTACCATCATACAAATGATATCACGCATTTGTTTTATATTAGATACTACCATATAAATATATCTTTAGCTGAAACAACTACGGAATATGCCTTTCAGGATGTACTACCATCTTTCAAATGATATCAGGAATGTGTTTTATATTAGATACTACCATATAAATATATCTTTAGCAGAATTAACTATGGAATATGCCTTTCACGATGTACTACCATCATCCAAATGATATCACGCATGTGTTTTATATTAGATACTACCATATAAATATATCTTTAGCTGAAGCAACCATGTAATATGCCTTTTACGATGTACTACCAGCATCAAAATGATATAACGCAGGTGTTTTACATTAGATACTACCATATAAATATATCTTTAGCTGAATCAACTACGGAATATGCCTTTCAGGATGTACTACCATCATCCAAATGATATCACTCATGTGTTTTATATTCGATACTACCATATAAATATATCTTTAGCTGAAACAACTATGGAATATGCCTTTCACGATGTACTACCATCATCCAAATGATATAACACATGTGTTTTATATTAGATACTACCATATAAATATATCTTTAGCTGAAACAACTATGGAATATGCCTTTCAGGATGTACTACCATCATCAAAATGATATAACACATGTGTTTTATATTAGATACTACCATATAAGTATATCTTTAGCAAAAACAACTATGGAATATGCCTTGCACGATATACTACCATCATCCAAATGATATAACTCATGTGTTTTATATTAGATACTACCATACAAATATATCTTTACCCGAAACAACTATGGAATATGCCTTTCACGATGTACTACCAACATCCAAATAATATCAGGAATGTGTTTTATATTAGATACTACCATATAAATATATCTTTAGCTGAAACAACTACGGAATATGCCTTTGAGGATGTACTACCTTAATCCAAATGATATATCGCATGTGTTTTATATTAGATACTACCATATAAATATATCTTTAACTGAAACAACTACGGAATATGCCTTTGAGGATGTACTACCTTAATCCAAATGATATCACTCATGTGTTTTATATTCGATACTACCATATAAATATATCTTTAGCAGAATTAACTACGGAATATGCCTTTCAGGATGTACTACCATCATCAAAATGATATGACGCATGTGTTTTATGTTAGATATTACCATATAAACATATCTCTAGCTAAATCAATTATGGAAAATGCCTTTCACGTTGTACAACCATCATCCAAATGATATAACTCATGTGTTTTATATTAAATACTCCCATATAAATATATCTTTAGCTGAAACAACCAATGTAATATGCCTTTCACGATGTACTACCATCACCAAAATGATATGACGCACGTGTTTTATATTAGATATTATCATATAAATATATCTCTAGCTGAAACAACTATGGAGTATCCCTTTCACGATGTACTACCATCATCCAAATGATATAACGCATGTGTTTTATATTAGATACTACCATATAAATATATCTTCAGCAAAAACAACTATGGAATATGCCTTTCACGATGTACTACCATCATCCAAATGATATAACTCATGTGTTTTATATTAGATACTACCATATAAATATATCTTTAGCTGAAACAACTACGGAATATGCCTTTCAGGATGTACTACTATCATCCAAATGATATCACTCATGTGTTTTATATTCGATACTACCATATAAATATATCTTTAGCTGAAACAACTATGGAATATGCCTTTCACGATGTACTACCATCATCCAAATGATATCACGCATGTGTTTTATATTAGATACTACCATATAAATATATCTTTAGCTGAAACAACTATGGAATATGCCTTTCAGGATGTACTACCATCATCAAAATGATATGACGCATGTGTTTTATATTAGATATTACCATATAAACATATCTCTAGCTAAATCAATTATGGAAAATGCCTTTCACGTTGTACAACCATCATCCAAATGATATAACGCATGTGTTTTATATTAAATACTCCCATATAAATATATCTTTAGCTGAAACAACCAATGTAATATGCCTTTCACGATGTACTACCATCATCAAAATGATATGACGCATGTGTTTTATATTAGATATTACCATATAAATATATCTTTAGCGGAATTAACTATGGAATATGCCTTTCACGATGTACTAACATCATCCAAATGATATCACGCATGTGTTTTATATTAGATACTACCATATAAATATATCTTTAGCTGAAGCAACCATGGAATATGCCTTTCACGATATACTACCATCATCAAAATGATATAACGCATGTGTTTTATATTAGATACTACCATATAAATATATCTTTAGCTGAATCAACTACGGAATATGCCTTTCAGGATGTACTACCATCATCCAAATGATATTACTCATGTGTTTTATATTCGATAATACCATATAAATATATCTTTAGCTGAAACAACTATGGAATATGCCTTTCACGATGTACTACCATCATCCAAATGATATAACGCATGTGTTTTATATTAGATACTACCATATAAATATATCTTTAGCTGAAACAACTATGGAATATGCCTTTCAGGATGTACTACCATCATCCAAATGATATCACGCATGTGTTTTATATTAGATACTACCATATAAATATATCTCTATCTAAAACAACCATGGAATATGCCCTTCACGATGTACTGCCATCATCAGAATGATATCACGCATGTGTTTTATATTAGATATTACCATATAAATATATCTCTAGCTAAATCAATTATGGAATATGCCTTTCACGTTGTACAACCATCATCCAAATGATATAACGCATGTGTTTTATATTAAATACTCCCATATAAATATATCTTTAGATGAAATAACCAATGTAATATGCCTTTCACGATGTACTTCCATCACCAAAATGATATGACGCATGTGTTTTATATTAGATATTACCATATAAATATATCTTTAGCGGAATTAACTATGGAATATGCCTTTCACGATGTACTACCATCATCCAAATGATATCACGCATGTGTTTTATATTAGATACTACCATACAAATATATCTTTACCCGAAACAACTATGGAATATGCCTTTCACGATGTACTACCATCATACAAATGATATCACGCATTTGTTTTATATTAGATACTACCATATAAATATATCTTTAGCTGAAACAACTACGGAATATGCCTTTCAGGATGTACTACCATCTTTCAAATGATATCAGGAATGTGTTTTATATTAGATACTACCATATAAATATATCTTTAGCTGAAACAACTACGGAGTATGCCTTTGAGGATGTACTACCATCATCCAAATGATATATTGCATGTGTTTTATATTAGATACTACCATATAAATATATCTTTAGCAGAATTAACTATGGAATATGCCTTTCACGATGTGCTACCATCATCCAAATGATATCACGCATGTGTTTTATATTAGATACTACCATATAAATATATCTTTAGCTGAAGCAACCATGTAATATGCCTTTTACGATGTACTACCAGCATCAAAAAGATATGACGCATGTGTTTTATATTAGATATTACCATATAAATATATCTCTAGCTGAAACAACTATGGAATATGCCTTTCCCGATGTACTACCATCATCAAAATGATATAACGCATGTGTTTTATATTAGATACTACCATATAAGTATATCTTTAGCAAAAACAACTATGGAATATGCCTTTCACGATATACTACCATCATCCAAATGATATAACTCATGTGTTTTATATTAGATACTACCATACAAATATATCTTTACCCGAAACAACTATGGAATATGCCTTTCACGATGTACTACCATCATCCAAATAATATCAGGAATGTGTTTTATATTAGATACTACCATATAAATATATCTTTAGCTGAAACAACTACGGAATATGCCTTTGAGGATGTACTACCTTAATCCAAATGATATATCGCATGTGTTTTATATTAGATACTACCATATAAATATATCTTTAGCTGAAACAACTACGGAATATGCCTTTGAGGATGTACTACCTTAATCCAAATGATATATCGCATGTGTTTTATATTAGATACTACCATATAAATATATCTTTAGCAGAGTTAACTATGGAATATGCCTTTCACGATGTACTACCATCATCCAAATGATATCACGCATTTGTTTTATATTAGATACTACCATATAAATATATCTTTAGCTGAAACAACCATGTAATATGCCTTTTACGATGTACTACCAGCATCAAAAAGATATGACGCATGTGTTTTATATTAGATATTACCATATAAATATATCTTTAGCTGAAACAACTACGGAATATGCCTTTGAGGATGTACTACCTTAATCCAAATGATATATCGCATGTGTTTTATATTAGATACTACCATATAAATATATCTTTAGCTGAAACAACTACGGAATATGCCTTTCAGGATGTACTACCATCATCCAAATGATATCAGGAATGTGTTTTATATTAGATACTACCATATAAATATATCTTTAGCAGAATTAACTATGGAATATGCCTTTCAGGATGTACTACCATCATCAAAATGATATGACGCATGTGTTTTATATTAGATATTACCATATAAACATATCTCTAGCTAAATCAATTATGGAAAATGCCTTTCACGTTGTACAACCATCATCCAAATGATATAACTCATGTGTTTTATATTAAATACTCCCATATAAATATATCTTTAGCTGAAACAACCAATGTAATATGCCTTTCACGATGTACTACCATCACCAAAATGATATGACGCACGTGTTTTATATTAGATATTATCATATAAATATATCTCTAGCTGAAACAACTATGGAGTATCCCTTTCACGTTGTACAACCATCATCCAAATGATATAACGCATGTGTTTTATATTAAATACTCCCATATAAATATATCTTTAGCTGAAACAACCAATCTAATATGCCTTTCACGATGTACTACCATCACCAAAATAATATGACGCATGTGTTTTATATTAGATATTACCATATAAATATATCTTTAGCGGAATTAACTATGGTATATGCCTTTCACGGTGTACTACCATCATCCAAATGATATCACGCATTTGTTTTATATTAGATACTACCATATAAATATATCTTTAGCTGAATCAACTACGGAATATGCCTTTCAGGATGTACTACCATCATCCAAATGATATCACTCATGTGTTTTATATTCGATACTACCATATAAATATATCTTTAGCTGAAACAACTATGGAATATGCCTTTCACGATGTACTACCATCATCCAAATGATATAACGCATGTGTTTTATATTAGATACTACCATATAAATATATCTTTAGCTGAAACAACTATGGAATATGCCTTTCAGGATGTACTACCATCATCCAAATGATATCACGCATGTGTTTTATATTAGATACTACCATATAAATATATCTCTATCTAAAACAACCATGGAATATGCCCTTCACGATGTACTGCCATCATCAAAATGATATGACGCATGTGTTTTATATTAGATATTACCATATAAATATATCTCTAGCTAAATCAATTATGGAAAATGCCTTTCACGTTGTACAACCATCATCCAAATGATATAACGCATGTGTTTTATATTAAATACTTTCATATAAATATATCTTTAGCTGAAACAACCAATGTAATATGCCTTTCACGATGTACTTCCATCACCAAAATGATATGACGCATGTGTTTTATATTAGATATTACCATATAAATATATCTTTAGCGGAATTAACTATGGAATATGCCTTTCACGATGTACTACCATCATCCAAATGATATCACGCATGTGTTTTATATTAGATACTACCATATAAATATATCTTTAGCTGAAGCAACCATGGAATATGCCTTTCACGATATACTACCATCATCAAAATGATATAACGCATGTGTTTTATATTAGATACTACCATATAAATATATCTCTAGCTGAATCAAGTATGGAATATGCCTTTCACGATGTACTACCATCATCAAAATGATATAACGAATGTGTTTTATATGAGATACTACCATATAAATATATCTTTAGCTGAAACAAGTATGGAATATGCCTTTCACGATGTACTACCATCATGCAATTGATATAACGCATGTGTTTTATATTAGATACTACCATACAAATATATATTTACCCGAAACAACTATGAAATATGCCTTTCACGATGTAGTACCATCATCCAAATGATATCACGCATGTGTTTTATATTAGATACTACCATATAAATATATCTTTACCCGAAACAACTATGGAATATGCCTTTCACGATGTACTGCCATCAACCAAATGATATAACGCATGTGTTTTATATTAGATACTGCCATATAAATATTTCTCTAGCTAAATCAACTATGGAATATGTCATTCACGATGTACTACCATCATCCAAATGATATAACGCATGTGTTTTATATTAGATAGTGCTATCTTAATATATCTCAAGCTAATTCAACTATGGAATATGCCATTCACGTTGTACTACCATCATCCAAATGATATAACGCATGTGTTTTATATTAGATACTGCCATATAAATATATCTCTAGCTCAATCAACTATGGAATATGCCTTTCACGATGTACTACCATCATCCAAATGATATATCGCATGTGTTTTATATTAGATACTACCATATAAATATATCTTTAGAAGAATTAACTATGGAATATGCCTTTCACGATGTACTACCATCATCCAAATGATATAACTCATGTGTTTTATATTAGATACTACCATATAAATATATCTCTACCTGAAACAACTATGGAATATCCCTTTCACGATGTACTACCATCATCCAAATGATATCACGCTTGTGTTTTATATTAGATAATTCTATATAAATATATCTTTAGCTGAAACAACCAATGTAATATGCCTTTCACGATGTACTTCCATCACCAAAATGATATGACGCATGTGTTTTATATTAGATATTACCATATAAATATATCTTTAGCGGAATTAACTATGGAATATGCCTTTCACGATGTACTACCATCATCCAAATGATATCACGCATGTGTTTTATATTAGATACTACCATATAAATATATCTTTAGCTGAAGCAACCATGGAATATACCTTTCACGATATACTACCATTATCAAAATGATATAACGCATGTGTTTTATATTAGATACTACCATTTAAATATATCTCTAGCTGAATCAAGTATGGAATATGCCTTTCACGATGTACTACCATCATCGAAATGATATAACGCAAGTGTTTTATATTAGATATTACCATATAAATATATCTTCATTAAAAACAACTATGGAATATGCCTTTCACGATGTACTACCATCATCCAAATGATATAACTCATGTGTTCTATATTAGATACTACCATATAAATATATCTTTAGCTGAAACAACTACGGAATATGCCTTTCAGGATGTACTACCATCATCCAAATGATATCACTCATGTGTTTTATATTCGATACTACCATATAAATATATCTTTAGCTGAAACAACTATGGAATATGCCTTTCACGATGTACTACCATCATCCAAATGATATCACGCATGTGTTTTATATTAGATACTACCATATAAATATATCTTTAGCTGAAACAACTATGGAATATGCCTTTCAGGATGTACTACCATCATCAAAATGATATGACGCATGTGTTTTATATTAGATATTACCATATAAACATATCTCTAGCTAAATCAATTATGGAAAATGCCTTTCACGTTGTACAACCATCATCCAAATGATATAACGCATGTGTTTTATATTAAATACTCCCATATAAATATATCTTTAGCTGAAACAACCAATGTAATATGCCTTTCACGATGTACTACCATCACCAAAATGATATGACGCATGTGTTTTATATTAGATATTACCATATAAATATATCTTTAGCGGAATTAACTATGGAATATGCCTTTCACGATGTACTACCATCATCCAAATGATATCACGCATGTGTTTTATATTAGATACTACCATGTAAATATATCTTTAGCTGAAGCAGCCATGGAATATGCCTTTCACGATATACTACCATCATCAAAATGATATAACGCATGTGTTTTATATTAGATACTACCATATAAATATATCTTTAGCTGAATCAACTACGGAATATGCCTTTCAGGATGTACTACCATCATCCAAATGATATCACTCATGTGTTTTATATTCGATAATACCATATAAATATATCTTTAGCTGAAACAACTATGGAATATGCCTTTCACGATGTACTACCATCATCCAAATGATATAACGCATGTGTTTTATATTAGATACTACCATATAAATATATCTTTAGCTGAAACAACTATGGAATATGCCTTTCAGGATGTACTACCATCATCCAAATGATATCACGCATGTGTTTTATATTAAATACTCCCATATAAATATATCTTTAGCTGAAACAACCAATGTAATATGCCTTTCACGATGTACTACCATCACCAAAATGATATGACGCATGTGTTTTATATTAGATATTACCATATAAATATATCTCTAGCTGAAACAATTATGGAATATCCCTTTCACGATGTACTACCATCATCCAAATGATATCACGCATGTGTTTTATATTAGATAATTCCATATAAATATATCTCTATCTAAATTATCCATGGCATATGCCTTTCACGATGTACTACCATCATCAAAATGATATAACGAATGTGTTTTATATTAGATACTACCATATAAATATATCTTTAGCAAAAACAACTATGGAAGATGCCATTCACGATGTACTACCATTACCTAAATGATATAACTCATGTGTTTTATATTAGATACTACCATACAAATATATCTTTACCCGAAACAATTATGGAATATGCCTTTCACCATGTACTACCATCATCCAAATGATATAACGTATGTGTTTTATATTAGATACTACCATATAAATATATCTTTAGCTGAAACAAGTACGGAATATGCCTTTCAGGATGTACTACCATCATCCAAATGATATCAGGAATGTGTTTTATATTAGATACTACCATATAAATATATCTTTAGCTGAAACAAGTACGGAATATGCCTTTCAGGATGTACTACCATCATCCAAATGATATCACTCATGTGTTTTATATTAGATACTACCATATAAATATATCTTTAGCTGAAACAACCATGTAATATGCCTTTGACGATGTACTACCATCGTCAAAATGATATGAGGCATGTGTTTTATATTAGATATTACCATATAAATATATCTCTAGCTGAAACAACTATGGAATATCTAGATGTACTACCATCATCCAAATGATATGACGCATGTGTTTTATATTATATACTACCATATAAGTATATTTTTAGCTGAAACAACCATGTAATATGCCTTTCACGATGTACTACCATCATCAAAATGATATGACGCATGTGTTCTATATTAGTTACTACCATATAAATATATGTCTAGCTAAAACAACTATGGAATATGCCTTTGACGTTGTACTACCATCATCCAAATGATATAATGCATGTGTTTTATATTAGATACTACCATACAAATATATCTTTAGCAAAAACAACTTTGGAATATGCCTTTCACGATGTACTACCATCATCCAAATGATATAACTCATGTGTTTTATATTAGATATTACCATATAAATATATCTTTAGCGGAATTAACTATGGAATATGCCTTTCACGATGTACTACCATCATCCAAATGATATCACGCATGTGTATTATATTAGATACTACCATATAAATATATCTTTAGCTGAAACAAGTACGGAAAATGCCTTTCAGGATGTACTACCATCATCCAAATGATATCAGGAATGTGTTTTATATTAGATACTACCATATAAATATATCTTTAGCTGAAACAACCATTTAATATGCCTTTCACGATGTACTACCATCGTCAAAATGATATGAGGCATGTGTTTTATATTAGATATTACCATATAAATATATCTCTAGCTGAAACAACTATGGAATATCTAGATGTACTACCATCATTCAAATGATATCACGCATGTGTTTTATATTAGATACTACCATATAAGTATATTTTTAGCTGAAACAACCATGTAATATGCCTTTCACGATGTACTACCATCATCAAAATGATATGACGCATGTGTTCTATATTAGTTACTACCATATAAATATATGTCTAGCTAAAACAACTATGGAATATCCCTTTCACGATGTACTACCATCATCCAAATGATATAACGCAGGTGTTTTACATTAGATACTACCATATAAATATATCTTTAGCTGAATCAACTACGGAATATGCCTTTCAGGATGTACTACCATCATCCAAATGATATCACTCATGTGTTTTATATTCGATACTACCATATAAATATATCTTTAGCTGAAACAACTATGGAATATGCCTTTCACGATGTACTACCATCATCCAAATGATATAACGCAGGTGTTTTACATTAGATACTACCATATAAGTATATCTTTAGCAAAAACAACTATGGAATATGCCTTGCACGATATACTACCATCATCCAAATGATATAACTCATGTGTTTTATATTAGATACTACCATACAAATATATCTTTACCCGAAACAACTATGGAATATGCCTTTCACGATGTACTACCATCATCCAAATAATATCAGGAATGTGTTTTAAATTAGATACTACCATATAAATATATCTTTAGCTGAAACAACTACGGAATATGCCTTTGAGGATGTACTACCTTAATCCAAATGATATATCGCATGTGTTTTATATTAGATACTACCATATAAATATATCTTTAACTGAAACAACTACGGAATATGCCTTTGAGGATGTACTACCTTAATCCAAATGATATCACTCATGTGTTTTATATTCGATACTACCATATAAATATATCTTTAGCTGAAACAACTATGGAATATGCCTTTCACGATGTACTACCATCATCCAAATGATATCACGCATGTGTTTTATATTAGATACTACCATATAAATATATCTTTAGCTGAAGCAACTATGGAATATGCCTTTCACGATATACTACCATCATCAAAATGATATAACGCATGTGTTTTATATTAGATACTACCATATAAATATATCTTTAGCTGAATCAACTACGGAATATGCCTTTCAGGATGTACTACCATCATCCAAATGATATCACGCATGTGTTTTATATTAGATACTACCATATAAATATATCTTTAGCTGAAACAACTATGGAATATGCCTTTCACGATGTACTACCATCATCCAAATGATATCACGCATGTGTTTTATATTAGATACTACCATATAAATATATCTTTAGCTGAAACAACTATGGAATATGCCTTTCAGGATGTACTACCATCATCAAAATGATATGACGCATGTGTTTTATATTAGATATTACCATATAAACATATCTCTAGCTCAATCAATTATGGAAAATGCCTTTCACGTTGTACAACCATCATCCAAATGATATAACGCATGTGTTTTATATTAAATACTCCCATATAAATATATCTTTAGCTGAAACAACCAATGTAATATGCCTTTCACGATGTACTACCATCACCAAAATGATATGACGCATGTGTTTTATATTAGATATTACCATATAAATATATCTTTAGCGGAATTAACTATGGAATATGCCTTTCACGATGTACTACCATCATCCAAATGATATCACGCATGTGTTTTATATTAGATACTACCATATAAATATATCTTTAGCTGAAGCAACCATGGAATATGACTTTCACGATATACTACCATCATCAAAATGATATAACGCATGTGTTTTATATTAGATACTACCATATAAATATATCTTTAGCTGAATCAACTACGGAATATGCCTTTCAGGATGTACTACCATCATCCAAATGATATCACTCATGTGTTTTATATTCGATAATACCATATAAATATATCTTTAGCTGAAACAACTATGGAATATGCCTTTCACGATGTACTACCATCATCCAAATGATATAACGCATGTGTTTTATATTAGATACTACCATATAAATATATCTTTAGCTGAAACAACTATGGAATATGCCTTTCAGGATGTACTACCATCATCCAAATGATATCACGCATGTGTTTTATATTAGATACTACCATATAAATATATCTCTATCTAAAACAACCATGGAATATGCCCTTCACGATGTACAACCATCATCAGAATGATATGACGCATGTGTTTTATATTAGATATTACCATATAAATATATCTCTAGCTAAATCAATTATGGAATATGCCTTTCACGTTGTACAACCATCATCCAAATGATATAACGCATGTGTTTTATATTAAATACACCCATATAAATATATCTTTAGCTGAAATAACCAATGTAATATGCCTTTCATGATGTACTTCCATCACCAAAATGATATGACGCATGTGTTTTATATTAGATATTACCATATAAATATATCTTTAGCGGAATTAACTATGGAATATGCCTTTCACGATGTACTACCATCATACAAATGATATCACGCATTTGTTTTATATTAGATACTACCATATAAATATATCTTTAGCTGAAACAACTACGGAATATGCCTTTCAGGATGTACTACCATCTTTCAAATGATATCAGGAATGTGTTTTATATTAGATACTACCATATAAATATATCTTTAGCTGAAACAACTACGGAATATGCCTTTGAGGATGTACTACCATCATCCAAATGATATATTGCATGTGTTTTATATTAGATACTACCATATAAATATATCTTTAGCAGAATTAACTATGGAATATGCCTTTCACGATGTACTACCATCATCCAAATGATATCACGCATGTGTTTTATATTAGATACTACCATATAAATATATCTTTAGCTGAAGCAACCATGTAATATGCCTTTTACGATGTACTACCAGCATCAAAAAGATATGACGCATGTGTTTTATATTAGATATTACCATATAAATATATCTCTAGCTGAAACAACTATGGAATATGCCTTTCCCGATGTACTACCATCATCAAAATGATATAACGCATGTGTTTTATATTAGATACTACCATATAAGTATATCTTTAGCAAAAACAACTATGGAATATGCCTTTCACGATATACTACCATCATCCAAATGATATAACTCATGTGTTTTATATTAGATACTACCATACAAATATATCTTTACCCGAAACAACTATGGAATATGCCTTTCACGATGTACTACCATCATCCAAATAATATCAGGAATGTGTTTTATATTAGATACTACCATATAAATATATCTTTAGCTGAAACAACTACGGAATATGCCTTTGAGGATGTACTACCTTAATCCAAATGATATATCGCATGTGTTTTATATTAGATACTACCATATAAATATATCTTTAACTGAAACAACTACGGAATATGCCTTTGAGGATGTACTACCTTAATCCAAATGATATCACTCATGTGTTTTATATTCGATACTACCATATAAATATATCTTTAGCTGAAACAACTATGGAATATGCCTTTCACGATGTACTACCATCATCCAAATGATATCACGCATGTGTTTTATATTAGATACTACCATATAAATATATCTTTAGCTGAAGCAACTATGGAATATGCCTTTCACGATATACTACCATCATCAAAATGATATAACGCATGTGTTTTATATTAGATACTACCATATAAATATATCTTTAGCTGAATCAACTACGGAATATGCCTTTCAGGATGTACTACCATCATCCAAATGATATCACGCATGTGTTTTATATTAGATACTACCATATAAATATATCTTTAGCTGAAACAACTATGGAATATGCCTTTCACGATGTACTACCATCATCCAAATGATATCACGCATGTGTTTTATATTAGATACTACCATATAAATATATCTTTAGCTGAAACAACTATGGAATATGCCTTTCAGGATGTACTACCATCATCAAAATGATATGACGCATGTGTTTTATATTAGATATTACCATATAAACATATCTCTAGCTCAATCAATTATGGAAAATGCCTTTCACGTTGTACAACCATCATCCAAATGATATAACGCATGTGTTTTATATTAAATACTCCCATATAAATATATCTTTAGCTGAAACAACCAATGTAATATGCCTTTCACGATGTACTACCATCACCAAAATGATATGACGCATGTGTTTTATATTAGATATTACCATATAAATATATCTTTAGCGGAATTAACTATGGAATATGCCTTTCACGATGTACTACCATCATCCAAATGATATCACGCATGTGTTTTATATTAGATACTACCATATAAATATATCTTTAGCTGAAGCAACCATGGAATATGCCTTTCACGATATACTACCATCATCAAAATGATATAACGCATGTGTTTTATATTAGATACTACCATATAAATATATCTTTAGCTGAATCAACTACGGAATATGCCTTTCAGGATGTACTACCATCATCCAAATGATATCACTCATGTGTTTTATATTCGATAATACCATATAAATATATCTTTAGCTGAAACAACTATAGAATATGCCTTTCACGATGTACTACCATCATCCAAATGATATAACGCATGTGTTTTATATTAGATACTACCATATAAATATATCTTTAGCTGAAACAACTATGGAATATGCCTTTCAGGATGTACTACCATCATCCAAATGATATCACGCATGTGTTTTATATTAGATACTACCATATAAATATATCTCTATCTAAAACAACCATGGAATATGCCCTTCACGATGTACTGCCATCATCAGAATGATATGACGCATGTGTTTTATATTAGATATTACCATATAAATATATCTCTAGCTAAATCAATTATGGAATATGCCTTTCACGTTGTACAACCATCATCCAAATGATATAACGCATGTGTTTTATATTAAATACACCCATATAAATATATCTTTAGCTGAAATAACCAATGTAATATGCCTTTCATGATGTACTTCCATCACCAAAATGATATGACGCATGTGTTTTATATTAGATATTACCATATAAATATATCTTTAGCGGAATTAACTATGGAATATGCCTTTCACGATGTACTACCATCATACAAATGATATCACGCATTTGTTTTATATTAGATACTACCATATAAATATATCTTTAGCTGAAACAACTACGGAATATGCCTTTCAGGATGTACTACCATCTTTCAAATGATATCAGGAATGTGTTTTATATTAGATACTACCATATAAATATATCTTTAGCTGAAACAACTACGGAATATGCCTTTGAGGATGTACTACCATCATCCAAATGATATATTGCATGTGTTTTATATTAGATACTACCATATAAATATATCTTTAGCAGAATTAACTATGGAATATGCCTTTCACGATGTACTACCATCATCCAAATGATATCACGCATGTGTTTTATATTAGATACTACCATATAAATATATCTTTAGCTGAAGCAACCATGTAATATGCCTTTTACGATGTACTACCAGCATCAAAAAGATATGACGCATGTGTTTTATATTAGATATTACCATATAAATATATCTCTAGCTGAAACAACTATGGAATATGCCTTTCCCGATGTACTACCATCATCAAAATGATATAACGCATGTGTTTTATATTAGATACTACCATATAAGTATAGCTTTAGCAAAAACAACTATGGAATATGCCTTTCACGATATACTACCATCATCCAAATGATATAACTCATGTGTTTTATATTAGATACTACCATACAAATATATCTTTACCCGAAACAACTATGGAATATGCCTTTCACGATGTACTACAATCATCCAAATAATATCAGGAATGTGTTTTATATTAGATACTACCATATAAATATATCTTTAGCTGAAACAACTACGGAATATGCCTTTGAGGATGTACTACCTTAATCCAAATGATATATCGCATGTGTTTTATATTAGATACTACCATATAAATATATCTTTAGCTGAAACAACTACGGAATATGCCTTTGAGGATGTACTACCTTAATCCAAATGATATATCGCATGTGTTTTATATTAGATACTACCATATAAATATATCTTTAGCAGAGTTAACTATGGAATATGCCTTTCACGATGTACTACCATCATCCAAATGATATCACGCATTTGTTTTATATTAGATACTACCATATAAATATATCTTTAGCTGAAACAACTACGGAATATGCCTTTCAGGATGTACTACCATCATCCAAATGATATCAGGAATGTGTTTTATATTAGATACTACCATATAAATATATCTTTAGCAGAATTAACTATGGAATATGCCTTTCAGGATGTACTACCATCATCAAAATGATATGACGCATGTGTTTTATGTTAGATATTACCATATAAACATATCTCTAGCTAAATCAATTATGGAAAATGCCTTTCACGTTGTACAACCATCATCCAAATGATATAACTCATGTGTTTTATATTAAATACTCCCATATAAATATATCTTTAGCTGAAACAACCAATGTAATATGCCTTTCACGATGTACTACCATCACCAAAATGATATGACGCACGTGTTTTATATTAGATATTATCATATAAATATATCTCTAGCTGAAACAACTATGGAGTATCCCTTTCACGATGTACTACCA
The DNA here is from genome assembly GCA_022496805.1 of Pohlia nutans. Lineage (NCBI taxonomy): Eukaryota > Viridiplantae > Streptophyta > Bryopsida > Bryales > Mniaceae > Pohlia > Pohlia nutans. The sequence goes on from CM040104.1 coordinate 7,656,031, forward strand.
TCATCCAAATGATATAACGCATGTGTTTTATATTAGATACTACCATATAAATATATCTTCAGCAAAAACGACTATGGAATATGCCTTTCACGATGTACTACCATCATCCAAATGATATAACTCATGTGTTTTATATTACATACTACCATATAAATATATCTTTAGCTGAAACAACTACGGAATATGCCTTTCAGGATGTACTACTATCATCCAAATGATATCACTCATGTGTTTTATATTCGATACTACCATATAAATATATCTTTAGCTGAAACAACTATGGAATATGCCTTTCACGATGTACTACCATCATCCAAATGATATCACGCATGTGTTTTATATTAGATACTACCATATAAATATATCTTTAGCTGAAACCACTATGGAATATGCCTTTCAGGATGTACTACCATCATCAAAATGATATGACGCATGTGTTCTATATTAGATATTACCATATAAACATATCTCTAGCTAAATCAATTATGGAAAATGCCTTTCACGTTGTACAACCATCATCCAAATGATATAACGCATGTGTTTTATATTAAATACTCCCATATAAATATATCTTTAGCTGAAACAACCAATGTAATATGCCTTTCACGATGTACTACCATCACCAAAATGATATGACGCATGTGTTTTATATTAGATATTACCATATAAATATATCTTTAGCTGAAGCAACCATGGAATATGCCTTTCACGATATACTACCATCATCAAAATGATATAACGCTTGTGTTTTATATTAGATACTACCATATAAATATATCTTTAGCTGAATCAACTACGGAATATGCCTTTCAGGATGTACTACCATCATCCAAATGATATTACTCATGTGTTTTATATTCGATAATACCATATAAATATATCTTTAGCTGAAACAACTATGGAATATGCCTTTCACGATGTACTACCATCATGCAATTGATATAACGCATGTGTTTTATATTAGATACTACCATACAAATATATATTTACCCGAAACAACTATGAAATATGCCTTTCACGATGTAGTACCATCATCCAAATGATATCACGCATGTGTTTTATATTAGATACTACCATATAAATATATCTTTACCCGAAACAACTATGGAATATGCCTTTCACGATGTACTGCCATCAACCAAATGATATAACGCATGTGTTTTATATTAGATACTGCCATATAAATATTTCTCTAGCTAAATCAACTATGGAATATGCCTTTCACGATGTACTACCATCATCAAAATGATATGAGGCATGTGTTTTATATTAGATATTACCATATAAATATATCTCTATCTAAATTAACCATGGAATATGCCTTTCACGATGTACTAACATCATCAAAATGATATGACGCATGTGTTTAATATTAGATATTACCATATAAATATATCTCTAGCTGAAACAACTATGGAATATCTAGATGTACTACCATCATCCAAATGATATCATGCATGTGTTTTATATTAGATACTACAATATAAATATATTTCTTTAGCTGAAACAACTATGGAATATGCCTTTCACGATGTACTACCATCATCCAAATGATATAACGCATGTGTTTTATATTAGATACTACCATATAAATATATCTTTAGCTGAAACAACTATGTAATATGCCTTTCATGATGTACTTCGATCATCCAAATGATATAACCATGTGTTCTATATTAGATACTACCATATAAATATATCTTTAGCTGAAACAACTTTAGAATAATCCTTTCACGATGTACTACCATCATCCAAATGATATCACGCATGTGTTTTATATTAGATACTGCTATCTTAATATATGTCTAGCTAAAACAACTATGGAATATGCCTTTCACGTTGTAGTACCATCATCCAAATGATATAATGCATGTGTTTAATATTAGATACTACCATATAAATATATCTCTAGCTGAAACAACCATGGAATATGCCTTTCACGATGTACTACCATCATGCAAATGATATAACGCATGTGTTTTATATTAGATACTACCATATAAATATATCTTTAGCTGAAACAACTATGTTATATGCCTTTCATGATATACTTCGATCATCCAAATGATATCACGCATGTGTTTAATATTAGATACTACCATATAAATATATCTTTAGCACAATTAACTATGGAATATGCCTTTCACGATGTACTTCCATCATCCAAATGATATCACGCATGTGTTTTATATAAGATACTACCATATAAATATATCTTTGGCTGAAGCAACCATGTAATATGCCTTTGACGATGTACTACCAGCATCAAAATGATATGACGCATGTGTTTTATATTAGATATTACCATATAAATATATCTCTAGGTGAAACAACTATGGAATATCTAGATGTACTACCATCATCCAAATGATATCACGCATGTGTTTTATATTAGATACTACCATATAAATATATCTTTAGAAGAATTAACTATGGAATATGCCTTTCACGATGTACTACCATCATCCAAATGATATAACTTATGTGTTTTATATTAGATACTACCATATAAATATATCTTTAGCTGAAGCAACCATGTAATATGCCTTTTACGATATACTACCAGCATCAAAGTGATATGACGCATGTGTTTTATATTAGATATTACCATATAAATATATCTCTAGCTGAAACAACTATGGAATATCCCTTTCACGATGTACTACCATCATCCAAATGATATCACGCATATGTTTTATATTAGATAATTCTATATAAATATATCTACATCTAAAACAACCATGGAATATGCTTTTCACGATGTAGTACCATCATCAAAATGATATGACGCATGTGTTTATTTTAGATACTGCCATATAAATATATCTTTAGCTCAATCAACTATGGAATATGCCTTTCACGATGTACTACAATCATCCAATTGATATAACGCATGTGTTTTATATTAGATACTGCTATATAAATATTTCATTGGCTGAAACAACTATGGAATGTGCCTTTCACGATGTACTGCCATCAACCAAATGATATAACGCATGTGTTTTATATTAGATACTGCCATATAAATATATCTCTAGCTCAATCAACTATGGAATATGTCATTCACGATGTACTACCATCATCCAAATGATATAACGCATGTGTTTTATATTAGATAGTGCCATCTTAATATATCTCAAGCTAATTCAACTATGGAATATGCCATTCACGTTGTACTACCATCAACCAAATGATATAACGCATGTGTTTTATATTAGATACTGCCATATAAATATATCTCTAGCTCAATCAACTATGGAATATGCCTTTCACGATGTACTACCATCATCCAAATGATATATCACATGTGTTTTATATTAGAAACTACCATATAAATATATCTTTAGAAGAATTAACTATGGAATATGCCTTTCACGATGTACTACAATCATCCAAATGATATAACTCATGTGTTTTATATTAGATACTACCATATAAATATATCTTTAGCTGAAGCAACCATGTAATATGCCTTTTACGATATACTACCAGCATCAAAATGATATGACGCATGTGTTTTATATTAGATATTACCATATAAATATATCTCTAGCTGAAACAACTATGGAATATCCCTTTCACGATGTACTACCATCATCCAAATGATATCACGCATATGTTTTATATTAGATAATTCTATATAAATATATCTACATCTAAAACAACCATGGAATATGCCTTTCACGATGTAGTACCATCATCAAAATGATATGACGCATGTGTTTTATATAAGATACTACCATCTAATTATATCTCTAGCTAAATCAATTATGGAATATGCCTTTCATGTTGTACAACCATTATCCAAATGATATAACGCATGTGTTTTATATTAAATACTCCCATATAAATATATCTTTAGCTGAAACAACCAATGTAATATGCCTTTCACGATGTACTACCATCACCAAAATGATATGACGCACGTGTTTTATATTAGATACTACCATATAAATATATCTCTAGCTGAAACAACTATGGAGTATCCCTTTCACGATAAACTACCATCATCCAAATGATATAACGCATGTGTTTTATATTAGATACTACCATATAAATATATCTTCAGCAAAAACAACTATGGAATATGCCTTTCACGATGTACTACCATCATCCAAATGATATAACTCATGTGTTTTATATTAGATACTACCATATAAATATATCTTTAGCTGAAACAACTACGGAATATGCCTTTCAGGATGTACTACCATCATCCAAATGATATCACTCATGTGTTTTATATTCGATACTACCATATAAATATATCTTTAGCTGAAACAACTATGGAATATGCCTTTCACGATATACTACCATCATCAAAATGATATGACGCATGTGTTTTATATTAGATATTACCATATAAACATATCTCTAGCTAAATCAATTATGGAAAATGCCTTTCACGTTGTACAACCATCATCCAAATGATATAACGCATGTGTTTTATATTAAATACTCCCATATAAATATATCTTTAGCTGAAACAACCAATGTAATATGCCTTTCACGATGTTTTACCATCACCAAAATGATATGACGCATGTGTTTTATATTAGATATTACCATATAAATATATCTTTAGCGGAATTAACTATGGAATATGCCTTTCACGATGTACTACCATCATCCAAATGATATCACGCATGTGTTTTATAGTAGATACTACCATATAAATATATCTTTAGCTGAAGCAACCATGGAATATGCCTTTCACGATATACTACCATCATCAAAATGATATAACGCATGTGTTTTATATTAGATACTACCATATAAATATATCTTTAGCTGAATCAACTACGGAATATGCCTTTCAGGATGTACTACCATCATCCAAATGATATCACTCATGTGTTTTATATTCGATACTACCATATAAATATATCTTTAGCTGAAACCACTATGGAATATGCCTTTCACGATGTACTACCATCATCCAAATGATATAACGCATGTGTTTTATAATAGATACTACCATATAAATATATCTTTAGCTGAAACAACTATGGAATATGCCTTTCAGGATGTACTACCATCATCCAAATGATATCACGCATGTGTTTTATATTAGATACTACCATATAAATATATCTCTATCTAAAACAACCATAGAATATGCCCTTCACGATGTACTGCCATCATCAAAATGATATGACGCATGTGTTTTATATTAGATATTACCATATAAATATATCTCTAGCTAAATCAATTATGGAAAATGCCTTTCACGTTGTACAACCATCATCCAAATGATATAACGCATGTGTTTTATATTAAATACTCCCATATAAATATATCTTTAGCTGAAACAACCAATGTAATATGCCTTTCACGATGTACTACCATCTTCAATATGATATGACGCATGTGTTTTATATTAGATATTACCATCTAATTATATCTCTAGCTAAATCAATTATGGAATATGCCTTTCACGTTGTACAACCATCATCCAAATGATATAACGCATGTGTTTTATATTAAATACTTTCATATAAATATATCTTTAGCTGAAACAACCAATGTAATATGCCTTTCACGATGTACTTCCATCACCAAAATGATATGACGCATGTGTTTTATATTAGATATTACCATATAAATATATCTTTAGCGGAATTAACTATGGAATATGCCTTTCACGATGTACTACCATCATCCAAATGATATCACGTATGTGTTTTATATTAGATACTACCATATAAATATATCTTTAGCAGAAGCAACCATGGAATATGCCTTTCACGATATACTACCATCATCAAAATGATATAACGCATGTGTTTTATATTAGATACTACCATATAAATATATCTCTAGCTGAATCAAGTATCGAATATGCCTTTCACGATGTACTACCATCATCAAAATGATATAACGCATGTGTTTTATATTAGATATTACCATATAAATATATCTTCATTAAAAACAACTATGGAATAATACTTTCACGATGTACTACCATCATCCAAATGATATAACGAATGTGTTTTATATGAGATACTACCATATAAATATATCTTTAGCTGAAACAAGTATGGAATATGCCTTTCACGATGTACTACCATCATGCAATTGATATAACGCATGTGTTTTATATTAGATACTACCATACAAATATATATTTACCCGAAACAACTATGAAATATGCCTTTCACGATGTAGTACCATTATCCAAATGATATCACGCATGTGTTTTATATTAGATACTACCATATAAATATATCTTTACCCGAAACAACTGTGGAATATGCCTTTCACGATGTACTACCATCATCCAAATGATATCACGCATGTGTTTTATATTAGATACTACCATATAAATATATCTTTAGCTGAAGCAACTATGTAATATGCCTTTTACGATGTACTACCAGCATCAAAATGATATGACGCATGTGTTTTATATTACATATTACCATATAAAAATATCTCTAGCTGAAACAACTATGGAATATGCCTTTCACGATGTACTACCATCATCCAAATAATATAACACATGTGTTTTATATCAGATAATTCGATATAAATATATCTCTAGCTGAAACAACCATGGAATATGCCTTTCACGGTGTACTACCATCATCCAAATGATATAACGCATGTGTTTTATATCATATACTACCATATAAATATATCTTTAGCTGAAACAACTATGGAATATGCCTTTCACAATGTACTACCATCATCAAAATGATATGAGGCATGTGTTTTATATTAGATATTACCATATAAATATATCTCTAGCTGAAACAACTATGGAATATCCCTTTCACGATGTACTACCTTCATCAAAATGATATGACGCATGTGTTTTATATTAGATAATTCCATATAAATATATCTCTATCTAAATTAACCATGGAATATGCCTTTTACGATGTACTACCATCATCAAAATGATATGACGCATGTGTTTTATATTAGATATTACCATATAAATATATCTCTAGCTGAAACAACTATGGAATATCTAGATGTACTACCATCATCCAAATGATATCACCCATGTGTTTTATATTAGATACTACCATATAAATATATCTTTAGCTGAATTAAGTATGGAATATGCCTTTCTCGATGTACTACCATCATCCAAATAATATAACACATGTGTTTTATATCTGATAATTCGATATAAATATATCTCTAGCAAAAAAAACCATGAAATATGCCTTTCACGGTGTAATACCATCATCCAAATGATATAACGCATGTGTTTTATATCAGATACTACCATATAAATATATCTTTAGCTGAAACAACTATGGAATATGCCTTTCACGATGTACTACCATCATCAAAATGATATGAGGCATGTGTTTTATATTAGATATTACCCTATAAATATATCTCTAGCTGAAACAAATATGGAATATCCCTTTCACAATGAACTAACATCATCAAAATGATATGACGCATGTGTTTTATATTAGATAATTCCATATAAATATATCTCTATCTAAATTAACCATGGAATATGCCTTTCACGATGTACTATCATCATCAAAATGATATGACTCATGTGTTTTATATTAGATATTACCATATAAATATATCTCTAGCTGAAACAACTATGGAATATCTAGATGTACTCCCATCATCCAAATGATATCATGCATGTGTTTTATATTAGATACTACAATATAAATATATCTTTAGCTGAAACAACTATGGAATATGCCTTTCACGATGTACTACCATCATGCAAATGATATAACGCATGTGTTTTATGTTAGATACTACCATATAAATATATCTTTAGCTGAAACAACTATGTAATATGCCTTTCATGATGTACTTCGATCATCCAAATGATATCACCCATGTGTTCTATATTAGATACTACCATATAAATATATCTTTAGCTGAAACAACTATGGAATATGCCTTTCATGATGTACTTCGATCATCCAAATGATATCACGCATGTGTTTTATATTAGATACTACCATATAAATATATCTCTAGCTGAATCAAGTATGGAATATGCCTTTCACGATGTACTACCATCATCAAAATGATATAACGCATGTGTTTTATATTAGATATTACCATATAAATATATCTTCATTAAAAACAACTATGGAATATGCCTTTCACGATGTACTACCATCATCCAAATGATATAACGAATGTGTTTTATATGAGATACTACCATATAAATATATCTTTAGCTGAAACAAGTATGGAATATGCCTTTCACGATGTACTACCATCATGCAATTGATATAACGCATGTGTTTTATATTAGATACTACCATACAAATATATCTTTACCCGAAACAACTATGGAATATGCCTTTCACGATGTAGTACCATCATCCAAATGATATCACGCATGTGTTTTATATTAGATACTACCATATAAATATATCTTTAGCAGAATTAAATATGGAATATGCCTTTCACGATGTACTACCATCATCCAAATGATATCACGCATGTGTTTTATATTAGATACTACCATATAAATATATCTTTAGCTAAAGCAACTATGTAATATGCCTTTTACGATGTACTACCAGCATCAAAATGATATGACGCATGTGTTTTATATTAGATATTACCATATAAATATATCTCTAGCTGAAACAACTATGGAATACGCCTTTCACGATGTACTACCATCATCCAAATAATATAACACATGTGTTTTATATCAGATAATTCGATATAAATATATCTCTAGCAAAAACAACCATGGAATATGCCTTTCACGGTGTACTACCATCATCCAAATGATATAACGCATGTGTTTTATATCATATACTACCATATAAATATATCTTTAGCTGAAACAACTATGGAATATGCCTTTCACAATGTACTACCATCATCAAAATGATATGAGGCATGTGTTTTATATTAGATATTACCATATAAATATATCTCTAGCTGAAACAACTATGGAATATCCCTTTCACAATGTACTACCTTCATCAAAATGATATGACGCATGTGTTTTATATTAGATAATTCCATATAAATATATCTCTATCTAAATTAACCATGGAATATGCCTTTTACGATGTACTACCATCATCAAAATGATATGACGCATGTGTTTTATATTAGATATTACCATATAAATATATCTCTAGCTGAAACAACTATGGAATATCTAGATGTACTACCATCATCCAAATGATATCACGCATGTGTTTTATATTAGATACTACCATATAAATATATCTTTAGCTGAAACAAGTATGGAATATGCCTTTCACGATGTACTACCATCATCCAAATAATATAACACATGTGTTTTATATCAGATAATTCGATATAAATATATCTCTAGCAAAAAAAACCATGGAATATGCCTTTCACGGTGTAATACCATCATCCAAATGATATAACGCATGTGTTTTATATCAGATACTACCATATAAATATATCTTTAGCTGAAACAACTATGGAATATGCCTTTCAGAATGTACTACCATCATCAAAATGATATGAGGCATGTGTTTTATATTAGATATTACCATATAAATATATCTCTAGCTGAAACAACTATGGAATATCCCTTTCACGATGTACTACCATCATCAAAATGATATGACGCATGTGTTTTATATTAGATAACTCCATATAAATATATCTCTATCTAAATTAACCATGGAATATGCCTTTCACGATGTACTATCATCATCAAAATGATATGACTCATGTGTTTTATATTAGATATTACCATATAAATATATCTCTAGCTGAAACAACTATGGAATATCTAGATGTACTCCCATCATCCAAATGATATCATGCATGTGTTTTATATTAGATACTACAATATAAATATATCTTTAGCTGAAACAACTATGGAATATGCCTTTCACGATGTACTACCATCATGCAAATGATATAACGCATGTGTTTTATATTAGATACTACCATATAAATATATCTTTAGCTGAAACAACTATGTAATATGCCTTTCACGATGTACTACCATCATCCAAATGATATCACGCATGTGTTTTATATTAGATAATTCCATATAAATATATCTCTATGTAAATTATCCATGGCATATGCCTTTCACGATGTACTACCATCATCAAAATGATATGACGCATGTGTTTTATATTAGATATTACCATATAAATATATCTCTAGCTGAAACAACTATGGAATATGCCTTTCACAATATACTACCATCATCAAAATGATATCACGCATGTGTTTTATATTAGATAATTCCATATAAATATATCTCTATCTAAATTAACCATGGCATATGCCTTTCACGATGTACTACCATCATCAAAATGATATGACGCATGTGTTTTATATTAGATATTACCATATAAATATATCTCTAGCTGAAACAACTATGGAATATCTAGATGTACTACCATCATCCAAATGATATCACGCATGTGTTTTATATTAGATACTACCATATAAATATATCTTTAGCAGATTTAACTATGGAATATGTCTTTCACGATGTACTACCATCATCCAAATGATATCACGCATGTGTTTTATATTAAATACTCCCATATAAATATATCTTTAGCTGAAACAACCAATGTAATATGCATTTCACGATGTACTACCATCACCAAAATGATATGACGCATGTGTTTTATATTAGATATTACCATATAAATATATCTCTAGCTGAAACAATTATGGAATATCCCTTTCACGATGTACTACCATCATCCAAATGATATCACGCATGTGTTTTATATTAGATAATTCCATATAAATATATCTCTATCTAAATTATCCATGGCATATGCCTTTTACGATGTACTACCATCATCAAAATGATATGACGCATGTGTTTTATATCAGATATTACCATATAAATATATCTCTAGCTGAAACAACTATGGAATATCTAGATGTACTACCATCATCCAAATGATATCACGCATGTGTTTTATATTAGATACTACCATATAAATATATCTCTATCTAAAACAACCATGGAATATGCCCTTCACGATGTACTACCAACATCAAAATGATATGACGCATGTGTTTTATATTAGATATTACCATATAAATATATCTCTAGCTAAATCAATTATGGAAAATGCCTTTCACGTTGTACAACCATCATCCAAATGATATAATGCATGTGTTTTATATTAAATACTCCCATATAAATATATCTTTAGCTGGAACAACCAATGTAATATGCCTTTCACGATGTACTACCATCTTCAATATGATATGACGCATGTGTTTTATATTAGATATTACCATCTAATTATATCTCTAGCTAAATCAATTATGGAATATGCCTTTCACGTTGTACAACCATCATCCAAATGATATAACGCATGTGTTTTATATTAAATACTCCCATATAAATATATCTTTAGCTGAAACAACCAATGTAATATGCCTTTCACGATGTACTTCCATCACCAAAATGATATGACGCATGTGTTTTATATTAGATATTACCATATAAATATATCTTTAGCGGAATTAACTTTGGAATATGCCTTTCAGGATGTACTACCATCATCCAAATGATATCACGAATGTGTTTTATATTAGATACTACCATATACATATGTCTTTAGCTGAAGCAACCATGGAATATGCCTTTCACGATTACTACCATCATCAAAATGATATGACGCATGTGTTTTATATTAGATATTACCATATAAATATATCTCTAGCTGAGACAACTATGGAATATCTAGATGTACTACCATCATCCAAATGATATCACGCATGTGTTTTATATTAGATACTACCATATAAATATATCTTTAGCTGAAACACGTATGGAATATGCCTTTCACGATTTACTACCATCATCCAAATAATATAACACATGTGTTTTATATCAGATAATTCGATATAAATATATCTCTAGCAAAAAAAACCATGGAATATGCCTTTCACGGTGTACTACCATCATCCAAATGATATAACGCATGTGTTTTATATTAAATACTCCCATATAAATATATCTTTAGCTGAAACAACCATGGAATATGCCTTTCACGATGTACTACCATCATCAAAATGATATGAGGCATGTGTTTTATATTAGATATTACCATATAAATATATCTCTAGCTGAAACAACTATGGAATATCCCTTTCGCGATGTACTACCATCATCAAAATGATATGACGCATGTGTTTTATATTAGATAATTCCATATAAATATATCTCTATCTAAATTAACCATGGAATATGCCTTTCACGATGTACTAACATCATCAAAATGATATGACGCATGTGTTTAATATTAGATATTACCATATAAATATATCTCTAGCTGAAACAACTATGGAATATCTAGATGTACTACCATCATCCAAATGATATAACGCATGTGTTTTATATTAGATACTGCCATATAAATATATCTCTAGCTCAATCAACTATGGAATATGCCTTTCACGATGTACTACCATCATCCAAATGATATATCACATGTGTTTTATATTAGAAACTACCATATAAATATATCTTTAGAAGAATTAACTATGGAATATGCCTTTCACGATGTACTACAATCATCCAAATGATATAACTCATGTGTTTTATATTAGATACTACCATATAAATATATCTTTAGCTGAAGCAACCATGTAATATGCCTTTTACGATATACTACCAGCATCAAAATGATATGACGCATGTGTTTTATATTAGATATTACCATATAAATATATCTCTAGCTGAAACAACTATGGAATATCCCTTTCACGATGTACTACCATCATCCAAATGATATCACGCATATGTTTTATATTAGATAATTCTATATAAATATATCTACATCTAAAACAACCATGGAATATGCCTTTCACGATGTAGTACCATCATCAAAATGATATGACGCATGTGTTTTATATAAGATACTACCATCTAATTATATCTCTAGCTAAATCAATTATGGAATATGCCTTTCATGTTGTACAACCATTATCCAAATGATATAACGCATGTGTTTTATATTAAATACTCCCATATAAATATATCTTTAGCTGAAACAACCAATGTAATATGCCTTTCACGATGTACTACCATCACCAAAATGATATGACGCACGTGTTTTATATTAGATACTACCATATAAATATATCTCTAGCTGAAACAACTATGGAGTATCCCTTTCACGATAAACTACCATCATCCAAATGATATAACGCATGTGTTTTATATTAGATACTACCATATAAATATATCTTCAGCAAAAACAACTATGGAATATGCCTTTCACGATGTACTACCATCATCCAAATGATATAACTCATGTGTTTTATATTAGATACTACCATATAAATATATCTTTAGCTGAAACAACTACGGAATATGCCTTTCAGGATGTACTACCATCATCCAAATGATATCACTCATGTGTTTTATATTCGATACTACCATATAAATATATCTTTAGCTGAAACAACTATGGAATATGCCTTTCACGATATACTACCATCATCAAAATGATATGACGCATGTGTTTTATATTAGATATTACCATATAAACATATCTCTAGCTAAATCAATTATGGAAAATGCCTTTCACGTTGTACAACCATCATCGAAATGATATAACGCATGTGTTTTATATTAAATACTCCCATATAAATATATCTTTAGCTGAAACAACCAATGTAATATGCCTTTCACGATGTTTTACCATCACCAAAATGATATGACGCATGTGTTTTATATTAGATATTACCATATAAATATATCTTTAGCGGAATTAACTATGGAATATGCCTTTCACGATGTACTACCATCATCCAAATGATATCACGCATGTGTTTTATAGTAGATACTACCATATAAATATATCTTTAGCTGAAGCAACCATGGAATATGCCTTTCACGATATACTACCATCATCAAAATGATATAACGCATGTGTTTTATATTAGATACTACCATATAAATATATCTTTAGCTGAATCAACTACGGAATATGCCTTTCAGGATGTACTACCATCATCCAAATGATATCACTCATGTGTTTTATATTCGATACTACCATATAAATATATCTTTAGCTGAAACCACTATGGAATATGCCTTTCACGATGTACTACCATCATCCAAATGATATAACGCATGTGTTTTATAATAGATACTACCATATAAATATATCTTTAGCTGAAACAACTATGGAATATGCCTTTCAGGATGTACTACCATCATCCAAATGATATCACGCATGTGTTTTATATTAGATACTACCATATAAATATATCTCTATCTAAAACAACCATAGAATATGCCCTTCACGATGTACTGCCATCATCAAAATGATATGACGCATGTGTTTTATATTAGATATTACCATATAAATATATCTCTAGCTAAATCAATTATGGAAAATGCCTTTCACGTTGTACAACCATCATCCAAATGATATAACGCATGTGTTTTATATTAAATACTCCCATATAAATATATCTTTAGCTGAAACAACCAATGTAATATGCCTTTCACGATGTACTACCATCTTCAATATGATATGACGCATGTGTTTTATATTAGATATTACCATCTAATTATATCTCTAGCTAAATCAATTATGGAATATGCCTTTCACGTTGTACAACCATCATCCAAATGATATAACGCATGTGTTTTATATTAAATACTTTCATATAAATATATCTTTAGCTGAAACAACCAATGTAATATGCCTTTCACGATGTACTTCCATCACCAAAATGATATGACGCATGTGTTTTATATTAGATATTACCATATAAATATATCTTTAGCGGAATTAACTATGGAATATGCCTTTCACGATGTACTACCATCATCCAAATGATATCACGTATGTGTTTTATATTAGATACTACCATATAAATATATCTTTAGCAGAAGCAACCATGGAATATGCCTTTCACGATATACTACCATCATCAAAATGATATAACGCATGTGTTTTATATTAGATACTACCATATAAATATATCTCTAGCTGAATCAAGTATCGAATATGCCTTTCACGATGTACTACCATCATCAAAATGATATAACGCATGTGTTTTATATTAGATATTACCATATAAATATATCTTCATTAAAAACAACTATGGAATAATACTTTCACGATGTACTACCATCATCCAAATGATATAACGAATGTGTTTTATATGAGATACTACCATATAAATATATCTTTAGCTGAAACAAGTATGGAATATGCCTTTCACGATGTACTACCATCATGCAATTGATATAACGCATGTGTTTTATATTAGATACTACCATACAAATATATATTTACCCGAAACAACTATGAAATATGCCTTTCACGATGTAGTACCATTATCCAAATGATATCACGCATGTGTTTTATATTAGATACTACCATATAAATATATCTTTACCCGAAACAACTGTGGAATATGCCTTTCACGATGTACTACCATCATCCAAATGATATCACGCATGTGTTTTATATTAGATACTACCATATAAATATATCTTTAGCTGAAGCAACTATGTAATATGCCTTTTACGATGTACTACCAGCATCAAAATGATATGACGCATGTGTTTTATATTACATATTACCATATAAAAATATCTCTAGCTGAAACAACTATGGAATATGCCTTTCACGATGTACTACCATCATCCAAATAATATAACACATGTGTTTTATATCAGATAATTCGATATAAATATATCTCTAGCTGAAACAACCATGGAATATGCCTTTCACGGTGTACTACCATCATCCAAATGATATAACGCATGTGTTTTATATCATATACTACCATATAAATATATCTTTAGCTGAAACAACTATGGAATATGCCTTTCACAATGTACTACCATCATCAAAATGATATGAGGCATGTGTTTTATATTAGATATTACCATATAAATATATCTCTAGCTGAAACAACTATGGAATATCCCTTTCACGATGTACTACCTTCATCAAAATGATATGACGCATGTGTTTTATATTAGATAATTCCATATAAATATATCTCTATCTAAATTAACCATGGAATATGCCTTTTACGATGTACTACCATCATCAAAATGATATGACGCATGTGTTTTATATTAGATATTACCATATAAATATATCTCTAGCTGAAACAACTATGGAATATCTAGATGTACTACCATCATCCAAATGATATCACCCATGTGTTTTATATTAGATACTACCATATAAATATATCTTTAGCTGAATTAAGTATGGAATATGCCTTTCTCGATGTACTACCATCATCCAAATAATATAACACATGTGTTTTATATCTGATAATTCGATATAAATATATCTCTAGCAAAAAAAACCATGAAATATGCCTTTCACGGTGTAATACCATCATCCAAATGATATAACGCATGTGTTTTATATCAGATACTACCATATAAATATATCTTTAGCTGAAACAACTATGGAATATGCCTTTCACGATGTACTACCATCATCAAAATGATATGAGGCATGTGTTTTATATTAGATATTACCCTATAAATATATCTCTAGCTGAAACAACTATGGAATATCCCTTTCACAATGAACTAACATCATCAAAATGATATGACGCATGTGTTTTATATTAGATAATTCCATATAAATATATCTCTATCTAAATTAACCATGGAATATGCCTTTCACGATGTACTATCATCATCAAAATGATATGACTCATGTGTTTTATATTAGATATTACCATATAAATATATCTCTAGCTGAAACAACTATGGAATATCTAGATGTACTCCCATCATCCAAATGATATCATGCATGTGTTTTATATTAGATACTACAATATAAATATATCTTTAGCTGAAACAACTATGGAATATGCCTTTCACGATGTACTACCATCATGCAAATGATATAACGCATGTGTTTTATGTTAGATACTACCATATAAATATATCTTTAGCTGAAACAACTATGTAATATGCCTTTCATGATGTACTTCGATCATCCAAATGATATCACCCATGTGTTCTATATTAGATACTACCATATAAATATATCTTTAGCTGAAACTACTATGGAATATGCCTTTCATGATGTACTTCGATCATCCAAATGATATCACGCATGTGTTTTATATTAGATACTACCATATAAATATATCTCTAGCTGAATCAAGTATGGAATATGCCTTTCACGATGTACTACCATCATCAAAATGATATAACGCATGTGTTTTATATTAGATATTACCATATAAATATATCTTCATTAAAAACAACTATGGAATATGCCTTTCACGATGTACTACCATCATCCAAATGATATAACGAATGTGTTTTATATGAGATACTACCATATAAATATATCTTTAGCTGAAACAAGTATGGAATATGCCTTTCACGATGTACTACCATCATGCAATTGATATAACGCATGTGTTTTATATTAGATACTACCATACAAATATATCTTTACCCGAAACAACTATGGAATATGCCTTTCACGATGTAGTACCATCATCCAAATGATATCACGCATGTGTTTTATATTAGATACTACCATATAAATATATCTTTAGCAGAATTAAATATGGAATATGCCTTTCACGATGTACTACCATCATCCAAATGATATCACGCATGTGTTTTATATTAGATACTACCATATAAATATATCTTTAGCTAAAGCAACTATGTAATATGCCTTTTACGATGTACTACCAGCATCAAAATGATATGACGCATGTGTTTTATATTAGATATTACCATATAAATATATCTCTAGCTGAAACAACTATGGAATACGCCTTTCACGATGTACTACCATCATCCAAATAATATAACACATGTGTTTTATATCAGATAATTCGATATAAATATATCTCTAGCAAAAACAACCATGGAATATGCCTTTCACGGTGTACTACCATCATCCAAATGATATAACGCATGTGTTTTATATCATATACTACCATATAAATATATCTTTAGCTGAAACAACTATGGAATATGCCTTTCACAATGTACTACCATCATCAAAATGATATGAGGCATGTGTTTTATATTAGATATTACCATATAAATATATCTCTAGCTGAAACAACTATGGAATATCCCTTTCACGATGTACTACCTTCATCAAAATGATATGACGCATGTGTTTTATATTAGATAATTCCATATAAATATATCTCTATCTAAATTAACCATGGAATATGCCTTTTACGATGTACTACCATCATCAAAATGATATGACGCATGTGTTTTATATTAGATATTACCATATAAATATATCTCTAGCTGAAACAACTATGGAATATCTAGATGTACTACCATCATCCAAATGATATCACGCATGTGTTTTATATTAGATACTACCATATAAATATATCTTTAGCTGAAACAAGTATGGAATATGCCTTTCACGATGTACTACCATCATCCAAATAATATAACACATGTGTTTTATATCAGATAATTCGATATAAATATATCTCTAGCAAAAAAAACCATGGAATATGCCTTTCACGGTGTAATACCATCATCCAAATGATATAACGCATGTGTTTTATATCAGATACTACCATATAAATATATCTTTAGCTGAAACAACTATGGAATATGCCTTTCACAATGTACTACCATCATCAAAATGATATGAGGCATGTGTTTTATATTAGATATTACCATATAAATATATCTCTAGCTGAAACAACTATGGAATATCCCTTTCACGATGTACTACCATCATCAAAATGATATGACGCATGTGTTTTATATTAGATAACTCCATATAAATATATCTCTATCTAAATTAACCATGGAATATGCCTTTCACGATGTACTATCATCATCAAAATGATATGACTCATGTGTTTTATATTAGATATTACCATATAAATATATCTCTAGCTGAAACAACTATGGAATATCTAGATGTACTCCCATCATCCAAATGATATCATGCATGTGTTTTATATTAGATACTACAATATAAATATATCTTTAGCTGAAACAACTATGGAATATGCCTTTCACGATGTACTACCATCATGCAAATGATATAACGCATGTGTTTTATATTAGATACTACCATATAAATATATCTTTAGCTGAAACAACTATGTAATATGCCTTTCACGATGTACTACCATCATCCAAATGATATCACGCATGTGTTTTATATTAGATAATTCCATATAAATATATCTCTATGTAAATTATCCATGGCATATGCCTTTCACGATGTACTACCATCATCAAAATGATATGACGCATGTGTTTTATATTAGATATTACCATATAAATATATCTCTAGCTGAAACAACTATGGAATATGCCTTTCACAATATACTACCATCATCAAAATGATATCACGCATGTGTTTTATATTAGATAATTCCATATAAATATATCTCTATCTAAATTAACCATGGCATATGCCTTTCACGATGTACTACCATCATCAAAATGATATGACGCATGTGTTTTATATTAGATATTACCATATAAATATATCTCTAGCTGAAACAACTATGGAATATCTAGATGTACTACCATCATCCAAATGATATCACGCATGTGTTTTATATTAGATACTACCATATAAATATATCTTTAGCAGATTTAACTATGGAATATGTCTTTCACGATGTACTACCATCATCCAAATGATATCACGCATGTGTTTTATATTAAATACTCCCATATAAATATATCTTTAGCTGAAACAACCAATGTAATATGCATTTCACGATGTACTACCATCACCAAAATGATATGACGCATGTGTTTTATATTAGATATTACCATATAAATATATCTCTAGCTGAAACAATTATGGAATATCCCTTTCACGATGTACTACCATCATCCAAATGATATCACGCAAGTGTTTTATATTAGATAATTCCATATAAATATATCTCTATCTAAATTATCCATGGCATATGCCTTTTACGATGTACTACCATCATCAAAATGATATGACGCATGTGTTTTATATCAGATATTACCATATAAATATATCTCTAGCTGAAACAACTATGGAATATCTAGATGTACTACCATCATCCAAATGATATCACGCATGTGTTTTATATTAGATACTACCATATAAATATATCTCTATCTAAAACAACCATGGAATATGCCCTTCACGATGTACTACCAACATCAAAATGATATGACGCATGTGTTTTATATTAGATATTACCATATAAATATATCTCTAGCTAAATCAATTATGGAAAATGCCTTTCACGTTGTACAACCATCATCCAAATGATATAATGCATGTGTTTTATATTAAATACTCCCATATAAATATATCTTTAGCTGGAACAACCAATGTAATATGCCTTTCACGATGTACTACCATCTTCAATATGATATGACGCATGTGTTTTATATTAGATATTACCATCTAATTATATCTCTAGCTAAATCAATTATGGAATATGCCTTTCACGTTGTACAACCATCATCCAAATGATATAACGCATGTGTTTTATATTAAATACTCCCATATAAATATATCTTTAGCTGAAACAACCAATGTAATATGCCTTTCACGATGTACTTCCATCACCAAAATGATATGACGCATGTGTTTTATATTAGATATTACCATATAAATATATCTTTAGCGGAATTAACTTTGGAATATGCCTTTCAGGATGTACTACCATCATCCAAATGATATCACGAATGTGTTTTATATTAGATACTACCATATACATATGTCTTTAGCTGAAGCAACCATGGAATATGCCTTTCACGATTACTACCATCATCAAAATGATATGACGCATGTGTTTTATATTAGATATTACCATATAAATATATCTCTAGCTGAGACAACTATGGAATATCTAGATGTACTACCATCATCCAAATGATATCACGCATGTGTTTTATATTAGATACTACCATATAAATATATCTTTAGCTGAAACACGTATGGAATATGCCTTTCACGATTTACTACCATCATCCAAATAATATAACACATGTGTTTTATATCAGATAATTCGATATAAATATATCTCTAGCAAAAAAAACCATGGAATATGCCTTTCACGGTGTACTACCATCATCCAAATGATATAACGCATGTGTTTTATATCAGATACTACCATATAAATATATCTTTAGCTGAAACAACTATGGAATATGCCTTTCACGATGTACTACCATCATCAAAATGATATGAGGCATGTGTTTTATATTAGATATTACCATATAAATATATCTCTAGCTGAAACAACTATGGAATATCCCTTTCGCGATGTACTACCATCATCAAAATGATATGACGCATGTGTTTTATATTAGATAATTCCATATAAATATATCTCTATCTAAATTAACCATGGAATATGCCTTTCACGATGTACTAACATCATCAAAATGATATGACGCATGTGTTTAATATTAGATATTACCATATAAATATATCTCTAGCTGAAACAACTATGGAATATCTAGATGTACTACCATCATCCAAATGATATCATGCATGTGTTTTATATTAGATACTACAATATAAATATATATCTTTAGCTGAAACAACTATGGAATATGCCTTTCACGATGTACTACCATCATGCAAATGATATAACGCATGTGTTTTATATTAGATACTACCATATAAATATATCTTTAGCTGAAACAACTATGTAATATGCCTTTCATGATGTACTTCGATCATCCAAATGATATAACCATGTGTTCTATATTAGATACTACCATATAAATATATCTTTAGCTGAAACAACTATAGAATAATCCTTTCACGATGTACTACCATCAACCAAATGATATCACGCATGTGTTTTATATTAGATACTGCTATTTTAATATATGTCTAGCTAAAACAACTATGGAATATGCCTTTCACGTTGTACTACCATCATCCAAATGATATAATGCATGTGTTTAATATTAGATACTACCATATAAATATATCTCTAGCTGAAACAACCATGGAATATGCCTTTCACGATGTACTACCATCATGCAAATGATATAACGCATGTGTTTTATATTAGATACTACCATATAAATATATCTTTAGCTGAAACAACTATGTTATATGCCTTTCATGATATACTTCGATCATCCAAATAATATCACGCATGTGTTTTATATTAAATACTACCATATAAATATATCTTTAGCACAATTAACTATGGAATATGCCTTTCACGATGTACTTCCATCATCCAAATGATATCACGCATGTGTTTTATATAAGATACTACCAGATAAATATATCTTTGGCTGAAGCAACCATGTAATATGCCTTTGACGATGTACTACCAGCATCAAAATGATATGACGCATGTGTTTTATATTAGATATTACCATATAAATATATCTCTAGCTGAAACAACTATGGAATATCTAGATGTACTACCATCATCCAAATGATATCACGCATGTGTTTTATATTAGATACTACCATATAAATATATCTTTAGCTGAAACAGCCATGTAATATGCCTTTCACGATGTACTACCATCATCCAAATGATATAACGCATGTGTTTTATATTAGATACTGCCATATAAATATATCTCTAGTTGAAACAACTTTACAATAGGCCTTTCACTATGTACTACCATCTTCCAACTGAATTAATGCATGTGTTTTATATTAGATCCTGCCATATAAATAAATCTCTAGCTAAAACAACTATAGAATATGCCTTTCACGATGTACTACCATCATCTAAATGATATAACGCATGTGTTTATTTTAGATACTGCCATATAAATATATCTTTAGCTCAATGAACTATGGAATATGCCTTTCAAGATGTACTACAATCATCCAAATGATATAACGCATGTGTTTTATATTAGATACTGCTATATAAATATTTCATTGGCTGAAACAACTATGGAATGTGCCTTTCACGATGTACTGCCATCAACCAAATGATATAACGCATGTGTTTTATATTAGATACTGCCATATAAAAATTTCTCTAGCTAAATCAACTATGGAATATGTCATTCACGATGTACTACCATCATCCAAATGATATAACGCATGTGTTTTATATTAGATAGTGCCATCTTAATATATCTCAAGCTAATTCAACTATGGAATATGCCATTCACGTTGTACTACCATCATCCAAATGATATAACGCATGTGTTTTATATTAGATACTGCCATATAAATATATCTCTAGCTCAATCAACTATGGAATATGCCTTTCACGATGTACTACCATCATCCAAATGATATATCGCATGTGTTTTATATTAGATACTACCATATAAATATATCTTTAGCTGAAGCAACTATGGAATATCCCTTTCACGATGTACTACCATCATCCAAATGATATCACGCATGTGTTTTATATTAGATAATTCTATATAAATATATCTACATCTAAAACAACCATGGAATATGCCTTTCACGATGTAGTACCATCATCAAAATGATATGACGCATGTGTTTTATATAAGATACTACCATCTAATTATATCTCTAGCTAAATCAATTATGGAATATGCCTTTCATGTTGTACAACCATCATCCAAATGATATAACGCATGTGTTTTATATTAAATACTCCCATATAAATATATCTTTAGCTGAAACAACCAATGTAATATGCCTTTCACGATGTACTACCATCACCAAAATGATATGACGCACGTGTTTTATATTAGATATTACCATATAAATATATCTCTAGCTGAAACAACTATGGAGTATCCCTTTCACGATGTACTACCATCATCCAAATGATATAACGCATGTGTTTTATATTAGATACTACCATATAAATATATCTTCAGCAAAAACAACTATGGAATATGCCTTTCACGATGTACTACCATCATCCAAATGATATAACTCATGTGTTTTATATTAGATACTACCATATAAATATATCTTTAGCTGAAACAACTACGGAATATGCCTTTCAGGATGTACTACCATCATCCAAATGATATCACTCATGTGTTTTATATTCGATACTACCATATAAATATATCTTTAGCTGAAACAACTATGGAATATGCCTTTCACGATGTACTACCATCATCCAAATGATATCACGCATGTGTTTTATATTAGATACTACCATATAAATATATCTTTAGCTGAAACAACTATGGAATATGCCTTTCAGGATGTACTACCATCATCAAAATGATATGACGCATGTGTTTTATATTAGATATTACCATATAAACATATCTCTAGCTAAATCAATTATGGAAAATGCCTTTCACGTTGTACAACCATCATCCAAATGATATAACGCATGTGTTTTATATTAAATACTCCCATATAAATATATCTTTAGCTGAAACAACCAATGTAATATGCCTTTCACGATGTACTACCATCACCAAAATGATATGACGCATGTGTTTTATATTAGATATTACCATATAAATATATCTTTAGCGGAATTAACTATGGAATATGCCTTTCACGATGTACTACCATCATCCAAATGATATCACGCATGTGTTTTATATTAGATACTACCATATAAATATATCTTTAGCTGAAGCAACCATGGAATATGCCTTTCACGATATACTACCATCATCAAAATGATATAACGCATGTGTTTTATATTAGATACTACCATATAAATATATCTTTAGCTGAATCAACTACGGAATATGCCTTTCAGGATGTACTACCATCATCCAAATGATATCACTCATGTGTTTTATATTCGATACTACCATATAAATATATCTTTAGCTGAAACAACTATGGAATATGCCTTTCACGATGTACTACCATCATCCAAATGATATAACGCATGTGTTTTATATTAGATACTACCATATAAATATATCTTTAGCTGAAACAACTATGGAATATGCCTTTCAGGATGTACTACCATCATCCAAATGATATCACGCATGTGTTTTATATTAGATACTACCATATAAATATATCTCTATCTAAAACAACCATGGAATATGCCCTTCACGATGTACTACCAACATCAAAATGATATGACGCATGTGTTTTATATTAGATATTACCATATAAATATATCTCTAGCTAAATCAATTATGGAATATGCCTTTCACGTTGTACAACCATCATCCAAATGATATAACGCATGTGTTTTATATTAAATACTCCCATATAAATATATCTTTAGCTGAAATAACCAATGTAATATGCCTTTCACGATGTACTTCCATCACCAAAATGATATGACGCATGTGTTTTATATTAGATATTACCATATAAATATATCTTTAGCGGAATTAACTATGGAATATGCCTTTCACGTTCTACAACCATCATCCAAATGATATAACGCATGTGTTTTATATTAAATACTTTCATATAAATATATCTTTAGCTGAAACAACCAATGTAATATGCCTTTCACGATGTACTTCCATCACCAAAATGATATGACGCATGTGTTTTATATTAGATATTACCATATAAATATATCTTTAGCGGAATTAACTATGGAATATGCCTTTCACGATGTACTACCATCATCCAAATGATATCACGCATGTGTTTTATATTAGATACTACCATATAAATATATCTTTAGCTGAAGCAACCATGGAATATGCCTTTCACGATATACTACCATCATCAAAATGATATAACGCATGTGTTTTATATTAGATACTACCATATAAATATATCTCTAGCTGAATCAAGTATGGAATATGCCTTTCACGATGTACTACCATCATCAAAATGATATAACGCATGTGTTTTATATTAGATATTACCATATAAATATATCTTCATTAAAAACAACTATGGAATATGCCTTTCATGATGTACTACCATCATCCAAATGATATAACGAATGTGTTTTATATGAGATACTACCATATAAATATATCTTTAGCTGAAACAAGTATGGAATATGCCTTTCACGATGTACTACCATCATGCAATTGATATAACGCATGTGTTTTATATTAGATACTACCATACAAATATATCTTTACCCGAAACAACTACGAAATATGCCTTTCACGATGTAGTACCATCATCCAAATGATATCACGCATGTGTTTTATATTAGATACTACCATATAAATATATCTTTAGCAGAATTAACTATGGAATATGCCTTTCACGATGTACTACCATCATCCAAATGATATCAAGCATGTGTTTTATATTAGATACTACCATATAAATATATCTTTAGCTGAAGCAACTATGTAATATGCCTTTTACGATGTACTACCAGCATCAAAATGATATGACGCATGTGTTTTATATTAGATATTACCATATAAATATATCTCTAGCTGAAACAACTATGGAATATGCCTTTCACGATGTACTACCATCATCCAAATAATATAACACATGTGTTTTATATCAGATAATTCGATATAAATATATCTCTAGCAAAAACAACCATGGAATATGCCTTTCACGGTGTACTACCATCATCCAAATGATATAACGCATGTGTTTTATATCATATACTACCATATAAATATATCTTTAGCTGAAACAACTATGGAATATGCCTTTCACAATGTACTACCATCATCAAAATGATATGAGGCATGTGTTTTATATTAGATATTACCATATAAATATATCTCTAGCTGAAACAACTATGGAATATCCCT
Source organism: Pohlia nutans (assembly GCA_022496805.1). Classification (NCBI taxonomy): domain Eukaryota; kingdom Viridiplantae; phylum Streptophyta; class Bryopsida; order Bryales; family Mniaceae; genus Pohlia; species Pohlia nutans. The sequence goes on from CM040104.1 coordinate 7,682,594, forward strand.
TTCACGATGTACTACCATCATCAAAATGATATGACGCATGTGTTTTATATTAGATAATTCCATATAAATATATCTCTATCTAAATTAACCATGGAATATACCTTTCACGATGTACTATCATCATCAAAATGATATGACTCATGTGTTTTATATTAGATATTACCATATAAATATATCTCTAGCTGAAACAACTATGGAATATCTAGATGTACTCCCATCATCCAAATGATATCATGCATGTGTTTTATATTAGATACTACAATATAAATATATCTTTAGCTGAAACAACTATGGAATATGCCTTTCACGATGTACTACCATCATGCAAATGATATAACGCATGTGTTTTATATTAGATACTACCATATAAATATATCTTTAGCTGAAACAACTATGTAATATGCCTTTCACGATGTACTACCATCATCCAAATGATATCACGCATGTGTTTTATATTAGATAATTCCATATAAATATATCTCTATGTAAATTATCCATGGCATATGCCTTTCACGATGTACTACCATCATCAAAATGATATGACGCATGTGTTTTATATTAGATATTACCATATAAATATATCTCTAGCTGAAACAACTATGGAATATGCCTTTCACGATATACTACCATCATCAAAATGATATCACGCATGTGTTTTATATTAGATAATTCCATATAAATATATCTCTATCTAAATTAACCATGGCATATGCCTTTCACGATGTACTACCATCATCAAAATGATATGACGCATGTGTTTTATATTAGATATTACCATATAAATATATCTCTAGCTGAAACAACTATGGAATATCTAGATGTACTACCATCATCCAAATGATATCACGCATGTGTTTTATATTAGATACTACCATATAAATATATCTTTAGCAGATTTAACTATGGAATATGCCTTTCACGATGTACTACCATCATCCAAATGATATCACGCATGTGTTTTATATTAAATACTCCCATATAAATATATCTTTAGCTGAAACAACCAATGTAATATGCATTTCACGATGTACTACCATCACCAAAATGATATGACGCATGTGTTTTATATTAGATATTACCATATAAATATATCTCTAGCTGAAACAATTATGGAATATCCCTTTCACGATGTACTACCATCATCCAAATGATATCACGCATGTGTTTTATATTAGATAATTCCATATAAATATATCTCTATCTAAATTATCCATGGCATATGCCTTTCACGATATACTACCATCATCAAAATGATATAACGCATGTGTTTTATATTAGATACTACCATATAAATATATCTTTAGCTGAATCAACTACGGAATATGCCTTTCAGGATGTACTACCATCATCCAAATGATATCACTCATGTGTTTTATATTCGATACTACCATATAAATATATCTTTAGCTGAAACAACTATGGAATATGCCTTTCACGATGTACTACCATCATCCAAATGATATAACGCATGTGTTTTATATTAGATACTACCATATAAATATATCTTTAGCTGAAACAACTATGGAATATGCCTTTCAGGATGTACTACCATCATCCAAATGATATCACGCATGTGTTTTATATTAGATACTACCATATAAATATATCTCTATCTAAAACAACCATGGAATATGCCCTTCACGATGTACTGCCATCATCAAAATGATATGAAGCATGTGTTTTATATTAGATATTACCATATAAATATATCTCTAGCTAAATCAATTATGGAAAATGCCTTTCACGTTGTACAACCATCATCCAAATGATAAAACGCATGTGTTTTATATTAAATACTCCTATATAAATATATCTTTAGCTGAAACAACCAATGTAATATGCCTTTCACGATGTACTACCATCTTCAATATGATATGACGCATGTGTTTTATATTAGATATTACCATCTAATTATATCTCTAGCTATATCCATTATGGAATATGCCTTTCACGTTCTACAACCATCATCCAAATGATATAACGCATGTGTTTTATATTAAATACTTTCATATAAATATATCTTTAGCTGAAACAACCAATGTAATATGCCTTTCACGATGTACTTCCATCACCAAAATGATATGACGCATGTGTTTTATATTAGATATTACCATATAAATATATCTTTAGCGGAATTAACTATGGAATATGCCTTTCACGATGTACTACCATCATCCAAATGATATCACGCATGTGTTTTATATTAGATACTACCATATAAATATATCTTTAGCTGAAGCAACCATGGAATATGCCTTTCACGATATACTACCATCATCAAAATGATATAACGCATGTGTTTTATATTAGATACTACCATATAAATATATCTTTAGCTGAATCAACTACGGAATATGCCTTTCAGGATGTACTACCATCATCCAAATGATATCACTCATGTGTTTTATATTCGATACTACCATATAAATATATCTTTAGCTGAATCAAGTATGGAATATGCCTTTCACGATGTACTACCATCATCAAAATGATATAACGCATGTGTTTTATATTAGATATTACCATATAAATATATCTTCATTAAAAACAACTATGGAATATGCCTTTCACGATGTACTACCATCATCCAAATGATATAACGAATGTGTTTTATATGAGATACTACCATATAAATATATCTTTAGCTGAAACAAGTATGGAATATGCCTTTCACGATGTACTACCATCATGCAATTGATATAACGCATGTGTTTTATATTAGATACTACCATACAAATATATCTTTACCCGAAACAACTATGGAATATGCCTTTCACGATGTAGTACCATCATCCAAATGATATCACGCATGTGTTTTATAGTAGATACTACCATATAAATATATCTTTAGCAGAATTAAATATGGAATATGCCTTTCACGATGTACTACCATCATCCAAATGATATCACGCATGTGTTTTATATTAGATACTACCATATAAATATATCTTTAGCTAAAGCAACTATGTAATATGCCTTTTACGATGTACTACCAGCATCAAAATGATATGACGCATGTGTTTTATATTAGATAATTCCATATAAATATATCTCTATCTAAATTAACCATGGAATATGCCTTTTACGATGTACTACCATCATCAAAATGATATGACGCATGTGTTTTATATTAGATATTACCATATAAATATATCTCTAGCTGAAACAACTATGGAATATCTAGATGTACTACCATCATCCAAATGATATCACGCATGTGTTTTATATTAGATACTACCATATAAATATATCTTTAGCTGAAACAAGTATGGAATATGCCTTTCACGATGTACTACCATCATCCAAATAATATAACACATGTGTTTTATATCAGATAATTCGATATAAATATATCTCTAGCAAAAAAAACCATGGAATATGCCTTTCACGGTGTAATACCATCATCCAAATGATATAACGCATGTGTTTTATATCAGATACTACCATATAAATATATCTTTAGCTGAAACAACTATGGAATATGCCTTTCACAATGTACTACCATCATCAAAATGATATGAGGCATGTGTTTTATATTAGATATTACCATATAAATATATCCCTAGCTGAAACAACTATGGAATATCCCTTTCACGATGTACTACCATCATCCAAATGATATCACGCATGTGTTTTATATTAGATAATTCCATATAAATATATCTCTATGTAAATTATCCATGGCATATGCCTTTCACGATGTACTACCATCATCAAAATGATATGACGCATGTGTTTTATATTAGATATTACCATATAAATATATCTCTAGCTGAAACAACTATGGAATATGCCTTTCACGATATACTACCATCATCAAAATGATATCACGCATGTGTTTTATATTAGATAATTCCATATAAATATATCTCTATCTAAATTAACCATGGCATATGCCTTTCACGATGTACTACCATCATCAAAATGATATGACGCATGTGTTTTATATTAGATATTACCATATAAATATATCTCTAGCTGAAACAACTATGGAATATCTAGATGTACTACCATCATCCAAATGATATCACGCATGTGTTTTATATTAGATACTACCATATAAATATATCTTTAGCAGATTTAACTATGAAATATGTCTTTCACGATGTACTACCATCATCCAAATGATATCACGCATGTGTTTTATATTAAATACTCCCATATAAATATATCTTTAGCTGAAACAACCAATGTAATATGCATTTCACGATGTACTACCATCACCAAAATGATATGACGCATGTGTTTTATATTAGATATTACCATATAAATATATCTCTAGCTGAAACAATTATGGAATATCCCTTTCACGATGTACTACCATCATCCAAATGATATCACGCATGTGTTTTATATCAGATATTACCATATAAATATATCTCTAGCTGAAACAACTATGGAATATCTAGATGTACTACCATCATCCAAACGATATCACGCATGTGTTTTATATTAGATACTACCATATAAATATATCTCTATCTAAAACAACCATGGAATATGCCCTTCACGATGTACTACCAACATCAAAATGATATGACGCATGTGTTTTATATTAGATATTACCATATAAATATATCTCTAGCTAAATCAATTATGGAAAATGCCTTTCATGTTGTACAACCATCATCCAAATGATATAACGCATGTGTTTTATATTAAATACTCCCATATAAATATATCTTTAGCTGGAACAACCAATGTAATATGCCTTTCACGATGTACTACCATCTTCAATATGATATGACGCATGTGTTTTATATTAGATATTACCATCTAATTATATCTCTAGCTAAATCAATTATGGAATATGCCTTTCACGTTGTACAACCATCATCCAAATGATATAACGCATGTGTTTTATATTAAATACTCCCATATAAATATATCTTTAGCTGAAACAACCAATGTAATATGCCTTTCACGATGTACTTCCATCACCAAAATGATATGACGCATGTGTTTTATATTAGATATTACCATATAAATATATCTTTAGCGGAATTAACTTTGGAATATGCCTTTCAGGATGTACTACCATCATCCAAATGATATCACGAATGTGTTTTATATTAGATACTACCATATACATATGTCTTTAGCTGAAGCAACCATGGAATATGCCTTTCACGATTACTACCATCATCAAAATGATATGACGCATGTGTTTTATATTAGATATTACCATATAAATATATCTCTAGCTGAGACAACTATGGAATATCTAGATGTACTACCATCATCCAAATGATATCACGCATGTGTTTTATATTAGATACTACCATATAAATATATCTTTAGCTGAAACACGTATGGAATATGCCTTTCACGATTTACTACCATCATCCAAATAATATAACACATGTGTTTTATATCAGATAATTCGATATAAATATATCTCTAGCAAAAAAAACCATGGAATATGCCTTTCACGGTGTACTACCATCATCCAAATGATATAACGCATGTGTTTTATATCAGATACTACCATATAAATATATCTTTAGCTGAAACAACTATGGAATATGCCTTTCACGATGTACTACCATCATCAAAATGATATGAGGCATGTGTTTTATATTAGATATTACCATATAAATATATCTCTAGCTGAAACAACTATGGAATATCCCTTTCGCGATGTACTACCATCATCAAAATGATATGACGCATGTGTTTTATATTAGATAATTCCATATAAATATATCTCTATCTAAATTAACCATGGAATATGCCTTTCACGATGTACTAACATCATCAAAATGATATGACGCATGTGTTTAATATTAGATATTACCATATAAATATATCTCTAGCTGAAACAACTATGGAATATCTAGATGTACTACCATCATCCAAATGATATCATGCATGTGTTTTATATTAGATACTACAATATAAATATATATCTTTAGCTGAAACAACTATGGAATATGCCTTTCACGATGAACTACCATCATGCAAATGATATAACGCATGTGTTTTATATTAGATACTACCATATAAATATATCTTTAGCTGAAACAACTATGTAATATGCCTTTCATGATGTACTTCGATCATCCAAATGATATAACCATGTGTTCTATATTAGATACTACCATATAAATATATCTTTAGCTGAAACAACTATAGAATAATCCTTTCACGATGTACTACCATCATCCAAATGATATCACGCATGTGTTTTATATTAGATACTGCTATTTTAATATATGTCTAGCTAAAACAACTATGGAATATGCCTTTCACGTTGTACTACCATCATCCAAATGATATAATGCATGTGTTTAATATTAGATACTACCATATAAATATATCTCTAGCTGAAACAACCATGGAATATGCCTTTCACGATGTACTACCATCATGCAAATGATATAACGCATGTGTTTTATATTAGATACTACCATATAAATATATCTTTAGCTGAAACAACTATGTTATATGCCTTTCATGATATACTTCGATCATCCAAATGATATCACGCATGTGTTTTATATAAGATACTACCAGATAAATATATCTTTGGCTGAAGCAACCATGTAATATGCCTTTGACGATGTACTACCAGCATCAAAATGATATGACGCATGTGTTTTATATTAGATATTACCATATAAATATATCTCTAGCTGAAACAACTATGGAATATCTAGATGTACTACCATCATCCAAATGATATCACGCATGTGTTTTATATTAGATACTACCATATAAATATATCTTTAGCTGAAACAGCCATGTAATATGCCTTTCACGATGTACTACCATCATCCAAATGATATAACGCATGTGTTTTATATTAGATACTGCCATATAAATATATCTCTAGTTGAAACAACTTTACAATAGGCCTTTCACTATGTACTACCATCTTCCAACTGAATTAATGCATGTGTTTTATATTAGATCCTGCCATATAAATAAATCTCTAGCTAAAACAACTATAGAATATGCCTTTCACGATGTACTACCATCATCTAAATGATATAACGCATGTGTTTATTTTAGATACTGCCATATAAATATATCTTTAGCTCAATGAACTATGGAATATGCCTTTCAAGATGTACTACAATCATCCAAATGATATAACGCATGTGTTTTATATTAGATACTGCTATATAAATATTTCATTGGCTGAAACAACTATGGAATGTGCCTTTCACGATGTACTGCCATCAACCAAATGATATAACGCATGTGTTTTATATTAGATACTGCCATATAAAAATTTCTCTAGCTAAATCAACTATGGAATATGTCATTCACGATGTACTACCATCATCCAAATGATATAACGCATGTGTTTTATATTAGATAGTGCCATCTTAATATATCTCAAGCTAATTCAACTATGGAATATGCCATTCACGTTGTACTACCATCATCCAAATGATATAACGCATGTGTTTTATATTAGATACTGCCATATAAATATATCTCTAGCTCAATCAACTATGGAATATGCCTTTCACGATGTACTACCATCATCCAAATGATATATCGCATGTGTTTTATATTAGATACTACCATATAAATATATCTTTAGCTGAAGCAACTATGGAATATCCCTTTCACGATGTACTACCATCATCCAAATGATATCACGCATGTGTTTTATATTAGATAATTCTATATAAATATATCTACATCTAAAACAACCATGGAATATGCCTTTCACGATGTAGTACCATCATCAAAATGATATGACGCATGTGTTTTATATAAGATACTACCATCTAATTATATCTCTAGCTAAATCAATTATGGAATATGCCTTTCATGTTGTACAACCATCATCCAAATGATATAACGCATGTGTTTTATATTAAATACTCCCATATAAATATATCTTTAGCTGAAACAACCAATGTAATATGCCTTTCACGATGTACTACCATCACCAAAATGATATGACGCACGTGTTTTATATTAGATATTACCATATAAATATATCTCTAGCTGAAACAACTATGGAGTATCCCTTTCACGATGTACTACCATCATCCAAATGATATAACGCATGTGTTTTATATTAGATACTACCATATAAATATATCTTCAGCAAAAACAACTATGGAATATGCCTTTCACGATGTACTACCATCATCCAAATGATATAACTCATGTGTTTTATATTAGATACTACCATATAAATATATCTTTAGCTGAAACAACTACGGAATATGCCTTTCAGGATGTACTACCATCATCCAAATGATATCACTCATGTGTTTTATATTCGATACTACCATATAAATATATCTTTAGCTGAAACAACTATGGAATATGCCTTTCACGATGTACTACCATCATCCAAATGATATCACGCATGTGTTTTATATTAGATACTACCATATAAATATATCTTTAGCTGAAACAACTATGGAATATGCCTTTCAGGATGTACTACCATCATCAAAATGATATGACGCATGTGTTTTATATTAGATATTACCATATAAACATATCTCTAGCTAAATCAATTATGGAAAATGCCTTTCACGTTGTACAACCATCATCCAAATGATATAACGCATGTGTTTTATATTAAATACTCCCATATAAATATATCTTTAGCTGAAACAACCAATGTAATATGCCTTTCACGATGTACTACCATCACCAAAATGATATGACGCATGTGTTTTATATTAGATATTACCATATAAATATATCTTTAGCGGAATTAACTATGGAATATGCCTTTCACGATGTACTACCATCATCCAAATGATATCACGCATGTGTTTTATATTAGATACTACCATATAAATATATCTTTAGCTGAAGCAACCATGGAATATGCCTTTCACGATATACTACCATCATCAAAATGATATAACGCATGTGTTTTATATTAGATACTACCATATAAATATATCTTTAGCTGAATCAACTACGGAATATGCCTTTCAGGATGTACTACCATCATCCAAATGATATCACTCATGTGTTTTATATTCGATACTACCATATAAATATATCTTTAGCTGAAACAACTATGGAATATGCCTTTCACGATGTACTACCATCATCCAAATGATATAACGCATGTGTTTTATATTAGATACTACCATATAAATATATCTTTAGCTGAAACAACTATGGAATATGCCTTTCAGGATGTACTACCATCATCCAAATGATATCACGCATGTGTTTTATATTAGATACTACCATATAAATATATCTCTATCTAAAACAACCATGGAATATGCCCTTCACGATGTACTGCCATCATCAAAATGATATGACGCATGTGTTTTATATTAGATATTACCATATAAATATATCTCTAGCTAAATCAATTATGGAATATGCCTTTCACGTTGTACAACCATCATCCAAATGATATAACGCATGTGTTTTATATTAAATACTCCCATATAAATATATCTTTAGCTGAAATAACCAATGTAATATGCCTTTCACGATGTACTTCCATCACCAAAATGATATGACGCATGTGTTTTATATTAGATATTACCATATAAATATATCTTTAGCGGAATTAACTATGGAATATGCCTTTCACGTTCTACAACCATCATCCAAATGATATAACGCATGTGTTTTATATTAAATACTTTCATATAAATATATCTTTAGCTGAAACAACCAATGTAATATGCCTTTCACGATGTACTTCCATCACCAAAATGATATGACGCATGTGTTTTATATTAGATATTACCATATAAATATATCTTTAGCGGAATTAACTATGGAATATGCCTTTCACGATGTACTACCATCATCCAAATGATATCACGCATGTGTTTTATATTAGATACTACCATATAAATATATCTTTAGCTGAAGCAACCATGGAATATGCCTTTCACGATATACTACCATCATCAAAATGATATAACGCATGTGTTTTATATTAGATACTACCATATAAATATATCTCTAGCTGAATCAAGTATGGAATATGCCTTTCACGATGTACTACCATCATCAAAATGATATAACGCATGTGTTTTATATTAGATATTACCATATAAATATATCTTCATTAAAAACAACTATGGAATATGCCTTTCAGGATGTACTACCATCATCCAAATGATATAACGAATGTGTTTTATATGAGATACTACCATATAAATATATCTTTAGCTGAAACAAGTATGGAATATGCCTTTCACGATGTACTACCATCATGCAATTGATATAACGCATGTGTTTTATATTAGATACTACCATACAAATATATCTTTACCCGAAACAACTACGAAATATGCCTTTCACGATGTAGTACCATCATCCAAATGATATCACGCATGTGTTTTATATTAGATACTACCATATAAATATATCTTTAGCAGAATTAACTATGGAATATGCCTTTCACGATGTACTACCATCATCCAAATGATATCAAGCATGTGTTTTATATTAGATACTACCATATAAATATATCTTTAGCTGAAGCAACTATGTAATATGCCTTTTACGATGTACTACCAGCATCAAAATGATATGACGCATGTGTTTTATATTAGATATTACCATATAAATATATCTCTAGCTGAAACAACTATGGAATATGCCTTTCACGATGTACTACCATCATCCAAATAATATAACACATGTGTTTTATATCAGATAATTCGATATAAATATATCTCTAGCAAAAACAACCATGGAATATGCCTTTCACGGTGTACTACCATCATCCAAATGATATAACGCATGTGTTTTATATCATATACTACCATATAAATATATCTTTAGCTGAAACAACTATGGAATATGCCTTTCACAATGTACTACCATCATCAAAATGATATGAGGCATGTGTTTTATATTAGATATTACCATATAAATATATCTCTAGCTGAAACAACTATGGAATATCCCTTTCACGATGTACTACCATCATCAAAATGATATGACGCATGTGTTTTATATTAGATAATTCCATATAAATATATCTCTATCTAAATTAACCATGGAATATACCTTTCACGATGTACTATCATCATCAAAATGATATGACTCATGTGTTTTATATTAGATATTACCATATAAATATATCTCTAGCTGAAACAACTATGGAATATCTAGATGTACTCCCATCATCCAAATGATATCATGCATGTGTTTTATATTAGATACTACAATATAAATATATCTTTAGCTGAAACAACTATGGAATATGCCTTTCACGATGTACTACCATCATGCAAATGATATAACGCATGTGTTTTATATTAGATACTACCATATAAATATATCTTTAGCTGAAACAACTATGTAATATGCCTTTCACGATGTACTACCATCATCCAAATGATATCACGCATGTGTTTTATATTAGATAATTCCATATAAATATATCTCTATGTAAATTATCCATGGCATATGCCTTTCACGATGTACTACCATCATCAAAATGATATGACGCATGTGTTTTATATTAGATATTACCATATAAATATATCTCTAGCTGAAACAACTATGGAATATGCCTTTCACGATATACTACCATCATCAAAATGATATCACGCATGTGTTTTATATTAGATAATTCCATATAAATATATCTCTATCTAAATTAACCATGGCATATGCCTTTCACGATGTACTACCATCATCAAAATGATATGACGCATGTGTTTTATATTAGATATTACCATATAAATATATCTCTAGCTGAAACAACTATGGAATATCTAGATTTACTACCATCATCCAAATGATATCACGCATGTGTTTTATATTAGATACTACCATATAAATATATCTTTAGCAGATTTAACTATGGAATATGCCTTTCACGATGTACTACCATCATCCAAATGATATCACGCATGTGTTTTATATTAAATACTCCCATATAAATATATCTTTAGCTGAAACAACCAATGTAATATGCATTTCACGATGTACTACCATCACCAAAATGATATGACGCATGTGTTTTATATTAGATATTACCATATAAATATATCTCTAGCTGAAACAATTATGGAATATCCCTTTCACGATGTACTACCATCATCCAAATGATATCACGCATGTGTTTTATATTAGATAATTCCATATAAATATATCTCTATCTAAATTATCCATGGCATATGCCTTTCACGATGTACTACCATCATCAAAATGATATGACGCTTGTGTTTTATATCAGATATTACCATATAAATATATCTCTAGCTGAAACAACTATGGAATATCTAGATGTACTACCATCATCCAAATGATATCACGCATGTGTTTTATATTAGATACTACCATATAAATATATCTCTATCTAAAACAACCATGGAATATGCCCTTCACGATGTACTACCAACATCAAAATGATATGACGCATGTGTTTTATATTAGATATTACCATATAAATATATCTCTAGCTAAATCAATTATGGAAAATGCTTTTCACGTTGTACAACCATCATCCAAATGATATAACGCATGTGTTTTATATTAAATACTCCCATATAAATATATCTTTAGCTGAAACAACCAATGTAATATGCCTTTCACGATGTACTACCATCTTCAATATGATATGACGCATGTGTTTTATATTAGATATTACCATCTAATTATATCTCTAGCTAAATCAATTATGGAATATGCCTTTCACGTTGTACAACCATCATCCAAATGATATAACGCATGTGTTTTATATTAAATACTCCCATATAAATATATCTTTAGCTGAAACAACCAATGTAATATGCCTTTCACGATGTACTACCATCTTCAATATGATATGACGCATGTGTTTTATATTAGATATTACCATCTAATTATATCTCTAGCTAAATCAATTATGGAATATGCCTTTCACGTTGTACAACCATCATCCAAATGATATAACGCATGTGTTTTATATTAAATACTCCCATATAAATATATCTTTAGCTGAAACAACCAATGTAATATGCCTTTCACGATGTACTTCCATCACCAAAATGATATGACGCATGTGTTTTATATTAGATATTACCATATAAATATATCTCTAGCTGAGACAACTATGGAATATCTAGATGTACTACCATCATCCAAATGATATCACGCATGTGTTTTATATTAGATACTACCATATAAATATATCTTTAGCTGAGACACGTATGGAATATGCCTTTCACGATTTACTACCATCATCCAAATAATATAACACATGTGTTTTATATCAGATAATTCGATATAAATATATCTCTAGCAAAAAATTCATGGAATATGCCTTTCACGGTGTACTACCATCATCCAAATGATATAACGCATGTGTTTTATATCAGATACTACCATATAAATATATCTTTAGCTGAAACAACTATGGAATATGCCTTTCACGATGTACTACCATCATCAAAATGATATGACGCATGTGTTTTATATTAGATAATTCCATATAAATATGTCTCTATCTAAATTAACCATGGAATATGCCTTTCACGATGTACTAACATCATCAAAATGATATGACGGATGTGTTTAATATTAGATATTACCATATAGATATATCTCGAGCTGAAACAACTATGGAATATCTAGATGTACTACCATCATCCAAATGATATCACGCATGTGTTTTATATTAGATACTACCATATAAATATATCTTTAGCTGAAACAACTATGGAATATGCCTTTCAGGATGTACTACCATCATCAAAATGATATGACGCATGTGTTTTATATTAGATATTACCATATAAACATATCTCTAGCTAAATCAATTATGGAAAATGCCTTTCACGTTGTACAACCATCATCCAAATGATATAACGCATGTGTTTTATATTAAATACTCCCATATAAATATATCTTTAGCTGAAACAACCAATGTAATATGCCTTTCACGATGTACTACCATCACCAAAATGATATGACGCATGTGTTTTATATTAGATATTACCATATAAATATATCTTTAGCGGAATTAACTAGGAATATGCCTTTCACGATGTACTACCATCATCCAAATGATATCACGCATGTGTTTTATATTAGATACTACCATATAAATATATCTTTAGCTGAAGCAACCATGGAATATGCCTTTCACGATATACTACCATCATCAAAATGATATAACGCATGTGTTTTATATTAGATACTACCATATAAATATATCTTTAGATGAATCAACTACGGAATATGCCTTTCAGGATGTACTACCATCATCCAAATGATATCACTCATGTGTTTTATATTCGATACTACCATATAAATATATCTTTAGCTGAAACAACTATGGAATATGCCTTTCACGATGTACTACCATCATCCAAATGATATAACGCATGTGTTTTATATTAGATACTACCATATAAATATATCTTTAGCTGAAACAACTATGGAATATGCCTTTCAGGATGTACTACCATCATCCAAATGATATCACGCATGTGTTTTATATTAGATACTACCATATAAATATATCTCTATCTAAAACAACCATGGAATATGCCCTTCACGATGTACTGCCATCATCAAAATGATATGACGCATGTGTTTTATATTAGATATTACCATATAAATATATCTCTAGCTAAATCAATTATGGAATATGCCTTTCACGTTGTACAACCATCATCCAAATGATATAACGCATGTGTTTTATATTAAATACTCCCATATAAATATATCTTTAGCTGAAATAACCAATGTAATATGCCTTTCACGATGTACTACCATCACCAAAATGATATGACGCATGTGTTTTATATTAGATATTACCATATAAATATATCTTTAGCGGAATTAACTATGGAATATGCCTTTCACGATGTACTACCATCATCCAAATGATATCACGCATGTGTTTTATATTAGATACTACCATATAAATATATCTTTAGCTGAAGCAACCATGGAATATGCCTTTCACGATATACTACCATCATCAAAATGATATAACGCATGTGTTTTATATTAGATACTACCATATAAATATATCTTTAGCTGAATCAACTACGGAATATGCCTTTCAGGATGTACTACCATCATCCAAATGATATCACTCATGTGTTTTATATTAGATACTACCATATAAATATATCTCTATCTAAAACAACCATGGAATATGCCCTTCACGATGTACTGCCATCATCAAAATGATATGACGCATGTGTTTTATATTAGATATTACCATATAAATATATCTCTAGCTAAATCAATTATGGAAAATGCCTTTCACGTTGTACAACCATCATCCAAATGATATAACGCATGTGTTTTATATTAAATACTTTCATATAAATATATCTTTAGCTGAAACAACCAATGTAATATGCCTTTCACGATGTACTTCCATCACCAAAATGATATGACGCATGTGTTTTATATTAGATATTACCATATAAATATATCTTTAGCGGAATTAACTATGGAATATGCCTTTCACGATGTACTACCATCATCCAAATGATATCACGCATGTGTTTTATATTAGATACTACCATATAAATATATCTTTAGCTGAAGCAACCATGGAATATGCCTTTCACGATATACTACCATCATCAAAATGATATAACGCATGTGTTTTATATTAGATACTACCATATAAATATATCTCTAGCTGAATCAAGTATGGAATATGCCTTTCACGATGTACTACCATCATCAAAATGATATAACGCATGTGTTTTATATTAGATATTACCATATAAATATATCTTCATTAAAAACAACTATGGAATATGCCTTTCATGATGTACTACCATCATCCAAATGATATAACGAATGTGTTTTATATGAGATACTACCATATAAATATATCTTTAGCTGAAACAAGTATGGAATATGCCTTTCACGATGTACTACCATCATGCAAGTGATATAACGCATATGTTTTATATTAGATACTACCATACAAATATATCTTTACCCGAAACAACTACGAAATATGCCTTTCACGATGTAGTACCATCATCCAAATGATATCACGCATTTGTTTTATATTAGATACTACCATATAAATATATCTTTAGCAGAATTAACTATGGAATATGCCTTTCACGATGTACTACCATCATCCAAATGATATCAAGCATGTGTTTTATATTAGATACTACCATATAAATATATCTTTAGCTGAAGCAACTATGTAATATGCCTTTTACGATGTACTACCAGCATCAAAATGATATGACGCATGTGTTTTATATTAGATATTACCATATAAATATATCTCTAGCTGATACGACTATGGAATATGCCTTTCACGATGTACTACCATCATCCAAATAATATAACACATGTGTTTTATATCAGATAATTCGATATAAATATATCTCTAGCAAAAACAACCATGGAATATGCCTTTCACGGTGTACTACCATCATCCAAATGATATAACGCATGTGTTTTATATCATATACTACCATATAAATATATCTTTAGCTGAAACAACTATGGAATATGCCTTTCACAATGTACTACCATCATCAAATTGATATGAGGCATGTGTTTTATATTAGATATTACCATATAAATATATCTCTAGCTGAAACAACTATGGAATATCCCTTTCACGATGTACTACCATCATCAAAATGATATGACGCATGTGTTTTATATTAGATAATTCCATATAAATATATCTCTATCTAAATTAACCATGGAATATGCCTTTCACGATGTACTATCATCATCAAAATGATATGACTCATGTGTTTTATATTAGATATTACCATATAAATATATCTCTAGCTGAAACAACTATGGAATATCTAGATGTACTCCCATCATCCAAATGATATCATGCATGTGTTTTATATTAGATACTACAATATAAATATATCTTTAGCTGAAACAACTATGGAATATGCCTTTCACGATGTACTACCATCATGCAAATGATATAACGCATGTGTTTTATATTAGATACTACCATATAAATATATCTTTAGCTGAAACAACTATGTAATATGCCTTTCACGATGTACTACCATCATCCAAATGATATCACGCATGTGTTTTATATTAGATAATTCCATATAAATATATCTCTATGTAAATTATCCATGGCATATGCCTTTCACGATGTACTACCATCATCAAAATGATATGACGCATGTGTTTTATATTAGATATTACCATATAAATATATCTCTAGCTGAAACAACTATGGAATATGCCTTTCACGATATACTACCATCATCAAAATGATATCACGCATGTGTTTTATATTAGATAATTCCATATAAATATATCTCTATCTAAATTAACCATGGCATATGCCTTTCACGATGTACTACCATCATCAAAATGATATGACGCATGTGTTTTATATTAGATATTACCATATAAATATATCTCTAGCTGAAACAACTATGGAATATCCCTTTCACGATGTACTACCATCATCCAAATGATATCACGCATGTGTTTTATATTAGATACTACCATATAAATATATCTTTAGCAGATTTAACTATGGAATATGCCTTTCACGATGTACTACCATCATCCAAATGATATCACGCATGTAATTTATATTAAATACTCCCATATAAATATATCTTTAGCTGAAACAACCAATGTAATATGCATTTCACGATGTACTACCATCACCAAAATGATATGACGCATGTGTTTTATATTAGATATTACCATATAAATATATCTCTAGCTGAAACAATTATGGAATATCCCTTTCACGATGTACTACCATCATCCAAATGATATCACGCATGTGTTTTATATTAGATAATTCCATATAAATATATCTCTATCTAAATTATCCATGGCATATGCCTTTCACGATGTACTACCATCATCAAAATGATATGACGCATGTGTTTTATATCAGATATTACCATATAAATATATCTCTAGCTGAAACAACTATGGAATATCTAGATGTACTACCATCATCCAAATGATATCACGCATGTGTTTTATATTAGATACTACCATATAAATATATCTCTATCTAAAACAACCATGGAATATGCCCTTCACGATGTACTACCAACATCAAAATGATATGACGCATGTGTTTTATATTAGATATTACCATATAAATATATCTCTAGCTAAATCAATTATGGAAAATGCCTTTCACGTTGTACAACCATCATCCAAATGATATAACGCATGTGTTTTATATTAAATACTCCCATATAAATATATCTTTAGCTGAAACAACCAATGTAATATGCCTTTCACGATGTACTACCATCTTCAATATGATATGACGCATGTGTTTTATATTAGATATTACCATCTAATTATATCTCTAGCTAAATCAATTATGGAATATGCCTTTCACGTTGTACAACCATCATCCAAATGATATAACGCATGTGTTTTATATTAAATACTCCCATATAAATATATCTTTAGCTGAAACAACCAATGTAATATGCCTTTCACGATGTACTTCCATCACCAAAATGATATGACGCATGTGTTTTATATTAGATATTACCATATAAATATATCTTTAGCGGAATTAACTTTGGAATATGCCTTTCACGATGTACTACCATCATCCAAATGATATCACGCATGTGTTTTATATTAGATACTACCATATAAATATATCTTTAGCTGAAGCAACCATGGAATATGCCTTTCACGATATACTACCATCATCAAAATGATATGACGCATGTGTTTTATATTAGATATTACCATATAAATATATCTCTAGCTGAGACAACTATGGAATATCTAGATGTACTACCATCATCCAAATGATATCACGCATGTGTTTTATATTAGATACTACCATATAAATATATCTTTAGCTGAATCAACTACGGAATATGCCTTTCAGGATGTACTACCATCATCCAAATGATATCACTCATGTGTTTTATATTAGATACTACCATATAAATATATCTCTATCTAAAACAACCATGGAATATGCCCTTCACGATGTACTGCCATCATCAAAATGATATGACGCATGTGTTTTATATTAGATATTACCATATAAATATATCTCTAGCTAATATAATTATGGAAAATGCCTTTCACGTTGTACAACCATCATCCAAATGATATAACGCATATGTTTTATATTAAATACTCCTATATAAATATATCTTTAGCTGAAACAACCAATGTAATATGCCTTTCACGATGTACTACCATCTTCAATATGATATGACGCATGTGTTTTATATTAGATATTACCATCTAATTATATCTCTAGCTAAATCAATTATGGAATATGCCTTTCACGTTCTACAACCATCATCCAAATGATATAACGCATGTGTTTTATATTAAATACTTTCATATAAATATATCTTGAGCTGAAACAACCAATGTAATATGCCTTTCACGATGTACTTCCATCACCAAAATGATATGACGCATGTGTTTTATATTAGATATTACCATATAAATATATCTTTAGCGGAATTAACTATGGAATATGCCTTTCACGATGTACTACCATCATCCAAATGATATCACGCATGTGTTTTATATTAGATACTACCATATAAATATATCTTTAGCTGAAGCAACCATGGAATATGCCTTTCACGATATACTACCATCATCAAAATGATATAACGCATGTGTTTTATATTAGATACTACCATATAAATATATCTCTAGCTGAATCAAGTATGGAATATGCCTTTCACGATGTACTACCATCATCAAAATGATATAACGCATGTGTTTTATATTAGATATTACCATATAAATATATCTTCATTAAAAACAACTATGGAATATGCCTTTCATGATGTACTACCATCATCCAAATGATATAACGAATGTGTTTTATATGAGATACTACCATATAAATATATCTTTAGCTGAAACAAGTATGGAATATGCCTTTCACGATGTACTACCATCATGCAATTGATATAACGCATGTGTTTTATATTAGATACTACCATACAAATATATCTTTACCCGAAACAACTACGAAATATGCCTTTCACGATGTAGTACCATCATCCAAATGATATCACGCATGTGTTTTATATTAGATACTACCATATAAATATATCTTTAGCAGAATTAACTATGGAATATGCCTTTCACGATGTACTACCATCATCCAAATGATATCAAGCATGTGTTTTATATTAGATACTACCATATAAATATATCTTTAGCTGAAGCAACTATGTAATATGCCTTTTACGATGTACTACCAGCATCAAAATGATATGACGCATGTGTTTTATATTAGATATTACCATATAAATATATCTCTAGCTGATACGACTATGGAATATGCCTTTCACGATGTACTACCATCATCCAAATAATATAACACATGTGTTTTATATCAGATAATTCGATATAAATATATCTCTAGCAAAAACAACCATGGAATATGCCTTTCACGGTGTACTACCATCATCCAAATGATATAACGCATGTGTTTTATATCATATACTACCATATAAATATATCTTTAGCTGAAACAACTATGGAATATCCCTTTCACGATGTACTACCATCATCAAAATGATATGACGCATGTGTTTTATATCAGATATTACCATATAAATATATCTCTAGCTGAAACAACTATGGAATATCTAGATGTACTACCATCATCAAAATGATATGACGCATGTGTTTTATATTAGATAATTCCATATAAATATATCTCTATCTAAATTAACCATGGCATATGCCTTTCACGATGTACTACCATCATCAAAATGATATGACGCATGTGTTTTATATTAGATATTACCATATAAATATATCTCTAGCTGAAACAACTATGGAATATCTAGATGTACTCCCATCATCCAAATGATATCATGCATGTGTTTTATATTAGATACTACAATATAAATATATCTTTAGCTGAAACAACTATGGAATATGCCTTTCAGGATGTACTACCATCATCCAAATGATATCACGCATGTGTTTTATATTAGATACTACCATATAAATATATCTCTATCTAAAACAACCATGGAATATGCCCTTCACGATGTACTGCCATCATCAAAATGATATGACGCATGTGTTTTATATTAGATATTACCATATAAATATATCTCTAGCTAAATCAATTATGGAATATGCCTTTCACGTTGTACAACCATCATCCAAATGATATAACGCATGTGTTTTATATTAAATACTCCCATATAAATATATCTTTAGCTGAAATAACCAATGTAATATGCCTTTCACGATGTACTTCCATCACCAAAATGATATGACGCATGTGTTTTATATTAGATATTACCATATAAATATATCTTTAGCGGAATTAACTATGGAATATGCCTTTCACGATGTACTACCATCATCCAAATGATATCACGCATGTGTTTTATATTAGATACTACCATATAAATATATCTTTAGCTGAAGCAACCATGGAATATGCCTTTCACGATATACTACCATCATCAAAATGATATAACGCATGTGTTTTATATTAGATACTACCATATAAATATATCTTTAGCTGAATCAACTACGGAATATGCCTTTCAGGATGTACTACCATCATCCAAATGATATCACTCATGTGTTTTATATTAGATACTACCATATAAATATATCTCTATCTAAAACAACCATGGAATATGCCCTTCACGATGTACTGCCATCATCAAAATGATATGACGCATGTGTTTTATATTAGATATTACCATATAAATATATCTCTAGCTAAATCAATTATGGAAAATGCCTTTCTTGTTGTACAACCATCATCCAAATGATATAACGCATGTGTTTTATATTAAATACTCCTATATAAATATATCTTTAGCTGAAACAACCAATGTAATATGCCTTTCACGATGTACTACCATCTTCAATATGATATGACGCATGTGTTTTATATTAGATATTACCATATAAATATATCTCTAGCTGAAACAACTATGGAATATCTAGATGTACTCCCATCATCCAAATGATATCATGCATGTGTTTTATATTAGATACTACAATATAAATATATCTTTAGCTGAAACAACTATGGAATATGCCTTTCAGGATGTACTACCATCATCCAAATGATATCACGCATGTGTTTTATATTAGATACTACCATATAAATATATCTCTATCTAAAACAACCATGGAATATGCCCTTCACGATGTACTGCCATCATCAAAATGATATGACGCATGTGTTTTATATTAGATATTACCATATAAATATATCTCTAGCTAAATCAATTATGGAATATGCCTTTCACGTTGTACAACCATCATCCAAATGATATAACGCATGTGTTTTATATTAAATACTCCCATATAAATATATCTTTAGCTGAAATAACCAATGTAATATGCCTTTCACGATGTACTTCCATCACCAAAATGATATGACGCATGTGTTTTATATTAGATATTACCATATAAATATATCTTTAGCGGAATTAACTATGGAATATGCCTTTCACGATGTACTACCATCATCCAAATGATATCACGCATGTGTTTTATATTAGATACTACCATATAAATATATCTTTAGCTGAAGCAACCATGGAATATGCCTTTCACGATATACTACCATCATCAAAATGATATAACGCATGTGTTTTATATTAGATACTACCATATAAATATATCTTTAGCTGAATCAACTACGGAATATGCCTTTCAGGATGTACTACCATCATCCAAATGATATCACTCATGTGTTTTATATTAGATACTACCATATAAATATATCTCTATCTAAAACAACCATGGAATATGCCCTTCACGATGTACTGCCATCATCAAAATGATATGACGCATGTGTTTTATATTAGATATTACCATATAAATATATCTCTAGCTAAATCAATTATGGAAAATGCCTTTCACGTTGTACAACCATCATCCAAATGATATAACGCATGTGTTTTATATTAAATACTCCTATATAAATATATCTTTAGCTGAAACAACCAATGTAATATGCCTTTCACGATGTACTACCATCTTCAATATGATATGACGCATGTGTTTTATATTAGATATTACCATCTAATTATATCTCTAGCTAAATCAATTATGGAATATGCCTTTCACGTTCTACAACCATCATCCAAATGATATAACGCATGTGTTTTATATTAAATACTTTCATATAAATATATCTTTAGCTGAAACAACCAATGTAATATGCCTTTCACGATGTACTTCCATCACCAAAATGATATGACGCATGTGTTTTATATTAGATATTACCATATAAATATATCTTTAGCGGAATTAACTATGGAATATGCCTTTCACGATGTACTACCATCATCCAAATGATATCACGCATGTGTTTTATATTAGATACTACCATATAAATATATCTTTAGCTGAAGCAACCATGGAATATGCCTTTCACGATATACTACCATCATCAAAATGATATAACGCATGTGTTTTATATTAGATACTACCATATAAATATATCTCTAGCTGAATCAAGTATGGAATATGCCTTTCACGATGTACTACCATCATCAAAATGATATAACGCATGTGTTTTATATTAGATATTACCATATAAATATATCTTCATTAAAAACAACTATGGAATATGCCTTTCATGATGTACTACCATCATCCAAATGATATAACGAATGTGTTTTATATGAGATACTACCATATAAATATATCTTTAGCTGAAACAAGTATGGAATATGCCTTTCACGATGTACTACCATCATGCAATTGATATAACGCATGTGTTTTATATTAGATACTACCATACAAATATATCTTTACCCGAAACAACTACGAAATATGCCTTTCACGATGTAGTACCATCATCCAAATGATATCACGCATGTGTTTTATATTAGATACTACCATATAAATATATCTTTAGCAGAATTAACTATGGAATATGCCTTTCACGATGTACTACCATCATCCAAATGATATCAAGCATGTGTTTTATATTAGATACTACCATATAAATATATCTTTAGCTGAAGCAACTATGTAATATGCCTTTTACGATGTACTACCAGCATCAAAATGATATGACGCATGTGTTTTATATTAGATATTACCATATAAATATATCTCTAGCTGAAACAACTATGGAATATGCCTTTCACGATGTACTACCATCATCCAAATAATATAACACATGTGTTTTATATCAGATAATTCGATATAAATATATCTCTAGCAAAAACAACCATGGAATATGCCTTTCACGGTGTACTACCATCATCCAAATGATATAACGCATGTGTTTTATATCATATACTACCATATAAATATATCTTTAGCTGAAACAACTATGGAATATGCCTTTCACAATGTACTACCATCATCAAAATGATATGAGGCATGTGTTTTATATTAGATATTACCATATAAATATATCTCTAGCTGAAACAACTATGGAATATCCCTTTCACGATGTACTACCATCATCAAAATGATATGACGCATGTGTTTTATATTAGATAATTCCATATAAATATATCTCTATCTAAATTAACCATGGAATATGCCTTTCACGATGTACTATCATCATCAAAATGATATGACTCATGTGTTTTATATTAGATATTACCATATAAATATATCTCTAGCTGAAACAACTATGGAATATCTAGATGTACTCCCATCATCCAAATGATATCATGCATGTGTTTTATATTAGATACTACAATATAAATATATCTTTAGCTGAAACAACTATGGAATATGCCTTTCACGATGTACTACCATCATGCAAATGATATAACGCATGTGTTTTATATTAGATACTACCATATAAATATATCTTTAGCTGAAACAACTATGTAATATGCCTTTCACGATGTACTACCATCATCCAAATGATATCACGCATGTGTTTTATATTAGATAATTCCATATAAATATATCTCTATGTAAATTATCCATGGCATATGCCTTTCACGATGTACTACCATCATCAAAATGATATGACGCATGTGTTTTATATTAGATATTACCATATAAATATATCTCTAGCTGAAACAACTATGGAATATGCCTTTCACGATATACTACCATCATCAAAATGATATCACGCATGTGTTTTATATTAGATAATTCCATATAAATATATCTCTATCTAAATTAACCATGGCATATGCCTTTCACGATGTACTACCATCATCAAAATGATATGACGCATGTGTTTTATATTAGATATTACCATATAAATATATCTCTAGCTGAAACAACTATGGAATATCTAGATGTACTACCATCATCCAAATGATATCACGCATGTGTTTTATATTAGATACTACCATATAAATATATCTCTATCTAAAACAACCATGGAATATGCCCTTCACGATGTACTACCATCATCCAAATGATATCACGCATGTGTTTTATATTAAATACTCCCATATAAATATATCTTTAGCTGAAACAACCAATGTAATATGCATTTCACGATGTACTACCATCACCAAAATGATATGACGCATGTGTTTTATATTAGATATTACCATATAAATATATCTCTAGCTGAAACAATTATGGAATATCCCTTTCACGATGTACTACCATCATCCAAATGATATCACGCATGTGTTTTATATTAGATAATTCCATATAAATATATCTCTATCTAAATTATCCATGGCATATGCCTTTCACGATGTACTACCATCATCAAAATGATATGACGCATGTGTTTTATATCAGATATTACCATATAAATATATCTCTAGCTGAAACAACTATGGAATATCTAGATGTACTACCATCATCCAAATGATATCACGCATGTGTTTTATATTAGATACTACCATATAAATATATCTCTATCTAAAACAACCATGGAATATGCCCTTCACGATGTACTACCAACATCAAAATGATATGACGCATGTGTTTTATATTAGATATTACCATATAAATATATCTCTAGCTAAATCAATTATGGAAAATGCCTTTCACGTTGTACAACCATCATCCAAATGATATAACGCATGTGTTTTATATTAAATACTCCCATATAAATATATCTTTAGCTGAAACAACCAATGTAATATGCCTTTCACGATGTACTACCATCTTCAATATGATATGACGCATGTGTTTTATATTAGATATTACCATCTAATTATATCTCTAGCTAAATCAATTATGGAATATGCCTTTCACGTTGTACAACCATCATCCAAATGATATAACGAATGTGTTTTATATTAAATACTCCCATATAAATATATCTTTAGCTGAAACAACCAATGTAATATGCCTTTCACGATGTACTTCCATCACCAAAATGATATGACGCATGTGTTTTATATTAGATATTACCATATAAATATATCTTTAGCGGAATTAACTATGGAATATGCCTTTCACGATGTACTACCATCATCCAAATGATATCACGCATGTGTTTTATATTAGATACTACCATATAAATATATCTTTAGCTGAAGCAACCATGGAATATGCCTTTCACGATATACTACCATCATCAAAATGATATAACGCATGTGTTTTATATTAGATACTACCATATAAATATATCTTTAGCTGAATCAACTACGGAATATGCCTTTCAGGATGTACTACCATCATCCAAATGATATCACTCATGTGTTTTATATTAGATACTACCATATAAATATATCTCTATCTAAAACAACCATGGAATATGCCCTTCACGATGTACTGCCATCATCAAAATGATATGACGCATGTGTTTTATATTAGATATTACCATATAAATATATCTCTAGCTAAATCAATTATGGAAAATGCCTTTCACGTTGTACAACCATCATCCAAATGATATAACGCATGTGTTTTATATTAAATACTCCTATATAAATATATCTTTAGCTGAAACAACCAATGTAATATGCCTTTCACGATGTACTACCATCTTCAATATGATATGACGCATGTGTTTTATATTAGATATTACCATCTAATTATATCTCTAGCTAAATCAATTATGGAATATGCCTTTCACGTTCTACAACCATCATCCAAATGATATAACGCATGTGTTTTATATTAAATACTTTCATATAAATATATCTTTAGCTGAAACAACCAATGTAATATGCCTTTCACGATGTACTTCCATCACCAAAATGATATGACGCATGTGTTTTATATTAGATATTACCATATAAATATATCTTTAGCGGAATTAACTATGGAATATGCCTTTCACGATGTACTACCATCATCCAAATGATATCACGCATGTGTTTTATATTAGATACTACCATATAAATATATCTTTAGCTGAAGCAACCATGGAATATGCCTTTCACGATATACTACCATCATCAAAATGATATAACGCATGTGTTTTATATTAGATACTACCATATAAATATATCTCTAGCTGAATCAAGTATGGAATATGCCTTTCACGATGTACTACCATCATCAAAATGATATAACGCATGTGTTTTATATTAGATATTACCATATAAATATATCTTCATCAAAAACAACTATGGAATATGCCTTTCATGATGTACTACCATCATCCAAATGATATAACGAATGTGTTTTATATGAGATACTACCATATAAATATATCTTTAGCTGAAACAAGTATGGAATATGCCTTTCACGATGTACTACCATCATGCAATTGATATAACGCATGTGTTTTATATTAGATACTACCATACAAATATATCTTTACCCGAAACAACTACGAAATATGCCTTTCACGATGTAGTACCATCATCCAAATGATATCACGCATGTGTTTTATATTAGATACTACCATATAAATATATCTTTAGCAGAATTAACTATGGAATATGCCTTTCACGATGTACTACCATCATCCAAATGATATCAAGCATGTGTTTTATATTAGATACTACCATATAAATATATCTTTAGCTGAAGCAACTATGTAATATGCCTTTTACGATGTACTACCAGCATCAAAATGATATGACGCATGTGTTTTATATTAGATATTACCATATAAATATATCTCTAGCTGAAACAACTATGGAATATGCCTTTCACGATGTACTACCATCATCCAAATAATATAACACATGTGTTTTATATCAGATAATTCGATATAAATATATCTCTAGCAAAAACAACCATGGAATATGCCTTTCACGGTGTACTACCATCATCCAAATGATATAACGCATGTGTTTTATATCATATACTACCATATAAATATATCTTTAGCTGAAACAACTATGGAATATGCCTTTCACAATGTACTACCATCATCAAAATGATATGAGGCATGTGTTTTATATTAGATATTACCATATAAATATATCTCTAGCTGAAACAACTATGGAATATCCCTTTCACGATGTACTACCATCATCAAAATGATATGACGCATGTGTTTTATATTAGATAATTCCATATAAATATATCTCTATCTAAATTAACCATGGAATATGCCTTTCACGATGTACTATCATCATCAAAATGATATGACTCATGTGTTTTATATTAGATATTACCATATAAATATATCTCTAGCTGAAACAACTATGGAATATCTAGATGTACTCCCATCATCCAAATGATATCATGCATGTGTTTTATATTAGATACTACAATATAAATATATCTTTAGCTGAAACAACTATGGAATATGCCTTTCACGATGTACTACCATCATGCAAATGATATAACGCATGTGTTTTATATTAGATACTACCATATAAATATATCTTTAGCTGAAACAACTATGTAATATGCCTTTCACGATGTACTACCATCATCCAAATGATATCACGCATGTGTTTTATATTAGATAATTCCATATAAATATATCTCTATGTAAATTATCCATGGCATATGCCTTTCACGATGTACTACCATCATCAAAATGATATGACGCATGTGTTTTATATTAGATATTACCATATAAATATATCTCTAGCTGAAACAACTATGGAATATGCCTTTCACGATATACTACCATCATCAAAATGATATCACGCATGTGTTTTATATTAGATACTACCATATAAATATATCTTTAGCAGATTTAACTATGGAATATGCCTTTCACGATGTACTACCATCATCCAAATGATATCACGCATGTGTTTTATATTAAATACTCCCATATAAATATATCTTTAGCTGAAACAACCAATGTAATATGCATTTCACGATGTACTACCATCACCAAAATGATATGACGCATGTGTTTTATATTAGATATTACCATATAAATATATCTCTAGCTGAAACAATTATGGAATATCCCTTTCACGATGTACTACCATCATCCAAATGATATCACGCATGTGTTTTATATTAGATAATTCCATATAAATATATCTCTATCTAAATTATCCATGGCATATGCCTTTCACGATGTACTACCATCATCAAAATGATATGACGCATGTGTTTTATATCAGATATTACCATATAAATATATCTCTAGCTGAAACAACTATGGAATATCTAGATGTACTACCATTATCCAAATGATATCACGCATGTGTTTTATATTAGATACTACCATATAAATATATCTCTATCTAAAACAACCATGGAATATGCCCTTCACGATGTACTACCAACATCAAAATGATATGACGCATGTGTTTTATATTAGATATTACCATATAAATATATCTCTAGCTAAATCAATTATGGAAAATGCCTTTCACGTTGTACAACCATCATCCAAATGATATAACGCATGTGTTTTATATTAAATACTCCCATATAAATATATCTTTAGCTGAAACAACCAATGTAATATGCCTTTCACGATGTACTACCATCTTCAATATGATATGACGCATGTGTTTTATATTAGATATTACCATCTAATTATATCTCTAGCTAAATCAATTATGGAATATGCCTTTCACGTTGTACAACCATCATCCAAATGATATAACGCATGTGTTTTATATTAAATACTCCCATATAAATATATCTTTAGCTGAAACAACCAATGTAATATGCCTTTCACGATGTACTTCCATCACCAAAATGATATGACGCATGTGTTTTATATTAGATATTACCATATAAATATATCTTTAGCGGAATTAACTATGGAATATGCCTTTCACGATGTACTACCATCATCCAAATGATATCACGCATGTGTTTTATATTAGATACTACCATATAAATATATCTTTAGCTGAAGCAACCATGGAATATGCCTTTCACGATATACTACCATCATCAAAATGATATAACGCATGTGTTTTATATTAGATACTACCATATAAATATATCTTTAGCTGAATCAACTACGGAATATGCCTTTCAGGATGTACTACCATCATCCAAATGATATCACTCATGTGTTTTATATTAGATACTACCATATAAATATATCTCTATCTAAAACAACCATGGAATATGCCCTTCACGATGTACTGCCATCATCAAAATGATATGACGCATGTGTTTTATATTAGATATTACCATATAAATATATCTCTAGCTAAATCAATTATGGAAAATGCCTTTCACGTTGTACAACCATCATCCAAATGATATAACGCATGTGTTTTATATTAAATACTCCTATATAAATATATCTTTAGCTGAAACAACCAATGTAATATGCCTTTCACGATGTACTACCATCTTCAATATGATATGACGCATGTGTTTTATATTAGATATTACCATCTAATTATATCTCTAGCTAAATCAATTATGGAATATGCCTTTCACGTTCTACAACCATCATCCAAATGATATAACGCATGTGTTTTATATTAAATACTTTCATATAAATATATCTTTAGCTGAAACAACCAATGTAATATGCCTTTCACGATGTACTTCCATCACCAAAATGATATGACGCATGTGTTTTATATTAGATATTACCATATAAATATATCTTTAGCGGAATTAACTATGGAATATGCCTTTCACGATGTACTACCATCATCCAAATGATATCACGCATGTGTTTTATATTAGATACTACCATATAAATATATCTTTAGCTGAAGCAACCATGGAATATGCCTTTCACGATATACTACCATCATCAAAATGATATAACGCATGTGTTTTATATTAGATACTACCATATAAATATATCTCTAGCTGAATCAAGTATGGAATATGCCTTTCACGATGTACTACCATCATCAAAATGATATAACGCATGTGTTTTATATTAGATATTACCATATAAATATATCTTCATTAAAAACAACTATGGAATATGCCTTTCATGATGTACTACCATCATCCAAATGATATAACGAATGTGTTTTATATGAGATACTACCATATAAATATATCTTTAGCTGAAACAAGTATGGAATATGCCTTTCACGATGTACTACCATCATGCAATTGATATAACGCATGTGTTTTATATTAGATACTACCATACAAATATATCTTTACCCGAAACAACTACGAAATATGCCTTTCACGATGTAGTACCATCATCCAAATGATATCACGCATGTGTTTTATATTAGATACTACCATATAAATATATCTTTAGCAGAATTAACTATGGAATATGCCTTTCACGATGTACTACCATCATCCAAATGATATCAAGCATGTGTTTTATATTAGATACTACCATATAAATATATCTTTAGCTGAAGCAACTATGTAATATGCCTTTTACGATGTACTACCAGCATCAAAATGATATGACGCATGTGTTTTATATTAGATATTACCATATAAATATATCTCTAGCTGAAACAACTATGGAATATGCCTTTCACGATGTACTACCATCATCCAAATAATATAACACATGTGTTTTATATCAGATAATTCGATATAAATATATCTCTAGCAAAAACAACCATGGAATATGCCTTTCACGGTGTACTACCATCATCCAAATGATATAACGCATGTGTTTTATATCATATACTACCATATAAATATATCTTTAGCTGAAACAACTATGGAATATGCCTTTCACAATGTACTACCATCATCAAAATGATATGAGGCATGTGTTTTATATTAGATATTACCATATAAATATATCTCTAGCTGAAACAACTATGGAATATCCCTTTCACGATGTACTACCATCATCAAAATGATATGACGCATGTGTTTTATATTAGATAATTCCATATAAATATATCTCTATCTAAATTAACCATGGAATATGCCTTTCACGATGTACTATCATCATCAAAATGATATGACTCATGTGTTTTATATTAGATATTACCATATAAATATATCTCTAGCTGAAACAACTATGGAATATCTAGATGTACTCCCATCATCCAAATGATATCATGCATGTGTTTTATATTAGATACTACAATATAAATATATCTTTAGCTGAAACAACTATGGAATATGCCTTTCACGATGTACTACCATCATGCAAATGATATAACGCATGTGTTTTATATTAGATACTACCATATAAATATATCTTTAGCTGAAACAACTATGTAATATGCCTTTCACGATGTACTACCATCATCCAAATGATATCACGCATGTGTTTTATATTAGATAATTCCATATAAATATATCTCTATGTAAATTATCCATGGCATATGCCTTTCACGATGTACTACCATCATCAAAATGATATGACGCATGTGTTTTATATTAGATATTACCATATAAATATATCTCTAGCTGAAACAACTATGGAATATGCCTTTCACGATATACTACCATCATCAAAATGATATCACGCATGTGTTTTATATTAGATAATTCCATATAAATATATCTCTATCTAAATTAACCATGGCATATGCCTTTCACGATGTACTACCATCATCAAAATGATATGACGCATGTGTTTTATATTAGATATTACCATATAAATATATCTCTAGCTGAAACAACTATGGAATATCTAGATGTACTACCATCATCCAAATGATATCACGCATGTGTTTTATATTAGATACTACCATATAAATATATCTTTAGCAGATTTAACTATGGAATATGCCTTTCACGATGTACTACCATCATCCAAATGATATCACGCATGTGTTTTATATTAAATACTCCCATATAAATATATCTTTAGCTGAAACAACCAATGTAATATGCATTTCACGATGTACTACCATCACCAAAATGATATGACGCATGTGTTTTATATTAGATATTACCATATAAATATATCTCTAGCTGAAACAATTATGGAATATCCCTTTCACGATGTACTACCATCATCCAAATGATATCACGCATGTGTTTTATATTAGATAATTCCATATAAATATATCTCTATCTAAATTATCCATGGCATATGCCTTTCACGATGTACTACCATCATCAAAATGATATGACGCATGTGTTTTATATCAGATATTACCATATAAATATATCTCTAGCTGAAACAACTATGGAATATCTAGATGTACTACCATTATCCAAATGATATCACGCATGTGTTTTATATTAGATACAACCATATAAATATATCTCTATCTAAAACAACCATGGAATATGCCCTTCACGATGTACTACCAACATCAAAATGATATGACGCATGTGTTTTATATTAGATATTACCATATAAATATATCTCTAGCTAAATCAATTATGGAAAATGCCTTTCACGTTGTACAACCATCATCCAAATGATATAACGCATGTGTTTTATATTAAATACTCCCATATAAATATATCTTTAGCTGAAACAACCAATGTAATATGCCTTTCACGATGTACTACCATCTTCAATATGATATGACGCATGTGTTTTATATTAGATATTACCATCTAATTATATCTCTAGCTAAATCAATTATGGAATATGCCTTTCACGTTGTACAACCATCATCCAAATGATATAACGCATGTGTTTTATATTAAATACTCCCATATAAATATATCTTTAGCTGAAACAACCAATGTAATATGCCTTTCACGATGTACTTCCATCACCAAAATGATATGACGCATGTGTTTTATATTAGATATTACCATATAAATATATCTTTAGCGGAATTAACTATGGAATATGCCTTTCACGATGTACTACCATCATCCAAATGATATCACGCATGTGTTTTATATTAGATACTACCATATAAATATATCTTTAGCTGAAGCAACCATGGAATATGCCTTTCACGATATACTACCATCATCAAAATGATATAACGCATGTGTTTTATATTAGATACTACCATATAAATATATCTTTAGCTGAATCAACTACGG
Organism: Pohlia nutans; assembly: GCA_022496805.1. Taxonomy (NCBI): domain Eukaryota; kingdom Viridiplantae; phylum Streptophyta; class Bryopsida; order Bryales; family Mniaceae; genus Pohlia; species Pohlia nutans. The sequence goes on from CM040104.1 coordinate 7,716,656, forward strand.
AATATGCCTTTCAGGATGTACTACCATCATCCAAATGATATCACTCATGTGTTTTATATTAGATACTACCATATAAATATATCTCTATCTAAAACAACCATGGAATATGCCCTTCACGATGTACTGCCATCATCAAAATGATATGACGCATGTGTTTTATATTAGATATTACCATATAAATATATCTCTAGCTAAATCAATTATGGAAAATGCCTTTCACGTTGTACAACCATCATCCAAATGATATAACGCATGTGTTTTATATTAAATACTCCTATATAAATATATCTTTAGCTGAAACAACCAATGTAATATGCCTTTCACGATGTACTACCATCTTCAATATGATATGACGCATGTGTTTTATATTAGATATTACCATCTAATTATATCTCTAGCTAAATCAATTATGGAATATGCCTTTCACGTTCTACAACCATCATCCAAATGATATAACGCATGTGTTTTATATTAAATACTTTCATATAAATATATCTTTAGCTGAAACAACCAATGTAATATGCCTTTCACGATGTACTTCCATCACCAAAATGATATGACGCATGTGTTTTATATTAGATATTACCATATAAATATATCTTTAGCGGAATTAACTATGGAATATGCCTTTCACGATGTACTACCATCATCCAAATGATATCACGCATGTGTTTTATATTAGATACTACCATATAAATATATCTTTAGCTGAAGCAACCATGGAATATGCCTTTCACGATATACTACCATCATCAAAATGATATAACGCATGTGTTTTATATTAGATACTACCATATAAATATATCTCTAGCTGAATCAAGTATGGAATATGCCTTTCACGATGTACTACCATCATCAAAATGATATAACGCATGTGTTTTATATTAGATATTACCATATAAATATATCTTCATTAAAAACAACTATGGAATATGCCTTTCATGATGTACTACCATCATCCAAATGATATAACGAATGTGTTTTATATGAGATACTACCATATAAATATATCTTTAGCTGAAACAAGTATGGAATATGCCTTTCACGATGTACTACCATCATGCAATTGATATAACGCATGTGTTTTATATTAGATACTACCATACAAATATATCTTTACCCGAAACAACTACGAAATATGCCTTTCACGATGTAGTACCATCATCCAAATGATATCACGCATGTGTTTTATATTAGATACTACCATATAAATATATCTTTAGCAGAATTAACTATGGAATATGCCTTTCACGATGTACTACCATCATCCAAATGATATCAAGCATGTATTTTATATTAGATACTACCATATAAATATATCTTTAGCTGAAGCAACTATGTAATATGCCTTTTACGATGTACTACCAGCATCAAAATGATATGACGCATGTGTTTTATATTAGATATTACCATATAAATATATCTCTAGCTGAAACAACTATGGAATATGCCTTTCACGATGTACTACCATCATCCAAATAATATAACACATGTGTTTTATATCAGATAATCCGATATAAATATATCTCTAGCAAAAACAACCATGGAATATGCCTTTCACGGTGTACTACCATCATCCAAATGATATAACGCATGTGTTTTATATCATATACTACCATATAAATATATCTTTAGCTGAAACAACTATGGAATATGCCTTTCACAATGTACTACCATCATCAAAATGATATGAGGCATGTGTTTTATATTAGATATTACCATATAAATATATCTCTAGCTGAAACAACTATGGAATATCCCTTTCACGATGTACTACCATCATCAAAATGATATGACGCATGTGTTTTATATTAGATAATTCCATATAAATATATCTCTATCTAAATTAACCATGGAATATGCCTTTCACGATGTACTATCATCATCAAAATGATATGACTCATGTGTTTTATATTAGATATTACCATATAAATATATCTCTAGCTGAAACAACTATGGAATATCTAGATGTACTCCCATCATCCAAATGATATCATGCATGTGTTTTATATTAGATACTACAATATAAATATATCTTTAGCTGAAACAACTATGGAATATGCCTTTCACGATGTACTACCATCATGCAAATGATATAACGCATGTGTTTTATATTAGATACTACCATATAAATATATCTTTAGCTGAAACAACTATGTAATATGCCTTTCACGATGTACTACCATCATCCAAATGATATCACGCATGTGTTTTATATTAGATAATTCCATATAAATATATCTCTATGTAAATTATCCATGGCATATGCCTTTCACGATGTACTACCATCATCAAAATGATATGACGCATGTGTTTTATATTAGATATTACCATATAAATATATCTCTAGCTGAAACAACTATGGAATATGCCTTTCACGATATACTACCATCATCAAAATGATATCACGCATGTGTTTTATATTAGATAATTCCATATAAATATATCTCTATCTAAATTAACCATGGCATATGCCTTTCACGATGTACTACCATCATCAAAATGATATGACGCATGTGTTTTATATTAGATATTACCATATAAATATATCTCTAGCTGAAACAACTATGGAATATCTAGATGTACTACCATCATCCAAATGATATCACGCATGTGTTTTATATTAGATACTACCATATAAATATATCTTTAGCAGATTTAACTATGGAATATGCCTTTCACGATGTACTACCATCATCCAAATGATATCACGCATGTGTTTTATATTAAATACTCCCATATAAATATATCTTTAGCTGAAACAACCAATGTAATATGCATTTCACGATGTACTACCATCACCAAAATGATATGACGCATGTGTTTTATATTAGATATTACCATATAAATATATCTCTAGCTGAAACAATTATGGAATATCCCTTTCACGATGTACTACCATCATCCAAATGATATCACGCATGTGTTTTATATTAGATAATTCCATATAAATATATCTCTATCTAAATTATCCATGGCATATGCCTTTCACGATGTACTACCATCATCAAAATGATATGACGCATGTGTTTTATATCAGATATTACCATATAAATATATCTCTAGCTGAAACAACTATGGAATATCTAGATGTACTACCATCATCCAAATGATATCACGCATGTGTTTTATATTAGATACTACCATATAAATATATCTCTATCTAAAACAACCATGGAATATGCCCTTCACGATGTACTACCAACATCAAAATGATATGACGCATGTGTTTTATATTAGATATTACCATATAAATATATCTCTAGCTAAATCAATTATGGAAAATGCCTTTCACGTTGTACAACCATCATCCAAATGATATAACGCATGTGTTTTATATTAAATACTCCCATATAAATATATCTTTAGCTGAAACAACCAATGTAATATGCCTTTCACGATGTACTACCATCTTCAATATGATATGACGCATGTGTTTTATATTAGATATTACCATCTTATTATATCTCTAGCTAAATCAATTATGGAATATGCCTTTCACGTTGTACAACCATCATCCAAATGATATAACGCATGTGTTTTATATTAAATACTCCCATATAAATATATCTTTAGCTGAAACAACCAATGTAATATGCCTTTCACGATGTACTACCATCTTCAATATGATATGACGCATGTGTTTTATATTAGATATTACCATCTAATTATATCTCTAGCTAAATCAATTATGGAATATGCCTTTCACGTTCTACAACCATCATCCAAATGATATAACGCATGTGTTTTATATTAAATACTTTCATATAAATATATCTTTAGCTGAAACAACCAATGTAATATGCCTTTCACGATGTACTTCCATCACCAAAATGATATGACGCATGTGTTTTATATTAGATATTACCATATAAATATATCTTTAGCGGAATTAACTATGGAATATGCCTTTCACGATGTACTACCATCATCCAAATGATATCACGCATGTGTTTTATATTAGATACTACCATATAAATATATCTTTAGCTGAAGCAACCATGGAATATGCCTTTCACGATATACTACCATCATCAAAATGATATAACGCATGTGTTTTATATTAGATACTACCATATAAATATATCTCTAGCTGAATCAAGTATGGAATATGCCTTTCACGATGTACTACCATCATCAAAATGATATAACGCATGTGTTTTATATTAGATATTACCATATAAATATATCTTCATTAAAAACAACTATGGAATATGCCTTTCATGATGTACTACCATCATCCAAATGATATAACGAATGTGTTTTATATGAGATACTACCATATAAATATATCTTTAGCTGAAACAAGTATGGAATATGCCTTTCACGATGTACTACCATCATGCAATTGATATAACGCATGTGTTTTATATTAGATACTACCATACAAATATATCTTTACCCGAAACAACTACGAAATATGCCTTTCACGATGTAGTACCATCATCCAAATGATATCACGCATGTGTTTTATATTAGATACTACCATATAAATATATCTTTAGCAGAATTAACTATGGAATATGCCTTTCACGATGTACTACCATCATCCAAATGATATCAAGCATGTGTTTTATATTAGATACTACCATATAAATATATCTTTAGCTGAAGCAACTATGTAATATGCCTTTTACGATGTACTACCAGCATCAAAATGATATGACGCATGTGTTTTATATTAGATATTACCATATAAATATATCTCTAGCTGAAACAACTATGGAATATGCCTTTCACGATGTACTACCATCATCCAAATAATATAACACATGTGTTTTATATCAGATAATCCGATATAAATATATCTCTAGCAAAAACAACCATGGAATATGCCTTTCACGGTGTACTACCATCATCCAAATGATATAACGCATGTGTTTTATATCATATACTACCATATAAATATATCTTTAGCTGAAACAACTATGGAATATGCCTTTCACAATGTACTACCATCATCAAAATGATATGAGGCATGTGTTTTATATTAGATATTACCATATAAATATATCTCTAGCTGAAACAACTATGGAATATCCCTTTCACGATGTACTACCATCATCAAAATGATATGACGCATGTGTTTTATATTAGATAATTCCATATAAATATATCTCTATCTAAATTAACCATGGAATATGCCTTTGACGATGTACTATCATCATCAAAATGATATGACTCATGTGTTTTATATTAGATATTACCATATAAATATATCTCTAGCTGAAACAACTATGGAATATCTAGATGTACTCCCATCATCCAAATGATATCATGCATGTGTTTTATATTAGATACTACAATATAAATATATCTTTAGCTGAAACAACTATGGAATATGCCTTTCACGATGTACTACCATCATGCAAATGATATAACGCATGTGTTTTATATTAGATACTACCATATAAATATATCTTTAGCTGAAACAACTATGTAATATGCCTTTCACGATGTACTACCATCATCCAAATGATATCACGCATGTGTTTTATATTAGATAATTCCATATAAATATATCTCTATGTAAATTATCCATGGCATATGCCTTTCACGATGTACTACCATCATCAAAATGATATGACGCATGTGTTTTATATTAGATATTACCATATAAATATATCTCTAGCTGAAACAACTATGGAATATGCCTTTCACGATATACTACCATCATCAAAATGATATCACGCATGTGTTTTATATTAGATAATTCCATATAAATATATCTCTATCTAAATTAACCATGGCATATGCCTTTCACGATGTACTACCATCATCAAAATGATATGACGCATGTGTTTTATATTAGATATTACCATATAAATATATCTCTAGCTGAAACAACTATGGAATATCTAGATGTACTACCATCATCCAAATGATATCACGCATGTGTTTTATATTAGATACTACCATATAAATATATCTTTAGCAGATTTAACTATGGAATATGCCTTTCACGATGTACTACCATCATCCAAATGATATCACGCATGTGTTTTATATTAAATACTCCCATATAAATATATCTTTAGCTGAAACAACCAATGTAATATGCATTTCACGATGTACTACCATCACCAAAATGATATGACGCATGTGTTTTATATTAGATATTACCATATAAATATATCTCTAGCTGAAACAATTATGGAATATCCCTTTCACGATGTACTACCATCATCCAAATGATATCACGCATGTGTTTTATATTAGATAATTCCATATAAATATATCTCTATCTAAATTATCCATGGCATATGCCTTTCACGATGTACTACCATCATCAAAATGATATGACGCATGTGTTTTATATCAGATATTACCATATAAATATATCTCTAGCTGAAACAACTATGGAATATCTAGATGTACTACCATCATCCAAATGATATCACGCATGTGTTTTATATTAGATACTACCATATAAATATATCTCTATCTAAAACAACCATGGAATATGCCCTTCACGATGTACTACCAACATCAAAATGATATGACGCATGTGTTTTATATTAGATATTACCATATAAATATATCTCTAGCTAAATCAATTATGGAAAATGCCTTTCACGTTGTACAACCATCATCCAAATGATATAACGCATGTGTTTTATATTAAATACTCCCATATAAATATATCTTTAGCTGAAACAACCAATGTAATATGCCTTTCACGATGTACTACCATCTTCAATATGATATGACGCATGTGTTTTATATTAGATATTACCATCTTATTATATCTCTAGCTAAATCAATTATGGAATATGCCTTTCACGTTGTACAACCATCATCCAAATGATATAACGCATGTGTTTTATATTAAATACTCCCATATAAATATATCTTTAGCTGAAACAACCAATGTAATATGCCTTTCACGATGTACTTCCATCACCAAAATGATATGACGCATGTGTTTTATATTAGATATTACCATATAAATATATCTTTAGCGGAATTAACTATGGAATATGCCTTTCACGATGTACTACCATCATCCAAATGATATCACGCATGTGTTTTATATTAGATACTACCATATAAATATATCTTTAGCTGAAGCAACCATGGAATATGCCTTTCACGATATACTACCATCATCAAAATGATATGACGCATGTGTTTTATATTAGATATTACCATATAAATATATCTCTAGCTGAGACAACTATGGAATATCTAGATGTACTACCATCATCCAAATGATATCACGCATGTGTTTTATATTAGATACTACCATATAAATATATCTTTAGCTGAATCAACTACGGAATATGCCTTTCAGGATGTACTACCATCATCCAAATGATATCACTCATGTGTTTTATATTAGATACTACCATATAAATATATCTCTATCTAAAACAACCATGGAATATGCCCTTCACGATGTACTGCCATCATCAAAATGATATGACGCATGTGTTTTATATTAGATATTACCATATAAATATATCTCTAGCTAAATCAATTATGGAAAATGCCTTTCACGTTGTACAACCATCATCCAAATGATATAACGCATGTGTTTTATATTAAATACTCCTATATAAATATATCTTTAGCTGAAACAACCAATGTAATATGCCTTTCACGATGTACTACCATCTTCAATATGATATGACGCATGTGTTTTATATTAGATATTACCATCTAATTATATCTCTAGCTAAATCAATTATGGAATATGCCTTTCACGTTCTACAACCATCATCCAAATGATATAACGCATGTGTTTTATATTAAATACTTTCATATAAATATATCTTTAGCTGAAACAACCAATGTAATATGCCTTTCACGATGTACTTCCATCACCAAAATGATATGACGCATGTGTTTTATATTAGATATTACCATATAAATATATCTTTAGCGGAATTAACTATGGAATATGCCTTTCACGATGTACTACCATCATCCAAATGATATCACGCATGTGTTTTATATTAGATACTACCATATAAATATATCTTTAGCTGAAGCAACCATGGAATATGCCTTTCACGATATACTACCATCATCAAAATGATATAACGCATGTGTTTTATATTAGATACTACCATATAAATATATCTCTAGCTGAATCAAGTATGGAATATGCCTTTCACGATGTACTACCATCATCAAAATGATATAACGCATGTGTTTTATATTAGATATTACCATATAAATATATCTTCATTAAAAACAACTATGGAATATGCCTTTCATGATGTACTACCATCATCCAAATGATATAACGAATGTGTTTTATATGAGATACTACCATATAAATATATCTTTAGCTGAAACAAGTATGGAATATGCCTTTCACGATGTACTACCATCATGCAATTGATATAACGCATGTGTTTTATATTAGATACTACCATACAAATATATCTTTACCCGAAACAACTACGAAATATGCCTTTCACGATGTAGTACCATCATCCAAATGATATCACGCATGTGTTTTATATTAGATACTACCATATAAATATATCTTTAGCAGAATTAACTATGGAATATGCCTTTCACGATGTACTACCATCATCCAAATGATATCAAGCATGTGTTTTATATTAGATACTACCATATAAATATATCTTTAGCTGAAGCAACTATGTAATATGCCTTTTACGATGTACTACCAGCATCAAAATGATATGACGCATGTGTTTTATATTAGATATTACCATATAAATATATCTCTAGCTGAAACAACTATGGAATATGCCTTTCACGATGTACTACCATCATCCAAATAATATAACACATGTGTTTTATATCAGATAATTCGATATAAATATATCTCTAGCAAAAACAACCATGGAATATGCCTTTCACGGTGTACTACCATCATCCAAATGATATAACGCATGTGTTTTATATCATATACTACCATATAAATATATCTTTAGCTGAAACAACTATGGAATATGCCTTTCACAATGTACTACCATCATCAAAATGATATGAGGCATGTGTTTTATATTAGATATTACCATATAAATATATCTCTAGCTGAAACAACTATGGAATATCCCTTTCACGATGTACTACCATCATCAAAATGATATGACGCATGTGTTTTATATTAGATAATTCCATATAAATATATCTCTATCTAAATTAACCATGGAATATGCCTTTCACGATGTACTATCATCATCAAAATGATATGACTCATGTGTTTTATATTAGATATTACCATATAAATATATCTCTAGCTGAAACAACTATGGAATATGCCTTTCACGATATACTACCATCATCAAAATGATATCACGCATGTGTTTTATATTAGATAATTCCATATAAATATATCTCTATCTAAGTTAACCATGGCATATGCCTTTCACGATGTACTACCATCATCAAAATGATATGACGCATGTGTTTTATATTAGATATTACCATATAAATATATCTCTAGCTGAAACAACTATGGAATATCTAGATGTACTACCATCATCCAAATGATATCACGCATGTGTTTTATATTAGATACTACCATATAAATATATCTTTAGCAGATTTAACTATGGAATATGCCTTTCACGATGTACTACCATCATCCAAATGATATCACGCATGTGTTTTATATTAAATACTCCCATATAAATATATCTTTAGCTGAAACAACCAATGTAATATGCATTTCACGATGTACTACCATCACCAAAATGATATGACGCATGTGTTTTATATTAGATATTACCATATAAATATATCTCTAGCTGAAACAATTATGGAATATCCCTTTCACGATGTACTACCATCATCCAAATGATATCACGCATGTGTTTTATATTAGATAATTCCATATAAATATATCTCTATCTAAATTATCCATGGCATATGCCTTTCACGATGTACTACCATCATCAAAATGATATGACGCATGTGTTTTATATCACATATTACCATATAAATATATCTCTAGCTGAAACAACTATGGAATATCTAGATGTACTACCATCATCCAAATGATATCACGCATGTGTTTTATATTAGATACTACCATATAAATATATCTCTATCTAAAACAACCATGGAATATGCCCTTCACGATGTACTACCAACATCAAAATGATATGACGCATGTGTTTTATATTAGATATTACCATATAAATATATCTCTAGCTAAATCAATTATGGAAAATGCCTTTCACGTTGTACAACCATCATCCAAATGATATAACGCATGTGTTTTATATTAAATACTCCCATATAAATATATCTTTAGCTGAAACAACCAATGTAATATGCCTTTCACGATGTACTACCATCTTCAATATGATATGACGCATGTGTTTTATATTAGATATTACCATCTAATTATATCTCTAGCTAAATCAATTATGGAATATGCCTTTCACGTTGTACAACCATCATCCAAATGATATAACGCATGTGTTTTATATTAAATACTCCCATATAAATATATCTTTAGCTGAAACAACCAATGTAATATGCCTTTCACGATGTACTTCCATCACCAAAATGATATGACGCATGTGTTTTATATTAGATATTACCATATAAATATATCTTTAGCGGAATTAACTTTGGAATATGCCTTTCACGATGTACTACCATCATCAAAATGATATCACGCATGTGTTTTATATTAGATACTACCATATAAATATATCTTTAGCTGAAGCAACCATGGAATATGCCTTTCACGATATACTACCATCATCAAAATGATATGACGCATGTGTTTTATATTAGATATTACCATATAAATATATCTCTAGCTGAGACAACTATGGAATATCTAGATGTACTACCATCATCCAAATGATATCACGCATGTGTTTTATATTAGATACTACCATATAAATATATCTTTAGCTGAGAAAGGTATGGAATATGCCTTTCACGATTTACTACCATCATCCAAATAATATAACACATGTGTTTTATATCAGATAATTCGATATAAATATATCTCTAGCAAAAAAAACCATGGAATATGCCTTTCACGGTGTACTACCATCATCCAAATGATATAACGCATGTGTTTTATATCAGATACTACCATATAAATATATCTTTAGCTGAAACAACTATGGAATATGCCTTTCACGATGTACTACCATCATCAAAATGATATGAGGCATGTGTTTTATATTAGATATTACCATATAAATATATCTCTAGCTGAAACAACTATGGAATATCCCTTTCGCGATGTACTACCATCATCAAAATGATATGACGCATGTGTTTTATATTAGATAATTCCATATAAATATGTCTCTATCTAAATTAACCATGGAATATGCCTTTCACGATGTACTAACATCATCAAAATGATATGACGGATGTGTTTAATATTAGATATTACCATATAAATATATCTCTAGCTGAAACAACTATGGAATATCTAGATGTACTACCATCATCCAAATGATATCATGCATGTGTTTTATATTAGATACTACAATATAAATATATATCTTTAGCTGAAACAACTATGGAATATGCCTTTCACGATGTACTACCATCATGCAAATGATATAACGCATGTGTTTTATATTAGATACTACCATATAAATATATCTTTAGCTGAAACAACTATGTAATATGCCTTTCATGATGTACTTCGATCATCCAAATGATATCACGCATGTGTTCTATATTAGATACTACCATATAAATATATCTTTAGCTGAAACAACTATAGAATAATCCTTTCACGATGTACTACCATCATCCAAATGATATCACGCATGTGTTTTATATTAGATACTGCTATCTAAATATATGTCTAGCTAAAACAACTATGGAATATGCCTTTCATGATGGACTTCGATCATCCAAATGATATCATGCATGTGTTTTATATTAGATACTACCATATAAATATATCTTTAGCAGAATTAACTATGGAATATGCCTTTCACGATGTACTACCATCATCCAAATGATATCACGCATGTGTTTTATATTAGATACTTACATATAAATATATCTTTGGCTGAAGCAACCATGTAATATGCCTTTTACGATGTACTACCAGCATCAAAATGATATGACGCATGTGTTTTATATTAGATATTACCATATAAATATATCTCTAGCTGAAACAACTATGGAATATGCCTTTCACGATATACTACCATCATCAAAATGATATCATGCATGTGTTTTATATTAGATAATTCCATATAAATATATCTCTATCTAAATTAACCATGGCATATGCCTTTCACGATGTACTACCATCATCAAAATGATATGACGCATGTGTTTTATATTAGATATTACCATATAAATATATCTCTAGCTGAAACAACTATGGAATATCTAGATGTACTACCATCATCCAAATGATATCACGCATGTGTTTTATATTAGATACTACCATATAAATATATCTTTAGCTGAAACAAGTATGGAATATCCCTTTCACGATGTACTACCATCATGCAAATGATATAACGCATGTGTTTTATATTAGATACTACCATACAAATATATCTTTACCCGAAACAACTATGGAATATGCCTTTCAGGATGTACTACCATCATCCAAATGATATCACGCTTGTATTTTATATTAGATACAACCATATAAATATATCTTTCGCAGAATTAACTATGGAATATGCCTTTCACGATGTACTACCATCATCCAAATGATATCACGCATGTGTTTTATATTAGATACTACCATATAAATATATCTTTAGCTGAAGCAACTATGTAATATGCCTTTTACGATGTACTACCAGCATCAAAATGATATGACGCATGTGTTTTATATTAGATATTACCATATAAATATATCTCTAGCTGAAACAACTATGGAATATCTAGATGTACTACCATCATCCAAATGATATCACGCATGTGTTTTATATTAGATACTACCATATAAATATATCTTTAGCTGAAACAAGTATGGAATATGCCTTTCACGATGTACTACCATCATGCAAATGATATAACGCATGTGTTTTATATTAGATACTACCATACAAATATATCTTTACCCGAAACAACTATGGAATATGCCTTTCAGGATGTACTACCATCATCCAAATGATATCACGCTTGTATTTTATATTAGATACAACCATATAAATATATCTTTCGCAATGGAATATGCCTTTCACGATGTACTACCATCATCCAAATAATATAACACATGTGTTTTATATCAGATAATTCGATATAAATATATCTCTAGCAAAAAAAACCATGGAATATGCCTTTCACGGTGTACTACCATCATCCAAATGATATAACGCATGTGTTTTATATTAGAGACTAGCATATAAATATATCTTTAGCAAAAACAACTATGGAATATGCCTCTCACGATGTACTACCTTCATCCAAATGATATAACTCATGTGTTTTATATTAGATACTACCATATAAATATATCTTTAGCTGAAACAACTACGGAATATGTCTTTCAGGATGTACTACCATCATCCAAATGATATCAGGAATGTGTTTTATATTAGATACTACCATATAAATATATCTTTAGCTGAAACAACTACGGAATATGCCTTTGAGGATGTACTACCATCATCCAGATGATATCACGCATGTGTTTTATATTAGATACTACCATATAAATATATCTTTAGCTGAAGCAACCATGTAATATGCCTTTTACGATGTACTACCAGCATCAAAAAGATATGACGCATGTGTTTTATATTAGATACTACCATATAAATATATCTTTAGCAAAAACAACTATGGAATATGCCATTCACGATGTACTACCTAAACCTAAATGATATAACTCATGTGTTTTATATTAGATACTACCATACAAATATATCTTTACCCGAAACAATTATGGAATATGCCTTTCACCATGTACTACCATCATCCAAATGATATAACGCATGTGTTTTATATTAGATACTACCATATAAATATATCTTTAGCTGAAACAAGTACGGAATATGCCTTTCACGATGTACTACCTTCATCCAAATGATATAACTCATGTGTTTTATATTAGATACTACCATACAAATATATCTTTACCCGAAACAACTATGGAATATGCCTTTCACGATGTACTACCATCAACCAAATGATATCACGCATTTGTTTTATATTAGATACTACCATATAAATATATCTTTAGCAGAATTAACTATGGAATATGCCTTTTACGATGTACTACCAGCATCAAAAAGATATGACGCATGTGTTTTATATTAGATACTACCATATAAATATATCTTTAGCTGAAACAACTACGGAATATGCCTTTCAGGATGTACTACCATCATCCAAATGATATCAGGAATGTGTTTTATATTAGATACTACCATATAAATATATCTTTAGCAGAATTAACTATGGAATATGCCTTTCACGATATACTACCATCATCAAAATGATATAACGCATGTGTTTTATATTAGATACTACCATATAAATATATCTTTAGCAAAAACAACTATGGAATATGCCGTTCACGATGTACTACCATCATCCAAATGATATAACTCATGTGTTTCATATTAGATACTACCATACAAATATATCTTTACCCGAAACAACTATGGAATATGCCTTTCACGATGTACTACCATCATCCAAATGATATCAGGAATGTGTTTTATATTAGATACTACAATATAAATATATCTTTAGCTGAAACAACTACGGAATATGCCTTTGAGGAGGAACTACCTTAATACAAATGATATATCGCATGTGTTTTATATTAGATACTACCATATAAATATATCTTTAGCAGAATTAACTATGGAATATGCCTTTCACGATGTACTACCATCATCCAAATGATATCAGGAATGTGTTTTATATTAGATACTACAATATAAATATATCTTTAGCTGAAACAACTACGGAATATGCCTTTGAGGAGGAACTACCTTAATACAAATGATATATCGCATGTGTTTTATATTAGATACTACCATATAAATATATCTTTAGCAGAATTAACTATGGAATATGCCTTTCACGATGTACTACCATCATCCAAATGATATCACGCATGTGTTTTATATTAGATACTACCATATAAATATATCTTTAGCTGAAGCAACCATGTAATATGCCTTTTACGATGTACTACCAGCATCAAAAAGATATGACGCATGTGTTTTATATTAGATACTACCATATAAATATATCTCTAGCTGAAACAACTATGGAATATGCCTTTCATGATATACTACCATCATCAAAATGATATAACGAATGTGTTTTATATTAGATACTACCATATAAATATATCTTTAGCAAAAACAACTATGGAATATGCCATTCACGATGTACTACCATTACCTAAATGATATAACTCATGTGTTTTATATTAGATACTACCATACAAATATATCTTTACCCGAAACAATTATGGAATATGCCTTTCACCATGTACTACCATCATCCAAATGATATCACTCATGTGTTTTATATTCGATACTACCATATAAATATATCTTTAGCTGATACAACCATGGAATATGCCTTTCACGATGTACTACCATCATCAAAATGATATGAGGCATGTGTTTTATATTAGATATTACCATATAAATATATCTCTAGCTGAAACAACTATGGAATATCCCTTTCACGATGTACTACCATCATCCAAATGATATCACGCATGTGTTTTATATTAGATAATTCCATATAAATATATCTCTATCTAAATTAACCATGGAATATGCCTTTCACGATGTACTACCATCATCAAAATGATATGACGCATGTGTTTTATATTAGATATTACCATCTAAATATATCTCTAGCTGAAACAACTATGGAATATCTAGATGTACTACCATCATCCAAATGATATGACGCATGTGAATAATATTAGATACTACCATATAAATATATCTTTAGCTGAAACAACCATGTAATATGCCTTTCACGATGTACTACCATCATCAATGTGTTATGACGCATGTGTTTTATATTAGATAATTCCATATAAATATATCTTTATCTATAACAATCATGGAATATGCCTTTTACGTTGTACCACCATCATCCAAATGATATAACGCATGTGTTTTACATTAAATACTCCCATATAAATATATCTTTAGCTGAAACAACGATGTAATATGCCTTTCACGATGTACTACCATCATCAAAATGATATGACGCATGTGTTTTATATTAGATATTACCATATAAATATATATGTAGCTGAAACAACTATGGAATATCCCTTTCACGATGTACTACCATCATCCAAATGATATCACGCCTGTGTTTTATATTAGATACTACCATATAAATATATCTTTAGCTGAAACAACTACGGAATATGCCTTTTAGGATGTACTACCATCATCCAAATGATATCAGGAATGTGTTTTATATTAGATACTACCATATAAATATATCTTTAGCTGAAACAAGTACGGAATATGCCTTTCAGGATGTACTACCATCATCCAAATGATATCACTCATGTGTTTTATATTAGATACTACCATATAAAATATCTTTAGCTGAAACAACCATGTAATATGCCTTTCACGATGTACTACCATCGTCAAAATGATATGAAGCATGTGTTTTATATTAGATACTGCCATATAAATATATCTCTAGTTGAAACAACTATACAATAGGCCTTTCACGATGTACTACCATCTTCCAAATGAATTAATGCATGTGTTTTATATTAGATCCTGCCATATAAATAAATCTCTAGCTAAAACAATTATGGAATATGCCTTTCACGATGTACTACCAACATCTAAATGATATAATGCATGTGTTTTATATTAGATACTGCCATATAAATATATCTCTAGCTCAATCAACTATGGAATATGCCTTTCACGATGTACTATAATCATCCAAATGATATAAAGCCTGTGCTTTATATTAGATAGTGCCATCTAAATAGATCTCAAGCTAATTCAACTATGGAATATGCCTTTCACGTTCTACTACCATCATCCAAATGATATAATGCATGTGTTTTATAGTAGATACTGCCATATAAATATATCTCTAGTTGAAACAACTATGCAATAGGCCTTTTACGATGTACTTCCATCTTCCAAATGAATTAATGCATGTGTTTTATATTAGATCCTGCCATATAAATATATCTCTAGCTAAAACAACTATGGAATATGCCTTTCAGGATGTACTACCATCATCTAAATGATATAACGCATGTGTTTTATATTAGATACTGCCATATAAATATTTCTCTAGCTAAATCAACTATGGAATATGCCTTTCACGATGTACCACCAACATCCAAATGATATAACGCATGTGTTTTATATTAGATACTGCCATCTTAATATATGTCTAGCTAAAACAACTATGGAATATGCCTTTGACATTGTACTACCATCATCCAAATGATATAATGCATGTGTTTTATATTAGATACTACCATACAAATATATCTTTAGCAAAAACAACTTTGGAATATGCCTTTCACGATGTACTACCATCATCCAATGATATAACTCATGTGTTTTATATTAGATACTACCATACAAATATATCTTTACCCGAAACAGCTATGGAATATGCCTTTCACGATGTACTACCATCATCCAAATGATATCACGCATGTGTTTTATATTAGATACTACCATATAAATATATCTTTAGCTGAAACAACTACGGAATATGCCTTTCAGGATGTACTACCATCATTCAAATGATATCAGGAATGTGTTTTATATTAGATACTACCATACAAATATATCTTTACCCGAAACAACTATGGAATATGCCTTTCACGATGTACTACCATCAACCAAATGATATCACGCATTTGTTTTATATTAGATACTACCATATAAATATATCTTTAGCTGAAACAACCATGTAATATGCCTTTTACGATGTACTACCAGCATCAAAATGATATGACGCATGTGTTTTATATTAGATATTACCATATAAATATATCTCTAGCTGAAACAACTATGGAATATGCCTTTCACGATATACTACCATCATCAAAATGATATCACGCATGTGTTTTATATTAGATAATTCCATATAAATATATCTCTATCTAAATTAACCATGGCATATGCCTTTCACGATGTACTACCATCATCAAAATGATATGACGCATGTGTTTTATATTAGATATTACCATATAAATATATCTCTAGCTGAAACAACTATGGAATATCTAGATGTACTACCATCATCCAAATGATATCACGCATGTGTTTTATATTAGATACTACCATATAAATATATCTTTAGCTGAAACAAGTATGGAATATGCCTTTCACGATGTACTACCATCATGCAAATGATATAACGCATGTGTTTTATATTAGATACTACCATACAAATATATCTTTACCCGAAACAACTATGGAATATGCTTTTCAGGATGTACTACCATCATCCAAATGATATCACGCTTGTATTTTATATTAGATACAACCATATAAATATATCTTTCGCAGAATTAACTATGGAATATGCCTTTCACGATGTACTACCATCATCCAAATGATATCACGCATGTGTTTTATATTAGATACTACCATATAAATATATCTTTAGCTGAAGCAACTATGTAATATGCCTTTTACGATGTACTACCAGCATCAAAATGATATGACGCATGTGTTTTATATTAGATATTACCATATAAATATATCTCTAGCTGAAACAACTATGGAATATGCCTTTCACGATGTACTACCATCATCCAAATAATATAACACATGTGTTTTATATCAGATAATTCGATATAAATATATCTCTAGCAAAAAAAACCATGGAATATGCCTTTCACGGTGTACTACCATCATCCAAATGATATAACGCATGTGTTTTATATTAGAGACTAGCATATAAATATATCTTTAGCAAAAACAACTATGGAATATGCCTCTCACGATGTACTACCTTCATCCAAATGATATAACTCATGTGTTTTATATTAGATACTACCATATAAATATATCTTTAGCTGAAACAACTACGGAATATGTCTTTCAGGATGTACTACCATCATCCAAATGATATCAGGAATGTGTTTTATATTAGATACTACCATATAAATATATCTTTAGCTGATACAACTACAGAATATGCCTTTGAGGATGTACTACCATCGTCCAGATGATATATCGCATGTGTTTTATATTAGATACTACCATATAAATATATCTTTAGCAGAATTAACTATGGAATATGCCTTTCACGATGTACTACCATCATCCAAATGATATCACGCATGTGTTTTATATTAGATAATTCCATATAAAGCTATCTCTATCTTAAACAACCATGGAATATGCCTTTCACGTTGTACTACCATCATCCTAATGATATAAAGCATGTGTTTTTTATTAGATAATTCCATATAAATATATCTCTATCTAAAACAACCATGGAATATGCCTTTCAGGATGTACTACCATCATCCAAATGATATCACGTATGTGTTTTATATTAGATACTACCATATAAATATATCTTTAGCTGAAGCAACCATGTAATATGCCTTTTACGATGTACTACCAGCATCAAAAAGATATGACGCATGTGTTTTATATTAGATATTACCATATAAATATATCTCTAGCTGAAACAACTATGGAATATGCCTTTCACGATATACTACCATCATCAAAATGATATAACGCATGTCTTTTATATTAGATACTACCATATAAATATATCTTTAGCAAAAACAACTATGGAATATGCCATTCACGATGTACTACCATTACCTAAATGATATAACTCATGTGTTTTATATTAGAGACTACTATACAAATATATCTTTACCCGAAACAATTATGGAATATGCCTTTTACCATGTACTACCATCATCCAAATGATATAACGCATGTGTTTTATATTAGATACTACCATATAAATATATCTTTAGCTGAAACAACTACGGAATATGCCTTTCAGGATGTACTACCATCATCCAAATGATATCACTCATGTGTTTTATATTCGATACTACCATATAAATATATCTTCAGCTGAAACAACCATGGAATATGCCTTTCACGATGTACTACCATCATCAAAATGATATTAGGCATGTGTTTTATATTAGATATTACCATATAAGTTTATCTCTAGCTGAAACAACTATGGAATATGCCTTTCACAATGTACTACCATCATCCAAATGACATTACGCATGTGTTTTATATTAGATACTACCATATAAATATATCTTTAGCTGAAACAACCATGTAATATGCCTTTCACGATGTACTACCATCATCAAAATGATATCACGCATGTGTTTTATATTAGATACTACCATATAAATATATCTTTAGCTGAAACAACTACGGAATATGCCTTTGAGGATGTACTACCATCATCCAGATGATATATCGCATGTGTTTTATATTAGATACTACCATATAAATATATCTTTAGCAGAATTAACTATGGAATATGCCTTTCACGATGTACTACCATCATCCAAATGATATCACGCATGTGTTTTATATTAGATACTACCATATTAATTTATCTTTAGCTGAAGCAACGATGTAATATGCCTTTTACGATGTACTACCAGCATCAAAAAGATATGACGCATGTGTTTTATATTAGATATTACCATATAAATATATGTCTAGCTAAAACAACTATGGAATATCCCTTTCACGATGTACTACCATCATCCAAATGATATCACGCATGTGTTTTATATTAGATAATTCCATATAAATATATCTTTAGCAAAAACAACTATGGAATATGCCATTCACGATGTACTACCATCATCCAAATGATATCACGCATGTGTTTTATATTAGATACTACCATATAAATATATCTTTAGCTGAAGCAACCATGTAATATGCCTTTTACGATGTACTACCAGCATCAAAAAGATATGACGCATGTGTTTTATATTAGATACTACCATATAATTATATCTCTAGCTGAAGCAACTATGGAATATGCCTTTCATGATATACTACCATCATCAAAATGATATAACGAATGTGTTTTATATTAGATACTACCATATAAATATATCTTTAGCAAAAACAACTATGGAATATGCCATTCACGATGTACTACCTAAACCTAAATGATATAACTAATGTGTTTTATATTAGATACTACCATACAAATATATCTTTACCCGAAACAATTATGGAATATGCCTTTCACCATGTACTACCATCATCCAAATGATATAACGCATGTGTTTTATATTAGATACTACCATATAAATATATCTTTAGCTGAAACAAGTACGGAATATGCCTTTCACGATGTACTACCATCATCCAAATGATATAACTCATGTGTTTTATATTAGATACTACCATACAAATATATCTTTACCCGAAACAACTATGGAATATGCCTTTCACGATGTACTACCATCAACCAAATGATATCACGCATTTGTTTTATATTAGATACTACCATATAAATATATCTTTAGCTGAAACAACCATGTAATATGCCTTTTACGATGTACTACCAGCATCAAAAAGATATGACGCATGTGTTTTATATTAGATACTACCATATAAATATATCTTTAGCTGAAACAACTACGGAATATGCCTTTCAGGATGTACTACCATCATCCAAATGATATCAGGAATGTGTTTTATATTAGATACTACAATATAAATATATCTTTAGCTGAAACAACTACGGAATATGCCTTTCACGATGTACTACCATCATCCAAATGATATCACGCATGTGTTTTATATTAGATACTACCATATAAATATATCTTTACCCGAAACAACTATGGAATATGCCTTTCACGATGTACTACCATCATCCAAATGATATCAGGAATGTGTTTTATATTAGATACTACAATATAAATATATCTTTAGCTGAAACAACTACGGAATATGCCTTTCACGATGTACTACCATCATCCAAATGATATCACGCATGTGTTTTATATTAGATACTACCATATAAATATATCTTTACCCGAAACAACTATGGAATATGCCTTTCACGATGTACTACCATGAACCAAATGATATCACGCATTTGTTTTATATTAGATACTACCATATAAATATATCTTTAGCTGAAACAACCATGTAATATGCCTTTTACGATGTACTACCAGCATCAAAAAGATATGACGCATGTGTTTTATATTAGATACTACCATATAAATATATCTTTAGCTGAAACAACTACGGAATATGCCTTTGAGGAGGAACTACCTTAATACAAATGATATATCGCATGTGTTTTATATTAGATACTACCATATAAATATATCTTTAGCAGAATTAACTATGGAATATGCCTTTCACGATGTACTACCATCATCCAAATGATATCACGCATGTGTTTTATATTAGATACTACCATATAAATATATCTTTAGCTGAAGCAACCATGTAATATGCCTTTTACGATGTACTACCAGCATCAAAAAGATATGACGCATGTGTTTTATATTAGATACTACCATATAAATATATCTCTAGCTGAAACAACTATGGAATATGCCTTTCATGATATACTACCATCATCAAAATGATATAACGAATGTGTTTTATATTAGATACTACCATATAAATATATCTTTAGCAAAAACAACTATGGAATATGCCATTCACGATGTACTACCATTACCTAAATGATATAACTCATGTGTTTTATATTAGATACTACCATACAAATATATCTTTACCCGAAACAATTATGGAATATGCCTTTCACCATGTACTACCATCATCCAAATGATATAACGCATGTGTTTTATATTAGATACTACCATATAAATATATCTTTAGCTGAAACAAGTACGGAATATGCCTTTCAGGATGTACTACCATCATCCAAATGATATCACTCATGTGTTTTATATTCGATACTACCATATAAATATATCTTTAGCTGAAACAACCATGGAATATGCCTTTCACGATGTACTACCATCATCAAAATGATATGAGGCATGTGTTTTATATTAGATATTACCATATAAATATATCTCTAGCTGAAACAACTATGGAATATCCCTTTCACGATGTACTACCATCATCCAAATGATATCACGCATGTGTTTTATATTAGATAATTCCATATAAATATATCTCTATCTAAATTAACCATGGAATATGCCTTTCACGATGTACTACCATCATCAAAATGATATGACGCATGTGTTTTATATTAGATATTACCATCTAAATATATCTCTAGCTGAAACAACTATGGAATATCTAGATGTACTACCATCATCCAAATGATATGACGCATGTGAATAATATTAGATACTACCATATAAATATATCTTTAGCTGAAACAACCATGTAATATGCCTTTCACGATGTACTACCATCATCAATGTGTTATGACGCATGTGTTTTATATTAGATAATTCCATATAAATATATCTTTATCTATAACAATCATGGAATATGCCTTTTACGTTGTACTACCATCATCCAAATGATATAACGCATGTGTTTTACATTAAATACTCCCATATAAATATATCTTTAGCTGAAACAACGATGTAATATGCCTTTCACGATGTACTACCATCATCAAAATGATATGACGCATGTGTTTTATATTAGATATTACCATATAAATATATATGTAGCTGAAACAACTATGGAATATCCCTTTCACGATGTACTACCATCATCCAAATGATATCACTCATGTGTTTTATATTCGATACTACCATATAAATATATCTTTAGCTGAAACAACCATGGAATATGCCTTTCACGATGTACTACCATCATCAAAATGATATGAGGCATGTGTTTTATATTAGATATTACCATATAAATATATCTCTAGCTGAAACAACTATGGAATATCCCTTTCACGATGTACTACCATCATCCAAATGATATCACGCATGTGTTTTATATTAGATAATTCCATATAAATATATCTCTATCTAAATTAACCATGGAATATGCCTTTCACGATGTACTACCATCATCAAAATGATATGACGCATGTGTTTTATATTAGATATTACCATCTAAATATATCTCTAGCTGAAACAACTATGGAATATCTAGATGTACTACCATCATCCAAATGATATGACGCATGTGAATAATATTAGATACTACCATATAAATATATCTTTAGCTGAAACAACCATGTAATATGCCTTTCACGATGTACTACCATCATCAATGTGTTATGACGCATGTGTTTTATATTAGATAATTCCATATAAATATATCTTTATCTATAACAATCATGGAATATGCCTTTTACGTTGTACTACCATCATCCAAATGATATAACGCATGTGTTTTACATTAAATACTCCCATATAAATATATCTTTAGCTGAAGCAACCATGTAATATGCCTTTTACGATGTACTACCAGCATCAAAAAGATATGACGCATGTGTTTTATATTAGATACTACCATATAATTATATCTCTAGCTGAAGCAACTATGGAATATGCCTTTCATGATATACTACCATCATCAAAATGATATAACGAATGTGTTTTATATTAGATACTACCATATAAATATATCTTTAGCAAAAACAACTATGGAATATGCCATTCACGATGTACTACCTAAACCTAAATGATATAACTCATGTGTTTTATATTAGATACTACCATACAAATATATCTTTACCCGAAACAATTATGGAATATGCCTTTCACCATGTACTACCATCATCCAAATGATATAACGCATGTGTTTTATATTAGATACTACCATATAAATATATCTTTAGCTGAAACAAGTACGGAATATGCCTTTCACGATGTACTACCATCATCCAAATGATATAACTCATGTGTTTTATATTAGATACTACCATACAAATATATCTTTACCCGAAACAACTATGGAATATGCCTTTCACGATGTACTACCATCAACCAAATGATATCACGCATTTGTTTTATATTAGATACTACCATATAAATATATCTTTAGCTGAAACAACCATGTAATATGCCTTTTACGATGTACTACCAGCATCAAAAAGATATGACGCATGTGTTTTATATTAGATACTACCATATAAATATATCTTTAGCTGAAACAACTACGGAATATGCCTTTCAGGATGTACTACCATCATCCAAATGATATCAGGAATGTGTTTTATATTAGATACTACAATATAAATATATCTTTAGCTGAAACAACTACGGAATATGCCTTTCACGATGTACTACCATCATCCAAATGATATCACGCATGTGTTTTATATTAGATACTACCATATAAATATATCTTTACCCGAAACAACTATGGAATATGCCTTTCACGATGTACTACCATCATCCAAATGATATCAGGAATGTGTTTTATATTAGATACTACAATATAAATATATCTTTAGCTGAAACAACTACGGAATATGCCTTTCACGATGTACTACCATCATCCAAATGATATCACGCATGTGTTTTATATTAGATACTACCATATAAATATATCTTTACCCGAAACAACTATGGAATATGCCTTTCACGATGTACTACCATCAACCAAATGATATCACGCATTTGTTTTATATTAGATACTACCATATAAATATATCTTTAGCTGAAACAACCATGTAATATGCCTTTTACGATGTACTACCAGCATCAAAAAGATATGACGCATGTGTTTTATATTAGATACTACCATATAAATATATCTTTAGCTGAAACAACTACGGAATATGCCTTTGAGGAGGAACTACCTTAATACAAATGATATATCGCATGTGTTTTATATTAGATACTACCATATAAATATATCTTTAGCAGAATTAACTATGGAATATGCCTTTCACGATGTACTACCATCATCCAAATGATATCACGCATGTGTTTTATATTAGATACTACCATATAAATATATCTTTAGCTGAAGCAACCATGTAATATGCCTTTTACGATGTACTACCAGCATCAAAAAGATATGACGCATGTGTTTTATATTAGATACTACCATATAAATATATCTCTAGCTGAAACAACTATGGAATATGCCTTTCATGATATACTACCATCATCAAAATGATATAACGAATGTGTTTTATATTAGATACTACCATATAAATATATCTTTAGCAAAAACAACTATGGAATATGCCATTCACGATGTACTACCATTACCTAAATGATATAACTCATGTGTTTTATATTAGATACTACCATACAAATATATCTTTACCCGAAACAATTATGGAATATGCCTTTCACCATGTACTACCATCATCCAAATGATATAACGCATGTGTTTTATATTAGATACTACCATATAAATATATCTTTAGCTGAAACAAGTACGGAATATGCCTTTCAGGATGTACTACCATCATCCAAATGATATCACTCATGTGTTTTATATTCGATACTACCATATAAATATATCTTTAGCTGAAACAACCATGGAATATGCCTTTCACGATGTACTACCATCATCAAAATGATATGAGGCATGTGTTTTATATTAGATATTACCATATAAATATATCTCTAGCTGAAACAACTATGGAATATCCCTTTCACGATGTACTACCATCATCCAAATGATATCACGCATGTGTTTTATATTAGATAATTCCATATAAATATATCTCTATCTAAATTAACCATGGAATATGCCTTTCACGATGTACTACCATCATCAAAATGATATGACGCATGTGTTTTATATTAGATATTACCATCTAAATATATCTCTAGCTGAAACAACTATGGAATATCTAGATGTACTACCATCATCCAAATGATATGACGCATGTGAATAATATTAGATACTACCATATAAATATATCTTTAGCTGAAACAACCATGTAATATGCCTTTCACGATGTACTACCATCATCAATGTGTTATGACGCATGTGTTTTATATTAGATAATTCCATATAAATATATCTTTATCTATAACAATCATGGAATATGCCTTTTACGTTGTACTACCATCATCCAAATGATATAACGCATGTGTTTTACATTAAATACTCCCATATAAATATATCTTTAGCTGAAACAACGATGTAATATGCCTTTCACGATGTACTACCATCATCAAAATGATATGACGCATGTGTTTTATATTAGATATTACCATATAAATATATATGTAGCTGAAACAACTATGGAATATCCCTTTCACGATGTACTACCATCATCCAAATGATATCACGCCTGTGTTTTATATTAGATACTACCATATAAATATATCTTTAGCTGAAACAACTACGGAATATGCCTTTTAGGATGTACTACCATCATCCAAATGATATCAGGAATGTGTTTTATATTAGATACTACCATATAAATATATCTTTAGCTGAAACAAGTACAGAATATGCCTTTCAGGATGTACTACCATCATCCAAATGATATCACTCATGTGTTTTATATTAGATACTACCATATAAATATATCTTTAGCTGAAACAACCATGTAATATGCCTTTCACGATGTACTACCATCGTCAAAATGATATGAGGCATGTGTTTTATATTAGATACTGCCATATAAATATATCTCTAGTTGAAACAACTATGCAATAGGCCTTATACGATGTACTTCCATCTTCCAAATGAATTAATGCATGTGTTTTATATTAGATCCTGCCATATAAATATATCTCTAGCTAAAACAACTATGGAATATGCCTTTCAGGATGTACTACCATCATCTAAATGATATAACGCATGTGTTTTATATTAGATACTGCCATATAAATATTTCTCTAGCTAAATCAACTATAGAATATGCCTTTCACGATGTACCACCAACATCCAAATGATATAACGCATGTGTTTTATATTAGATACTGCCATCTTAATATATGTCTAGCTAAAACAACTATGGAATATGCCTTTGACATTGTACTACCATCATCCAAATGATATAATGCATGTGTTTTATATTAGATACTACCATACAAATATATCTTTAGCAAAAACAACTTTGGAATATGCCTTTCACGATGTACTACCATCATCCAATGATATAACTCATGTGTTTTATATTAGATACTACCATACAAATATATCTTTACCCGAAACAGCTATGGAATATGCCTTTCACGATGTACTACCATCATCCAAATGATATCACGCATGTGTTTTATATTAGATACTACCATATAAATATATCTTTAGCTGAAACAACTACGGAATATGCCTTTCAGGATGTACTACCATCATCCAAATGATATCAGGAATGTGTTTTATATTAGATACTACCATACAAATATATCTTTACCCGAAACAACTATGGAATATGCCTTTCACGATGTACTACCATCAACCAAATGATATCACGCATTTGTTTTATATTAGATACTACCATATAAATATATCTTTAGCTGAAACAACCATGTAATATGCCTTTTACGATGTACTACCAGCATCAAAATGATATGACGCATGTGTTTTATATTAGATATTACCATATAAATATATCTCTAGCTGAAACAACTATGGAATATGCCTTTCACGATATACTACCATCATCAAAATGATATCACGCATGTGTTTTATATTAGATAATTCCATATAAATATATCTCTATCTAAATTAACCATGGCATATGCCTTTCACGATGTACTACCATCATCAAAATGATATGACGCATGTGTTTTATATTAGATATTACCATATAAATATATCTCTAGCTGAAACAACTATGGAATATCTAGATGTACTACCATCATCCAAATGATATCACGCATGTGTTTTATATTAGATACTACCATATAAATATATCTTTAGCTGAAACAAGTATGGAATATGCCTTTCACGATGTACTACCATCATGCAAATGATATAACGCATGTGTTTTATATTAGATACTACCATACAAATATATCTTTACCCGAAACAACTATGGAATATGCCTTTCAGGATGTACTACCATCATCCAAATGATATCACGCTTGTATTTTATATTAGATACAACCATATAAATAAATCTTTAGCTGAAGCAACTATGTAATATGCCTTTTACGATGTACTACCAGCATCAAAATGATATGACGCATGTGTTTTATATTAGATATTACCATATAAATATATCTCTAGCTGAAACAACTATGGAATATGCCTTTCACGATGTACTACCATCATCCAAATAATATAACACATGTGTTTTATATCAGATAATTCGATATAAATATATCTCTAGCAAAAAAAACCATGGAATATGCCTTTCACGGTGTACTACCATCATCCAAATGATATAACGCATGTGTTTTATATTAGAGACTAGGATATAAATATATCTTTAGCTGAAACAACTATGGAATATGCCTCTCACGATGTACTACCATCATGCAAATGATATAACGCATGTGTTTTATATTAGATACTACCATATAAATATATCTTTAGCTGAAACAACTATGTAATATGCCTTTCACGATGTACTACCATCATCCAAATGATATCACGCATGTGTTTTATATTAGATAATTCCATATAAATATATCTCTATGTAAATTATCCATGGCATATGCCTTTCACGATGTACTACCATCATCAAAATGATATGACGCATGTGTTTTATATTAGATATTACCATATAAATATATCTCTAGCTGAAACAACTATGGAATATGCCTTTCACGATATACTACCATCATCAAAATGATATCACGCATGTGTTTTATATTAGATAATTCCATATAAATATATCTCTATCTAAATTAACCATGGCATATGCCTTTCACGATGTACTACCATCATCAAAATGATATGACGCATGTGTTTTATATTAGATATTACCATATAAATATATCTCTAGCTGAAACAACTATGGAATATCTAGATGTACTACCATCATCCAAATGATATCACGCATGTGTTTTATATTAGATACTACCATATAAATATATCTTTAGCAGATTTAACTATGGAATATGCCTTTCACGATGTACTACCATCATCCAAATGATATCACGCATGTGTTTTATATTAAATACTCCCATATAAATATATCTTTAGCTGAAACAACCAATGTAATATGCATTTCACGATGTACTACCATCACCAAAATGATATGACGCATGTGTTTTATATTAGATATTACCATATAAATATATCTCTAGCTGAAACAATTATGGAATATCCCTTTCACGATGTACTACCATCATCCAAATGATATCACGCATGTGTTTTATATTAGATAATTCCATATAAATATATCTCTATCTAAATTATCCATGGCATATGCCTTTCACGATGTACTACCATCATCAAAATGATATGACGCATGTGTTTTATATCAGATATTACCATATAAATATATCTCTAGCTGAAACAACTATGGAATATCTAGATGTACTACCATCATCCAAATGATATCACGCATGTGTTTTATATTAGATACTACCATATAAATATATCTCTATCTAAAACAACCATGGAATATGCCCTTCACGATGTACTACCAACATCAAAATGATATGACGCATGTGTTTTATATTAGATATTACCATATAAATATATCTCTAGCTAAATCAATTATGGAAAATGCCTTTCACGTTGTACAACCATCATCCAAATGATATAACGCATGTGTTTTATATTAAATACTCCCATATAAATATATCTTTAGCTGAAACAACCAATGTAATATGCCTTTCACGATGTACTACCATCTTCAATATGATATGACGCATGTGTTTTATATTAGATATTACCATCTTATTATATCTCTAGCTAAATCAATTATGGAATATGCCTTTCACGTTGTACAACCATCATCCAAATGATATAACGCATGTGTTTTATATTAAATACTCCCATATAAATATATCTTTAGCTGAAACAACCAATGTAATATGCCTTTCACGATGTACTTCCATCACCAAAATGATATGACGCATGTGTTTTATATTAGATATTACCATATAAATATATCTTTAGCGGAATTAACTATGGAATATGCCTTTCACGATGTACTACCATCATCCAAATGATATCACGCATGTGTTTTATATTAGATACTACCATATAAATATATCTTTAGCTGAAGCAACCATGGAATATGCCTTTCACGATATACTACCATCATCAAAATGATATGACGCATGTGTTTTATATTAGATATTACCATATAAATATATCTCTAGCTGAGACAACTATGGAATATCTAGATGTACTACCATCATCCAAATGATATCACGCATGTGTT
Source organism: Pohlia nutans (assembly GCA_022496805.1). NCBI lineage: Eukaryota > Viridiplantae > Streptophyta > Bryopsida > Bryales > Mniaceae > Pohlia > Pohlia nutans. Next base: position 7,747,793 of record CM040104.1, read on the forward strand.
TTATATTAGATACTACCATATAAATATATCTTTAGCTGAATCAACTACGGAATATGCCTTTCAGGATGTACTACCATCATCCAAATGATATCACTCATGTGTTTTATATTAGATACTACCATATAAATATATCTCTATCTAAAACAACCATGGAATATGCCCTTCACGATGTACTGCCATCATCAAAATGATATGACGCATGTGTTTTATATTAGATATTACCATATAAATATATCTCTAGCTAAATCAATTATGGAAAATGCCTTTCACGTTGTACAACCATCATCCAAATGATATAACGCATGTGTTTTATATTAAATACTCCTATATAAATATATCTTTAGCTGAAACAACCAATGTAATATGCCTTTCACGATGTACTACCATCTTCAATATGATATGACGCATGTGTTTTATATTAGATATTACCATCTAATTATATCTCTAGCTAAATCAATTATGGAATATGCCTTTCACGTTCTACAACCATCATCCAAATGATATAACGCATGTGTTTTATATTAAATACTTTCATATAAATATATCTTTAGCTGAAACAACCAATGTAATATGCCTTTCACGATGTACTTCCATCACCAAAATGATATGACGCATGTGTTTTATATTAGATATTACCATATAAATATATCTTTAGCGGAATTAACTATGGAATATGCCTTTCACGATGTACTACCATCATCCAAATGATATCACGCATGTGTTTTATATTAGATACTACCATATAAATATATCTTTAGCTGAAGCAACCATGGAATATGCCTTTCACGATATACTACCATCATCAAAATGATATAACGCATGTGTTTTATATTAGATACTACCATATAAATATATCTCTAGCTGAATCAAGTATGGAATATGCCTTTCACGATGTACTACCATCATCAAAATGATATAACGCATGTGTTTTATATTAGATATTACCATATAAATATATCTTCATTAAAAACAACTATGGAATATGCCTTTCATGATGTACTACCATCATCCAAATGATATAACGAATGTGTTTTATATGAGATACTACCATATAAATATATCTTTAGCTGAAACAAGTATGGAATATGCCTTTCACGATGTACTACCATCATGCAATTGATATAACGCATGTGTTTTATATTAGATACTACCATACAAATATATCTTTACCCGAAACAACTACGAAATATGCCTTTCACGATGTAGTACCATCATCCAAATGATATCACGCATGTGTTTTATATTAGATACTACCATATAAATATATCTTTAGCAGAATTAACTATGGAATATGCCTTTCACGATGTACTACCATCATCCAAATGATATCAAGCATGTGTTTTATATTAGATACTACCATATAAATATATCTTTAGCTGAAGCAACTATGTAATATGCCTTTTACGATGTACTACCAGCATCAAAATGATATGACGCATGTGTTTTATATTAGATATTACCATATAAATATATCTCTAGCTGAAACAACTATGGAATATGCCTTTCACGATGTACTACCATCATCCAAATAATATAACACATGTGTTTTATATCAGATAATTCGATATAAATATATCTCTAGCAAAAACAACCATGGAATATGCCTTTCACGGTGTACTACCATCATCCAAATGATATAACGCATGTGTTTTATATCATATACTACCATATAAATATATCTTTAGCTGAAACAACTATGGAATATGCCTTTCACAATGTACTACCATCATCAAAATGATATGAGGCATGTGTTTTATATTAGATATTACCATATAAATATATCTCTAGCTGAAACAACTATGGAATATCCCTTTCACGATGTACTACCATCATCAAAATGATATGACGCATGTGTTTTATATTAGATAATTCCATATAAATATATCTCTATCTAAATTAACCATGGAATATGCCTTTCACGATGTACTATCATCATCAAAATGATATGACTCATGTGTTTTATATTAGATATTACCATATAAATATATCTCTAGCTGAAACAACTATGGAATATGCCTTTCACGATATACTACCATCATCAAAATGATATCACGCATGTGTTTTATATTAGATAATTCCATATAAATATATCTCTATCTAAGTTAACCATGGCATATGCCTTTCACGATGTACTACCATCATCAAAATGATATGACGCATGTGTTTTATATTAGATATTACCATATAAATATATCTCTAGCTGAAACAACTATGGAATATCTAGATGTACTACCATCATCCAAATGATATCACGCATGTGTTTTATATTAGATACTACCATATAAATATATCTTTAGCAGATTTAACTATGGAATATGCCTTTCACGATGTACTACCATCATCCAAATGATATCACGCATGTGTTTTATATTAAATACTCCCATATAAATATATCTTTAGCTGAAACAACCAATGTAATATGCATTTCACGATGTACTACCATCACCAAAATGATATGACGCATGTGTTTTATATTAGATATTACCATATAAATATATCTCTAGCTGAAACAATTATGGAATATCCCTTTCACGATGTACTACCATCATCCAAATGATATCACGCATGTGTTTTATATTAGATAATTCCATATAAATATATCTCTATCTAAATTATCCATGGCATATGCCTTTCACGATGTACTACCATCATCAAAATGATATGACGCATGTGTTTTATATCACATATTACCATATAAATATATCTCTAGCTGAAACAACTATGGAATATCTAGATGTACTACCATCATCCAAATGATATCACGCATGTGTTTTATATTAGATACTACCATATAAATATATCTCTATCTAAAACAACCATGGAATATGCCCTTCACGATGTACTACCAACATCAAAATGATATGACGCATGTGTTTTATATTAGATATTACCATATAAATATATCTCTAGCTAAATCAATTATGGAAAATGCCTTTCACGTTGTACAACCATCATCCAAATGATATAACGCATGTGTTTTATATTAAATACTCCCATATAAATATATCTTTAGCTGAAACAACCAATGTAATATGCCTTTCACGATGTACTACCATCTTCAATATGATATGACGCATGTGTTTTATATTAGATATTACCATCTAATTATATCTCTAGCTAAATCAATTATGGAATATGCCTTTCACGTTGTACAACCATCATCCAAATGATATAACGCATGTGTTTTATATTAAATACTCCCATATAAATATATCTTTAGCTGAAACAACCAATGTAATATGCCTTTCACGATGTACTTCCATCACCAAAATGATATGACGCATGTGTTTTATATTAGATATTACCATATAAATATATCTTTAGCGGAATTAACTTTGGAATATGCCTTTCACGATGTACTACCATCATCAAAATGATATCACGCATGTGTTTTATATTAGATACTACCATATAAATATATCTTTAGCTGAAGCAACCATGGAATATGCCTTTCACGATATACTACCATCATCAAAATGATATGACGCATGTGTTTTATATTAGATATTACCATATAAATATATCTCTAGCTGAGACAACTATGGAATATCTAGATGTACTACCATCATCCAAATGATATCACGCATGTGTTTTATATTAGATACTACCATATAAATATATCTTTAGCTGAGAAAGGTATGGAATATGCCTTTCACGATTTACTACCATCATCCAAATAATATAACACATGTGTTTTATATCAGATAATTCGATATAAATATATCTCTAGCAAAAAAAACCATGGAATATGCCTTTCACGGTGTACTACCATCATCCAAATGATATAACGCATGTGTTTTATATCAGATACTACCATATAAATATATCTTTAGCTGAAACAACTATGGAATATGCCTTTCACGATGTACTACCATCATCAAAATGATATGAGGCATGTGTTTTATATTAGATATTACCATATAAATATATCTCTAGCTGAAACAACTATGGAATATCCCTTTCGCGATGTACTACCATCATCAAAATGATATGACGCATGTGTTTTATATTAGATAATTCCATATAAATATGTCTCTATCTAAATTAACCATGGAATATGCCTTTCACGATGTACTAACATCATCAAAATGATATGACGGATGTGTTTAATATTAGATATTACCATATAAATATATCTCTAGCTGAAACAACTATGGAATATCTAGATGTACTACCATCATCCAAATGATATCATGCATGTGTTTTATATTAGATACTACAATATAAATATATATCTTTAGCTGAAACAACTATGGAATATGCCTTTCACGATGTACTACCATCATGCAAATGATATAACGCATGTGTTTTATATTAGATACTACCATATAAATATATCTTTAGCTGAAACAACTATGTAATATGCCTTTCATGATGTACTTCGATCATCCAAATGATATCACGCATGTGTTCTATATTAGATACTACCATATAAATATATCTTTAGCTGAAACAACTATAGAATAATCCTTTCACGATGTACTACCATCATCCAAATGATATCACGCATGTGTTTTATATTAGATACTGCTATCTAAATATATGTCTAGCTAAAACAACTATGGAATATGCCTTTCATGATGGACTTCGATCATCCAAATGATATCATGCATGTGTTTTATATTAGATACTACCATATAAATATATCTTTAGCAGAATTAACTATGGAATATGCCTTTCACGATGTACTACCATCATCCAAATGATATCACGCATGTGTTTTATATTAGATACTTACATATAAATATATCTTTGGCTGAAGCAACCATGTAATATGCCTTTTACGATGTACTACCAGCATCAAAATGATATGACGCATGTGTTTTATATTAGATATTACCATATAAATATATCTCTAGCTGAAACAACTATGGAATATGCCTTTCACGATATACTACCATCATCAAAATGATATCATGCATGTGTTTTATATTAGATAATTCCATATAAATATATCTCTATCTAAATTAACCATGGCATATGCCTTTCACGATGTACTACCATCATCAAAATGATATGACGCATGTGTTTTATATTAGATATTACCATATAAATATATCTCTAGCTGAAACAACTATGGAATATCTAGATGTACTACCATCATCCAAATGATATCACGCATGTGTTTTATATTAGATACTACCATATAAATATATCTTTAGCTGAAACAAGTATGGAATATCCCTTTCACGATGTACTACCATCATGCAAATGATATAACGCATGTGTTTTATATTAGATACTACCATACAAATATATCTTTACCCGAAACAACTATGGAATATGCCTTTCAGGATGTACTACCATCATCCAAATGATATCACGCTTGTATTTTATATTAGATACAACCATATAAATATATCTTTCGAAGAATTAACTATGGAATATGCCTTTCACGATGTACTACCATCATCCAAATGATATCACGCATGTGTTTTATATTAGATACTACCATATAAATATATCTTTAGCTGAAGCAACTATGTAATATGCCTTTTACGATGTACTACCAGCATCAAAATGATATGACGCATGTGTTTTATATTAGATATTACCATATAAATATATCTCTAGCTGAAACAACTATGGAATATCTAGATGTACTACCATCATCCAAATGATATCACGCATGTGTTTTATATTAGATACTACCATATAAATATATCTTTAGCTGAAACAAGTATGGAATATGCCTTTCACGATGTACTACCATCATGCAAATGATATAACGCATGTGTTTTATATTAGATACTACCATACAAATATATCTTTACCCGAAACAACTATGGAATATGCCTTTCAGGATGTACTACCATCATCCAAATGATATCACGCTTGTATTTTATATTAGATACAACCATATAAATATATCTTTCGCAATGGAATATGCCTTTCACGATGTACTACCATCATCCAAATAATATAACACATGTGTTTTATATCAGATAATTCGATATAAATATATCTCTAGCAAAAAAAACCATGGAATATGCCTTTCACGGTGTACTACCATCATCCAAATGATATAACGCATGTGTTTTATATTAGAGACTAGCATATAAATATATCTTTAGCAAAAACAACTATGGAATATGCCTCTCACGATGTACTACCTTCATCCAAATGATATAACTCATGTGTTTTATATTAGATACTACCATATAAATATATCTTTAGCTGAAACAACTACGGAATATGTCTTTCAGGATGTACTACCATCATCCAAATGATATCAGGAATGTGTTTTATATTAGATACTACCATATAAATATATCTTTAGCTGAAACAACTACGGAATATGCCTTTGAGGATGTACTACCATCATCCAGATGATATCACGCATGTGTTTTATATTAGATACTACCATATAAATATATCTTTAGCTGAAGCAACCATGTAATATGCCTTTTACGATGTACTACCAGCATCAAAAAGATATGACGCATGTGTTTTATATTAGATACTACCATATAAATATATCTTTAGCAAAAACAACTATGGAATATGCCATTCACGATGTACTACCTAAACCTAAATGATATAACTCATGTGTTTTATATTAGATACTACCATACAAATATATCTTTACCCGAAACAATTATGGAATATGCCTTTCACCATGTACTACCATCATCCAAATGATATAACGCATGTGTTTTATATTAGATACTACCATATAAATATATCTTTAGCTGAAACAAGTACGGAATATGCCTTTCACGATGTACTACCATCATCCAAATGATATAACTCATGTGTTTTATATTAGATACTACCATACAAATATATCTTTACCCAAAACAACTATGGAATATGCCTTTCACGATGTACTACCATCAACCAAATGATATCACGCATTTGTTTTATATTAGATACTACCATATAAATATATCTTTAGCAGAATTAACTATGGAATATGCCTTTTACGATGTACTACCAGCATCAAAAAGATATGACGCATGTGTTTTATATTAGATACTACCATATAAATATATCTTTAGCTGAAACAACTACGGAATATGCCTTTCAGGATGTACTACCATCATCCAAATGATATCAGGAATGTGTTTTATATTAGATACTACCATATAAATATATCTTTAGCAGAATTAACTATGGAATATGCCTTTCACGATATACTACCATCATCAAAATGATATAACGCATGTGTTTTATATTAGATACTACCATATAAATATATCTTTAGCAAAAACAACTATGGAATATGCCGTTCACGATGTACTACCATCATCCAAATGATATAACTCATGTGTTTCATATTAGATACTACCATACAAATATATCTTTACCCGAAACAACTATGGAATATGCCTTTCACGATGTACTACCATCATCCAAATGATATCAGGAATGTGTTTTATATTAGATACTACAATATAAATATATCTTTAGCTGAAACAACTACGGAATATGCCTTTGAGGAGGAACTACCTTAATACAAATGATATATCGCATGTGTTTTATATTAGATACTACCATATAAATATATCTTTAGCAGAATTAACTATGGAATATGCCTTTCACGATGTACTACCATCATCCAAATGATATCAGGAATGTGTTTTATATTAGATACTACAATATAAATATATCTTTAGCTGAAACAACTACGGAATATGCCTTTGAGGAGGAACTACCTTAATACAAATGATATATCGCATGTGTTTTATATTAGATACTACCATATAAATATATCTTTAGCAGAATTAACTATGGAATATGCCTTTCACGATGTACTACCATCATCCAAATGATATCACGCATGTGTTTTATATTAGATACTACCATATAAATATATCTTTAGCTGAAGCAACCATGTAATATGCCTTTTACGATGTACTACCAGCATCAAAAAGATATGACGCATGTGTTTTATATTAGATACTACCATATAAATATATCTCTAGCTGAAACAACTATGGAATATGCCTTTCATGATATACTACCATCATCAAAATGATATAACGAATGTGTTTTATATTAGATACTACCATATAAATATATCTTTAGCAAAAACAACTATGGAATATGCCATTCACGATGTACTACCATTACCTAAATGATATAACTCATGTGTTTTATATTAGATACTACCATACAAATATATCTTTACCCGAAACAATTATGGAATATGCCTTTCACCATGTACTACCATCATCCAAATGATATCACTCATGTGTTTTATATTCGATACTACCATATAAATATATCTTTAGCTGATACAACCATGGAATATGCCTTTCACGATGTACTACCATCATCAAAATGATATGAGGCATGTGTTTTATATTAGATATTACCATATAAATATATCTCTAGCTGAAACAACTATGGAATATCCCTTTCACGATGTACTACCATCATCCAAATGATATCACGCATGTGTTTTATATTAGATAATTCCATATAAATATATCTCTATCTAAATTAACCATGGAATATGCCTTTCACGATGTACTACCATCATCAAAATGATATGACGCATGTGTTTTATATTAGATATTACCATCTAAATATATCTCTAGCTGAAACAACTATGGAATATCTAGATGTACTACCATCATCCAAATGATATGACGCATGTGAATAATATTAGATACTACCATATAAATATATCTTTAGCTGAAACAACCATGTAATATGCCTTTCACGATGTACTACCATCATCAATGTGTTATGACGCATGTGTTTTATATTAGATAATTCCATATAAATATATCTTTATCTATAACAATCATGGAATATGCCTTTTACGTTGTACCACCATCATCCAAATGATATAACGCATGTGTTTTACATTAAATACTCCCATATAAATATATCTTTAGCTGAAACAACGATGTAATATGCCTTTCACGATGTACTACCATCATCAAAATGATATGACGCATGTGTTTTATATTAGATATTACCATATAAATATATATGTAGCTGAAACAACTATGGAATATCCCTTTCACGATGTACTACCATCATCCAAATGATATCACGCCTGTGTTTTATATTAGATACTACCATATAAATATATCTTTAGCTGAAACAACTACGGAATATGCCTTTTAGGATGTACTACCATCATCCAAATGATATCAGGAATGTGTTTTATATTAGATACTACCATATAAATATATCTTTAGCTGAAACAAGTACGGAATATGCCTTTCAGGATGTACTACCATCATCCAAATGATATCACTCATGTGTTTTATATTAGATACTACCATATAAAATATCTTTAGCTGAAACAACCATGTAATATGCCTTTCACGATGTACTACCATCGTCAAAATGATATGAGGCATGTGTTTTATATTAGATACTGCCATATAAATATATCTCTAGTTGAAACAACTATACAATAGGCCTTTCACGATGTACTACCATCTTCCAAATGAATTAATGCATGTGTTTTATATTAGATCCTGCCATATAAATAAATCTCTAGCTAAAACAATTATGGAATATGCCTTTCACGATGTACTACCAACATCTAAATGATATAATGCATGTGTTTTATATTAGATACTGCCATATAAATATATCTCTAGCTCAATCAACTATGGAATATGCCTTTCACGATGTACTATAATCATCCAAATGATATAAAGCCTGTGCTTTATATTAGATAGTGCCATCTAAATAGATCTCAAGCTAATTCAACTATGGAATATGCCTTTCACGTTCTACTACCATCATCCAAATGATATAATGCATGTGTTTTATAGTAGATACTGCCATATAAATATATCTCTAGTTGAAACAACTATGCAATAGGCCTTTTACGATGTACTTCCATCTTCCAAATGAATTAATGCATGTGTTTTATATTAGATCCTGCCATATAAATATATCTCTAGCTAAAACAACTATGGAATATGCCTTTCAGGATGTACTACCATCATCTAAATGATATAACGCATGTGTTTTATATTAGATACTGCCATATAAATATTTCTCTAGCTAAATCAACTATGGAATATGCCTTTCACGATGTACCACCAACATCCAAATGATATAACGCATGTGTTTTATATTAGATACTGCCATCTTAATATATGTCTAGCTAAAACAACTATGGAATATGCCTTTGACATTGTACTACCATCATCCAAATGATATAATGCATGTGTTTTATATTAGATACTACCATACAAATATATCTTTAGCAAAAACAACTTTGGAATATGCCTTTCACGATGTACTACCATCATCCAATGATATAACTCATGTGTTTTATATTAGATACTACCATACAAATATATCTTTACCCGAAACAGCTATGGAATATGCCTTTCACGATGTACTACCATCATCCAAATGATATCACGCATGTGTTTTATATTAGATACTACCATATAAATATATCTTTAGCTGAAACAACTACGGAATATGCCTTTCAGGATGTACTACCATCATTCAAATGATATCAGGAATGTGTTTTATATTAGATACTACCATACAAATATATCTTTACCCGAAACAACTATGGAATATGCCTTTCACGATGTACTACCATCAACCAAATGATATCACGCATTTGTTTTATATTAGATACTACCATATAAATATATCTTTAGCTGAAACAACCATGTAATATGCCTTTTACGATGTACTACCAGCATCAAAATGATATGACGCATGTGTTTTATATTAGATATTACCATATAAATATATCTCTAGCTGAAACAACTATGGAATATGCCTTTCACGATATACTACCATCATCAAAATGATATCACGCATGTGTTTTATATTAGATAATTCCATATAAATATATCTCTATCTAAATTAACCATGGCATATGCCTTTCACGATGTACTACCATCATCAAAATGATATGACGCATGTGTTTTATATTAGATATTACCATATAAATATATCTCTAGCTGAAACAACTATGGAATATCTAGATGTACTACCATCATCCAAATGATATCACGCATGTGTTTTATATTAGATACTACCATATAAATATATCTTTAGCTGAAACAAGTATGGAATATGCCTTTCACGATGTACTACCATCATGCAAATGATATAACGCATGTGTTTTATATTAGATACTACCATACAAATATATCTTTACCCGAAACAACTATGGAATATGCTTTTCAGGATGTACTACCATCATCCAAATGATATCACGCTTGTATTTTATATTAGATACAACCATATAAATATATCTTTCGCAGAATTAACTATGGAATATGCCTTTCACGATGTACTACCATCATCCAAATGATATCACGCATGTGTTTTATATTAGATACTACCATATAAATATATCTTTAGCTGAAGCAACTATGTAATATGCCTTTTACGATGTACTACCAGCATCAAAATGATATGACGCATGTGTTTTATATTAGATATTACCATATAAATATATCTCTAGCTGAAACAACTATGGAATATGCCTTTCACGATGTACTACCATCATCCAAATAATATAACACATGTGTTTTATATCAGATAATTCGATATAAATATATCTCTAGCAAAAAAAACCATGGAATATGCCTTTCACGGTGTACTACCATCATCCAAATGATATAACGCATGTGTTTTATATTAGAGACTAGCATATAAATATATCTTTAGCAAAAACAACTATGGAATATGCCTCTCACGATGTACTACCTTCATCCAAATGATATAACTCATGTGTTTTATATTAGATACTACCATATAAATATATCTTTAGCTGAAACAACTACGGAATATGTCTTTCAGGATGTACTACCATCATCCAAATGATATCAGGAATGTGTTTTATATTAGATACTACCATATAAATATATCTTTAGCTGATACAACTACAGAATATGCCTTTGAGGATGTACTACCATCGTCCAGATGATATATCGCATGTGTTTTATATTAGATACTACCATATAAATATATCTTTAGCAGAATTAACTATGGAATATGCCTTTCACGATGTACTACCATCATCCAAATGATATCACGCATGTGTTTTATATTAGATAATTCCATATAAAGCTATCTCTATCTTAAACAACCATGGAATATGCCTTTCACGTTGTACTACCATCATCCTAATGATATAAAGCATGTGTTTTTTATTAGATAATTCCATATAAATATATCTCTATCTAAAACAACCATGGAATATGCCTTTCAGGATGTACTACCATCATCCAAATGATATCACGTATGTGTTTTATATTAGATACTACCATATAAATATATCTTTAGCTGAAGCAACCATGTAATATGCCTTTTACGATGTACTACCAGCATCAAAAAGATATGACGCATGTGTTTTATATTAGATATTACCATATAAATATATCTCTAGCTGAAACAACTATGGAATATGCCTTTCACGATATACTACCATCATCAAAATGATATAACGCATGTCTTTTATATTAGATACTACCATATAAATATATCTTTAGCAAAAACAACTATGGAATATGCCATTCACGATGTACTACCATTACCTAAATGATATAACTCATGTGCTTTATATTAGAGACTACTATACAAATATATCTTTACCCGAAACAATTATGGAATATGCCTTTTACCATGTACTACCATCATCCAAATGATATAACGCATGTGTTTTATATTAGATACTACCATATAAATATATCTTTAGCTGAAACAACTACGGAATATGCCTTTCAGGATGTACTACCATCATCCAAATGATATCACTCATGTGTTTTATATTCGATACTACCATATAAATATATCTTCAGCTGAAACAACCATGGAATATGCCTTTCACGATGTACTACCATCATCAAAATGATATTAGGCATGTGTTTTATATTAGATATTACCATATAAGTTTATCTCTAGCTGAAACAACTATGGAATATGCCTTTCACAATGTACTACCATCATCCAAATGACATTACGCATGTGTTTTATATTAGATACTACCATATAAATATATCTTTAGCTGAAACAACCATGTAATATGCCTTTCACGATGTACTACCATCATCAAAATGATATCACGCATGTGTTTTATATTAGATACTACCATATAAATATATCTTTAGCTGAAACAACTACGGAATATGCCTTTGAGGATGTACTACCATCATCCAGATGATATATCGCATGTGTTTTATATTAGATACTACCATATAAATATATCTTTAGCAGAATTAACTATGGAATATGCCTTTCACGATGTACTACCATCATCCAAATGATATCACGCATGTGTTTTATATTAGATACTACCATATTAATTTATCTTTAGCTGAAGCAACGATGTAATATGCCTTTTACGATGTACTACCAGCATCAAAAAGATATGACGCATGTGTTTTATATTAGATATTACCATATAAATATATGTCTAGCTAAAACAACTATGGAATATCCCTTTCACGATGTACTACCATCATCCAAATGATATCACGCATGTGTTTTATATTAGATAATTCCATATAAATATATCTTTAGCAAAAACAACTATGGAATATGCCATTCACGATGTACTACCATCATCCAAATGATATCACGCATGTGTTTTATATTAGATACTACCATATAAATATATCTTTAGCTGAAGCAACCATGTAATATGCCTTTTACGATGTACTACCAGCATCAAAAAGATATGACGCATGTGTTTTATATTAGATACTACCATATAATTATATCTCTAGCTGAAGCAACTATGGAATATGCCTTTCATGATATACTACCATCATCAAAATGATATAACGAATGTGTTTTATATTAGATACTACCATATAAATATATCTTTAGCAAAAACAACTATGGAATATGCCATTCACGATGTACTACCTAAACCTAAATGATATAACTCATGTGTTTTATATTAGATACTACCATACAAATATATCTTTACCCGAAACAATTATGGAATATGCCTTTCACCATGTACTACCATCATCCAAATGATATAACGCATGTGTTTTATATTAGATACTACCATATAAATATATCTTTAGCTGAAACAAGTACGGAATATGCCTTTCACGATGTACTACCATCATCCAAATGATATAACTCATGTGTTTTATATTAGATACTACCATACAAATATATCTTTACCCGAAACAACTATGGAATATGCCTTTCACGATGTACTACCATCAACCAAATGATATCACGCATTTGTTTTATATTAGATACTACCATATAAATATATCTTTAGCTGAAACAACCATGTAATATGCCTTTTACGATGTACTACCAGCATCAAAAAGATATGACGCATGTGTTTTATATTAGATACTACCATATAAATATATCTTTAGCTGAAACAACTACGGAATATGCCTTTCAGGATGTACTACCATCATCCAAATGATATCAGGAATGTGTTTTATATTAGATACTACAATATAAATATATCTTTAGCTGAAACAACTACGGAATATGCCTTTCACGATGTACTACCATCATCCAAATGATATCACGCATGTGTTTTATATTAGATACTACCATATAAATATATCTTTACCCGAAACAACTATGGAATATGCCTTTCACGATGTACTACCATCATCCAAATGATATCAGGAATGTGTTTTATATTAGATACTACAATATAAATATATCTTTAGCTGAAACAACTACGGAATATGCCTTTCACGATGTACTACCATCATCCAAATGATATCACGCATGTGTTTTATATTAGATACTACCATATAAATATATCTTTACCCGAAACAACTATGGAATATGCCTTTCACGATGTACTACCATGAACCAAATGATATCACGCATTTGTTTTATATTAGATACTACCATATAAATATATCTTTAGCTGAAACAACCATGTAATATGCCTTTTACGATGTACTACCAGCATCAAAAAGATATGACGCATGTGTTTTATATTAGATACTACCATATAAATATATCTTTAGCTGAAACAACTACGGAATATGCCTTTGAGGAGGAACTACCTTAATACAAATGATATATCGCATGTGTTTTATATTAGATACTACCATATAAATATATCTTTAGCAGAATTAACTATGGAATATGCCTTTCACGATGTACTACCATCATCCAAATGATATCACGCATGTGTTTTATATTAGATACTACCATATAAATATATCTTTAGCTGAAGCAACCATGTAATATGCCTTTTACGATGTACTACCAGCATCAAAAAGATATGACGCATGTGTTTTATATTAGATACTACCATATAAATATATCTCTAGCTGAAACAACTATGGAATATGCCTTTCATGATATACTACCATCATCAAAATGATATAACGAATGTGTTTTATATTAGATACTACCATATAAATATATCTTTAGCAAAAACAACTATGGAATATGCCATTCACGATGTACTACCATTACCTAAATGATATAACTCATGTGTTTTATATTAGATACTACCATACAAATATATCTTTACCCGAAACAATTATGGAATATGCCTTTCACCATGTACTACCATCATCCAAATGATATAACGCATGTGTTTTATATTAGATACTACCATATAAATATATCTTTAGCTGAAACAAGTACGGAATATGCCTTTCAGGATGTACTACCATCATCCAAATGATATCACTCATGTGTTTTATATTCGATACTACCATATAAATATATCTTTAGCTGAAACAACCATGGAATATGCCTTTCACGATGTACTACCATCATCAAAATGATATGAGGCATGTGTTTTATATTAGATATTACCATATAAATATATCTCTAGCTGAAACAACTATGGAATATCCCTTTCACGATGTACTACCATCATCCAAATGATATCACGCATGTGTTTTATATTAGATAATTCCATATAAATATATCTCTATCTAAATTAACCATGGAATATGCCTTTCACGATGTACTACCATCATCAAAATGATATGACGCATGTGTTTTATATTAGATATTACCATCTAAATATATCTCTAGCTGAAACAACTATGGAATATCTAGATGTACTACCATCATCCAAATGATATGACGCATGTGAATAATATTAGATACTACCATATAAATATATCTTTAGCTGAAACAACCATGTAATATGCCTTTCACGATGTACTACCATCATCAATGTGTTATGACGCATGTGTTTTATATTAGATAATTCCATATAAATATATCTTTATCTATAACAATCATGGAATATGCC
Source organism: Pohlia nutans (assembly GCA_022496805.1). Lineage (NCBI taxonomy): Eukaryota > Viridiplantae > Streptophyta > Bryopsida > Bryales > Mniaceae > Pohlia > Pohlia nutans. Next base: position 7,763,964 of record CM040104.1, read on the forward strand.
TTTTACGTTGTACTACCATCATCCAAATGATATAACGCATGTGTTTTACATTAAATACTCCCATATAAATATATCTTTAGCTGAAACAACGATGTAATATGCCTTTCACGATGTACTACCATCATCAAAATGATATGACGCATGTGTTTTATATTAGATATTACCATATAAATATATATGTAGCTGAAACAACTATGGAATATCCCTTTCACGATGTACTACCATCATCCAAATGATATCACTCATGTGTTTTATATTCGATACTACCATATAAATATATCTTTAGCTGAAACAACCATGGAATATGCCTTTCACGATGTACTACCATCATCAAAATGATATGAGGCATGTGTTTTATATTAGATATTACCATATAAATATATCTCTAGCTGAAACAACTATGGAATATCCCTTTCACGATGTACTACCATCATCCAAATGATATCACGCATGTGTTTTATATTAGATAATTCCATATAAATATATCTCTATCTAAATTAACCATGGAATATGCCTTTCACGATGTACTACCATCATCAAAATGATATGACGCATGTGTTTTATATTAGATATTACCATCTAAATATATCTCTAGCTGAAACAACTATGGAATATCTAGATGTACTACCATCATCCAAATGATATGACGCATGTGAATAATATTAGATACTACCATATAAATATATCTTTAGCTGAAACAACCATGTAATATGCCTTTCACGATGTACTACCATCATCAATGTGTTATGACGCATGTGTTTTATATTAGATAATTCCATATAAATATATCTTTATCTATAACAATCATGGAATATGCCTTTTACGTTGTACTACCATCATCCAAATGATATAACGCATGTGTTTTACATTAAATACTCCCATATAAATATATCTTTAGCTGAAGCAACCATGTAATATGCCTTTTACGATGTACTACCAGCATCAAAAAGATATGACGCATGTGTTTTATATTAGATACTACCATATAATTATATCTCTAGCTGAAGCAACTATGGAATATGCCTTTCATGATATACTACCATCATCAAAATGATATAACGAATGTGTTTTATATTAGATACTACCATATAAATATATCTTTAGCAAAAACAACTATGGAATATGCCATTCACGATGTACTACCTAAACCTAAATGATATAACTCATGTGTTTTATATTAGATACTACCATACAAATATATCTTTACCCGAAACAATTATGGAATATGCCTTTCACCATGTACTACCATCATCCAAATGATATAACGCATGTGTTTTATATTAGATACTACCATATAAATATATCTTTAGCTGAAACAAGTACGGAATATGCCTTTCACGATGTACTACCATCATCCAAATGATATAACTCATGTGTTTTATATTAGATACTACCATACAAATATATCTTTACCCGAAACAACTATGGAATATGCCTTTCACGATGTACTACCATCAACCAAATGATATCACGCATTTGTTTTATATTAGATACTACCATATAAATATATCTTTAGCTGAAACAACCATGTAATATGCCTTTTACGATGTACTACCAGCATCAAAAAGATATGACGCATGTGTTTTATATTAGATACTACCATATAAATATATCTTTAGCTGAAACAACTACGGAATATGCCTTTCAGGATGTACTACCATCATCCAAATGATATCAGGAATGTGTTTTATATTAGATACTACAATATAAATATATCTTTAGCTGAAACAACTACGGAATATGCCTTTCACGATGTACTACCATCATCCAAATGATATCACGCATGTGTTTTATATTAGATACTACCATATAAATATATCTTTACCCGAAACAACTATGGAATATGCCTTTCACGATGTACTACCATCATCCAAATGATATCAGGAATGTGTTTTATATTAGATACTACAATATAAATATATCTTTAGCTGAAACAACTACGGAATATGCCTTTCACGATGTACTACCATCATCCAAATGATATCACGCATGTGTTTTATATTAGATACTACCATATAAATATATCTTTACCCGAAACAACTATGGAATATGCCTTTCACGATGTACTACCATCAACCAAATGATATCACGCATTTGTTTTATATTAGATACTACCATATAAATATATCTTTAGCTGAAACAACCATGTAATATGCCTTTTACGATGTACTACCAGCATCAAAAAGATATGACGCATGTGTTTTATATTAGATACTACCATATAAATATATCTTTAGCTGAAACAACTACGGAATATGCCTTTGAGGAGGAACTACCTTAATACAAATGATATATCGCATGTGTTTTATATTAGATACTACCATATAAATATATCTTTAGCAGAATTAACTATGGAATATGCCTTTCACGATGTACTACCATCATCCAAATGATATCACGCATGTGTTTTATATTAGATACTACCATATAAATATATCTTTAGCTGAAGCAACCATGTAATATGCCTTTTACGATGTACTACCAGCATCAAAAAGATATGACGCATGTGTTTTATATTAGATACTACCATATAAATATATCTCTAGCTGAAACAACTATGGAATATGCCTTTCATGATATACTACCATCATCAAAATGATATAACGAATGTGTTTTATATTAGATACTACCATATAAATATATCTTTAGCAAAAACAACTATGGAATATGCCATTCACGATGTACTACCATTACCTAAATGATATAACTCATGTGTTTTATATTAGATACTACCATACAAATATATCTTTACCCGAAACAATTATGGAATATGCCTTTCACCATGTACTACCATCATCCAAATGATATAACGCATGTGTTTTATATTAGATACTACCATATAAATATATCTTTAGCTGAAACAAGTACGGAATATGCCTTTCAGGATGTACTACCATCATCCAAATGATATCACTCATGTGTTTTATATTCGATACTACCATATAAATATATCTTTAGCTGAAACAACCATGGAATATGCCTTTCACGATGTACTACCATCATCAAAATGATATGAGGCATGTGTTTTATATTAGATATTACCATATAAATATATCTCTAGCTGAAACAACTATGGAATATCCCTTTCACGATGTACTACCATCATCCAAATGATATCACGCATGTGTTTTATATTAGATAATTCCATATAAATATATCTCTATCTAAATTAACCATGGAATATGCCTTTCACGATGTACTACCATCATCAAAATGATATGACGCATGTGTTTTATATTAGATATTACCATCTAAATATATCTCTAGCTGAAACAACTATGGAATATCTAGATGTACTACCATCATCCAAATGATATGACGCATGTGAATAATATTAGATACTACCATATAAATATATCTTTAGCTGAAACAACCATGTAATATGCCTTTCACGATGTACTACCATCATCAATGTGTTATGACGCATGTGTTTTATATTAGATAATTCCATATAAATATATCTTTATCTATAACAATCATGGAATATGCCTTTTACGTTGTACTACCATCATCCAAATGATATAACGCATGTGTTTTACATTAAATACTCCCATATAAATATATCTTTAGCTGAAACAACGATGTAATATGCCTTTCACGATGTACTACCATCATCAAAATGATATGACGCATGTGTTTTATATTAGATATTACCATATAAATATATATGTAGCTGAAACAACTATGGAATATCCCTTTCACGATGTACTACCATCATCCAAATGATATCACGCCTGTGTTTTATATTAGATACTACCATATAAATATATCTTTAGCTGAAACAACTACGGAATATGCCTTTTAGGATGTACTACCATCATCCAAATGATATCAGGAATGTGTTTTATATTAGATACTACCATATAAATATATCTTTAGCTGAAACAAGTACAGAATATGCCTTTCAGGATGTACTACCATCATCCAAATGATATCACTCATGTGTTTTATATTAGATACTACCATATAAATATATCTTTAGCTGAAACAACCATGTAATATGCCTTTCACGATGTACTACCATCGTCAAAATGATATGAGGCATGTGTTTTATATTAGATACTGCCATATAAATATATCTCTAGTTGAAACAACTATGCAATAGGCCTTATACGATGTACTTCCATCTTCCAAATGAATTAATGCATGTGTTTTATATTAGATCCTGCCATATAAATATATCTCTAGCTAAAACAACTATGGAATATGCCTTTCAGGATGTACTACCATCATCTAAATGATATAACGCATGTGTTTTATATTAGATACTGCCATATAAATATTTCTCTAGCTAAATCAACTATAGAATATGCCTTTCACGATGTACCACCAACATCCAAATGATATAACGCATGTGTTTTATATTAGATACTGCCATCTTAATATATGTCTAGCTAAAACAACTATGGAATATGCCTTTGACATTGTACTACCATCATCCAAATGATATAATGCATGTGTTTTATATTAGATACTACCATACAAATATATCTTTAGCAAAAACAACTTTGGAATATGCCTTTCACGATGTACTACCATCATCCAATGATATAACTCATGTGTTTTATATTAGATACTACCATACAAATATATCTTTACCCGAAACAGCTATGGAATATGCCTTTCACGATGTACTACCATCATCCAAATGATATCACGCATGTGTTTTATATTAGATACTACCATATAAATATATCTTTAGCTGAAACAACTACGGAATATGCCTTTCAGGATGTACTACCATCATCCAAATGATATCAGGAATGTGTTTTATATTAGATACTACCATACAAATATATCTTTACCCGAAACAACTATGGAATATGCCTTTCACGATGTACTACCATCAACCAAATGATATCACGCATTTGTTTTATATTAGATACTACCATATAAATATATCTTTAGCTGAAACAACCATGTAATATGCCTTTTACGATGTACTACCAGCATCAAAATGATATGACGCATGTGTTTTATATTAGATATTACCATATAAATATATCTCTAGCTGAAACAACTATGGAATATGCCTTTCACGATATACTACCATCATCAAAATGATATCACGCATGTGTTTTATATTAGATAATTCCATATAAATATATCTCTATCTAAATTAACCATGGCATATGCCTTTCACGATGTACTACCATCATCAAAATGATATGACGCATGTGTTTTATATTAGATATTACCATATAAATATATCTCTAGCTGAAACAACTATGGAATATCTAGATGTACTACCATCATCCAAATGATATCACGCATGTGTTTTATATTAGATACTACCATATAAATATATCTTTAGCTGAAACAAGTATGGAATATGCCTTTCACGATGTACTACCATCATGCAAATGATATAACGCATGTGTTTTATATTAGATACTACCATACAAATATATCTTTACCCGAAACAACTATGGAATATGCCTTTCAGGATGTACTACCATCATCCAAATGATATCACGCTTGTATTTTATATTAGATACAACCATATAAATAAATCTTTAGCTGAAGCAACTATGTAATATGCCTTTTACGATGTACTACCAGCATCAAAATGATATGACGCATGTGTTTTATATTAGATATTACCATATAAATATATCTCTAGCTGAAACAACTATGGAATATGCCTTTCACGATGTACTACCATCATCCAAATAATATAACACATGTGTTTTATATCAGATAATTCGATATAAATATATCTCTAGCAAAAAAAACCATGGAATATGCCTTTCACGGTGTACTACCATCATCCAAATGATATAACGCATGTGTTTTATATTAGAGACTAGGATATAAATATATCTTTAGCAAAAACAACTATGGAATATGCCTCTCACGATGTACTACCTTCATCCAAATGATATAACTCATGTGTTTTATATTAGATACTACCATATAAATATATCTTTAGCTGAAACAACTACGGAATATGTCTTTCAGGATGTACTACCATCATCCAAATGATATCAGGAATGTGTTTTATATTAGATACTACCATATAAATATATCTTTAGCTGAAACAACTACGGAATATGCCTTTGAGGATGTACTACCATCATCCAGATGATATATCGCATGTGTTTTATATTAGATACTACCATATAAATATATCTTTAGCAGAATTAACTATGGAATATGCCTTTCACGATGTACTACCATCATCCAAATGATATCACGCATGTGTTTTATATTAGATACTACCATATAAATATATCTTTAGCTGAAGCAACCATGTAATATGCCTTTTACGATGTACTACCAGCATCAAAAAGATATGACGCATGTGTTTTATATTAGATATTACCATATAAATATATCTCTAGCTAAAACAACTATGGAATATGCCTTTCACGATGTACTACCATCATCCAAATGATATCACGCATGTGTTTTATATTAGATAATTCCATATAAAGCTATCTCTATCTTAAACAACCATGGAATATGCCTTTCAAGTTGTACTACCATCATCCTAATGATATAAAGCATGTGTTTTTTATTAGATAATTCCATATAAATATATCTCTATTTAAAACAACCATGGAATATGCCTTTCAGGATGTACTACCATCATCCAAATGATATCACGCATGTGTTTTATATTAGATACTACCATATAAATATATCTTTAGCTGAAGCAACCATGTAATATGCCTTTTACGATGTACTACCAGCATCAAAAAGATATGACGCATGTGTTTTATATTAGATATTACCATATAAATATATCTCTAGCTGAAACAACTATGGAATATGCCTTTCACGATATACTACCATCATCCAAATGATATAACGCATGTGTTTTATATTAGATACTACCATATAAATATATCTTTAGCTGAAACAACTACGGAATATGCCTTTCAGGATGTACTACCATCATCCAAATGATATCACTCATGTGTTTTATATTCGATACTACCATATAAATATATCTTCAGCTGAAACAACCATGGAATATGCCTTTCACGATGTACTACCATCATCAAAATGATATTAGGCATGTGTTTTATATTAGATATTACCATATAAGTATATCTCTAGCTGAAACAACTATGGAATATGCCTTTCACAATGTACTACCATCATCCAAATGACATTACGCATGTGTTTTATATTAGATACTACCATATAAATATATCTTTAGCTGAAACAACCATGTAATATGCCTTTCACGATGTACTACCATCATCAAAATGATATCACGCATGTGTTTTATATTAGATACTACCATATAAATATATCTTTAGCTGAAACAACTACGGAATATGCCTTTGAGGATGTACTACCATCATCCAGATGATATATCGCATGTGTTTTATATTAGATACTACCATATAAATATATCTTTAGCAGAATTAACTATGGAATATGCCTTTCACGATGTACTACCATCATCCAAATGATATCACGCATGTGTTTTATATTAGATACTACCATATAAATATATCTTTAGCTGAAACAACGATGTAATATGCCTTTTACGATGTACTACCAGCATCAAAAAGATATGACGCATGTGTTTTATATTAGATATTACCATATAAATATATGTCTAGCTAAAACAACTATGGAATATCCCTTTCACGATGTACTACCATCATCCAAATGATATCACGCATGTGTTTTATATTAGATAATTCCATATAAATATATCTTTAGCAAAAACAACTATGGAATATGCCATTCACGATGTACTACCATCATCCAAATGATATCACGCATGTGTTTTATATTAGATACTACCATATAAATATATCTTTAGCTGAAGCAACCATGTAATATGCCTTTTACGATGTACTACCAGCATCAAAAAGATATGACGCATGTGTTTTATATTAGATACTACCATATAATTATATCTCTAGCTGAAACAACTATGGAATATGCCTTTCATGATATACTACCATCATCAAAATGATATAACGAATGTGTTTTATATTAGATACTACCATATAAATATATCTTTAGCAAAAACAACTATGGAATATGCCATTCACGATGTACTACCTAAACCTAAATGATATAACTCATGTGTTTTATATTAGATACTACCATACAAATATATCTTTACCCGAAACAATTATGGAATATGCCTTTCACCATGTACTACCATCATCCAAATGATATAACGCATGTGTTTTATATTAGATACTACCATATAAATATATCTTTAGCTGAAACAAGTACGGAATATGCCTTTCACGATGTACTACCATCATCCAAATGATATAACTCATGTGTTTTATATTAGATACTACCATACAAATATATCTTTACCCGAAACAAATATGGAATATGCCTTTCACGATGTACTACCATCAACCAAATGATATCACGCATTTGTTTTATATTAGATACTACCATATAAATATATCTTTAGCTGAAACAACCATGTAATATGCCTTTTACGATGTACTACCAGCATCAAAAAGATATGACGCATGTGTTTTATATTAGATACTACCATATAAATATATCTTTAGCTGAAACAACTACGGAATATGCCTTTCAGGATGTACTACCATCATCCAAATGATATCAGGAATGTGTTTTATATTAGATACTACCATATAAATATATCTTTAGCAGAATTAACTATGGAATATGCCTTTCACGATATACTACCATCATCAAAATGATATAACGCATGTGTTTTATATTAGATACTACCATATAAATATATCTTTAGCAAAAACAACTATGGAATATGCCGTTCACGATGTACTACCATCATCCAAATGATATAACTCATTTGTTTCATATTAGATACTACCATACAAATATATCTTTACCCGAAACAACTATGGAATATGCCTTTCACGATGTACTACCATCATCCAAATGATATCACGCATGTGTTTTATATTAGATACTACCATATAAATATATCTTTAGCTGAAGCAACCATGTAATATGCCTTTTACGATGTACTACCAGCATCAAAAAGATATGACGCATGTGTTTTATATTAGATACTACCATATAAATATATCTCTAGCTGAAACAACTATGGAATATGCCTTTCATGATATACTACCATCATCAAAATGATATAACGAATGTGTTTTATATTAGATACTACCATATAAATATATCTTTAGCAAAAACAACTATAGAATATGCCATTCACGATGTACTACCATTACCTAAATGATATAACTCATGTGTTTTATATTAGATACTACCATACAAATATATCTTTACCCGAAACAATTATGAAATATGCCTTTCACCATGTACTACCATCATCCAAATGATATAATGCATGTGTTTTATATTAGATACTACCATATAAATATATCTTTAGCTGAAACAAGTACGGAATATGCCTTTCAGGATGTACTACCATCATCCAAATGATATCACTCATGTGTTTTATATTCGATACTACCATATAAATATATCTTTAGCTGATACAACCATGGAATATGCCTTTCACGATGTACTACCATCATCAAAATGATATGAGGCATGTGTTTTATATTAGATATTACCATATAAATATATCTCTAGCTGAAACAACTATGGAATATCCCTTTCACGATGTACTACCATCATCCAAATGATATCACGCATGTGTTTTATATTAGATAATTCCATATAAATATATCTCTATCTAAATTAACCATGGAATATGCCTTTCACGATGTACTACCATCATCAAAATGATATGACGCATGTGTTTTATATTAGATATTACCATCTAAATATATCTCTAGCTGAAACAACTATGGAATATCTAGATGTACTACCATCATCCAAATGATATGACGCATGTGAATAATATTAGATACTACCATATAAATATATCTTTAGCTGAAACAACCATGTAATATGCCTTTCACGATGTACTACCATCATCAATGTGTTATGACGCATGTGTTTTATATTAGATAATTCCATATAAATATATCTTTATCTATAACAATCATGGAATATGCCTTTTACGTTGTACTACCATCATCCAAATGATATAACGCATGTGTTTTACATTCAATACTCCCATATAAATATATCTTTAGCTGAACCAACCATGTAATATGCCTTTCACGATGTACTACCATCATCAAAATGATATGACGCATGTGTTTTATATTAGATATTACCATATAAATATATATGTAGCTGAAACAACTATGGAATATCCCTTTCACGATGTACTACCATCATCCAAATGATATCACGCCTGTGTTTTATATTAGATACTACCATATAAATATATCTTTAGCTGAAACAACTACGGAATATGCCTTTCAGGATGTACTACCATCATCCAAATGATATCAGGAATGTGTTTTATATTAGATACTACCATATAAATATATCTTTAGCTGAAACAAGTACGGAATATGCCTTTCAGGATGTACTACCATCATCCAAATGATATCACTCATGTGTTTTATATTAGATACTACCATATAAATATATCTTTAGCTGAAACAACCATCTAATATGCCTTTCACGATGTACTACCATCGTCAAAATGATATGAGGCATGTGTTTTATATTAGATACTGCCATATAAATATATCTCTAGTTGAAACAACTATACAATAGGCCTTTCACGATGTACTACCATCTTCCAAATGAATTAATGCATGTGTTTTATATTAGATCCTGCCATATAAATATATCTCTAGCTCAATCAACTATGGAATATGCCTTTCACGATGTACCACCAACATCCAAATGATATAACGCATGTGTTTTATATTAGATACTGCCATCTTAATATATGTCTAGCTAAAACAACTATGGAATATGCCTTTGACGTTGTACTACCATCATCCAAATGATATAATGCATGTGTTTTATATTAGATACTACCATACAAATATATCTTTAGCAAAAACAACTTTGGAATATGCCTTTCACGATGTACTACCATCATCCAATGATATAACTCATGTGTTTTATATTAGATACTACCATACAAATATATCTTTACCCGAAACAACTATGGAATATGCCTTTCACGATGTACTACCATCATCCAAATGATATCACGCATGTGTTTTATATTAGATACTACCATATAAATATATCTTTAGCTGAAACAACTACGGAATATGCCTTTCAGGATGTACTACCATCATCCAAATGCTATCAGGAATGTGTTTTATATTAGATACTACCATATAAATATATGTTTAGCTGAAACAAGTACGGAATATGCCTTTCAGGATGTACTACCATCATCCAAATGATATCACTCATGTGTTTTATATTAGATACTACCATATAAATTTATCTTTAGCTGAAACAACCATGTAATATGCCTTTCACGATGTACTACCATCGTCAAAATGATATGAGAAATGTGTTTTATATTAGATATTACCATATAAATATATCTCTAGTTGAAACAACTACGGAATATCTAGATGTACTACCATCATCCAATGATATAACTCATGTGTTTTATATTAGATACTACCATACAAATATATCTTTACCCGAAACAACTATGGAATATGCCTTTCACGATGTACTACCATCATCCAAATGATATGACGAATGTGTTCTATATTTGTTACTACCATATAAATATATCTCTAGCTGAAACAACTATGGAATATCCCTTTCACGATGTACTACCATCATCCAAATGATATCACGCATGTGTTTTATATTAGATAATTCCATATAAATATATCTCTATCTAAAACAACCATGGAATATGCCTTTCACGATGTACTACCATTATCAAAATGATATGACGCATGTGTTTTATATAAGATATTACCATCTAATTATATCTCTAGCTAAATCAATTATGGAATATGCCTTTCACGTTGTACAACCATCATCCAAATGATATAACGCATGTGTTTTATATTAAATACTCTTATATAACTATATCTTTAGCTGAAACAACCAATGTAATATGCCTTTCACGATGTACTACCATCACCAAAATGATATGACGCACGTGTTTTATATTAGATACTACCATATAAATATATCTTTAGCAGAAACAACTATGAAATATGCCTTTCACGATGTGCTACCATCATCCAAATGATATATCGCATGTGTTTTATATTAGATACTACTATATAAATATATCTTTAGCAGAATTAACTATGTAATATGCCTGTCACGATGTACTACCATCATCCAAATGATATCAGGCATGTGTTTTATATTAGATACTACCATATAAATATATCTTTAGCTGAAGCAACCATGTAATATGCCTTTTACGATGTACTACCATCATCAAAATGATATAACGCATGTGTTTTATATTAGATACTACCATATAAATATATCTTTAGCAAAAACAACTATGGAATATGCCTTTCACGATGTACTACCATCATCCAAATGATATAACTCATGTGTTTTATATTAGATACTACCATACAAATATATCTTTACCCGAAACAACTATGGAATATGCCTTTCACGATGTACTACCTTCATCAAAATGATATGACGCATGTGTTTTATATTAGATACTGCTATCTAAATATATGTCTAGCTAAAACAACTATGGAATATGCCTTTCACGTTGTACTACCATCATCCAAATGATATAATGCATGTGTTTAATATTAGATACTACCATATAAATATATCTCTAGCTGAAACAACCATGGAATATGCCTTTCACGATGTACTACCATCATGCAAATGATATAACGCATGTGTTTTATATTAGATACTACCATATAAATATATCTTTAGCGGAAACAACTATGTAATATGCCTTTCATGATGGACTTCGATCATCCAAATGATATCATGCATGTGTTTTATATTAGATACTACCATATAAATATATCTTTAGCAGAATTAACTATGGAATATGCCTTTCACGATGTACTACCATCATCCAAATGATATCACGCATGTGTTTTATATTAGATACTTACATATAAATATATCTTTGGCTGAAGCAACCATGTAATATGCCTTTTACGATGTACTACCAGCATCAAAATGATATGACGCATGTGTTTTATATTAGATATTACCATATAAATATATCTCTAGCTGAAACAACTATGGAATATGCCTTTCACGATATACTACCATCATCAAAATGATATCACGCATGTGTTTTATATTAGATAATTCCATATAAATATATCTCTATCTAAATTAACCATGGCATATGCCTTTCACGATGTACTACCATCATCAAAATGATATGACGCATGTGTTTTATATTAGATATTACCATATAAATATATCTCTAGCTGAAACAACTATGGAATATCTAGATGTACTACCATCATCCAAATGATGTCACGCATGTGTTTTATATTAGATACTACCATATAAATATATCTTTAGCTGAAACAAGTATGGAATATGCCTTTCACGATGTACTACCATCATGCAAATGATATAACGCATGTGTTTTATATTAGATACTACCATACAAATATATCTTTACCTGAAACAACTATGGAATATGCCTTTCAGGATGTACTACCATCATCCAAATGATATCACGCTTGTATTTTATATTAGATACAACCATATAAATATATCTTTCGCAGAATTAACTATGGAAAATGCCTTTCACGATGTACTACCATCATCCAAATGATATCACGCATGTGTTTTATATTAGATACTACCATATAAATATATCTTTAGCTGAAGCAACTATGTAATATGCCTTTTACGATGTACTACCAGCATCAAAATGATATGACGCATGTGTTTTATATTAGATATTACCATATAAATATATCTCTAGCTGAAACAACTATGGAATATGCCTTTCACGATGTACTACCATCATCCAAATAATATAACACATGTGTTTTATATCAGATAATTCGATATAAATATATCTCTAGCAAAAACAACCATGGAATATGCCTTTCACGGTGTCCTACCATCATCCAAATGATATAACGCATGTGTTTTATATCACATACTACCATATAAATATATCTTTAGCTGAAACAACTATGGAATATGCCTTTCACAATGTACTACCATCATCAAAATGATATGAGGCATGTGTTTTATATTAGATATTACCATATAAATATATCTCTAGCTGAAACAACTATGGAATATCCCTTTCACGATGTACTACCATCATCAAAATGATATGACGCATGTGTTTTATATTAGATAATTCCATATAAATATATCTCTATCTAAATTAACCATGGAATATGCCTTTCACGATGTACTACCATCATCAAAATGATATGACGCATGTGTTTTATATTAGATATTACTATATAAATATATCTCTAGCTGAAACAACTATGGAATATCTAGATGTACTACCATCATCCAAATGATATCACGCATGTGTTTTATATTAGATACTACCATATAAATATATCTTTAGCTGAAACAACTATGGAATATGCCTTTCACGATGTACTACCATCATCCAAATAATATAACACATGTGTTTTATATTAGATAATTCGATATAAATATATCTCTAGCAAAAAAAACCATGGAATATGCCTTTCACGGTGTACTACCATCATCCAAATGATATAACGCATGTGTTTTATATTAGAGACTAGCATATAAATATATCTTTAGCAAAAACAACTATGGAATATGCCTCTCACGATGTACTACCTTCATCCAAATGATATAACTCATGTGTTTTATATTAGATACTACCATATAAATATATCTTTAGCTGAAACAACTACGGAATATGCCTTTGAGGATGTACTACCATCATCCAGATGATATATCGCATGTGTTTTATATTAGATACTACCATATAAATATATCTTTAGCAGAATTAACTATGGAATATGCCTTTCACGATGTACTACCATCATCCAAATGATATCACGCATGTGTTTTATATTAGATACTACCATATAAATATATCTTTAGCTGAAGCAACCATGTAATATGCCTTTTACGATGTACTACCAGCATCAAAAAGATATGACGCATGTGTTTTATATTAGATATTACCATATAAATATATCTCTAGCTAAAACAACTATGGAATATGCCTTTCACGATGTACTACAATCATCCAAATGATATCACGCATGTGTTTTATATTAGATAATTCCATATAAAGCTATCTCTATCTTAAACAACCATGGAATATGCCTTTCACGTTGTACTACCATCATCCTAATGATATAAAGCATGTGTTTTTTATTAGATAATTCCATATAAATATATCTCTATCTAAAACAACCATGGAATATGCCTTTCAGGATGTACTACCATCATCCAAATGATATCACGTATGTGTTTTATATTAGATACTACTATATAAATATATCTTTAGCTGAAGCAACCATGTAATATGCCTTTTACGATGTACTACCAGCATCAAAAAGATATGACGCATGTGTTTTATATTAGATATTACCATATAAATATATCTCTAGCTGAAACAACTATGGAATATGCCTTTCACGATATACTACCATCATCAAAATGATATAACGCATGTCTTTTATATTAGATACTACCATATAAATATATCTTTAGCAAGAACAACTATGGAATATGCCATTCACGATGTACTACCATTACCTAAATGATATAACTCATGTGTTTTATATTAGAGACTACTATACAAATATATCTTTACCCGAAACAATTATGGAATATGCCTTTTACCATGTACTACCATCATCCAAATGATATAACGCATGTGTTTTATATTAGATACTACCATATAAATATATCTTTAGCTGAAACAACTACGGAATATGCCTTTCAGGATGTACTACCATCATCCGAATGATATCACTCATGTGTTTTATATTCGATACTACCATATAAATATATCTTCAGCTGAAACAACCATGGAATATGCCTTTCACGATGTACTACCATCATCAAAATGATATTAGGCATGTGTTTTATATTAGATATTACCATATAAGTTTATCTCTAGCTGAAACAACTATGGAATATGCCTTTCACAATGTACTACCATCATCCAAATGACATTACGCATGTGTTTTATATTAGATACTACCATATAAATATATCTTTAGCTGAAACAACCATGTAATATGCCTTTCACGATGTACTACCATCATCAAAATGATATCACGCATGTGTTTTATATTAGATACTACCATATAAATATATCTTTAGCTGAAACAACTACGGAATATGCCTTTGAGGATGTACTACCATCATCCAGATGATATATCGCATGTGTTTTATATTAGATACTACCATATAAATATATCTTTAGCAGAATTAACTATGGAATATGCCTTTCACGATGTACTACCATCATCCAAATGATATCACGCATGTGTTTTATATTAGATACTACCATATAAATATATCTTTAGCTGAAGCAACCATGTAATATGCCTTTTACGATGTACTACCAGCATCAAAAAGATATGACGCATGTGTTTTATATTAGATACTACCATATAATTATATCTCTAGCTGAAACAACTATGGAATATGCCTTTCATGATATACTACCATCATCAAAATGATATAACGAATGTGTTTTATATTAGATACTACCATATAAATATATCTTTAGCAAAAACAACTATGGAATATGCCATTCACGATGTACTACCTAAACCTAAATGATATAACTCATGTGTTTTATATTAGATACTACCATACAAATATATCTTTACCCGAAACAATTATGGAATATGCCTTTCACCATGTACTACCATCATCCAAATGATATAACGCATGTGTTTTATATTAGATACTACCATATAAATATATCTTTAGCTGAAACAAGTACGGAATATGCCTTTCACGATGTACTACCATCATCCAAATGATATAACTCATGTGTTTTATATTAGATACTACCATACAAATATATCTTTACCCGAAACAACTATGGAATATGCCTTTCACGATGTACTACCATCAACCAAATGATATCACGCATTTGTTTTATATTAGATACTACCATATAAATATATCTTTAGCTGAAACAACCATGTAATATGCCTTTTACGATGTACTACCAGCATCAAAAAGATATGACGCATGTGTTTTATATTAGATACTACAATATAAATATATCTTTAGCTGAAACAACTACGGAATAGGCCTTTGAGGAGGAACTACCTTAATACAAATGATATACCGCATGTGTTTTATATTAGATACTACCATATAAATATATCTTTAGCAGAATTAACTATGGAATATGCCTTTCACGATGTACTACCATCATCCAAATGATATCACGCATGTGTTTTATATTAGATACTACCATATAAATATATCTTTAGCTGAAGCAACCATGTAATATGCCTTTTACGATGTACTACCAGCATCAAAAAGATATGACGCATGTGTTTTATATTAGATACTACCATATAAATATATCTCTAGCTGAAACAACTATGGAATATGCCTTTCATGATATACTACCATCATCAAAATGATATAACGAATGTGTTTTATATTAGATACTACCATATAAATATATCTTTAGCAAAAACAACTATGGAATATGCCATTCACGATGTACTACCATTACCTAAATGATATAACTCATGTGTTTTATATTAGATACTACCATACAAATATATCTTTACCCGAAACAATTATGGAATATGCCTTTCACCATGTACTACCATCATCCAAATGATATAATGCATGTGTTTTTTATTAGATACTACCATATAAATATATCTTTAGCTGAAACAAGTACGGAATATGCCTTTCAGGATGTACTACCATCATCCAAATGATATCACTCATGTGTTTTATATTCGATACTACCATATAAATATATCTTTAGCTGAAACAACCATGGAATATGCCTTTCACGATGTACTACCATCATCAAAATGATATGAGGCATGTGTTTTATATTAGATATTACCATATAAATATATCTCTAGCTGAAACAACTATGGAATATCCCTTTCACGATGTACTACCATCATCCAAATGATATCACGCATGTGTTTTATATTAGATAATTCCATATAAATATATCTCTATCTAAATTAACCATGGAATATGCCTTTCACGATGTACTACCATCATCAAAATGATATGACGCATGTGTTTTATATTAGATATTACCATCTAAATATATCTCTAGCTGAAACAACTATGGAATATCTAGATGTACTACCATCATCCAAATGATATGACGCATGTGAATAATATTAGATACTACCATATAAATATATCTTTAGCTGAAACAACCATGTAATATGCCTTTCACGATGTACTACCATCATCAATGTGTTATGACGCATGTGTTTTATATTAGATAATTCCATATAAATATATCTTTATCTATAACAATCATGGAATATGCCTTTTACGTTGTACTACCATCATCCAAATGATATAACGCATGTGTTTTACATTAAATACTCCCATATAAATATATCTTTAGCTGAAACAACGATGTAATATGCCTTTCACGATGTACTACCATCATCAAAATGATATGACGCATGTGTTTTATATTAGATATTACCATATAAATATATATGTAGCTGAAACAACTATGGAATATCCCTTTCACGATGTACTACCATCATCCAAATGATATCACGCCTGTGTTTTATATTAGATACTACCATATAAATATATCTTTAGCTGAAACAACTACGGAATATGCCTTTTAGGATGTACTACCATCATCCAAATGATATCAGGAATGTGTTTTATATTAGATACTACCATATAAATATATCTTTAGCTGAAACAAGTACGGAATATGCCTTTCAGGATGTACTACCATCATCCAAATGATATCACTCATGTGTTTTATATTAGATACTACCATATAAATATATCTTTAGCTGAAACAACCATGTAATATGCCTTTCACGATGTACTACCATCGTCAAAATGATATGAGGCATGTGTTTTATATTAGATACTGCCATATAAATATATCTCTAGTTGAAACAACTATACAATAGGCCTTTCACGATGTACTACCATCTTCCAAATGAATTAATGCATGTGTTTTATATTAGATCCTGCCATATAAATAAATCTCTAGCTAAAACAACTATGGAATATGCCTTTCACGATGTACTACCAACATCTAAATGATATAATGCATGTGTTTTATATTAGATACTGCCATATAAATATATCTCTAGCTCAATCAACTATGGAATATGCCTTTCACGATGTACTATAATCATCCAAATGATATAAAGCCTGTGCTTTATATTAGATAGTGCCATCTAAATAGATCTCAAGCTAATTCAACTATGGAATATGCCTTTCACGTTCTTCTACCATCATCCAAATGATATAATGCATGTGTTTTATAGTAGATACTGCCATATAAATATATCTCTAGTTGAAACAACTATGCAATAGGCCTTTTACGATGTACTTCCATCTTCCAAATGAATTAATGCATGTGTTTTATATTAGATCCTGCCATATAAATATATCTCTAGCTAAAACAACTATGGAATATGCCTTTCAGGATGTACTACCATCATCTAAATGATATAACGCATGTGTTTTATATTAGATACTGCCATATAAATATTTCTCTAGCTAAATCAACTATGGAATATGCCTTTCACGATGTACCACCAACATCCAAATGATATAACGCATGTGTTTTATATTAGATACTGCCATCTTAATATATGTCTAGCTAAAACAACTATGGAATATGCCTTTGACATTGTACTACCATCATCCAAATGATATAATGCATGTGTTTTATATTAGATACTACCATACAAATATATCTTTAGCAAAAACAACTTTGGAATATGCCTTTCACGATGTACTACCATCATCCAATGATATAACTCATGTGTTTTATATTAGATACTACCATACAAATATATCTTTACCCGAAACAACTATGGAATATGCCTTTCACGATGTACTACCATCATCCAAATGATATCACGCATGTGTTTTATATTAGATACTACCATACAAATATATCTTTACCCGAAACAACTATGGAATATGCCTTTCACGATGTACTACCATCAACCAAATGATATCACGCATTTGTTTTATATTAGATACTACCATATAAATATATCTTTAGCTGAAACAACCATGTAATATGCCTTTTACGATGTACTACCAGCATCAAAATGATATGACGCATGTGTTTTATATTAGATATTACCATATAAATATATCTCTAGCTGAAACAACTATGGAATATGCGTTTCACGATATACTACCATCATCAAAATGATATCACGCATGTGTTTTATATTAGATAATTCCATATAAATATATCTCTATCTAAATTAACCATGGCATATGCCTTTCACGATGTACTACCATCATCAAAATGATATGACGCATGTGTTTTATATTAGATATTACCATATAAATATATCTCTAGCTGAAACAACTATGGAATATCTAGATGTACTACCATCATCCAAATGATATCACGCATGTGTTTTATATTAGATACTACCATATAAATATATCTTTAGCTGAAACAAGTATGGAATATGCCTTTCACGATGTACTACCATCATGCAAATGATATAACGCATGTGTTTTATATTAGATACTACCATACAAATATATCTTTACCCGAAACAACTATGGAATATGCCTTTCAGGATGTACTACCATCATCCAAATGATATCACGCTTGTATTTTATATTAGATACAACCATATAAATATATCTTTCGCAGAATTAACTATGGAATATGCCTTTCACGATGTACTACCATCATCCAAATGATATCACGCATGTGTTTTATATTAGATACTACCATATAAATATATCTTTAGCTGAAGCAACTATGTAATATGCCTTTTACGATGTACTACCAGCATCAAAATGATATGACGCATGTGTTTTATATTAGATATTACCATATAAATATATCTCTAGCTGAAACAACTATGGAATATGCCATTCACGATGTACTACCATCATCCAAATAATATAACACATGTGTTTTATATCAGATAATTCGATATAAATATATCTCTAGCAAAAAAAACCATGGAATATGCCTTTCACGGTGTACTACCATCATCCAAATGATATAACGCATGTGTTTTATATTAGACACTAGGATATAAATATATCTTTAGCAAAAACAACTATGGAATATGCCTCTCACGATGTACTACCTTCATCCAAATGATATAACTCATGTGTTTTATATTAGATACTACCATATAAATATATCTTTAGCTGAAACAACTACGGAATATGTCTTTCAGGATGTACTACCATCATCCAAATGATATCAGGAATGTGTTTTATATTAGATACTACCATATAAATATATCTTTAGCTGAAACAACTACGGAATATGCCTTTGAGGATGTACTACCATCATCCAGATGATATATCGCATGTGTTTTATATTAGATACTACCATATAAATATATCTTTAGCAGAATTAACTATGGAATATGCCTTTCACGATGTACTACCATCATCCAAATGATATCACGCATGTGTTTTATATTAGATACTACCATATAAATATATCTTTAGCTGAAGCAACCATGTAATATGCCTTTTACTATGTACTACCAGCATCAAAAAGATATGACGCATGTGTTTTATATTAGATATTACCATATAAATATATCTCTAGCTAAAACAACTATGGAATATGCCTTTCACGATGTACTACCATCATCCAAATGATATCACGCATGTGTTTTATATTAGATAATTCCATATAAAGCTATCTCTATCTTAAACAACCATGGAATATGCCTTTCAAGTTGTACTACCATCATCCTAATGATATAAAGCATGTGTTTTTTATTAGATAATTCCATATAAATATATCTCTATTTAAAACAACCATGGAATATGCCTTTCAGGATGTACTACCATCATCCAAATGATATCACGCATGTGTTTTATATTAGATACTACCATATAAATATATCTTTAGCTGAAGCAACCATGTAATATGCCTTTTACGATGTACTACCAGCATCAAAAAGATATGACGCATGTGTTTTATATTAGATATTACCATATAAATATATCTCTAGCTGAAACAACTATGGAATATGCCTTTCACGATATACTACCATCATCAAAATGATATAACGCATGTCTTTTATATTTGATACTACCATATAAATATATCTTTAGCAAAAACAACTATGGAATATGCCATTCACGATGTACTACCATTACCTAAATGATATAACTCATGTGTTTTATATTAGAGACTACTATACAAATATATCTTTACCCGAAACAATTATGGAATATGCCTTTTACCATGTACTACCATCATCCAAATGATATAACGCATGTGTTTTATATTAGATACTACCATATAAATATATCTTTAGCTGAAACAACTACGGAATATGCCTTTCAGGATGTACTACCATCATCCAAATGATATCACTCATGTGTTTTATATTCGATACTACCATATAAATATATCTTCAGCTGAAACAACCATGGAATATGCCTTTCACGATGTACTACCATCATCAAAATGATATTAGGCATGTGTTTTATATTAGATATTACCATATAAGTATATCTCTAGCTGAAACAACTATGGAATATGCCTTTCACAATGTACTACCATCATCCAAATGACATTACGCATGTGTTTTATATTAGATACTACCATATAAATATATCTTTAGCTGAAACAACCATGTAATATGCCTTTCACGATGTACTACCATCATCAAAATGATATCACGCATGTGTTTTATATTAGATACTACCATATAAATATATCTTTAGCTGAAACAACTACGGAATATGCCTTTGAGGATGTACTACCATCATCCAGATGATATGACGCATGTGTTTTATATTAGATACTACCATATAAATATATCTTTAGCAGAATTAACTATGGAATATGCCTTTCACGATGTACTACCATCATCCAAATGATATCACGCATGTGTTTTATATTAGATACTACCATATAAATATATCTTTAGCTGAAGCAACCATGTAATATGCCTTTTACGATGTACTACCAGCATCAAAAAGATATGACGCATGTGTTTTATATTAGATACTACCATATAAATATATCTCTAGCTGAAACAACTATGGAATATGCCTTTCATGATATACTACCATCATCAAAATGATATAACGAATGTGTGTTATATTAGATACTACCATATAAATATATCTTTAGCAAAAACAACTATAGAATATGCCATTCACGATGTACTACCATTACCTAAATGATATAACTCATGTGTTTTATATTAGATACTACCATACAAATATATCTTTACCCGAAACAATTATGAAATATGCCTTTCACCATGTACTACCATCATCCAAATGATATAATGCATGTGTTTTATATTAGATACTACCATATAAATATATCTTTAGCTGAAACAAGTACGGAATATGCCTTTCAGGATGTACTACCATCATCCAAATGATATCACTCATGTGTTTTATATTCGATACTACCATATAAATATATCTTTAGCTGATACAACCATGGAATATGCCTTTCACGATGTACTACCATCATCAAAATGATATGAGGCATGTGTTTTATATTAGATATTACCATATAAATATATCTCTAGCTGAAACAACTATGGAATATCCCTTTCACGATGTACTACCATCATCCAAATGATATCACGCATGTGTTTTATATTAGATAATTCCATATAAATATATCTCTATCTAAATTAACCATGGAATATGCCTTTCACGATGTACTACCATCATCAAAATGATATGACGCATGTGTTTTATATTAGATATTACCATCTAAATATATCTCTAGCTGAAACAACTATGGAATATCTAGATGTACTACCATCATCCAAATGATATGACGCATGTGAATAATATTAGATACTACCATATAAATATATCTTTAGCTGAAACAACCATGTAATATGCCTTTCACGATGTACTACCATCATCAATGTGTTATGACGCATGTGTTTTATATTAGATAATTCCATATAAATATATCTTTATCTATAACAATCATGGAATATGCCTTTTACGTTGTACTACCATCATCCAAATGATATAACGCATGTGTTTTACATTAAATACTCCCATATAAATATATCTTTAGCTGAAACAACCATGTAATATGCCTTTCACGATGTACTACCATCATCAAAATGATATGACGCATGTGTTTTATATTAGATATTACCATATAAATATATATGTAGCTGAAACAACTATGGAATATCCCTTTCACGATGTACTACCATCATCCAAATGATATCACGCCTGTGTTTTATATTAGATACTACCATATAAATATATCTTTAGCTGAAACAACTACGGAATATGCCTTTTAGGATGTACTACCATCATCCAAATGATATCAGGAATGTGTTTTATATTAGATACTACCATATAAATATATCTTTAGCTGAAACAAGTACGGAATATGCCTTTCAGGATGTACTACTATCATCCAAATGATATCACTCATGTGTTTTATATTAGATACTACCATATAAATATATCTTTAGCTGAAACAACCATCTAATATGCCTTTCACGATGTACTACCATCGTCAAAATGATATGAGGCATGTGTTTTATATTAGATACTACCATATAAATATATCTCTAGTTGAAACAACTATACAATAGGCCTTTCACGATGTACTACCATCTTCCAAATGAATTAATGCATGTGTTTTATATTAGATCCTGCCATATAAATATATCTCTAGCTCAATCAACTATGGAATATGCCTTTCACGATGTACCACCAACATCCAAATGATATAACGCATGTGTTTTATATTAGATACTGCCATCTTAATATATGTCTAGCTAAAACAACTATGGAATATGCCTTTGACGTTGTACTACCATCATCCAAATGATATAATGCATGTGTTTTATATTAGATACTACCATACAAATATATCTTTAGCAAAAACAACTTTGGAATATGCCTTTCACGATGTACTACCATCATCCAATGATATAACTCATGTGTTTTATATTAGATACTACCATACAAATATATCTTTACCCGAAACAGCTATGGAATATGCCTTTCACGATGTACTACCATCATCCAAATGATATCACGCATGTGTTTTATATTAGATACTACCATATAAATATATCTTTAGCTGAAACAACTACGGAATATGCCTTTCAGGATGTACTACCATCATCCAAATGCTATCAGGAATGTGTTTTATATTAGATACTACCATATAAATATATGTTTAGCTGAAACAAGTACGGAATATGCCTTTCAGGATGTACTACCATCATCCAAATGATATCACTCATGTGTTTTATATTAGATACTACCATATAAATTTATCTTTAGCTGAAACAACCATGTAATATGCCTTTCACGATGTACTACCATCGTCAAAATGATATGAGAAATGTGTTTTATATTAGATATTACCATATAAATATATCTCTAGTTGAAACAACTATGGAATATCTAGATGTACTACCATCATCCAATGATATAACTCATGTGTTTTATATTAGATACTACCATACAAATATATCTTTACCCGAAACAACTATGGAATATGCCTTTCACGATGTACTACCATCATCCAAATGATATGACGCATGTGTTCTATATTTGTTACTACCATATAAATATATCTCTAGCTGAAACAACTATGGAATATCCCTTTCACGATGTACTACCATCATCCAAATGATATCACGCATGTGTTTTATATTAGATAATTCCATATAAATATATCTCTATCTAAAACAACCATGGAATATGCCTTTCACGATGTACTACAATTATCAAAATGATATGACGCATGTGTTTTATATTAGATATTACCATCTAATTATATCTCTAGCTAAATCAATTATGGAATATGCCTTTCACGTTGTACAACCATCATCCAAATGATATAACGCATGTGTTTTATATTAAATACTCTTATATAACTATATCTTTAGCTGAAACAACCAATGTAATATGCCTTTCACGATGTACTACCATCACCAAAATGATATGACGCACGTGTTTTATATTAGATACTACCATATAAATATATCTTTAGCAGAAACAACTATGAAATATGCCTTTCACGATGTGCTACCATCATCCAAATGATATATCGCATGTGTTTTATATTAGATACTACTATATAAATATATCTTTAGCAGAATTAACTATGGAATATGCCTGTCACGATGTACTACCTTCATCCAAATGATATCAGGCATGTGTTTTATATTAGATACTACCATATAAATATATCTTTAGCTGAAGCAACCATGTAATATGCCTTTTACGATGTACTACCATCA
Source organism: Pohlia nutans (assembly GCA_022496805.1). Classification (NCBI taxonomy): domain Eukaryota; kingdom Viridiplantae; phylum Streptophyta; class Bryopsida; order Bryales; family Mniaceae; genus Pohlia; species Pohlia nutans. Next base: position 7,790,180 of record CM040104.1, read on the forward strand.
TCAAAATGATATAACGCATGTGTTTTATATTAGATACTACCATATAAATATATCTTTAGCAAAAACAACTATGGAATATGCCTTTCACGATGTACTACCATCATCCAAATGATATAACTCATGTGTTTTATATTAGATACTACCATACAAATATATCTTTACCCGAAACAACTATGGAATATGCCTTTCACGATGTACTACCTTCATCAAAATGATATGACGCATGTGTTTTATATTAGATACTGCTATCTAAATATATGTCTAGCTAAAACAACTATGGAATATGCCTTTCACGTTGTACTACCATCATCCAAATGATATAATGCATGTGTTTAATATTAGATACTACCATATAAATATATCTCTAGCTGAAACAACCATGGAATATACCTTTCACGATGTACTACCATCATGCAAATGATATAACGCATGTGTTTTATATTAGATACTACCATATAAATATATCTTTAGCGGAAACAACTATGTAATATGCCTTTCATGATGGACTTCGATCATCCAAATGATATCATGCATGTGTTTTATATTAGATACTACCATATAAATATATCTTTAGCAGAATTAACTATGGAATATGCCTTTCACGATGTACTACCATCATCCAAATGATATCACGCATGTGTTTTATATTAGATACTTACATATAAATATATCTTTGGCTGAAGCAACCATGTAATATGCCTTTTACGATGTACTACCAGCATCAAAATGATATGACGCATGTGTTTTATATTAGATATTACCATATAAATATATCTCTAGCTGAAACAACTATGGAATATGCCTTTCACGATATACTACCATCATCAAAATGATATCACGCATGTGTTTTATATTAGATAATTCCATATAAATATATCTCTATCTAAATTAACCATGGCATATGCCTTTTACGATGTACTACCATCATCAAAATGATATGACGCATGTGTTTTATATTAGATATTACCATATAAATATATCTCTAGCTGAAACAACTATGGAATATCTAGATGTACTACCATCATCCAAATGATATCACGCATGTGTTTTATATTAGATACTACCATATAAATATATCTTTAGCTGAAACAAGTATGGAATATGCCTTTCACGATGTACTACCATCATGCAAATGATATAACGCATGTGTTTTATATTAGATACTACCATACAAATATATCTTTACCCGAAACAACTATGGAATATGCCTTTCAGGATGTACTACCATCATCCAAATGATATCACGCTTGTATTTTATATTAGATACAACCATATAAATATATCTTTCGCAGAATTAACTATGGAATATGCCTTTCACGATGTACTACCATCATCCAATTAATATCACGCATGTGTTTTATATTAGATACTACCATATAAATATATCTTTAGCTGAAGCAACTATGTAATATGCCTTTTACGATGTACTACCAGCATCAAAATGATATGACGCATGTGTTTTATATTAGATATTACCATATAAATATATCTCTAGCTGAAACAACTATGGAATATCCCTTTCACGATGTACTACCATCATCAAAATGATATGACGCATGTGTTTTATATTAGATAATTCCATATAAATATATCTCTATCTAAATTAACCATGGAATATGCCTTTCACGATGTACTACCATCATCAAAATGATATGACGCATGTGTTTTATATTAGATATTACTATATAAATATATCTCTAGCTGAAACAACTATGGAATATCTAGATGTACTACCATCATCCAAATGATATCACGCATGTGTTTTATATTAGATACTACCATATAAATATATCTTTAGCTGAAACAACTATGGAATATGCCTTTCACGATGTACTACCATCATCCAAATAATATAACACATGTGTTTTATATTAGATAATTCGATATAAATATATCTCTAGCAAAAAAAACCATGGAATATGCCTTTCACGGTGTACTACCATCATCCAAATGATATAACGCATGTGTTTTATATTAGAGACTAGCATATAAATATATCTTTAGCAAAAACAACTATGGAATATGCCTCTCACGATGTACTACCTTCATCCAAATGATATAACTCATGTGTTTTATATTAGATACTACCATATAAATATATCTTTAGCTGAAACAACTACGGAATATGCCTTTGAGGATGTACTACCATCATCCAGATGATATATCGCATGTGTTTTATATTAGATACTACCATATAAATATATCTTTAGCAGAATTAACTATGGAATATGCCTTTCACGATGTACTACCATCATCCAAATGATATCACGCATGTGTTTTATATTAGATACTACCATATAAATATATCTTTAGCTGAAGCAACCATGTAATATGCCTTTTACGATGTACTACCAGCATCAAAAAGATATGACGCATGTGTTTTATATTAGATATTACCATATAAATATATCTCTAGCTGAAACAACTATGGAATATGCCTTTCACGATATACTACCATCATCAAAATGATATAACGCATGTCTTTTATATTAGATACTACCATATAAATATATCTTTAGCAAAAACAACTATGGAATATGCCATTCACGATGTACTACCATTACCTAAATGATATAACTCATGTGTTTTATATTAGAGACTACTATACAAATATATCTTTACCCGAAACAATTATGGAATATGCCTTTTACCATGTACTACCATCATCCAAATGATATAACGCATGTGTTTTATATTAGATACTACCATATAAATATATCTTTAGCTGAAACAACTACGGAATATGCCTTTCAGGATGTACTACCATCATCCAAATGATATCACTCATGTGTTTTATATTCGATACTACCATATAAATATATCTTCAGCTGAAACAACCATGGAATATGCCTTTCACGATGTACTACCATCATCAAAATGATATTAGGCATGTGTTTTATATTAGATATTACCATATAAGTTTATCTCTAGCTGAAACAACTATGGAATATGCCTTTCACAATGTACTACCATCATCCAAATGACATTACGCATGTGTTTTATATTAGATACTACCATATAAATATATCTTTAGCTGAAACAACCATGTAATATGCCTTTCACGATGTACTACCATCATCAAAATGATATCACGCATGTGTTTTATATTAGATACTACCATATAAATATATCTTTAGCTGAAACAACTACGGAATATGCCTTTGAGGATGTACTACCATCATCCAGATGATATATCGCATGTGTTTTATATTAGATACTACCATATAAATATATCTTTAGCAGAATTAACTATGGAATATGCCTTTCACGATGTACTACCATCATCCAAATGATATCACGCATGTGTTTTATATTAGATACTACCATATAAATTTATCTTTAGCTGAAGCAACGATGTAATATGCCTTTTACGATGTACTACCAGCATCAAAAAGATATGACGCATGTGTTTTATATTAGATATTACCATATAAATATATCTCTAGCTAAAACAACTATGGAATATCCCTTTCACGATGTACTACCATCATCCAAATGATATCACGCATGTGTTTTATATTAGATAATTCCATATAAATATATCTTTAGCAAAAACAACTATGGAATATGCCATTCACGATGTACTACCATCATCCAAATGATATCACGCATGTGTTTTATATTAGATACTACCATATAAATATATCTTTAGCTGAAGCAACCATGTAATATGCCTTTTACGATGTACTACCAGCATCAAAAAGATATGACGCATGTATTTTATATTAGATACTACCATATAATTATATCTCTAGCTGAAACAACTATGGAATATGCCTTTCATGATATACTACCATCATCAAAATGATATAACGAATGTGTTTTATATTAGATACTACCATATAAATATATCTTTAGCAAAAACAACTATGGAATATGCCATTCACGACGTACTACCATTACCTAAATGATATAACTCATGTGTTTTATATTAGATACTACCATACAAATATATCTTTACCCGAAACAATTATGGAATATGCCTTTCACCATGTACTACCATCATCCAAATGATATAACGCATGTGTTTTATATTAGATACTACCATATAAATATATCTTTAGCTGAAACAAGTACGGAATATGCCTTTCACGATGTACTACCATCATCCAAATGATATAACTCATGTGTTTTATATTAGATACTACCATACAAATATATCTTTACCCGAAACAACTATGGAATATGCCTTTCACGATGTACTACCATCAACCAAATGATATCACGCATTTGTTTTATATTAGATACTACCATATAAATATATCTTTAGCTGAAACAACCATGTAATATGCCTTTTACGATGTACTACCAGCATCAAAAAGATATGACGCATGTGTTTTATATTAGATACTACCATATAAATATATCTTTAGCTGAAACAACTACGGAATATGCCTTTCAGGATGTACTACCATCATTCAAATGATATCACTCATGTGTTTTATATTCGATACTACCATATAAATATATCTTTAGCTGATACAACCATGGAATATGCCTTTCACGATGTACTACCATCATCAAAATGATATGAGGCATGTGTTTTATATTAGATATTACCATATAAATATATCTCTAGCTGAAACAACTATGGAATATCCCTTTCACGATGTACTACCATCATCCAAATGATATCACGCATGTGTTTTATATTAGATAATTCCATATAAATATATCTCTATCTAAATTAACCATGGAATATGCCTTTCACGATGTACTACCATCATCAAAATGATATGACGCATGTGTTTTATATTAGATATTACCATCTAAATATATCTCTAGCTGAAACAACTATGGAATATCTAGATGTACTACCATCATCCAAATGATATGACGCATGTGAATAATATTAGATACTACCATATAAATATATCTTTAGCTGAAACAACCATGTAATATGCCTTTCACGATGTACTACCATCATCAATGTGTTATGACGCATGTGTTTTATATTAGATAATTCCATATAAATATATCTTTATCTATAACAATCATGGAATATGCCTTTTACGTTGTACTACCATCATCCAAATGATATAACGCATGTGTTTTACATTAAATACTCCCATATAAATATATCTTTAGCTGAAACAACCATGTAATATGCCTTTCACGATGTACTACCATCATCAAAATGATATGACGCATGTGTTTTATATTAGATATTACCATATAAATATATATGTAGCTGAAACAACTATGGAATATCCCTTTCACGATGTACTACCATCATCCAAATGATATCACGCCTGTGTTTTATATTAGATACTACCATATAAATATATCTTTAGCTGAAACAACCATGTAATATGCCTTTCACGATGTACTACCATCATCAATGTGTTATGACGCATGTGTTTTATATTAGATAATTCCATATAAATATATCTTTAGCTGAAACAAGTACGGAATATGCCTTTCAGGATGTACTACCATCATCCAAATGATATCACTCATGTGTTTTATATTAGATACTACCATATAAATATATCTTTAGCTGAAACAACCATGTAATATGCCTTTCACGATGTACTACCATCGTCAAAATGATATGAGGCATGTGTTTTATATTAGATACTGCCATATAAATATATCTCTAGTTGAAACAACTATACAATAGGCCTTTCACGATGTACTACCATCTTCCAAATGAATTAATGCATGTGTTTTATATTAGATCCTGCCATATAAATAAATCTCTAGCTAAAACAACTATGGAATATGCCTTTCACGATGTACTACCAACATCTAAATGATATAATGCATGTGTTTTATATTAGATACTGCCATATAAATATATCTCTAGCTCAATCAACTATGGAATATGCCTTTCACGATGTACTATAATCATCCAAATGATATAAAGCCTGTGCTTTATATTAGATAGTGCCATCTAAATAGATCTCAAGCTAATTCAACTATGGAATATGCCTTTCACGTTCTACTACCATCATCCAAATGATATAATGCATGTGTTTTATAGTAGATACTGCCATATAAATATATCTCTAGTTGAAACAACTATGCAATAGGCCTTTTACGATGTACTTCCATCTTCCAAATGAATTAATGCATGTGTTTTATATTAGATCCTGCCATATAAATATATCTCTAGCTAAAACAACTATGGAATATGCCTTTCAGGATGTACTACCATCATCTAAATGATATAACGCATGTGTTTTATATTAGATACTGCCATATAAATATTTCTCTAGCTAAATCAACTATGGAATATGCCTTTCACGATGTACCACCAACATCCAAATGATATAACGCATGTGTTTTATATTAGATACTGCCATCTTAATATATGTCTAGCTAAAACAACTATGGAATATGCCTTTGACATTGTACTACCATCATCCAAATGATATAATGCATGTGTTTTATATTAGATACTACCATACAAATATATCTTTAGCAAAAACAACTTTGGAATATGCCTTTCACGATGTACTACCATCATCCAATGATATAACTCATGTGTTTTATATTAGATACTACCATACAAATATATCTTTACCCGAAACAACTATGGAATATGCCTTTCACGATGTACTACCATCATCCAAATGATATCACGCATGTGTTTTATATTAGATACTACCATATAAATATATCTTTAGCTGAAACAACTACGGAATATGCCTTTCAGGATGTACTACCATCATCCAAATGATATCAGGAATGTGTTTTATATTAGATACTACCATATAAATATATGTTTAGCTGAAACAAGTACGGAATATGCCTTTCAGGATGTACTACCATCATCCAAATGATATCACTCATGTGTTTTATATTAGATACTACCATATAAATTTATCTTTAGCTGAAACAACCATGTAATATGCCTTTCACGATGTACTACCATCGTCAAAATGATATGAGGCATGTGTTTTATATTAGATATTACCATATAAATATATCTCTAGCTGAAACAACTATGGAATATCTAGATGTACTACCATCATCCAAATGATATCACGCCTGTGTTTTATATTAGATACTACCATATAAGTATATTTTTAGCTAAAACAACCATGTAATATGCCTTTCACGATGTACTACCATCATCAAAATGATATGACGCATGTGTTCTATATTAGTTACTACCATATAAATATATCTCTAGCTGAAACAACTATGGAATATCCCTTTCACGATGTACTACCATCATCCAAATGATATCACGCATGTGTTTTATATTAGATAATTCCATATAAATATATCTCTATCTAAAACAACCATGGAATATGCCTTTCACGATGTAGTACCATCATCAAAATGATATGACGCTTGTGTTTTATATTAGATATTACCATCTAATTATATCTCTAGCTAAATCAATTATAGAATATGCCTTTCATGTTGTACAACCATCATCCAAATGATATAACGCATGTGTTTTATATTAAATACTCTTATATAAATATATCTTTAGCTGAAACAACCAATGTAATATGCCTTTCATGATGTACTACCATCACCAAAATGATATGACGCATGTGTTTTATATTAGATACTACTATATAAATATATCTTTAGCAGAAACAACTATGAAGTATGCCTTTCAAGATGTACTACCATCATCCAAATGATATATCGCATGTGTTTTATATTAGATACTACTATATAAATATATCTTTAGCAGAATTAACTATGGAATATGCCTTTCACGATGTACTACCATCATCCAAATGATATCAGGCATGTGTTTTATATGACATACTACCATATAAATATATCTTTAGCTGAAGCAACCATGTAATATGCCTTTTACGATGTACTACCATCATCCAAATGATATCAGGAATGTGTTTTATATTAGATACTACCATACAAATATATCTTTACCCGAAACAACTATGGAATATGCCTTTCACGATGTACTACCATCAACCAAATGATATCACGCATTTGTTTTATATTAGATACTACCATATAAATATATCTTTAGCTGAAACAACCATGTAATATGCCTTTTACGATGTACTACCAGCATCAAAATGATATGACGCATGTGTTTTATATTAGATATTACCATATAAATATATCTCTAGCTGAAACAACTATGGAATATGCCTTTCACGATATACTACCATCATCAAAATGATATCACGCATGTGTTTTATATTAGATAATTCCATATAAATATATCTCTATCTAAATTAACCATGGCATATGCCTTTCACGATGTACTACCATCATCAAAATAATATGACGCATGTGTTTTATATTAGATATTACCATATAAATATATCTCTAGCTGAAACAACTATGGAATATCTAGATGTACTACCATCATCCAAATGATATCACGCATGTGTTTTATATTAGATACTACCATATAAATATATCTTTAGCTGAAACAAGTATGGAATATGCCTTTCACGATGTACTACCATCATGCAAATGATATAACGCATGTGTTTTATATTAGATACTACCATACAAATATATCTTTACCCGAAACAACTATGGAATATGCCTTTCAGGATGTACTACCATCATCCAAATGATATCACGCTTGTATTTTATATTAGATACAACCATATAAATATATCTTTCGCAGAATTAACTATGGAATATGCCTTTCACGATGTACTACCATCATCCAAATGATATCACGCATGTGTTTTATATTAGATACTACCATATAAATATATCTTTAGCTGAAGCAACTATGTAATATGCCTTTTACGATGTACTACCAGCATCAAAATGATATGACGCATGTGTTTTATATTAGATATTACCATATAAATATATCTCTAGCTGAAACAACTATGGAATATGCCTTTCACGATGTACTACCATCATCCAAATAATATAACACATGTGTTTTATATCAGATAATTCGATATAAATATATCTCTAGCAAAAAAAACCATGGAATATGCCTTTCACGGTGTACTACCATCATCCAAATGATATAACGCATGTGTTTTATATTAGAGACTAGCATATAAATATATCTTTAGCAAAAACAACTATGGAATATGCCTCTCACGATGTACTACCTTCATCCAAATGATATAACTCATGTGTTTTATATTAGATACTACCATATAAATATATCTTTAGCTGAAACAACTACGGAATATGTCTTTCAGGATGTACTACCATCATCCAAATGATATCAGGAATGTGTTTTATATTAGATACTACCATATAAATATATCTTTAGCTGAAACAACTTCGGAATATGCCTTTGAGGATGTACTACCATCATCCAGATGATATATCGCATGTGTTTTATATTAGATACTACCATATAAATATATCTTTAGCAGAATTAACTATGGAATATGCCTTTCACGATGTACTACCATCCTCCAAATGATATCACGCATGTGTTTTATATTAGATACTACCATATAAATATATCTTTAGCTGAAGCAACCATGTAATATGCCTTTTACGATGTACTACCAGCATCAAAAAGATATGACGCATGTGTTTTATATTAGATATTACCATATAAATATATCTCTAGCTAAAACAACTATGGAATATGCCTTTCACGATGTACTACCATCATCCAAATGAAATCACGCATGTGTTTTATATTAGATAATTCCATATAAAGCTATCTCTATCTTAAACAACCATGGAATATGCCTTTCAAGTTGTACTACCATCATCCTAATGATATAAAGCATGTGTTTTTTATTAGATAATTCCATATAAATATATCTCTATTTAAAACAACCATGGAATATGCCTTTCAGGATGTACTACCATCATCCAAATGATATCACGCATGTGTTTTATATTAGATACTACCATATAAATATATCTTTAGCTGAAGCAACCATGTAATATGCCTTTTACGATGTACTACCAGCATCAAAAAGATATGACGCATGTGTTTTATATTAGATATTACCATATAAATATATCTCTAGCTGAAACAACTATGGAATATGCCTTTCACGATATACTACCATCATCAAAATGATATAACGCATGTCTTTTATATTTGATACTACCATATAAATATATCTTTAGCAAAAACAACTATGGAATATGCCATTCACGATGTACTACCATTACCTAAATGATATAACTCATGTGTTTTATATTAGAGACTACTATACAAATATATCTTTACCCGAAACAATTATGGAATATGCCTTTTACCATGTACTACCATCATCCAAATGATATAACGCATGTGTTTTATATTAGATACTACCATATAAATATATCTTTAGCTGAAACAACCATGTAATATGCCTTTCACGATGTACTACCATCATCAAAATGATATCACGCATGTGTTTTATATTAGATACTACCATATAAATATATCTTTAGCTGAAACAACTACGGAATATGCCTTTGAGGATGTACTACCATCATCCAGATGATATATCGCATGTGTTTTATATTAGATACTACCATATAAATATATCTTTAGCAGAATTAACTATGGAATATGCCTTTCACGATGTACGACCATCATCCAAATGATATCACGCATGTGTTTTATATTAGATACTACCATATAAATATATCTTTAGCTGAAACAACGATGTAATATGCCTTTTACGATGTACTACCAGCATCAAAAAGATATGACGCATGTGTTTTATATTAGATATTACCATATAAATATATCTCTAGCTAAAACAACTATGGAATATCCCTTTCACGATGTACTACCATCATCCAAATGATATCACGCATGTGTTTTATATTAGATAATTCCATATAAATATATCTTTAGCAAAAACAACTATGGAATATGCCATTCACGATGTACTACCATCATCCAAATGATATCACGCATGTGTTTTATATTAGATACTACCATATAAATATATCTTTAGCTGAAGCAACCATGTAATATGCCTTTTACGATGTACTACCAGCATCAAAAAGATATGACGCATTTGTTTTATATTAGATACTACCATATAATTATATCTCTAGCTGAAACAACTATGGAATATGCCTTTCATGATATACTACCATCATCAAAATGATATAACGAATGTGTTTTATATTAGATACTACCATATAAATATATCTTTAGCAAAAACAACTATGGAATATGCCATTCACGATGTACTACCATTACCTAAATGATATAACTCATGTGTTTTATATTAGATACTACCATACAAATATATCTTTACCCGAAACAATTATGGAATATGCCTTTCACCATGTTCTACCATCATCCAAATGATATAACGCATGTGTTTTATATTAGATACTACCATACAAATATATCTTTACCCGAAACAACTATGGAATATGCCTTTCACGATGTACTACCATCATCCAAATGATATCACGCATTTGTTTTATATTAGATACTACCATATAAATGTATCTTTAGCTGAAACAACCATGTAATATGCCTTTTACGATGTACTACCAGCATCAAAAAGATATGACGCATGTGTTTTATATTAGATACTACCATATAAATATATCTTTAGCTGAAACAACTACGGAATATGCCTTTCAGGATGTACTACCATCATCCAAATGATATCAGGAATGTGTTTTATATTAGATACTACCATATAAATATATCTTTAGCAGAATTAACTATGGAATATGCCTTTCACGATATACTACCATCATCAAAATGATATAACGCATGTGTTTTATATTAGACACTACCATATAAATATATCTTTAGCAAAAACAACTATGGAATATGCCGTTCACGATGTACTACCATCATCCAAATGATATAACTCATTTGTTTCATATTAGATACTACCATACAAATATATCTTTACCCGAAACAACTATGGAATATGCCTTTCACGATGTACTACCATCATCCAAATGATATCAGGAATGTGTTTTATATTAGATACTACAATATAAATATATCTTTAGCTGAAACAACTACGGAATATGCGTTTGAGGAGGAACTACCTTAATACAAATGATATATCGCATGTGTTTTATATTAGATACTACCATATAAATATATCTTTAGCAGAATTAACTATGGAATATGCCTTTCACGATGTACTACCATCATCCAAATGATATCACGCATGTGTTTTATATTAGATACTACCATATAAATATATCTTTAGCTGAAGCAACCATGTAATATGCCTTTTACGATGTACTACCAGCATCAAAAAGATATGACGCATGTGTTTTATATTAGATACTACCATATAAATATATCTCTAGGTGAAACAACTATGGAATATGCCTTTCATGATATACTACCATCATCAACATGATATAACGAATGTGTTTTATATTAGATACTACCATATAAATATATCTTTAGCAAAAACAACTATGGAATATGCCATTCACGATGTACTACCATTACCTAAATGATATAACTCATGTGTTTTATATTAGATACTACCATACAAATATATCTTTACCCGAAACAATTATGGAATATGCCTTTCACCATGTACTACCATCATCCAAATGATATAATGCATGTGTTTTATATTAGATACTACCATATAAATATATCTTTAGCTGAAACAAGTACGGAATATGCCTTTCAGGATGTACTACCATCATCCAAATGATATCACTCATGTGTTTTATATTCGATACTACCATATAAATATATCTTTAGCTGATACAACCATGGAATATGCCTTTCACGATGTACTACCATCATCAAAATGATATGAGGCATGTGTTTTATATTAGATATTACCATATAAATATATCTCTAGCTGAAACAACTATGGAATATCCCTTTCACGATGTACTACCATCATCCAAATGATATCACGCATGTATTTTATATTAGATAATTCCATATAAATATATCTCTATCTAAATTAACCATGGAATATGCCTTTCACGATGTACTACCATCATCAAAATGATATGACGCATGTGTTTTATATTAGATATTACCATCTAAATATATCTCTAGCTGAAACAACTATGGAATATCTAGATGTACTACCATCATCCAAATGATATGACGCATGTGAATAATATTAGATACTACCATATAAATATATCTTTAGCTGAAACAACCATGTAATATGCCTTTCACGATGTACTACCATCATCAATGTGTTATGACGCATGTGTTTTATATTAGATAATTCCATATAAATATATCTTTATCTATAACAATCATGGAATATGCCTTTTACGTTGTACTACCATCATCCAAATGATATAACGCATGTGTTTTACATTAAATACTCCCATATAAATATATCTTTAGCTGAAACAACCATGTAATATGCCTTTCACGATGTACTACCATCATCAAAATGATATGACGCATGTGTTTTATATTAGATATTACCATATAAATATATATGTAGCTGAAACAACTATGGAATATCCCTTTCACGATGTACTACCATCATCCAAATGATATCACGCCTGTGTTTTATATTAGATACTACCATATAAATATATCTTTAGCTGAAACAACTACGGAATATGCCTTTCAGGATGTACTACCATCATCCAAATGATATCAGGAATGTGTTTTATATTAGATACTACCATATAAATATATCTTTAGCTGAAACAAGTACGGAATATGCCTTTCAGGATGTACTACCATCATCCAAATGATATCACTCATGTGTTTTATATTAGATACTACCATATAAATATATCTTTAGCTGAAACAACCATCTAATATGCCTTTCACGATGTACTACCATCGTCAAAATGATATGAGGCATGTGTTTTATATTAGATACTGCCATATAAATATATCTCTAGTTGAAACAACTATACAATAGGCCTTTCACGATGTACTACCATCTTCCAAATGAATTAATGCATGTGTTTTATATTAGATCCTGCCATATAAATATATCTCTAGCTCAATCAACTATGGAATATGCCTTTCACGATGTACCACCAACATCCAAATGATATAACGCATGTGTTTTATATTAGATACTGCCATCTTAATATATGTCTAGCTAAAACAACTATGGAATATGCCTTTGACGTTGTACTACCATCATCCAAATGATATAATGCATGTGTTTTATATTAGATACTACCATACAAATATATCTTTAGCAAAAACAACTTTGGAATATGCCTTTCACGATGTACTACCATCATCCAATGATATAACTCATGTGTTTTATATTAGATACTACCATACAAATATATCTTTACCCGAAACAACTATGGAATATGCCTTTCACGATGTACTACCATCATCCAAATGATATCACGCATGTGTTTTATATTAGATACTACCATATAAATATATCTTTAGCTGAAACAACTACGGAATATGCCTTTCAGGATGTACTACCATCATCCAAATGCTATCAGGAATGTGTTTTATATTAGATACTACCATATAAATTTATCTTTAGCTGAAACAACCATGTAATATGCCTTTCACGATGTACTACCATCGTCAAAATGATATGAGAAATGTGTTTTATATTAGATATTACCATATAAATATATCTCTAGTTGAAACAACTATGGAATATCTAGATGTACTACCATCATCCAATGATATAACTCATGTGTTTTATATTAGATACTACCATACAAATATATCTTTACCCGAAACAACTATGGAATATGCCTTTCACGATGTACTACCATCATCCAAATGATATGACGCATGTGTTCTATATTTGTTACTACCATATAAATATATCTCTAGCTGAAACAACTATGGAATATCCCTTTCACGATGTACTACCATCATCCAAATGATATCACGCATGTGTTTTATATTAGATAATTCCATATAAATATATCTCTATCTAAAACAACCATGGAATATGCCTTTCACGATGTACTACAATTATCAAAATGATATGACGCATGTGTTTTATATTAGATATTACCATCTAATTATATCTCTAGCTAAATCAATTATGGAATATGCCTTTCACGTTGTACAACCATCATCCAAATGATATAACGCATGTGTTTTATATTAAATACTCTTATATAACTATATCTTTAGCTGAAACAACCAATGTAATATGCCTTTCACGATGTACTACCATCACCAAAATGATATGACGCACGTGTTTTATATTAGATACTACCATATAAATATATCTTTAGCAGAAACAACTATGAAATATGCCTTTCACGATGTGCTACCATCATCCAAATGATATATCGCATGTGTTTTATATTAGATACTACTATATAAATATATCTTTAGCAGAATTAACTATGGAATATGCCTGTCACGATGTACTACCATCATCCAAATGATATCAGGCATGTGTTTTATATTAGATACTACCATATAAATATATCTTTAGCTGAAGCAACCATGTAATATGCCTTTTACGATGTACTACCATCATCAAAATGATATAACGCATGTGTTTTATATTAGATACTACCATATAAATATATCTTTAGCAAAAACAACTATGGAATATGCCTTTCACGATGTACTACCATCATCCAAATGATATAACTCATGTGTTTTATATTAGATACTACCATACAAATATATCTTTACCCGAAACAACTATGGAATATGCCTTTCACGATGTACTACCTTCATCAAAATGATATGACGCATGTGTTTTATATTAGATACTGCTATCTAAATATATGTCTAGCTAAAACAACTATGGAATATGCCTTTCACGTTGTACTACCATCATCCAAATGATATAATGCATGTGTTTAATATTAGATACTACCATATAAATATATCTCTAGCTGAAACAACCATGGAATATGCCTTTCACGATGTACTACCATCATGCAAATGATATAACGCATGTGTTTTATATTAGATACTACCATATAAATATATCTTTAGCGGAAACAACTATGTAATATGCCTTTCATGATGGACTTCGATCATCCAAATGATATCATGCATGTGTTTTATATTAGATACTACCATATAAATATATCTTTAGCAGAATTAACTATGGAATATGCCTTTCACGATGTACTACCATCATCCAAATGATATCACGCATGTGTTTTATATTAGATACTTACATATAAATATATCTTTGGCTGAAGCAAACATGTAATATGCCTTTTACGATGTACTACCAGCATCAAAATGATATGACGCATGTGTTTTATATTAGATATTACCATATAAATATATCTCTAGCTGAAACAACTATGGAATATGCCTTTCACGATATACTACCATCATCAAAATGATATCACGCATGTGTTTTATATTAGATAATTCCATATAAATATATCTCTATCTAAATTAACCATGGCATATGCCTTTCACGATGTACTACCATCATCAAAATGATATGACGCATGTGTTTTATATTAGATATTACCATATAAATATATCTCTAGCTGAAACAACTATGGAATATCTAGATGTACTACCATCATCCAAATGATATCACGCATGTGTTTTATATTAGATACTACCATATAAATATATCTTTAGCTGAAACAAGTATGGAATATGCCTTTCACGATGTACTACCATCATGCAA
This sequence comes from Pohlia nutans, assembly GCA_022496805.1. Lineage (NCBI taxonomy): Eukaryota > Viridiplantae > Streptophyta > Bryopsida > Bryales > Mniaceae > Pohlia > Pohlia nutans. The sequence continues at coordinate 7,806,616 of CM040104.1, forward strand.
ATGATATAACGCATGTGTTTTATATTAGATACTACCATACAAATATATCTTTACCCGAAACAACTATGGAATATGCCTTTCAGGATGTACTACAATCATCCAAATGATATCACGCTTGTATTTTATATTAGATACAACCATATAAATATATCTTTCGCAGAATTAACTATGGAATATGCCTTTCACGATGTACTACCATCATCCAAATGATATCACGCATGTGTTTTATATTAGATACTACCATATAAATATATCTTTAGCTGAAGCAACTATGTAATATGCCTTTTACGATGTACTACCAGCATCAAAATGATATGACGCATGTGTTTTATATTAGATATTACCATATAAATATATCTCTAGCTGAAACAACTATGGAATATGCCTTTCACGATGTACTACCATCATCCAAATAATATAACACATGTGTTTTATATCAGATAATTCGATATAAATATATCTCTAGCAAAAACAACCATGGAATATGCCTTTCACGGTGTCCTACCATCATCCAAATGATATAACGCATGTGTTTTATATCACATACTACCATATAAATATATCTTTAGCTGAAACAACTATGGAATATGCCTTTCACAATGTACTACCATCATCAAAATGATATGAGGCATGTGTTTTATATTAGATATTACCATATAAATATATCTCTAGCTGAAACAACTATGGAATATCCCTTTCACGATGTACTACCATCATCAAAATGATATGACGCATGTGTTTTATATTAGATAATTCCATATAAATATATCTCTATCTAAATTAACCATGGAATATGCCTTTCACGATGTACTACCATCATCAAAATGATATGACGCATGTGTTTTATATTAGATATTACTATATAAATATATCTCTAGCTGAAACAACTATGGAATATCTAGATGTACTACCATCATCCAAATGATATCACGCATGTGTTTTATATTAGATACTACCATATAAATATATCTTTAGCTGAAACAACTATGGAATATGCCTTTCACGATGTACTACCATCATCCAAATAATATAACACATGTGTTTTATATTAGATAATTCGATATAAATATATCTCTAGCAAAAAAAACCATGGAATATGCCTTTCACGGTGTACTACCATCATCCAAATGATATAACGCATGTGTTTTATATTAGAGACTAGCATATAAATATATCTTTAGCAAAAACAACTATGGAATATGCCTCTCACGATGTACTACCTTCATCCAAATGATATAACTCATGTGTTTTATATTAGATACTACCATATAAATATATCTTTAGCTGAAACAACTACGGAATATGTCTTTCAGGATGTACTACCATCATCCAAATGATATCAGGAATGTGTTTTATATTAGATACTACCATATAAATATATCTTTAGCTGAAACAACTACGGAATATGCCTTTGAGGATGTACTACCATCATCCAAATGATATCACGCATGTGTTTTATATTAGATACTACCATATAAATATATCTTTAGCTGAAGCAACCATGTAATATGCCTTTTACGATGTACTACCAGCATCAAAAAGATATGACGCATGTGTTTTATATTAGATATTACCATATAAATATATCTCTAGCTAAAACAACTATGGAATATGCCTTTCACGATGTACTACAATCATCCAAATGATATCACGCATGTGTTTTATATTAGATAATTCCATATAAAGCTATCTCTATCTTAAACAACCATGGAATATGCCTTTCACGTTGTACTACCATCATCCTAATGATATAAAGCATGTGTTTTTTATTAGATAATTCCATATAAATATATCTCTATCTAAAACAACAATGGAATATGCCTTTCAGGATGTACTACCATCATCCAAATGATATCACGTATGTGTTTTATATTAGATACTACCATATAAATATATCTTTAGCTGAAGCAACCATGTAATATGCCTTTTACGATGTACTACCAGCATCAAAAAGATATGACGCATGTGTTTTATATTAGATATTACCATATAAATATATCTCTAGCTGAAACAACTATGGAATATGCCTTTCACGATATACTACCATCATCAAAATGATATAACGCATGTCTTTTATATTAGATACTACCATATAAATATATCTTTAGCAAAAACAACTATGGAATATGCCATTCACGATGTACTACCATTACCTAAATGATATAACTCATGTGTTTTATATTAGAGACTACTATACAAATATATCTTTACCCGAAACAATTATGGAATATGCCTTTTACCATGTACTACCATCATCCAAATGATATAACGCATGTGTTTTATATTAGATACTACCATATAAATATATCTTTAGCTGAAACAACTACGGAATATGCCTTTCAGGATGTACTACCATCATCCAAATGATATCACTCATGTGTTTTATATTCGATACTACCATATAAATATATCTTCAGCTGAAACAACCATGGAATATGCCTTTCACGATGTACTACCATCATCAAAATGATATTAGGCATGTGTTTTATATTAGATATTACCATATAAGTTTATCTCTAGCTGAAACAACTATGGAATATGCCTTTCACAATGTACTACCATCATCCAAATGACATTACGCATGTGTTTTATATTAGATACTACCATATAAATATATCTTTAGCTGAAACAACCATGTAATATGCCTTTCACGATGTACTACCATCATCAAAATGATATCACGCATGTGTTTTATATTAGATACTACCATATAAATATATCTTTAGCTGAAACAACTACGGAATATGCCTTTGAGGATGTACTACCATCATCCAGATGATATATCGCATGTGTTTTATATTAGATACTACCATATAAATATATCTTTAGCAGAATTAACTATGGAATATGCCTTTCACCATGTACTACCATCATCCAAATGATATAACGCATGTGTTTTATATTAGATACTACCATATAAATATATCTTTAGCTGAAACAAGTACGGAATATGCCTTTCAGGATGTACTACCATCATCAAAATGATATGAGGCATGTGTTTTATATTAGATATTACCATATAAATATATCTCTAGCTGAAACAACTATGGAATATCCCTTTCAAGATGTACTACCATCATCCAAATGATATCACGCATGTGTTTTATATTAGATAATTCCATATAAATATATCTCTATCTAAATTAACCATGGAATATGCCTTTCACGATGTACTACCATCATCAAAATGATATGACGCATGTGTTTTATATTAGATATTACCATCTAAATATATCTCTAGCTGAAACAACTATGGAATATCTAGATGTACTACCATCATCCAAATGATATGACGCATGTGAATAATATTAGATACTACCATATAAATATATCTTTAGCTGAAACAACCATGTAATATGCCTTTCACGATGTACTACCATCATCAATGTGTTATGACGCATGTGTTTTATATTAGATAATTCCATATAAATATATCTTTATCTATAACAATCATGGAATATGCCTTTTACGTTGTACTACCATCATCCAAATGATATAACGCATGTGTTTTACATTAAATACTCCCATATAAATATATCTTTAGCTGAAACAACCATGTAATATGCCTTTCACGATGTACTACCATCATCAAAATGATATGACGCATGTGTTTTATATTAGATATTACCATATAAATATATATGTAGCTGAAACAACTATGGAATATCCCTTTCACGATGTACTACCATCATCCAAATGATATCACGCCTGTGTTTTATATTAGATACTACCATATAAATATATCTTTAGCTGAAACAACTACGGAATATGCCTTTTAGGATGTACTACCATCATCCAAATGATATCAGGAATGTGTTTTATATTAGATACTACCATATAAATATATCTTTAGCTGAAACAAGTACGGAATATGCCTTTCAGGATGTACTACCATCATCCAAATGATATCACTCATGTGTTTTATATTAGATACTACCATATAAATATATCTTTAGCTGAAACAACCATGTAATATGCCTTTCACGATGTACTACCATCGTCAAAATGATATGAGGCATGTGTTTTATATTAGATACTGCCATATAAATATATCTCTAGTTGAAACAACTATACAATAGGCCTTTCACGATGTACTACCATCTTCCAAATGAATTAATGCATGTGTTTTATATTAGATCCTGCCATATAAATAAATCTCTAGCTAAAACAACTATGGAATATGCCTTTCACGATGTACTACCAACATCTAAATGATATAATGCATGTGTTTTATATTAGATACTGCCATATAAATATATCTCTAGCTCAATCAACTATGGAATATGCCTTTCACGATGTACTATAATCATCCAAATGATATAAAGCCTGTGCTTTATATTAGATAGTGCCATCTAAATAGATCTCAAGCTAATTCAACTATGGAATATGCCTTTCACGTTCTACTACCATCATCCAAATGATATAATGCATGTGTTTTATAGTAGATACTGCCATATAAATATATCTCTAGTTGAAACAACTATGCAATAGGCCTTTTACGATGTACTTCCATCTTCCAAATGAATTAATGCATGTGTTTTATATTAGATCCTGCCATATAAATATATCTCTAGCTAAAACAACTATGGAATATGCCTTTCAGGATGTACTATCATCATCTAAATGATATAACGCATGTGTTTTATATTAGATACTGCCATATAAATATTTCTCTAGCTAAATCAACTATGGAATATGCCTTTCACGATGTACCACCAACATCCAAATGATATAACGCATGTGTTTTATATTAGATACTGCCATCTTAATATATGTCTAGCTAAAACAACTATGGAATATGCCTTTGACATTGTACTACCATCATCCAAATGATATAATGCATGTGTTTTATATTAGATACTACCATACAAATATATCTTTAGCAAAAACAACTTTGGAATATGCCTTTCACGATGTACTACCATCATCCAATGATATAACTCATGTGTTTTATATTAGATACTACCATACAAATATATCTTTACCCGAAACAACTATGGAATATGCCTTTCACGATGTACTACCATCATCCAAATGATATCACGCATGTGTTTTATATTAGATACTACCATATAAATATATCTTTAGCTGAAACAACTACGGAATATGCCTTTCAGAATGTACTACCATCATCCAAATGATATCAGGAATGTGTTTTATATTAGATACTACCATATAAATATATGTTTAGCTGAAAAAAGTACGGAATATGCCTTTCAGGATGTACTACCATCATCCAAATGATATCACTCATGTGTTTTATATTAGATACTACCATATAAATTTATCTTTAGCTGAAACAACCATGTAATATGCCTTTCACGATGTACTACCATCGTCAAAATGATATGAGGCATGTGTTTTATATTAGATATTACCATATAAATATATCTCTAGCTGAAACAACTATGGAATATCTAGATGTACTACCATCATCCAAATGATATCACGCATGTGTTTTATATTAGATACTACCATATAAGTATATTTTTAGCTAAAACAACCATGTAATATGCCTTTCACGATGTACTACCATCATCAAAATGATATGACGCATGTGTTCTATATTAGTTACTACCATATAAATATATCTCTAGCTGAAACAACTATGGAATATCCCTTTCACGATGTACTACCATCATCCAAATGATATCACGCATGTGTTTTATATTAGATAATTCCATATAAATATATCTCTATCTAAAACAACCATGGAATATGCCTTTCACGATGTAGTACCATCATCAAAATGATATGACGCATGTGTTTTATATTAGATATTACCATCTAATTATATCTCTAGCTAAATCAATTATAGAATATGCCTTTCATGTTGTACAACCATCATCCAAATGATATAACGCATGTGTTTTATATTAAATACTCTTATATAAATATATCTTTAGCTGAAACAACCAATATAATATGCCTTTCACGATGTACTACCATCACCAAAATGATATGACGCATGTGTTTTATATTAGATACTACTATATAAATATATCTTTAGCAGAAACAACTATGAAGTATGCCTTTCACGATGTACTACCATCATCCAAATGATATATCGCATGTGTTTTATATTAGATACTACTATATAAATATATCTTTAGCAGAATTAACTATGGAATATGCCTTTCACGATGTACTACCATCATCCAAATGATATCAGGCATGTGTTTTATATGAGATACTACCATATAAATATATCTTTAGCTGAAGCAACCATGTAATATGCCTTTTACGATGTACTACCATCATCCAAATGATATATCGCATGTGTTTTATATTAGATACTACTATATAAATATATCTTTAGCAGAATTAACTATGGAATATGCCTTCACGATGTACTACCATCATCCAAATGATATCACGCATGTGTTTTATATTAGATACTACCATATAAATATATCTTTAGCTGAAGCAACCATGTAATATGCCTTTTACGATGTACTACCAGCATCAAAAAGTTATGACGCATGTGTTTTATATTAGATATTACCATATAAATATATCTCTAGTTGAAACAACTGTGGAATATGCCTTTCACGATGTACTACCATCATCAAAATGATATAACGCATGTGTTTTATATTAGATACTACTATATAAATATATCTTTAGCAAAAACAACTATGGAATATGCCATTCACGATGTACTACCATTACCTAAATGATATAACTCATGTGTTTTATATTAGATACTACCATACAAATATATCTTTACCCGAAACAATTATGGAATATGCCTTTCACCATGTACTACCATCATCCAAATGATATAACGTATGTGTTTTATATTAGATACTACCATATAAATATATCTTTAGCTGAAACAAGTACGGAATATGCCTTTCAGGATGTACTACCATCATCCAAATGATATCACTCATGTGTTTTATATTCGATACTACCATATAGATATATCTTTAGCTGAAACAACCATGGAATATGCCTTTCACGATGTACTACCATCATCAAAATGATATGAGGCATGTGTTTTATATTAGATATTACCATATAAATATATCTCTAGCTGAAACAACTATGGAATATCCCTTTCACGATGTACTACCATCATCCAAATGATATCACGCATGTGTTTTATATTAGATAATTCCATATAAATATATCTCTATCTAAATTAACCATGGAATATGCCTTTCACGATGTACTACCATCATCAAAATGATATGACGCATGTGTTTTATATTAGATATTACCATCTAAATATATCTCTAGCTGAAACAACTATGGAATATCTAGATGTACTACCATCATCCAAATGATATGACGCATGTGAATAATATTAGATACTACGATATAAATATATCTTTAGCTGAAACAACCATGTAATATGCCTTTCACGATGTACTACCATCATCAATGTGTTATGACGCATGTGTTTTATATTAGATAATTCCATATAAATATATCTTTATCTATAACAATCATGGAATATGCCTTTTACGTTGTACTACCATCATCCAAATGATATAACGCATGTGTTTTACATTAAATACTCCCATATAAATATATCTTTAGCTGAAACAACCATGTAATATGCCTTTCACGATGTACTACCATCATCAAAATGATATGACGCATGTGTTTTATATTAGATATTACCATATAAATATATATGTAGCTGAAACAACTATGGAATATCCCTTTCACGATGTACTACCATCATCCAAATGATATCACGCCTGTGTTTTATATTAGATACTACCATATAAATATATCTTTAGCTGAAACAACTACGGAATATGCCTTTCAGGATGTACTACCATCATCCAAATGATATCAGGAATGTGTTTTATATTAGATACTACCATATAAATATATCTTTAGCTGAAACAAGTACGGAATATGCCTTTCAGGATGTACTACCATCATCCAAATGATATCACTCATGTGTTTTATATTAGATACTACCATATAAATATATCTTTAGCTGAAACAACCATCTAATATGCCTTTCACGATGTACTACCATCGTCAAAATGATATGAGGCATGTGTTTTATATTAGATACTGCCATATAAATATATCTCTAGTTGAAACAACTATACAATAGGCCTTTCACGATGTACTACCATCTTCCAAATGAATTAATGCATGTGTTTTATATTAGATCCTGCCATATAAATATATCTCTAGCTCAATCAACTATGGAATATGCCTTTCACGATGTACCACCAACATCCAAATGATATAACGCATGTGTTTTATATTAGATACTACCATATAAATATATCTTTAGCTGAAACAAGTACGGAATATGCCTTTCAGGATGTACTACCATCATCCAAATGATATCACTCATGTGTTTTATATTAGATACTACCATATAAATATATCTTTAGCTGAAACAACCATGTAATATGCCTTTCACGATGTACTACCATCGTCAAAATGATATGAGGCATGTGTTTTATATTAGATACTGCCATATAAATATATCTCTAGTTGAAACAACTATACAATAGGCCTTTCACGATGTACTACCATCTTCCAAATGAATTAATGCATGTGTTTTATATTAGATCCTGCCATATAAATAAATCTCTAGCTAAAACAACTATGGAATATGCCTTTCACGATGTACTACCAACATCTAAATGATATAATGCATGTGTTTTATATTAGATACTGCCATATAAATATATCTCTAGCTCAATCAACTATGGAATATGCCTTTCACGATGTACTATAATCATCCAAATGATATAAAGCCTGTGCTTTATATTAGATAGTGCCATCTAAATAGATCTCAAGCTAATTCAACTATGGAATATGCCTTTCACGTTCTACTACCATCATCCAAATGATATAATGCATGTGTTTTATAGTAGATACTGCCATATAAATATATCTCTAGTTGAAACAACTATGCAATAGGCCTTTTACGATGTACTTCCATCTTCCAAATGAATTAATGCATGTGTTTTATATTAGATCCTGCCATATAAATATATCTCTAGCTAAAACAACTATGGAATATGCCTTTCAGGATGTACTATCATCATCTAAATGATATAACGCATGTGTTTTATATTAGATACTGCCATATAAATATTTCTCTAGCTAAATCAACTATGGAATATGCCTTTCACGATGTACCACCAACATCCAAATGATATAACGCATGTGTTTTATATTAGATACTGCCATCTTAATATATGTCTAGCTAAAACAACTATGGAATATGCCTTTGACATTGTACTACCATCATCCAAATGATATAATGCATGTGTTTTATATTAGATACTACCATACAAATATATCTTTAGCAAAAACAACTTTGGAATATGCCTTTCACGATGTACTACCATCATCCAATGATATAACTCATGTGTTTTATATTAGATACTACCATACAAATATATCTTTACCCGAAACAACTATGGAATATGCCTTTCACGATGTACTACCATCATCCAAATGATATCACGCATGTGTTTTATATTAGATACTACCATATAAATATATCTTTAGCTGAAACAACTACGGAATATGCCTTTCAGAATGTACTACCATCATCCAAATGATATCAGGAATGTGTTTTATATTAGATACTACCATATAAATATATGTTTAGCTGAAAAAAGTACGGAATATGCCTTTCAGGATGTACTACCATCATCCAAATGATATCACTCATGTGTTTTATATTAGATACTACCATATAAATTTATCTTTAGCTGAAACAACCATGTAATATGCCTTTCACGATGTACTACCATCGTCAAAATGATATGAGGCATGTGTTTTATATTAGATATTACCATATAAATATATCTCTAGCTGAAACAACTATGGAATATCTAGATGTACTACCATCATCCAAATGATATCACGCATGTGTTTTATATTAGATACTACCATATAAGTATATTTTTAGCTAAAACAACCATGTAATATGCCTTTCACGATGTACTACCATCATCAAAATGATATGACGCATGTGTTCTATATTAGTTACTACCATATAAATATATCTCTAGCTGAAACAACTATGGAATATCCCTTTCACGATGTACTACCATCATCCAAATGATATCACGCATGTGTTTTATATTAGATAATTCCATATAAATATATCTCTATCTAAAACAACCATGGAATATGCCTTTCACGATGTAGTACCATCATCAAAATGATATGACGCATGTGTTTTATATTAGATATTACCATCTAATTATATCTCTAGCTAAATCAATTATAGAATATGCCTTTCATGTTGTACAACCATCATCCAAATGATATAACGCATGTGTTTTATATTAAATACTCTTATATAAATATATCTTTAGCTGAAACAACCAATATAATATGCCTTTCACGATGTACTACCATCACCAAAATGATATGACGCATGTGTTTTATATTAGATACTACTATATAAATATATCTTTAGCAGAAACAACTATGAAGTATGCCTTTCACGATGTACTACCATCATCCAAATGATATATCGCATGTGTTTTATATTAGATACTACTATATAAATATATCTTTAGCAGAATTAACTATGGAATATGCCTTTCACGATGTACTACCATCATCCAAATGATATCAGGCATGTGTTTTATATGAGATACTACCATATAAATATATCTTTAGCTGAAGCAACCATGTAATATGCCTTTTACGATGTACTACCATCATCCAAATGATATATCGCATGTGTTTTATATTAGATACTACTATATAAATATATCTTTAGCAGAATTAACTATGGAATATGCCTTCACGATGTACTACCATCATCCAAATGATATCACGCATGTGTTTTATATTAGATACTACCATATAAATATATCTTTAGCTGAAGCAACCATGTAATATGCCTTTTACGATGTACTACCAGCATCAAAAAGTTATGACGCATGTGTTTTATATTAGATATTACCATATAAATATATCTCTAGTTGAAACAACTGTGGAATATGCCTTTCACGATGTACTACCATCATCAAAATGATATAACGCATGTGTTTTATATTAGATACTACTATATAAATATATCTTTAGCAAAAACAACTATGGAATATGCCATTCACGATGTACTACCATTACCTAAATGATATAACTCATGTGTTTTATATTAGATACTACCATACAAATATATCTTTACCCGAAACAATTATGGAATATGCCTTTCACCATGTACTACCATCATCCAAATGATATAACGTATGTGTTTTATATTAGATACTACCATATAAATATATCTTTAGCTGAAACAAGTACGGAATATGCCTTTCAGGATGTACTACCATCATCCAAATGATATCACTCATGTGTTTTATATTCGATACTACCATATAGATATATCTTTAGCTGAAACAACCATGGAATATGCCTTTCACGATGTACTACCATCATCAAAATGATATGAGGCATGTGTTTTATATTAGATATTACCATATAAATATATCTCTAGCTGAAACAACTATGGAATATCCCTTTCACGATGTACTACCATCATCCAAATGATATCACGCATGTGTTTTATATTAGATAATTCCATATAAATATATCTCTATCTAAATTAACCATGGAATATGCCTTTCACGATGTACTACCATCATCAAAATGATATGACGCATGTGTTTTATATTAGATATTACCATCTAAATATATCTCTAGCTGAAACAACTATGGAATATCTAGATGTACTACCATCATCCAAATGATATGACGCATGTGAATAATATTAGATACTACGATATAAATATATCTTTAGCTGAAACAACCATGTAATATGCCTTTCACGATGTACTACCATCATCAATGTGTTATGACGCATGTGTTTTATATTAGATAATTCCATATAAATATATCTTTATCTATAACAATCATGGAATATGCCTTTTACGTTGTACTACCATCATCCAAATGATATAACGCATGTGTTTTACATTAAATACTCCCATATAAATATATCTTTAGCTGAAACAACCATGTAATATGCCTTTCACGATGTACTACCATCATCAAAATGATATGACGCATGTGTTTTATATTAGATATTACCATATAAATATATATGTAGCTGAAACAACTATGGAATATCCCTTTCACGATGTACTACCATCATCCAAATGATATCACGCCTGTGTTTTATATTAGATACTACCATATAAATATATCTTTAGCTGAAACAACTACGGAATATGCCTTTCAGGATGTACTACCATCATCCAAATGATATCAGGAATGTGTTTTATATTAGATACTACCATATAAATATATCTATAGCTGAAACAAGTACGGAATATGCCTTTCAGGATGTACTACCATCATCCAAATGATATCACTCATGTGTTTTATATTAGATACTACCATATAAATATATCTTTAGCTGAAACAACCATCTAATATGCCTTTCACGATGTACTACCATCGTCAAAATGATATGAGGCATGTGTTTTATATTAGATACTGCCATATAAATATATCTCTAGTTGAAACAACTATACAATAGGCCTTTCACGATGTACTACCATCTTCCAAATGAATTAATGCATGTGTTTTATATTAGATCCTGCCATATAAATATATCTCTAGCTCAATCAACTATGGAATATGCCTTTCACGATGTACCACCAACATCCAAATGATATAACGCATGTGTTTTATATTAGATACTACCATATAAATATATCTTTAGCAAAAACAACTATGGAATATGCCTTTCACGATGTACTACCATCATCCAAATGATATAACTCATGTGTTTTATATTAGATACTACCATACAAATATATCTTTACCCGAAACAACTATGGAATATGCCTTTCACGATGTACTACCTTCATCAAAATGATATGACGCATGTGTTTTATATTAGATACTGCTATCTAAATATATGTCTAGCTAAAACAACTATGGAATATGCCTTTCACGTTGTACTACCATCATCCAAATGATATAATGCATGTGTTTAATATTAGATACTACCATATAAATATATCTCTAGCTGAAACAACCATGGAATATGCCTTTCACGATGTACTACCATCATGCAAATGATATAACGCATGTGTTTTATATTAGATACTACCATATAAATATATCTTTAGCGGAAACAACTATGTAATATGCCTTTCATGATGGACTTCGATCATCCAAATGATATCATGCATGTGTTTTATATTAGATACTACCATATAAATATATCTTTAGCAGAATTAACTATGGAATATGCCTTTCACGATGTACTACCATCATCCAAATGATATCACGCATGTGTTTTATATTAGATACTTACATATAAATATATCTTTGGCTGAAGCAACCATGTAATATGCCTTTTACGATGTACTACCAGCATCAAAATGATATGACGCATGTGTTTTATATTAGATATTACCATATAAATATATCTCTAGCTGAAACAACTATGGAATATGCCTTTCACGATATACTACCATCATCAAAATGATATCACGCATGTGTTTTATATTAGATAATTCCATATAAATATATCTCTATCTAAATTAACCATGGCATATGCCTTTCATGATGTACTACCATCATCAAAATGATATGACGCATGTGTTTTATATTAGATATTACCATATAAATATATCTCTAGCTGAAACAACTATGGAATATCTAGATGTACTACCATCATCCAAATGATATCACGCATGTGTTTTATATTAGATACTACCATATAAATATATCTTTAGCTGAAACAAGTATGGAATATGCCTTTCACGATGTACTACCATCATGCAAATGATATAACGCATGTGTTTTATATTAGATACTACCATACAAATATATCTTTACCCGAAACAACTATGGAATATGCCTTTCAGGATGTACTACCATCATCCAAATGATATCACGCTTGTATTTTATATTAGATACAACCATATAAATATATCTTTCGCAGAATTAACTATGGAATATGCCTTTCACGATGTACTACCATCATCCAAATGATATCACGCATGTGTTTTATATTAGATACTACCATATAAATATATTTTTAGCTGAAGCAACTATGTAATATGCCTTTTACGATGTACTACCAGCATCAAAATGATATGACGCATGTGTTTTATATTAGATATTACCATATAAATATATCTCTAGCTGAAACAACTATGGAATATGCCTTTCACGATGTACTACCATCATCCAAATAATATAACACATGTGTTTTATATCAGATAATTCGATATAAATATATCTCTAGCAAAAACAACCATGGAATATGCCTTTCACGGTGTCCTACCATCATCCAAATGATATAACGCATGTGTTTTATATCACATACTACCATATAAATATATCTTTAGCTGAAACAACTATGGAATATGCCTTTCACAATGTACTACCATCATCAAAATGATATGAGGCATGTGTTTTATATTAGATATTACCATATAAATATATCTCTAGCTCAAACAACTATGGAATATCCCTTTCACGATGTACTACCATCATCAAAATGATATGACGCATGTGTTTTATATTAGATAATTCCATATAAATATATCTCTATCTAAATTAACCATGGAATATGCCTTTCACGATGTACTACCATCATCAAAATGATATGACGCATGTGTTTTATATTAGATATTACTATATAAATATATCTCTAGCTGAAACAACTATGGAATATCTAGATGTACTACCATCATCCAAATGATATCACGCATGTGTTTTATATTAGATACTACCATATAAATATATCTTTAGCTGAAACAACTATGGAATATGCCTTTCACGATGTACTACCATCATCCAAATAATATAACACATGTGTTTTATATTAGATAATTCGATATAAATATATCTCTAGCAAAAAAAACCATGGAATATGCCTTTCACGGTGTACTACCATCATCCAAATGATATAACGCATGTGTTTTATATAAGAGACTAGCATATAAATATATCTTTAGCAAAAACAACTATGGAATATGCCTCTCACGATGTACTACCTTCATCCAAATGATATAACTCATGTGTTTTATATTAGATACTACCATATAAATATATCTTTAGCTGAAACAACTACGGAATATGTCTTTCAGGATGTACTACCATCATCCAAATGATATCAGGAATGTGTTTTATATTAGATACTACCATATAAATATATCTTTAGCTGAAACAACTACGGAATATGCCTTTGAGGATGTACTACCATCATCCAGATGATATATCGCATGTGTTTTATATTAGATACTACCATATAAATATATCTTTAGCAGAATTAACTATGGAATATGCCTTTCACGATGTACTACCATCATCCAAATGATATCACGCATGTGTTTTATATTAGATACTACCATATAAATATATCTTTAGCTGAAGCAACCATGTAATATGCCTTTTACGATGTACTACCAGCATCAAAAAGATATGACGCATGTGTTTTATATTAGATATTACCATATAAATATATCTCTAGCTAAAACAACTATGGAATATGCCTTTCACGATGTACTACAATCATCCAAATGATATCACGCATGTGTTTTATATTAGATAATTCCATATAAAGCTATCTCTATCTTAAACAACCATGGAATATGCCTTTCACGTTGTACTACCATCATCCTAATGATATAAAGCATGTGTTTTTTATTAGATAATTCCATATAAATATATCTCTATCTAAAACAACCATGGAATATGCCTTTCAGGATGTACTACCATCATCCAAATGATATCACGTATGTGTTTTATATTAGATACTACCATATAAATATATCTTTAGCTGAAGCAACCATGTAATATGCCTTTTACGATGTACTACCAGCATCAAAAAGATATGACGCATGTGTTTTATATTAGATATTACCATATAAATATATCTCTAGCTGAAACAACTATGGAATATGCCTTTCACGATATACTACCATCATCAAAATGATATAACGCATGTCTTTTATATTAGATACTACCATATAAATATATCTTTAGCAAAAACAACTATGGAATATGCCATTCACGATGTACTACCATTACCTAAATGATATAACTCATGTGTTTTATATTAGAGACTACTATACAAATATATCTTTACCCGAAACAATTATGGAATATGCCTTTTACCATGTACTACCATCATCCAAATGATATAACGCATGTGTTTTATATTAGATACTACCATATAAATATATCTTTAGCTGAAACAACTACGGAATATGCCTTTCAGGATGTACTACCATCATCCAAATGATATCACTCATGTGTTTTATATTCGATACTACCATAGAAATATATCTTCAGCTGAAACAACCATGGAATATGCCTTTCACGATGTACTACCATCATCAAAATGATATTAGGCATGTGTTTTATATTAGATATTACCATATAAGTTTATCTCTAGCTGAAACAACTATGGAATATGCCTTTCACAATGTACTACCATCATCCAAATGACATTACGCATGTGTTTTATATTAGATACTACCATATAAATATATCTTTAGCTGAAACAACCATGTAATATGCCTTTCACGATGTACTACCATCATCAAAATGATATCACGCATGTGTTTTATATTAGATACTACCATATAAATATATCTTTAGCTGAAACAACTACGGAATATGCCTTTGAGGATGTACTACCATCATCCAGATGATATATCGCATGTGTTTTATATTAGATACTACCATATAAATATATCTTTAGCAGAATTAACTATGGAATATGCCTTTCACGATGTACTACCATCATCCAAATGATATCACGCATGTGTTTTATATTAGATACTACCATATAAATTTATCTTTAGCTGAAGCAACGATGTAATATGCCTTTTACGATGTACTACCAGCATCAAAAAGATATGACGCATGTGTTTTATATTAGATATTACCATATAAATATATCTCTAGCTAAAACAACTATGGAATATCCCTTTCACGATGTACTACCATCATCCAAATGATATCACGCATGTGTTTTATATTAGATAATTCCATATAAATATATCTTTAGCAAAAACAACTATGGAATATGCCATTCACGATGTACTACCATCATCCAAATGATATCACGCATGTGTTTTATATTAGATACTACCATATAAATATATCTTTAGCTGAAGCAACCATGTAATATGCCTTTTACGATGTACTACCAGCATCAAAAAGATATGACGCATGTGTTTTATATTAGATACTACCATATAATTATATCTCTAGCTGAAACAACTATGGAATATGCCTTTCATGATATACTACCATCATCAAAATGATATAACGAATGTGTTTTATATTAGATACTACCATATAAATATATCTTTACCCGAAACAATTATGGAATATGCCTTTCACCATGTACTACCATCATCCAAATGATATAACGCATGTGTTTTATATTAGATACTACCATATAAATATATCTTTAGCTGAAACAAGTACGGAATATGCCTTTCAGGATGTACTACCATCATCCAAATGATATCACTCATGTGTTTTATATTCGATACTACCATATAAATATATCTTTAGCTGAAACAACCATGGAATATGCCTTTCACGATGTACTACCATCATCAAAATGATATGAGGCATGTGTTTTATATTAGATATTACCATATAAATATATCTCTAGCTGAAACAACTATGGAATATCCCTTTCAAGATGTACTACCATCATCCAAATGATATCACGCATGTGTTTTATATTAGATAATTCCATATAAATATATCTCTATCTAAATTAACCATGGAATATGCCTTTCACGATGTACTACCATCATCAAAATGATATGACGCATGTGTTTTATATTAGATATTACCATCTAAATATATCTCTAGCTGAAACAACTATGGAATATCTAGATGTACTACCATCATCCAAATGATATGACGCATGTGAATAATATTAGATACTACCATATAAATATATCTTTAGCTGAAACAACCATGTAATATGCCTTTCACGATGTACTACCATCATCAATGTGTTATGACGCATGTGTTTTATATTAGATAATTCCATATAAATATATCTTTATCTATAACAATCATGGAATATGCCTTTTACGTTGTACTACCATCATCCAAATGATATAACGCATGTGTTTTACATTAAATACTCCCATATAAATATATCTTTAGCTGAAACAACCATGTAATATGCCTTTCACGATGTACTACCATCTTCAAAATGATATGACGCATGTGTTTTATATTAGATATTACCATATAAATATATATGTAGCTGAAACAACTATGGAATATCCCTTTCACGATGTACTACCATCATCCAAATGATATCACGCCTGTGTTTTATATTAGATACTACCATATAAATATATCTTTAGCTGAAACAACTACGGAATATGCCTTTTAGGATGTACTACCATCATCCAAATGATATCAGGAATGTGTTTTATATTAGATACTACCATATAAATATATCTTTAGCTGAAACAAGTACGGAATATGCCTTTCAGGATGTACTACCATCATCCAAATGATATCACTCATGTGTTTTATATTTGATACTACCATATAAATATATCTTTAGCTGAAACAACCATGTAATATGCCTTTCACGATGTACTACCATCGTCAAAATGATATGAGGCATGTGTTTTATATTAGATACTGCCATATAAATATATCTCTTGTTGAAACAACTATACAATAGGCCTTTCACGATGTACTACCATCTTCCAAATGAATTAATGCATGTGTTTTATATTAGATCCTGCCATATAAATAAATCTCTAGCTAAAACAACTATGGAATATGCCTTTCTTGATGTACTATAATCATCCAAATGATATAAAGCCTGTGCTTTATATTAGATAGTGCCATCTAAATAGATCTCAAGCTAATTCAACTATGGAATATGCCTTTCACGTTCTACTACCATCATCCAAATGATATAATGCATGTGTTTTATAGTAGATACTGCCATATAAATATATCTCTAGTTGAAACAACTATGCAATAGGCCTTTTACGATGTACTTCCATCTTCCAAATGAATTAATGCATGTGTTTTATATTAGATCCTGCCATATAAATATATCTCTAGCTAAAACAACTATGGAATATGCCTTTCAGGATGTACTACCATCATCTAAATGATATAACGCATGTGTTTTATATTAGATACTGCCATATAAATATTTCTCTAGCTAAATCAACTATGGAATATGCCTTTCACGATGTACCAACAACATCCAAATGATATAACGCATGTGTTTTATATTAGATACTGCCATCTTAATATATGTCTAGCTAAAACAACTATGGAATATGCCTTTGACATTGTACTACCATCATCCAAATGATATAATGCATGTGTTTTATATTAGATACTACCATACAAATATATCTTTAGCAAAAACAACTTTGGAATATGCCTTTCACGATGTACTACCATCATCCAATGATATAACTCATGTGTTTTATATTAGATACTACCATACAAATATATCTTTACCCGAAACAACTATGGAATATGCCTTTCACGATGTACTACCATCATCCAAATGATATCACGCATGTGTTTTATATTAGATACTACCATATAAATATATCTTTAGCTGAAACAACTACGGAATATGCCTTTCAGGATGTACTACCATCATCCAAATGATATCAGGAATGTGTTTTATATTAGATACTACCATATAAATATATGTTTAGCTGAAACAAGTACGGAATATGCCTTTCAGGATGTACTACCATCATCCAAATGATATCACTCATGTGTTTTATATTAGATACTACCATATAAATTTATCTTTAGCTGAAACAACCATGTAATATGCCTTTCACGATGTACTACCATCGTCAAAATGATATGAGGCATGTGTTTTATATTAGATATTACCATATAAATATATCTCTAGCTGAAACAACTATGGAATATCTAGATGTACTACCATCATCCAAATGATATCACTCATGTGTTTTATATTAGATACTACCATATAAGTATATTTTTAGCTAAAACAACCATGTAATATGCCTTTCACGATGTACTACCATCATCAAAATGATATGACGCATGTGTTCTATATTAGTTACTACCATATAAATATATCTCTAGCTGAAACAACTATGGAATATCCCTTTCACGATGTACTACCATCATCCAAATGATATCACGCATGTGTTTTATATTAGATAATTCCATATAAATATATCTCTATCTAAAACAACCATGGAATATGCCTTTCACGATGTAGTACCATCATCAAAATGATATGACGCATGTGTTTTATATTAGATATTACCATCTAATTATATCTCTAGCTAAATCAATTATAGAATATGCCTTTCATGTTGTACAACCATCATCCAAATGATATAACGCATGTGTTTTATATTAAATACTCTTATATAAATATATG
The DNA here is from genome assembly GCA_022496805.1 of Pohlia nutans. Taxonomy (NCBI): domain Eukaryota; kingdom Viridiplantae; phylum Streptophyta; class Bryopsida; order Bryales; family Mniaceae; genus Pohlia; species Pohlia nutans. Next base: position 7,826,996 of record CM040104.1, read on the forward strand.
TTTAGCTGAAACAACCAATGTAATATGCCTTTCACGATGTACTACCATCACCAAAATGATATGACGCATGTGTTTTATATTAGATACTACTATATAAATATATCTTTAGCAGAAACAACTATGAAGTATGCCTTTCACGATGTACTACCATCATCCAAATGATATATCGCATGTGTTTTATATTAGATACTACTATATAAATATATCTTTAGCAGAATTAACTATGGAATATGCCTTTCACGATGTACTACCATCATCCAAATGATATCAGGCATGTGTTTTATATGAGATACTACCATATAAATATATCTTTAGCTGAAGCAACCATGTAATATGCCTTTTACGATGTACTACCATCATCCAAATGATATATCGCATGTGTTTTATATTAGATACTACTATATAAATATATCTTTAGCAGAATTAACTATGGAATATGCCTTCACGATGTACTACCATCATCCAAATGATATCACGCATGTGTTTTATATTAGATACTACCATATAAATATATCTTTAGCTGAAGCAACCATGTAATATGCCTTTTACGATGTACTACCAGCATCAAAAAATTATGACGCATGTGTTTTATATTAGATATTACCATATAAATATATCTCTAGTTGAAACAACTGTGGAATATGCCTTTCACGATGTACTACCATCATCAAAATGATATAACGCATGTGTTTTATATTAGATACTACCATATAAATATATCTTTAGCAAAAACAACTATGGAATATGCCATTCACGATGTACTACCATTACCTAAATGATATAACTCATGTGTTTTATATTAGATACTACCATACAAATATATCTTTACCCGAAACAATTATGGAATATGCCTTTCACCATGTACTACCATCATCCAAATGATATAACGCATGTGTTTTATATTAGATACTACCATATAAATATATCTTTAGCTGAAACAAGTACGGAATATGCCTTTCAGGATGTACTACCATCATCCAAATGATATCACTCATGTGTTTTATATTCGATACTACCATATAAATATATCTTTAGCTGAAACAACCATGGAATATGCCTTTCACAATGTACTACCATCATCAAAATGATATGAGGCATGTGTTTTATATTAGATATTACCATATAAATATATCTCTAGCTGAAACAACTATGGAATATCCCTTTCACGATGTACTACCATCATCCAAATGATATCACGCATGTGTTTTATATTAGATAATTCCATATAAATATATCTCTATCTAAATTAACCATGGAATATGCCTTTCACGATGTACTACCATCATCAAAATGATATGACGCATGTGTTTTATATTAGATATTACCATCTAAATATATCTCTAGCTGAAACAACTATGGAATATCTAGATGTACTACCATCATCCAAATGATATGACGCATGTGAATAATATTAGATACTACCATATAAATATATCTCTAGCTGAAACAACTATGGAATATCCCTTTCACGATGTACTACCATCATCCAAATGATATAACGCATGTGTTTTATATTAGATACTGCCATATAAATATATCTCTTGTTGAAACAACTATACAATAGGCCTTTCACGATGTACTACCATCTTCCAAATGAATTAATGCATGTGTTTTATATTAGATCCTGCCATATAAATAAATCTCTAGCTAAAACAACTATGGAATATGCCTTTCACGATGTACTACCATCATCTAAATGATATAATGCATGTGTTTTATATTAGATACTGCCATATAAATATATCTCTAGCTCAATCAACTATGGAATATGCCTTTCACGATGTACTATAATCATCCAAATGATATAACGCCTGTGCTTTATATTAGATAGTGCCATCTAAATATATCTCAAGCTAATTCAACTAATGAATATGCCTTTCACGTTCTACTACCATCATCCAAATGATATAATGCATGTGTTTTATATTAGATACTGCCATATAAATATATCTCTAGTTGAAACAACTATGCAAACGGCCTTTTACGATGTACATCCATCTTCCAAATGAATTAATGCATGTGTTTTATATTAGATCCTGCCATATAAATATATCTCTAGCTAAAACAACTATGGAATATGCCTTTCAGGATGTACTACCATCATCTAAATGATATAACGCATGTGTTTTATAATAGATACTGCCATATAAATATATCTCTAGCTCAATCAACTATGGAATATGCCTTTCACGATGTACTACCATCGTCAAAATGATATGAGGCATGTGTTTTATATTAGATATTACCATATAAATATATCTCTAGCTGAAACAACTATAGAATATCTAGATGTACTACCATCATCCAAATGATATCACGCATGTGTTTTATATTAGATACTACCATATAAATATATTTTTAGCTGAAACAACCATGTAATATGCCTTTCACGATGTACTACCATCATCAAAATGATATGACGCATGTGTTCTATATTAGTTACTACCATATAAATATATCTCTAGCTGAAACAACTATGGAATATCCCTTTCACGATGTACTACCATCATCCAAATGATATCACGCATGTGTTTTATATTAGATAATTCCATATAAATATATCTCTATCTAAAACAACCATGGAATATGCCTTTCACGATGTAGTACCATCATCAAAATGATATGACGCATGTGTTTTATATTAGATATTACCATCTAATTATATCTCTAGCTAAATCAATTATGTAATATGCCTTTCATGTTGTACAACCATCATCCAAATGATATAACGCATGTGTTTTATATTAAATACTCTTATATAAATATATCTTTAGCTGAAACAACCAATGTAATATGCCTTTCACGATGTACTACCATCACCAAAATGATATGTCGCACGTGTTTTATATTAGATACTACTATATAAATATATCTTTAGCAGAAACAACTATGAAGTATGCCTTTCACGATGTACTACCATCATCCAAATGATATATCGCATGTGTTTTATATTAGATACTACTATATAAATATATCTTTAGCAGAATTAACTATGGAATATGCCTTTCACGATGTACTACCATCATCCAAATGATATCAGGCATGTGTTTTATATGAGATACTACCATATAAATATATCTTTAGCTGAAGCAACCATTTAATATGCCTTTTACGATGTACTACCATCATCCAAATGATATATGGCATGTGTTTTATATTAGATACTACTATATAAATATATCTTTAGCAGAATTAACTATGGAATATGCCTTTCACGATGTACTACCATCATCCAAATGATATCACGCATTTGTTTTATATTAGATATTACCATATAAATATATCTTTAGCTGAAACAACTACGGAATATGCCTTTCAGGATGTACTACCATCATCCAAATGATATCAGGAATGTGTTTTATATTAGATACTACCATATAAATATATCTTTAGCAGAATTAACTATGGAATATGCCTTTCACGATGTACTACCATCATCCAAATGATATCACGCATGTGTTTTATATTAGATACTACCATATAAATATATCTTTAGCTGAAGCAACCATGTAATATGCATTTTACGATGTACTACCAGCATTAAAAAGTTATGACGCATGTGTTTTATATTAGATATTACCATATAAATATATCTCTAGTTGAAACAACTGTGGAATATGCCTTTCACGATGTACTACCATCATCAAAATGATATAACGCATGTGTTTTATATTAGATACTACCATATAAATATATCTTTAGCAAAAACAACTATGGAATATGCCATTCACGATGTACTACCATTACCTAAATGATATAACTCATGTGTTTTATATTAGATACTACCATACAAATATATCTTTACCCGAAACAATTATGGAATATGCCTTTCACCATGTACTACCATCATCCAAATGATATAACGCATGTGTTTTATATTAGATACTACCATATAAATATATCTTTAGCTGAAACAAGTACGGAATATGCCTTTCAGGATGTACTACCATCATCCAAATGATATCACTCATGTGTTTTATATTCGATACTACCATATAAATATATCTTTAGCTGAAACAACCATGGAATATGCCTTTCACAATGTACTACCATCATCAAAATGATATGAGGCATGTGTTTTATATTAGATATTACCATATAAATATATCTCTAGCTGAAACAACTATGGAATATCCCTTTCACGATGTACTACCATCATCCAAATGATATCACGCATGTGTTTTATATTAGATAATTCCATATAAATATATCTCTATCTAAATTAACCATGGAATATGCCTTTCACGATGTACTACCATCATCAAAATGATATGACGCATGTGTTTTATATTAGATATTACCATCTAAATATATCTCTAGCTGAAACAACTATGGAATATCTAGATGTACTACCATCATCCAAATGATATGACGCATGTGAATAATATTAGATACTACCATATAAATATATCTCTAGCTGAAACAACTATGGAATATCCCTTTCACGATGTACTACCATCATCCAAATGATATAACGCATGTGTTTTATATTAGATACTGCCATATAAATATATCTCTTGTTGAAACAACTATACAATAGGCCTTTCACGATGTACTACCATCTTCCAAATGAATTAATGCATGTGTTTTATATTAGATCCTGCCATATAAATAAATCTCTAGCTAAAACAACTATGGAATATGCCTTTCACGATGTACTACCATCATCTAAATGATATAATGCATGTGTTTTATATTAGATACTGCCATATAAATATATCTCTAGCTCAATCAACTATGGAATATGCCTTTCACGATGTACTATAATCATCCAAATGATATAACGCCTGTGCTTTATATTAGATAGTGCCATCTAAATATATCTCAAGCTAATTCAACTAATGAATATGCCTTTCACGTTCTACTACCATCATCCAAATGATATAATGCATGTGTTTTATATTAGATACTGCCATATAAATATATCTCTAGTTGAAACAACTATGCAAACGGCCTTTTACGATGTACATCCATCTTCCAAATGAATTAATGCATGTGTTTTATATTAGATCCTGCCATATAAATATATCTCTAGCTAAAACAACTATGGAATATGCCTTTCAGGATGTACTACCATCATCTAAATGATATAACGCATGTGTTTTATAATAGATACTGCCATATAAATATATCTCTAGCTCAATCAACTATGGAATATGCCTTTCACGATGTACTACAATCATCCAAATGATATAACGCATGTGTTTTATATTAGATACTGCCATATAAATATTTCATCGGCTGAAACAACTATGGAATGTGCCTTTCACGATGTACTGCCATCAACCAAATGATATAACGCATGTGATTTATATTAGATACTGCCATATAAATATTTCTTTAGCTAAAACAACTATGGAATATGCCTTTCAGGATGTACTACCATCATCTAAATGATATAACGCATGTGTTTTATATTAGATACTGCCATATAAATATATCTCTAGCTCAATCAACTATGAAATATGCCTTTCACGATGTACTACAATCATCCAAATGATATAACGCATGTGTTTTATATTAGATACTGCCATATAAATATTTCATCGGCTGAAACAACTATGGAATGTGCCTTTCACGATATACTGCCATCAACCAAATGATATAACGCATGTGATTTATATTAGATACTGCCATATAAATATTTCTCTAGCTAAATCAACTATGGAATATGCCTTTCACGATGTACCACCAACATCCAAATGATATAACGCATGTGTTTTATATTAGATACTGCCATCTTAATATATGTCTAGCTAAAACAACTATGGAATATGCCTTTGACGTTGTACTACCATCATCCAAATGATATAATGCATGTGTTTTATATTAGATACTACCATACAAATAAATCTTTAGCAAAAACAACTTTGGAATATGCCTTTCACGATGTACTACCATCATCCAAATGATATAACTCATGTGTTTTATATTAGATACTACCATACAAATATATCTTTACCCGAAACAACTATGGAATATGCCTTTCACGATGTACTACCATCATCCAAATGATATCACGCATGTGTTTTATATTAGATACTACCATATAAATATATCTTTAGCTGAAACAACTACGGAATATGCCTTTCAGGATGTACTACCATCATCCAAATGATATCAGGAATGTGTTTTATATTAGATACTACCATATAAATATATCTTTAGCTGAAACAAGTACGGAATATGCCTTTCAAGATGTACTACCATCATCCAAATGATATCACTCATGTGTTTTATATTAGATACTACCATATAAATATATCTTTAGCTGAAACAACCATGTAATATGCCTTTCACGATGTACTACCATCGTCAAAATGATATGAGGCATGTGTTTTATATTAGATATTACCATATAAATATATCTCTAGCTGAAACAACTATGGAATATCTAGATGTACTACCATCATCCAAATGATATCACGCATGTGTTTTATATTAGATACTACCATATAAGTATATTTTTAGCTGAAACAACCATGTAATATGCCTTTCACGATGTACTACCATCATCAAAATGATATGACGCATGTGTTCTATATTTGTTACTACCATATAAATATATCTCTAGCTGAAACAACTATGGAATATCCCTTTCACGATGTACTACCATCATCCAAATGATATCACGCATGTGTTTTATATTAGATAATTCCATATAAATATATCTCTATCTAAAACAACCATGGAATATGCCTTTCACGATGTACTACCATCATCAAAATGATATGACGCATGTGTTTTATATTAGATATTACCATCTAATTATATCTCTAGCTAAATCAATTATGGAATATGCCTTTCATGTTGTACAACCATCATCCAAATGATATAACGCATGTGTTTTATATTAAATACTCCCATATAAATATATCTTTAGCTGAAACAACCAATGTAATATGCCTTTCACGATGTACTACCATCACCAAAATGATATGACGCACGTGTTTTATATTAGATACTACCATATAAATATATCTTTAGCAGAAACAACTATGGAATATCCCTTTCACGATGTACTACCATCATCCAAATAATATATTGCATGTGTTTTATATTAGATACTACTATATAAATATATCTTTAGCAGAATTAACTATGGAATATGCCTGTCACGATGTACTACCATCATCCAAATGATATCAGGCATGTGTTTTATATTAGATACTACCATATAAATATATCTTTAGCTGAAGCAACCATGTAATATCCCTTTTACGATGTACTACCATCATCAAAATGATATAACGCATGTGTTTTATATTAGATACTACCATATAAATATATCTTTAGCAAAAACAACTATGGAATATGCCTTTCACGATGTACTACCATCATCCAAATGATATAACTCATGTGTTTTATATTAGATACTACCATACAAATATATCTTTACCCGAAACAACTATGGAATATGCCTTTCACGATGTACTACCATCATACAAATGATATCACGCATTTGTTTTATATTAGATATTATCATATAAATATATCTTTAGCTGAAACAACTACGGAATATGCCTTTCAGGATGTACTACCATCTTTCAAATGATATCAGGAATGTGTTTTATATTAGATACTACCATATAAATATATCTTTAGCTGAAACAACTACGGAATATGCCTTTGAGGATGTACTACCATCATCCAAATGATATATCGCATGTGTTTTATATTAGATACTACCATATAAATATATCTTTAGCAGAATTAACTATGGAATATGCCTTTCACGATGTACTACCATCATCCAAATGATATCACGCATGTGTTTTATATTAGATACTACCATATAAATATATCTTTAGCTGAAGCAACCATGTAATATGCCTTTTACGATGTACTACCAGCATCAAAAAGATATGACGCATGTGTTTTATATTAGATATTACCATATAAATATATCTCTAGCTGAAACAACTATGGAATATGCCTTTCCCGATGTACTACCATCATCAAAATGATATAACGCATCTGTTTTATATTAGATACTACCATATAAATATATCTTTAGCTGAAGCAACCATGTAGTATGCCTTTTACGATGTACTACCATCATCAAAATGATATAACGCATGTGTTTTATATTAGATACTACCATATAAATATATCTTTAGCAAAAACAACTATGGAATATGCTTTTCACGATGTACTACCATCATCCAAATGATATAACTCATGTGTTTTATATTAGATACTACCATACAAATATATCTTTACCCGAAACAACTATGGAATATGCCTTTCACGATGTACTACCATCATCCAAATGATATCAGGCATGTGTTTTATATTAGATACTACCATATAAATATATCTTTAGCTGAAACAACTACGGAATATGCCTTTCAGGATGTACTACCATCATCCAAATGATATCAGGAATGTGTTTTATATTAGATACTACCATATCAATATATCTTTAGCTGAAACAACTACGGAATATGCCTTTGAGGATGTACTACCATCATCCAAATGATATATCGCATGTGTTTTATATTAGATACTACCATATAAATATATCTTTAGCTGAAGCAACCATGTAGTATGCCTTTTACGATGTACTACCATCATCAAAATGATATAACGCATGTGTTTTATATTAGATACTACCATATAAATATAACTTTAGCAAAAACAACTATGGAATATGCTTTTCACGATGTACTACCATCATCCAAATGATATAACTCATGTGTTTTATATTAGATACTACCATACAAATATATCTTTACCCGAAACAACTATGGAATATGCCTTTCACGATGTACTACCATCATCCAAATGATATCAGGCATGTGTTTTATATTAGATACTACCATATAAATATATCTTTAGCTGAAACAACTACGGAATATGCCTTTCAGGATGTACTACCATCATCCAAATGATATCAGGAATGTGTTTTATATTAGATACTACCATATAAATATATCTTTAGCTGAAACAACTACGGAATATGCCTTTGAGGATGTACTACCATCATCCAAATGATGTATCGCATGTGTTTTATATTAGATACTACCATATAAATATATCTTTAGCAGAATTAACTATGGAATATGCCTTTCACGATGTGCTACCATCATCCAAATGATATCACGCATGTGTTTTATATTAGATACTACCATATAAATATATCTTTAGCAAAAACAACTATGGAATATGCTTTTCACGATGTACTACCATCATCCAAATGATATAACTCATGTGTTTTATATTAGATACTACCATACAAATATATCTTTACCCGAAACAACTATGGAATATGCCTTTCACGATGTACTACCATCATCCAAATGATATCAGGCATGTGTTTTATATTAGATACTACCATATAAATATATCTTTAGCTGAAACAACTACGGAATATGCCTTTCAGGATGTACTACCATCATCCAAATGATATCAGGAATGTGTTTTATATTAGATACTACCATATCAATATATCTTTAGCTGAAACAACTACGGAATATGCCTTTGAGGATGTACTACCATCATCCAAATGATATATCGCATGTGTTTTATATTAGATACTACCATATAAATATATCTTTAGCTGAAGCAACCATGTAGTATGCCTTTTACGATGTACTACCATCATCAAAATGATATAACGCATGTGTTTTATATTAGATACTACCATATAAATGTATCTTTAGCAAAAACAACTATGGAATATGCTTTTCACGATGTACTACCATCATCCAAATGATATAACTCATGTGTTTTATATTAGATACTACCATACAAATATATCTTTACCCGAAACAACTATGGAATATGCCTTTCACGATGTACTACCATCATCCAAATGATATCAGGCATGTGTTTTATATTAGATACTACCATATAAATATATCTTTAGCTGAAACAACTACGGAATATGCCTTTCAGGATGCACTACCATCATCCAAATGATATCAGGAATGTGTTTTATATTAGATACTACCATATAAATATATCTTTAGCTGAAACAACTACGGAATATGCCTTTGAGGATGTACTACCATCATCCAAATGATGTATCGCATGTGTTTTATATTAGATACTACTATATAAATATATCTTTAGCAGAATTAACTATGGAATATGCCTGTCACGATGTACTACCATCATCCAAATGATATCAGGCATATGTTTTATATTAGATACTACCATATAAATATATCTTTAGCTGAAGCAACCGTGTAATATGCCTTTTACGATGTACTACCATCATCAAAATGATATAACGCATGTGTTTTATATTAGATACTACCATATAAATATATCTTTAGCTGAAACAACTACGGAATATGCCTTTCAGGATGTACTACCATCTTTCAAATGATATATCGCGAATGTGTTTTACATTAGATACTACCATATAAATATATCTTTAGCTGAAGCAACCATGTAATATGCCTTTTACGATGTACTACCATCATCAAAATGATATAACGCATGTGTTTTATATTAGATACTACCATATAAATATATCTTTAGCAAAAACAACTATGGAATATGCTTTTCACGATGTACTACCATCATCCAAATGATATAACTCATGTGTTTTATATTAGATACTACCATATAAATATATCTTTACCCGAAACAACTATGGAATATGCCTTTCACGATGTACTACCATCATCCAAATGATATCAGGCATGTGTTTTATATTAGATACTACCATATAAATATATCTTTAGCTGAAACAACTACGGAATATGCCTTTCAGGATGTACTACCATCATCCAAATGATATCAGGAATGTGTTTTATATTAGATACTACCATATCAATATATCTTTAGCTGAAACAACTACGGAATATGCCTTTGAGGATGTACTACCATCATCCAAATGATATATCGCATGTGTTTTATATTAGATACTACCATATAAATATATCTTTACCCGAAACAACTATGGAATATGCCTTTCACGATGTACTACCATCATACAAATGATATCACGCATTTGTTTTATATTAGATACTACCATATAAATATATCTTTAGCTGAAACAACTACGGAATATGCCTTTCAGGATGTACTACCATCTTTCAAATGATATCAGGAATGTGTTTTACATTAGATACTACCATATAAATATATCTTTAGCTGAAGCAACCATGTAGTATGCCTTTTACGATGTACTACCATCATCAAAATCATATAACGCATGTGTTTTATATTAGATACTACCATATAAATATATCTTTAGCAAAAACAACTATGGAATATGCTTTTCACGATGTACTACCATCATCCAAATGATATAACTCATGTGTTTTATATTAGATACTACCATACAAATATATCTTTACCCGAAACAACTATGGAATATGCCTTTCACGATGTACTACCATCATCCAAATGATATCAGGCATGTGTTTTATATTAGATACTACCATATAAATATATCTTTAGCTGAAACAACTACGGAATATGCCTTTCAGGATGTACTACCATCATCCAAATGATATCAGGAATGTGTTTTATATTAGATACTACCATATCAATATATCTTTAGCTGAAACAACTACGGAATATGCCTTTGAGGATGTACTACCATCATCCAAATGATATATCGCATGTGTTTTATATTAGATACTACCATATAAATATATCTTTAGCTGAAGCAACCATGTAGTATGCCTTTTACGATGTACTACCATCATCAAAATGATATAACGCATGTGTTTTATATTAGATACTACCATATAAATATAACTTTAGCAAAAACAACTATGGAATATGCTTTTCACGATGTACTACCATCATCCAAATGATATAACTCATGTGTTTTATATTAGATACTACCATACAAATATATCTTTACCCGAAACAACTATGGAATATGCCTTTCACGATGTACTACCATCATCCAAATGATATCAGGCATGTGTTTTATATTAGATACTACCATATAAATATATCTTTAGCTGAAACAACTACGGAATATGCCTTTCAGGATGTACTACCATCATCCAAATGATATCAGGAATGTGTTTTATATTAGATACTACCATATAAATATATCTTTAGCTGAAACAACTACGGAATATGCCTTTGAGGATGTACTACCATCATCCAAATGATGTATCGCATGTGTTTTATATTAGATACTACCATATAAATATATCTTTAGCAGAATTAACTATGGAATATGCTTTTCATGATGTGCTACCATCATCCAAATGATATCACGCATGTGTTTTATATTAGATACTACCATATAAATATATCTTTAGCAAAAACAACTATGGAATATGCTTTTCACGATGTACTACCATCATCCAAATGATATAACTCATGTGTTTTATATTAGATACTACCATACAAATATATCTTTACCCGAAACAACTATGGAATATGCCTTTCACGATGTACTACCATCATCCAAATGATATCAGGCATGTGTTTTATATTAGATACTACCATATAAATATATCTTTAGCTGAAACAACTACGGAATATGCCTTTCAGGATGTACTACCATCATCCAAATGATATCAGGAATGTGTTTTATATTAGATACTACCATATCAATATATCTTTAGCTGAAACAACTACGGAATATGCCTTTGAGGATGTACTACCATCATCCAAATGATATATCGCATGTGTTTTATATTAGATACTACCATATAAATATATCTTTAGCTGAAGCAACCATGTAGTATGCCTTTTACGATGTACTACCATCATCAAAATGATATAACGCATGTGTTTTATATTAGATACTACCATATCAATATATCTTTAGCAAAAACAACTATGGAATATGCTTTTCACGATGTACTACCATCATCCAAATGATATAACTCATGTGTTTTATATTAGATACTACCATACAAATATATCTTTACCCGAAACAACTATGGAATATGCCTTTCACGATGTACTACCATCATCCAAATGATATCAGGCATGTGTTTTATATTAGATACTACCATATAAATATATCTTTAGCAAAAACAACTATGGAATATGCCTTTCACGATGTACTACCATCATCCAAATGATATAACTCATGTGTTTTATATTAGATACTACCATACAAATATATCTTTACCCGAAACAACTATGGAATATGCCTTTCACGATGTACTACCATCATCCAAATGATATCAGGCATGTGTTTTATATTAGATACTACCATATAAATATATCTTTAGCTGAAACAACTACGGAATATGCCTTTCAGGATGTACTACCATCATCCAAATGATATCAGGAATGTGTTTTATATTAGATACTACCATATCAATATATCTTTAGCTGAAACAACTACGGAATATGCCTTTGAGGATGTACTACCATCATCCAAATGATGTATCGCATGTGTTTTATATTAGATACTACCATATAAATATATCTTTAGCAGAATTAACTATGGAATATGCCTTTCACGATGTGCTACCATCATCCAAATGATATCACGCATGTGTTTTATATTAGATACTACCATATAAATATATCTTTAGCAAAAACAACTATGGAATATGCTTTTCACGATGTACTACCATCATCCAAATGATATAACTCATGTGTTTTATATTAGATACTACCATACAAATATATCTTTACCCGAAACAACTATGGAATATGCCTTTCACGATGTACTACCATCATCCAAATGATATCAGGCATGTGTTTTATATTAGATACTACCATATAAATATATCTTTAGCTGAAACAACTACGGAATATGCCTTTCAGGATGTACTACCATCATCCAAATGATATCAGGAATGTGTTTTATATTAGATACTACCATATCAATATATCTTTAGCTGAAACAACTACGGAATATGCCTTTGAGGATGTACTACCATCATCCAAATGATATATCGCATGTGTTTTATATTAGATACTACCATATAAATATATCTTTAGCTGAAGCAACCATGTAGTATGCCTTTTACGATGTACTACCATCATCAAAATGATATAACGCATGTGTTTTATATTAGATACTACCATATAAATATATCTTTAGCAAAAACAACTATGGAATATGCTTTTCACGATGTACTACCATCATCCAAATGATATAACTCATGTGTTTTATATTAGATACTACCATACAAATATATCTTTACCCGAAACAACTATGGAATATGCCTTTCACGATGTACTACCATCATCCAAATGATATCAGGCATGTGTTTTATATTAGATACTACCATATAAATATATCTTTAGCTGAAACAACTACGGAATATGCCTTTGAGGATGTACTACCATCATCCAAATGATGTATCGCATGTGTTTTATATTAGATACTACCATATAAATATATCTTTAGCAGAATTAACTATGGAATATGCCTTTCACGATGTACTACCATCATCCAAATGATATCACGCATGTGTTTTATATTAGATACTACCATATAAATATATCTTTAGCTGATGCAACCATGTAATATGCCTTTTACGATGTACTTCCAGCATCAAAAAGATATGACGCATGTGTTTTATATTAGATATTACCATATAAATATATCTCTAGCTGAAACAACTATGGAATATGCCTTTCACGATGTACTACCATCATCCAAATGATATCACGCATGTGTTTTATATTAGATAATTCCATATAAATAAATCTTTAGCTGAAACAACTACGGAGTATGACTTTGAGGATGTACTACCTTAATCCAAATGATATATCGCATGTGTTTAATATTAGATACTACCATATAAATATATCTTTAGCAGAATTAACTATGGAATATGCCTTTCACGATGTGCTACCATCATCCAAATGATATCACGCATGTGTTTTATATTAGATACTACCATATAAATATATCTTTAGCAAAAACAACTATGGAATATGCTTTTCACGATGTACTACCATCATCCAAATGATATAACTCATGTGTTTTATATTAGATACTACCATACAAATATATCTTTACCCGAAACAACTATGGAATATGCCTTTCACGATGTACTACCATCATCCAAATGATATCAGGCATGTGTTTTATATTAGATACTACCATATAAATATATCTTTAGCTGAAACAACTACGGAATATGCCTTTCAGGATGTACTACCATCATCCAAATGATATCAGGAATGTGTTTTATATTAGATACTACCATATCAATATATCTTTAGCTGAAACAACTACGGAATATGCCTTTGAGGATGTACTACCATCATCCAAATGATGTATCGCATGTGTTTTATATTAGATACTACCATATAAATATATCTTTAGCAGAATTAACTATGGAATATGCCTTTCACGATGTGCTACCATCATCCAAATGATATCACGCATGTGTTTTATATTAGATACTACCATATAAATATATCTTTAGCAAAAACAACTATAGAATATGCTTTTCACGATGTACTACCATCATCCAAATGATATAACTCATGTGTTTTATATTAGATACTACCATACAAATATATCTTTACCCGAAACAACTATGGAATATGCCTTTCACGATGTACTACCATCATCCAAATGATATCAGGCATGTGTTTTATATTAGATACTACCATATAAATATATCTTTAGCTGAAACAACTACGGAATATGCCTTTCAGGATGTACTACCATCATCCAAATGATATCAGGAATGTGTTTTATATTAGATACTACCATATCAATATATCTTTAGCTGAAACAACTACGGAATATGCCTTTGAGGATGTACTACCATCATCCAAATGATGTATCGCATGTGTTTTATATTAGATACTACCATATAAATATATCTTTAGCAGAATTAACTATGGAATATGCCTTTCACGATGTGCTACCATCATCCAAATGATATCACGCATGTGTTTTATATTAGATACTACCATATAAATATATCTTTAGCAAAAACAACTATAGAATATGCTTTTCACGATGTACTACCATCATCCAAATGATATAACTCATGTGTTTTATATTAGATACTACCATACAAATATATCTTTACCCGAAACAACTATGGAATATGCCTTTCACGATGTACTACCATCATCCAAATGATATCAGGCATGTGTTTTATATTAGATACTACCATATAAATATATCTTTAGCTGAAACAACTACGGAATATGCCTTTCAGGATGTACTACCATCATCCAAATGATATCAGGAATGTGTTTTATATTAGATACTACCATATCAATATATCTTTAGCTGAAACAACTACGGAATATGCCTTTGAGGATGTACTACCATCATCCAAATGATGTATCGCATGTGTTTTATATTAGATACTACCATATAAATATATCTTTAGCAGAATTAACTATGGAATATGCCTTTCACGATGTGCTACCATCATCCAAATGATATCACGCATGTGTTTTATATTAGATACTACCATATAAATATATCTTTAGCAAAAACAACTATAGAATATGCTTTTCACGATGTACTACCATCATCCAAATGATATAACTCATGTGTTTTATATTAGATACTACCATACAAATATATCTTTACCCGAAACAACTATGGAATATGCCTTTCACGATGTACTACCATCATCCAAATGATATCAGGCATGTGTTTTATATTAGATACTACCATATAAATATATCTTTAGCTGAAACAAGTACGGAATATGCCTTTCAGGATGTACTACCATCATCCAAATGATATCAGGAATGTGTTTTATATTAGATACTACCATATCAATATATCTTTAGCTGAAACAACTACGGAATATGCCTTTGAGGATGTACTACCATCATCCAAATGATATATCGCATGTGTTTTATATTAGATACTACCATATAAATATATCTTTAGCTGAAGCAACCATGTAGTATGCCTTTTACGATGTACTACCATCATCAAAATGATATAACGCATGTGTTTTATATTAGATACTACCATATAAATAAATCTTTAGCTGAAACAACTACGGAGTATGACTTTGAGGATGTACTACCTTAATCCAAATGATATATCGCATGTGTTTAATATTAGATACTACCATATAAATATATCTTTAGCAGAATTAACTATGGAATATGCCTTTCACGATGTGCTACCATCATCCAAATGATATCACGCATGTGTTTTATATTAGATACTACCATATAAATATATCTTTAGCAAAAACAACTATGGAATATGCTTTTCACGATGTACTACCATCATCCAAATGATATAACTCATGTGTTTTATATTAGATACTACCATACAAATATATCTTTACCCGAAACAACTATGGAATATGCCTTTCACGATGTACTACCATCATCCAAATGATATCAGGCATGTGTTTTATATTAGATACTACCATATAAATATATCTTTAGCTGAAACAACTACGGAATATGCCTTTCAGGATGTACTACCATCATCCAAATGATATCAGGAATGTGTTTTATATTAGATACTACCATATCAATATATCTTTAGCTGAAACAACTACGGAATATGCCTTTGAGGATGTACTACCATCATCCAAATGATGTATCGCATGTGTTTTATATTAGATACTACCATATAAATATATCTTTAGCAGAATTAACTATGGAATATGCCTTTCACGATGTGCTACCATCATCCAAATGATATCACGCATGTGTTTTATATTAGATACTACCATATAAATATATCTTTAGCAAAAACAACTATAGAATATGCTTTTCACGATGTACTACCATCATCCAAATGATATAACTCATGTGTTTTATATTAGATACTACCATACAAATATATCTTTACCCGAAACAACTATGGAATATGCCTTTCACGATGTACTACCATCATCCAAATGATATCAGGCATGTGTTTTATATTAGATACTACCATATAAATATATCTTTAGCTGAAACAACTACGGAATATGCCTTTCAGGATGTACTACCATCATCCAAATGATATCAGGAATGTGTTTTATATTAGATACTACCATATCAATATATCTTTAGCTGAAACAACTACGGAATATGCCTTTGAGGATGTACTACCATCATCCAAATGATATATCGCATGTGTTTTATATGAGATACTACCATATAAATATATCTTTAGCTGAAGCAACCATGTAGTATGCCTTTTACGATGTACTACCATCATCAAAATGATATAACGCATGTGTTTTATATTAGATACTACCATATAAATATAACTTTAGCAAAAACAACTATGGAATATGCTTTTCACGATGTACTACCATCATCCAAATGATATAACTCATGTGTTTTATATTAGATACTACCATACAAATATATCTTTACCCGAAACAACTATGGAATATGCCTTTCACGATGTACTACCATCATCCAAATGATATCAGGCATGTGTTTTATATTAGATACTACCATATAAATATATCTTTAGCTGAAACAACTACGGAATATGCCTTTCAGGATGTACTACCATCATCCAAATGATATCAGGAATGTGTTTTATATTAGATACTACCATATAAATATATCTTTAGCTGAAACAACTACGGAATATGCCTTTGAGGATGTACTACCATCATCCAAATGATGTATCGCATGTGTTTTATATTAGATACTACCATATAAATATATCTTTAGCAGAATTAACTATGGAATATGCTTTTCATGATGTGCTACCATCATCCAAATGATATCACGCATGTGTTTTATATTAGATACTACCATATAAATATATCTTTAGCAAAAACAACTATGGAATATGCTTTTCACGATGTACTACCATCATCCAAATGATATAACTCATGTGTTTTATATTAGATACTACCATACAAATATATCTTTACCCGAAACAACTATGGAATATGCCTTTCACGATGTACTACCATCATCCAAATGATATCAGGCATGTGTTTTATATTAGATACTACCATATAAATATATCTTTAGCTGAAACAACTACGGAATATGCCTTTCAGGATGTACTACCATCATCCAAATGATATCAGGAATGTGTTTTATATTAGATACTACCATATCAATATATCTTTAGCTGAAACAACTACGGAATATGCCTTTGAGGATGTACTACCATCATCCAAATGATATATCGCATGTGTTTTATATTAGATACTACCATATAAATATATCTTTAGCTGAAGCAACCATGTAGTATGCCTTTTACGATGTACTACCATCATCAAAATGATATTACGCATGTGTTTTATATTAGATACTACCATATAAATGTATCTTTAGCAAAAACAACTATGGAATATGCTTTTCACGATGTACTACCATCATCCAAATGATATAACTCATGTGTTTTATATTAGATACTACCATACAAATATATCTTTACCCGAAACAACTATGGAATATGCCTTTCACGATGTACTACCATCATCCAAATGATATCAGGCATGTGTTTTATATTAGATACTACCATATAAATATATCTTTAGCTGAAACAACTACGGAATATGCCTTTCAGGATGCACTACCATCATCCAAATGATATCAGGAATGTGTTTTATATTAGATACTACCATATAAATATATCTTTAGCTGAAACAACTACGGAATATGCCTTTGAGGATGTACTACCATCATCCAAATGATATATCGCATGTGTTTTATATTAGATACTACCATATAAATATATCTTTAGCTGAAGCAACCATGTAGTATGCCTTTTACGATGTACTACCATCATCAAAATGATATAACGCATGTGTTTTATATTAGATACTACCATATCAATATATCTTTAGCAAAAACAACTATGGAATATGCTTTTCACGATGTACTACCATCATCCAAATGATATAACTCATGTGTTTTATATTAGATACTACCATACAAATATATCTTTACCCGAAACAACTATGGAATATGCCTTTCACGATGTACTACCATCATCCAAATGATATCAGGCATGTGTTTTATATTAGATACTACCATATAAATATATCTTTAGCAAAAACAACTATGGAATATGCCTTTCACGATGTACTACCATCATCCAAATGATATAACTCATGTGTTTTATATTAGATACTACCATACAAATATATCTTTACCCGAAACAACTATGGAATATGCCTTTCACGATGTACTACCATCATCCAAATGATATAACTCATGTGTTTTATATTAGATACTACCATACAAATATATCTTTACCCGAAACAACTATGGAATATGCCTTTCACGATGTACTACCATCATCCAAATGATATCAGGCATGTGTTTTATATTAGATACTACCATATAAATATATCTTTAGCTGAAACAACTACGGAATATGCCTTTCAGGATGTACTACCATCATCCAAATGATATCAGGAATGTGTTTTATATTAGATACTACCATATCAATATATCTTTAGCTGAAACAACTACGGAATATGCCTTTGAGGATGTACTACCATCATCCAAATGATGTATCGCATGTGTTTTATATTAGATACTACCATATAAATATATCTTTAGCAGAATTAACTATGGAATATGCCTTTCACGATGTGCTACCATCATCCAAATGATATCACGCATGTGTTTTATATTAGATACTACCATATAAATATATCTTTAGCAAAAACAACTATGGAATATGCTTTTCACGATGTACTACCATCATCCAAATGATATAACTCATGTGTTTTATATTAGATACTACCATACAAATATATCTTTACCCGAAACAACTATGGAATATGCCTTTCACGATGTACTACCATCATCCAAATGATATCAGGCATGTGTTTTATATTAGATACTACCATATAAATATATCTTTAGCTGAAACAACTACGGAATATGCCTTTCAGGATGTACTACCATCATCCAAATGATATCAGGAATGTGTTTTATATTAGATACTACCATATCAATATATCTTTAGCTGAAACAACTACGGAATATGCCTTTGAGGATGTACTACCATCATCCAAATGATATATCGCATGTGTTTTATATTAGATACTACCATATAAATATATCTTTAGCTGAAGCAACCATGTAGTATGCCTTTTACGATGTACTACCATCATCAAAATGATATAACGCATGTGTTTTATATTAGATACTACCATATAAATATATCTTTAGCAGAATTAACTATGGAATATGCTTTTCATGATGTGCTACCATCATCCAAATGATATCACGCATGTGTTTTATATTAGATACTACCATATAAATATATCTTTAGCAAAAACAACTATGGAATATGCTTTTCACGATGTACTACCATCATCCAAATGATATAACTCATGTGTTTTATATTAGATACTACCATACAAATATATCTTTACCCGAAACAACTATGGAATATGCCTTTCACGATGTACTACCATCATCCAAATGATATCAGGCATGTGTTTTATATTAGATACTACCATATAAATATATCTTTAGCTGAAACAACTACGGAATATGCCTTTCAGGATGCACTACCATCATCCAAATGATATCAGGAATGTGTTTTATATTAGATACTACCATATAAATATATCTTTAGCTGAAACAACTACGGAATATGCCTTTGAGGATGTACTACCATCATCCAAATGATATATCGCATGTGTTTTATATTAGATACTACCATATAAATATATCTTTAGCTGAAGCAACCATGTAGTATGCCTTTTACGATGTACTACCATCATCAAAATGATATAACGCATGTGTTTTATATTAGATACTACCATATCAATATATCTTTAGCAAAAACAACTATGGAATATGCTTTTCACGATGTACTACCATCATCCAAATGATATAACTCATGTGTTTTATATTAGATACTACCATACAAATATATCTTTACCCGAAACAACTATGGAATATGCCTTTCACGATGTACTACCATCATCCAAATGATATCAGGCATGTGTTTTATATTAGATACTACCATATAAATATATCTTTAGCAAAAACAACTATGGAATATGCCTTTCACGATGTACTACCATCATCCAAATGATATAACTCATGTGTTTTATATTAGATACTACCATACAAATATATCTTTACCCGAAACAACTATGGAATATGCCTTTCACGATGTACTACCATCATCCAAATGATATAACTCATGTGTTTTATATTAGATACTACCATACAAATATATCTTTACCCGAAACAACTATGGAATATGCCTTTCACGATGTACTACCATCATCCAAATGATATCAGGCATGTGTTTTATATTAGATACTACCATATAAATATATCTTTAGCTGAAACAACTACGGAATATGCCTTTCAGGATGTACTACCATCATCCAAATGATATCAGGAATGTGTTTTATATTAGATACTACCATATCAATATATCTTTAGCTGAAACAACTACGGAATATGCCTTTGAGGATGTACTACCATCATCCAAATGATGTATCGCATGTGTTTTATATTAGATACTACCATATAAATATATCTTTAGCAGAATTAACTATGGAATATGCCTTTCACGATGTGCTACCATCATCCAAATGATATCACGCATGTGTTTTATATTAGATACTACCATATAAATATATCTTTAGCAAAAACAACTATGGAATATGCTTTTCACGATGTACTACCATCATCCAAATGATATAACTCATGTGTTTTATATTAGATACTACCATACAAATATATCTTTACCCGAAACAACTATGGAATATGCCTTTCACGATGTACTACCATCATCCAAATGATATCAGGCATGTGTTTTATATTAGATACTACCATATAAATATATCTTTAGCTGAAACAACTACGGAATATGCCTTTCAGGATGTACTACCATCATCCAAATGATATCAGGAATGTGTTTTATATTAGATACTACCATATCAATATATCTTTAGCTGAAACAACTACGGAATATGCCTTTGAGGATGTACTACCATCATCCAAATGATATATCGCATGTGTTTTATATTAGATACTACCATATAAATATATCTTTAGCTGAAGCAACCATGTAGTATGCCTTTTACGATGTACTACCATCATCAAAATGATATAACGCATGTGTTTTATATTAGATACTACCATATAAATATATCTTTAGCAAAAACAACTATGGAATATGCTTTTCACGATGTACTACCATCATCCAAATGATATAACTCATGTGTTTTATATTAGATACTACCATACAAATATATCTTTACCCGAAACAACTATGGAATATGCCTTTCACGATGTACTACCATCATCCAAATGATATCAGGCATGTGTTTTATATTAGATACTACCATATAAATATATCTTTAGCTGAAACAACTACGGAATATGCCTTTCAGGATGTACTACCATCATCCAAATGATATCAGGAATTTGTTTTATATTAGATACTACCATATAAATATATCTTTAGCTGAAACAACTACGGAATATGCCTTTGAGGATGTACTACCATCATCCAAATGATGTATCGCATGTGTTTTATATTAGATACTACCATATAAATATATCTTTAGCAGAATTAACTATGGAATATGCCTTTCACGATGTACTACCATCATCCAAATGATATCACGCATGTGTTTTATATTAGATACTACCATATAAATATATCTTTAGCTGATGCAACCATGTAATATGCCTTTTACGATGTACTTCCAGCATCAAAAAGATATGACGCATGTGTTTTATATTAGATATTACCATATAAATATATCTCTAGCTGAAACAACTATGGAATATGCCTTTCACGATGTACTACCATCATCCAAATGATATCACGCATGTGTTTTATATTAGATAATTCCATATAAATATATCTTTAGCTCAAACAACTACGGAATATGCCTTTCAGGATGTACTACCATCATCCAAATGATATCAGGAATATGTTTTATATTAGATACTACCATATAATTATATCTTTAGTTGAAGCAACCATGTAATATGCCTTTTACGATGTACTACCAGCATCAAAAAGATATGACGCATGTGTTTTATATTAGATATTACCATATAAATATATCTCTAGCTGAAACAACTATGGAATATGCCTTTCACGATGTACTACAATCATCCAAATGATATCACGCATGTGATTTATATTAGATACTACCATATAAATAAATCTTTAGCTGAAACAACTACGGAGTATGACTTTGAGGATGTACTACCTTAATCCAAATGATATATCGCATGTGTTTAATATTAGATACTACCATATAAATATATCTTTAGCAGAATTAACTATGGAATATGCCTTTCACGATGTGCTACCATCATCCAAATGATATCACGCATGTGTTTTATATTAGATACTACCATATAAATATATCTTTAGCAAAAACAACTATGGAATATGCTTTTCACGATGTACTACCATCATCCAAATGATATAACTCATGTGTTTTATATTAGATACTACCATACAAATATATCTTTACCCGAAACAACTATGGAATATGCCTTTCACGATGTACTACCATCATCCAAATGATATCAGGCATGTGTTTTATATTAGATACTACCATATAAATATATCTTTAGCTGAAACAACTACGGAATATGCCTTTCAGGATGTACTACCATCATCCAAATGATATCAGGAATGTGTTTTATATTAGATACTACCATATCAATATATCTTTAGCTGAAACAACTACGGAATATGCCTTTGAGGATGTACTACCATCATCCAAATGATGTATCGCATGTGTTTTATATTAGATACTACCATATAAATATATCTTTAGCAGAATTAACTATGGAATATGCCTTTCACGATGTGCTACCATCATCCAAATGATATCACGCATGTGTTTTATATTAGATACTACCATATAAATATATCTTTAGCAAAAACAACTATAGAATATGCTTTTCACGATGTACTACCATCATCCAAATGATATAACTCATGTGTTTTATATTAGATACTACCATACAAATATATCTTTACCCGAAACAACTATGGAATATGCCTTTCACGATGTACTACCATCATCCAAATGATATCAGGCATGTGTTTTATATTAGATACTACCATATAAATATATCTTTAGCTGAAACAACTACGGAATATGCCTTTCAGGATGTACTACCATCATCCAAATGATATCAGGAATGTGTTTTATATTAGATACTACCATATCAATATATCTTTAGCTGAAACAACTACGGAATATGCCTTTGAGGATGTACTACCATCATCCAAATGATGTATCGCATGTGTTTTATATTAGATACTACCATATAAATATATCTTTAGCAGAATTAACTATGGAATATGCCTTTCACGATGTGCTACCATCATCCAAATGATATCACGCATGTGTTTTATATTAGATACTACCATATAAATATATCTTTAGCAAAAACAACTATAGAATATGCTTTTCACGATGTACTACCATCATCCAAATGATATAACTCATGTGTTTTATATTAGATACTACCATACAAATATATCTTTACCCGAAACAACTATGGAATATGCCTTTCACGATGTACTACCATCATCCAAATGATATCAGGCATGTGTTTTATATTAGATACTACCATATAAATATATCTTTAGCTGAAACAACTACGGAATATGCCTTTCAGGATGTACTACCATCATCCAAATGATATCAGGAATGTGTTTTATATTAGATACTACCATATCAATATATCTTTAGCTGAAACAACTACGGAATATGCCTTTGAGGATGTACTACCATCATCCAAATGATGTATCGCATGTGTTTTATATTAGATACTACCATATAAATATATCTTTAGCAGAATTAACTATGGAATATGCCTTTCACGATGTGCTACCATCATCCAAATGATATCACGCATGTGTTTTATATTAGATACTACCATATAAATATATCTTTAGCAAAAACAACTATAGAATATGCTTTTCACGATGTACTACCATCATCCAAATGATATAACTCATGTGTTTTATATTAGATACTACCATACAAATATATCTTTACCCGAAACAACTATGGAATATGCCTTTCACGATGTACTACCATCATCCAAATGATATCAGGCATGTGTTTTATATTAGATACTACCATATAAATATATCTTTAGCTGAAACAACTACGGAATATGCCTTTCAGGATGTACTACCATCATCCAAATGATATCAGGAATGTGTTTTATATTAGATACTACCATATAAATATATCTTTAGCTGAAACAACTACGGAATATGCCTTTGAGGATGTACTACCATCATCCAAATGATGTATCGCATGTGTTTTATATTAGATACTACCATATAAATATATCTTTAGCAGAATTAACTATGGAATATGCCTTTCACGATGTACTACCATCATCCAAATGATATCACGCATGTGTTTTATATTAGATACTACCATATAAATATATCTTTAGCTGATGCAACCATGTAATATGCCTTTTACGATGTACTTCCAGCATCAAAAAGATATGACGCATGTGTTTTATATTAGATATTACCATATAAATATATCTCTAGCTGAAACAACTATGGAATATGCCTTTCACGATGTACTACCATCATCCAAATGATATCACGCATGTGTTTTATATTAGATAATTCCATATAAATATATCTTTAGCTCAAACAACTACGGAATATGCCTTTCAGGATGTACTACCATCATCCAAATGATATCAGGAATATGTTTTATATTAGATACTACCATATAATTATATCTTTAGTTGAAGCAACCATGTAATATGCCTTTTACGATGTACTACCAGCATCAAAAAGATATGACGCATGTGTTTTATATTAGATATTACCATATAAATATATCTCTAGCTGAAACAACTATGGAATATGCCTTTCACGATGTACTACAATCATCCAAATGATATCACGCATGTGATTTATATTAGATACTACCATATAAATAAATCTTTAGCTGAAACAACTACGGAGTATGACTTTGAGGATGTACTACCTTAATCCAAATGATATATCGCATGTGTTTAATATTAGATACTACCATATAAATATATCTTTAGCAGAATTAACTATGGAATATGCCTTTCACGATGTGCTACCATCATCCAAATGATATCACGCATGTGTTTTATATTAGATACTACCATATAAATATATCTTTAGCAAAAACAACTATGGAATATGCTTTTCACGATGTACTACCATCATCCAAATGATATCACGCATGTGTTTTATATTAGATACTACCATATAAATATATCTTTAGCTGATGCAACCATGTAATATGCCTTTTACGATGTACTTCCAGCATCAAAAAGATATGACGCATGTGTTTTATATTAGATATTACCATATAAATATATCTCTAGCTGAAACAACTATGGAATATGCCTTTCACGATGTACTACCATCATCCAAATGATATCACGCATGTGTTTTATATTAGATAATTCCATATAAATATATCTTTAGCTCAAACAACTACGGAATATGCCTTTCAGGATGTACTACCATCATCCAAATGATATCAGGAATATGTTTTATATTAGATACTACCATATAATTATATCTTTAGTTGAAGCAACCATGGAATATGCCTTTTACGATGTACTACCAGCATCAAAAAGATATGACGCATGTGTTTTATATTAGATATTACCATATAAATATATCTCTAGCTGAAACAACTATGGAATATGCCTTTCACGATGTACTACAATCATCCAAATGATATCACGCATGTGATTTATATTAGATACTACCATATAAATAAATCTTTAGCTGAAACAACTACGGAGTATGACTTTGAGGATGTACTACCTTAATCCAAATGATATATCGCATGTGTTTAATATTAGATACTACCATATAAATATATCTTTAGCAGAATTAACTATGGAATATGCCTTTCACGATGTGCTACCATCATCCAAATGATATCACGCATGTGTTTTATATTAGATACTACCATATAAATATATCTTTAGCAAAAACAACTATGGAATATGCTTTTCACGATGTACTACCATCATCCAAATGATATAACTCATGTGTTTTATATTAGATACTACCATACAAATATATCTTTACCCGAAACAACTATGGAATATGCCTTTCACGATGTACTACCATCATCCAAATGATATCAGGCATGTGTTTTATATTAGATACTACCATATAAATATATCTTTAGCTGAAACAACTACGGAATATGCCTTTCAGGATGTACTACCATCATCCAAATGATATCAGGAATGTGTTTTATATTAGATACTACCATATCAATATATCTTTAGCTGAAACAACTACGGAATATGCCTTTGAGGATGTACTACCATCATCCAAATGATGTATCGCATGTGTTTTATATTAGATACTACCATATAAATATATCTTTAGCTGAAGCAACCATGTAGTATGCCTTTTACGATGTACTACCATCATCAAAATGATATAACTCATGTGTTTTATATTAGATACTACCATACAAATATATCTTTACCCGAAACAACTATGGAATATGCCTTTCACGATGTACTACCATCATCCAAATGATATCAGGCATGTGTTTTATATTAGATACTACCATATAAATATATCTTTAGCTGAAACAACTACGGAATATGCCTTTCAGGATGTACTACCATCATCCAAATGATATCAGGAATGTGTTTTATATTAGATACTACCATATAAATATATCTTTAGCTGAAACAACTACGGAATATGCCTTTCAGGATGTACTACCATCATCCAAATGATATCAGGAATGTGTTTTATATTAGATACTACCATATCAATATATCTTTAGCTGAAACAACTACGGAATATGCCTTTGAGGATGTACTACCATCATCCAAATGATGTATCGCATGTGTTTTATATTAGATACTACCATATAAATATATCTTTAGCAGAATTAACTATGGAATATGCCTTTCACGATGTGCTACCATCATCCAAATGATATCACGCATGTGTTTTATATTAGATACTACCATATAAATATATCTTTAGCAAAAACAACTATAGAATATGCTTTTCACGATGTACTACCATCATCCAAATGATATAACTCATGTGTTTTATATTAGATACTACCATACAAATATATCTTTACCCGAAACAACTATGGAATATGCCTTTCACGATGTACTACCATCATCCAAATGATATCAGGCATGTGTTTTATATTAGATACTACCATATAAATATATCTTTAGCTGAAACAACTACGGAATATGCCTTTCAGGATGTACTACCATCATCCAAATGATATCAGGAATGTGTTTTATATTAGATACTACCATATAAATATATCTTTAGCTGAAACAACTACGGAATATGCCTTTGAGGATGTACTACCATCATCCAAATGATGTATCGCATGTGTTTTATATTAGATACTACCATATAAATATATCTTTAGCAGAATTAACTATGGAATATGCCTTTCACGATGTACTACCATCATCCAAATGATATCACGCATGTGTTTTATATTAGATACTACCATATAAATATATCTTTAGCTGATGCAACCATGTAATATGCCTTTTACGATGTACTTCCAGCATCAAAAAGATATGACGCATGTGTTTTATATTAGATATTACCATATAAATATATCTCTAGCTGAAACAACTATGGAATATGCCTTTCACGATGTACTACCATCATCCAAATGATATCACGCATGTGTTTTATATTAGATAATTCCATATAAATATATCTTTAGCTCAAACAACTACGGAATATGCCTTTCAGGATGTACTACCATCATCCAAATGATATCAGGAATATGTTTTATATTAGATACTACCATATAATTATATCTTTAGTTGAAGCAACCATGTAATATGCCTTTTACGATGTACTACCAGCATCAAAAAGATATGACGCATGTGTTTTATATTAGATATTACCATATAAATATATCTCTAGCTGAAACAACTATGGAATATGCCTTTCACGATGTACTACAATCATCCAAATGATATCACGCATGTGATTTATATTAGATACTACCATATAAATAAATCTTTAGCTGAAACAACTACGGAGTATGACTTTGAGGATGTACTACCTTAATCCAAATGATATATCGCATGTGTTTAATATTAGATACTACCATATAAATATATCTTTAGCAGAATTAACTATGGAATATGCCTTTCACGATGTGCTACCATCATCCAAATGATATCACGCATGTGTTTTATATTAGATACTACCATATAAATATATCTTTAGCAAAAACAACTATGGAATATGCTTTTCACGATGTACTACCATCATCCAAATGATATCACGCATGTGTTTTATATTAGATACTACCATATAAATATATCTTTAGCTGATGCAACCATGTAATATGCCTTTTACGATGTACTTCCAGCATCAAAAAGATATGACGCATGTGTTTTATATTAGATATTACCATATAAATATATCTCTAGCTGAAACAACTATGGAATATGCCTTTCACGATGTACTACCATCATCCAAATGATATCACGCATGTGTTTTATATTAGATAATTCCATATAAATATATCTTTAGCTCAAACAACTACGGAATATGCCTTTCAGGATGTACTACCATCATCCAAATGATATCAGGAATATGTTTTATATTAGATACTACCATATAATTATATCTTTAGTTGAAGCAACCATGTAATATGCCTTTTACGATGTACTACCAGCATCAAAAAGATATGACGCATGTGTTTTATATTAGATATTACCATATAAATATATCTCTAGCTGAAACAACTATGGAATATGCCTTTCACGATGTACTACAATCATCCAAATGATATCACGCATGTGATTTATATTAGATACTACCATATAAATAAATCTTTAGCTGAAACAACTACGGAGTATGACTTTGAGGATGTACTACCTTAATCCAAATGATATATCGCATGTGTTTAATATTAGATACTACCATATAAATATATCTTTAGCAGAATTAACTATGGAATATGCCTTTCACGATGTGCTACCATCATCCAAATGATATCAGGCATGTGTTTTATATTAGATACTACCATATAAATATATCTTTAGCTGAAACAACTACGGAATATGCCTTTCAGGATGTACTACCATCATCCAAATGATATCAGGAATTTGTTTTATATTAGATACTACCATATCAATATATCTTTAGCTGAAACAACTACGGAATATGCCTTTGAGGATGTACTACCATCATCCAAATGATGTATCGCATGTGTTTTATATTAGATACTACCATATAAATATATCTTTAGCAGAATTAACTATGGAATATGCCTTTCACGATGTACTACCATCATCCAAATGATATCACGCATGTGTTTTATATTAGATACTACCATATAAATATATCTTTAGCTGATGCAACCATGTAATATGCCTTTTACGATGTACTTCCAGCATCAAAAAGATATGACGCATGTGTTTTATATTAGATATTACCATATAAATATATCTCTAGCTGAAACAACTATGGAATATGCCTTTCACGATGTACTACCATCATCCAAATGATATCACGCATGTGTTTTATATTAGATAATTCCATATAAATATATCTTTAGCTCAAACAACTACGGAATATGCCTTTCAGGATGTACTACCATCATCCAAATGATATCAGGAATATGTTTTATATTAGATACTACCATATAATTATATCTTTAGTTGAAGCAACCATGTAATATGCCTTTTACGATGTACTACCAGCATCAAAAAGATATGACGCATGTGTTTTATATTAGATATTACCATATAAATATATCTCTAGCTGAAACAACTATGGAATATGCCTTTCACGATGTACTACAATCATCCAAATGATATCACGCATGTGATTTATATTAGATACTACCATATAAATAAATCTTTAGCTGAAACAACTACGGAGTATGACTTTGAGGATGTACTACCTTAATCCAAATGATATATCGCATGTGTTTAATATTAGATACTACCATATAAATATATCTTTAGCAGAATTAACTATGGAATATGCCTTTCACGATGTGCTACCATCATCCAAATGATATCACGCATGTGTTTTATATTAGATACTACCATATAAATATATCTTTAGCAAAAACAACTATGGAATATGCTTTTCACGATGTACTACCATCATCCAAATGATATAACTCATGTGTTTTATATTAGATACTACCATACAAATATATCTTTACCCGAAACAACTATGGAATATGCCTTTCACGATGTACTACCATCATCCAAATGATATCAGGCATGTGTTTTATATTAGATACTACCATATAAATATATCTTTAGCTGAAACAACTACGGAATATGCCTTTCAGGATGTACTACCATCATCCAAATGATATCAGGAATGTGTTTTATATTAGATACTACCATATCAATATATCTTTAGCTGAAACAACTACGGAATATGCCTTTGAGGATGTACTACCATCATCCAAATGATGTATCGCATGTGTTTTATATTAGATACTACCATATAAATATATCTTTAGCAGAATTAACTATGGAATATGCCTTTCACGATGTGCTACCATCATCCAAATGATATCACGCATGTGTTTTATATTAGATACTACCATATAAATATATCTTTAGCAAAAACAACTATAGAATATGCTTTTCACGATGTACTACCATCATCCAAATGATATAACTCATGTGTTTTATATTAGATACTACCATACAAATATATCTTTACCCGAAACAACTATGGAATATGCCTTTCACGATGTACTACCATCATCCAAATGATATCAGGCATGTGTTTTATATTAGATACTACCATATAAATATATCTTTAGCTGAAACAACTACGGAATATGCCTTTCAGGATGTACTACCATCATCCAAATGATATCAGGAATGTGTTTTATATTAGATACTACCATATCAATATATCTTTAGCTGAAACAACTACGGAATATGCCTTTGAGGATGTACTACCATCATCCAAATGATGTATCGCATGTGTTTTATATTAGATACTACCATATAAATATATCTTTAGCAGAATTAACTATGGAATATGCCTTTCACGATGTGCTACCATCATCCAAATGATATCACGCATGTGTTTTATATTAGATACTACCATATAAATATATCTTTAGCAAAAACAACTATAGAATATGCTTTTCACGATGTACTACCATCATCCAAATGATATAACTCATGTGTTTTATATTAGATACTACCATACAAATATATCTTTACCCGAAACAACTATGGAATATGCCTTTCACGATGTACTACCATCATCCAAATGATATCAGGCATGTGTTTTATATTAGATACTACCATATAAATATATCTTTAGCTGAAACAACTACGGAATATGCCTTTCAGGATGTACTACCATCATCCAAATGATATCAGGAATGTGTTTTATATTAGATACTACCATATCAATATATCTTTAGCTGAAACAACTACGGAATATGCCTTTGAGGATGTACTACCATCATCCAAATGATGTATCGCATGTGTTTTATATTAGATACTACCATATAAATATATCTTTAGCAGAATTAACTATGGAATATGCCTTTCACGATGTGCTACCATCATCCAAATGATATCACGCATGTGTTTTATATTAGATACTACCATATAAATATATCTTTAGCAAAAACAACTATAGAATATGCTTTTCACGATGTACTACCATCATCCAAATGATATAACTCATGTGTTTTATATTAGATACTACCATACAAATATATCTTTACCCGAAACAACTATGGAATATGCCTTTCACGATGTACTACCATCATCCAAATGATATCAGGCATGTGTTTTATATTAGATACTACCATATAAATATATCTTTAGCTGAAACAACTACGGAATATGCCTTTCAGGATGTACTACCATCATCCAAATGATATCAGGAATGTGTTTTATATTAGATACTACCATATAAATATATCTTTAGCTGAAACAACTACGGAATATGCCTTTGAGGATGTACTACCATCATCCAAATGATGTATCGCATGTGTTTTATATTAGATACTACCATATAAATATATCTTTAGCAGAATTAACTATGGAATATGCCTTTCACGATGTACTACCATCATCCAAATGATATCACGCATGTGTTTTATATTAGATACTACCATATAAATATATCTTTAGCTGATGCAACCATGTAATATGCCTTTTACGATGTACTTCCAGCATCAAAAAGATATGACGCATGTGTTTTATATTAGATATTACCATATAAATATATCTCTAGCTGAAACAACTATGGAATATGCCTTTCACGATGTACTACCATCATCCAAATGATATCACGCATGTGTTTTATATTAGATAATTCCATATAAATATATCTTTAGCTCAAACAACTACGGAATATGCCTTTCAGGATGTACTACCATCATCCAAATGATATCAGGAATATGTTTTATATTAGATACTACCATATAATTATATCTTTAGTTGAAGCAACCATGTAATATGCCTTTTACGATGTACTACCAGCATCAAAAAGATATGACGCATGTGTTTTATATTAGATATTACCATATAAATATATCTCTAGCTGAAACAACTATGGAATATGCCTTTCACGATGTACTACAATCATCCAAATGATATCACGCATGTGATTTATATTAGATACTACCATATAAATAAATCTTTAGCTGAAACAACTACGGAGTATGACTTTGAGGATGTACTACCTTAATCCAAATGATATATCGCATGTGTTTAATATTAGATACTACCATATAAATATATCTTTAGCAGAATTAACTATGGAATATGCCTTTCACGATGTGCTACCATCATCCAAATGATATCACGCATGTGTTTTATATTAGATACTACCATATAAATATATCTTTAGCAAAAACAACTATGGAATATGCTTTTCACGATGTACTACCATCATCCAAATGATATCACGCATGTGTTTTATATTAGATACTACCATATAAATATATCTTTAGCTGATGCAACCATGTAATATGCCTTTTACGATGTACTTCCAGCATCAAAAAGATATGACGCATGTGTTTTATATTAGATATTACCATATAAATATATCTCTAGCTGAAACAACTATGGAATATGCCTTTCACGATGTACTACCATCATCCAAATGATATCACGCATGTGTTTTATATTAGATAATTCCATATAAATATATCTTTAGCTCAAACAACTACGGAATATGCCTTTCAGGATGTACTACCATCATCCAAATGATATCAGGAATATGTTTTATATTAGATACTACCATATAATTATATCTTTAGTTGAAGCAACCATGTAATATGCCTTTTACGATGTACTACCAGCATCAAAAAGATATGACGCATGTGTTTTATATTAGATATTACCATATAAATATATCTCTAGCTGAAACAACTATGGAATATGCCTTTCACGATGTACTACAATCATCCAAATGATATCACGCATGTGATTTATATTAGATACTACCATATAAATAAATCTTTAGCTGAAACAACTACGGAGTATGACTTTGAGGATGTACTACCTTAATCCAAATGATATATCGCATGTGTTTAATATTAGATACTACCATATAAATATATCTTTAGCAGAATTAACTATGGAATATGCCTTTCACGATGTGCTACCATCATCCAAATGATATCACGCATGTGTTTTATATTAGATACTACCATATAAATATATCTTTAGCAAAAACAACTATGGAATATGCTTTTCACGATGTACTACCATCATCCAAATGATATAACTCATGTGTTTTATATTAGATACTACCATACAAATATATCTTTACCCGAAACAACTATGGAATATGCCTTTCACGATGTACTACCATCATCCAAATGATATCAGGCATGTGTTTTATATTAGATACTACCATATAAATATATCTTTAGCTGAAACAACTACGGAATATGCCTTTCAGGATGTACTACCATCATCCAAATGATATCAGGAATGTGTTTTATATTAGATACTACCATATCAATATATCTTTAGCTGAAACAACTACGGAATATGCCTTTGAGGATGTACTACCATCATCCAAATGATGTATCGCATGTGTTTTATATTAGATACTACCATATAAATATATCTTTAGCTGAAGCAACCATGTAGTATGCCTTTTACGATGTACTACCATCATCAAAATGATATAACGCATGTGTTTTATATTAGATACTACCATATAAATATATCTTTAGCAAAAACAACTATGGAATATGCTTTTCACGATGTACTACCATCATCCAAATGATATAACTCATGTGTTTTATATTAGATACTACCATACAAATATATCTTTACCCGAAACAACTATGGAATATGCCTTTCACGATGTACTACCATCATCCAAATGATATCAGGCATGTGTTTTATATTAGATACTACCATATAAATATATCTTTAGCTGAAACAACTACGGAATATGCCTTTCAGGATGTACTACCATCATCCAAATGATATCAGGAATGTGTTTTATATTAGATACTACCATATAAATATATCTTTAGCTGAAACAACTACGGAATATGCCTTTCAGGATGTACTACCATCATCCAAATGATATCAGGAATGTGTTTTATATTAGATACTACCATATCAATATATCTTTAGCTGAAACAACTACGGAATATGCCTTTGAGGATGTACTACCATCATCCAAATGATGTATCGCATGTGTTTTATATTAGATACTACCATATAAATATATCTTTAGCAGAATTAACTATGGAATATGCCTTTCACGATGTGCTACCATCATCCAAATGATATCACGCATGTGTTTTATATTAGATACTACCATATAAATATATCTTTAGCAAAAACAACTATAGAATATGCTTTTCACGATGTACTACCATCATCCAAATGATATAACTCATGTGTTTTATATTAGATACTACCATACAAATATATCTTTACCCGAAACAACTATGGAATATGCCTTTCACGATGTACTACCATCATCCAAATGATATCAGGCATGTGTTTTATATTAGATACTACCATATAAATATATCTTTAGCTGAAACAACTACGGAATATGCCTTTCAGGATGTACTACCATCATCCAAATGATATCAGGAATGTGTTTTATATTAGATACTACCATATAAATATATCTTTAGCTGAAACAACTACGGAATATGCCTTTGAGGATGTACTACCATCATCCAAATGATGTATCGCATGTGTTTTATATTAGATACTACCATATAAATATATCTTTAGCAGAATTAACTATGGAATATGCCTTTCACGATGTACTACCATCATCCAAATGATATCACGCATGTGTTTTATATTAGATACTACCATATAAATATATCTTTAGCTGATGCAACCATGTAATATGCCTTTTACGATGTACTTCCAGCATCAAAAAGATATGACGCATGTGTTTTATATTAGATATTACCATATAAATATATCTCTAGCTGAAACAACTATGGAATATGCCTTTCACGATGTACTACCATCATCCAAATGATATCACGCATGTGTTTTATATTAGATAATTCCATATAAATATATCTTTAGCTCAAACAACTACGGAATATGCCTTTCAGGATGTACTACCATCATCCAAATGATATCAGGAATATGTTTTATATTAGATACTACCATATAATTATATCTTTAGTTGAAGCAACCATGTAATATGCCTTTTACGATGTACTACCAGCATCAAAAAGATATGACGCATGTGTTTTATATTAGATATTACCATATAAATATATCTCTAGCTGAAACAACTATGGAATATGCCTTTCACGATGTACTACAATCATCCAAATGATATCACGCATGTGATTTATATTAGATACTACCATATAAATAAATCTTTAGCTGAAACAACTACGGAGTATGACTTTGAGGATGTACTACCTTAATCCAAATGATATATCGCATGTGTTTAATATTAGATACTACCATATAAATATATCTTTAGCAGAATTAACTATGGAATATGCCTTTCACGATGTGCTACCATCATCCAAATGATATCACGCATGTGTTTTATATTAGATACTACCATATAAATATATCTTTAGCAAAAACAACTATGGAATATGCTTTTCACGATGTACTACCATCATCCAAATGATATCACGCATGTGTTTTATATTAGATACTACCATATAAATATATCTTTAGCTGATGCAACCATGTAATATGCCTTTTACGATGTACTTCCAGCATCAAAAAGATATGACGCATGTGTTTTATATTAGATATTACCATATAAATTTATCTCTAGCTGAAACAACTATGGAATATGCCTTTCACGATGTACTACCATCATCCAAATGATATCACGCATGTGTTTTATATTAGATAATTCCATATAAATATATCTTTAGCTCAAACAACTACGGAATATGCCTTTCAGGATGTACTACCATCATCCAAATGATATCAGGAATATGTTTTATATTAGATACTACCATATAATTATATCTTTAGTTGAAGCAACCATGTAATATGCCTTTTACGATGTACTACCAGCATCAAAAAGATATGACGCATGTGTTTTATATTAGATATTACCATATAAATATATCTCTAGCTGAAACAACTATGGAATATGCCTTTCACGATGTACTACAATCATCCAAATGATATCACGCATGTGATTTATATTAGATACTACCATATAAATAAATCTTTAGCTGAAACAACTACGGAGTATGACTTTGAGGATGTACTACCTTAATCCAAATGATATATCGCATGTGTTTAATATTAGATACTACCATATAAATATATCTTTAGCAGAATTAACTATGGAATATGCCTTTCACGATGTGCTACCATCATCCAAATGATATCACGCATGTGTTTTATATTAGATACTACCATATAAATATATCTTTAGCAAAAACAACTATGGAATATGCTTTTCACGATGTACTACCATCATCCAAATGATATCACGCATGTGTTTTATATTAGATACTACCATATAAATATATCTTTAGCTGATGCAACCATGTAATATGCCTTTTACGATGTACTTCCAGCATCAAAAAGATATGACGCATGTGTTTTATATTAGATATTACCATATAAATATATCTCTAGCTGAAACAACTATGGAATATGCCTTTCACGATGTACTACCATCATCCAAATGATATAACTCATGTGTTTTATATTAGATACTACCATACAAATATATCTTTACCCGAAACAACTATGGAATATGCCTTTCACGATGTACTACCATCATCCAAATGATATGACGCATGTGTTTTATATTAGATACTACCATACAAATATATCTTTACCCGAAACAACTATGGAATATGCCTTTCACGATGTACTACCATCATCCAAATGATATCAGGAATGTGTTTTATATTAGATACTACAATATAAATATATCTTTAGCTGAAACAACTACGGAATATGCCTTTGAGGAGGAACTACCTTAATACAAATGATATATCGCATGTGTTTTATATTAGATACTACCATATTAATATATCTTTAGCAGAATTAACTATGGAATATGCCTTTCACGATGTACTACCATCATCCAAATGATATCACGCATGTGTTTTATATTAGATACTACCATATAAATATATCTCTAGCTGAAACAACTATGGAATATGCCTTTCACGATATACTACCATCATCAAAATGATATAACGCATGTCTTTTATATTAGATACTACCATATAAATATATCTTTAGCAAAAACAACTATGGAATATGCCATTCACGATGTACTACCATTACCTAAATGATATAACTCATGTGTTTTATATTAGATACTACCATACAAATATATCTTTACCCGAAACAACTATGGAATATGCCTTTCACGATGTACTACCATCATCCAAATGATCTCACGCATGTGTTTTATATTAGATACTACC
The DNA here is from genome assembly GCA_022496805.1 of Pohlia nutans. Lineage (NCBI taxonomy): Eukaryota > Viridiplantae > Streptophyta > Bryopsida > Bryales > Mniaceae > Pohlia > Pohlia nutans. The sequence goes on from CM040104.1 coordinate 7,866,721, forward strand.
ATATAAATATATCTTTAGCAGAATTAACTATGGAATATGCCTTTCACGATGTACTACCATCATCCAAATGATATCACGCATGTGTTTTATATTAGATACTACCATATAAATATATCTCTAGCTGAAACAACTATGGAATATGCCTTTCAGGATGTACTACCATCATCCAAATGATATCACTCATGTGTTTTATATTAGATACTACCATATAAATATATCTTTAGCTGAAACAACCATGTAATATGCCTTTCACGATGTACTACCATCGTCAAAATGATATGAGGCATGTGTTTTATATTAGATATTACCATATAAATATATCTGTAGCTGAAACAACTATGGAATATCTAGATGTACTACCATCATCCAAATGATATCACGCATGTGTTTTATATTAGATACTACCATATAAGTATATTTTTAGCTGAAACAACCATGTAATATGCCTTTCACGATGTACTACCATCATCAAAATGATATGACGCATGTGTTCTATATTAGTTACTACCATATAAATATATCTCTAGCTGAAACAACTATGGAATATCCCTTTCACGATGTACTACCATCATCCAAATGATATCACGCATGTGTTTTATATTAGATAATTCCATATAAATATATCTCTATCTAAAACAACCATGGAATATGCCTTTCACGATGTAGTACCATCATCAAAATGATATGACGCATGTGTTTTATATTAGATATTACCATCTAATTATATCTCTAGCTAAATCAATTATGGAATATGCCTTTCATGTTGTACAACCATCATCCAAATGATATAACGCATGTGTTTTATATTAAATACTCTTATATAAATATATCTTTAGCTGAAACAACCAATGTAATATGCCTTTCACGATGTACTACCATCACCAAAATGATATGACGCACGTGTTTTATATTAGATACTACTATATAAATATATCTTTAGCAGAAACAACTATGAAGTATGCCTTTCACGATGTACTACCATCATCCAAATGATATATCGCATGTGTTTTATATTAGATACTACTATATAAATATATCTTTAGCAGAATTAACTATGGAATATGCCTTTCACGATGTACTACCATCATCCAAATGATATCACGCATTTGTTTTATATTAGATACTACCATATAAATATATCTTTAGCTGAAACAACTACGGAATATGCCTTTCAGGATGTACTACCATCATCCAAATGATATCAGGAATGTGTTTTATATTAGATACTACCATATAAATATATCTTTAGCTGAAACAAGTACGGAATATGCCTTTCAGGATGTACTACCATCATCCAAATGATATCACTCATGTGTTTTATATTAGATAATTCCATATAAATATATCTCTATCTAAAACAACCATGGAATATGCCTTTCCCGATGTACTACCATCATCAAAATGATATGACGCATGTGTTTTATATTAGATATTACCATCTAATTATATCTCTAGCTAAATCAATTATGGAATATGCCTTTCATGTTGTACAACCATCATCCGAATGATATAACGCATGTGTTTTATATTAAATACTCCCATATAAATATATCTTTAGCTGAAACAACCAATGTAATATGCCTTTCACGATGTACTACCATCACCAAAATGATATGACGCATGTGTTTTATATTAGACATTACCATCTAATTATATCTCTAGCTAATTCAATTATAGAATATGCCTTTCACTTTGTACAACCATCATCCAAATGATATAACGCATGTGTTTTATATTAAATACTCTTATATAAATATATCTTTAGCTGAAGCAACCATGTAATATGCCTTTTACGATGTACTACCATCATCAAAATGATATAACGCATGTGTTTTATATTAGATACTACCATATAAATATATCTTTAGCAAAAACAACTATGGAATATGCCTTTCACGATGTACTACCATCATCCAAATGATATAACTCATGTGTTTTATATTAGATACTACCATACAAATATATCTTTACCCGAAACAACTATGGAATATGCCTTTCACGATGTACTACCATCATCCAAATGATATCAGGCATGTGTTTTATATTAGATACTACCATATAAATATATCTTTAGCTGAAACAACTACGGAATATGCCTTTCAGGATGTACTACCATCATCCATATGATATCAGGAATGTGTTTTATATTAGATACTACCATATAAATATATCTTTAGCTGAAACAACTACGGAATATGCCTTTGAGGATGTACTACCATCACCCAATTGATATATCGCATGTGTTTTATATTAGATACTACCATATCAATATATCTTTAGCAGAATTAACTGTGGAATATGCCTTTCACGATGTACTACCATCATCCAAATGATATCACGCATGTGTTTTATATTAGATAATTCCATATAAATATATCTTTAGCTGAAACAACTACGGAAAATGCCTTTCAGGATGTACTACCATCATCCAAATGATATCAGGCATGTGTTTTATATTAGATACTACCATATAAATATATCTTTAGCTGAAGCAACCATGTAATATGCCTTTTACGATGTACTTCCAGCATCAAAAAGATATGACGCATGTGTTTTATATTAGATATTACCATATAAATATATCTCTAGCTGAAACAACTATGGAATATGCCTTTCACGATGTACTACCATCATCCAAATGATATCACGCATGTGTTTTATATTAGATAATTCCATATAAATATATCTTTAGCTGAAACAACTACGGAAAATGCCTTTCAGGATGTACTACCATCATCCAAATGATATCAGGAATGTGTTTTATATTAGATACTACCATATAATTATATCTTTAGCTGAAGCAACCATGTAATATGCCATTTACGATGTACTACCAGCATCAAAAAGATATGACGCATGTGTTTTATATTAGATATTACCATATAAATATATCTTTAGCTGAAACAACTACGGAATATGCCTTTGAGGATGTACTACCATCATCCAAATGATATATCGCATGTGTTTTATATTAGATACTACCATATCAATATATCTTTAGCAGAATTAACTATGGAATATGCCTTTCACGATGTACTACCAGCATCCAAATGATATCACGCATGTGTTTTATATTAGATACTACCATATAAATATATCTTTAGCTGAAGCAACCATGTAATATGCCTTTTACGATGTACTACCAGCATCAAAAAGATATGACGCATGTGTTTTATATTAGATACTACCATATAAATATGTCTCTAGCTCAAACAACTATGGAATATGCCTTTCACGATATACTACCATCATCAAAATGATATAACGCATGTGTTTTATATTAGATACTACCATATAAATATATTTTAGCAAAAACAACTATGGAATATGCCATTCACGATGTACTACCATTACCTAAATGATATAACTCATGTGTTTTATATTAGATACTACCATACAAATATATCTTTACCCGAAACAATTATGGAATATGCCTTTCACCATATACTACCATCATCCAAATGATATAACGCATGTGTTTTATATTAGATACTACCATATAAATATATCTTTAGCTGAAACAAGTACGGAATATGCCTTTCAGGATTTACTACCATCATCCAAATGATATCACACATGTATTTTATATTCGATACTACCATATAAATATATCTTTAGCTGAAACAACCATGAAATATGCCTTTCACGATGTACTACCATCACCAAAATGATATGAGGCATGTGTTTTATATGAGATATTACCATATAAATATATCTCTAGCTGAAACAACTATGGAATATGCCTTTCACGATGTACTACAATCATCCAAATGATATCACGCATGTGATTTATATTAGATACTACCATATAAATATATCTTTAGCTGAAACAACTACGGTATATGACTTTGAGGATGTACTACCTTAATCCAAATGATATATCGCATGTGTTTAATATTAGATACTACCATATAAATATATCTTTAGCAGAATTAACTATGGAATATGCCTTTCACGATGTACTACCATCATCCAAATGATATCACGCATAAATTTTATATTAGATACTACCATATAAATATATCTTTAGCTGAAGCAACCATGTAATATGCCTTTTACGATGTACTACCAGCATCAAAAAGATATGACGCATGTGTTTTATATTAGATACTACCATATAAATATATCTCTAGCTGAAACAACTATGGAATATGCCTTTCACGATATACTACCATCATCAAAATGATATAACGCATGTGTTTTATGTTAGATACTACCATATAAATATATCTTTAGCAAAAACAACTATGGAATATGCCATTCACGATGTACTACCATTACGTAAATGATATAACTCATGTGTTTCATATTAGATACTACCATACAAATATATCTTTACCCGAAACAATTATGGAATATGCCTTTCACCATATACTACCATCATCCAAATGATATAACGCATGTGTTTTATATTAGATACTACCATATAAATATATCTTTAGCTGAAACAAGTACGGAATATGCCTTTCAGGATTTACTACCATCATCCAAATGATATCACACATGTGTTTTATATTCGATACTACCATATAAATATATCTTTAGCTGAAACAACCATGAAATATGCCTTTCACGATGTACTACCATCACCAAAATGATATGAGGCATGTGTTTTATATGAGATATTACCATATAAATATATCTCTAGCTGAAACAACTATGGAATATCCCTTTCACGATGTACTACCATCATCCAAATGATATCACGCATGTGTTTTATATTAGATAATTCCATATAAATATATCTCTATCTAAATTAACCATGGAATATGCCTTTCACGATGAACTACCATCGTCAAAATGATATGAGGCATGTGTTTTATATTAGATATTACCATATAAATATATCTCTAGCTGAAACAACTATGGAATATCTAGATGTACTACCATCATCCAAATGATATCACGCATGTGAATAATATGAGATACTACCATATAAATATATCTTTAGCTGAAACAACCATGTAATATGCCTTTCACGATGTACTACCATCATCAATTTGTTATGACGCATGTGTTTTATATTAGATAATTCCATATAAATATATCTCTATCTAAAACAATCATGGAATATGCCTTTCACGTTGTACTACCATCATTCAAATGATATAACGCATGTGTTTTACATTAAATACTCCCATATAAATATATCTTCAGCTGAAACAACTATGGAATATGCCTTTCACGATGTGCTACCATCATCAAAATGATATGACGCATGTGTTTTATATTACATATTACCATATAAATATATATGTAGCTGAAACAACTATGGAATATCCCTTTCACGATGTACTACCATCATCCAAATGATATCACGCATGTGTTTTATATTAGATACTACCATATAAATATATCTCTAGCTAAAACAACCATGGAATATGCCTTTCACGATGTACTACCATCATCCAAATGATATCACGCATGTGTTTTATATTAGATAATTCCATATAAAGCTATCTCTATCTTAAATAACCATGGAATATGCCTTTCACGATGTACTACCATCATCTAAATGATATAACGCATGTGTTTTATATAAGATACTGCCATATAAATATTTCATCGCCTGAAACAACTATGGAATGTGCCTTTCACGATGTACTGCCATCAACCAAATGATATAACGCATGTGATTTATATTAGATACTGCCATATAAATATTTCTCTAGCTAAATCAACTATGGAATATGCCTTTCACGATGTACCACCAACATCCAAATGATATAACGCATGTGTTTTATATTAGATACTGCCATCTTAATATATGTCTAGCTAAAACAACTATGGAATATGCCTTTGACGTTGTACTACCATCATCCAAATGATATAATGCATGTGTTTTATATTAGATACTACCATACAAATATATCTTTAGCAAAAACAACTTTGGAATATGCCTTTCACGATGTACTACCATCATCCAAATGATATAACTCATGTGTTTTATATTAGATACTACCATACAAATATATCTTTACCCGAAACAACTATGGAATATGCCTTTCACGATGTACTACCATCATCCAAATGATATCACGCATGTGTTTTATATTAGATACTACCATATAAATATATCTTTAGCTGAAACAACTACGGAATATGCCTTTCAGGATGTACTACCATCATCCAAATGATATCAGGAATGTGTTTTATATTAGATACTACCATATAAATATATCTTTAGCTGAAACAACTACGGAATATGCCTTTGAGGATGTACTACCATCATCCAAATGATATCAGGAATGTGTTTTATATTAGATACTACCATATAAATATAGCTTTAGCTGAAACAAGTACGGAATATGCCTTTCAGGATGTACTACCATCATCCAAATGATATCACTCATGTGTTTTATATTAGATACTACCATATAAATTTATCTTTACCCGAAACAACTATGGAATATGCCTTTCACGATGTACTACCATCATCCAAATGATATCACGCATGTCTTTTATATTAGATACTACCATATAAATATATCTTTAGCTGAAACAACTACGGAATATGCCTTTCAGGATGTACTACCATCATCCAAATGATATCAGGAATGTGTTTTATATTAGATACTACCATATAAATATATCTTTAGTTGAAACAACTACGGAATATGCCTTTGAGGATGTACTACCATCATCCAAATGATATCAGGAATGTGTTTTATATTAGATACTACCATATAAATATATCTTTAGCAGAATTAACTATGGAATATGCCTGTCACGATGTACTACCATCATCCAAATGATATCAGGAATGTGTTTTATATTAGATACTACCATATAAATATATCTTTAGCTGAATCAACTATGGAATATGCCTTTCAGGATGTACTACCATCATCCAAATGATATCAGGAATGTGTTATATATTAGATACTACCATATAAATATATCTTTAGCTGAAACAAGTACGGAATATGCCTTTCAGGATGTACTACCATCATCCAAATGATATCACTCATGTGTTTTATATTAGATACTACCATATAAATTTATCTTTAGCTGAAACAACCATGTAATATGCCTTTCACGATGTACTACCATCGTCAAAATGATATGAAGCATGTGTTTTATATTAGATATTACCATATAAATATATCTCTAGCTGAAACAACTATGGAATATCTAGATGTACTACCATCATCCAAATGATATCACGCATGTGTTTTATATTAGATACTACCATATAAGTATATTTTTAGCTGAAACAACCATGTAATATGCCTTTCACGATGTACTACCATCATCAAAATGATATGACGCATGTGTTTTATATTAGATATTACCATCTAATTATATCTCTAGCTAAATCAATTATGGAATATGCCTTTCATGTTGTACAACCATCATCCAAATGATATAACGCATGTGTTTTATATTAAATACTCCCATATAAATATATCTTTAGCTGAAACAACCAATGTAATATGCCTTTCACGATGTACTACCATCACCAAAATGATATGACGCAAGTGTTTTATATTAGACATTACCATCTAATTATATCTCTAGCTAATTCAATTATAGAATATGCCTTTCACTTTGTACAACCATCATCCAAATGATATAACGCATGTGTTTTATATTAAATACTCTTATATAAATATATCTTTTGCTGAAACAACCAATGTAATATGCCTTTCACGATGTACTACCATCACCAAAATGATATGACGCACATGTTTTATATTAGATACTACTATATAAATATATCTTTAGCAGAAACAACTATGAAATATGCATTTCACAATGTACTACCATCATCCAAATGATATCAGGCATGTGTTTTATATTAGATACTACCATATAAATATATCTTTAGCTGAAGCAACCATGTAATATGCCTTTTACAATGTACTACCATCATCAAAATGATATAACGCATGTGTTTTATATTAGATACTACCATATAAATATATCTTTAGCAAAAACAACTATGGAATATGCCTTTCACGATGTACTACCATCATCCAAATGATATAACTCATGTGTTTTATATTAGATACTACCATACAAATATATCTTTACCCGAAACAACTATGGAATATGCCTTTCACGATGTACTACCATCATCCAAATGATATCAGGCATGTGTTTTATATTAGATACTACCATATAAATATATCTTTAGCTGAAACAACTACGGAATATGCCTTTCAGGATGTACTACCATCATCCAAATGATATCAGGAATGTGTTTTATATTAGATACTACCATATAAATATATCTTTAGCTGAAACAACTACGGAATATGCCTTTGAGGATGTACTACCATCATCCAAATGATATCACGCATGTGTTTTATATTAGATACTACCATATAAATATATCTTTAGCTGAAACAAGTATGGAATATGCCTTTCACGATGTACTACCATCATCCAAATAATATAACACATGTGTTTTATATCAGATAATTCGATATAAATATATCTCTAGCAAAAAAAACCATGGAATATGCCTTTCACGGTGTACTACCATCATCCAAATGATATAACGCATGTGTTTTATATTAGAGACTAGCATATAAATATATCTTTAGCAAAAACAACTATGGAATATGCCTCTCACGATGTACTACCTTCATCCAAATGATATAACTCATGTGTTTTATATTAGATACTACCATATAAATATATCTTTAGCTGAAACAACTACGGAATATGACTTTCAGGATGTACTTCCATCATCCAAATGATATCAGGAATGTGTTTTATATTAGATACTACCATATAAATATATCTTTAGCTGAAACAACTACGGAATATGCCTTTGAGGATGTACTACCATCATCCAGATGATATATCGCATGTGTTTTATATTAGATACTACCATATAAATATATCTTTAGCAGAATTAACTATAGAATATGCCTTTCACGATGTACTACCATCATCCAAATGATATCACGCATGTGTTTTATATTAGATACTACCATATCAATATATCTTTAGCAGAATTAACTATGGAATATGCCTTTCACGATGTACTACCAGCATCCAAATGATATCACGCATGTGTTTTATATTAGATACTACCATATAAATATATCTTTAGCTGAAGCAACCATGTAATATGCCTTTTACGATGTACTACCAGCATCAAAAAGATATGACGCATGTGTTTTATATTAGATACTACCATATAAATATATCTCTAGCTCAAACAACTATGGAATATGCCTTTCACGATATACTACCATCATCAAAATGATATAACGCATGTGTTTTATATTAGATACTACCATATAAATATATTTTAGCAAAAACAACTATGGAATATGCCATTCACGATGTACTACCATTACCTAAATGATATAACTCATGTGTTTTATATTAGATACTACCATACAAATATATCTTTACCCGAAACAATTATGGAATATGCCTTTCACCATATACTACCATCATCCAAATGATATAACGCATGTGTTTTATATTAGATACTACCATATAAATATATCTTTAGCTGAAACAAGTACGGAATATGCCTTTCAGGATTTACTACCATCATCCAAATGATATCACACATGTATTTTATATTCGATACTACCATATAAATATATCTTTAGCTGAAACAACCATGAAATATGCCTTTCACGATGTACTACCATCACCAAAATGATATGAGGCATGTGTTTTATATGAGATATTACCATATAAATATATCTCTAGCTGAAACAACTATGGAATATGCCTTTCACGATGTACTACAATCATCCAAATGATATCACGCATGTGATTTATATTAGATACTACCATATAAATATATCTTTAGCTGAAACAACTACGGTATATGACTTTGAGGATGTACTACCTTAATCCAAATGATATATCGCATGTGTTTAATATTAGATACTACCATATAAATATATCTTTAGCAGAATTAACTATGGAATATGCCTTTCACGATGTACTACCATCATCCAAATGATATCACGCATAAATTTTATATTAGATACTACCATATAAATATATCTTTAGCTGAAGCAACCATGTAATATGCCTTTTACGATGTACTACCAGCATCAAAAAGATATGACGCATGTGTTTTATATTAGATACTACCATATAAATATATCTCTAGCTGAAACAACTATGGAATATGCCTTTCACGATATACTACCATCATCAAAATGATATAACGCATGTGTTTTATGTTAGATACTACCATATAAATATATCTTTAGCAAAAACAACTATGGAATATGCCATTCACGATGTACTACCATTACGTAAATGATATAACTCATGTGTTTCATATTAGATACTACCATACAAATATATCTTTACCCGAAACAATTATGGAATATGCCTTTCACCATATACTACCATCATCCAAATGATATAACGCATGTGTTTTATATTAGATACTACCATATAAATATATCTTTAGCTGAAACAAGTACGGAATATGCCTTTCAGGATTTACTACCATCATCCAAATGATATCACACATGTGTTTTATATTCGATACTACCATATAAATATATCTTTAGCTGAAACAACCATGAAATATGCCTTTCACGATGTTCTACCATCACCAAAATGATATGAGGCATGTGTTTTATATGAGATATTACCATATAAATATATCTCTAGCTGAAACAACTATGGAATATCCCTTTCACGATGTACTACCATCATCCAAATGATATCACGCATGTGTTTTATATTAGATAATTCCATATAAATATATCTCTATCTAAATTAACCATGGAATATGCCTTTCACGATGAACTACCATCATCAAAATGATATGACGCATGTGTTTTATATTAGATATTACCATATAAATATATCTCTAGCTGAAACAACTATGGAATATCTAGATGTACTACCATCATCCAAATGATATCACGCATGTGAATAATATGAGATACTACCATATAAATATATCTTTAGCTGAAACAACCATGTAATATGCCTTTCACGATGTACTACCATCATCAATTTGTTATGACGCATGTGTTTTATATTAGATAATTCCATATAAATATATCTCTATCTAAAACAATCATGGAATATGCCTTTCACGTTGTACTACCATCATTCAAATGATATAACGCATGTGTTTTACATTAAATAGTCCCATATAAATATATCTTCAGCTGAAACAACCATGGAATATGCCTTTCACGATGTGCTACCATCATCAAAATGATATGACGCATGTGTTTTATATTAGATATTACCATATAAATATATATGTAGCTGAAACAACTATGGAATATCCCTTTCACGATGTACTACCATCATCCAAATGATATCACGCATGTGTTTTATATTAGATACTACCATATAAATATATCTCTAGCTAAAACAACCATGGAATATGCCTTTCACGATGTACTACCATCATCCAAATGATATCACGCATGTGTTTTATATTAGATAATTCCATATAAAGCTATCTCTATCTTAAACAACCATGGAATATGCCTTTCACGATGTACTACCATCATCTAAATGATATAACGCATGTGTTTTATATAAGATACTGCCATATAAATATTTCATCGCCTGAAACAACTATGGAATGTGCCTTTCACGATGTACTGCCATCAACCAAATGATATAACGCATGTGATTTATATTAGATACTGCCATATAAATATTTCTCTAGCTAAATCAACTATGGAATATGCCTTTCACGATGTACCACCAACATCCAAATGATATAACGCATGTGTTTTATATTAGATACTGCCATCTTAATATATGTCTAGCTAAAACAACTATGGAATATGCCTTTGACGTTGTACTACCATCATCCAAATGATATAATGCATGTGTTTTATATTAGATACTACCATACAAATATATCTTTAGCAAAAACAACTTTGGAATATGCCTTTCACGATGTACTACCATCATCCAAATGATATAACTCATGTGTTTTATATTAGATACTACCATACAAATATATCTTTACCCGAAACAACTATGGAATATGCCTTTCACGATGTACTACCATCATCCAAATGATATCACGCATGTGTTTTATATTAGATACTACCATATAAATATATCTTTAGCTGAAACAACTACGGAATATGCCTTTCAGGATGTACTACCATCATCCAAATGATATCAGGAATGTGTTTTATATTAGATACTACCATATAAATATATCTTTAGCTGAAACAACTACGGAATATGCCTTTGAGGATGTACTACCATCATCCAAATGATATCAGGAATGTGTTTTATATTAGATACTACCATATAAATATAGCTTTAGCTGAAACAAGTACGGAATATGCCTTTCAGGATGTACTACCATCATCCAAATGATATCACTCATGTGTTTTATATTAGATACTACCATATAAATTTATCTTTACCCGAAACAACTATGGAATATGCCTTTCACGATGTATTACCATCATCCAAATGATATCACGCATGTCTTTTATATTAGATACTACCATATAAATATATCTTTAGCTGAAACAACTACGGAATATGCCTTTCAGGATGTACTACCATCATCCAAATGATATCAGGAATGTGTTTTATATTAGATACTACCATATAAATATATCTTTAGCTGAAACAACTACGGAATATGCCTTTGAGGATGTACTACCATCATCCAAATGATATCAGGAATGTGTTTTATATTAGATACTACCATATAAATATATCTTTAGCAGAATTAACTATGGAATATGCCTGTCACGATGTACTACCATCATCCAAATGATATCAGGAATGTGTTTTATATTAGATACTACCATATAAATATATCTTTAGCTGAATCAACTATGGAATATGCCTTTCAGGATGTACTACCATCATCCAAATGATATCAGGAATGTGTTTTATATTAAATACTACCATATAAATATATCTTTAGCTGAAACAAGTACGGAATATGCCTTTCAGGATGTACTACCATCATCCAAATGATATCACTCATGTGTTTTATATTAGATACTACCATATAAATTTATCTTTAGCTGAAACAACCATGTAATATGCCTTTCACGATGTACTACCATCGTCAAAATGATATGAGGCATGTGTTTTATATTAGATATTACCATATAAATATATCTCTAGCTGAAACAACTATGGAATATCTAGATGTACTACCATCACCAAAATGATATGACGCATGTGTTTTATATTAGACATTACCATCTAATTATATCTCTAGCTAATTCAATTATAGAATATGCCTTTCACTTTGTACAACCATCATCCAAATGATATAACGCATGTGTTTTATATTAAATACTCTTATATAAATATATCTTTTGCTGAAACAACCAATGTAATATGCCTTTCACGATGTACTACCATCACCAAAATGATATGACGCACATGTTTTATATTAGATACTACTATATAAATATATCTTTAGCACAAACAACTATGAAATATGCATTTCACAATGTACTACCATCATCCAAATGATATCAGGCATGTGTTTTATATTAGATACTACCATATAAATATATCTTTAGCTGAAGCAACCATGTAATATGCCTTTTACAATGTACTACCATCATCAAAATGATATAACGCATGTGTTTTATATTAGATACTACCATATAAATATATCTTTAGCAAAAACAACTATGGAATATGCCTTTCACGATGTACTACCATCATCCAAATGATATAACTCATGTGTTTTATATTAGATACTACCATACAAATATATCTTTACCCGAAACAACTATGGAATATGCCTTTCACGATGTACTACCATCATCCAAATGATATCAGGCATGTGTTTTATATTAGATACTACCATATAAATATAGCTTTAGCTGAAACAAGTACGGAATATGCCTTTCAGGATGTACTACCATCATCCAAATGATATCACTCATGTGTTTTATATTAGATACTACCATATAAATTTATCTTTACCCGAAACAACTATGGAATATGCCTTTCACGATGTACTACCATCATCCAAATGATATCACGCATGTCTTTTATATTAGATACTACCATATAAATATATCTTTAGCTGAAACAACTACGGAATATGCCTTTCAGGATGTACTACCATCATCCAAATGATATCAGGAATGTGTTTTATATTAGATACTACCATATAAATATATCTTTAGTTGAAACAACTACGGAATATGCCTTTGAGGATGTACTACCATCATCCAAATGATATCACGCATGTGTTTTATATTAGAGACTAGCATATAAATATATCTTTAGCAAAAACAACTATGAAATATGCCTCTCACGATGTACTACCTTCATCCAAATGATATAACTCATGTGTTTTATATTAGATACTACCATATAAATATATCTTTAGCTGAAACAACTACGGAATATGACTTTCAGGATGTACTTCCATCATCCAAATGATATCAGGAATGTGTTTTATATTAGATACTACCATATAAATATATCTTTAGCTGAAACAACTACGGAATATGCCTTTGAGGATGTACTACCATCATCCAGATGATATATCGCATGTGTTTTATATTAGATACTACCATATAAATATATCTTTAGCAGAATTAACTATAGAATATGCCTTTCACGATGTACTACCATCATCCAAATGATATCACGCATGTGTTTTATATTAGATACTACCATATCAATATATCTTTAGCAGAATTAACTATGGAATATGCCTTTCACGATGTACTACCAGCATCCAAATGATATCACGCATGTGTTTTATATTAGATACTACCATATAAATATATCTTTAGCTGAAACAACCATGAAATATGCCTTTCACGATGTACTACCATCACCAAAATGATATGAGGCATGTGTTTTATATGAGATATTACCATATAAATATATCTCTAGCTGAAACAACTATGGAATATCCCTTTCACGATGTACTACCATCATCCAAATGATATCACGCATGTGTTTTATATTAGATAATTCCATATAAATATATCTCTATCTAAATTAACCATGGAATATGCCTTTCACGATGAACTACCATCATCAAAATGATATGACGCATGTGTTTTATATTAGATATTACCATATAAATATATCTCTAGCTGAAACAACTATGGAATATCTAGATGTACTACCATCATCCAAATGATATCACGCATGTGAATAATATGAGATACTACCATATAAATATATCTTTAGCTGAAACAACCATGTAATATGCCTTTCACGATGTACTACCATCATCAATTTGTTATGACGCATGTGTTTTATATTAGATAATTCCATATAAATATATCTCTATCTAAAACAATCATGGAATATGCCTTTCACGTTGTACTACCATCATTCAAATGATATAACGCATGTGTTTTACATTAAATAGTCCCATATAAATATATCTTCAGCTGAAACAACCATGGAATATGCCTTTCACGATGTGCTACCATCATCAAAATGATATGACGCATGTGTTTTATATTAGATATTACCATATAAATATATATGTAGCTGAAACAACTATGGAATATCCCTTTCACGATGTACTACCATCATCCAAATGATATCACGCATGTGTTTTATATTAGATACTACCATATAAATATATCTCTAGCTAAAACAACCATGGAATATGCCTTTCACGATGTACTACCATCATCCAAATGATATCACGCATGTGTTTTATATTAGATAATTCCATATAAAGCTATCTCTATCTTAAACAACCATGGAATATGCCTTTCACGATGTACTACCATCATCTAAATGATATAACGCATGTGTTTTATATAAGATACTGCCATATAAATATTTCATCGCCTGAAACAACTATGGAATGTGCCTTTCACGATGTACTGCCATCAACCAAATGATATAACGCATGTGATTTATATTAGATACTGCCATATAAATATTTTTGTAGCTAAATCAACTATGGAATATGCCTTTCACGATGTACCACCAACATCCAAATGATATAACGCATGTGTTTTATATTAGATACTGCCATCTTAATATATGTCTAGCTAAAACAACTATGGAATATGCCTTTGACGTTGTACTACCATCATCCAAATGATATAATGCATGTGTTTTATATTAGATACTACCATACAAATATATCTTTAGCAAAAACAACTTTGGAATATGCCTTTCACGATGTACTACCATCATCCAAATGATATAACTCATGTGTTTTATATTAGATACTACCATACAAATATATCTTTACCCGAAACAACTATGGAATATGCCTTTCACGATGTACTACCATCATCCAAATGATATCACGCATGTGTTTTATATTAGATACTACCATATAAATATATCTTTAGCTGAAACAACTACGGAATATGCCTTTCAGGATGTACTACCATCATCCAAATGATATCAGGAATGTGTTTTATATTAGATACTACCATATAAATATATCTTTAGCTGAAACAACTACGGAATATGCCTTTGAGGATGTACTACCATCATCCAAATGATATCAGGAATGTGTTTTATATTAGATACTACCATATAAATATAGCTTTAGCTGAAACAAGTACGGAATATGCCTTTCAGGATGTACTACCATCATCCAAATGATATCACTCATGTGTTTTATATTAGATACTACCATATAAATTTATCTTTACCCGAAACAACTATGGAATATGCCTTTCACGATGTATTACCATCATCCAAATGATATCACGCATGTCTTTTATATTAGATACTACCATATAAATATATCTTTAGCTGAAACAACTACGGAATATGCCTTTCAGGATGTACTACCATCATCCAAATGATATCAGGAATGTGTTTTATATTAGATACTACCATATAAATATATCTTTAGCTGAAACAACTACGGAATATGCCTTTGAGGATGTACTACCATCATCCAAATGATATCAGGAATGTGTTTTATATTAGATACTACCATATAAATATATCTTTAGCAGAATTAACTATGGAATATGCCTGTCACGATGTACTACCATCATCCAAATGATATCAGGAATGTGTTTTATATTAGATACTACCATATAAATATATCTTTAGCTGAATCAACTATGGAATATGCCTTTCAGGATGTACTACCATCATCCAAATGATATCAGGAATGTGTTTTATATTAGATACTACCATATAAATATATCTTTAGCTGAAACAAGTACGGAATATGCCTTTCAGGATGTACTACCATCATCCAAATGATATCACTCATGTGTTTTATATTAGATACTACCATATAAATTTATCTTTAGCTGAAACAACCATGTAATATGCCTTTCACGATGTACTACCATCGTCAAAATGATATGAGGCATGTGTTTTATATTAGATATTACCATATAAATATATCTCTAGCTGAAACAACTATGGAATATCTAGATGTACTACCATCACCAAAATGATATGACGCATGTGTTTTATATTAGACATTACCATCTAATTATATCTCTAGCTAATTCAATTATAGAATATGCCTTTCACTTTGTACAACCATCATCCAAATGATATAACGCATGTGTTTTATATTAAATACTCTTATATAAATATATCTTTTGCTGAAACAACCAATGTAATATGCCTTTCACGATGTACTACCATCACCAAAATGATATGACGCACATGTTTTATATTAGATACTACTATATAAATATATCTTTAGCAGAAACAACTATGAAATATGCATTTCACAATGTACTACCATCATCCAAATGATATCAGGCATGTGTTTTATATTAGATACTACCATATAAATATATCTTTAGCTGAAGCAACCATGTAATATGCCTTTTACAATGTACTACCATCATCAAAATGATATAACGCATGTGTTTTATATTAGATACTACCATATAAATATATCTTTAGCAAAAACAACTATGGAATATGCCTTTCACGATGTACTACCATCATCCAAATGATATAACTCATGTGTTTTATATTAGATACTACCATACAAATATATCTTTACCCGAAACAACTATGGAATATGCCTTTCACGATGTACTACCATCATCCAAATGATATCAGGCATGTGTTTTATATTAGATACTACCATATAAATATATCTTTAGCTGAAACAACTACGGAATATGCCTTTCAGGATGTACTACCATCATCCAAATGATATCAGGAATGTGTTTTATATTAGATACTACCATATAAATATATCTTTAGCTGAAACAACTACGGAATATGCCTTTGAGGATGTACTACCATCATCCAAATGATATCACGCATGTGTTTTATATTAGATACTACCATATAAATATATCTTTAGCTGAAACAAGTATGGAATATGCCTTTCACGATGTACTACCATCATCCAAATAATATAACACATGTGTTTTATATCAGATAATTCGATATAAATATATCTCTAGCAAAAAAAACCATGGAATATGCCTTTCACGGTGTACTACCATCATCCAAATGATATAACGCATGTGTTTTATATTAGAGACTAGCATATAAATATATCTTTAGCAAAAACAACTATGGAATATGCCTCTCACGATGTACTACCTTCATCCAAATGATATAACTCATGTGTTTTATATTAGATACTACCATATAAATATATCTTTAGCTGAAACAACTACGGAATATGACTTTCAGGATGTACTTCCATCATCCAAATGATATCAGGAATGTGTTTTATATTAGATACTACCATATAAATATATCTTTAGCTGAAACAACTACGGAATATGCCTTTGAGGATGTACTACCATCATCCAGATGATATATCGCATGTGTTTTATATTAGATACTACCATATAAATATATCTTTAGCAGAATTAACTATAGAATATGCCTTTCACGATGTACTACCATCATCCAAATGATATCACGCATGTGTTTTATATTAGATACTACCATATCAATATATCTTTAGCAGAATTAACTATGGAATATGCCTTTCACGATGTACTACCAGCATCCAAATGATATCACGCATGTGTTTTATATTAGATACTACCATATAAATATATCTTTAGCTGAAGCAACCATGTAATATGCCTTTTACGATGTACTACCAGCATCAAAAAGATATGACGCATGTGTTTTATATTAGATACTACCATATAAATATATCTCTAGCTCAAACAACTATGGAATATGCCTTTCACGATATACTACCATCATCAAAATGATATAACGCATGTGTTTTATATTAGATACTACCATATAAATATATTTTAGCAAAAACAACTATGGAATATGCCATTCACGATGTACTACCATTACCTAAATGATATAACTCATGTGTTTTATATTAGATACTACCATACAAATATATCTTTACCCGAAACAATTATGGAATATGCCTTTCACCATATACTACCATCATCCAAATGATATAACGCATGTGTTTTATATTAGATACTACCATATAAATATATCTTTAGCTGAAACAAGTACGGAATATGCCTTTCAGGATTTACTACCATCATCCAAATGATATCACACATGTATTTTATATTCGATACTACCATATAAATATATCTTTAGCTGAAACAACCATGAAATATGCCTTTCACGATGTACTACCATCACCAAAATGATATGAGGCATGTGTTTTATATGAGATATTACCATATAAATATATCTCTAGCTGAAACAACTATGGAATATGCCTTTCACGATGTACTACAATCATCCAAATGATATCACGCATGTGATTTATATTAGATACTACCATATAAATATATCTTTAGCTGAAACAACTACGGTATATGACTTTGAGGATGTACTACCTTAATCCAAATGATATATCGCATGTGTTTAATATTAGATACTACCATATAAATATATCTTTAGCAGAATTAACTATGGAATATGCCTTTCACGATGTACTACCATCATCCAAATGATATCACGCATAAATTTTATATTAGATACTACCATATAAATATATCTTTAGCTGAAGCAACCATGTAATATGCCTTTTACGATGTACTACCAGCATCAAAAAGATATGACGCATGTGTTTTATATTAGATACTACCATATAAATATATCTCTAGCTGAAACAACTATGGAATATGCCTTTCACGATATACTACCATCATCAAAATGATATAACGCATGTGTTTTATATTAGATACTACCATATAAATATATCTTTAGCAAAAACAACTATGGAATATGCCATTCACGATGTACTACCATTACGTAAATGATATAACTCATGTGTTTCATATTAGATACTACCATACAAATATATCTTTACCCGAAACAATTATGGAATATGCCTTTCACCATATACTACCATCATCCAAATGATATAACGCATGTGTTTTATATTAGATACTACCATATAAATATATCTTTAGCTGAAACAAGTACGGAATATGCCTTTCAGGATTTACTACCATCATCCAAATGATATCACACATGTGTTTTATATTCGATACTACCATATAAATATATCTTTAGCTGAAACAACCATGAAATATGCCTTTCACGATGTACTACCATCACCAAAATGATATGAGGCATGTGTTTTATATGAGATATTACCATATAAATATATCTCTAGCTGAAACAACTATGGAATATCCCTTTCACGATGTACTACCATCATCCAAATGATATCACGCATGTGTTTTATATTAGATAATTCCATATAAATATATCTCTATCTAAATTAACCATGGAATATGCCTTTCACGATGAACTACCATCATCAAAATGATATGACGCATGTGTTTTATATTAGATATTACCATATAAATATATCTCTAGCTGAAACAACTATGGAATATCTAGATGTACTACCATCATCCAAATGATATCACGCATGTGAATAATATGAGATACTACCATATAAATATATCTTTAGCTGAAACAACCATGTAATATGCCTTTCACGATGTACTACCATCATCAATTTGTTATGACGCATGTGTTTTATATTAGATAATTCCATATAAATATATCTCTATCTAAAACAATCATGGAATATGCCTTTCACGTTGTACTACCATCATTCAAATGATATAACGCATGTGTTTTACATTAAATACTCCCATATAAATATATCTTCAGCTGAAACAACCATGGAATATGCCTTTCACGATGTGCTACCATCATCAAAATGATATGACGCATGTGTTTTATATTAGATATTACCATATAAATATATATGTAGCTGAAACAACTATGGAATATCCCTTTCACGATGTACTACCATCATCCAAATGATATCACGCATGTGTTTTATATTAGATACTACCATATAAATATATCTCTAGCTAAAACAACCATGGAATATGCCTTTCACGATGTACTACCATCATCCAAATGATATCACGCATGTGTTTTATATTAGATAATTCCATATAAAGCTATCTCTATCTTAAACAACCATGGAATATGCCTTTCACGATGTACTACCATCATCTAAATGATATAACGCATGTGTTTTATATAAGATACTGCCATATAAATATTTCATCGCCTGAAACAACTATGGAATGTGCCTTTCACGATGTACTGCCATCAACCAAATGATATAACGCATGTGATTTATATTAGATACTGCCATATAAATATTTCTCTAGCTAAATCAACTATGGAATATGCCTTTCACGATGTACCACCAACATCCAAATGATATAACGCATGTGTTTTATATTAGATACTGCCATCTTAATATATGTCTAGCTAAAACAACTATGGAATATGCCTTTGACGTTGTACTACCATCATCCAAATGATATAATGCATGTGTTTTATATTAGATACTACCATACAAATATATCTTTAGCAAAAACAACTTTGGAATATGCCTTTCACGATGTACTACCATCATCCAAATGATATAACTCATGTGTTTTATATTAGATACTACCATACAAATATATCTTTACCCGAAACAACTATGGAATATGCCTTTCACGATGTACTACCATCATCCAAATGATATCACGCATGTGTTTTATATTAGATACTACCATATAAATATATCTTTAGCTGAAACAACTACGGAATATGCCTTTCAGGATGTACTACCATCATCCAAATGATATCAGGAATGTGTTTTATATTAGATACTACCATATAAATATATCTTTAGCTGAAACAACTACGGAATATGCCTTTGAGGATGTACTACCATCATCCAAATGATATCAGGAATGTGTTTTATATTAGATACTACCATATAAATATAGCTTTAGCTGAAACAAGTACGGAATATGCCTTTCAGGATGTACTACCATCATCCAAATGATATCACTCATGTGTTTTATATTAGATACTACCATATAAATTTATCTTTACCCGAAACAACTATGGAATATGCCTTTCACGATGTATTACCATCATCCAAATGATATCACGCATGTCTTTTATATTAGATACTACCATATAAATATATCTTTAGCTGAAACAACTACGGAATATGCCTTTCAGGATGTACTACCATCATCCAAATGATATCAGGAATGTGTTTTATATTAGATACTACCATATAAATATATCTTTAGCTGAAACAACTACGGAATATGCCTTTGAGGATGTACTACCATCATCCAAATGATATCAGGAATGTGTTTTATATTAGATACTACCATATAAATATATCTTTAGCAGAATTAACTATGGAATATGCCTGTCACGATGTACTACCATCATCCAAATGATATCAGGAATGTGTTTTATATTAGATACTACCATATAAATATATCTTTAGCTGAATCAACTATGGAATATGCCTTTCAGGATGTACTACCATCATCCAAATGATATCAGGAATGTGTTTTATATTAGATACTACCATATAAATATATCTTTAGCTGAAACAAGTACGGAATATGCCTTTCAGGATGTACTACCATCATCCAAATGATATCACTCATGTGTTTTATATTAGATACTACCATATAAATTTATCTTTAGCTGAAACAACCATGTAATATGCCTTTCACGATGTACTACCATCGTCAAAATGATATGAGGCATGTGTTTTATATTAGATATTACCATATAAATATATCTCTAGCTGAAACAACTATGGAAAATCTAGATGTACTACCATCACCAAAATGATATGACGCATGTGTTTTATATTAGACATTACCATCTAATTATATCTCTAGCTAATTCAATTATAGAATATGCCTTTCACTTTGTACAACCATCATCCAAATGATATAACGCATGTGTTTTATATTAAATACTCTTATATAAATATATCTTTTGCTGAAACAACCAATGTAATATGCCTTTCACGATGTACTACCATCACCAAAATGATATGACGCACATGTTTTATATTAGATACTACTATATAAATATATCTTTAGCAGAAACAACTATGAAATATGCATTTCACAATGTACTACCATCATCCAAATGATATCAGGCATGTGTTTTATATTAGATACTACCATATAAATATATCTTTAGCTGAAGCAACCATGTAATATGCCTTTTACAATGTACTACCATCATCAAAATGATATAACGCATGTGTTTTATATTAGATACTACCATATAAATATATCTTTAGCAAAAACAACTATGGAATATGCCTTTCACGATGTACTACCATCATCCAAATGATATAACTCATGTGTTTTATATTAGATACTACCATACAAATATATCTTTACCCGAAACAACTATGGAATATGCCTTTCACGATGTACTACCATCATCCAAATGATATCAGGCATGTGTTTTATATTAGATACTACCATATAAATATATCTTTAGCTGAAACAACTACGGAATATGCCTTTCAGGATGTACTACCATCATCCAAATGATATCAGGAATGTGTTTTATATTAGATACTACCATATAAATATATCTTTAGCTGAAACAACTACGGAATATGCCTTTGAGGATGTACTACCATCATCCAAATGATATCACGCATGTGTTTTATATTAGATACTACCATATAAATATATCTTTAGCTGAAACAAGTATGGAATATGCCTTTCACGATGTACTACCATCATCCAAATAATATAACACATGTGTTTTATATCAGATAATTCGATATAAATATATCTCTAGCAAAAAAAACCATGGAATATGCCTTTCACGGTGTACTACCATCATCCAAATGATATAACGCATGTGTTTTATATTAGAGACTAGCATATAAATATATCTTTAGCAAAAACAACTATGGAATATGCCTCTCACGATGTACTACCTTCATCCAAATGATATAACTCATGTGTTTTATATTAGATACTACCATATAAATATATCTTTAGCTGAAACAACTACGGAATATGACTTTCAGGATGTACTTCCATCATCCAAATGATATCAGGAATGTGTTTTATATTAGATACTACCATATAAATATATCTTTAGCTGAAACAACTACGGAATATGCCTTTGAGGATGTACTACCATCATCCAGATGATATATCGCATGTGTTTTATATTAGATACTACCATATAAATATATCTTTAGCAGAATTAACTATAGAATATGCCTTTCACGATGTACTACCATCATCCAAATGATATCACGCATGTGTTTTATATTAGATACTACCATATCAATATATCTTTAGCAGAATTAACTATGGAATATGCCTTTCACGATGTACTACCAGCATCCAAATGATATCACGCATGTGTTTTATATTAGATACTACCATATAAATATATCTTTAGCTGAAGCAACCATGTAATATGCCTTTTACGATGTACTACCAGCATCAAAAAGATATGACGCATGTGTTTTATATTAGATACTACCATATAAATATATCTCTAGCTCAAACAACTATGGAATATGCCTTTCACGATATACTACCATCATCAAAATGATATAACGCATGTGTTTTATATTAGATACTACCATATAAATATATTTTAGCAAAAACAACTATGGAATATGCCATTCACGATGTACTACCATTACCTAAATGATATAACTCATGTGTTTTATATTAGATACTACCATACAAATATATCTTTACCCGAAACAATTATGGAATATGCCTTTCACCATATACTACCATCATCCAAATGATATAACGCATGTGTTTTATATTAGATACTACCATATAAATATATCTTTAGCTGAAACAAGAACGGAATATGCCTTTCAGGATTTACTACCATCATCCAAATGATATCACACATGTATTTTATATTCGATACTACCATATAAATATATCTTTAGCTGAAACAACCATGAAATATGCCTTTCACGATGTACTACCATCACCAAAATGATATGAGGCATGTGTTTTATATGAGATATTACCATATAAATATATCTCTAGCTGAAACAACTATGGAATATGCCTTTCACGATGTACTACAATCATCCAAATGATATCACGCATGTGATTTATATTAGATACTACCATATAAATATATCTTTAGCTGAAACAACTACGGTATATGACTTTGAGGATGTACTACCTTAATCCAAATGATATATCGCATGTGTTTAATATTAGATACTACCATATAAATATATCTTTAGCAGAATTAACTATGGAATATGCCTTTCACGATGTACTACCATCATCCAAATGATATCACGCATAAATTTTATATTAGATACTACCATATAAATATATCTTTAGCTGAAGCAACCATGTAATATGCCTTTTACGATGTACTACCAGCATCAAAAAGATATGACGCATGTGTTTTATATTAGATACTACCATATAAATATATCTCTAGCTGAAACAACTATGGAATATGCCTTTCACGATATACTACCATCATCAAAATGATATAACGCATGTGTTTTATATTAGATACTA
The DNA here is from genome assembly GCA_022496805.1 of Pohlia nutans. Lineage (NCBI taxonomy): Eukaryota > Viridiplantae > Streptophyta > Bryopsida > Bryales > Mniaceae > Pohlia > Pohlia nutans. The sequence continues at coordinate 7,892,418 of CM040104.1, forward strand.
CCATATAAATATATCTTTAGCAAAAACAACTATGGAATATGCCATTCACGATGTACTACCATTACGTAAATGATATAACTCATGTGTTTCATATTAGATACTACCATACAAATATATCTTTACCCGAAACAATTATGGAATATGCCTTTCACCATATACTACCATCATCCAAATGATATAACGCATGTGTTTTATATTAAATACTCTTATATAAATATATCTTTTGCTGAAACAACCAATGTAATATGCCTTTCACGATGTACTACCATCACCAAAATGATATGACGCACATGTTTTATATTAGATACTACTATATAAATATATCTTTAGCAGAAACAACTATGAAATATGCATTTCACAATGTACTACCATCATCCAAATGATATCAGGCATGTGTTTTATATTAGATACTACCATATAAATATATCTTTAGCTGAAGCAACCATGTAATATGCCTTTTACAATGTACTACCATCATCAAAATGATATAACGCATGTGTTTTATATTAGATACTACCATATAAATATATCTTTAGCAAAAACAACTATGGAATATGCCTTTCACGATGTACTACCATCATCCAAATGATATAACTCATGTGTTTTATATTAGATACTACCATACAAATATATCTTTACCCGAAACAACTATGGAATATGCCTTTCACGATGTACTACCATCATCCAAATGATATCAGGCATGTGTTTTATATTAGATACTACCATATAAATATATCTTTAGCTGAAACAACTACGGAATATGCCTTTCAGGATGTACTACCATCATCCAAATGATATCAGGAATGTGTTTTATATTAGATACTACCATATAAATATATCTTTAGCTGAAACAACTACGGAATATGCCTTTGAGGATGTACTACCATCATCCAAATGATATCACGCATGTGTTTTATATTAGATACTACCATATAAATATATCTTTAGCTGAAACAAGTATGGAATATGCCTTTCACGATGTACTACCATCATCCAAATAATATAACACATGTGTTTTATATCAGATAATTCGATATAAATATATCTCTAGCAAAAAAAACCATGGAATATGCCTTTCACGGTGTACTACCATCATCAAATGATATAACGCATGTGTTTTATATTAGAGACTAGCATATAAATATATCTTTAGCAAAAACAACTATGGAATATGCCTCTCACGATGTACTACCTTCATCCAAATGATATAACTCATGTGTTTTATATTAGATACTACCATATAAATATATCTTTAGCTGAAACAACTACGGAATATGACTTTCAGGATGTACTTCCATCATCCAAATGATATCAGGAATGTGTTTTATATTAGATACTACCATATAAATATATCTTTAGCTGAAACAACTACGGAATATGCCTTTGAGGATGTACTACCATCATCCAGATGATATATCGCATGTGTTTTATATTAGATACTACCATATAAATATATCTTTAGCTGAAACAAGTACGGAATATGCCTTTCAGGATGTACTACCATCATCCAAATGATATCACTCATGTGTTTTATATTAGATACTACCATATAAATTTATCTTTAGCTGAAACAACCATGTAATATGCCTTTCACGATGTACTACCATCGTCAAAATGATATGAGGCATGTGTTTTATATTAGATATTACCATATAAATATATCTCTAGCTGAAACAACTATGGAAAATCTAGATGTACTACCATCACCAAAATGATATGACGCATGTGTTTTATATTAGACATTACCATCTAATTATATCTCTAGCTAATTCAATTATAGAATATGCCTTTCACTTTGTACAACCATCATCCAAATGATATAACGCATGTGTTTTATATTAAATACTCTTATATAAATATATCTTTTGCTGAAACAACCAATGTAATATGCCTTTCACGATGTACTACCATCACCAAAATGATATGACGCACATGTTTTATATTAGATACTACTATATAAATATATCTTTAGCAGAAACAACTATGAAATATGCATTTCACAATGTACTACCATCATCCAAATGATATCAGGCATGTGTTTTATATTAGATACTACCATATAAATATATCTTTAGCTGAAGCAACCATGTAATATGCCTTTTACAATGTACTACCATCATCAAAATGATATAACGCATGTGTTTTATATTAGATACTACCATATAAATATATCTTTAGCAAAAACAACTATGGAATATGCCTTTCACGATGTACTACCATCATCCAAATGATATAACTCATGTGTTTTATATTAGATACTACCATACAAATATATCTTTACCCGAAACAACTATGGAATATGCCTTTCACGATGTACTACCATCATCCAAATGATATCAGGCATGTGTTTTATATTAGATACTACCATATAAATATATCTTTAGCTGAAACAACTACGGAATATGCCTTTCAGGATGTACTACCATCATCCAAATGATATCAGGAATGTGTTTTATATTAGATACTACCATATAAATATATCTTTAGCTGAAACAACTACGGAATATGCCTTTGAGGATGTACTACCATCATCCAAATGATATCACGCATGTGTTTTATATTAGATACTACCATATAAATATATCTTTAGCTGAAACAAGTATGGAATATGCCTTTCACGATGTACTACCATCATCCAAATAATATAACACATGTGTTTTATATCAGATAATTCGATATAAATATATCTCTAGCAAAAAAAACCATGGAATATGCCTTTCACGGTGTACTACCATCATCCAAATGATATAACGCATGTGTTTTATATTAGAGACTAGCATATAAATATATCTTTAGCAAAAACAACTATGGAATATGCCTCTCACGATGTACTACCTTCATCCAAATGATATAACTCATGTGTTTTATATTAGATACTACCATATAAATATATCTTTAGCTGAAACAACTACGGAATATGACTTTCAGGATGTACTTCCATCATCCAAATGATATCAGGAATGTGTTTTATATTAGATACTACCATATAAATATATCTTTAGCTGAAACAACTACGGAATATGCCTTTGAGGATGTACTACCATCATCCAGATGATATATCGCATGTGTTTTATATTAGATACTACCATATAAATATATCTTTAGCAGAATTAACTATAGAATATGCCTTTCACGATGTACTACCATCATCCAAATGATATCACGCATGTGTTTTATATTAGATACTACCATATCAATATATCTTTAGCAGAATTAACTATGGAATATGCCTTTCACGATGTACTACCAGCATCCAAATGATATCACGCATGTGTTTTATATTAGATACTACCATATAAATATATCTTTAGCTGAAGCAACCATGTAATATGCCTTTTACGATGTACTACCAGCATCAAAAAGATATGACGCATGTGTTTTATATTAGATACTACCATATAAATATATCTCTAGCTCAAACAACTATGGAATATGCCTTTCACGATATACTACCATCATCAAAATGATATAACGCATGTGTTTTATATTAGATACTACCATATAAATATATTTTAGCAAAAACAACTATGGAATATGCCATTCACGATGTACTACCATTACCTAAATGATATAACTCATGTGTTTTATATTAGATACTACCATACAAATATATCTTTACCCGAAACAATTATGGAATATGCCTTTCACCATATACTACCATCATCCAAATGATATAACGCATGTGTTTTATATTAGATACTACCATATAAATATATCTTTAGCTGAAACAAGTACGGAATATGCCTTTCAGGATTTACTACCATCATCCAAATGATATCACACATGTATTTTATATTCGATACTACCATATAAATATATCTTTAGCTGAAACAACCATGAAATATGCCTTTCACGATGTACTACCATCACCAAAATGATATGAGGCATGTGTTTTATATGAGATATTACCATATAAATATATCTCTAGCTGAAACAACTATGGAATATGCCTTTCACGATGTACTACAATCATCCAAATGATATCACGCATGTGATTTATATTAGATACTACCATATAAATATATCTTTAGCTGAAACAACTACGGTATATGACTTTGAGGATGTACTACCTTAATCCAAATGATATATCGCATGTGTTTAATATTAGATACTACCATATAAATATATCTTTAGCAGAATTAACTATGGAATATGCCTTTCACGATGTACTACCATCATCCAAATGATATCACGCATAAATTTTATATTAGATACTACCATATAAATATATCTTTAGCTGAAGCAACCATGTAATATGCCTTTTACGATGTACTACCAGCATCAAAAAGATATGACGCATGTGTTTTATATTAGATACTACCATATAAATATATCTCTAGCTGAAACAACTATGGAATATGCCTTTCACGATATACTACCATCATCAAAATGATATAACGCATGTGTTTTATATTAGATACTACCATATAAATATATCTTTAGCAAAAACAACTATGGAATATGCCATTCACGATGTACTACCATTACGTAAATGATATAACTCATGTGTTTCATATTAGATACTACCATACAAATATATCTTTACCCGAAACAATTATGGAATATGCCTTTCACCATATACTACCATCATCCAAATGATATAACGCATGTGTTTTATATTAGATACTACCATATAAATATATCTTTAGCTGAAACAAGTACGGAATATGCCTTTCAGGATTTACTACCATCATCCAAATGATATCACACATGTGTTTTATATTCGATACTACCATATAAATATATCTTTAGCTGAAACAACCATGAAATATGCCTTTCACGATGTACTACCATCACCAAAATGATATGAGGCATGTGTTTTATATGAGATATTACCATATAAATATATCTCTAGCTGAAACAACTATGGAATATCCCTTTCACGATGTACTACCATCATCCAAATGATATCACGCATGTGTTTTATATTAGATAATTCCATATAAATATATCTCTATCTAAATTAACCATGGAATATGCCTTTCACGATGAACTACCATCATCAAAATGATATGACGCATGTGTTTTATATTAGATATTACCATATAAATATATCTCTAGCTGAAACAACTATGGAATATCTAGATGTACTACCATCATCCAAATGATATCACGCATGTGAATAATATGAGATACTACCATATAAATATATCTTTAGCTGAAACAACCATGTAATATGCTTTTCACGATGTACTACCATCATCAATTTGTTATGACGCATGTGTTTTATATTAGATAATTCCATATAAATATATCTCTATCTAAAACAATCATGGAATATGCCTTTCACGTTGTACTACCATCATTCAAATGATATAACGCATGTGTTTTACATTAAATACTCCCATATAAATATATCTTCAGCTGAAACAACCATGGAATATGCCTTTCACGATGAACTACCATCATCAAAATGATATGACGCATGTGTTTTATATTAGATATTACCATATAAATATATCTCTAGCTGAAACAACTATGGAATATCTAGATGTACTACCATCATCCAAATGATATCACGCATGTGAATAATATGAGATACTACCATATAAATATATCTTTAGCTGAAACAACCATGTAATATGCCTTTCACGATGTACTACCATCATCAATTTGTTATGACGCATGTGTTTTATATTAGATAATTCCATATAAATATATCTCTATCTAAAACAATCATGGAATATGCCTTTCACGTTGTACTACCATCATTCAAATGATATAACGCATGTGTTTTACATTAAATACTCCCATATTAATATATCTTCAGCTGAAACAACTATGGAATATCCCTTTCACGATGTACTACCATCATCCAAATGATATCACGCATGTGTTTTATATTAGATACTACCATATAAATATATCTCTATCTAAAACAACCATGGAATATGCCTTTCCCGATGTACTACCATCATCAAAATGATATGACGCATGTGTTTTATATTAGATATTACCATCTAATTATATCTCTAGCTAAATCAATTATGGAATATGCCTTTCATGTTGTACAACCATCATCCAAATGATATAACGCATGTGTTTTATATTAAATACTCCCATATAAATATATCTTTAGCTGAAACAACCAATGTAATATGCCTTTCACGATGTACTACCATCACCAAAATGATATGACGCATGTGTTTTATATTAGACATTACCATCTAATTATATCTCTAGCTAATTCAATTATAGAATATGCCTTTCACTTTGTACAACCATCATCCAAATGATATAACGCATGTGTTTTATATTAAATACTCCCATATAAATATATCTTTAGCTGAAACAACTATGGAATATCCCTTTCACGATGTACTACCATCATCCAAATGATATAACGCATGTGTTTTATATTAGATACTGCCATATGAATATATCTCTAGGTGAAACAACTATACAATAGGCCTTTCACGATGTACTACCATCTTCCAAATGAATTAATGCATGTGTTTTATATTAGATCCTGCCATATAAATATATCTCTAGCTAAAACAACTATGGAATATGCCTTTCACGATGTACTACCATCATCAAAATGATATGAGGCATGTGTTTTATATTAGATATTACCATATAAATATATCTCTAGCTGAAACAACTATGGAATATGCCTTTCACGATGTACTACCATCATCCAAATGATATCAGGCATGTGTTTTATATAAGATACTACCATATAAATATATCTTTAGCTGAAACAACTACGGAATATGCCTTTCAGGATGTACTACCATCATCCAAATGATATCAGGAATGTGTTTTATATTAGATACTACCATATAAATATATCTTTAGCTGAAACAACTACGGAATATGCCTTTGAGGATGTACTACCATCATCCAAATGATATATCGCATGTGTTTTATATTAGATACTACCATATCAATATATCTTTAGCAGAATTAACTATGGAATATGCCTTTCACGATGTACTACCATCATCCAAATGATATCACGCATGTGTTTTATATTAGATAATTCCATATAAATATATCTTTAGCTGAAACAACTACGGAAAATGCCTTTCAGGATGTACTACCATCATCCAAATGATATCAGGCATGTGTTTTATATTAGATACTACCATATAAATATATCTTTAGCTGAAGCAACCATGTAATATGCCTTTTACGATGTACTTCCAGCATCAAAAAGATATGACGCATGTGTTTTATATTAGATATTACCATATAAATATATCTCTAGCTGAAACAACTATGGAATATGCCTTTCACGATGTACTACCATCATCCAAATGATATCACGCATGTGTTTTATATTAGATAATTCCATATAAATATATCTTTAGCTGAAACAACTACGGAAAATGCCTTTCAGGATGTACTACCATCATCCAAATGATATCAGGAATGTGTTTTATATTAGATACTACCATATAAATATATCTTTAGCTGAAACAACTACGGAATATGCTTTTGAGGATGTACTACCATCATCCAAATGATATATCGCATGTGTTTTATATTAGATACTACCATATAAATATATCTTTAGCTGAAGCAACCATGTAGTATGCCTTTTACGATGTACTACCATCATCAAAATGATATAACGCATGTGTTTTATATTAGATACTACCATATAAATATAACTTTAGCAAAAACAACTATGGAATATGCCTTTCACGATGTACTACCATCATCCAAATGATATAACTCATGTGTTTTATATTAGATACTACCATACAAATATATCTTTACCCGAAACAACTATGGAATATGCCTTTCACGATGTACTACCATCATCCAAATGATATATCGCATGTGTTTTATATTAGATACTACTATATAAATATATCTTTAGCAGAATTAACTATGGAATATGCCTTTCAGGATGTACTACCATCATCCAAATGATATCAGGCATGTGTTTTATATTAGATACTACCATATAAATATATCTTTAGCTGAAGCAACCATGTAATATGCCTTTTACGATGTACTACCATCATCAAAATGATATAACGCATAAGTTTTATATTAGATACTACCATATAAATATATCTTTAGCAAAAACAACTATGGAATATGCCTTTCACGATGTACTACCATCATCCAAATGATATAACTCATGTGTTTTATATTAGATACTACCATACAAATATATCTTTACCCGAAACAACTATGGAATATGCCTTTCACGATGTACTACCATCATCTAAATGATATCACGCATTTGTTTTATATTAGATACTACCATATAAATATATCTTAAGCTGAAACAACTACGGAATATGCCTTTCAGGATGTACTACCATCATCCAAATGATATCAGGAATGTGTTTTATATTAGATACTACCATATAAATATATCTTTTGCTGAAACAACTACGGAATATGCCTTTGAGGATGTACTACCATCATCCAAATGATATATCGCATGTGTTTTATATTAGATACTACCATATAAATATATCTTTAGCTGAAGCAACCATGTAGTATGCCTTTTACGATGTACTACCATCATCAAAATGATATAACGCATGTGTTTTATATTAGATACTACCATATAAATATATCTTTAGCAAAAACAACTATGGAATATGCCTTTCACGATGTACTACCATCATCCAAGTGATATAACTCATGTGTTTTATATTAGATACTACCATACAAATATATCTTTACCCGAAACAACTAAAGAATATGCCTTTCACGATGTACTACCATCATACAAATGATATCAGGCATGTGTTTTATATTAGATACTACCATATAAATATATCTTTAGCTGAAACAACTACGGAATATGCCTCTGAGGATGTACTACCATCATCCAAATGATATATCGCATGTGTTTTATATTAGATACTACCATATAAATATATCTTTAGCAGAATTAACTATGGAATATGCCTTTCACGATGTACTACCATCATCCAAATGATATCACGCATGTGTTTTATATTAGATACTACCATATAAATATATCTTTAGCTGAAGCAACCATGTAATATGCCTTTTACGATGTACTTCCAGCATCAAAAACATATGACGCATGTGTTTTATATTAGATATTACCATATAAATATATCTCTAGCTGAAACAACTATGGAATATGCCTTTCACGATGTACTACCATCATCGAAATGATATCAGGAATGTGTTTTATAATAGATACTACCATTTAAATATATCTTTAGCTGAAACAACTACGGAATATGCTTTTGAGGATGTACTACCATCATCCAAATGATATATCGCATGTGTTTTATATTAGATACTACCATATAAATATATCTTTAGCTGAAGCAACCATGTAGTATGCCTTTTACGATGTACTACCATCATCAAAATGATATAACGCATGTGTTTTATATTAGATACTACCATATAAATATAACTTTAGCAAAAACAATTATGGAATATGCCTTTCACGATGTACTACCATCATCCAAATGATATAACTCATGTGTTTTATATTAGATACTACCATACAAATATATCTTTACCCGAAACAACTATGGAATATGCCTTTCACGATGTACTACCATCATCCAAATGATATATCGCATGTGTTTTATATTAGATACTACTATATAAATATATCTTTAGCAGAATTAACTATGGAATATGCCTTTCAGGATGTACTACCATCATCCAAATGATATCAGGCATGTGTTTTATATTAGATACTACCATATAAATATATCTTTAGCTGAAACAACTACGGAATATGCCTCTGAGGATGTACTACCATCATCCAAATGATATATCGCATGTGTTTTATATTAGATACTACCATATAAATATATCTTTAGCAGAATTAACTATGGAATATGCCTTTCACGATGTACTACCATCATCCAAATGATATCACGCATGTGTTTTATATTAGATACTACCATATAAATATATCTTTAGCTGAAGCAACCATGTAATATGCCTTTTACGATGTACTTCCAGCATCAAAAAGATATGACGCATGTGTTTTATATTAGATATTACCATATAAATATATCTCTAGCTGAAACAACTATGGAATATGCCTTTCACGATGTACTACCATCATCGAAATGATATCAGGAATGTGTTTTATAATAGATACTACCATATAAATATATCTTTAGCTGAAACAACTACGGAATATGCTTTTGAGGATGTACTACCATCATCCAAATGATATATCGCATGTGTTTTATATTAGATACTACCATATAAATATATCTTTAGGTGAAGCAACCATGTAGTATGCCTTTTACGATGTACTACCATCATCAAAATGATATAACGCATGTGTTTTATATTAGATACTACCATATAAATATAACTTTAGCAAAAACAATTATGGAATATGCCTTTCACGATGTACTACCATCATCCAAATGATATCAGGAATGTGTTTTATATTAGATACTACCATACAAATATATCTTTACCCGAAACAACTATGGAATATGCCTTTCACGATGTACTACCATCATCCAAATGATATATCGCATGTGTTTTATATTAGATACTACTATATAAATATATCTTTAGCAGAATTAACTATGGAATATGCCTTTCAGGATGTACTACCATCATCCAAATGATATCAGGCATGTGTTTTATATTAGATACTACCATATAAATATATCTTTAGCTGAAGCAACCATGTAATATGCCTTTTACGATGTACTACCATCATCAAAATGATATAACGCATAAGTTTTATATTAGATACTACCATATAAATATATCTTTAGCAAAAACAACTATGGAATATGCCTTTCACGATGTACTACCATCATCCAAATGATATAACTCATGTGTTTTATATTAGATACTACCATACAAATATATCTTTACCCGAAACAACTATGGAATATGCCTTTCACGATTTACTACCATCATCTAAATGATATCACGCATTTGTTTTATATTAGATACTACCATATAAATATATCTTAAGCTGAAACAACTACGGAATATGCCTTTCAGGATGTACTACCATCATCCAAATGATATCAGGAATGTGTTTTATATTAGATACTACCATATAAATATATCTTTTGCTGAAACAACTACGGAATAAGCCTTTGAGGATGTACTACCATCATCCAAATGATATATCGCATGTGTTTTATATTAGATACTACCATATAAATATATCTTTAGCTGAAGCAACCATGTAATATGCCTTTTACGATGTACTACCATCATCAAAATGATATAACGCATGTGTTTTATATTAGATACTACCATATAAATATATCTTTAGCAAAAACAACTATGGAATATGCCTTTCACGATGTACTACCATCATCCAAGTGATATAACTCATGTGTTTTATATTAGATACTACCATACAAATATATCTTTACCCGAAACAACTATGGAATATGCCTTTCACGATGTACTACCATCATCCAAATGATATCAGGCATGTGTTTTATATTAGATACTACCATATAAATATATCTTTAGCTGAAACAACTACGGAATATGCCATTCAGGATGTACTACCATCATCCAAATGATATCAGGAATGTGTTTTATATTAGATACTACCATATAAATATATCTTTAGCTGAAACAACTACGGAATATGCCTCTGAGGATGTACTACCATCATCCAAATGATATATCGCATGTGTTTTATATTAGATACTACCATATAAATATATCTTTAGCAGAATTAACTATGGAATATGCCTTTCACGATGTACTACCATCATCCAAATGATATCACGCATGTGTTTTATATTAGATACTACCATATAAATATATCTTTAGCTGAAGCAACCATGTAATATGCCTTTTACGATGTACTTCCAGCATCAAAAAGATATGACACATGTGTTTTATATTAGATATTACCATATAAATATATCTCTAGCTGAAACAACTATGGAATATGCCTTTCACGATGTACTACCATCATCCAAATGATATCACGCATGTGTTTTATATTAGATAATTCCATATAAATATATCTTTAGCTGAAACAACTACGGAATATGCCTTTCAGGATGTACTACCATCATCCAAATGATATCAGGAATATGTTTTATATTAGATACTACCATATAATTATATCTTTAGTTGAAGCAACCATGTAATATGCCTTTTACGATGTACTACCAGCATCAAGAAGATATGACGCATGTGTTTTATATTAGATATTACCATATAAATATATCTCTAGCTGAAACAACTATGGAATATGCCTTTCACGATGTACTACAATCATCCAAATGATATCACGCATGTGATTTATATTAGATACTACCATATAAATATATCTTTAGCTGAAACAACTACGGAATATGACTTTGAGGATGTACTACCTTAATCCAAATGATATATCGCATGTGTTTAATATTAGATACTACCATATAAATATATCTTTAGCAGAATTAACTATGGAATATGCCTTTCACGATGTACTACCATCATCCAAATGATATCACGCATAAATTTTATATTAGATACTAGCATATAAATATATCTTTAGCTGAAGCAACCATGTAATATGCCTTTTACGATGTACTACCAGCATCAAAAAGATATGACGCATGTGTTTTATATTAGATACTACCATATAAATATATCTCTAGCTGAAACAACTATGGAATATGCCTTTCACGATATACTACCATCATCAAAATGATATAACGCATGTGTTTTATATTTGATACTACCATATAAATATATCTTTAGCAAAAACAACTATGGAATATGCCATTCACGATGTACTACCATTACGTAAATGATATAACTCATGTGTTTCATATTAGATACTACCATACAAATATATCTTTACCCGAAACAATTATGGAATATGCCTTTCACCATATACTACCATCATCCAAATGATATAACGCATGTGTTTTATATTAGATACTACCATATAAATATATCTTTAGCTGAAACAAGTACGGAATATGCCTTTCAGGATTTACTACCATCATCCAAATGATATCACACATGTGTTTTATATTCGATACTACCATATAAATATATCTTTAGCTGAAACAACCATGAAATATGCCTTTCACGATGTACTACCATCACCAAAATGATATGAGGCATGTGTTTTATATGAGATATTACCATATAAATATATCTCTAGCTGAAACAACTATGGAATATCCCTTTCACGATGTACTACCATCATCCAAATGATATCACGCATGTGTTTTATATTAGATAATTCCATATAAATATATCTCTATCTAAATTAACCATGGAATATGCCTTTCACGATGAACTACCATCATCAAAATGATATGACGCATGTGTTTTATATTAGATATTACCATATAAATATATCTCTAGCTGAAACAACTATGGAATATCTAGATGTACTACCATCATCCAAATGATATCACGCATGTGAATAATATGAGATACTACCATATAAATATATCTTTAGCTGAAACAACCATGTAATATGCCTTTCACGATGTACTACCATCATCAATTTGTTATGACGCATGTGTTTTATATTAGATAATTCCATATAAATATATCTCTATCTAAAACAATCATGGAATATGCCTTTCACGTTGTACTACCATCATTCAAATGATATAACGCATGTGTTTTACATTAAATACTCCCATATAAATATATCTTCAGCTGAAACAACCATGGAATATGCCTTTCACGATGTGCTACCATCATCAAAATGATATGACGCATGTGTTTTATATTAGATATTACCATATAAATATATATGTAGCTGAAACAACTATGGAATATCCCTTTCACGATGTACTACCATCATCCAAATGATATCACGCATGTGTTTTATATTAGATACTACCATATAAATATATCTCTATCTAAAACAACCATGGAATATGCCTTTCCCGATGTACTACCATCATCAAAATGATATGACGCATGTGTTTTATATTAGATATTACCATCTAATTATATCTCTAGCTAAATCAATTATGGAATATGCCTTTCATGTTGTACAACCATCATCCAAATGATATAACGCATGTGTTTTATATTAAATACTCCCATATAAATATATCTTTAGCTGAAACAACCAATGTAATATGCCTTTCACGATGTACTACCATCACCAAAATGATATGACGCATGTGTTTTATATTAGACATTACCATCTAATTATATCTCTAGCTAATTCAATTATAGAATATGCCTTTCACTTTGTACAACCATCATCCAAATGATATAACGCATGTGTTTTATATTAAATACTCTTATATAAATATATCTTTTGCTGAAACAACCAATGTAATATGCCTTTCACGATGTACTACCATCACCAAAATGATATGACGCACATGTTTTATATTAGATACTACTATATAAATATATCTTTAGCAGAAACAACTATGAAATATGCATTTCACAATGTACTACCATCATCCAAATGATATCAGGCATGTGTTTTATATTAGATACTACCATATAAATATATCTTTAGCTGAAGCAACCATGTAATATGCCTTTTACGATGTACTACCATCATCAAAATGATATAACGCATGTGTTTTATATTAGATACTACCATATAAATATATCTTTAGCAAAAACAACTATGGAATATGCCTTTCACGATGTACTACCATCATCCAAATGATATAACTCATGTGTTTTATATTAGATACTACCATACAAATATATCTTTACCCGAAACAACTATGGAATATGCCTTTCACGATGTACTACCATCATCCAAATGATATCAGGCATGTGTTTTATATTAGATACTACCATATAAATATATCTTTAGCTGAAACAACTACGGAATATGCCTTTCAGGATGTACTACCATCATCCAAATGATATCAGGAATGTGTTTTATATTAGATACTACCATATAAATATATCTTTAGCTGAAACAACTACGGAATATGCCTTTGAGGATGTACTACCATCACCCAATTGATATATCGCATGTGTTTTATATTAGATACTACCATATCAATATATCTTTAGCAGAATTAACTGTGGAATATGCCTTTCACGATGTACTACCATCATCCAAATGATATCACGCATGTGTTTTATATTAGATAATTCCATATAAATATATCTTTAGCTGAAACAACTACGGAAAATGCCTTTCAGGATGTACTACCATCATCCAAATGATATCAGGCATGTGTTTTATATTAGATACTACCATATAAATATATCTTTAGCTGAAGCAACCATGTAATATGCCTTTTACGATGTACTTCCAGCATCAAAAAGATATGACGCATGTGTTTTATATTAGATATTACCATATAAATATATCTCTAGCTGAAACAACTATGAAATATTCCTTTCACGATGTACTACCATCATCCAAATGATATCACGCATGTGTTTTATATTAGATAATTCCATATAAATATATCTTTAGCTGAAACAACTACGGAAAATGCCTTTCAGGATGTACTACCATCATCCAAATGATATCAGGAATGTGTTTTATATTAGATACTACCATATAATTATATCTTTAGCTGAAGCAACCATGTAATATGCCTTTTACGATGTACTACCAGCATCAAATAGATATGACGCATGTGTCTTATATTAGATATTACCATATAAATATATCTCTAGCTGAAACAACTATGGAATATGCCTTTCACGATGTACTACCATCATCCAAATGATATCACGCATGTGTTTTATATTAGATAATTCCATATAAATATATCTTTAGCTGAAACAACTACGGAAAATGCCTTTCAGGATGTACTACCATCATCCAAATGATATCAGGCATGTGTTTTATATTAGATACTACCATATAAATATATCTTTAGCTGAAGAAACAATGTAATATGCCTTTTACGATGTACTTCCAGCATCAAAAAGATATGACGCATGTGTTTTATATTAGATATTACCATATAAATATATCTCTAGCTGAAACAACTATGGAATATGCCTTTCACGATGTACTACCATCATCCAAATGATATCACGCATGTGTTTTATATTAGATAATTCCATATAAATATATCTTTAGCTGAAACAACTACGGAAAATGCCTTTCAGGATGTACTACCATCATCCAAATGATATCAGGAATGTGTTTTATATTAGATACTACCATATAATTATATCTTTAGCTGAAGCAACCATGTAATATGCCTTTTACGATGTACTACCAGCATCAAAAAGATATGACGCATGTGTTTTATATTAGATATTACCATATAAATATATCTTTAGCTGAAACAACTACGGAATATGCCTTTGAGGATGTACTACCATCATCCAAATGATATATCGCATGTGTTTTATATTAGATACTACCATATCAATATATCTTTAGCAGAATTAACTATGGAATATGCCTTTCACGATGTACTACCAGCATGCAAATGATATCACGCATGTGTTTTATATTAGATACTACCATATAAATATATCTTTAGCTGAAGCAACCATGTAATATGCCTTTTACGATGTACTACCAGCATCAAAAAGATATGACGCATGTGTTTTATATTAGATACTACCATATAAATATATCTCTAGCTAAAACAACTATGGAATATGCCTTTCACGATATACTACCATCATCAAAATGATATAACGCATGTGTTTTATATTAGATACTACCATATAAATATATTTTAGCAAAAACAACTATGGAATATGCCATTCACGATGTACTACCATTACCTAAATGATATAACTCATGTGTTTTATATTAGATACTACCATACAAATATATCTTTACCCGAAACAATTATGGAATATGCCTTTCACCATATACTACCATCATCCAAATGATATAACGCATGTGTTTTATATTAGATACTACCATATAAATATATCTTTAGCTGAAACAAGTACGGAATATGCCTTTCAGGATTTACTACCATCATCCAAATGATATCACACATGTATTTTATATTCGATACTACCATATAAATATATCTTTAGCTGAAACAACCATGAAATATGCCTTTCACGATGTACTACCATCACCAAAATGATATGAGGCATGTGTTTTATATGAGATATTACCATATAAATATATCTCTAGCTGAAACAACTATGGAATATGCCTTTCACGATGCACTACAATCATCCAAATGATATCACGCATGTGATTTATATTAGATACTACCATATAAATATATCTTTAGCCGAAACAACTACGGTATATGACTTTGAGGATGTACTACCTTAATCCAAATGATATATCGCATGTGTTTAATATTAGATACTACCATATAAATATATCTTTAGCAGAATTAACTATGGAATATGCCTTTCACGATGTACTACCATCATCCAAATGATATCACGCATAAATTTTATATTAGATACTAGCATATAAATATATCTTTAGCTGAAGCAACCATGTAATATGCCTTTTACGATGTACTACCAGCATCAAAAAGATATGACGCATGTGTTTTATATTAGATACTACCATATAAATATATCTCTAGCTGAAGCAACCATGTAATATGCCTTTTACGATGTACTACCAGCATCAAAAAGATATGACGCATGTGTTTTATATTAGATATTACCATATAAATATATCTCTAGCTGAAACAACTATGGAATATCCCTTTCACGATGTACTACCATCATCCAAATGATATCACGCATGTGTTTTATATTAGATACTACCATATAAATATATCTTTAGCTGAAGCAACCATGTAATATGCCTTTTACGATGTACTTCCAGCATCAAAAAGATATGACGCATGTGTTTTATATTAGATATTACCATATAAATATATCTCTAGCTGAAACAACTATGGAATATGCCTTTCACGATGTACTACCATCATCCAAATGATATCAGGAATGTGTTTTATATTAGATACTACCATATAAATATATCTTTTGCTGAAACAACTACGGAATATTCTTTTGAGGATGTACTACCATCATCCAAATGATATATCGCATGTGTTTTATATTAGATACTACCATATAAATATATCTTTAGCTGAAGCAACCATTTAGTATGCCTTTTACGATGTACTACCATCATCAAAATGATATAACGCATGTGTTTTATATTAGATACTACCATATAAATATAACTTTAGCAAAAACAATTATGGAATATGCCTTTCACGATGTACTACCATCATCCAAATGATATAACTCATGTGTTTTATATTAGATACTACCATACAAATATATCTTTACCCGAAACAACTATGGAATATGCCTTTCACGATGTACTACCATCATCTAAATGATATCACGCATTTGTTTTATATTAGATACTACCATATAAATATATCTTTAGCTGAAACAACTACGGGATATGCCTTTCAGGATGTACTACCATCATCCAAATGATATCAGGAATGTGTTTTATATTAGATACTACCATATAAATATATCTTTTGCTGAAACAACTACGGAATATGCCTTTGAGGATGTACTACCATCATCCAAATGATATATCGCATGTGTTTTATATTAGATACTACCATATAAATATATCTTTAGCAGAAGCAACCATGTAGTATGCCTTTTACGATGTACTACCATCATCAAAATGATATAACGCATGTGTTTTATATTAGATACTACCATATAAATATATCTTTAGCTGAAACAACTACGGAAAATGCCTTTCAGGATGTACTACCATCATCCAAATGATATCAGGCATGTGTTTTATATTAGATACTACCATATAATTATATCTTTAGCTGAAGCAACCATGTAATATGCCTTTTACGATGTACTTCCAGCATCAAAAAGATATGACGCATGTGTTTTATATTAGATATTACCATATAAATATATCTCTAGCTGAAACAACTATGAAATATTCCTTTCACGATGTACTACCATCATCCAAATGATATCACGCATGTGTTTTATATTAGATAATTCCATATAAATATATCTTTAGCTGAAACAACTACGGAAAATGCCTTTCAGGATGTACTACCATCATCCAAATGATATCAGGAATTTGTTTTATATTAGATACTACCATATAAATATATCTTTAGCAGAATTAACTATGGAATATGCCTTTCACGATGTACTACCATCATCCAAATGATATCACGCATGTGTTTTATATTAGATACTACCATATAAATATATCTTTAGCTGAAGCAACCATGTAATATGCCTTTTACGATGTACTTCCAGCATCAAAAAGATATGACGCATGTGTTTTATATTAGATATTACCATATAAATATATCTCTAGCTGAAACAACTATGGAATATGCCTTTCACGATGTACTACCATCATCCAAATGATATTACGCATGTGTTTTATATTAGATAATTCCATATAAATATATCTTTAGCTGAAACAACTACGGAATATGCCTTTCAGGATGTACTACCATCATCCAAATGATATCAGGAATATGTTTTATATTAGATACTACCATATAATTATATCTTTAGTTGAAGCAACCATGTAATATGCCTTTTACGACGTACTACCAGCATCAAAAAGATATGACGCATGTGTTTTATATTAGATATTACCATATAAATATATCTCTAGCTGAAACAACTATGGAATATGACTTTCACGATGTACTACAATCATCCAAATGATATCACTCATGTGATTTATATTAGATACTACCATATAAATATATCTTTAGCTGAAACAACTACGGAATATGACTTTGAGGATGTACTACCTTAATCCAAATGATATATCGCATGTGTTTAATATTAGATACTACCATATAAATATATCTTTAGCTGAAACAACTACGGAATATGCCTCTGAGGATGTACTACCATCATCCAAATGATATATCGCATGTGTTTTATATTAGATACTACCATATAAATATATCTTTAGCAGAATTAACTATGGAATATGCCTTTCACGATGTACTACCATCATCCAAATGATATCACGCATGTGTTTTATATTAGATACTACCATATAAATATATCTTTAGCTGAAGCAACCATGTAATATGCCTTTTACGATGTACTTCCAGCATCAAAAAGATATGACGCATGTGTTTTATATTAGATATTACCATATAAATATATCTCTAGCTGAAACAACTATGGAATATGCCTTTCACGATGTACTACCATCATCCAAATGATATCACGCATGTGTTTTATATTAGATAATTCCATATAAATATATCTTTAGCTGAAACAACTACGGAATATGCCTTTCAGGATGTACTACCATCATCCAAATGATATCAGGCATGTGTTTTATATTAGATACTACCATATAAATATATCTTTAGCTGAAGCAACCATGTAATATGCCTTTTACGATGTACTACCATCATCAAAATGATATAACGCATAAGTTTTATATTAGATACTACCATATAAATATATCTTTAGCAAAAACAACTATGGAATATGCCTTTCACGATGTACTACAATCATCCAAATGATATCACGCATGTGATTTATATTAGATACTACCATATAAATATATCTTTAGCTGAAACAACTACGGAATATGACTTTGAGGATGTACTACCTTAATCCAAATGATATATCGCATGTGTTTAATATTAGATACTACCATATAAATATATCTTTAGCAGAATTAACTATGGAATATGCCTTTCACGATGTACTACCATCATCCAAATGATATCACGCATAAATTTTATATTAGATACTACCATATAAATATATCTTTAGCTGAAGCAACCATGTAGTATGCCTTTTACGATGTACTACCATCATCAAAATGATATAACGCATGTGTTTTATATTAGATACTACCATATAAATATATCTTTAGCTGAAGCAACCATGTAGTATGCCTTTTACGATGTACTACCATCATCAAAATGATATAACGCATGTGTTTTATATTAGATACTACCATATAAATATATCTTTAGCAAAAACAACTATGGAATATGCCTTTCACGATGTACTACCATCATCCAAGTGATATAACTCATGTGTTTTATATTAGATACTACCATACAAATATATCTTTACCCGAAACAACTATGGAATATGCCTTTCACGATGTACTACCATCATCCAAATGATATCAGGCATGTGTTTTATATTAGATACTACCATATAAATATATCTTTAGCTGAAACAACTACGGAATATGCCTCTGAGGATGTACTACCATCATCCAAATGATATATCGCATGTGTTTTGTATTAGATACTACCATATAAATATATCTTTAGCAGAATTAACTATGGAATATGCCTTTCACGATGTACTACCATCATCCAAATGATATCACGCATGTGTTTTATATTAGATACTACCATATAAATATATCTTTAGCTGAAGCAACCATGTAATATGCCTTTTACGATGTACTTCCAGCATCAAAAAGATATGACGCATGTGTTTTATATTAGATATTACCATATAAATATATCTCTAGCTGAAACAACTATGGAATATGCCTTTCACGATGTACTACCATCATCCAAATGATATTACCCATGTGTTTTATATTAGATAATTCCATATAAATATATCTTTAGCTGAAACAACTACGGAATATGCCTTTCAGGATGTACTACCATCATCCAAATGATATCAGGAATATGTTTTATATTAGATACTACCATATAATTATATCTTTAGTTGAAGCAACCATGTAATATGCCTTTTACGATGTACTACCAGCATCAAAAAGATATGACGCATGTGTTTTATATTAGATATTACCATATAAATATATCTCTAGCTGAAACAACTATGGAATATGCCTTTCACGATGTACTACAATCATCCAAATGATATCACTCATGTGATTTATATTAGATACTACCATATAAATATATCTTTAGCTGAAACAACTACGGAATATGACTTTGAGGATGTACTACCTTAATCCAAATGATATATCGCATGTGTTTAATATTAGATACTACCATATAAATATATCTTTAGCTGAAACAACTACGGAATATGCCTCTGAGGATGTACTACCATCATCCAATTGATATATCGCATGTGTTTTATATTAGATACTACCATATAAATATATCTTTAGCAGAATTAACTATGGAATATGCCTTTCACGATGTACTACCATCATCCAAATGATATCACGCATGTGTTTTATATTAGATACTACCATATAAATATATCTTTAGCTGAAGCAACCATGTAATATGCCTTTTACGATGTACTTCCAGCATCAAAAAGATATGACGCATGTGTTTTATATTAGATATTACCATATAAATATATCTCTAGCTGAAACAACTATGGAATATGCCTTTCACGATGTACTACCATCATCCAAATGATATCACGCATGTGTTTTATATTAGATAATTCCATATAAATATATCTTTAGCTGAAACAACTACGGAATATGCCTTTCAGGATGTACTACCATCATCCAAATGATATCAGGAATATGTTTTATATTAGATACTACCATATAATTATATCTTTAGTTGAAGCAACCATGTAATATGCCTTTTACGATGTACTACCAGCATCAAAAAGATATGACGCATGTGTTTTATATTAGATATTACCATATAAATATATCTCTAGCTGAAACAACTATGGAATATGCCATTCACGATGTACTACCATTACGTAAATGATATAACTCATGTGTTTCATATTAGATACTACCATACAAATATATCTTTACCCGAAACAATTATGGAATATGCCTTTCACCATATACTACCATCATCCAAATGATATAACGCATGTGTTTTATATTAGATACTACCATATAAATATATCTTTAGCTGAAACAAGTACGGAATATGCCTTTCAGGATTTACTACCATCATCCAAATGATATCACACATGTGTTTTATATTCGATACTACCATATAAATATATCTTTAGCTGAAACAACCATGAAATATGCCTTTCACGATGTACTACCATCACCAAAATGATATGAGGCATGTGTTTTATATGAGATATTACCATATAAATATATCTCTAGCTGAAACAACTATGGAATATCCCTTTCACGATGTACTACCATCATCCAAATGATATCACGCATGTGTTTTATATTAGATACTACCATATAATTATATCTTTAGTTGAAGCAACCATGTAATATGCCTTTTACGATGTACTACCAGCATCAAAAAGATATGACGCATGTGTTTTATATTAGATATTACCATATAAATATATCTCTAGCTGAAACAACTATGGAATATGCCTTTCACGATGTACTACAATCATCCAAATGATATCACTCATGTGATTTATATTAGATACTACCATACAAATATATCTTTACCCGAAACAATTATGGAATATGCCTTTCACCATATACTACCATCATCCAAATGATATAACGCATGTGTTTTATATTAGATACTACCATATAAATATATCTTTAGCTGAAACAAGTACGGAATATGCCTTTCAGGATTTACTACCATCATCCAAATGATATCACACATGTGTTTTATATTCGATACTACCATATAAATATATCTTTAGCTGAAACAACCATGAAATATGCCTTTCACGATGTACTACCATCACCAAAATGATATGAGGCATGTGTTTTATATGAGATATTACCATATAAATATATCTCTAGCTGAAACAACTATGGAATATCCCTTTCACGATGTACTACCATCATCCAAATGATATCACGCATGTGTTTTATATTAGATAATTCCATATAAATATATCTCTATCTAAATTAACCATGGAATATGCCTTTCACGATGAACTACCATCATCAAAATGATATGACGCATGTGTTTTATATTAGATATTACCATATAAATATATCTCTAGCTGAAACAACTATGGAATATCTAGATGTACTACCATCATCCAAATGATATCACGCATGTGAATAATATGAGATACTACCATATAAATATATCTTTAGCTGAAACAACCATGTAATATGCTTTTCACGATGTACTACCATCATCAATTTGTTATGACGCATGTGTTTTATATTAGATAATTCCATATAAATATATCTCTATCTAAAACAATCATGGAATATGCCTTTCACGTTGTACTACCATCATTCAAATGATATAACGCATGTGTTTTACATTAAATACTCCCATATAAATATATCTTCAGCTGAAACAACCATGGAATATGCCTTTCACGATGAACTACCATCATCAAAATGATATGACGCATGTGTTTTATATTAGATATTACCATATAAATATATCTCTAGCTGAAACAACTATGGAATATCTAGATGTACTACCATCATCCAAATGATATCACGCATGTGAATAATATGAGATACTACCATATAAATATATCTTTAGCTGAAACAACCATGTAATATGCCTTTCACGATGTACTACCATCATCAATTTGTTATGACGCATGTGTTTTATATTAGATAATTCCATATAAATATATCTCTATCTAAAACAATCATGGAATATGCCTTTCACGTTGTACTACCATCATTCAAATGATATAACGCATGTGTTTTACATTAAATACTCCCATATAAATATATCTTCAGCTGAAACAACTATGGAATATCCCTTTCACGATGTACTACCATCATCCAAAAGATATCACGCATGTGTTTTATATTAGATACTACCATATAAATATATCTCTATCTAAAACAACCATGGAATATGCCTTTCCCGATGTACTACCATCATCAAAATGATATGACGCATGTGTTTTATATTAGATATTACCATCTAATTATATCTCTAGCTAAATCAATTATGGAATATGCCTTTCATGTTGTACAACCATCATCCAAATGATATAACGCATGTGTTTTATATTAAATACTCCCATATAAATATATCTTTAGCTGAAACAACCAATGTAATATGCCTTTCACGATGTACTACCATCACCAAAATGATATGACGCATGTGTTTTATATTAGACATTACCATCTAATTATATCTCTAGCTAATTCAATTATAGAATATGCCTTTCACTTTGTACAACCATCATCCAAATGATATAACGCATGTGTTTTATATTAAATACTCCCATATAAATATATCTTTAGCTGAAACAACTATGGAATATCCCTTTCACGATGTACTACCATCATCCAAATGATATAACGCATGTGTTTTATATTAGATACTGCCATATGAATATATCTCTAGGTGAAACAACTATACAATAGGCCTTTCACGATGTACTACCATCTTCCAAATGAATTAATGCATGTGTTTTATATTAGATCCTGCCATATAAATATATCTCTAGCTAAAACAACTATGGAATATGCCTTTCACGATGTACTACCATGATCAAAATGATATGAGGCATGTGTTTTATATTAGATATTACCATATAAATATATCTCTAGCTGAAACAACTATGGAATATGCCTTTCACGATGTACTACCATCATCCAAATGATATCAGGCATGTGTTTTATATTAGATACTACCATATAAATATATCTTTAGCTGAAACAACTACGGAATATGCCTTTCAGGATGTACTACCATCATCCAAATGATATCAGGAATGTGTTTTATATTAGATACTACCATATAAATATATCTTTAGCTGAAACAACTACGGAATATGCCTTTGAGGATGTACTACCATCATCCAAATGATATATCGCATGTGTTTTATATTAGATACTACCATATCAATATATCTTTAGCAGAATTAACTATGGAATATGCCTTTCACGATGTACTACCATCATCCAAATGATATCACGCATGTGTTTTATATTAGATAATTCCATATAAATATATCTTTAGCTGAAACAACTACGGAAAATGCCTTTCAGGATGTACTACCATCATCCAAATGATATCAGGCATGTGTTTTATATTAGATACTACCATATAAATATATCTTTAGCTGAAGCAACCATGTAATATGCCTTTTACGATGTACTTCCAGCATCAAAAAGATATGACGCATGTGTTTTATATTAGATATTACCATATAAATATATCTCTAGCTGAAACAACTATGGAATATGCCTTTCACGATGTACTACCATCATCCAAATGATATCACGCATGTGTTTTATATTAGATAATTCCATATAAATATATCTTTAGCTGAAACAACTACGGAAAATGCCTTTCAGGATGTACTACCATCATCCAAATGATATCAGGAATGTGTTTTATATTAGATACTACCATATAAATATATCTTTAGCTGAAACAACTACGGAATATGCTTTTGAGGATGTACTACCATCATCCAAATGATATATCGCATGTGTTTTATATTAGATACTACCATATAAATATATCTTTAGCTGAAGCAACCATGTAGTATGCCTTTTACGATGTACTACCATCATCAAAATGATATAACGCATGTGTTTTATATTAGATACTACCATATAAATATAACTTTAGCAAAAACAACTATGGAATATGCCTTTCACGATGTACTACCATCATCCAAATGATATAACTCATGTGTTTTATATTAGATACTACCATACAAATATATCTTTACCCGAAACAACTATGGAATATGCCTTTCACGATGTACTACCATCATCCAAATGATATATCGCATGTGTTTTATATTAGATACTACTATATAAATATATCTTTAGCAGAATTAACTATGGAATATGCCTTTCAGGATGTACTACCATCATCCAAATGATATCAGGCATGTGTTTTATATTAGATACTACCATATAAATATATCTTTAGCTGAAGCAACCATGTAATATGCCTTTTACGATGTACTACCATCATCAAAATGATATAACGCATAAGTTTTATATTAGATACTACCATATAAATATATCTTTAGCAAAAACAACTATGGAATATGCCTTTCACGATGTACTACCATCATCCAAATGATATAACTCATGTGTTTTATATTAGATACTACCATACAAATATATCTTTACCCGAAACAACTATGGAATATGCCTTTCACGATGTACTACCATCATCTAAATGATATCACGCATTTGTTTTATATTAGATACTACCATATAAATATATCTTAAGCTGAAACAACTACGGAATATGCCTTTCAGGATGTACTACCATCATCCAAATGATATCAGGAATGTGTTTTATATTAGATACTACCATATAAATATATCTTTAGCTGAAACAACTACGGAATATGCCTTTGAGGATGTACTACCATCATCCAAATGATATATCGCATGTGTTTTATATTAGATACTACCATATAAATATATCTTTAGCTGAAGCAACCATGTAGTATGCCTTTTACGATGTACTACCATCATCAAAATGATATAACGCATGTGTTTTATATTAGATACTACCATATAAATATATCTTTAGCAAAAACAACTATGGAATATGCCTTTCACGATGTACTACCATCATCCAAGTGATATAACTCATGTGTTTTATATTAGATACTACCATACAAATATATCTTTACCCGAAACAACTAAAGAATATGCCTTTCACGATGTACTACCATCATACAAATGATATCAGGCATGTGTTTTATATTAGATACTACCATATAAATATATCTTTAGCTGAAACAACTACGGAATATGCCTCTGAGGATGTACTACCATCATCCAAATGATATATCGCATGTGTTTTATATTAGATACTACCATATAAATATATCTTTAGCAGAATTAACTATGGAATATGCCTTTCACGATGTACTACCATCATCCAAATGATATCACGCATGTGTTTTATATTAGATACTACCATATAAATATATCTTTAGCTGAAGCAACCATGTAATATGCCTTTTACGATGTACTTCCAGCATCAAAAAGATATGACGCATGTGTTTTATATTAGATATTACCATATAAATATATCTCTAGCTGAAACAACTATGGAATATGCCTTTCACGATGTACTACCATCATCGAAATGATATCAGGAATGTGTTTTATAATAGATACTACCATTTAAATATATCTTTAGCTGAAACAACTACGGAATATGCTTTTGAGGATGTACTACCATCATCCAAATGATATATCGCATGTGTTTTATATTAGATACTACCATATAAATATATCTTTAGCTGAAGCAACCATGTAGTATGCCTTTTACGATGTACTACCATCATCAAAATGATATAACGCATGTGTTTTATATTAGATACTACCATATAAATATAACTTTAGCAAAAACAATTATGGAATATGCCTTTCACGATGTACTACCATCATCCAAATGATATAACTCATGTGTTTTATATTAGATACTACCATACAAATATATCTTTACCCGAAACAAC
Organism: Pohlia nutans; assembly: GCA_022496805.1. Lineage (NCBI taxonomy): Eukaryota > Viridiplantae > Streptophyta > Bryopsida > Bryales > Mniaceae > Pohlia > Pohlia nutans. Next base: position 7,920,534 of record CM040104.1, read on the forward strand.
TATGGAATATGCCTTTCACGATGTACTACCATCATCCAAATGATATATCGCATGTGTTTTATATTAGATACTACTATATAAATATATCTTTAGCAGAATTAACTATGGAATATGCCTTTCAGGATGTACTACCATCATCCAAATGATATCAGGCATGTGTTTTATATTAGATACTACCATATAAATATATCTTTAGCTGAAACAACTACGGAATATGCCTCTGAGGATGTACTACCATCATCCAAATGATATATCGCATGTGTTTTATATTAGATACTACCATATAAATATATCTTTAGCAGAATTAACTATGGAATATGCCTTTCACGATGTACTACCATCATCCAAATGATATCACGCATGTGTTTTATATTAGATACTACCATATAAATATATCTTTAGCTGAAGCAACCATGTAATATGCCTTTTACGATGTACTTCCAGCATCAAAAAGATATGACGCATGTGTTTTATATTAGATATTACCATATAAATATATCTCTAGCTGAAACAACTATGGAATATGCCTTTCACGATGTACTACCATCATCGAAATGATATCAGGAATGTGTTTTATAATAGATACTACCATATAAATATATCTTTAGCTGAAACAACTACGGAATATGCTTTTGAGGATGTACTACCATCATCCAAATGATATATCGCATGTGTTTTATATTAGATACTACCATATAAATATATCTTTAGGTGAAGCAACCATGTAGTATGCCTTTTACGATGTACTACCATCATCAAAATGATATAACGCATGTGTTTTATATTAGATACTACCATATAAATATAACTTTAGCAAAAACAATTATGGAATATGCCTTTCACGATGTACTACCATCATCCAAATGATATAACTCATGTGTTTTATATTAGATACTACCATACAAATATATCTTTACCCGAAACAACTATGGAATATGCCTTTCACGATGTACTACCATCATCCAAATGATATATCGCATGTGTTTTATATTAGATACTACTATATAAATATATCTTTAGCAGAATTAACTATGGAATATGCCTTTCAGGATGTACTACCATCATCCAAATGATATCAGGCATGTGTTTTATATTAGATACTACCATATAAATATATCTTTAGCTGAAGCAACCATGTAATATGCCTTTTACGATGTACTACCATCATCAAAATGATATAACGCATAAGTTTTATATTAGATACTACCATATAAATATATCTTTAGCAAAAACAACTATGGAATATGCCTTTCACGATGTACTACCATCATCCAAATGATATAACTCATGTGTTTTATATTAGATACTACCATACAAATATATCTTTACCCGAAACAACTATGGAATATGCCTTTCACGATTTACTACCATCATCTAAATGATATCACGCATTTGTTTTATATTAGATACTACCATATAAATATATCTTAAGCTGAAACAACTACGGAATATGCCTTTCAGGATGTACTACCATCATCCAAATGATATCAGGAATGTGTTTTATATTAGATACTACCATATAAATATATCTTTTGCTGAAACAACTACGGAATAAGCCTTTGAGGATGTACTACCATCATCCAAATGATATATCGCATGTGTTTTATATTAGATACTACCATATAAATATATCTTTAGCTGAAGCAACCATGTAATATGCCTTTTACGATGTACTACCATCATCAAAATGATATAACGCATGTGTTTTATATTAGATACTACCATATAAATATATCTTTAGCAAAAACAACTATGGAATATGCCTTTCACGATGTACTACCATCATCCAAGTGATATAACTCATGTGTTTTATATTAGATACTACCATACAAATATATCTTTACCCGAAACAACTATGGAATATGCCTTTCACGATGTACTACCATCATCCAAATGATATCAGGCATGTGTTTTATATTAGATACTACCATATAAATATATCTTTAGCTGAAACAACTACGGAATATGCCATTCAGGATGTACTACCATCATCCAAATGATATCAGGAATGTGTTTTATATTAGATACTACCATATAAATATATCTTTAGCTGAAACAACTACGGAATATGCCTCTGAGGATGTACTACCATCATCCAAATGATATATCGCATGTGTTTTATATTAGATACTACCATATAAATATATCTTTAGCAGAATTAACTATGGAATATGCCTTTCACGATGTACTACCATCATCCAAATGATATCACGCATGTGTTTTATATTAGATACTACCATATAAATATATCTTTAGCTGAAGCAACCATGTAATATGCCTTTTACGATGTACTTCCAGCATCAAAAAGATATGACACATGTGTTTTATATTAGATATTACCATATAAATATATCTCTAGCTGAAACAACTATGGAATATGCCTTTCACGATGTACTACCATCATCCAAATGATATCACGCATGTGTTTTATATTAGATAATTCCATATAAATATATCTTTAGCTGAAACAACTACGGAATATGCCTTTCAGGATGTACTACCATCATCCAAATGATATCAGGAATATGTTTTATATTAGATACTACCATATAATTATATCTTTAGTTGAAGCAACCATGTAATATGCCTTTTTCGATGTACTACCAGCATCAAGAAGATATGACGCATGTGTTTTATATTAGATATTACCATATAAATATATCTCTAGCTGAAACAACTATGGAATATGCCTTTCACGATGTACTACAATCATCCAAATGATATCACGCATGTGATTTATATTAGATACTACCATATAAATATATCTTTAGCTGAAACAACTACGGAATATGACTTTGAGGATGTACTACCTTAATCCAAATGATATATCGCATGTGTTTAATATTAGATACTACCATATAAATATATCTTTAGCAGAATTAACTATGGAATATGCCTTTCACGATGTACTACCATCATCCAAATGATATCACGCATAAATTTTATATTAGATACTAGCATATAAATATATCTTTAGCTGAAGCAACCATGTAATATGCCTTTTACGATGTACTACCAGCATCAAAAAGATATGACGCATGTGTTTTATATTAGATACTACCATATAAATATATCTCTAGCTGAAACAACTATGGAATATGCCTTTCACGATATACTACCATCATCAAAATGATATAACGCATGTGTTTTATATTTGATACTACCATATAAATATATCTTTAGCAAAAACAACTATGGAATATGCCATTCACGATGTACTACCATTACGTAAATGATATAACTCATGTGTTTCATATTAGATACTACCATACAAATATATCTTTACCCGAAACAATTATGGAATATGCCTTTCACCATATACTACCATCATCCAAATGATATAACGCATGTGTTTTATATTAGATACTACCATATAAATATATCTTTAGCTGAAACAAGTACGGAATATGCCTTTCAGGATTTACTACCATCATCCAAATGATATCACACATGTGTTTTATATTCGATACTACCATATAAATATATCTTTAGCTGAAACAACCATGAAATATGCCTTTCACGATGTACTACCATCACCAAAATGATATGAGGCATGTGTTTTATATGAGATATTACCATATAAATATATCTCTAGCTGAAACAACTATGGAATATCCCTTTCACGATGTACTACCATCATCCAAATGATATCACGCATGTGTTTTATATTAGATAATTCCATATAAATATATCTCTATCTAAATTAACCATGGAATATGCCTTTCACGATGAACTACCATCATCAAAATGATATGACGCATGTGTTTTATATTAGATATTACCATATAAATATATCTCTAGCTGAAACAACTATGGAATATCTAGATGTACTACCATCATCCAAATGATATCACGCATGTGAATAATATGAGATACTACCATATAAATATATCTTTAGCTGAAACAACCATGTAATATGCCTTTCACGATGTACTACCATCATCAATTTGTTATGACGCATGTGTTTTATATTAGATAATTCCATATAAATATATCTCTATCTAAAACAATCATGGAATATGCCTTTCACGTTGTACTACCATCATTCAAATGATATAACGCATGTGTTTTACATTAAATACTCCCATATAAATATATCTTCAGCTGAAACAACCATGGAATATGCCTTTCACGATGTGCTACCATCATCAAAATGATATGACGCATGTGTTTTATATTAGATATTACCATATAAATATATATGTAGCTGAAACAACTATGGAATATCCCTTTCACGATGTACTACCATCATCCAAATGATATCACGCATGTGTTTTATATTAGATACTACCATATAAATATATCTCTATCTAAAACAACCATGGAATATGCCTTTCCCGATGTACTACCATCATCAAAATGATATGACGCATGTGTTTTATATTAGATATTACCATCTAATTATATCTCTAGCTAAATCAATTATGGAATATGCCTTTCATGTTGTACAACCATCATCCAAATGATATAACGCATGTGTTTTATATTAAATACTCCCATATAAATATATCTTTAGCTGAAACAACCAATGTAATATGCCTTTCACGATGTACTACCATCACCAAAATGATATGACGCATGTGTTTTATATTAGACATTACCATCTAATTATATCTCTAGCTAATTCAATTATAGAATATGCCTTTCACTTTGTACAACCATCATCCAAATGATATAACGCATGTGTTTTATATTAAATACTCTTATATAAATATATCTTTTGCTGAAACAACCAATGTAATATGCCTTTCACGATGTACTACCATCACCAAAATGATATGACGCACATGTTTTATATTAGATACTACTATATAAATATATCTTTAGCAGAAACAACTATGAAATATGCATTTCACAATGTACTACCATCATCCAAATGATATCAGGCATGTGTTTTATATTAGATACTACCATATAAATATATCTTTAGCTGAAGCAACCATGTAATATGCCTTTTACGATGTACTACCATCATCAAAATGATATAACGCATGTGTTTTATATTAGATACTACCATATAAATATATCTTTAGCAAAAACAACTATGGAATATGCCTTTCACGATGTACTACCATCATCCAAATGATATAACTCATGTGTTTTATATTAGATACTACCATACAAATATATCTTTACCCGAAACAACTATGGAATATGCCTTTCACGATGTACTACCATCATCCAAATGATATCAGGCATGTGTTTTATATTAGATACTACCATATAAATATATCTTTAGCTGAAACAACTACGGAATATGCCTTTCAGGATGTACTACCATCATCCAAATGATATCAGGAATGTGTTTTATATTAGATACTACCATATAAATATATCTTTAGCTGAAACAACTACGGAATATGCCTTTGAGGATGTACTACCATCACCCAATTGATATATCGCATGTGTTTTATATTAGATACTACCATATCAATATATCTTTAGCAGAATTAACTGTGGAATATGCCTTTCACGATGTACTACCATCATCCAAATGATATCACGCATGTGTTTTATATTAGATAATTCCATATAAATATATCTTTAGCTGAAACAACTACGGAAAATGCCTTTCAGGATGTACTACCATCATCCAAATGATATCAGGCATGTGTTTTATATTAGATACTACCATATAAATATATCTTTAGCTGAAGCAACCATGTAATATGCCTTTTACGATGTACTTCCAGCATCAAAAAGATATGACGCATGTGTTTTATATTAGATATTACCATATAAATATATCTCTAGCTGAAACAACTATGAAATATTCCTTTCACGATGTACTACCATCATCCAAATGATATCACGCATGTGTTTTATATTAGATAATTCCATATAAATATATCTTTAGCTGAAACAACTACGGAAAATGCCTTTCAGGATGTACTACCATCATCCAAATGATATCAGGAATGTGTTTTATATTAGATACTACCATATAATTATATCTTTAGCTGAAGCAACCATGTAATATGCCTTTTACGATGTACTACCAGCATCAAATAGATATGACGCATGTGTCTTATATTAGATATTACCATATAAATATATCTCTAGCTGAAACAACTATGGAATATGCCTTTCACGATGTACTACCATCATCCAAATGATATCACGCATGTGTTTTATATTAGATAATTCCATATAAATATATCTTTAGCTGAAACAACTACGGAAAATGCCTTTCAGGATGTACTACCATCATCCAAATGATATCAGGCATGTGTTTTATATTAGATACTACCATATAAATATATCTTTAGCTGAAGAAACCATGTAATATGCCTTTTACGATGTACTTCCAGCATCAAAAAGATATGACGCATGTGTTTTATATTAGATATTACCATATAAATATATCTCTAGCTGAAACAACTATGGAATATGCCTTTCACGATGTACTACCATCATCCAAATGATATCACGCATGTGTTTTATATTAGATAATTCCATATAAATATATCTTTAGCTGAAACAACTACGGAAAATGCCTTTCAGGATGTACTACCATCATCCAAATGATATCAGGAATGTGTTTTATATTAGATACTACCATATAATTATATCTTTAGCTGAAGCAACCATGTAATATGCCTTTTACGATGTACTACCAGCATCAAAAAGATATGACGCATGTGTTTTATATTAGATATTACCATATAAATATATCTTTAGCTGAAACAACTACGGAATATGCCTTTGAGGATGTACTACCATCATCCAAATGATATATCGCATGTGTTTTATATTAGATACTACCATATCAATATATCTTTAGCAGAATTAACTATGGAATATGCCTTTCACGATGTACTACCAGCATGCAAATGATATCACGCATGTGTTTTATATTAGATACTACCATATAAATATATCTTTAGCTGAAGCAACCATGTAATATGCCTTTTACGATGTACTACCAGCATCAAAAAGATATGACGCATGTGTTTTATATTAGATACTACCATATAAATATATCTCTAGCTAAAACAACTATGGAATATGCCTTTCACGATATACTACCATCATCAAAATGATATAACGCATGTGTTTTATATTAGATACTACCATATAAATATATTTTAGCAAAAACAACTATGGAATATGCCATTCACGATGTACTACCATTACCTAAATGATATAACTCATGTGTTTTATATTAGATACTACCATACAAATATATCTTTACCCGAAACAATTATGGAATATGCCTTTCACCATATACTACCATCATCCAAATGATATAACGCATGTGTTTTATATTAGATACTACCATATAAATATATCTTTAGCTGAAACAAGTACGGAATATGCCTTTCAGGATTTACTACCATCATCCAAATGATATCACACATGTATTTTATATTCGATACTACCATATAAATATATCTTTAGCTGAAACAACCATGAAATATGCCTTTCACGATGTACTACCATCACCAAAATGATATGAGGCATGTGTTTTATATGAGATATTACCATATAAATATATCTCTAGCTGAAACAACTATGGAATATGCCTTTCACGATGTACTACAATCATCCAAATGATATCACGCATGTGATTTATATTAGATACTACCATATAAATATATCTTTAGCCGAAACAACTACGGTATATGACTTTGAGGATGTACTACCTTAATCCAAATGATATATCGCATGTGTTTAATATTAGATACTACCATATAAATATATCTTTAGCAGAATTAACTATGGAATATGCCTTTCACGATGTACTACCATCATCCAAATGATATCACGCATAAATTTTATATTAGATACTAGCATATAAATATATCTTTAGCTGAAGCAACCATGTAATATGCCTTTTACGATGTACTACCAGCATCAAAAAGATATGACGCATGTGTTTTATATTAGATACTACCATATAAATATATCTCTAGCTGAAGCAACCATGTAATATGCCTTTTACGATGTACTACCAGCATCAAAAAGATATGACGCATGTGTTTTATATTAGATATTACCATATAAATATATCTCTAGCTGAAACAACTATGGAATATCCCTTTCACGATGTACTACCATCATCCAAATGATATCACGCATGTGTTTTATATTAGATACTACCATATAAATATATCTTTAGCTGAAGCAACCATGTAATATGCCTTTTACGATGTACTTCCAGCATCAAAAAGATATGACGCATGTGTTTTATATTAGATATTACCATATAAATATATCTCTAGCTGAAACAACTATGGAATATGCCTTTCACGATGTACTACCATCATCCAAATGATATCAGGAATGTGTTTTATATTAGATACTACCATATAAATATATCTTTTGCTGAAACAACTATGGAATATCCCTTTCACGATGTACTACCATCATCCAAATGATATCACGCATGTGTTTTATATTAGATACTACCATATAAATATATCTTTAGCTGAAGCAACCATTTAGTATGCCTTTTACGATGTACTACCATCATCAAAATGATATAACGCATGTGTTTTATATTAGATACTACCATATAAATATAACTTTAGCAAAAACAATTATGGAATATGCCTTTCACGATGTACTACCATCATCCAAATGATATAACTCATGTGTTTTATATTAGATACTACCATACAAATATATCTTTACCCGAAACAACTATGGAATATGCCTTTCACGATGTACTACCATCATCTAAATGATATCACGCATTTGTTTTATATTAGATACTACCATATAAATATATCTTAAGCTGAAACAACTACGGGATATGCCTTTCAGGATGTACTACCATCATCCAAATGATATCAGGAATGTGTTTTATATTAGATACTACCATATAAATATATCTTTTGCTGAAACAACTACGGAATATGCCTTTGAGGATGTACTACCATCATCCAAATGATATATCGCATGTGTTTTATATTAGATACTACCATATAAATATATCTTTAGCTGAAGCAACCATGTAATATGCCTTTTACGATGTACTACCATCATCAAAATGATATAACGCATGTGTTTTATATTAGATACTACCATATAAATATATCTTTAGCAAAAACAACTATGGAATATGCCTTTCACGATGTACTACCATCATCCAAGTGATATAACTCATGTGTTTTATATTAGATACTACCATACAAATATATCTTTACCCGAAACAACTATGGAATATGCCTTTCACGATGTACTACCATCATCCAAATGATATCAGGCATGTGTTTTATATTAGATACTACCATATAAATATATCTTTAGCTGAAACAACTACGGAATATGCCATTCAGGATGTACTACCATCATCCAAATGATATCAGGAATGTGTTTTATATTAGATACTACCATATAAATATATCTTTAGCTGAAACAACTACGGAATATGCCTCTGAGGATGTACTACCATCATCCAAATGATATATCGCATGTGTTTTATATTAGATACTACCATATAAATATATCTTTAGCAGAATTAACTATGGAATATGCCTTTCACGATGTACTACCATCATCCAAATGATATCACGCATGTGTTTTATATTAGATACTACCATATAAATATATCTTTAGCTGAAGCAACCATGTAATATGCCTTTTACGATGTACTTCCAGCATCAAAAAGATATGACGCATGTGTTTTATATTAGATATTACCATATAAATATATCTCTAGCTGAAACAACTATGGAATATGCCTTTCACGATGTACTACCATCATCCAAATGATATTACGCATGTGTTTTATATTAGATAATTCCATATAAATATATCTTTAGCTGAAACAACTACGGAATATGCCTTTCAGGATGTACTACCATCATCCAAATGATATCAGGAATATGTTTTATATTAGATACTACCATATAATTATATCTTTAGTTGAAGCAACCATGTAATATGCCTTTTACGATGTACTACCAGCATCAAAAAGATATGACGCATGTGTTTTATATTAGATATTACCATATAAATATATCTCTAGCTGAAACAACTATGGAATATGACTTTCACGATGTACTACAATCATCCAAATGATATCACTCATGTGATTTATATTAGATACTACCATATAAATATATCTTTAGCTGAAACAACTACGGAATATGACTTTGAGGATGTACTACCTTAATCCAAATGATATATCGCATGTGTTTAATATTAGATACTACCATATAAATATATCTTTAGCTGAAACAACTACGGAATATGCCTCTGAGGATGTACTACCATCATCCAAATGATATCACGCATGTGTTTTATATTAGATACTACCATATAAATATATCTTTAGCTGAAGCAACCATGTAATATGCCTTTTACGATGTACTTCCAGCATCAAAAAGATATGACGCATGTGTTTTATATTAGATATTACCATATAAATATATCTCTAGCTGAAACAACTATGGAATATGCCTTTCACGATGTACTACCATCATCCAAATGATATCACGCATGTGTTTTATATTAGATAATTCCATATAAATATATCTTTAGCTGAAACAACTACGGAATATGCCTTTCAGGATGTACTACCATCATCCAAATGATATCAGGCATGTGTTTTATATTAGATACTACCATATAAATATATCTTTAGCTGAAGCAACCATGTAATATGCCTTTTACGATGTACTACCATCATCAAAATGATATAACGCATAAGTTTTATATTAGATACTACCATATAAATATATCTTTAGCAAAAACAACTATGGAATATGCCTTTCACGATGTACTACAATCATCCAAATGATATCACGCATGTGATTTATATTAGATACTACCATATAAATATATCTTTAGCTGAAACAACTACGGAATATGACTTTGAGGATGTACTACCTTAATCCAAATGATATATCGCATGTGTTTAATATTAGATACTACCATATAAATATATCTTTAGCAGAATTAACTATGGAATATGCCTTTCACGATGTACTACCATCATCCAAATGATATCACGCATAAATTTTATATTAGATACTACCATATAAATATATCTTTAGCTGAAGCAACCATGTAGTATGCCTTTTACGATGTACTACCATCATCAAAATGATATAACGCATGTGTTTTATATTAGATACTACCATATAAATATATCTTTAGCTGAAGCAACCATGTAGTATGCCTTTTACGATGTACTACCATCATCAAAATGATATAACGCATGTGTTTTATATTAGATACTACCATATAAATATATCTTTAGCAAAAACAACTATGGAATATGCCTTTCACGATGTACTACCATCATCCAAGTGATATAACTCATGTGTTTTATATTAGATACTACCATACAAATATATCTTTACCCGAAACAACTATGGAATATGCCTTTCACGATGTACTACCATCATCCAAATGATATCAGGCATGTGTTTTATATTAGATACTACCATATAAATATATCTTTAGCTGAAACAACTACGGAATATGCCTCTGAGGATGTACTACCATCATCCAAATGATATATCGCATGTGTTTTGTATTAGATACTACCATATAAATATATCTTTAGCAGAATTAACTATGGAATATGCCTTTCACGATGTACTACCATCATCCAAATGATATCACGCATGTGTTTTATATTAGATACTACCATATAAATATATCTTTAGCTGAAGCAACCATGTAATATGCCTTTTACGATGTACTTCCAGCATCAAAAAGATATGACGCATGTGTTTTATATTAGATATTACCATATAAATATATCTCTAGCTGAAACAACTATGGAATATGCCTTTCACGATGTACTACCATCATCCAAATGATATTACCCATGTGTTTTATATTAGATAATTCCATATAAATATATCTTTAGCTGAAACAACTACGGAATATGCCTTTCAGGATGTACTACCATCATCCAAATGATATCAGGAATATGTTTTATATTAGATACTACCATATAATTATATCTTTAGTTGAAGCAACCATGTAATATGCCTTTTACGATGTACTACCAGCATCAAAAAGATATGACGCATGTGTTTTATATTAGATATTACCATATAAATATATCTCTAGCTGAAACAACTATGGAATATGCCTTTCACGATGTACTACAATCATCCAAATGATATCACTCATGTGATTTATATTAGATACTACCATATAAATATATCTTTAGCTGAAACAACTACGGAATATGACTTTGAGGATGTACTACCTTAATCCAAATGATATATCGCATGTGTTTAATATTAGATACTACCATATAAATATATCTTTAGCTGAAACAACTACGGAATATGCCTCTGAGGATGTACTACCATCATCCAATTGATATATCGCATGTGTTTTATATTAGATACTACCATATAAATATATCTTTAGCAGAATTAACTATGGAATATGCCTTTCACGATGTACTACCATCATCCAAATGATATCACGCATGTGTTTTATATTAGATACTACCATATAAATATATCTTTAGCTGAAGCAACCATGTAATATGCCTTTTACGATGTACTTCCAGCATCAAAAAGATATGACGCATGTGTTTTATATTAGATATTACCATATAAATATATCTCTAGCTGAAACAACTATGGAATATGCCTTTCACGATGTACTACCATCATCCAAATGATATCACGCATGTGTTTTATATTAGATAATTCCATATAAATATATCTTTAGCTGAAACAACTACGGAATATGCCTTTCAGGATGTACTACCATCATCCAAATGATATCAGGAATATGTTTTATATTAGATACTACCATATAATTATATCTTTAGTTGAAGCAACCATGTAATATGCCTTTTACGATGTACTACCAGCATCAAAAAGATATGACGCATGTGTTTTATATTAGATATTACCATATAAATATATCTCTAGCTGAAACAACTATGGAATATGCCTTTCACGATGTACTACAATCATCCAAATGATATCACGCATGTGATTTATATTAGATACTACCATATAAATATATCTTTAGCTGAAACAACTACGGAATATGACTTTGAGGATGTACTACCTTAATCCAAATGATATATCGCATGTGTTTAATATTAGATACTACCATATAAATATATCTTTAGCAGAATTAACTATGGAATATGCCTTTCACGATGTACTACCATCATCCAAATGATATCACGCATAAATTTTATATTAGATACTACCATATAAATATATCTTTAGCTGAAGCAACCATGTAATATGCCTTTTACGATGTACTACCAGCATCAAAAAGATATGACGCATGTGTTTTATATTAGATACTACCATATAAATATATCTCTAGCTGAAACAACTATGGAATATGCCTTTCACGATATACTACCATCATCAAAATGATATAACGCATGTGTTTTATATTAGATACTACCATATAAATATATCTTTAGCAAAAACAACTATGGAATATGCCATTCACGATGTACTACCATTACGTAAATGATATAACTCATGTGTTTCATATTAGATACTACCATACAAATATATCTTTACCCGAAACAATTATGGAATATGCCTTTCACCATATACTACCATCATCCAAATGATATAACGCATGTGTTTTATATTAGATACTACCATATAAATATATCTTTAGCTGAAACAAGTACGGAATATGCCTTTCAGGATTTACTACCATCATCCAAATGATATCACACATGTGTTTTATATTCGATACTACCATATAAATATATCTTTAGCTGAAACAACCATGAAATATACCTTTCACGATGTACTACCATCACCAAAATGATATGAGGCATGTGTTTTATATGAGATATTACCATATAAATATATCTCTAGCTGAAACAACTATGGAATATCCCTTTCACGATGTACTACCATCATGCAAATGATATCACGCATGTGTTTTATATTAGATAATTCCATATAAATATATCTCTATCTAAATTAACCATGGAATATGCCTTTCACGATGAACTACCATCATCAAAATGATATGACGCATGTGTTTTATATTAGATATTACCATATAAATATATCTCTAGCTGAAACAACTATGGAATATCTAGATGTACTACCATCATCCAAATGATATCACGCATGTGAATAATATGAGATACTACCATATAAATATATCTTTAGCTGAAACAACCATGTAATATGCCTTTCACGATGTACTACCATCATCAATTTGTTATGACGCATGTGTTTTATATTAGATAATTCCATATAAATATATCTCTATCTAAAACAATCATGGAATATGCCTTTCACGTTGTACTACCATCATTCAAATGATATAACGCATGTGTTTTACATTAAATACTCCCATATAAATATATCTTCAGCTGAAACAACCATGGAATATGCCTTTCACGATGTGCTACCATCATCAACATGATATGACGCATGTGTTTTATATTAGATATTACCATATAAATATATATGTAGCTGAAACAACTATGGAATATCCCTTTCACGATGTACTACCATCATCCAAATGATATCACGCATGTGTTTTATATTAGATACTACCATATAAATATATCTCTAGCTAAAACAACCATGGAATATGCCTTTCACGATGTACTACCATCATCCAAATGATATCACGCATGTGTTTTATATTAGATAATTCCATATAAAGCTATCTCTATCTTAAACAACCATGGAATATGCCTTTCACGTTGTACTACCATCATCCTAATGATATAAAGCATGTGTTTTTTATTAGATAATTCCATATAAAGCTATCTCTATCTTAAACAACCATGGAATATGCCTTTCACGTTGTACTACCATCATCCTAATGATATAAAGCATGTGTTTTTTATTAGATAGTTCCATATAAATATATCTCTATCTAAAACAACCATGGAATATGCCTTTCAGGATGTGCTACCATCATCCAAATGATATAACGCATGTGTTTTATATTAAATACTCCCATATAAATATATCTTTAGCTGAAACAACTATGGAATATCCCTTTCACGATGTACTACCATCATCCAAATGATATAACGCATGTGTTTTATATTAGATACTGCCATATGCATATATCTCTAGTTGAAACAACTATACAATAGGCCTTTCACGATGTACTACCATCTTCCAAATGAATTAATGCATGTGTTTTATATTAGATCCTGCCATATAAATATATCTCTAGCTAAAACAACTATGGAATATGCCTTTCACGATGTACTACCATCATCAAAATGATATGAGGCATGTGTTTTATATTAGATATTACCATATAAATATATCTCTAGCTGAAACAACTATGGAATATGCCTTTCACGATGTACTACCATCATCCAAATGATATCAGGCATGTGATTTATATTAGATACTACCATATAAATATATCTTTAGCTGAAACAACTACGGAATATGCTTTTGAGGATGTACTACCATCATCCAAATGATATCAGGAATGTGTTTTATATTAGATACTACCATATAAATATATCTTTAGCTGAAACAACTACGGAATATGCCTTTGAGGATGTACTACCATCATCCAAATGATATATCGCATGTGTTTTATATTAGATACTACCATATCAATATATCTTTAGCAGAATTAACTATGGAATATGCCTTTCACGATGTACTACCATCATCCAAATGATATCACGCATGTGTTTTATATTAGATAATTCCATATAAATATATCTTTAGCTGAAACAACTACGGAAAATGCCTTTCAGGATGTACTACCATCATCCAAATGATATCAGGCATGTGTTTTATATTAGATACTACCATATAAATATATCTTTTGCTGAAACAACTACGGAATATGCCTTTGAGGATGTACTACCATCATCCAAATGATATATCGCATGTGTTTTATATTAGATACTACCATATAAATATATCTTTAGCTGAAACAACCATGTAGTATGCCTTTTACGATGTACTACCATCATCAAAATGATATAACGCATGTGTTTTATATTAGATAATACCATATAAATATATCTTTAGCAAAAACAACTATGGAATATGCCTTTCACGATGTACTACCATCATCCAAGTGATATAACTCATGTGTTTTATATTAGATACTACCATACAAATATATCTTTACCCGAAACAACTAAAGAATATGCCTTTCACGATGTACTACCATCATACAAATGATATCAGGCATGTGTTTTATATTAGATACTACCATATAAATATATCTTTAGCTGAAACAACTACGGAATATGCCTTTCAGGATGTACTACCATCATCCAAATGATATCAGGAATGTGTTTTATATTAGATACTACCATATAAATATATCTTTAGCTGAAACAACTACGGAATATGCCTCTGAGGATGTACTACCATCATCCAAATGATATATCGCATGTGTTTTATATTAGATACTACCATATGAATATATCTTTAGCAGAATTAACTATGGAATATGCCTTTCACGATGTACTACCATCATCCAAATGATATCACGCATGTGTTTTATATTAGATACTACCATATAAATATATCTTTAGCTGAAGCAACCATGTAATATGCATTTTACGATGTACTTCCAGCATCAAAAAGATATGACGCATGTGTTTTATATTAGATATTACCATATAAATATATCTCTAGCTGAAACAACTATGGAATATGCCTTTCACGATGTACTACCATCATCCAAATGATATCAGGAATGTGTTTTATATTAGATACTACCATATAAATATATCTTTAGCTGAAACAACTACGGAATATGCTTTTGAGGATGTACTACCATCATCCAAATGATATATCGCATGTGTTTTATATTAGATACTACCATATAAATATATCTTTAGCTGAAGCAACCATGTAGTATGCCTTTTACGATGTACTACCATCATCAAAATGATATAACGCATGTGTTTTATATTAGATACTACCATATAAATATAACTTTAGCAAAAACAATTATGGAATATGCCTTTCACGATGTACTACCATCATCCAAATGATATAACTCATGTGTTTTATATTAGATACTACCATACAAATATATCTTTACCCGAAACAACTATGGAATATGCCTTTCACGATGTACTACCATCATCCAAATGATATATCGCATGTGTTTTATATTAGATACTACTATATAAATATATCTTTAGCAGAATTAACTATGGAATATGCCTTTCAGGATGTACTACCATCATCCAAATGATATCAGGCATGTGTTTTATATTAGATACTACCATATAAATATATCTTTAGCTGAAGCAACCATGTAATATGCCTTTTACGATGTACTACCATCATCAAAATGATATAACGCATAAGTTTTATATTAGATACTACCATATAAATATATTTTAGCAAAAACAACTATGGAATATGCCATTCACGATGTACTACCATTACCTAAATGATATAACTCATGTGTTTTATATTAGATACTACCATACAAATATATCTTTACCCGAAACAATTATGGAATATGCCTTTCACCATATACTACCATCATCCAAATGATATAACGCATGTGTTTTATATTAGATACTACCATATAAATATATCTTTAGCTGAAACAAGTACGGAATATGCCTTTCAGGATTTACTACCATCATCCAAATGATATCACACATGTATTTTATATTCGATACTACCATATATATATATCTTTAGCTGAAACAACCATGAAATATGCCTTTCACGATGTACTACCATCACCAAAATGATATGAGGCATGTGTTTTATATGAGATATTACCATATAAATATATCTCTAGCTGAAACAACTATGGAATATGCCTTTCACGATGTACTACAATCATCCAAATGATATCACGCATGTGATTTATATTAGATACTACCATATAAATATATCTTTAGCTGAAACAACTACGGTATATGACTTTGAGGATGTACTACCTTAATCCAAATGATATATCGCATGTGTTTAATATTAGATACTACCATATAAATATATCTTTAGCAGAATTAACTATGGAATATGCCTTTCACGATGTACTACCATCATCCAAATGATATCACGCATAAATTTTATATTAGATACTACCATATAAATATATCTTTAGCTGAAGCAACCATGTAATATGCCTTTTACGATGTACTACCAGCATCAAAAAGATATGACGCATGTGTTTTATATTAGATACTACCATATAAATATATCTCTAGCTGAAACAACTATGGAATATGCCTTTCACGATATACTACCATCATCAAAATGATATAACGCATGTGTTTTATATTAGATACTACCATATAAATATATCTTTAGCAAAAACAACTATGGAATATGCCATTCACGATGTACTACCATTACGTAAATGATATAACTCATGTGTTTCATATTAGATACTACCATACAAATATATCTTTACCCGAAACAATTATGGAATATGCCTTTCACCATATACTACCATCATCCAAATGATATAACGCATGTGTTTTATATTAGATACTACCATATAAATATATCTTTAGCTGAAACAAGTACGGAATATGCCTTTCAGGATTTACTACCAACATCCAAATGATATCACACATGTGTTTTATATTCGATACTACCATATAAATATATCTTTAGCTGAAACAACCATGAAATATGCCTTTCACGATGTACTACCATCACCAAAATGATATGAGGCATGTGTTTTATATGAGATATTACCATATAAATATATCTCTAGCTGAAACAACTATGGAATATCCCTTTCACGATGTACTACCATCATCCAAATGATATCACGCATGTGTTTTATATTAGATAATTCCATATAAATATATCTCTATCTAAATTAACCATGGAATATGCCTTTCACGATGAACTACCATCATCAAAATGATATGACGCATGTGTTTTATATTAGATATTACCATATAAATATATCTCTAGCTGAAACAACTATGGAATATCTAGATGTACTACCATCATCCAAATGATATCACGCATGTGAATAATATGAGATACTACCATATAAATATATCTTTAGCTGAAACAACCATGTAATATGCCTTTCACGATGTACTACCATCATCAATTTGTTATGACGCATGTGTTTTATATTAGATAATTCCATATAAATATATCTCTATCTAAAACAATCATGGAATATGCCTTTCACGTTGTACTACCATCATTCAAATGATATAACGCATGTGTTTTACATTAAATACTCCCATATAAATATATCTTCAGCTGAAACAACCATGGAATATGCCTTTCACGATGTGCTACCATCATCAAAATGATATGACGCATGTGTTTTATATTAGATATTACCATATAAATATATATGTAGCTGAAACAACTATGGAATATCCCTTTCACGATGTACTACCATCATCCAAATGATATCACGCATGTGTTTTATATTAGATACTACCATATAAATATATCTCTAGCTAAAACAACCATGGAATATGCCTTTCACGATGTACTACCATCATCCAAATGATATCACGCATGTGTTTTATATTAGATAATTCCATATAAAGCTATCTCTATCTTAAACAACCATGGAATATGCCTTTCACGATGTACTACCATCATCTAAATGATATAACGCATGTGTTTTATATAAGATACTGCCATATAAATATTTCATCGCCTGAAACAACTATGGAATGTGCCTTTCACGATGTACTGCCATCAACCAAATGATATAACGCATGTGATTTATATTAGATACTGCCATATAAATATTTCTCTAGCTAAATCAACTATGGAATATGCCTTTCACGATGTACCACCAACATCCAAATGATATAACGCATGTGTTTTATATTAGATACTGCCATCTTAATATATGTCTAGCTAAAACAACTATGGAATATGCCTTTGACGTTGTACTACCATCATCCAAATGATATAATGCATGTGTTTTATATTAGATACTACCATACAAATATATCTTTAGCAAAAACAACTTTGGAATATGCCTTTCACGATGTACTACCATCATCCAAATGATATAACTCATGTGTTTTATATTAGATACTACCATACAAATATATCTTTACCCGAAACAACTATGGAATATGCCTTTCACGATGTACTACCATCATCCAAATGATATCACGCATGTGTTTTATATTAGATACTACCATATAAATATATCTTTAGCTGAAACAACTACGGAATATGCCTTTCAGGATGTACTACCATCATCCAAATGATATCAGGAATGTGTTTTATATTAGATACTACCATATAAATATATCTTTAGCTGAAACAACTACGGAATATGCCTTTGAGGATGTACTACCATCATCCAAATGATATCAGGAATGTGTTTTATATTAGATACTACCATATAAATATAGCTTTAGCTGAAACAAGTACGGAATATGCCTTTCAGGATGTACTACCATCATCCAAATGATATCACTCATGTGTTTTATATTAGATACTACCATATAAATTTATCTTTACCCGAAACAACTATGGAATATGCCTTTCACGATGTATTACCATCATCCAAATGATATCACGCATGTCTTTTATATTAGATACTACCATATAAATATATCTTTAGCTGAAACAACTACGGAATATGCCTTTCAGGATGTACTACCATCATCCAAATGATATCAGGAATGTGTTTTATATTAGATACTACCATATAAATATATCTTTAGCTGAAACAACTACGGAATATGCCTTTGAGGATGTACTACCATCATCCAAATGATATCAGGAATGTGTTTTATATTAGATACTACCATATAAATATATCTTTAGCAGAATTAACTATGGAATATGCCTGTCACGATGTACTACCATCATCCAAATGATATCAGGAATGTGTTTTATATTAGATACTACCATATAAATATATCTTTAGCTGAATCAACTATGGAATATGCCTTTCAGGATGTACTACCATCATCCAAATGATATCAGGAATGTGTTTTATATTAGATACTACCATATAAATATATCTTTAGCTGAAACAAGTACGGAATATGCCTTTCAGGATGTACTACCATCATCCAAATGATATCACTCATGTGTTTTATATTAGATACTACCATATAAATTTATCTTTAGCTGAAACAACCATGTAATATGCCTTTCACGATGTACTACCATCGTCAAAATGATATGAGGCATGTGTTTTATATTAGATATTACCATATAAATATATCTCTAGCTGAAACAACTATGGAATATCTAGATGTACTACCATCACCAAAATGATATGACGCATGTGTTTTATATTAGACATTACCATCTAATTATATCTCTAGCTAATTCAATTATAGAATATGCCTTTCACTTTGTACAACCATCATCCAAATGATATAACGCATGTGTTTTATATTAAATACTCTTATATAAATATATCTTTTGCTGAAACAACCAATGTAATATGCCTTTCACGATGTACTACCATCACCAAAATGATATGACGCACATGTTTTATATTAGATACTACTATATAAATATATCTTTAGCAGAAACAACTATGAAATATGCATTTCACAATGTACTACCATCATCCAAATGATATCAGGCATGTGTTTTATATTAGATACTACCATATAAATATATCTTTAGCTGAAGCAACCATGTAATATGCCTTTTACAATGTACTACCATCATCAAAATGATATAACGCATGTGTTTTATATTAGATACTACCATATAAATATATCTTTAGCAAAAACAACTATGGAATATGCCTTTCACGATGTACTACCATCATCCAAATGATATAACTCATGTGTTTTATATTAGATACTACCATACAAATATATCTTTACCCGAAACAACTATGGAATATGCCTTTCACGATGTACTACCATCATCCAAATGATATCAGGCATGTGTTTTATATTAGATACTACCATATAAATATATCTTTAGCTGAAACAACTACGGAATATGCCTTTCAGGATGTACTACCATCATCCAAATGATATCAGGAATGTGTTTTATATTAGATACTACCATATAAATATATCTTTAGCTGAAACAACTACGGAATATGCCTTTGAGGATGTACTACCATCATCCAAATGATATCACGCATGTGTTTTATATTAGATACTACCATATAAATATATCTTTAGCTGAAACAAGTATGGAATATGCCTTTCACGATGTACTACCATCATCCAAATAATATAACACATGTGTTTTATATCAGATAATTCGATATAAATATATCTCTAGCAAAATAAACCATGGAATATGCCTTTCACGGTGTACTACCATCATCCAAATGATATAACGCATGTGTTTTATATTAGAGACTAGCATATAAATATATCTTTAGCAAAAACAACTATGGAATATGCCTCTCACGATGTACTACCTTCATCCAAATGATATAACTCATGTGTTTTATATTAGATACTACCATATAAATATATCTTTAGCTGAAACAACTACGGAATATGACTTTCAGGATGTACTTCCATCATCCAAATGATATCAGGAATGTGTTTTATATTAGATACTACCATATAAATATATCTTTAGCTGAAACAACTACGGAATATGCCTTTGAGGATGTACTACCATCATCCAGATGATATATCGCATGTGTTTTATATTAGATACTACCATATAAATATATCTTTAGCAGAATTAACTATAGAATATGCCTTTCACGATGTACTACCATCATCCAAATGATATCACGCATGTGTTTTATATTAGATACTACCATATCAATATATCTTTA
This sequence comes from Pohlia nutans, assembly GCA_022496805.1. Lineage (NCBI taxonomy): Eukaryota > Viridiplantae > Streptophyta > Bryopsida > Bryales > Mniaceae > Pohlia > Pohlia nutans. The sequence goes on from CM040104.1 coordinate 7,943,160, forward strand.
GCAGAATTAACTATGGAATATGCCTTTCACGATGTACTACCAGCATCCAAATGATATCACGCATGTGTTTTATATTAGATACTACCATATAAATATATCTTTAGCTGAAGCAACCATGTAATATGCCTTTTACGATGTACTACCAGCATCAAAAAGATATGACGCATGTGTTTTATATTAGATACTACCATATAAATATATCTCTAGCTCAAACAACTATGGAATATGCCTTTCACGATATACTACCATCATCAAAATGATATAACGCATGTGTTTTATATTAGATACTACCATATAAATATATTTTAGCAAAAACAACTATGGAATATGCCATTCACGATGTACTACCATTACCTAAATGATATAACTCATGTGTTTTATATTAGATACTACCATACAAATATATCTTTACCCGAAACAATTATGGAATATGCCTTTCACCATATACTACCATCATCCAAATGATATAACGCATGTGTTTTATATTAGATACTACCATATAAATATATCTTTAGCTGAAACAAGTACGGAATATGCCTTTCAGGATTTACTACCATCATCCAAATGATATCACACATGTATTTTATATTCGATACTACCATATAAATATATCTTTAGCTGAAACAACCATGAAATATGCCTTTCACGATGTACTACCATCACCAAAATGATATGAGGCATGTGTTTTATATGAGATATTACCATATAAATATATCTCTAGCTGAAACAACTATGGAATATGCCTTTCACGATGTACTACAATCATCCAAATGATATCACGCATGTGATTTATATTAGATACTACCATATAAATATATCTTTAGCTGAAACAACTACGGTATATGACTTTGAGGATGTACTACCTTAATCCAAATGATATATCGCATGTGTTTAATATTAGATACTACCATATAAATATATCTTTAGCAGAATTAACTATGGAATATGGCTTTCACGATGTACTACCATCATCCAAATGATATCACGCATAAATTTTATATTAGATACTACCATATAAATATATCTTTAGCTGAAGCAACCATGTAATATGCCTTTTACGATGTACTACCAGCATCAAAAAGATATGACGCATGTGTTTTATATTAGATACTACCATATAAATATATCTCTAGCTGAAACAACTATGGAATATGCCTTTCACGATATACTACCATCATCAAAATGATATAACGCATGTGTTTTATATTAGATACTACCATATAAATATATCTTTAGCAAAAACAACTATGGAAAATGCCATTCACGATGTACTACCATTACGTAAATGATATAACTCATGTGTTTCATATTAGATACTACCATACAAATATATCTTTACCCGAAACAATTATGGAATATGCCTTTCACCATATACTACCATCATCCAAATGATATAACGCATGTGTTTTATATTAAATACTCTTATATAAATATATCTTTTGCTGAAACAACCAATGTAATATGCCTTTCACGATGTACTACCATCACCAAAATGATATGACGCACATGTTTTATATTAGATACTACTATATAAATATATCTTTAGCAGAAACAACTATGAAATATGCATTTCACAATGTACTACCATCATCCAAATGATATCAGGCATGTGTTTTATATTAGATACTACCATATAAATATATCTTTAGCTGAAGCAACCATGTAATATGCCTTTTACAATGTACTACCATCATCAAAATGATATAACGCATGTGTTTTATATTAGATACTACCATATAAATATATCTTTAGCAAAAACAACTATGGAATATGCCTTTCACGATGTACTACCATCATCCAAATGATATAACTCATGTGTTTTATATTAGATACTACCATACAAATATATCTTTACCCGAAACAACTATGGAATATGCCTTTCACGATGTACTACCATCATCCAAATGATATCAGGCATGTGTTTTATATTAGATACTACCATATAAATATATCTTTAGCTGAAACAACTACGGAATATGCCTTTCAGGATGTACTACCATCATCCAAATGATATCAGGAATGTGTTTTATATTAGATACTACCATATAAATATATCTTTAGCTGAAACAACTACGGAATATGCCTTTGAGGATGTACTACCATCATCCAAATGATATCACGCATGTGTTTTATATTAGATACTACCATATAAATATATCTTTAGCTGAAACAAGTATGGAATATGCCTTTCACGATGTACTACCATCATCCAAATAATATAACACATGTGTTTTATATCAGATAATTCGATATAAATATATCTCTAGCAAAAAAAACCATGGAATATGCCTTTCACGGTGTACTACCATCATCAAATGATATAACGCATGTGTTTTATATTAGAGACTAGCATATAAATATATCTTTAGCAAAAACAACTATGGAATATGCCTCTCACGATGTACTACCTTCATCCAAATGATATAACTCATGTGTTTTATATTAGATACTACCATATAAATATATCTTTAGCTGAAACAACTACGGAATATGACTTTCAGGATGTACTTCCATCATCCAAATGATATCAGGAATGTGTTTTATATTAGATACTACCATATAAATATATCTTTAGCAAAAACAACTATGGAATATGCCATTCACGATGTACTACCATTACGTAAATGATATAACTCATGTGTTTCATATTAGATACTACCATACAAATATATCTTTACCCGAAACAATTATGGAATATGCCTTTCACCATATACTACCATCATCCAAATGATATAACGCATGTGTTTTATATTAGATACTACCATATAAATATATCTTTAGCTGAAACAAGTACGGAATATGCCTTTCAGGATTTACTACCATCATCCAAATGATATCACACATGTGTTTTATATTCGATACTACCATATAAATATATCTTTAGCTGAAACAACCATGAAATATGCCTTTCACGATGTACTACCATCACCAAAATGATATGAGGCATGTGTTTTATATGAGATATTACCATATAAATATATCTCTAGCTGAAACAACTATGGAATATCCCTTTCACGATGTACTACCATCATCCAAATGATATCACGCATGTGTTTTATATTAGATAATTCTATATAAATATATCTCTATCTAAATTAACCATGGAATATGCCTTTCACGATGAACTACCATCATCAAAATGATATGACGCATGTGTTTTATATTAGATATTACCATATAAATATATCTCTAGCTGAAACAACTATGGAATATCTAGATGTACTACCATCATCCAAATGATATCACGCATGTGAATAATATGAGATACTACCATATAAATATATCTTTAGCTGAAACAACCATGTAATATGCCTTTCACGATGTACTACCATCATCAATTTGTTATGACGCATGTGTTTTATATTAGATAATTCCATATAAATATATCTCTATCTAAAACAATCATGGAATATGCCTTTCACGTTGTACTACCATCATTCAAATGATATAACGCATGTGTTTTACATTAAATACTCCCATATAAATATATCTTCAGCTGAAACAACCATGGAATATGCCTTTCACGATGTGCTACCATCATCAAAATGATATGACGCATGTGTTTTATATTAGATATTACCATATAAATATATATGTAGCTGAAACAACTATGGAATATCCCTTTCACGATGTACTACCATCATCCAAATGATATCACGCATGTGTTTTATATTAGATACTACCATATAAATATATCTCTAGCTAAAACAACCATGGAATATGCCTTTCACGATGTACTACCATCATCCAAATGATATCACGCATGTGTTTTATATTAGATAATTCCATATAAAGCTATCTCTATCTTAAACAACCATGGAATATGCCTTTCACGATGTACTACCATCATCTAAATGATATAACGCATGTGTTTTATATAAGATACTGCCATATAAATATTTCATCGCCTGAAACAACTATGGAATGTGCCTTTCACGATGTACTGCCATCAACCAAATGATATAACGCATGTGATTTATATTAGATACTGCCATATAAATATTTCTCTAGCTAAATCAACTATGGAATATGCCTTTCACGATGTACCACCAACATCCAAATGATATAACGCATGTGTTTTATATTAGATACTGCCATCTTAATATATGTCTAGCTAAAACAACTATGGAATATGCCTTTGACGTTGTACTACCATCATCCAAATGATATAATGCATGTGTTTTATATTAGATACTACCATACAAATATATCTTTAGCAAAAACAACTTTGGAATATGCCTTTCACGATGTACTACCATCATCCAAATGATATAACTCATGTGTTTTATATTAGATACTACCATACAAATATATCTTTACCCGAAACAACTATGGAATATGCCTTTCACGATGTACTACCATCATCCAAATGATATCACGCATGTGTTTTATATTAGATACTACCATATAAATATATCTTTAGCTGAAACAACTACGGAATATGCCTTTCAGGATGTACTACCATCATCCAAATGATATCAGGAATGTGTTTTATATTAGATACTACCATATAAATATATCTTTAGCTGAAACAACTACGGAATATGCCTTTGAGGATGTACTACCATCATCCAAATGATATCAGGAATGTGTTTTATATTAGATACTACCATATAAATATAGCTTTAGCTGAAACAAGTACGGAATATGCCTTTCAGGATGTACTACCATCATCCAAATGATATCACTCATGTGTTTTATATTAGATACTACCATATAAATTTATCTTTACCCGAAACAACTATGGAATATGCCTTTCACGATGTATTACCATCATCCAAATGATATCACGCATGTCTTTTATATTAGATACTACCATATAAATATATCTTTAGCTGAAACAACTACGGAATATGCCTTTCAGGATGTACTACCATCATCCAAATGATATCAGGAATGTGTTTTATATTAGATACTACCATATAAATATATCTTTAGCTGAAACAACTACGGAATATGCCTTTGAGGATGTACTACCATCATCCAAATGATATCAGGAATGTGTTTTATATTAGATACTACCATATAAATATATCTTTAGCAGAATTAACTATGGAATATGCCTGTCACGATGTACTACCATCATCCAAATGATATCAGGAATGTGTTTTATATTAGATACTACCATATAAATATATCTTTAGCTGAATCAACTATGGAATATGCCTTTCAGGATGTACTACCATCATCCAAATGATATCAGGAATGTGTTTTATATTAGATACTACCATATAAATATATCTTTAGCTGAAACAAGTACGGAATATGCCTTTCAGGATGTACTACCATCATCCAAATGATATCACTCATGTGTTTTATATTAGATACTACCATATAAATTTATCTTTAGCTGAAACAACCATGTAATATGCCTTTCACGATGTACTACCATCGTCAAAATGATATGAGGCATGTGTTTTATATTAGATATTACCATATAAATATATCTCTAGCTGAAACAACTATGGAATATCTAGATGTACTACCATCACCAAAATGATATGACGCATGTGTTTTATATTAGACATTACCATCTAATTATATCTCTAGCTAATTCAATTATAGAATATGCCTTTCACTTTGTACAACCATCATCCAAATGATATAACGCATGTGTTTTATATTAAATACTCTTATATAAATATATCTTTTGCTGAAACAACCAATGTAATATGCCTTTCACGATGTACTACCATCACCAAAATGATATGACGCACATGTTTTATATTAGATACTACTATATAAATATATCTTTAGCAGAAACAACTATGAAATATGCATTTCACAATGTACTACCATCATCCAAATGATATCAGGCATGTGTTTTATATTAGATACTACCATATAAATATATCTTTAGCTGAAGCAACCATGTAATATGCCTTTTACAATGTACTACCATCATCAAAATGATATAACGCATGTGTTTTATATTAGATACTACCATATAAATATATCTTTAGCAAAAACAACTATGGAATATGCCTTTCACGATGTACTACCATCATCCAAATGATATAACTCATGTGTTTTATATTAGATACTACCATACAAATATATCTTTACCCGAAACAACTATGGAATATGCCTTTCACGATGTACTACCATCATCCAAATGATATCAGGCATGTGTTTTATATTAGATACTACCATATAAATATATCTTTAGCTGAAACAACTACGGAATATGCCTTTCAGGATGTACTACCATCATCCAAATGATATCAGGAATGTGTTTTATATTAGATACTACCATATAAATATATCTTTAGCTGAAACAACTACGGAATATGCCTTTGAGGATGTACTACCATCATCCAAATGATATCACGCATGTGTTTTATATTAGATACTACCATATAAATATATCTTTAGCTGAAACAAGTATGGAATATGCCTTTCACGATGTACTACCATCATCCAAATAATATAACACATGTGTTTTATATCAGATAATTCGATATAAATATATCTCTAGCAAAAAAAACCATGGAATATGCCTTTCACGGTGTACTACCATCATCCAAATGATATAACGCATGTGTTTTATATTAGAGACTAGCATATAAATATATCTTTAGCAAAAACAACTATGGAATATGCCTCTCACGATGTACTACCTTCATCCAAATGATATAACTCATGTGTTTTATATTAGATACTACCATATAAATATATCTTTAGCTGAAACAACTACGGAATATGACTTTCAGGATGTACTTCCATCATCCAAATGATATCAGGAATGTGTTTTATATTAGATACTACCATATAAATATATCTTTAGCTGAAACAACTACGGAATATGCCTTTGAGGATGTACTACCATCATCCAGATGATATATCGCATGTGTTTTATATTAGATACTACCATATAAATATATCTTTAGCAGAATTAACTATAGAATATGCCTTTCACGATGTACTACCATCATCCAAATGATATCACGCATGTGTTTTATATTAGATACTACCATATCAATATATCTTTAGCAGAATTAACTATGGAATATGCCTTTCACGATGTACTACCAGCATCCAAATGATATCACGCATGTGTTTTATATTAGATACTACCATATAAATATATCTTTAGCTGAAGCAACCATGTAATATGCCTTTTACGATGTACTACCAGCATCAAAAAGATATGACGCATGTGTTTTATATTAGATACTACCATATAAATATATCTCTAGCTCAAACAACTATGGAATATGCCTTTCACGATATACTACCATCATCAAAATGATATAACGCATGTGTTTTATATTAGATACTACCATATAAATATATTTTAGCAAAAACAACTATGGAATATGCCATTCACGATGTACTACCATTACCTAAATGATATAACTCATGTGTTTTATATTAGATACTACCATACAAATATATCTTTACCCGAAACAATTATGGAATATGCCTTTCACCATATACTACCATCATCCAAATGATATCACACATGTGTTTTATATTCGATACTACCATATAAATATATCTTTAGCTGAAACAACCATGAAATATGCCTTTCACGATGTACTACCATCACCAAAATGATATGAGGCATGTGTTTTATATGAGATATTACCATATAAATATATCTCTAGCTGAAACAACTATGGAATATCCCTTTCACGATGTACTACCATCATCCAAATGATATCACGCATGTGTTTTATATTAGATAATTCTATATAAATATATCTCTATCTAAATTAACCATGGAATATGCCTTTCACGATGAACTACCATCATCAAAATGATATGACGCATGTGTTTTATATTAGATATTACCATATAAATATATCTCTAGCTGAAACAACTATGGAATATCTAGATGTACTACCATCATCCAAATGATATCACGCATGTGAATAATATGAGATACTACCATATAAATATATCTTTAGCTGAAACAACCATGTAATATGCCTTTCACGATGTACTACCATCATCAATTTGTTATGACGCATGTGTTTTATATTAGATAATTCCATATAAATATATCTCTATCTAAAACAATCATGGAATATGCCTTTCACGTTGTACTACCATCATTCAAATGATATAACGCATGTGTTTTACATTAAATACTCCCATATAAATATATCTTCAGCTGAAACAACCATGGAATATGCCTTTCACGATGTGCTACCATCATCAAAATGATATGACGCATGTGTTTTATATTAGATATTACCATATAAATATATATGTAGCTGAAACAACTATGGAATATCCCTTTCACGATGTACTACCATCATCCAAATGATATCACGCATGTGTTTTATATTAGATACTACCATATAAATATATCTCTAGCTAAAACAACCATGGAATATGCCTTTCACGATGTACTACCATCATCCAAATGATATCACGCATGTGTTTTATATTAGATAATTCCATATAAAGCTATCTCTATCTTAAACAACCATGGAATATGCCTTTCACGATGTACTACCATCATCTAAATGATATAACGCATGTGTTTTATATAAGATACTGCCATATAAATATTTCATCGCCTGAAACAACTATGGAATGTGCCTTTCACGATGTACTGCCATCAACCAAATGATATAACGCATGTGATTTATATTAGATACTGCCATATAAATATTTCTCTAGCTAAATCAACTATGGAATATGCCTTTCACGATGTACCACCAACATCCAAATGATATAACGCATGTGTTTTATATTAGATACTGCCATCTTAATATATGTCTAGCTAAAACAACTATGGAATATGCCTTTGACGTTGTACTACCATCATCCAAATGATATAATGCATGTGTTTTATATTAGATACTACCATACAAATATATCTTTAGCAAAAACAACTTTGGAATATGCCTTTCACGATGTACTACCATCATCCAAATGATATAACTCATGTGTTTTATATTAGATACTACCATACAAATATATCTTTACCCGAAACAACTATGGAATATGCCTTTCACGATGTACTACCATCATCCAAATGATATCACGCATGTGTTTTATATTAGATACTACCATATAAATATATCTTTAGCTGAAACAACTACGGAATATGCCTTTCAGGATGTACTACCATCATCCAAATGATATCAGGAATGTGTTTTATATTAGATACTACCATATAAATATATCTTTAGCTGAAACAACTACGGAATATGCCTTTGAGGATGTACTACCATCATCCAAATGATATCAGGAATGTGTTTTATATTAGATACTACCATATAAATATAGCTTTAGCTGAAACAAGTACGGAATATGCCTTTCAGGATGTACTACCATCATCCAAATGATATCACTCATGTGTTTTATATTAGATACTACCATATAAATTTATCTTTACCCGAAACAACTATGGAATATGCCTTTCACGATGTATTACCATCATCCAAATGATATCACGCATGTCTTTTATATTAGATACTACCATATAAATATATCTTTAGCTGAAACAACTACGGAATATGCCTTTCAGGATGTACTACCATCATCCAAATGATATCAGGAATGTGTTTTATATTAGATACTACCATATAAATATATCTTTAGCTGAAACAACTACGGAATATGCCTTTGAGGATGTACTACCATCATCCAAATGATATCAGGAATGTGTTTTATATTAGATACTACCATATAAATATATCTTTAGCAGAATTAACTATGGAATATGCCTGTCACGATGTACTACCATCATCCAAATGATATCAGGAATGTGTTTTATATTAGATACTACCATATAAATATATCTTTAGCTGAATCAACTATGGAATATGCCTTTCAGGATGTACTACCATCATCCAAATGATATCAGGAATGTGTTTTATATTAGATACTACCATATAAATATATCTTTAGCTGAAACAAGTACGGAATATGCCTTTCAGGATGTACTACCATCATCCAAATGATATCACTCATGTGTTTTATATTAGATACTACCATATAAATTTATCTTTAGCTGAAACAACCATGTAATATGCCTTTCACGATGTACTACCATCGTCAAAATGATATGAGGCATGTGTTTTATATTAGATATTACCATATAAATATATCTCTAGCTGAAACAACTATGGAATATCTAGATGTACTACCATCACCAAAATGATATGACGCATGTGTTTTATATTAGACATTACCATCTAATTATATCTCTAGCTAATTCAATTATAGAATATGCCTTTCACTTTGTACAACCATCATCCAAATGATATAACGCATGTGTTTTATATTAAATACTCTTATATAAATATATCTTTTGCTGAAACAACCAATGTAATATGCCTTTCACGATGTACTACCATCACCAAAATGATATGACGCACATGTTTTATATTAGATACTACTATATAAATATATCTTTAGCAGAAACAACTATGAAATATGCATTTCACAATGTACTACCATCATCCAAATGATATCAGGCATGTGTTTTATATTAGATACTACCATATAAATATATCTTTAGCTGAAGCAACCATGTAATATGCCTTTTACAATGTACTACCATCATCAAAATGATATAACGCATGTGTTTTATATTAGATACTACCATATAAATATATCTTTAGCAAAAACAACTATGGAATATGCCTTTCACGATGTACTACCATCATCCAAATGATATAACTCATGTGTTTTATATTAGATACTACCATACAAATATATCTTTACCCGAAACAACTATGGAATATGCCTTTCACGATGTACTACCATCATCCAAATGATATCAGGCATGTGTTTTATATTAGATACTACCATATAAATATATCTTTAGCTGAAACAACTACGGAATATGCCTTTCAGGATGTACTACCATCATCCAAATGATATCAGGAATGTGTTTTATATTAGATACTACCATATAAATATATCTTTAGCTGAAACAACTACGGAATATGCCTTTGAGGATGTACTACCATCATCCAAATGATATCACGCATGTGTTTTATATTAGATACTACCATATAAATATATCTTTAGCTGAAACAAGTATGGAATATGCCTTTCACGATGTACTACCATCATCCAAATAATATAACACATGTGTTTTATATCAGATAATTCGATATAAATATATCTCTAGCAAAAAAAACCATGGAATATGCCTTTCACGGTGTACTACCATCATCCAAATGATATAACGCATGTGTTTTATATTAGAGACTAGCATATAAATATATCTTTAGCAAAAACAACTATGGAATATGCCTCTCACGATGTACTACCTTCATCCAAATGATATAACTCATGTGTTTTATATTAGATACTACCATATAAATATATCTTTAGCTGAAACAACTACGGAATATGACTTTCAGGATGTACTTCCATCATCCAAATGATATCAGGAATGTGTTTTATATTAGATACTACCATATAAATATATCTTTAGCTGAAACAACTACGGAATATGCCTTTGAGGATGTACTACCATCATCCAGATGATATATCGCATGTGTTTTATATTAGATACTACCATATAAATATATCTTTAGCAGAATTAACTATAGAATATGCCTTTCACGATGTACTACCATCATCCAAATGATATCACGCATGTGTTTTATATTAGATACTACCATATCAATATATCTTTAGCAGAATTAACTATGGAATATGCCTTTCACGATGTACTACCAGCATCCAAATGATATCACGCATGTGTTTTATATTAGATACTACCATATAAATATATCTTTAGCTGAAGCAACCATGTAATATGCCTTTTACGATGTACTACCAGCATCAAAAAGATATGACGCATGTGTTTTATATTAGATACTACCATATAAATATATCTCTAGCTCAAACAACTATGGAATATGCCTTTCACGATATACTACCATCATCAAAATGATATAACGCATGTGTTTTATATTAGATACTACCATATAAATATATTTTAGCAAAAACAACTATGGAATATGCCATTCACGATGTACTACCATTACCTAAATGATATAACTCATGTGTTTTATATTAGATACTACCATACAAATATATCTTTACCCGAAACAATTATGGAATATGCCTTTCACCATATACTACCATCATCCAAATGATATAACGCATGTGTTTTATATTAGATACTACCATATAAATATATCTTTAGCTGAAACAAGTACGGAATATGCCTTTCAGGATTTACTACCATCATCCAAATGATATCACACATGTATTTTATATTCGATACTACCATATAAATATATCTTTAGCTGAAACAACCATGAAATATGCCTTTCACGATGTACTACCATCACCAAAATGATATGAGGCATGTGTTTTATATGAGATATTACCATATAAATATATCTCTAGCTGAAACAACTATGGAATATGCCTTTCACGATGTACTACAATCATCCAAATGATATCACGCATGTGATTTATATTAGATACTACCATATAAATATATCTTTAGCTGAAACAACTACGGTATATGACTTTGAGGATGTACTACCTTAATCCAAATGATATATCGCATGTGTTTAATATTAGATACTACCATATAAATATATCTTTAGCAGAATTAACTATGGAATATGCCTTTCACGATGTACTACCATCATCCAAATGATATCACGCATAAATTTTATATTAGATACTACCATATAAATATATCTTTAGCTGAAGCAACCATGTAATATGCCTTTTACGATGTACTACCAGCATCAAAAAGATATGACGCATGTGTTTTATATTAGATACTACCATATAAATATATCTCTAGCTGAAACAACTATGGAATATGCCTTTCACGATATACTACCATCATCAAAATGATATAACGCATGTGTTTTATATTAGATACTACCATATAAATATATCTTTAGCAAAAACAACTATGGAATATGCCATTCACGATGTACTACCATTACGTAAATGATATAACTCATGTGTTTCATATTAGATACTACCATACAAATATATCTTTACCCGAAACAATTATGGAATATGCCTTTCACCATATACTACCATCATCCAAATGATATAACGCATGTGTTTTATATTAGATACTACCATATAAATATATCTTTAGCTGAAACAAGTACGGAATATGCCTTTCAGGATTTACTACCATCATCCAAATGATATCACACATGTGTTTTATATTCGATACTACCATATAAATATATCTTTAGCTGAAACAACCATGAAATATGCCTTTCACGATGTACTACCATCACCAAAATGATATGAGGCATGTGTTTTATATGAGATATTACCATATAAATATATCTCTAGCTGAAACAACTATGGAATATCCCTTTCACGATGTACTACCATCATCCAAATGATATCACGCATGTGTTTTATATTAGATAATTCCATATAAATATATCTCTATCTAAATTAACCATGGAATATGCCTTTCACGATGAACTACCATCATCAAAATGATATGACGCATGTGTTTTATATTAGATATTACCATATAAATATATCTCTAGCTGAAACAACTATGGAATATCTAGATGTACTACCATCATCCAAATGATATCACGCATGTGAATAATATGAGATACTACCATATAAATATATCTTTAGCTGAAACAACCATGTAATATGCTTTTCACGATGTACTACCATCATCAATTTGTTATGACGCATGTGTTTTATATTAGATAATTCCATATAAATATATCTCTATCTAAAACAATCATGGAATATGCCTTTCACGTTGTACTACCATCATTCAAATGATATAACGCATGTGTTTTACATTAAATACTCCCATATAAATATATCTTCAGCTGAAACAACCATGGAATATGCCTTTCACGATGAACTACCATCATCAAAATGATATGACGCATGTGTTTTATATTAGATATTACCATATAAATATATCTCTAGCTGAAACAACTATGGAATATCTAGATGTACTACCATCATCCAAATGATATCACGCATGTGAATAATATGAGATACTACCATATAAATATATCTTTAGCTGAAACAACCATGTAATATGCCTTTCACGATGTACTACCATCATCAATTTGTTATGACGCATGTGTTTTATATTAGATAATTCCATATAAATATATCTCTATCTAAAACAATCATGGAATATGCCTTTCACGTTGTACTACCATCATTCAAATGATATAACGCATGTGTTTTACATTAAATACTCCCATATAAATATATCTTCAGCTGAAACAACTATGGAATATCCCTTTCACGATGTACTACCATCATCCAAATGATATCACGCATGTGTTTTATATTAGATACTACCATATAAATATATCTCTATCTAAAACAACCATGGAATATGCCTTTCCCGATGTACTACCATCATCAAAATGATATGACGCATGTGTTTTATATTAGATATTACCATCTAATTATATCTCTAGCTAAATCAATTATGGAATATGCCTTTCATGTTGTACAACCATCATCCAAATGATATAACGCATGTGTTTTATATTAAATACTCCCATATAAATATATCTTTAGCTGAAACAACCAATGTAATATGCCTTTCACGATGTACTACCATCACCAAAATGATATGACGCATGTGTTTTATATTAGACATTACCATCTAATTATATCTCTAGCTAATTCAATTATAGAATATGCCTTTCACTTTGTACAACCATCATCCAAATGATATAACGCATGTGTTTTATATTAAATACTCCCATATAAATATATCTTTAGCTGAAACAACTATGGAATATCCCTTTCACGATGTACTACCATCATCCAAAAGATATGACGCATGTGTTTTATATTAGATATTACCATATAAATATATCTCTAGCTGAAACAACTATGGAATATGCCTTTCACGATGTACTACCATCATCGAAATGATATCAGGAATGTGTTTTATATTAGATACTACCATATAAATATATCTTTAGCTGAAACAACTACGGAATATGCCTCTGAGGATGTACTACCATCATCCAAATGATATATCGCATGTGTTTTATATTAGATACTACCATATAAATATATCTTTAGCAGAATTAACTATGGAATATGCCTTTCACGATGTACTACCATCATCCAAATGATATCACGCATGTGTTTTATATTAGATACTACCATATAAATATATCTTTAGCTGAAGCAACCATGTAATATGCCTTTTACGATGTACTTCCAGCATCAAAAAGATATGACGCATGTGTTTTATATTAGATATTACCATATAAATATATCTCTAGCTGAAACAACTATGGAATATGCCTTTCACGATGTACTACCATCATCGAAATGATATCAAGAATGTGTTTTATAATAGATACTACCATTTAAATATATCTTTAGCTGAAACAACTACGGAATATGCTTTTGAGGATGTACTACCATCATCCAAATGATATATCGCATGTGTTTTATATTAGATACTACCATATAAATATATCTTTAGCTGAAGCAACCATGTAGTATGCCTTTTACGATGTACTACCATCATCAAAATGATATAACGCATGTGTTTTATATTAGATACTACCATATAAATATAACTTTAGCAAAAACAATTATGGAATATGCCTTTCACGATGTACTACCATCATCCAAATGATATAACTCATGTGTTTTATATTAGATACTACCATACAAATATATCTTTACCCGAAACAACTATGGAATATGCCTTTCACGATGTACTACCATCATCCAAATGATATATCGCATGTGTTTTATATTAGATACTACTATATAAATATATCTTTAGCAGAATTAACTATGGAATATGCCTTTCAGGATGTACTACCATCATCCAAATGATATCAGGCATGTGTTTTATATTAGATACTACCATATAAATATATCTTTAGCTGAAACAACTACGGAATATGCCTCTGAGGATGTACTACCATCATCCAAATGATATATCGCATGTGTTTTATATTAGATACTACCATATAAATATATCTTTAGCAGAATTAACTATGGAATATGCCTTTCACGATGTACTACCATCATCCAAATGATATCACGCATGTGTTTTATATTAGATACTACCATATAAATATATCTTTAGCTGAAGCAACCATGTAATATGCCTTTTACGATGTACTTCCAGCATCAAAAAGATATGACGCATGTGTTTTATATTAGATATTACCATATAAATATATCTCTAGCTGAAACAACTATGGAATATGCCTTTCACGATGTACTACCATCATCGAAATGATATCAGGAATGTGTTTTATAATAGATACTACCATATAAATATATCTTTAGCTGAAACAACTACGGAATATGCTTTTGAGGATGTACTACCATCATCCAAATGATATATCGCATGTGTTTTATATTAGATACTACCATATAAATATATCTTTAGGTGAAGCAACCATGTAGTATGCCTTTTACGATGTACTACCATCATCAAAATGATATAACGCATGTGTTTTATATTAGATACTACCATATAAATATAACTTTAGCAAAAACAATTATGGAATATGCCTTTCACGATGTACTACCATCATCCAAATGATATAACTCATGTGTTTTATATTAGATACTACCATACAAATATATCTTTACCCGAAACAACTATGGAATATGCCTTTCACGATGTACTACCATCATCCAAATGATATATCGCATGTGTTTTATATTAGATACTACTATATAAATATATCTTTAGCAGAATTAACTATGGAATATGCCTTTCAGGATGTACTACCATCATCCAAATGATATCAGGCATGTGTTTTATATTAGATACTACCATATAAATATATCTTTAGCTGAAGCAACCATGTAATATGCCTTTTACGATGTACTACCATCATCAAAATGATATAACGCATAAGTTTTATATTAGATACTACCATATAAATATATCTTTAGCAAAAACAACTATGGAATATGCCTTTCACGATGTACTACCATCATCCAAATGATATAACTCATGTGTTTTATATTAGATACTACCATACAAATATATCTTTACCCGAAACAACTATGGAATATGCCTTTCACGATTTACTACCATCATCTAAATGATATCACGCATTTGTTTTATATTAGATACTACCATATAAATATATCTTAAGCTGAAACAACTACGGAATATGCCTTTCAGGATGTACTACCATCATCCAAATGATATCAGGAATGTGTTTTATATTAGATACTACCATATAAATATATCTTTTGCTGAAACAACTACGGAATAAGCCTTTGAGGATGTACTACCATCATCCAAATGATATATCGCATGTGTTTTATATTAGATACTACCATATAAATATATCTTTAGCTGAAGCAACCATGTAATATGCCTTTTACGATGTACTACCATCATCAAAATGATATAACGCATGTGTTTTATATTAGATACTACCATATAAATATATCTTTAGCAAAAACAACTATGGAATATGCCTTTCACGATGTACTACCATCATCCAAGTGATATAACTCATGTGTTTTATATTAGATACTACCATACAAATATATCTTTACCCGAAACAACTATGGAATATGCCTTTCACGATGTACTACCATCATCCAAATGATATCAGGCATGTGTTTTATATTAGATACTACCATATAAATATATCTTTAGCTGAAACAACTACGGAATATGCCATTCAGGATGTACTACCATCATCCAAATGATATCAGGAATGTGTTTTATATTAGATACTACCATATAAATATATCTTTAGCTGAAACAACTACGGAATATGCCTCTGAGGATGTACTACCATCATCCAAATGATATATCGCATGTGTTTTATATTAGATACTACCATATAAATATATCTTTAGCAGAATTAACTATGGAATATGCCTTTCACGATGTACTACCATCATCCAAATGATATCACGCATGTGTTTTATATTAGATACTACCATATAAATATATCTTTAGCTGAAGCAACCATGTAATATGCCTTTTACGATGTACTTCCAGCATCAAAAAGATATGACACATGTGTTTTATATTAGATATTACCATATAAATATATCTCTAGCTGAAACAACTATGGAATATGCCTTTCACGATGTACTACCATCATCCAAATGATATCACGCATGTGTTTTATATTAGATAATTCCATATAAATATATCTTTAGCTGAAACAACTACGGAATATGCCTTTCAGGATGTACTACCATCATCCAAATGATATCAGGAATATGTTTTATATTAGATACTACCATATAATTATATCTTTAGTTGAAGCAACCATGTAATATGCCTTTTACGATGTACTACCAGCATCAAGAAGATATGACGCATGTGTTTTATATTAGATATTACCATATAAATATATCTCTAGCTGAAACAACTATGGAATATGCCTTTCACGATGTACTACAATCATCCAAATGATATCACGCATGTGATTTATATTAGATACTACCATATAAATATATCTTTAGCTGAAACAACTACGGAATATGACTTTGAGGATGTACTACCTTAATCCAAATGATATATCGCATGTGTTTAATATTAGATACTACCATATAAATATATCTTTAGCAGAATTAACTATGGAATATGCCTTTCACGATGTACTACCATCATCCAAATGATATCACGCATAAATTTTATATTAGATACTAGCATATAAATATATCTTTAGCTGAAGCAACCATGTAATATGCCTTTTACGATGTACTACCAGCATCAAAAAGATATGACGCATGTGTTTTATATTAGATACTACCATATAAATATATCTCTAGCTGAAACAACTATGGAATATGCCTTTCACGATATACTACCATCATCAAAATGATATAACGCATGTGTTTTATATTTGATACTACCATATAAATATATCTTTAGCAAAAACAACTATGGAATATGCCATTCACGATGTACTACCATTACGTAAATGATATAACTCATGTGTTTCATATTAGATACTACCATACAAATATATCTTTACCCGAAACAATTATGGAATATGCCTTTCACCATATACTACCATCATCCAAATGATATAACGCATGTGTTTTATATTAGATACTACCATATAAATATATCTTTAGCTGAAACAAGTACGGAATATGCCTTTCAGGATTTACTACCATCATCCAAATGATATCACACATGTGTTTTATATTCGATACTACCATATAAATATATCTTTAGCTGAAACAACCATGAAATATGCCTTTCACGATGTACTACCATCACCAAAATGATATGAGGCATGTGTTTTATATGAGATATTACCATATAAATATATCTCTAGCTGAAACAACTATGGAATATCCCTTTCACGATGTACTACCATCATCCAAATGATATCACGCATGTGTTTTATATTAGATAATTCCATATAAATATATCTCTATCTAAATTAACCATGGAATATGCCTTTCCCGATGTACTACCATCATCAAAATGATATGACGCATGTGTTTTATATTAGATATTACCATCTAATTATATCTCTAGCTAAATCAATTATGGAATATGCCTTTCATGTTGTACAACCATCATCCAAATGATATAACGCATGTGTTTTATATTAAATACTCCCATATAAATATATCTTTAGCTGAAACAACCAATGTAATATGCCTTTCACGATGTACTACCATCACCAAAATGATATGACGCATGTGTTTTATATTAGACATTACCATCTAATTATATCTCTAGCTAATTCAATTATAGAATATGCCTTTCACTTTGTACAACCATCATCCAAATGATATAACGCATGTGTTTTATATTAAATACTCTTATATAAATATATCTTTTGCTGAAACAACCAATGTAATATGCCTTTCACGATGTACTACCATCACCAAAATGATATGACGCACATGTTTTATATTAGATACTACTATATAAATATATCTGTAGCAGAAACAACTATGAAATATGCATTTCACAATGTACTACCATCATCCAAATGATATCAGGCATGTGTTTTATATTAGATACTACCATATAAATATATCTTTAGCTGAAGCAACCATGTAATATGCCTTTTACGATGTACTACCATCATCAAAATGATATAACGCATGTGTTTTATATTAGATACTACCATATAAATATATCTTTAGCAAAAACAACTATGGAATATGCCTTTCACGACGTACTACCATCATCCAAATGATATAACTCATGTGTTTTATATTAGATACTACCATACAAATATATCTTTACCCGAAACAACTATGGAATATGCCTTTCACGATGTACTACCATCATCCAAATGATATCAGGCATGTGTTTTATATTAGATACTACCATATAAATATATCTTTAGCTGAAACAACTACGGAATATGCCTTTCAGGATGTACTACCATCATCCAAATGATATCAGGAATGTGTTTTATATTAGATACTACCATATAAATATATCTTTAGCTGAAACAACTACGGAATATGCCTTTGAGGATGTACTACCATCACCCAATTGATATATCGCATGTGTTTTATATTAGATACTACCATATCAATATATCTTTAGCAGAATTAACTGTGGAATATGCCTTTCACGATGTACTACCATCATCCAAATGATATCACGCATGTGTTTTATATTAGATAATTCCATATAAATATATCTTTAGCTGAAACAACTACGGAAAATGCCTTTCAGGATGTACTACCATCATCCAAATGATATCAGGCATGTGTTTTATATTAGATACTACCATATAAATATATCTTTAGCTGAAGCAACCATGTAATATGCCTTTTACGATGTACTTCCAGCATCAAAAAGATATGACGCATGTGTTTTATATTAGATATTACCATATAAATATATCTCTAGCTGAAACAACTATGAAATATTCCTTTCACGATGTACTACCATCATCCAAATGATATCACGCATGTGTTTTATATTAGATAATTCCATATAAATATATCTTTAGCTGAAACAACTACGGAAAATGCCTTTCAGGATGTACTACCATCATCCAAATGATATCAGGAATGTGTTTTATATTAGATACTACCATATAATTATATCTTTAGCTGAAGCAACCATGTAATATGCCTTTTACGATGTACTACCAGCATCAAATAGATATGACGCATGTGTCTTATATTAGATATTACCATATAAATATATCTCTAGCTGAAACAACTATGGAATATGCCTTTCACGATGTACTACCATCATCCAAATGATATCACGCATGTGTTTTATATTAGATAATTCCATATAAATATATCTTTAGCTGAAACAACTACGGAAAATGCCTTTCAGGATGTACTACCATCATCCAAATGATATCAGGCATGTGTTTTATATTAGATACTACCATATAAATATATCTTTAGCTGAAGAAACCATGTAATATGCCTTTTACGATGTACTTCCAGCATCAAAAAGATATGACGCATGTGTTTTATATTAGATATTACCATATAAATATATCTCTAGCTGAAACAACTATGGAATATGCCTTTCACGATGTACTACCATCATCCAAATGATATCACGCATGTGTTTTATATTAGATAATTCCATATAAATATATCTTTAGCTGAAACAACTACGGAAAATGCCTTTCAGGATGTACTACCATCATCCAAATGATATCAGGAATGTGTTTTATATTAGATACTACCATATAATTATATCTTTAGCTGAAGCAACCATGTAATATGCCTTTTACGATGTACTACCAGCATCAAAAAGATATGACGCATGTGTTTTATATTAGATACTACCATATAAATATATCTTTTGCTGAAACAACTACGGAATATGCCTTTGAGGATGTACTACCATCATCCAAATGATATATCGCATGTGTTTTATATTAGATACTACCATATCAATATATCTTTAGCAGAATTAACTATGGAATATGCCTTTCACGATGTACTACCAGCATGCAAATGATATCACGCATGTGTTTTATATTAGATACTACCATATAAATATATCTTTAGCTGAAGCAACCATGTAATATGCCTTTTACGATGTACTACCAGCATCAAAAAGATATGACGCATGTGTTTTATATTAGATACTACCATATAAATATATCTCTAGCTAAAACAACTATGGAATATGCCTTTCACGATATACTACCATCATCCAAATGATATATCGCATGTGTTTTATATTAGATACTACCATATAAATATATCTTTAGCTGAAGCAACCATGTAGTATGCCTTTTACGATGTACTACCATCATCAAAATGATATAACGCATGTGTTTTATATTAGATACTACCATATAAATATAACTTTAGCAAAAACAATTATGGAATATGCCTTTCACGATGTACTACCATCATCCAAATGATATAACTCATGTGTTTTATATTAGATACTACCATACAAATATATCTTTACCCGAAACAACTATGGAATATGCCTTTCACGATGTACTACCATCATCTAAATGATATCACGCATTTGTTTTATATTAGATACTACCATATAAATATATCTTAAGCTGAAACAACTACGGAATATGCCTTTCAGGATGTACTACCATCATCCAAATGATATCAGGAATGTGTTTTATATTAGATACTACCATATAAATATATCTTTTGCTGAAACAACTACGGAATATGCCTTTGAGGATGTACTACCATCATCCAAATGATATATCGCATGTGTTTTATATTAGATACTACCATATAAATATATCTTTAGCCGAAACAACTACGGTATATGACTTTGAGGATGTACTACCTTAATCCAAATGATATATCGCATGTGTTTAATATTAGATACTACCATATAAATATATCTTTAGCAGAATTAACTATGGAATATGCCTTTCACGATGTACTACCATCATCCAAATGATATCACGCATAAATTTTATATTAGATACTACCATATAAATATATCTTTAGCTGAAGCAACCATGTAATATGCCTTTTACGATGTACTACCAGCATCAAAAAGATATGACGCATGTGTTTTATATTAGATACTACCATATAAATATATCTCTAGCTGAAGCAACCATGTAATATGCCTTTTACGATGTACTACCAGCATCAAAAAGATATGACGCATGTGTTTTATATTAGATATTACCATATAAATATATCTCTAGCTGAAACAACTATGGAATATCCCTTTCACGATGTACTACCATCATCCAAATGATATCACGCATGTGTTTTATATTAGATACTACCATATAAATATATCTTTAGCTGAAGCAACCATGTAATATGCCTTTTACGATGTACTTCCAGCATCAAAAAGATATGACGCATGTGTTTTATATTAGATATTACCATATAAATATATCTCTAGCTGAAACAACTATGGAATATGCCTTTCACGATGTACTACCATCATCCAAATGATATCAGGAATGTGTTTTATATTAGATACTACCATATAAATATATCTTTTGCTGAAACAACTACGGAATATGCTTTTGAGGATGTACTACCATCATCCAAATGATATATCGCATGTGTTTTATATTAGATACTACCATATAAATATATCTTTAGCTGAAGCAACCATGTAGTATGCCTTTTACGATGTACTACCATCATCAAAATGATATAACGCATGTGTTTTATATTAGATACTACCATATAAATATATCTTTAGCTGAAGCAACCATGTAGTATGCCTTTCACGATGTACTACCATCATCCAAATGATATAACTCATGTGTTTTATATTAGATACTACCATACAAATATATCTTTACCCGAAACAACTATGGAATATGCCTTTCACGATGTACTACCATCATCTAAATGATATCACGCATTTGTTTTATATTAGATACTACCATATAAATATATCTTAAGCTGAAACAACTACGGAATATGCCTTTCAGGATGTACTACCATCATCCAAATGATATCAGGAATGTGTTTTATATTAGATACTACCATATAAATATATCTTTTGCTGAAACAACTACGGAATATGCCTTTGAGGATGTACTACCATCATCCAAATGATATATCGCATGTGTTTTATATTAGATACTACCATATAAATATATCTTTAGCTGAAGCAACCATGTAGTATGCCTTTTACGATGTACTACCATCATCAAAATGATATAACGCATGTGTTTTATATTAGATACTACCATATAAATATATCTTTAGCTGAAACAACTACGGAAAATGCCTTTCAGGATGTACTACCATCATCCAAATGATATCAGGCATGTGTTTTATATTAGATACTACCATATAAATATATCTTTAGCTGAAGCAACCATGTAATATGCCTTTTACGATGTACTTCCAGCATCAAAAAGATATGACGCATGTGTTTTATATTAGATATTACCATATAAATATATCTCTAGCTGAAACAACTATGAAATATTCCTTTCACGATGTACTACCATCATCCAAATGATATCACGCATGTGTTTTATATTAGATAATTCCATATAAATATATCTTTAGCTGAAACAACTACGGAAAATGCCTTTCAGGATGTACTACCATCATCCAAATGATATCAGGAATGTGTTTTATATTAGATACTACCATATAAATATATCTTTAGCAGAATTAACTATGGAATATGCCTTTCACGATGTACTACCATCATCCAAATGATATCACGCATGTGTTTTATATTAGATACTACCATATAAATATATCTTTAGCTGAAGCAACCATGTAATATGCCTTTTACGATGTACTTCCAGCATCAAAAAGATATGACGCATGTGTTTTATATTAGATATTACCATATAAATATATCTCTAGCTGAAACAACTATGGAATATCCCTTTCACGATGTACTACCATCATCCAAATGATATCAGGAATATGTTTTATATTAGATACTACCATATAATTATATCTTTAGTTGAAGCAACCATGTAATATGCCTTTTACGATGTACTACCAGCATCAAAAAGATATGACGCATGTGTTTTATATTAGATATTACCATATAAATATATCTCTAGCTGAAACAACTATGGAATATGCCTTTCACGATGTACTACAATCATCCAAATGATATCACTCATGTGATTTATATTAGATACTACCATATAAATATATCTTTAGCTGAAACAACTACGGAATATGACTTTGAGGATGTACTACCTTAATCCAAATGATATATCGCATGTGTTTAATATTAGATACTACCATATAAATATATCTTTAGCTGAAACAACTACGGAATATGCCTCTGAGGATGTACTACCATCATCCAAATGATATATCGCATGTGTTTTATATTAGATACTACCATATAAATATATCTTTAGCAGAATTAACTATGGAATATGCCTTTCACGATGTACTACCATCATCCAAATGATATCACGCATGTGTTTTATATTAGATACTACCATATAAATATATCTTTAGCTGAAGCAACCATGTAATATGCCTTTTACGATGTACTTCCAGCATCAAAAAGATATGACGCATGTGTTTTATATTAGATATTACCATATAAATATATCTCTAGCTGAAACAACTATGGAATATGCCTTTCACGATGTACTACCATCATCCAAATGATATCACGCATGTGTTTTATATTAGATAATTCCATATAAATATATCTTTAGCTGAAACAACTACGGAATATGCCTTTCAGGATGTACTACCATCATCCAAATGATATCAGGCATGTGTTTTATATTAGATACTACCATATAAATATATCTTTAGCTGAAGCAACCATGTAATATGCCTTTTACGATGTACTACCATCATCAAAATGATATAACGCATAAGTTTTATATTAGATACTACCATATAAATATATCTTTAGCAAAAACAACTATGGAATATGCCTTTCACGATGTACTACAATCATCCAAATGATATCACGCATGTGATTTATATTAGATACTACCATATAAATATATCTTTAGCTGAAACAACTACGGAATATGACTTTGAGGATGTACTACCTTAATCCAAATGATATATCGCATGTGTTTAATATTAGATACTACCATATAAATATATCTTTAGCAGAATTAACTATGGAATATGCCTTTCACGATGTACTACCATCATCCAAATGATATCACGCATAAATTTTATATTAGATACTACCATATAAATATATCTTTAGCTGAAGCAACCATGTAGTATGCCTTTTACGATGTACTACCATCATCAAAATGATATAACGCATGTGTTTTATATTAGATACTACCATATAAATATATCTTTAGCTGAAGCAACCATGTAGTATGCCTTTTACGATGTACTACCATCATCAAAATGATATAACGCATGTGTTTTATATTAGATACTACCATATAAATATATCTTTAGCAAAAACAACTATGGAATATGCCTTTCACGATGTACTACCATCATCCAAGTGATATAACTCATGTGTTTTATATTAGATACTACCATACAAATATATCTTTACCCGAAACAACTATGGAATATGCCTTTCACGATGTACTACCATCATCCAAATGATATCAGGAATGTGTTTTATATTAGATACTACCATATAAATATATCTTTAGCTGAAACAACTACGGAATATGCCTCTGAGGATGTACTACCATCATCCAAATGATATATCGCATGTGTTTTGTATTAGATACTACCATATAAATATATCTTTAGCAGAATTAACTATGGAATATGCCTTTCACGATGTACTACCATCATCCAAATGATATCACGCATGTGTTTTATATTAGATACTACCATATAAATATATCTTTAGCTGAAGCAACCATGTAATATGCCTTTTACGATGTACTTCCAGCATCAAAAAGATATGACGCATGTGTTTTATATTAGATATTACCATATAAATATATCTCTAGCTGAAACAACTATGGAATATGCCTTTCACGATGTACTACCATCATCCAAATGATATTACGCATGTGTTTTATATTAGATAATTCCATATAAATATATCTTTAGCTGAAACAACTACGGAATATGCCTTTCAGGATGTACTACCATCATCCAAATGATATCAGGAATATGTTTTATATTAGATACTACCATATAAATATATCTTTAGCAAAAACAACTATGGAATATGCCTTTCACGATGTACTACCATCATCCAAATGATATAACTCATGTGTTTTATATTAGATACTACCATACAAATATATCTTTACCCGAAACAACTATGGAATATGCCTTTCACGATGTACTACAATCATCCAAATGATATCACTCATGTGATTTATATTAGATACTACCATATAAATATATCTTTAGCTGAAACAACTACGGAATATGACTTTGAGGATGTACTACCTTAATCCAAATGATATATCGCATGTGTTTAATATTAGATACTACCATATAAATATATCTTTAGCTGAAACAACTACGGAATATGCCTCTGAGGATGTACTACCATCATCCAATTGATATATCGCATGTGTTTTATATTAGATACTACCATATAAATATATCTTTAGCAGAATTAACTATGGAATATGCCTTTCACGATGTACTACCATCATCCAAATGATATCACGCATGTGTTTTATATTAGATACTACCATATAAATATATCTTTAGCTGAAGCAACCATGTAATATGCCTTTTACGATGTACTTCCAGCATCAAAAAGATATGACGCATGTGTTTTATATTAGATATTACCATATAAATATATCTCTAGCTGAAACAACTATGGAATATGCCTTTCACGATGTACTACCATCATCCAAATGATATCACGCATGTGTTTTATATTAGATAATTCCATATAAATATATCTTTAGCTGAAACAACTACGGAATATGCCTTTCAGGATGTACTACCATCATCCAAATGATATCAGGAATATGTTTTATATTAGATACTACCATATAATTATATCTTTAGTTGAAGCAACCATGTAATATGCCTTTTACGATGTACTACCAGCATCAAAAAGATATGACGCATGTGTTTTATATTAGATATTACCATATAAATATATCTCTAGCTGAAACAACTATGGAATATGCCTTTCACGATGTACTACAATCATCCAAATGATATCACGCATGTGATTTATATTAGATACTACCATATAAATATATCTTTAGCTGAAACAACTACGGAATATGACTTTGAGGATGTACTACCTTAATCCAAATGATATATCGCATGTGTTTAATATTAGATACTACCATATAAATATATCTTTAGCAGAATTAACTATGGAATATGCCTTTCACGATGTACTACCATCATCCAAATGATATCACGCATAAATTTTATATTAGATACTACCATATAAATATATCTTTAGCTGAAGCAACCATGTAATATGCCTTTTACGATGTACTACCAGCATCAAAAAGATATGACGCATGTGTTTTATATTAGATACTACCATATAAATATATCTCTAGCTGAAACAACTATGGAAGATGCCTTTCACGATATACTACCATCATCAAAATGATATAACGCATGTGTTTTATATTAGATACTACCATATAAATATATCTTTAGCAAAAACAACTATGGAATATGCCATTCACGATGTACTACTATTACGTAAATGATATAACTCATGTGTTTCATATTAGATACTACCATACAAATATATCTTTACCCGAAACAATTATGGAATATGCCTTTCACCATATACTACCATCATCCAAATGATATAACGCATGTGTTTTATATTAGATACTACCATATAAATATATCTTTAGCTGAAACAAGTACGGAATATGCCTTTCAGGATTTACTACCATCATCCAAATGATATCACACATGTGTTTTATATTCGATACTACCATATAAATATATCTTTAGCTGAAACAACCATGAAATATACCTTTCACGATGTACTACCATCACCAAAATGATATGAGGCATGTGTTTTATATGAGATATTACCATATAAATATATCTCTAGCTGAAACAACTATGGAATATCCCTTTCACGATGTACTACCATCATCCAAATGATATCACGCATGTGTTTTATATTAGATAATTCCATATAAATATATCTCTATCTAAATTAACCATGGAATATGCCTTTCACGATGAACTACCATCATCAAAATGATATGACGCATGTGTTTTATATTAGATATTACCATATAAATATATCTCTAGCTGAAACAACTATGGAATATCTAGATGTACTACCATCATCCAAATGATATCACGCATGTGAATAATATGAGATACTACCATATAAATATATCTTTAGCTGAAACAACCATGTAATATGCCTTTCACGATGTACTACCATCATCAATTTGTTATGACGCATGTGTTTTATATTAGATAATTCCATATAAATATATCTCTATCTAAAACAATCATGGAATATGCCTTTCACGTTGTACTACCATCATTCAAATGATATAACGCATGTGTTTTACATTAAATACTCCCATATAAATATATCTTCAGCTGAAACAACCATGGAATATGCCTTTCACGATGTGCTACCATCATCAAAATGATATGACGCATGTGTTTTATATTAGATATTACCATATAAATATATATGTAGCTGAAACAACTATGGAATATCCCTTTCACGATGTACTACCATCATCCAAATGATATCACGCATGTGTTTTATATTAGATACTACCATATAAATATATCTCTAGCTAAAACAACCATGGAATATGCCTTTCACGATGTACTACCATCATCCAAATGATATCACGCATGTGTTTTATATTAGATAATTCCATATAAAGCTATCTCTATCTTAAACAACCATGGAATATGCCTTTCACGTTGTACTACCATCATCCTAATGATATAAAGCATGTGTTTTTTATTAGATAATTCCATATAAAGCTATCTCTATCTTAAACAACCATGGAATATGCCTTTCACGTTGTACTACCATCATCCTAATGATATAAAGCATGTGTTTTTTATTAGATAGTTCCATATAAATATATCTCTATCTAAAACAACCATGGAATATGCCTTTCAGGATGTGCTAGCATCATCCAAATGATATAACGCATGTGTTTTATATTAAATACTCCCATATAAATATATCTTTAGCTGAAACAACTATGGAATATCCCTTTCACGATGTACTACCATCATCCAAATGATATAACGCATGTGTTTTATATTAGATACTGCCATATGCATATATCTCTAGTTGAAACAACTATACAATAGGCCTTTCACGATGTACTACCATCTTCCAAATGAATTAATGCATGTGTTTTATATTAGATCCTGCCATATAAATATATCTCTAGCTAAAACAACTATGGAATATGCCTTTCACGATGTACTACCATCATCAAAATGATATGAGGCATGTGTTTTATATTAGATATTACCATATAAATATATCTCTAGCTGAAACAACTATGGAATATGCCTTTCACGATGTACTACCATCATCCAAATGATATCAGGCATGTGATTTATATTAGATACTACCATATAAATATATCTTTAGCTGAAACAACTACGGAATATGCTTTTGAGGATGTACTACCATCATCCAAATGATATCAGGAATGTGTTTTATATTAGATACTACCATATAAATATATCTTTAGCTGAAACAACTACGGAATATGCCTTTGAGGATGTACTACCATCATCCAAATGATATATCGCATGTGTTTTATATTAGATACTACCATATCAATATATCTTTAGCAGAATTAACTATGGAATATGCCTTTCACGATGTACTACCATCATCCAAATGATATCACGCATGTGTTTTATATTAGATAATTCCATATAAATATATCTTTAGCTGAAACAACTACGGAAAATGCCTTTCAGGATGTACTACCATCATCCAAATGATATCAGGCATGTGTTTTATATTAGATACTACCATATAAATATATCTTTTGCTGAAACAACTACGGAATATGCCTTTGAGGATGTACTACCATCATCCAAATGATATATCGCATGTGTTTTATATTAGATACTACCATATAAATATATCTTTAGCTGAAACAACCATGTAGTATGCCTTTTACGATGTACTACCATCATCAAAATGATATAACGCATGTGTTTTATATTAGATAATACCATATAAATATATCTTTAGCAAAAACAACTATGGAATATGCCTTTCACGATGTACTACCATCATCCAAGTGATATAACTCATGTGTTTTATATTAGATACTACCATACAAATATATCTTTACCCGAAACAACTAAAGAATATGCCTTTCACGATGTACTACCATCATACAAATGATATCAGGCATGTGTTTTATATTAGATACTACCATATAAATATATCTTTAGCTGAAACAACTACGGAATATGCCTTTCAGGATGTACTACCATCATCCAAATGATATCAGGAATGTGTTTTATATTAGATACTACCATATAAATATATCTTTAGCTGAAACAACTACGGAATATGCCTCTGAGGATGTACTACCATCATCCAAATGATATATCGCATGTGTTTTATATTAGATACTACCATATGAATATATCTTTAGCAGAATTAACTATGGCATATGCCTTTCACGATGTACTACCATCATCCAAATGATATCACGCATGTGTTTTATATTAGATACTACCATATAAATATATCTTTAGCTGAAGCAACCATGTAATATGCCTTTTACGATGTACTTCCAGCATCAAAAAGATATGACGCATGTGTTTTATATTAGATATTACCATATAAATATATCTCTAGCTGAAACAACTATGGAATATGCCTTTCACGATGTACTACCATCATCCAAATGATATCAGGAATGTGTTTTATATTAGATACTACCATATAAATATATCTTTAGCTGAAACAACTACGGAATATGCTTTTGAGGATGTACTACCATCATCCAAATGATATATCGCATGTGTTTTATATTAGATACTACCATATAAATATATCTTTAGCTGAAGCAACCATGTAGTATGCCTTTTACGATGTACTACCATCATCAAAATGATATAACGCATGTGTTTTATATTAGATACTACCATATAAATATAACTTTAGCAAAAACAATTATGGAATATGCCTTTCACGATGTACTACCATCATCCAAATGATATAACTCATGTGTTTTATATTAGATACTACCATACAAATATATCTTTACCCGAAACAACTATGGAATATGCCTTTCACGATGTACTACCATCATCCAAATGATATATCGCATGTGTTTTATATTAGATACTACTATATAAATATATCTTTAGCAGAATTAACTATGGAATATGCCTTTCAGGATGTACTACCATCATCCAAATGATATCAGGCATGTGTTTTATATTAGATACTACCATATAAATATATCTTTAGCTGAAGCAACCATGTAATATGCCTTTTACGATGTACTACCATCATCAAAATGATATAACGCATAAGTTTTATATTAGATACTACCATATAAATATATCTTTAGCAAAAACAACTATGGAATATGCCTTTCACGATGTACTACCATCATCCAAATGATATAACTCATGTGTTTTATATTAGATACTACCATACAAATATATCTTTACCCGAAACAACTATGGAATATGCCTTTCACGATGTACTACCATCATCTAAATGATATCACGCATTTGTTTTATATTAGATACTACCATATAAATATATCTTAAGCTGAAACAACTACGGAATATGCCTTTCAGGATGTACTACCATCATCCAAATGATATCAGGAATGTGTTTTATATTAGATACTACCATATAAATATATCTTTTGCTGAAACAACTACGGAATATGCCTTTGAGGATGTACTACCATCATCCAAATGATATATCGCATGTGTTTTATATTAGATACTACCATATAAATATATCTTTAGCTGAAGCAACCATGTAGTATGCCTTTTACGATGTACTACCATCATCAAAATGATATAACGCATGTGTTTTATATTAGATACTACCATATAAATATATCTTTAGCAAAAACAACTATGGAATATGCCTTTCACGATGTACTACCATCATCCAAGTGATATAACTCATGTGTTTTATATTAGATACTACCATACAAATATATCTTTACCCGAAACAACTATGGAATATGCCTTTCACGATGTACTACCATCATCCAAATGATATCAGGCATGTGTTTTATATTAGATACTACCATATAAATATATCTTTAGCTGAAACAACTACGGAATATGCCATTCAGGATGTACTACCATCATCCAAATGATATCAGGAATGTGTTTTATATTAGATACTACCATATAAATATATCTTTAGCTGAAACAACTACGGAATATGCCTCTGAGGATGTACTACCATCATCCAAATGATATATCGCATGTGTTTTATATTAGATACTACCATATAAATATATCTTTAGCAGAATTAACTATGGAATATGCCTTTCACGATGTACTACCATCATCCAAATGATATCACGCATGTGTTTTATATTAGATACTACCATATAAATATATCTTTAGCTGAAGCAACCATGTAATATGCCTTTTACGATGTACTTCCAGCATCAAAAAGATATGACGCATGTGTTTTATATTAGATATTACCATATAAATATATCTCTAGCTGAAACAACTATGGAATATGCCTTTCACGATGTACTACCATCATCCA
Source organism: Pohlia nutans (assembly GCA_022496805.1). NCBI lineage: Eukaryota > Viridiplantae > Streptophyta > Bryopsida > Bryales > Mniaceae > Pohlia > Pohlia nutans. The sequence continues at coordinate 7,976,644 of CM040104.1, forward strand.
AATGATATCACGCATGTGTTTTATATTAGATAATTCCATATAAATATATCTTTAGCTGAAACAACTACGGAATATGCCTTTCAGGATGTACTACCATCATCCAAATGATATCAGGAATATGTTTTATATTAGATACTACCATATAATTATATCTTTAGTTGAAGCAACCATGTAATATGCCTTTTACGATGTACTACCAGCATCAAAAAGATATGACGCATGTGTTTTATATTAGATATTACCATATAAATATATCTCTAGCTGAAACAACTATGGAATATGCCTTTCACGATGTACTACAATCATCCAAATGATATCACGCATGTGATTTATATTAGATACTATCATATAAATATATCTTTAGCTGAAACAACTACGGAATATGACTTTGAGGATGTACTACCTTAATCCAAATGATATATCGCATGTGTTTAATATTAGATACTACCATATAAATATATCTTTAGCAGAATTAACTATGGAATATGCCTTTCACGATGTACTACCATCATCCATATGATATCACGCATAAATTTTATATTAGATACTACCATATAAATATATCTTTAGCTGAAGCAACCATGTAATATGCCTTTTACGATGTATTACCAGCATCAAAAAGATATGACGCATGTGTTTTATATTAGATACTACCATATAAATATATCTCTAGCTGAAACAACTATGGAATATGCCTTTTACGATATACTACCATCATCAAAATGATATAACGCATGTGTTTTATATTAGATACTACCATATAAATATATCTTTAGCAAAAACAACTATGGAATATGCCATTCACGATGTACTACCATTACGTAAATGATATAACTCATGTGTTTCATATTAGATACTACCATACAAATATATCTTTACCCGAAACAATTATGGAATATGCCTTTCACCATATACTACCATCATCCAAATGATATAACGCATGTGTTTTATATTAGATACTACCATATAAATATATCTTTAGCTGAAACAACTACGGAATATGACTTTGAGGATGTACTACCTTAATCCAAATGATATATCGCATGTGTTTAATATTAGATACTACCATATAAATATATCTTTAGCAGAATTAACTATGGAATATGCCTTTCACGATGTACTACCATCATCCATATGATATCACGCATAAATTTTATATTAGATACTACCATATAAATATATCTTTAGCTGAAGCAACCATGTAATATGCCTTTTACGATGTACTACCAGCATCAAAAAGATATGACGCATGTGTTTTATATTAGATACTACCATATAAATATATCTCTAGCTGAAACAACTATGGAATATGCCTTTTACGATATACTACCATCATCAAAATGATATAACGCATGTGTTTTATATTAGATACTACCATATAAATATATCTTTAGCAAAAACAACTATGGAATATGCCATTCACGATGTACTACCATTACGTAAATGATATAACTCATGTGTTTCATATTAGATACTACCATACAAATATATCTTTACCCGAAACAATTATGGAATATGCCTTTCACCATATACTACCATCATCCAAATGATATAACGCATGTGTTTTATATTCGATACTACCATATAAATATATCTTTAGCTGAAACAACCATGAAATATGCCTTTCACGATGTACTACCATCACCAAAATGATATGAGGCATGTGTTTTATATGAGATATTACCATATAAATATATCTCTAGCTGAAACAACTATGGAATATCCCTTTCACGATGTACTACCATCATCCAAATGATATCACGCATGTGTTTTATATTAGATAATTCCATATAAATATATCTCTATCTAAATTAACCATGGAATATGCCTTTCACGATGAACTACCATCATCAAAATGATATGACGCATGTGTTTTATATTAGATATTACCATATAAATATATCTCTAGCTGAAACAACTATGGAATATCTAGATGTACTACCATCATCCAAATGATATCACGCATGTGAATAATATGAGATACTACCATATAAATATATCTTTAGCTGAAACAACCATGTAATATGCCTTTCACGATGTACTACCATCATCAATTTGTTATGACGCATGTGTTTTATATTAGATAATTCCATATAAATATATCTCTATCTAAAACAATCATGGAATATGCCTTTCACGTTGTACTACCATCATTCAAATGATATAACGCATGTGTTTTACATTAAATACTCCCATATAAATATATCTTCAGCTGAAACAACCATGGAATATGCCTTTCACGATGTGCTACCATCATCAAAATGATATGACGCATGTGTTTTATATTAGATATTACCATATAAATATATATGTAGCTGAAACAACTATGGAATATCCCTTTCACGATGTACTACCATCATCCAAATGATATCACGCATGTGTTTTATATTAGATACTACCATATAAATATATCTCTAGCTAAAACAACCATGGAATATGCCTTTCACGATGTACTACCATCATCCAAATGATATCACGCATGTGTTTTATATTAGATAATTCCATATAAAGCTATCTCTATCTTAAACAACCATGGAATATGCCTTTCACGTTGTACTACCATCATCCTAATGATATAAAGCATGTGTTTTTTATTAGATAATTCCATATAAAGCTATCTCTATCTTAAACAACCATGGAATATGCCTTTCACGTTGTACTACCATCATCCTAATGATATAAAGCATGTGTTTTTTATTAGATAGTTCCATATAAATATATCTCTATCTAAAACAACCATGGAATATGCCTTTCAGGATGTGCTACCATCATCCAAATGATATAACGCATGTGTTTTATATTAAATACTCCCATATAAATATATCTTTAGCTGAAACAACTATGGAATATCCCTTTCACGATGTACTACCATCATCCAAATGATATAACGCATGTGTTTTATATTAGATACTGCCATATGAATATATCTCTAGTTGAAACAACTATACAATAGGCCTTTCACGATGTACTACCATCTTCCAAATGAATTAATGCATGTGTTTTATATTAGATCCTGCCATATAAATATATCTCTAGCTAAAACAACTATGGCATATGCCTTTCACGATGTACTACCATCATCAAAATGATATGAGGCATGTGTTTTATATTAGATATTACCATATAAATATATCTCTAGCTGAAACAACTATGGAATATCCCTTTCACGATGTACTACCATCATCCAAATGATATCACGCATGTGTTTTATATTAGATAATTCCATATAAATATATCTCTATCTAAATTAACCATGGAATATGCCTTTCACGATGTACTACCATCATCAAAATGATATGACGCATGTGTTTTATATTAGATATTACCATCTAAATATATCTTTAGCTGAAACAACTACGGAATATGCCTTTGAGGATGTACTACCATCATCCAAATGATAAATCGCATGTGTTTTATATTAGATACTACCATATCAATATATCTTTAGCAGAATTAACTATGGAATATGCCTTTCACGATGTACTACCATCATCCAAATGATATCACGCATGTGTTTTATATTAGATAATTCCATATAAATATATCTTTAGCTGAAACAACTACGGAAAATGCCTTTCAGGATGTACTACCATCATCCAAATGATATCAGGCATGTGTTTTATATTAGATACTACCATATAAATATATCTTTAGCTGAAGCAACCATGTAATATGCCTTTTACGATGTACTTCCAGCATCAAAAAGATATGACGCATGTGTTTTATATTAGATATTACCATATAAATATATCTCTAGCTGAAACAACTATGGAATATGCCTTTCACGATGTACTACCATCATCCAAATGATATCACGCATGTGTTTTATATTAGATAATTCCATATAAATATATCTTTAGCTGAAACAACTACGGAAAATGCCTTTCAGGATGTACTACCATCATCCAAATGATATCAGGAATGTGTTTTATATTAGATACTACCATATAAATATATCTTTAGCTGAAACAACTACGGAATATGCTTTTGAGGATGTACTACCATCATCCAAATGATATATCGCATGTGTTTTATATTAGATACTACCATATAAATATATCTTTAGCTGAAGCAACCATGTAGTATGCCTTTTACGATGTACTACCATCATCAAAATGATATAACGCATGTGTTTTATATTAGATACTACCATATAAATATAACTTTAGCAAAAACAACTATGGAATATGCCTTTCACGATGTACTACCATCATCCAAATGATATAACTCATGTGTTTTATATTAGATACTACCATACAAATATATCTTTACCCGAAACAACTATGGAATATGCCTTTCACGATGTACTACCATCATCAAAATGATATAACGCATAAGTTTTATATTAGATACTACCATATAAATATATCTTTAGCAAAAACAACTATGGAATATGCCTTTCACGATGTACTACCATCATCCAAATGATATAACTCATGTGTTTTATATTAGATACTACCATACAAATATATCTTTACCCGAAACAACTATGGAATATGCCTTTCACGATGTACTACCATCATCTAAATGATATCACGTTTTTGTTTTATATTAGATACTACCATATAAATATATCTTAAGCTGAAACAACTACGGAATATGCCTTTCAGGATGTACTACCATCATCCAAATGATATCAGGAATGTGTTTTATATTAGATACTACCATATAAATATATCTTTTGCTGAAACAACTACGGAATATGCCTTTGAGGATGTACTACCATCATCCAAATGATATATCGCATGTGTTTTATATTAGATACTACCATATAAATATATCTTTAGCAGAATTAACTATGGAATATGCCTTTCACGATGTACTACCATCATCCAAATGATATCACGCATGTGTTTTATATTAGATACTACCATATAAATATATCTTTAGAAAAAACAACTATGGAATATGCCTTTCACGATGTACTACCATCATCCAAGTGATATAACTCATGTGTTTTATATTAGATACTACCATACAAATATATCTTTACCCGAAACAACTAAAGAATATGCCTTTCACGATGTACTACCATCATACAAATGATATCAGGCATGTGTTTTATAATAGATACTACCATATAAATATATCTTTAGCTGAAACAACTACGGAATATGCCTTTCAGGATGTACTACCATCATCCAAATGATATCAGGAATGTGTTTTATATTAGATACTACCATATAAATATATCTTTAGCTGAAACAACTACGGAATATGCCTCTGAGGATGTACTACCATCATCCAAATGATATATCGCATGTGTTTTATATTAGATACTACCATATAAATATATCTTTAGCAGAATTAACTATGGAATATGCCTTTCACGATGTACTACCATCATCCAAATGATATCACGCATGTGTTTTATATTAGATACTACCATATAAATATATCTTTAGCTGAAGCAACCATGTAATATGCCTTTTACGATGTACTTCCAGCATCAAAAAGATATGACGCATGTGTTTTATATTAGATATTACCATATAAATATATCTCTAGCTGAAACAACTATGGAATATGCCTTTCACGATGTACTACCATCATCCAAATGATATCAGGAATGTGTTTTATAATAGATACTACCATATAAATATATCTTTAGCTGAAACAACTACGGAATATGCTTTTGAGGATGTACTACCATCATCCAAATGATATATCGCATGTGTTTTATATTAGATACTACCATATAAATATATCTTTAGCTGAAGCAACCATGTAGTATGCCTTTTACGATGTACTACCATCATCAAAATGATATAACGCATGTGTTTTATATTAGATACTACCATATAAATATAACTTTAGCAAAAACAATTATGGAATATGCCTTTCACGATGTACTACCATCATCCAAATGATATAACTCATGTGTTTTATATTAGATACTACCATACAAATATATCTTTACCCGAAACAACTATGGAATATGCCTTTCATGATGTACTACCATCATCCAAATGATATATCGCATGTGTTTTATATTAGATACTACTATATAAATATATCTTTAGCAGAATTAACTATGGAATATGCGTTTCAGGATGTACTACCATCATCCAAATGATATCAGGCATGTGTTTTATATTAGATACTACCATATAAATATATCTTTAGCTGAAGCAACTATGTAATATGCCTTTTACGATGTACTACCATCATCAAAATGATATAACGCATAAGTTTTATATTAGATACTACCATATAAATATATCTTTAGCAAAAACAACTATGGAATATGCCTTTCACGATGTACTACCATCATCCAAATGATATAACTCATGTGTTTTATATTAGATACTACCATACAAATATATCTTTACCCGAAACAACTATGGAATATGCCTTTCACGATGTACTACCATCATCTAAATGATATCACGCATTTGTTTTATATTAGATACTACCATATAAATATATCTTAAGCTGAAACAACTACGGAATATGCCTTTCAGGATGTACTACCATCATCCAACTGATATCAGGAATGTGTTTTATATTAGATACTACCATATAAATATATCTTTTGCTGAAACAACTACGGAATATGCCTTTGAGGATGTACTACCATCATCCAAATGATATATCGCATGTGTTTTATATTAGATACTACCATATAAATATATCTTTAATTGAAGCAACCATGTAGTATGCCTTTTACGATGTACTACCATCATCAAAATGATATAACGCATGTGTTTTATATTAGATACTACCATATAAATATATCTTTGGCAAAAACAACTATGGAATATGCCTTTCACGATGTACTACCATCATCCAAGTGATATAACTCATGTGTTTTATATTAGATACTACCATACAAATATATCTTTACCCGAAACAACTATGGAATATGCCTTTCACGATGTACTACTTTCATCCAAATGATATCACGCATGTGTTTTATATTAGATACTACCATATAAATATATCTTTAGCTGAAACAACTACGGAATATGCCTTTCAGGATGTACTACCATCATCCAAATGATATCAGGAATGTGTTTTATATTAGATACTACCATATAAATATATCTTTAGCTAAAACAAGTACGGAATATGCCTTTCAGGATGTACTACCATCATCCAAATGATATCACTCATGTGTTTTATATTAGATACTACCATATAAATTTATCTTTAGCTGAAACAACCATGTAATATGCCTTTCAGGATGTACTACCATCGTCAAAATGATATGAGGCATGTGTTTTATATTAGATATTACCATATAAATATATCTCTAGCTAAAACAACTATGGAATATCTAGATGTACTACCATCATCCAAATGATATCACGCATGTGTTTTATATTAGATACTACCATATAAGTATATTTTTAGCTGAAACAACCATGTAATATGCCTTTCACGATGTACTACCATCATCAAAATGATATGACGCATGTGTTCTATATTAGTTACTACCATATAAATATATCTCTAGCTGAAACAACTATGGAATATCCCTTTCACGATGTACTACCATCATCCAAATGATATCACGCATGTGTTTTATATTAGATAATTCCATATAAATATATCTCTATCTAAAACAACCATGGAATATGCCTTTCACGATGTACTACCATCATCAAAATGATATGACGCATGTGTTTTATAATAGATATTACCATCTAATTATATCTCTAGCTAAATCAGTTATGGAATATGCCTTTCATGTTGTACAACCATCATCCAAATGATATAACGCATGTGTTTTATATTAAATACTCCCATATAAATATATCTTTAGCTGAAACAACCAATGTAATATGCCTTTCACGATGTACTACCATCACCAAAATGATATGACGCATGTGTTTTATATTAGATATTACCATCTAATTATATCTCTAGCTAATTCAATTATAGAATATGCCTTTCACGTTGTACAACCATCATCCAAATGATATAACGCATGTGTTTTATATTAAATACTCTTATATAAATATATCTTTTGCTGAAACAACCAATGTAATATGTCTTTCACGATGTACTACCATCACCAAAATGATATGACGCACGTGTTTTATATTAGATACTACTATATAAATATATCTTTAGCAGAAACAACTATGAAATATGCATTTCACAATGTACTACCATCATCCAAATGATATCAGGCATGTGTTTTATATTAGATACTACCATATAAATATATCTTTAGCTGAAACAACTACGGAATATGCCTTTCACGATGTACTACCATCATCCAAATGATATCAGGAATGTGTTTTTTATTCGATACTACCATATAAATATATCTTTTGCTGAAACAACTACGGAATATGCCTTTGAGGATGTACTACCATCATCCAAATGATATATCGCATGTGTTTTATATTAGATACTACAATATAAATATATCTTTAGCTGAAGCAACCATGTAGTATGCCTTTTACGATGTACTACCATCATCAAAATGATATAACGCATGTGTTTTATATTAGATACTACCATATAAATATATCTTTAGCAAAAACAACTATGGAATATGCCTTTCACGATGTACTACCATCATCCAAGTGATATAACTCATGTGTTTTATATTAGATACTACCATACAAATATATCTTTACCCGAAACAACTATGGAATATGCCTTTCACGATGTACTACCATCATCCAAATGATATCAGGCATGTGTTTTATATTAGATATTACCATATAAATATATCTTTAGCTGAAACAAGTACGGAATATGCCTTTCAGGATTTACTACCATCATCCAAATGATATCACACATGTGTTTTATATTCGATACTACCATATAAATATATCTTTAGCTGAAACAACCATGAAAAATGCCTTTCACGATGTACTACCATCACCAAAATGATATGAGGCATGTGTTTTATATGAGATATTACCATATAAATATAGCTCTAGCTGAAACAACTATGGAATATCCCTTTCACGATGTACTACCATCATCCAAATGATATCACGCATGTGTTTTATATTAGATAATTCCATATAAATATATCTCTATCTAAATTAACCATGGAATATGCCTTTCACGATGTACTACCATCATCAAAATGATATGACGCATGTGTTTTATATTAGATATTACCATCTAAATATATCTCTAGCTGAAACAACTATGGAATATCTAGATGTACTACCATCATCCAAATGATATGACGCATGTGAATAATATTAGATACTACCATATAAATATATCTTTAGCTGAAACAACCATGTAATATGCCTTTCACGATGTACTACCATCATCAATGTGTTATGACGCATGTGTTTTATATTAGATAATTCCATATAAATATATCTTTATCTATAACAATCATGGAATATGCCTTTTACGTTGTACTACCATCATCCAAATGATATAACGCATGTGTTTTACATTAAATACTCCCATAAAAATATATCTTTAGCTGAAACAACCATGTAATATGCCTTTCACGATGTACTACCATCATCAATGTGTTATGACGCATGTGTTTTATATTAGATAATTCCATATAAATATATCTTTATCTATAACAATCATGGAATATGCCTTTTACGTTGTACTACCATCATCCAAATGATATAACGCATGTGTTTTACATTAAATACTCCCATAAAAATATATCTTTAGCTGAAACAACTATGAAATATGCATTTCACAATGTACTACCATCATCCAAATGATATCAGGCATGTGTTTTATATTAGATACTACCATATAAATATATCTTTAGCTGAAACAACTACGGAATATGCCTTTCAGGATGTACTACCATCATCCAAATGATATCAGGAATGTGTTTTATAATAGATACTACCATATAAATATATCTTTAGCTGAAACAACTACGGAATATGCTTTTGAGGATGTACTACCATCATCCAAATGATATATCGCATGTGTTATATATTAGATACTACCATATAAATATATCTTTAGCTGAAGCAACCATGTAGTATGCCTTTTACGATGTACTACCATCATCAAAATGATATAACGCATGTGTTTTATATTAGATACTACCATATAAATATATCTTTAGCAAAAACAACTATGGAATATGCCTTTCACGATGTACTACCATCATCCAAATGATATAACTCATGTGTTTTATATTAGATACTACCATACAAATATATCTTTACCCGAAACAACTATGGAATATGCCTTTCACGATGTACTACCATCATCTAAATGATATCACGCATTTGTTTTATATTAGATACTACCATATAAATATATCTTAAGCTGAAACAACTACGGAATATGCCTTTCAGGATGTACTACCATCATCCAAATGATATCAGGAATGTGTTTTATATTAGATACTACCATATAAATATATCTTTTGCTGAAACAACTACGGAATATGCCTTTGAGGATGTACTACCATCATCCAAATGATATATCGCATGTGTTTTATATTAGATACTACCATATAAATATATCTTTAGCTGAAGCAACCATGTAGTATGCCTTTTACGATGTACTACCATCATCAAAATGATATAACGCATGTGTTTTATATTAGATACTACCATATAAATATATCTTTAGCAAAAACAACTATGGAATAGCCTTTCACGATGTACTACCATAATCCAAGTGATATAACTCATGTGTTTTATATTAGATACTACCATACAAATATATCTTTACCCGAAACAACTAGGGAATATGCCTTTCACGACGTACTACCATCATCCAAATGATATCAGGCATGTGTTTTATATTAGATACTACCATATAAATATATCTTTAGCTGAAACAACTACGGAATATGCCTTTGAGGATGTACTACCATCATCCAAATGATATCAGGAATGTGTTTTATATTAGATACTACCATATAATTATATCTTTAGTTGAAGCAACCATGTAATATGCCTTTTACGATGTACTACCAGCATCAAAAAGATATGTCGCATGTGTTTTATATTAGATATTACCATATAAATATATCTCTAGCTGAAACAACTATCGAATATGCCTTTCACGATGTACTACAATCATCCAAATGATATCACGCATGTGATTTATATTAGATACTACCATATAAATATATCTTTAGCTGAAACAACTACGGAATATGACTTTGAGGATGTACTACCTTAATCCAAATGATATATCGCATATGTTTAATATTAGATACTACCATATAAATATATCTTTAGCAGAATTAACTATGGAATATGCCTTTCACGATGTACTACCATCATCCAAATGATATCACGCATAAGTTTTATATTAGATACTACCATATAAATATATCTTTAGCTGAAGCAACCATGTAATATGCCTTTTACGATGTACTACCAGCATCAAAAAGATATGACGCATGTGTTTTATATTAGATACTACCATATAAATATATCTCTAGCTGAAACAACTATGGAATATGCCTTTCACGATATACTACCATCATCAAAATGATATCACGCATGTGTTTTATATTAGATACTACCATATAAATATATCTTTAGCAAAAACAACTATGGAATATGCCATTCACGATGTACTACCATTACGTAAATGATATAACTCATGTGTTTCATATTAGATACTACCATACAAATATATCTTTACCCGAAACAATTATGGAATATGCCTTTCACCATATACTACCATCATCCAAATGATATAACGCATGTGTTTTATATTAGATACTACGATATAAATATATCTTTAGCTGAAACAAGTACGGAATATGCCTTTCAGGATTTACTACCATCATCCAAATGATATCACACATGTGTTTTATATTCGATACTACCATATAAATATATCTTTAGCTGAAACAACCATGAAATATGCCTTTCACGATGTACTACCATCACCAAAATGATATGAGGCATGTGTTTTATATGAGATATTACCATATAAATATATCTCTAGCTGAAACAACTATGGAATATCCCTTTCACGATGTACTACCATCATCCAAATGATATCACGCATGTGTTTTATATTAGATAATTCCATATAAATATATCTCTATCTAAATTAACCATGGAATATGCCTTTCACGATGAACTACCATCATCAAAATGATATGACGCATGTGTTTTATATTAGATATTACCATATAAATATATCTCTAGCTGAAACAACTATGGAATATCTAGATGTACTACCATCATCCAAATGATATCACGCATGTGAATAATATGAGATACTACCATATAAATATATCTTTAGCTGAAACAACCATGTAATATGCCTTTCACGATGTACTACCATCATCAATTTGTTATGACGCATGTGTTTTATATTAGATAATTCCATATAAATATATCTCTATCTAAAACAATCATGGAATATGCCTTTCACGTTGTACTACCATCATTCAAATGATATAACGCATGTGTTTTACATTAAATACTCCCATATAAATAAATCTTCAGCTGAAACAACCATGGAATATGCCTTTCACGATGTGCTACCATCATCAAAATGATATGACGCATGTGTTTTATATTAGATATTACCATATAAATATATATGTAGCTGAAACAACTATGGAATATCCCTTTCACGATGTACTACCATCATCCAAATGATATCACGCATGTGTTTTATATTAGATACTACCATATAAATATATCTCTAGCTAAAACAACCATGGAATATGCCTTTTACGATGTACTACCATCATCCAAAAGATATCACGCATGTGTTTTATATTAGATAATTCCATATAAAGCTATCTCTATCTTAAACAACCATGGAATATGCCTTTCACGTTGTACTACCATCATCCTAATGATATAAAGCATGTGTTTTTTATTAGATAATTCCATATAAAGCTATCTCTATCTTAAACAACCATGGAATATGCCTTTCACGTTGTACTACCATCATCCTAATGATATAAAGCATGTGTTTTTTATTAGATAGTTCCATATAAATATATCTCTATCTAATTCAACCATAGAATATGCCTTTCAGGATGTGCTACCATCATCCAAATGATATAATGCATGTGTTTTATATTAAATACTCCCATATAAATATATCTTTAGCTGAAACAACTATGGAATATCCCTTTAACGATGTACTACCATCATCCAAATGATATAACGCATGTGTTTTATATTAGATACTGCCATATAAATATATCTCTAGTTGAAACAACTATACAATAGGCCTTTCACGATGTACTACCATCTTCCAAATGAATTAATGCATGTGTTTTATATTAGATCCTGCCATATAAATAAATCCCTAGCTAAAACAGCTATGGAATATGCCTTTCACGAAGTACTACCATCATCTAAATGATATGACGCATGTGTTTTATATTAGATATTACCATATAAATATATCTCTAGCTGAAACAACTATGGAATATCCCTTTCACGATGTACTACCATCATCCAAATGATATCACGCATGTGTTTTATATTAGATAATTCCATATAAATATATCTCTATCTAAATTAACCATGGAATATGCCTTTCACGATGTACTACCATCATCAAAATGATATGACGCATGTGTTTTATATTAGATATTACCATCTAAATATATCTCTAGCTGAAACAACTATGGAATATCTAGATGTACTACCATCATCCAAATGATATGACGCATGTGAATAATATTAGATACTACCATATAAATATATCTTTAGCTGAAACAACCATGTAATATGCCTTTCACGATGTACTACCATCATCAATGTGTTATGACGCATGTGTTTTATATTAGATAATTCCATATAAATATATCTTTATCTATAACAATCATGAAATATGCCTTTTACGTTGTACTACCATCATCCAAATGATATAACGCATGTGTTTTACATTAAATACTCCCATATAAATATATCTTTAGCTGAAACAACCATGTAATATGCCTTTCACGATGTACTACCATCATCAAAATGATATGACGCATGTGTTTTATATTAGATATTACCATATAAATATATCTCTATGTGAAACAACTAAAGAATATTCCTTTCACGATGTACTACCATCATCCAAATGATATCACGCATGTGTTTTATATTAGATAATTCCATATAAAGCTATCTCTATCTAAAACAACCATGGAATATGCCTTTCACGTTGTACTACCATCATCCTAATGATATAAAGCATGTGTTTTTTATTAGATAATTCCATATAAATATATCTCTATCTAAAACAACCGTGAAATATGCCTTTCACGATGTACTACAATCATCCAAATGATATAACGCATGTGTTTTATATTAAATACTCCCATATAAATATATCTTTAGCTGAAACAACCATGTAATATGCCTTTTACGATGTACTACCAGCATCAAATAGATATGACGCATGTGTTTTATATTAGATACTACCATATAAAAATATCTCTAGCTGAAACAACTATGGAATATGCCTTTCATGATATACTACCATCATCAAAATGATATAACGAATGAGTTTTATATTAGATACTACCATATAAATATATCTTTAGCAAAAACAACTATGGAATATGCCATTCACGATGTACTACCATTACCTAAATGATATAACTCATGTGTTTTATATTAGATACTACCATACAAATATATCTTTACCCGAAACAATTATGGAATATGCCTTTCACCATGTACTACCATCATCCAAATGATATAACGCATGTGTTTTATATTAGATACTACCATATAAATATATCTTTAGCAGAATTAACTATGGAATATGCCTTTCACGATGTACTACCATCATCCAAATGATATCACGCATGTGTTTTATATTAGATACTACCATATAAATATATCTTTAGCTGAAGCAACCATGTAATATGCCTTTTACGATGTACTACCAGCATCAAAAAGATATGACGCATGTGTTTTATATTAGATATTACCATATAAATATATCTCTAGCTAAAACAACTATGGAATATGCTTTTCACGATGTACTACCATCATCCAAATGATATAACTCATGTGTTTTATATTAGATACTACCATACAAATATATCTTTACCCGAAACAACTATGGAATATGCCTTTGACGATGTACTACCATCATCCAAATGATATCACGCATGTGTTTTATATTAGATACTACCATATAAATATATCTTTAGCTGAAACAACTACGGAATATGCCTTTTAGGATGTACTACCATCATCCAAATGATATCAGGAATGTGTTTTATATTAGATACTACCATATAAATATATCTTTAGCTGAAACAAGTACGGAATATGCCTTTCAGGATGTACTACCATCATCCAAATGATATCACTCATGTGTTTTATATTAGATACTACCATATAAATATATCTTTAGCTGAAACAACGATGTAATATGCCTTTCACGATGTACTACCATCGTCAAAATGATATGAGGCATGTGTTTTATATTAGATATTACCATATAAATATATCTCTAGCTGAAACAACTATGGAATATCCCTTTCACGATGTACTACCATCATCCAAATGATATAACGCATGTGTTTTATATTAGATACTGCCATATAAATATATCTCTAGTTGAAACAACTATACAATATGCTTTTCACGATGTACTACCATCATCCAAATGATATCACTCATGTGTTTTATATTAGATACTGCCATATAAATATATCATTAGCAGAAACAACTGTGAAATATGCATTTCACAATGTACTACCATCATCCAAATGATATCAGGCATGTGTTTTATATTAGATACTACTATATAAATATATCTTTAGCTGAAGCAACCATGTAATATGCCTTTTACGATGTACTACCATCATCAAAATGATATAACGCATGTGTTTTATATTAGATACTACCATATAAATATATCTTTAGCAAAAACAACTATGGAATATGCCTTTCACGATGTACTACCATCATCCAAATGATATAACTCATGTGTTTTATATTAGATACTACCATACAAATATATCTTTACCCGAAACAGTTATGGAATATGCCTTTCACGATGTACTACCATCATCCAAATGATATCACGCATTTGTTTTATATTAGATACTACCATATAAATATATCTTTAGCTGAAACAACTACGGAATATGCCTTTCAGGATGTACTACCATCATCCAAATGATATCAGGAATGTGTTTTATATTAGATACTACCATATAAATATATCTTTAGCTGAAACAACTACGGAATATGCTTTTGAGGATGTACTACCATCATCCAAATGATATATCGCATGTGTTTTATATTAGATACTACCATATAAATATATCTTTAGCTGAAGCAACCATGTAGTATGCCTTTTACGATGTACTACCATCATCAAAATCATATAACGCATGTGTTTTATATTAGATACTACCATATAAATATATCTTTAGCAAAAACAACTATGGAATATGCCTTTCACGATGTACTACCATCATCCAAATGATATAACTCATGTGTTTTATATTAGATACTACCATACAAATATATCTTTACCCGAAACAACTATGGAATATGCCTTTCACGATGTACTACCATCATCCAAATGATATCAGGCATGTGTTTTATATTAGATACTACCATATAAATATATCTTTAGCTGAAACAACTACGGAATATGCCTTTCAGGATGTACTACCATCATCCAAATGATATCAGGAATGTGTTTTATATTAGATACTACCATATAAATATATCTTTAGCTGAAACAACTACGGAATATGCCTTTGAGGATGTACTACCATCATCCAAATGATATATCGCATGTGTTTTATATTAGATACTACCATATCAATATATCTTTAGCAGAATTAACTATGGAATATGCCTTTCACGATGTACTACCATCATCCAAATGATATCACGCATGTGTTTTATATTAGACAATTCCATATAAATATATCTTTAGCTGAAACAACTACGGAAAATGCCTTTCAGGATGTACTACCATCATCCAAATGATATCAGGAATGTGTTTTATATTAGATACTACCATATAATTATATCTTTAGCTGAAGTAACCATGTAATATGCCTTTTACGATGTACTACCAGCATCAAAAAGATATGACGCATGTGTTTTATATTAGATATTACCATATAAATATATCTCTAGCTGAAACAACTATGGAATATGCCTTTCACGATGTACTACCATCATCCAAATGATATCACGCATGTGTTTTATATTAGACAATTCCATATAAATATATCTTTAGCTGAAACAACTACGGAAAATGCCTTTCACGATGTACTACCATCATCCAAAAGATATCACGCATGTGTTTTATATTAGATAATTCCATATAAAGCTATCTCTATCTTAAACAACCATGGAATATGCCTTTCACGTTGTACTACCATCATCCTAATGATATAAAGCATGTGTTTTTTATTAGATATTACCATATAAATATATCTTTAGCTGAAACAACTATGGAATATGCCTTTCACGATGTACTACCATCATCCAAATGATATCACGCATGTGTTTTATATTAGACAATTCCATATAAATATATCTTTAGCTGAAACAACTACGGAAAATGCCTTTCAGGATGTACTACCATCATCCAAATGATATCAGGAATGTGTTTTATATTAGATACTACCATATAATTATATCTTTAGCTGAAGTAACCATGTAATATGCCTTTTACGATGTACTTCCAGCATCAAAAAGATATGACGCATGTGTTTTATATTAGATATTACCATATAAATATATCTCTAGCTGAAACAACTATGGAATATGCCTTTCACGATGTACTACCATCATCCAAATGATATCACGCATGTGTTTTATATTAGACAATTCCATATAAATATATCTTTAGCTGAAACAACTACGGAAAATGCCTTTCAGGATGTACTACCATCATCCAAATGATATCAGGAATGTGTTTTATATTAGATATTACCATATAATTATATCTTTAGCTGAAGTAACCATGTAATATGCCTTTTACGATGTACTACCAGCATCAAAAAGATATGACGCATGTGTTTTATATTAGATATTACCATATAAATATATCTTTAGCTGAAACAACTACGGAATATGCCTTTGAGGATGTACTACCATCATCCAAATGATATATCGCATGTGTTTTATATTAGATACTGCCATATCAATATATCTTTAGCAGAATTAACTATGGAATATGCCTTTCACGATGTACTACCATCATCAAAATGATATGACGCATGTGTTTTATATTAGATATTACCATCTAATTATATCTCTAGCTAAATCAATTATGGAATATGCCTTTCATGTTGTACAACCATCATCCAAATGATATAACGCATGTGTTTTATATGAAATACTCCCATATAAATATATCTTTAGCTGAAACAACCAATGTAATATGCCTTTCACGATGTACTACCATCACCAAAATGATATGACGCATGTGTTTTATATTAGATATTACCATTTAATTATATCTCTAGCTAATTCAATTATAGAAT
The DNA here is from genome assembly GCA_022496805.1 of Pohlia nutans. Taxonomy (NCBI): domain Eukaryota; kingdom Viridiplantae; phylum Streptophyta; class Bryopsida; order Bryales; family Mniaceae; genus Pohlia; species Pohlia nutans. The sequence continues at coordinate 7,995,023 of CM040104.1, forward strand.
ATGCCTTTCACGTTGTACAACCATCATCCAAATGATATAATGCATGTGTTTTATATTAAATACTCTTATATAAATATATCTTTTGCTGAAACAACCAATGTAATATGTCTTTCACGATGTACTACCATCACCAAAATGATATGACGCACGTGCTTTATATTAGATACTACTATATAAATATATCTTTAGCAGAAACAACTATGAAATATGCATTTCACAATGTACTACCATCATCCAAATGATATCAGGCATGTGTTTTATATTAGATACTACCATATAAATATATCTTTAGCTGAAGCAACCATGTAATATGCCTTTTACGATGTACTACCATCATCAAAATGATATAACGCATGTGTTTTATATTAGATACTACCATATAAATATATCTTTAGCAAAAACAACTATGGAATATGCCTTTCACGATGTACTACCATCATCCAAATGATATAACTCATGTGTTTTATATTAGATACTACCATACAAATATATCTTTACCCGAAACAGTTATGGAATATGCCTTTCACGATGTACTACCATCATCCAAATGATATCACGCATTTGTTTTATATTAGATACTACCATATAAATATATCTTTAGCTGAAACAACTACGGAATATGCCTTTCAGGATGTACTACCATCATCCAAATGATATCAGGAATGTGTTTTATATTAGATACTACCATATAAATATATCTTTATCTGAAACAACTACGGAATATGCTTTTGAGGATGTACTACCATCATCCAAATGATATATCGCATGTGTTTTATATTAGATACTACCATATAAATATATCTTTAGCTGAAGCAACCATGTAGTATGCCTTTCACGATGTACTACCATCATCAAAATGATATAACGCATGTGTTTTATATAAGATACTACCGTATAAATATATCTTTAGCAAAAACAACTATGGAATATGCCTTTCACGATGTACTACCATCATCCAAATGATATAAATCATGTGTTTTATATTAGATACTACCATACAAATATAGCTTTACCCGAAACAACTATGGAATATGCCTTTCACGATGTACTACCATCATCCAAATGATATCAGGCATGTGTTTTATATTAGATACTACCATATAAATATATCTTTAGCTGAAACAACTACGGAATATGCCTTTGAGGATGTACTACCATCATCCAAATGATATATCGCATGTGTTTTATATTAGATACTACCATATCAATATATCTTTAGCAGAATTAACTATGGAATATGCCTTTCACGATGTACTACCATCATCCAAATGATATCACGCATGTGTTTTATATTAGATAATTCCATATAAATATATCTTTAGCTGAAACAACTACGGAAAATGCCTTTCAGGATGTACTACCATCATCCAAATGATATCAGGCATGTGTTTTATATTAGATACTACCATATAATTATATCTTTAGCTGAAGCAACCATGTAATATGCCTTTTACGATGTACTACCAGCATCAAAAAGATATGACGCATGTGTTTTATATTAGATATTACCATATAAATATATCTTTAGCTGAAACAACTACGGAATATGCCTTTGAGGATGTACTACCATCATCCAAATGATATATCGCATGTGTTTTATATTAGATACTACCATATCAATATATCTTTAGCAGAATTAACTATGGAATATGCCTTTCACGATGTACTACCATCATCCAAATGATATCACGCATGTGTTTTATATTAGATAATTCCATATAAATATATCTTTAGCTGAAACAACTACGGAAAATGCCTTTCACGATGTACTACCATCATCCAAATGATATCAGGCATGTGTTTTATATTAGATAGTACCATATAAATATATCTTTAGCTGAAGCAACCATGTAATAACCCTTTTACGATGTACTTCCAGCATCAAAAAGATATGACGCATGTGTTTTATATTAGATATTACCATATATATATATCTCTAGCTGAAACAACTATGGAATATGCCTTTCACGATGTACTACCATCATCCAAATGATATCACGCATGTGTTTTATATTAGACAATTCCATATAAATATATCTTTAGCTGAAACAACTACGGAAAATGCCTTTCAGGATGTACTACCATCATCCAAATGATATCAGGAATGTGTTTTATATTAGATACTACCATATAAATATATCTTTAGCTGAAGCAACCATGTAATATGCCTTTTACGATGTACTACCAGCATCAAAAAGATATGACGCATGTGTTTTATATTAGATACTATCATATAAATATATCTCTAGCTGAAACAACTATGGAATATGCCTTTCACGATATACTACCATCATCAAAATGATATAACTCATGTGTTTTATATTAGATACTACCATATAAATATATCTTTAGCAAAAACAACTATGGAATATGCCATTCACGATGTACTACCATTACCTAAATGATATAACTCATGTGTTTTATATTAGATACTACCATACAAATATATCTTTACCCGAAACAATTATGGAATATGCCTTTCACCATGTACTACCATCATCCAAATGATATAACGCATGTGTTTTATATTAGATACTACCATAGAAATATATCTTTAGCTGAAACAAGTACGGAATATGCCTTTCAAGATTTACTACCATCATCCAAATGATATCACACATGTGTTTTATATTCGATACTACCATATAAATATATCTTTAGCTGAAACAACCATGGAATATGCCTTTCACGATGTACTACCATCATCAAAATGATATGAGGCATGTGTTTTATATTAGATATTACCATATAAATATATCTCTAGCTGAAACAACTATGGAATATCCCTTTCACGATGTACTACCATCATCCAAATGATATCACGCATGTGTTTTATATTAGATAATTCCATATAAATATATCTCTATCTAAATTAACCATGAAATATGCCGTTCACGATGAACTACCATCATCAAAATGATATGACGCATGTGTTTTATATTAGATATTACCATATAAATATATCTCTAGCTGAAACAACTATGGAATATCTAGATGTACTACCATTATCCAAATGATATCACGCATGTGAATAATATGAGATACTACCATATAAATATATCTTTAGCTGAAACAACCATGTAATATGCCTTTCACGATGTACTACCATCATCAATTTGTTATGACGCATGTGTTTTATATTAGATAATTCCATATAAATATATCTCTATCTAAAACAATCATGGAATATGCCTTTCACGTTGTACTACCATCATTCAAATGATATAACGTATGTGTTTTACATTAAATACTCCCATATAAATATATCTTCAGCTGAAACAACTATCGAATATCCCTTTCACGATGTACTACCATCATCCAAATGATATCACGCATGTGTTTTATATTAGATACTACCATATAAATATATCTCTAGCTAAAACAACCATGGAATATGCCTTTCACGATGTACTACCATCATCCAAATGAGATCACGCATGTGTTTTATATTAGATAATTCCATATAAAGCTATCTCTATCTTAAACAACCATGGAATATGCCTTTCACGTTGTACTATCATCATCCTAATGATATAAAGCATGTATTTTTTATTAGATAATTCTATATAAAGCTATCTCTATCTTAAACAACCATGGAATATGCCTTTCACGTTGTAGTACCATCATCCTAATGATATAAAGCATGTGTTTTTTATTAGATAATTCCATATAAATATATCTCTATCTAAAACAACCATGGAATATGCCTTTCAGGATGTGCTACCATCATCCAAATGATATAACGCATGTGTTTTATATTAAATACTCCCATATAAATATATCTTTAGCTGAAACAACTATGGAATATCCCTTTCACGATGTACTACCATCATCCAAATGATATAACGCATGTGATTTATATTAGATACTACCATATAAATATATCTCTAGATAAAACAACCATGGAATATGCCTTTCACGATGTACTACCATCATCCAAATGATATCACGCATGTGTTTTATATTAGATAATTCCATATAAAGCTATCTCTATCTTAAACAACCATGGAATATGCCTTTCACGTTGTACTATCATCATCCTAATGATATAAAGCATGTATTTTTTATTAGATAATTCCATATAAAGCTATCTCAATCTTAAACAACCATGGAATATGCCTTTCATGTTGTACTACCATCATCCTAATGATATAAAGCATGTGTTTTTTATTAGATAATTCCATATAAATATATCTCTATCTAAAACAACCATGGAATATGCCTTTCAGGATGTGCTACCATCATCCAAATGATATAACTTATGTGTTTTATATTAAATACTCCCATATAAATATATCTTTAGCTAAAACAACTATGGAATATCCCTTTCACGATGTACTACCATCATCCAAATGATATAACCCATGTGTTTTATATTAGATACTGCCATATAAATATATCTCTAGTTGAAACAACTATACAATAGGCCTTTCACGATGTACTACCATCTTCCAAATGAATTAATGCATGTGTTTTATATTAGATCCTGCCATATAAATAAATCCCTAGCTAAAACAGCTATGGAATATGCCTTTCACGAAGTACTACCATCATCTAAATGATATGACGCATGTGTTTTATATTAGATATTACCATATAAATATATATCTAGCTGAAACAACTATGGAATATCCCTTTCACGATGTACTACCATCATCCAAATGATATCACGCATGTGTTTTATATTAGATACTACCATATAAATATATCTCTAGCTAAAACAACCATGGAATATGCCTTTCACGATGTACTACCATCATCCAAATGAGATCACGCATGTGTTTTATATTAGATAATTCCATATAAAGCTATCTCTATCTTAAACAACCATGGAATATGCCTTTCACGTTGTACTATCATCATCCTAATGATATAAAGCATGTATTTTTTATTAGATAATTCTATATAAAGCTATCTCTATCTTAAACAACCATGGAATATGCCTTTCACGTTGTAGTACCATCATCCTAATGATATAAAGCATGTGTTTTTTATTAGATAATTCCATATAAATATATCTCTATCTAAAACAACCATGGAATATGCCTTTCAGGATGTGCTACCATCATCCAAATGATATAACGCATGTGTTTTATATTAAATACTCCCATATAAATATATCTTTAGCTGAAACAACTATGGAATATCCCTTTCACGATGTACTACCATCATCCAAATGATATAACGCATGTGATTTATATTAGATACTGCCATATAAATATATCTCTAGTTGAAACAACTATGGAATATGCCTTTCACGATGTACTACCATCATCCAAATGATATAACTCATGTGATTTATATTAGATACTCCCATACAAATATATCTTTACCCGAAATAACTATGGAATATGCCTTTCACGATGTACTACCATCATCCAAATGATATCAGGAATGTGTTTTATATTAGATACTACAATATAAATATATCTTTAGCTGAAACAACTACGGAATATGCCTTCGAGGATGAACTACCTTAATCCAAATGATATATCGCATGTGTTTTATATTAGATACTACCATATAAATATATCTTTAGCTGAAGCAACCATGTAATATGCCTTTTACGATGTACTACCAGCATCAAATAGATATGACGCATGTGTTTTATATTAGATACTACCATATAAAAATATCTCTAGCTGAAACAACTATGGAATATGCCTTTCATGATATACTACCATCATCAAAATGATATAACGAATGAGTTTTATATTAGATACTACCATATAAATATATCTTTAGCAAAAACAACTATGGAATATGCCATTCACGATGTACTACCATTACCTAAATGATATAACTCATGTGTTTTATATTAGATACTACCATACAAATATATCTTTACCCGAAACAATTATGGAATATGCCTTTCACCATGTACTACCATCATCCAAATGATATAACGCATGTGTTTTATATTAGATACTACCATATAAATATATCTTTAGCTGAAACAAGTACGGAATATGCCTTTCAGGATGTACTACCGTCATCCAAATGATATCACTCATGTGTTTTATATTCGATACTACCATATAAATATATCTTTAGCTGAAACAACCATGGAATATGCCTTTCAAGATGTACTACCATCATCAAAATGATATGAGGCATGTGTTTTATATTAGATATTACCATATAAATATATCTCTAGCTGAAACAACTATGGAATATCTAGATGTACTACCATCATCCAAATGATATGACGCATGTGAATAATATTAGATACTACCATATAAGTATATCTTTAGCAAAAACAACTATGGAATATGCCTTTCACGATGTACTACCATCATCCAAATGATATCACGCATGTGTTTTATATTAGATACTACCATATAAATATATCTTTAGCTGAAACAACTACGGAATATGCCTTTCAGGGTGTACTACCATCATCCAAATGATATCAGGAATGTGTTTTATATTCGATACTACCATATAAATATATCTTTAGCTGAAACAACCATGGAATATGCCTTTCACGATGTACTACCATCATCAAAATGATATGAGGCATGTGTTTTATATTAGATATTACCATATAAATATATCTCTAGCTGAAACAACTATGGAATATCCCTTTCACGATGTACTACCATCATCCAAATGATATCACGCATGTGTTTTATATTAGATAATTCCATATAAATATATCTCTATCTAAAACAACCATGCAATATGCCTTTCACGATGTAGTACCATCATCAAAATGATATGACGCATGTGTTTTATATTAGATATTACCATCTTATTATATCTCTAGCTAAATCAATTATGGAATATGCCTTTCATGTTGTACAACCATCATCCAAATGATATAACCCATGTGTTTTATATTAAATACTCCCATATAAATATATCTTTAGCTGAAACAACCAATGTAATATGCCTTTCACGATGTACTACCATCACCAAAATGATATGACGCATGTGTTTTATATTAGATATTACCATCTAATTATATCTCTAGCTAATTCAATTATAGAATATGCCTTTCATGTTGTACAACCATCATCCAAATGATATAACGCATGTGTTTTATATTAAATACTCTTATATAAATATATCTTTAGCTGAAACAACCAATGTAATATGCCTTTCACGATGTACTACCATCACCAAAATGATATGACGCACGTGTTTTATATTAGATACTACCATATAAATATATCTTTAGTAGAAACAACTATGAAATATGCCTTTCACGATGTACTACCATCATCCAAATGATATATCGCATGTGTTTTATATTAGATCCTACCATATAAATATATCTTTAGCTGAAGCAACCATGTAGTATGCCTTTTACGATGTACTACCATCATCAAAATGATATAACGCATGTGTTTTATATTAGATACTACCATATAAATATATCTTTAGCAAAAACAACTATGGAATATGCCTTTCACGATGTACTACCATCATCCAAATGATATAACTCATGTGTTTTATATTAGATACTACCATATAAATTTATCTTTAGCTGAAACAACCATGTAATATGCCTTTCACGATGTACTACCATCGTCAAAATGATATGAGGCATGTGTTTTATATTAGATATTACCATATAAATATATCTCTAGCTGAAACAACTATGGAATATCTAGATGTACTACCATCATCCAAATGATATCACGCATGTGTTTTATATTAGATACTACCATATAAGTATATTTTTAGCTGAAACAACCATGTAATATGCCTTTCACGATGTACTACCATCATCAAAATGATATGACACATGTGTTCTATATTAGTTACTACCATATAAATATATCTCTAGCTGAAACAACTATGGAATATCCCTTTCACGATGTACTACCATCATCCAAATGATATCACGCATGTGTTTTATATTAGATAATTCCATATAAATATATCTCTATCTAAAACAACCATGGAATATGCCTTTCACGATGTACTACCATCATCAAAATGATATGACGCATGTGTTTTATATTAGATATTACCATCTAATTATATCTCTAGCTAAATCAATTATGGAATATGCCTTTCATGTTGTACAACCATCATCCAAATGATATAACGCATGTGTTCTATATTAAATACTCCCATATAAATATATCTTTAGCTGAAACAACCAATGTAATATGCCTTTCACGATGTACTACCATCACCAAAATGATATGACGCATGTGTTTTATATTAGATATTACCATCTAATTATATCTCTAGCTAATTCAATTATAGAATATGCCTTTCAAGTTGTACAACCATCATCCAAATGATATAACGCATGTGTTTTATATTAAATACTCTTATATAAATATATCTTTAGCTGAAACAACCAATGTAATATGCCTTTCACGATGTACTACCATCACCAAAATGATATGACGCACGTGTTTTATATTAGATACTACCATATAAATATATCTTTAGCAGAAACAACTATGAAATATGCCTTTCACGATGTACTACCATCATCCAAATGATATATCGCATGTGTTTTATATTAGATCCTACCATATAAATATATCTTTAGCTGAAGCAACCATGTAGTATGCCTTTTACGATGTACTACCATCATCAAAATGATATAACGCATGTGTTTTATATTAGATACTACCATATAAATATATCTTTAGCAAAAAACACTATGGAATATGCCTTTCACGATGTACTACCATCATCCAAATGATATAACTCATGTGTTTTATATTAGATACTACCATACAAATATATCTTTACCCGAAACAACTATGGAATATGCCTTTCACGATGTACTACCATCATCTAAATGATATCACGCATTTGTTTTATATTAGATACTACCATATAAATATATCTTTAGCTGAAACAACTACGGAATATGCCTTTCAGGATGTACTACCATCATCCAAATAATATCAGGAATGTGTTTTATATTTGATACTACCATATAAATATATCTTGAGCTGAAACAACTACGGAATATGCCTTTGAGGATGTACTACCATCATCCAGATGATATATCGCATGTGTTTTATATTAAATACTACCATATAAATATATCTTTAGCAGAATTAACTATGGAATATGCCTTTCAGGATGTACTACCATCATCCAAATGATATCAAGCATGTGTTTTATATTAGATACTACCATATAAATATATCTTTAGCTGAAGCAACCATGTAATATGCCTTTTACGATGTACTACTAGCATCAAAAAGATATGACGCATGTGTTTTATATTAGATATTACCATATAAATATATCTCTAGCTGAAACAACTATGGAATATGGCTTTCACGATGTACTACCATCATCAAAATGATATAACGCATGTGTTTAATATTAGATACTACCATATAAGTATATCTTTAGCAAAAACAACTATGGAATATGCCTTTCACGATGTACTACCATCATCCAAATGATATAACTCATGTATTTTATATTAGATACTACCATACAAATATATCTTTACCCGAAACAACTATGGAATATGCCTTTCACGATGTACTACCATCATCCAAATGATATCAGGAATGTGTTTTATATTAGATACTACCATATAAATATATCTTTAGCTGAAACAACTACGGAATATGCCTTTGAGGATGTACTACCTTAATCCAAATGATATATCGCATGTGTTTAATATTAGATACTACCATATAAATATATCTTTAGCAGAATTAACTATGGAATATGCCTTTCACGATGTACTACCATCATCCAAATGATATCACGCATGTGTTTTATATTAGATACTACCATATAAATATATCTTTAGCTGAAGCAACCATGTAATATGCCATTTACGATGTACTACCAGCATCAAAAAGATATGACGCATGTGTTTTATATTAGATACTACCATATAAATATATCTTTAGCAAAACCAACTATGGAATATGCCATTCACGATGTACTACCATTACCTAAATGATATAACTCATGTGTTTTATATTAGATACTACCATAGAAATATATCTTTACCCGAAACAATTATGGAATATGCCATTCACCATGTACTACCATCATCCAAATGATATAACGCATGTGTTTTATATTAGATACTACCATATAAATATATCTTTTGCTGAAACAACCATGGAATATGCCTTTCACGATGTACTACCATCATCAAAATGATATGAGGCATGTGTTTTATATTAGATATTACCATATAAATATATCTCTAGCTGAAACAACTATGGAATATCCCTTTCACGATGTACTACCATCATCCAAATGATATCACGCATGTGTTTTATATTAGATAATTCCATATAAATATATCTCTATCTAAATTAACCATGGAATATGCCTTTCACGATGTACTACCATCATCAAAATGATATGACGCATGTGTTTTATATTCGATATTACCATATAAATATATCTCTAGCTGAAACAACTATGGAATATCTAGATGTACTACCATCATCCAAATGATATCACGCATGTGAATAATATGAGATACTACCATATAAATATATCTTTAGCTGAAACAACCATGTAATATGCCTTTCTCGATTTACTACCATCATCAATATGTTATGACGCATGTGTTTTATATTAGATAATTCCATATAAATATATCGCTATCTAAAACAATCATGGAATATGCCTTTCACCTTGTACTACCATCATCCAAATGATATAACGCATGTGTTTTACATTAAATACTCCCATATAAATATATCTTCAGCTGAAACAACCATGTAATATGCCTTTCACGATGTACTACCATCATCAAAATGATATGACGCATGTGTTTTATATTAGATATTACCATATAAATATATCTGTAGCTGAAACAACTATCGAATATCCCTTTCACGATGTACTACCATCATCAAAATGATATGACGCATGTGTTTTATATTAGATATTACCATATAAATATATCTCTAGCTGAAACAACTAAAGAATATTGCTTTCACGATGTACTACCATCATCCAAATGATATCACGCATGTGTTTTATATTAGATAATTCCATATAAAGCTATCTCTATCTTAAACAACCATGGAATATGCCTTTCACGTTGTACTACCATCATCCTAATGATATATAGCATGTGTTTTTTATTAGATAATTCCATATAAATATATCTCTATCTAAAACAACCATGGAATATGCCTTTCAGGATGTGCTACCATCATCCAAATGATATAACGCATGTGTTTTATATTAAATACTCCCATATAAATATATCTTTAGCTGAAACAACTATGTAATATGTCTTTCACGATGTACTACCATTATCAAAATCATATGACGCATGTGTTTTATATTAGATATTACCATATAAATATATCTCTAGCTGAAACAACTATAGAATATGCCTTTCACGATGTACTACCATCATCCAAATGATATAACGCATGTGTTTTATATTAGATACTGCCATATAAATATATCTCTAGTTGAAACAACTATACAATAGGCCTTTCACGATGTACTACCATCTTCTAAATGAATTAATGCATGTGTTTTATATTAGATCCTGCCATATAAATAAATCTCTAGCTAAAACAACTATGGAATATGCCTTTCACGTTGTACTACCATCATCTAAATGATATAATGCATGTGTTTTATATTAGATACTGCCATATAAATATATCTCTACTTGAAACAACTATGCAATAGGCCTTTTACGATGTACTTCCATCTTCCAAATGAATTAATGCATGTGTTTTATATTAGATCCTGCCATATAAATATATCTCTAGCTAAAACAACTATGGAATATGCCTTTCAGGATGTACTACCATCATCTAAATGATATAACGCATGTGTTTTATATTAGATACTGCCATATAAATATATCTCTAGCTCAATCAACTATGGAATATGCCTTTCACGATGTACTACAATCATCCAAATTATATAACGCATGTGTTTTATATTAGATACTGCCATATAAATATTTCATCGGCTGAAACAACTATCGAATGTGCCTTTCACGATGTACTGCTATCAACCAAATGATATAACGCATGTGTTTTATATTAGATACTGCCATATAAATATTTCTCTAGCTAAATCAACTATGATATATGCCTTTCACGATGTACCACCAACATCCAAATGATATAACGCATGTGTTTTATATTAGATACTACCATCTAAATATATGTCTAGCTAAAACAACTATGGAATATGCCTTTCAGGATGTACTACCATCATCCAAATGATATAATGCATGTGTTTTATATTAGATACTACCATACAAATATATCTTTACCCGAAACAACTATGGAATATGCCTTTCACGATGTACTACCATCATCCAAATGATATCACGCATGTGTTTTATATTAGATACTACCATATAAATATATCTTTAGCTGAAACAACTACGGAATATGCCTTTCAGGGTGTACAACCATCATCCAAATGATATCAGGAATGTGTTTTATATTCGATACTACCATATAAATATATCTTTAGCTGAAACAACCATGGAATATGCCTTTCACGATGTACTACCATCATCAAAATGATATGAGGCATGTGTTTTATATTAGATATTACCATATAAATATATCTCTAGCTGAAACAACTATGGAATATCCCTTTCACGATGTACTACCATCATCCAAATGATATCACGCATGTGTTTTATATTAGATAATTCCATATAAATATATCTCTATTTAAATTAACCATGGAATATGCCTTTCACGATGTACTACCATCATCAAAATGATATGACGCATGTGTTTTATATTAGATATTACCATCTTATTATATCTCTAGCTGAAACAACTATGGAATATCTAGATGTACTACCATCATCCAAATGATATGACGCATGTGAATAATATTAGATACTACCATATAAATATATCTTTAGCTGAAACAACCATGTAATATGCCTTTCACGATGTACTTCCATCATCAATGTGTTATGACGCATGTGTTTTATATTAGATAATTCCATATAAATATATCTCTATCTATAACAATCATGGAATATGCCTTTCACGTTGTACTACCATCATCCAAATGATATAACGCATGTGTTTTACATTAAATACTCCCATATAAATATATCTTTCGCTGAAACAACCATGGAATATGCCTTTCACGATGTACTACCATTATCAAAATCATATGACGCATGTGTTTTATATTAGATATTACCATATAAATATATCTCTAGCTGAAACAACTATGGAATATGCCTTTCACAATGTACTACCATCATCCAAATGACATAACGCATGTGTTTTATATTAGATACTACCATAGAAATATATCTTTTGCTGAAACAACCATGTAATATGCCTTTCACGATGTACTACCATCATCAAAATGATATGACGCATGTGTTTTATATTAGATATTACCATATAAATATATCTCTAGCTCAAACAACTATGGAATATCCCTTTCACGATGTACTACCATCATCCAAATGATATCACGCATGTGTTTTATATTAGATACTACCATATTAATATATCTTTAGCTGAAACAACCAATGTAATATGCCTTTCACGATGTACTACCATCATCAAAATGATATGACGCATGTGTTTTATATTAGATATTACCATATAAATATATCTCTAGGTGAAACAACTATGGAATATGCCTTTCACGATGTACTATCATCATCAAAATGATATAACGCATGTGTTTTATATTAGATACTACCATATAAATATATCTTCAGCAAAAACAACTATGGAATATGCCTTTCACGATGTACTACCATCATCCAAATGATATAACTCACATGTTTTATATTAGATACATCCATATAAATATATCTTTAGCTGAAACAACTACGGAATATGCCTATCAAGATGTACTACCATCATCCAAATGATATCAGGAATGTGTTTTATATTAGATACTACCATATAAATATATCTTTAGATGAAACAAGTACGGAATATGCCTTTCAGGATGTACTACCATCATCCAAATGATATCACTCATGTGTTTTATATTAGATAATTCCATATAATTATATCTCTATCTAAATTAACCATGGAATATGCCTTTCACGATGTACTACCATCATCAAAATGATATGACGCATGTGTTTTATATTAGATATTACCATATAAATATATTTTTAGCTGAAACAACTATGGAATATGCCTTTCACGATGTACTACCATCATCCAAATGATATAACGCATGTGTTTTATATTAGATACTACCATATAAATATATCTTTAGCTGAAACAACTATGGAATACGCCTTTCAGGATGTACTACGATCATCCAAATGATATCACGCATGTGTTTTATATTAGATACTACCATATAAATATATCTCTATCTAAAACAACCATGGAATATGCCCTTCACGATGTACTGCCATCATCAAAATGATATGACGCATGTGTTTTATATTAGATATTACCATATAAATATATCTCTAGCTCAATCAATTATGGAAAATGCCTTTCACGTTGTACAACCATCATCCAAATGATATAACGCATGTGTTTTATATTAAATACTCCCATATAAATATATCTTTAGCTGAAACAACCAATGTAATATGCCTTTCTTGATGTACTACCATCTTCAATATGATATGACGCATGTGTTTTATATTAGATATTACCATCTAATTATATCTCTAGGTAAATCAATTATGGAATATGCCTTTCACGTTGTACAACCATCATCCAAATGATATAACGCATGTGTTTTATATTAAATACTCCCATATAAATATATCTTTAGCTGAAACAACCAATGTAATATGCCTTTCACGATGTACTTCCATCACCAAAATGATATGACGCATGTGTTTTATATTAGATATTACCATATAAATATATCTTTAGCGGAATTAACTATGGAATATGCCTTTCACGATGTACTACCATCATCCAAATGATATCACGCATGTGTTTTATATTAGATACTACCATATAAATATATCTTTAGCTGAAGCAACCATGGAATATGCCTTTCACGATATACTACCATCATCAAAATGATATAACGCATGTGTTTTATATTAGATACTACCATATAAATATATCTCTAGCTGAATCAAGTATGGAATATGCCTTTCACGATGTACTACCATCATCAAAATGATATAACGCATGTGTTTTATATTAGATATTACCATATAAATATATCTTCATTAAAAACAACTATGGAATATGCCTTTCACGATGTACTACCATCATCCAAATGATATAACTCATGTGTTTTATATTAGATACTACCATACAAATATATCTTTAGCTGAAACAAGTATGGAATATGCCTTTCACGATGTACTACCATCATGCAATTGATATAACGCATGTGTTTTATAATAGATACTACGATACAAATATATCTTTACCCGAAACAACTATGGAATATGCCTTTCACGATGTAGTACCATCATCCAAATGATATCACGCATGTGTTTTATATTAGATACTACCATATAAATATATCTTTAGCAGAATTAACTATGGAATATGCCTTTCACGATGTACTACCATCATCCAAATGATATCACGCATGTGTTTTATATTAGATACTACCATATAAATATATCTTTAGCTGAAGCAACTATGTAATATGCCTTTTACGATGTACTACCATCATCCAAATAATATAACACATGTGTTTTATATCAGATAATTCGATATAAATATATCTCTAGCAAAAAAAACCATGGAATATGCCTTTCACGGTGTACTACCATCATCCAAATGATATAACGCATGTGTTTTATAATAGATACTACTATACAAATATATCTTTACCCGAAACAACTATGGAATATGCCTTTCACGATGTAGTACCATCATCAAAATGATATGACGCATGTGTTTTATATTAGATATTACCATATAAATATATCTCTAGCTGAAACAACTATGGAATATCCCTTTCACGATGTACTACCTTCATCAAAATGATATGACGCATGTGTTTTATATTAGATAATTCCATATAAATATATCTCTATCTAAATTAACCATGGAATATGCCTTTTACGATGTACTACCATTATCAAAATGATATGACGCATGTGTTTCATATTAGATATTACCATATAAATATATCTCTAGCTGAAACAACTATGGAATATCTAGATGTACTACCATCATCCAAATGATATCACGCATGTGTTTTATATTAGATACTACCATATAAATATATCTTTAGCTGAAACAAGTATGGAATATGCCTTTCACGATGTACTACCATCATCCAAATAATATAACACATGTGTTTTATATCAGATAATTCGATATAAATATATCTCTAGCAAAAAAAAACCATGGAATATGCCTTTCACGGTGTACTACCATCATCCAAATGATATAACGCATGTGTTTTATATCAGATACTACCATATAAATATATCTTTAGCTGAAACAACTATGGAATATGCCTTTCACGATGTACTACCATCATCAAAATGATATGAGGCATGTGTTTTATATTAGATATTACCATATAAATATATCTCTAGCTGAAACAACTATGGAATATCCCTTTCACGATGTACTACCATCATCAAAATGATATGACGCATTTGTTTTATATTAGATAATTCCATATAAATATATCTCTATCTAAATTAACCATGGAATATGCCTTTCACGATGTACTATCATCATCAAAATGATATGACGCATGTGTTTTATATTAGATATTACCATATAAATATATCTCTAGCTGAAACATCTATGGAATATCTAGATGTACTCCCATCATCCAAATGATATCATGCATGTGTTTTATATTAGATACTACCATATAAATATATCTTTAGCTGAAACAACTATGTATTATGCCTTTCATGATGTACTTCGATCATCCAAATGATATCACCCATGTGTTCTATATTAGATACTACCATATAAATATATCTTTAGCTGAAACAACTATGTAATATGCCTTTCATGATGTACTTCGATCATCCAAATGATATCACGCATGTGTTCTATATTAGATACTACCATATAAATATATCTTTAGCTGAAACAACTATAGAATAATCCTTTCACGATGTACTCCCATCATCCAAATGATATCACGCACGTGTTTTATATTAGATACTGCTATCTAAATATATGTCAAGCTAAAACAACTATGGAATATGCCTTTCACGTTGTACTACCATCATCCAAATGATATAATGCATGTGTTTAATATTAGATACTACCATATAAATATATCTCTAGCTGAAACAACCATGGAATATGCCTTTCACGATGTACTACCATCATGCAAATGATATAACGCACGTGTTTTATATTAGATACTACCATATAAATATATCTTTAGCTGAAACAACTATGTAATATGCCTTTCATGATGGACTTCGATCATCCAAATGATATCATGCATGTGTTTTATATTAGATACTACCATATAAATATATCTTTAGCAGAATTAACTATGGAATATGCCTTTCACGATGTACTACCATCATCCAAATGATATCACGCATGTGTTTTATATTAGATACTTACATATAAATATATCTTTGGCTGAAGCAACCATGTAATATGCCTTTTACGATGTACTACCAGCATCAAAATGATATGACGCATGTGTTTTATATTAGATAATTCCATATAAATATATCTCTATCTAAATTAACCATGGCATATGCCTTTCTTGATGTACTACCATCATCAAAATGATATAACGCATGTGTTTTATATTAGATATTACCATATAAATATATCTCTAGCTGAAACAACTATGGAATATCTAGATGTTCTACCATCATCCAAATGATATCACGCATGTGTTTTATATTAGATACTACCATATAAATATATCTTTAGCAGATTTAACTATGGAATATGCCTTTCACGATGTACTACCATCATCCAAATGATATCACGCATGTGTTTTATATTAAATACTCCCATATAAATATATCTTTAGCTGAAACAACCAATGTAATATGCCTTTCACGATGTACTACCATCACCAAAATGATATGACGCATGTGTTTTATATTAGATATTACCATATAAATATATCTCTAGCTGAAACAATTAGAGAATATCCCTTTCACGATGTACTACCATCATCCAAATGATATCACGCATGTGTTTTATATTAGATAATTCCATATAAATATATCTCTATCTAAATTAACCATGGCATATGCCTTTCACGATGTACTACCATCATCAAAATGATATGACGCATGTGTTTTATATCAGATATTACCATATAAATATATCTCTAGCTGAAACAACTATGGAATATCTAGATGTACTACCATCATCCAAATGATATCACGCATGTGTTTTATATTAGATACTACCATATAAATATATCTCTATCTAAAACAACCATGGAATATGCCCTTCACGATGTACTACCATCATCAAAATGATATGACGCATGTGTTTTATATTAGATATTACCATATAAATATATCTCTAGCTAAATCAATTATGGAAAATGCCTTTCACGTTGTACAACCATTATCCAAATGATATAACGCATGTGTTTTATATTAAATACTCTCATATAAATATATCTTTAGCTGGAACAACCAATGTAATATGCCTTTCACGATGTACTACCATCTTCAATATGATATGAGGCATGTGTTTTATATTATATATTACCATCTAATTATATCTCTAGGTAAATCAATTATGGAATATGCCTTTCACGTTGTACAACCATCATCCAAATGATATAACGCATGTGTTTTATATTAAATACTCCCATATAAATATATCTTTAACTGAAACAACCAATGTAATATGCCTTTCACGATGTACTACCATCACCAAAATGATATGACGCACGTGTTTTATATTAGATACTACTATATAAATATATCTTTAGCAGAAACAACTATGAAGTATGCCTTTCACGATGTACTACCATCATCCAAATGATATATCGCATGTGTTTTATATTAGATACTACTATATAAATAAATCTTTAGCAGAATTAACTATGGAATATGCCTTTCACGATGTACTACCATCATCGAAATGATATCAGGCATGTGTTTTATATGAGATACTACCATATAAATATATCTTTAGCTGAAGCAACCATGTAATATGCCTTTTACGATGTACTACCATCATCCAAATGATATATCGCATGTGTTTTATATTAGATACTACTATATAAATATATCTTTAGCAGAATTAACTATGGAATATGCCTTTCACGATGTACTACCATCATCCAAATGATATCACGCATTTGTTTTATATTAGATACTACCATATAAATATATCTTTAGCTGAAGCAACCATGTAATATGCCTTTTACGATGTACTACTAGCATCAAAAAGATATGACGCATGTGTTTTATATTAGATATTAATATATAAATATATCTCTAGTTGAAACAACTGTGGAATATGCCTTTCACGATGTACTACCATCATCAAAATCATATAACGCATGTGTTTTATATTAGATACTACCATATAAATATATCTTTAGCAAAAACAACTATGGAATATGCCTTTCACGATGTACTACCATCATCCAAATGATATAACTCATGTGATTTATATTAGATACTCCCATACAAATATATCTTTACCCGAAATAACTATGGAATATGCCTTTCACGATGTACTACCATCATCCAAATGATATCAGGAATGTGTTTTATATTAGATACTACAATATAAATATATCTTTAGCTGAAACAACTACGGAATATGCCTTCGAGGATGAAATACCTTAATCCAAATGATATATCGCATGTGTTTTATATTAGATACTACCATATAAATATATCTTTAGCAGAATTAACTATGGAATATGTCTTTCACGATGTACTACCATCATCCAAATGATATCACGCATGTGTTTTATATTAGATACTACCATATAAATATATCTTTAGCTGAAGCAACCATGTAATATGCCTTTTACGATGTACTACCAGCATCAAATAGATATGACGCATGTGTTTTATATTAGATACTACCATATAAATATATCTCTAGCTGAAACAACTATGGAATATGCCTTTCATGATATACTACCATCATCAAAATGATATAACGAATGAGTTTTATATTAGATACTACCATATAAATATATCTTTAGCAAAAACAACTATGGAATATGCCATTCACGATGTACTACCATTACCTAAATGATATAACTCATGTGTTTTATATTAGATACTACCATACAAATATATCTTTACCCGAAACAATTATGGAATATGCCTTTCACCATGTACTACCATCATCCAAATGATATAACGCATGTGTTTTATATTAGATACTACCATATAAATATATCTTTAGCTGAAACAAGTACGGAATATGCCTTTCAGGATGTACTACCGTCATCCAAATGATATCACTCATGTGTTTTATATTCGATACTACCATATAAATATATCTTTAGCTGAAACAACCATGGAATATGCCTTTCACGATGTACTACCATCATCAAAATGATATGAGGCATGTGTTTTATATTAGATATTACCATATAAATATATCTCTAGCTGAAACAACTATGGAATATCCCTTTCACGATGTACTACCATCATCCAAATGATATCACGCATGTGTTTTATATTAGATAATTCCATATAAATATATCTCTATCTAAATTAACCATGGAATATGCCTTTCACGATGTACTACCATCATCAAAATGATATGACGCATGTGTTTTATATTAGATATTACCATCTAAATATATCTCTAGCTGAAACAACTATGGAATATCTAGATGTACTACCATCATCCAAATGATATGACGCATGTGAATAATATTAGATACTACCATATAAATATATCTTTAGCTGAAACAACCATGTAATATGCCTTCCACGATGTACTACCATCATCAATGTGTTATGACGCATGTGTTTTATATTAGATAATTCCATATAAATATATCTTTATCTATAACAATCATGGAATATGCCTTTTAAGTTGTACTACCATCATCCAAATAATATAACGCATGTGTTTTACATTAAATACTCCCATATAAATATATCTTTAGCTGAAACAACCATGTAATACGCATTTCACGATGTACTACCATCATCCAAATGATATCACGCATGTGTTTTATATTAGATAATTCCATATAAAGCTATCTCTATCTAAAACAACCATGGAATATGCCTTTCACGTTGTACTACCATCATCCTAATGATATAAAGCGTGTGCTTTTTATTAGATAATTCCATATAAATATATCTCTATCTAAAACAACCATGGAATATGCCTTTCAGGATGTGCTACCATCATCCTAATGATATAACGCATGTGTTTTATATTAAATACTCCCATATAAATATATCTTTAGCTGAAACAACTATGTAATATGCCTTTCACGATGTACTACCATTATCAAGATCATATGACGCATGTGTTTTATATTAGATATTACCATATAAATATATCTCTAGCTGAAACAACTATGGAATATGCCTTTCACAATGTACTACCATTATCCAAATGACATTACGCATGTGTTTTATATTAGATACTACCATATAAATATATCTTTAGCTGAAACAACCATGTAATATGCCTTTCACGATGTAATACCATCATCAAAATGATATCACGCATGTGTTTTATATTAGATACTACCATATAAATATATCTTTAGCTGAAACAACTACGGAATATGCCTTTGAGGATGTACTACCATCATCCAGATGATATATCGCATGTGTTTTATATTAGATACTACCATATAAATATATCTTTAGCAGAATTAACTATGGAATATGCCTTTCACGATGTACTACCAGCATCCAAATGATATCACGCATGTGTTTTATGTTAGATACTACCATATAAATATATCTTTAGCTGAAGCAACCATGTAATATGCCTTTTACGATGTACTACCAGCATCAAAAAGATATGACGCATGTGTTTTATATTAGATATTACCATATAAATATATCTCTAGCTAAAACAACTATGGAATATGCCTTTCACGATGTACTACCATCATCCAAATGATATAACTCATGTGTTTTTTATTAGATACTACCATACAAATATATCTTTACCCGAAACAACTATGGAATATGCCTTTGACGATGTACTACCATCATCCAAATGATATCACGCATGTGTTTTATATTAGATACTACCATATAAATATATCTTTAGCTGAAACAAGTACGGAATATGCCTTTCAGGATGTACTACCATCATCCAAATGATATAACGCATGTGTTTTATATTAGATACTGCCATATAAATATATCTCTTGTTGAAACAACTATACAATAGGCCTTTCACGATGTACTACCATCTTCCAAATGAATTAATGCATGTGTTTTATATTAGATCCTGCCATATAAATAAATCTCTAGCCAAAACAACTATGGAATATGCCTTTCACGATGTACTACCATCATCTAAATGATATAATGCATGTGTTTTATATTAGATACTGCCATATAAATATATCTCTAGCTCAATCAACTATGGAATATGCCTTTCACGATGTACTATAATCATCCAAATGATATAACGCCTGTGCTTTATATTAGATAGTGCCATCTAAATATATCTCAAGCTAATTCAACTATGGAATATGCCTTTCACGTTCTACTACCATCATCCAAATGATATAATGCATGTGTTTTATAGTAGATACTGCCATATAAATATATCTCTAGTTGAAACAACTATGCAATAGGCCTTTTACGATGTACTTCCATCTTCCAAATGAATTAATGCATGTGTTTTATATTAGATCCTGCCATATAAATATATCTCTAGCTAAAACAACTATGGAATATGCCTTTCAGGATGTACTACCATCATCCAAATGATATAACGCATGTGTTTTATATTAGATACTGCCATATAAATATTTCATCGGCTGAAACAACTATGGAATGTGCCTTTCACGATGTACTGCCATCAACCAAATGATATAACGCATAAGATTTATATTAGATACTGCCATATAAATATTTCTCTAGCTAAATCAACTATGGAATATGCCTTTCACGATGTACCACCAACATCCAAATGATATAACGCATGTGTTTTATATTAGATACTCCCATCTTAATATATGTCTAGCTAAAACAACTATGGAATATGCCTTTGACGTTGTACTACCATCATCCAAATGATATAATGCATGTGTTTTATATTAGATACTACCATACAAATATATCTTTAGCAAAAACAACTGTGGAATATGCCTTTCACGATGTACTACCATCATCCAAATGATATAACTCATGTGTTTTATATTAGATACTACCATACAAATATATCTTTACCCGAAACAACTATGGAATATGCCTTTCACGATGTACTACCATCATCCAAATGATATCACGCATGTGTTTTATATTAGATACTACCATATAAATATATCTTTAGCTGAAACAACTACGGAATATGCCTTTCAGGATGTACTACCATCATCCAAATGATATCAGGAATGTGTTTTATATTAGATACTACCATATAAATATATCTTTAGCTGAAACAAGTACGGAATATGCCTTTCAGGATGTACTACCATCATCCAAATGATATGAGGCATGTGTTTTATATTAGATATTACCATATAAATATATCTCTAGCTGAAACAACTATGGAATATCTAGATGTACTACCATCATCCAAATGATATCACGCATGTGTTTTATATTAGATACTACCATATAAGTATATTTTTAGCTGAAACAACTATGGAATATCCCTTTCACGATGTACTACCATCATCCAAATGATATCACGCATGTGTTTTATATTAGATAATTCCATATAAATATATCTCTATCTAAAACAACCATGGAATATGCCTTTCACGATGTACTACCATCACCAAAATGATATGACGCATGTGTTTTATATTAGATATTACCATCTAATTATATCTCTAGCTAATTCAATTATAGAATATGCCTTTCAAGTTGTACAACCATCATCCAAATGATATAACGCATGTGTTTTATATTAAATACTCTTATATAAATATATCTTTAGCTGAAACAACCAATGTAATATGCCTTTCACGATGTACTACCATCACCAAAATGATATGACGCAGGTGTTTTATATTAGATACTACCATATAAATATATCTTTAGCAGAAACAACTATGAAATATGCCTTTCACGATGTACAACCATCATCCAAATGATATATCGCATGTGTTTTATATTAGATACTACTATATAAATATATCTTTAGCAGAATTAACTATGGAATATGCCTGTCACGATGTACTACCATCATCCAAATGATATCAGGCATGTGTTTTATATCAGATACTACCATATAAATATATCTTTAGCTGAAGCAACCATGTAATATGCCATTTACGATGTACTACCATCATCAAAATGATATAACGCATGTGTTTTATATTAGATACTACCATATAAATATATCTTTAGCAAAAACAACTATGGAATATGCCTTTCAATATGTACTACCATCATCCAAATGATATAACTCATGTGTTTTATATTAGATACTACCATACAAATATATCTTTACCCGAAACAACTATGGAATATGCCTTTCACGATGTACTACCATCATACAAATGATATCACGCATTTGTTTTATATTAGATACTACCATATAAATATATCTTTAGCTGAAACAACTACGGAATATGCCTTTCAGGATGTTCTACCATCTTTCAAATGATATCAGGAATGTGTTTTATATTAGATACTACCATATAAATATATCTTTAGCTGAAACAACTACGGAATATGCCTTTGAGGATATACTACCATCATCCAAATGATATATCGCATTTGTTTTATATTAGATACTACCATATAAATATATCTTTAGCAGAATTAACTATGGAATATGCCTTTCACGATGTACTACCATCATCCAAATGATATCACGCATGTGTTTTATATTAGATACTACCATATAAATATATCTTTAGCTGAAGCAACCATGTAATATGCCTTTTACGATGTACTACCAGCATCAAATAGATATGACGCATGTGTTTCATATTAGATACTACCATATAAATATATCTCTAGCTGAAACAACTATGGAATATGCCTTTCAAGATATACTACCAAAATCAAAATGATATAACGCATGTGTTTTATATTAGATACTACCATATAAATATATCTTTAGCAAAAACAACTATGGAATATGCCATTCACGATGTACTACCATTACCTAAATGATATAACTCATGTGTTTTATATTAGATACTACCATACAAATATATCTTTACCCGAAACAATTATGGAATATGCCTTTCACCATGTAATACCATCATCCAAATGATATAACGCATGTGTTTTATATTAGATACTACCATATAAATATATCTTTAGCTGAAACAAGTACGGAATATGCCTTTCAGGATGTAATACCATCATCCAAATGATATCACTCATGTGTTTTATATTCGATACTACCATATAAATATATCTTTAGCTGAAACAACCAATGTAATATGCCTTTCACGATGTACTACCGTCACCAAAATGATATGACGCATGTGTTTTATATTAGATATTACCATCTAATTATATCTCTAGCTAATTCAATTATAGAATATGCCTTTCACGTTGTACAACCATCATCCAAATGATATAACGCATGTGTTTTATATTAAATACTCTTATATAAATATATCTTTAGCTGAAACAACCAATGTAATATGCCTTTCACGATGTACTACCATCACCAAAATGATATGACGCAGGTGTTTTATATTAGATACTACCATATAAATATATCTTTAGCAGAAACAACTATGAAATATGCCTTTCACGATGTACAACCATCATCCAAATGATATATCGCATGTGTTTTATATTAGATACTACTATATAAATATATCTTTAGCAGAATTAACTATGGAATATGCCTGTCACGATGTACTACCATCATCCAAATGATATCAGGCATGTGTTTTATATTAGATACTACCATATAAATATATCTTTAGCTGAAGCAACCATGTAATATGCCTTTTACGATGTACTACCAGCATCAAATAGATATGACGCATGTATTTTATATTAGAGACTACTATACAAATATATCTTAACCCGAAACAATTATGGAATATGCCTTTTACCATGTACTACCATCATCCAAATGATATCAGGAATGTGTTTTATATTAGATACTACCATATAAATATATCTTTAGCTGAAACAAGTACGGAATATGCCTTTCAAGATGTAATACCATCATCCAAATGATATCACTCATGTGTTTTATATTCGATACTACCATATAAATATATCTTTAGCTGAAACAACCAATGTAATATGCCTTTCACGATGTACTACCATCACCAAAATGATATGACGCATGTGTTTTATATTAGATATTACCATCTAATTATATCTCTAGCTAATTCAATTATAGAATATGCCTTTCACGTTGTACAACCATCATCCAAATGATATAACGCATGTGTTTTATATTAAATACTCTTATATAAATATATCTTTAGCTGAAACAACCAATGTAATATGCCTTTCACGATGTACTACCATCACCAAAATGACATGACGCACGTGTTTTATATTAGATACTACCATATAAATATATCTTTAGCTGAAACAACTACGGAATATGCCTTTCAGGATGTACTACCATCATCCAAATGATATCAGGAATGTGTTTTATATTAGATACTACCATATAAATATATCTTTAGCTGAAACAACTACGGAATATGCCTTTGAGGATGTACTACCATCATCCAAATGATATATCGCATGTGTTTTATATTAGATACTACCATATAAATATATCTTTAGCATAATTAACTATGGAATATGCCTTTCACGATGTACTACCATCATCCAAATGATATAACGCATGTGTTTTATATTAGATACTACCATATAAATATATCTTTAGCTGAAGCAACCATGTAATATGCCTTTTACGATGTACTACCAGCATCAAAAAGATATGACGCATGTGTTTTATATTAGATATTACCATATAAATATATCTCTAGCTGAAACAACTATAGAATATGCCTTTCACGATGTACTACCATCATCCAAATGATATCACGCATGTGTTTTATATTAGATAATTCCATATAAATATATCTTTAGCTGAAACAACTACGGAATATGCCTTTCAGGATGTACTACCATCATCCAAATGATATCAGGAATATGTTTTATATTAGATACTACCATATAATTATATCTTTAGTTGAAGCAACCATGTAATATGCCTTGTACGATGTACTACCAGCATCAAAAAGATATGACGCATGTGTTTTATATTAGATATTACCATATAAATATATCTCTAGCTGAAAGAACTATGGAATATGCCTTTCACGATGTACTACAATCATCCAAATGATATCACGCATGTGATTTATATTAGATACTACCATATAAATATATCTTTAGCTGAAACAACTACGGAATATGACTTTGAGGATGTACTACCTTAATCCAAATGATATATCGCATGTGTTTAATATTAGATACTACCATATAAATATATCTTTAGCAGAATTAACTATGGAATATGCCTTTCACGATGTACTACCATCATCCAAATGATATCACGCATGTGTTTTATATTAGATACTACCATATAAATATATCTTTAGCTGAAACAAGTACGGAATATGCCTTTCAGGATTTACTACCATCATCCAAATGATATCACACATGTGTTTTATATTCGATACTACCATATAAATATATCTTTAGCTGAAACAACCATGAAATATGCCTTTCACGATGTACTACCATCATCAAAATAATATGAGGCATGTGTTTTATATGAGATATTACCATATAAATATATCTCTAGCTGAAACAACTATGGAATATCCCTTTCACGATGTACTACCATCATCCAAATGATATCACGCATGTGTTTTATATTAGATAATTCCATATAAATATATCTCTATCTAAATTAACCATGGAATATGCCTTTCACGATGAACTACCATCATCAAAATGATATGACGCATGTGTTTTATATTAGATATTACCATATAAATATATCTCTAGCTGAAACAACTATGGAATATCTAGATGTACTACCATCATCCAAATGATATCACGCATGTGAATAATATGAGATACTACCATATAAATATATCTTTAGCTGAAACAACCATGTAATATGCCTTTCACGATGTACTACCATCATCAATTTGTTATGACGCATGTGTTTTATATTAGATAATTCCATATAAATATATCTCTATCTAAAACAATCATGGAATATGCCTTTCACGTTGTACTACCATCATTCAAATGATATAACGCATGTGTTTTATATTAGATATTACCATATAAATATATCTCTAGCTAAAACAACCATGGAATATGCCTTTCACGATGTACTACCATCATCCAAATGATATCACGCATGTGTTTTATATTAGATAATTCCATATAAAGCTATCTCTAGCTTAAACAACCATGGAATATACCTTTCACGTTGTACTACCATCATCCTAATGATATAAAGCATGTGTTTTTTATTAGATAATTCCATATAAAGCTATCTCTATCTTAAACAACCATGGAATATGCCTTTCCCGTTGTACTACCATCATCCTAATGATATAAAGCATGTGTTTTTTATTAGATAGTTCCATATAAATATATCTCTATCTAAAACAACCATTGAATATGCCTTTCAGGATGTGCTACCATCATCCAAATGATATAACGCATGTGTTTTATATTAAATACTCCCATATAAATATATCTTTAGCTGAAACAACTATGGAATATCCCTTTCACGATGTACTACCATCATCCAAATGATATAACGCATGTGTTTTATATTAGATACTGCCATATAAATATATCTCTAGTTGAAACAACTATACAATAGGCCTTTCACGATGTACTACCATCTTCCAAATGAATTAATGCATGTGTTTTATATTAGATCCTGCCATATAAATAAATCTCTAGCTAAAACAACTATGGAATATGCCTTTCACGATGTACTACCATCATCAAAATGATATGAGGCATGTGTTTTATATTAGATATTACCATCTAAATATATCTCTAGCTGAAACAACTATGGAATATCTAGATGTACTACCATCATCCAAATGATATGACGCATGTGAATAATATTAGATACTACCATATAAATATATCTTTAGCTGAAACAACCATGTAATATGCCTTTCACGATGTACTACCATCATCAATGTGTTATGACGCATGTGTTTTATATTAGATATTACCATATAAATATATCTCTATGTGAAACAACTAAAGAATATTCCTTTGACGATGTACTACCATCATCCAAATGATATCACGCATGTGTTTTATATTAGATAATTCCATATAAACCTATCTCTATCTAAATTAACCATGGAATATGCCTTTCACGATGTACTACCATCATCAAAATGATATGACGCATGTGTTTTATATTAGATATTACCATATAAATATATCTCTATGTGAAACAACTAAAGAATATTCCTTTCACGATGTACTACCATCATCCAAATGATATCACGCATGTGTTTTATATTAGATAATTCCATATAAAGCTATCTCTATCTAAATTAACCATGGAATATGCCTTTCACGATGTACTACCATCATCAAAATGATATGACGCATGTGTTTTATATTAGATATTACCATATAAATATATCTCTATGTGAAACAACTAAAGAATATTCCTTTCACGATGTACTACCATCATCCAAATGATATCACGCATGTGTTTTATATTAGATATTACCATATAAATATATCTCTATGTGAAACAACTAAAGAATATTCCTTTCACGATGTACTACCATCATCCAAATGATATCACGCATGTGTTTTATATTAGATAATTCCATATAAAGCTATCTCTATCTAAATTAACCATGGAATATGCCTTTCACGATGTACTACCATCATCAAAATGATATGACGCATGTGTTTTATATTAGATATTACCATATAAATATATCTCTATGTGAAACAACTAAAGAATATTCCTTTCACGATGTACTACCATCATCCAAATGATATCACGCATGTGTTTTATATTAGATAATTCCATATAAATATATCTCTATCTAAATTAACCATGGAATATGCCTTTCACGATGTACTACCATCATCAAAATGATATGACGCATGTGTTTTATATTAGATATTACCATATAAATATATCTCTATGTGAAACAACTAAAGAATATTCCTTTCACGATGTACTACCATCATCCAAATGATATCACGCATGTGTTTTATATTAGATAATTCCATATAAAGCTATCTCTATCTAAATTAACCATGGAATATGCCTTTCACGATGTACTACCATCATCAAAATGATATGACGCATGTGTTTTATATTAGATATTACCATATAAATATATCTCTATGTGAAACAACTAAAGAATATTCCTTTCACGATGTACTACCATCATCCAAATGATATCACGCATGTGTTTTATATTAGATAATTCCATATAAAGCTATCTCTATCTAAAACAACCATGGAATATGCCTTTCACGTTGTACTACCATCATCCTAATGATATAAAGCATGTGTTTTTTATTAGATAATTCCATATAAATATATCTCTATCTAAAACAACCATGGAATATGCCTTTCAGGATGTGCTACCATCATCCAAATGATATAACGCATGTGTTTTATATTAAATACTCCCATATAAATATATCTTTAGCTGAAACAACTGTGTAATATGCCTTTCACGATGTACTACCATTATCAAAATCATATGACGCATGTGTTTTATATTAGATATTACCATATAAATATATCTCTAGCTGAAACAACTATGGAATATGCCTTTCACAATGTACTACCATCATCCAAATGACATAACGCATGTGTTTTATATTAGATACTACCATATAAATATATCTTTAGCTGAAACAACCATGTAATATGCCTTTCACGATGTACTACCATCATCAAAATGATATCACGCATGTGTTTTATATTAGATACTACCATATAAATATATCTTTAGCTGAAACAACTACGGAATATGCCTTTGAGGATGTACTACCATCATCCAGATGATATATTGCATGTGTTTTATATTAGATACCACCATATAAATATATCTTTAGCAGAATTAACTATCGAATATGCCTTTCACGATGTACTACCATCATCCAAATGATATCACGCATGTGTTTTATATTAGATATTACCATATAAATATATCTCTAGCTAAAACAACTATGGAATATGCCTTTCACGATGTACTACCATCATCCAAATGATATAACTCATGTGTTTTATATTAGATACTACCATACAAATATATCTTTACCCGAAACAACTATGGAATATGCCTTTGACGATGTACTACCATCATCCAAATGATATCACGCATGTGTTTTATATTAGATACTACCATATAAATATATCTTTAGCTGAAACAAGTACGGAATATGCTTTTCAGGATGTACTACCATCATCCAAATGATATCACTCATGTGTTTTATATTCGATACTACCATATAAATATATCTTTAGCAAAAACAACTATGGAATATGCCTTTCACGATGTACTACCATCATCCAAATGATATAACTCATGTGTTTTATATTAGATACTACCATACAAATATATCTTTACCCGAAACAACTATGGAATATGCCTTCCACGATGTACTACCATCATCCAAATGATATCACGCATTTGTTTTATATTAGATACTACCATATAAATATATCTTTAGCTGAAACAACTATGGAATATGCCTTTTACGTTGTACTACCATCATCCAAATGATATAACGAATGTGTTTTACATTAAATACTCCCATATAAATATATCTTTAGCTGAAACAACCATGTAATATGCCTTTCACGATGTACTACCATCATCCAAATGATATCACGCATGTGTTTTATATTAGATAATTCCATATAAACCTATCTCTATCTAAATTAACCATGGAATATGCCTTTCACAATGTACTACCATCATCAAAATGATATGACGCATGTGTTTTATATTAGATATTACCATATAAATATATCTCTATGTGAAACAACTAAAGAATATTCCTTTCACGATGTACTACCATCATCCAAATGATATCACGCATGTGTTTTATATTAGATAATTCCATATAAAGCTATCTCTATCTAAAACAACCATGGAATATGCCTTTCACGTTGTACTACCATCATCCTAATGATATAAAGCATGTGTTTTTTATTAGATAATTCCATATAAATATATCTCTATCTAAAACAACCATGGAATATGCCTTTCAGGATGTGCTACCATCATCCAAATGATATAACGCATGTGTTTTATATTAAATACTCCCATATAAATATATCTTTAGCTGAAACAACTGTGTAATATGCCTTTCACGATGTACTACCATTATCAAAATCATATGACGCATGTGTTTTATATTAGATATTACCATATAAATATATCTCTAGCTGAAACAACTATGGAATATGCCTTTCACAATGTACTACCATCATCCAAATGACATAACGCATGTGTTTTATATTAGATACTACCATATAAATATATCTTTAGCTGAAACAACCATGTAATATGCCTTTCACGATGTACTACCATCATCAAAATGATATCACGCATGTGTTTTATATTAGATACTACCATATAAATATATCTTTAGCTGAAACAACTATGGAATACGCCTTTCAGGATGTACTACGATCATCCAAATGATATCACGCATGTGTTTTATATTAGATACTACCATATAAATATATCTCTATCTAAAACAACCATGGAATATGCCCTTCACGATGTACTGCCATCATCAAAATGATATGACGCATGTGTTCTATATTAGATATTACCATATAAATATATCTCTAGCTCAATCAATTATGGAAAATGCCTTTCACGTTGTACAACCATCATCCAAATGATATAACGCATGTGTTTTATATTAAATACTCCCATATAAATATATCTTTAGCTGAAACAACCAATGTAATATGCCTTTCTTGATGTACTACCATCTTCAATATGATATGACGCATGTGTTTTATATTAGATATTACCATCTAATTATATCTCTAGGTAAATCAATTATGGAATATGCCTTTCACGTTGTACAACCATCATCCAAATGATATAACGCATGTGTTTTATATTAAATACTCCCATATAAATATATCTTTAGCTGAAACAACCAATGTAATATGCCTTTCACGATGTACTTCCATCACCAAAATGATATGACGCATGTGTTTTATATTAGATATTACCATATAAATATATCTTTAGCGGAATTAACTATGGAATATGCCTTTCACGATGTACTACCATCATCCAAATGATATCACGCATGTGTTTTATATTAGATACTACCATATAAATATATCTTTAGCTGAAGCAACCATGGAATATGCCTTTCACGATATACTACCATCATCAAAATGATATAACGCATGTGTTTTATATTAGATACTACCATATAAATATATCTCTAGCTGAATCAAGTATGGAATATGCCTTTCACGATGTACTACCATCATCAAAATGATATAACGCATGTGTTTTATATTAGATATTACCATATAAATATATCTTCATTAAAAACAACTATGGAATATGCCTTTCACGATGTACTACCATCATCCAAATGATATAACTCATGTGTTTTATATTAGATACTACCATACAAATATATCTTTAGCTGAAACAAGTATGGAATATGCCTTTCACGATGTACTACCATCATGCAATTGATATAACGCATGTGTTTTATAATAGATACTACGATACAAATATATCTTTACCCGAAACAACTATGGAATATGCCTTTCACGATGTAGTACCATCATCCAAATGATATCACGCATGTGTTTTATATTAGATACTACCATATAAATATATCTTTAGCAGAATTAACTATGGAATATGCCTTTCACGATGTACTACCATCATCCAAATGATATCACGCATGTGTTTTATATTAGATACTACCATATAAATATATCTTTAGCTGAAGCAACTATGTAATATGCCTTTTACGATGTACTACCATCATCCAAATAATATAACACATGTGTTTTATATCAGATAATTTGATATAAATATATCTCTAGCAAAAAAAACCATGGAATATGCCTTTCACGGTGTACTACCATCATCCAAATGATATAACGCATGTGTTTTATAATAGATACTACTATACAAATATATCTTTACCCGAAACAACTATGGAATATGCCTTTCACGATGTAGTACCATCATCAAAATGATATGACGCATGTGTTTTATATTAGATATTACCATATAAATATATCTCTAGCTGAAACAACTATGGAATATCCCTTTCACGATGTACTACCTTCATCAAAATGATATGACGCATGTGTTTTATATTAGATAATTCCATATAAATATATCTCTATCTAAATTAACCATGGAATATGCCTTTTACGATGTACTACCATTATCAAAATGATATGACGCATGTGTTTCATATTAGATATTACCATATAAATATATCTCTAGCTGAAACAACTATGGAATATCTAGATGTACTACCATCATCCAAATGATATCACGCATGTGTTTTATATTAGATACTACCATATAAATATATCTTTAGCTGAAACAAGTATGGAATATGCCTTTCACGATGTACTACCATCATCCAAATAATATAACACATGTGTTTTATATCAGATAATTCGATATAAATATATCTCTAGCAAAAAAAAACCATGGAATATGCCTTTCACGGTGTACTACCATCATCCAAATGATATAACGCATGTGTTTTATATCAGATACTACCATATAAATATATCTTTAGCTGAAACAACTATGGAATATGCCTTTCACGATGTACTACCATCATCAAAATGATATGAGGCATGTGTTTTATATTAGATATTACCATATAAATATATCTCTAGCTGAAACAACTATGGAATATCCCTTTCACGATGTACTACCATCATCAAAATGATATGACGCATTTGTTTTATATTAGATAATTCCATATAAATATATCTCTATCTAAATTAACCATGGAATATGCCTTTCACGATGTACTATCATCATCAAAATGATATGACGCATGTGTTTTATATTAGATATTACCATATAAATATATCTCTAGCTGAAACATCTATGGAATATCTAGATGTACTCCCATCATCCAAATGATATCATGCATGTGTTTTATATTAGATACTACCATATAAATATATCTTTAGCTGAAACAACTATGTATTATGCCTTTCATGATGTACTTCGATCATCCAAATGATATCACCCATGTGTTCTATATTAGATACTACCATATAAATATATCTTTAGCTGAAACAACTATGTAATATGCCTTTCATGATGTACTTCGATCATCCAAATGATATCACGCATGTGTTCTATATTAGATACTACCATATAAATATATCTTTAGCTGAAACAACTATAGAATAATCCTTTCACGATGTACTACCATCATCCAAATGATATCACGCACGTGTTTTATATTAGATACTGCTATCTAAATATATGTCAAGCTAAAACAACTATGGAATATGCCTTTCACGTTGTACTACCATCATCCAAATGATATAATGCATGTGTTTAATATTAGATACTACCATATAAATATATCTCTAGCTGAAACAACCATGGAATATGCCTTTCACGATGTACTACCATCATGCAAATGATATAACGCACGTGTTTTATATTAGATACTACCATATAAATATATCTTTAGCTGAAACAACTATGTAATATGCCTTTCATGATGGACTTCGATCATCCAAATGATATCATGCATGTGTTTTATATTAGATACTACCATATAAATATATCTTTAGCAGAATTAACTATGGAATATGCCTTTCACGATGTACTACCATCATCCAAATGATATCACGCATGTGTTTTATATTAGATACTTACATATAAATATATCTTTGGCTGAAGCAACCATGTAATATGCCTTTTACGATGTACTACCAGCATCAAAATGATATGACGCATGTGTTTTATATTAGATAATTCCATATAAATATATCTCTATCTAAATTAACCATGGCATATGCCTTTCTTGATGTACTACCATCATCAAAATGATATAACGCATGTGTTTTATATTAGATATTACCATATAAATATATCTCTAGCTGAAACAACTATGGAATATCTAGATGTTCTACCATCATCCAAATGATATCACGCATGTGTTTTATATTAGATACTACCATATAAATTTATCTTTAGCAGATTTAACTATGGAATATGCCTTTCACGATGTACTACCATCATCCAAATGATATCACGCATGTGTTTTATATTAAATACTCCCATATAAATATATCTTTAGCTGAAACAACCAATGTAATATGCCTTTCACGATGTACTACCATCACCAAAATGATATGACGCATGTGTTTTATATTAGATATTACCATATAAATATATCTCTAGCTGAAACAATTAGAGAATATCCCTTTCACGATGTACTACCATCATCCAAATGATATCACGCATGTGTTTTATATTAGATAATTCCATATAAATATATCTCTATCTAAATTAACCATGGCATATGCCTTTCACGATGTACTACCATCATCAAAATGATATGACGCATGTGTTTTATATCAGATATTACCATATAAATATATCTCTAGCTGAAACAACTATGGAATATCTAGATGTACTACCATCATCCAAATGATATCACGCATGTGTTTTATATTAGATACTACCATATAAATATATCTCTATCTAAAACAACCATGGAATATGCCCTTCACGATGTACTACCATCATCAAAATGATATGACGCATGTGTTTTATATTAGATATTACCATATAAATATATCTCTAGCTAAATCAATTATGGAAAATGCCTTT
Source organism: Pohlia nutans (assembly GCA_022496805.1). NCBI lineage: Eukaryota > Viridiplantae > Streptophyta > Bryopsida > Bryales > Mniaceae > Pohlia > Pohlia nutans. The sequence continues at coordinate 8,031,824 of CM040104.1, forward strand.
CACGTTGTACAACCATTATCCAAATGATATAACGCATGTGTTTTATATTAAATACTCTCATATAAATATATCTTTAGCTGGAACAACCAATGTAATATGCCTTTCACGATGTACTACCATCTTCAATATGATATGAGGCATGTGTTTTATATTAGATATTACCATCTAATTATATCTCTAGGTAAATCAATTATGGAATATGCCTTTCACGTTGTACAACCATCATCCAAATGATATAACGCATGTGTTTTATATTAAATACTCCCATATAAATATATCTTTAACTGAAACAACCAATGTAATATGCCTTTCACGATGTACTACCATCACCAAAATGATATGACGCACGTGTTTTATATTAGATACTACTATATAAATATATCTTTAGCAGAAACAACTATGAAGTATGCCTTTCACGATGTACTACCATCATCCAAATGATATATCGCATGTGTTTTATATTAGATACTACTATATAAATAAATCTTTAGCAGAATTAACTATGGAATATGCCTTTCACGATGTACTACCATCATCGAAATGATATCAGGCATGTGTTTTATATGAGATACTACCATATAAATATATCTTTAGCTGAAGCAACCATGTAATATGCCTTTTACGATGTACTACCATCATCCAAATGATATATCGCATGTGTTTTATATTAGATACTACTATATAAATATATCTTTAGCAGAATTAACTATGGAATATGCCTTTCACGATGTACTACCATCATCCAAATGATATCACGCATTTGTTTTATATTAGATACTACCATATAAATATATCTTTAACTGAAGCAACCATGTAATATGCCTTTTACGATGTACTACTAGCATCAAAAAGATATGACGCATGTGTTTTATATTAGATATTAATATATAAATATATCTCTAGTTGAAACAACTGTGGAATATGCCTTTCACGATGTACTACCATCATCAAAATCATATAACGCATGTGTTTTATATTAGATACTACCATATAAATATATCTTTAGCAAAAACAACTATGGAATATGCCTTTCACGATGTACTACCATCATCCAAATGATATAACTCATGTGATTTATATTAGATACTCCCATACAAATATATCTTTACCCGAAATAACTATGGAATATGCCTTTCACGATGTACTACCATCATCCAAATGATATCAGGAATGTGTTTTATATTAGATACTACAATATAAATATATCTTTAGCTGAAACAACTACGGAATATGCCTTCGAGGATGAAATACCTTAATCCAAATGATATATCGCATGTGTTTTATATTAGATACTACCATATAAATATATCTTTAGCAGAATTAACTATGGAATATGTCTTTCACGATGTACTACCATCATCCAAATGATATCACGCATGTGTTTTATATTAGATACTACCATATAAATATATCTTTAGCTGAAGCAACCATGTAATATGCCTTTTACGATGTACTACCAGCATCAAATAGATATGACGCATGTGTTTTATATTAGATACTACCATATAAATATATCTCTAGCTGAAACAACTATGGAATATGCCTTTCATGATATACTACCATCATCAAAATGATATAACGAATGAGTTTTATATTAGATACTACCATATAAATATATCTTTAGCAAAAACAACTATGGAATATGCCATTCACGATGTACTACCATTACCTAAATGATATAACTCATGTGTTTTATATTAGATACTACCATACAAATATATCTTTACCCGAAACAATTATGGAATATGCCTTTCACCATGTACTACCATCATCCAAATGATATAACGCATGTGTTTTATATTAGATACTACCATATAAATATATCTTTAGCTGAAACAAGTACGGAATATGCCTTTCAGGATGTACTACCGTCATCCAAATGATATCACTCATGTGTTTTATATTCGATACTACCATATAAATATATCTTTAGCTGAAACAACCATGGAATATGCCTTTCACGATGTACTACCATCATCAAAATGATATGAGGCATGTGTTTTATATTAGATATTACCATATAAATATATCTCTAGCTGAAACAACTATGGAATATCCCTTTCACGATGTACTACCATCATCCAAATGATATCACGCATGTGTTTTAAAATAGATAATTCCATATAAATATATCTCTATCTAAATTAACCATGGAATATGCCTTTCACGATGTACTACCATCATCAAAATGATATGACGCATGTGTTTTATATTAGATATTACCATCTAAATATATCTCTAGCTGAAACAACTATGGAATATCTAGATGTACTACCATCATCCAAATGATATGACGCATGTGAATAATATTAGATACTACCATATAAATATATCTTTAGCTGAAACAACCATGTAATATGCCTTCCACGATGTACTACCATCATCAATGTGTTATGACGCATGTGTTTTATATTAGATAATTCCATATAAATATATCTTTATCTATAACAATCATGGAATATGCCTTTTAAGTTGTACTACCATCATCCAAATAATATAACGCATGTGTTTTACATTAAATACTCCCATATAAATATATCTTTAGCTGAAACAACCATGTAATACGCATTTCACGATGTACTACCATCATCCAAATGATATCACGCATGTGTTTTATATTAGATAATTCCATATAAAGCTATCTCTATCTAAAACAACCATGGAATATGCCTTTCACGTTGTACTACCATCATCCTAATGATATAAAGCGTGTGCTTTTTATTAGATAATTCCATATAAATATATCTCTATCTAAAACAACCATGGAATATGCCTTTCAGGATGTGCTACCATCATCCTAATGATATAACGCATGTGTTTTATATTAAATACTCCCATATAAATATATCTTTAGCTGAAACAACTATGTAATATGCCTTTCACGATGTACTACCATTATCAAGATCATATGACGCATGTGTTTTATATTAGATATTACCATATAAATATATCTCTAGCTGAAACAACTATGGAATATGCCTTTCACAATGTACTACCATTATCCAAATGACATTACGCATGTGTTTTATATTAGATACTACCATATAAATATATCTTTAGCTGAAACAACCATGTAATATGCCTTTCACGATGTAATACCATCATCAAAATGATATCACGCATGTGTTTTATATTAGATACTACCATATAAATATATCTTTAGCTGAAACAACTACGGAATATGCCTTTGAGGATGTACTACCATCATCCAGATGATATATCGCATGTGTTTTATATTAGATACTACCATATAAATATATCTTTAGCAGAATTAACTATGGAATATGCCTTTCACGATGTACTACCAGCATCCAAATGATATCACGCATGTGTTTTATGTTAGATACTACCATATAAATATATCTTTAGCTGAAGCAACCATGTAATATGCCTTTTACGATGTACTACCAGCATCAAAAAGATATGACGCATGTGTTTTATATTAGATATTACCATATAAATATATCTCTAGCTAAAACAACTATGGAATATGCCTTTCACGATGTACTACCATCATCCAAATGATATAACTCATGTGTTTTTTATTAGATACTACCATACAAATATATCTTTACCCGAAACAACTATGGAATATGCCTTTGACGATGTACTACCATCATCCAAATGATATCACGCATGTGTTTTATATTAGATACTACCATATAAATATATCTTTAGCTGAAACAAGTACGGAATATGCCTTTCAGGATGTACTACCATCATCCAAATGATATAACGCATGTGTTTTATATTAGATACTGCCATATAAATATATCTCTTGTTGAAACAACTATACAATAGGCCTTTCACGATGTACTACCATCTTCCAAATGAATTAATGCATGTGTTTTATATTAGATCCTGCCATATAAATAAATCTCTAGCCAAAACAACTATGGAATATGCCTTTCACGATGTACTACCATCATCTAAATGATATAATGCATGTGTTTTATATTAGATACTGCCATATAAATATATCTCTAGCTCAATCAACTATGGAATATGCCTTTCACGATGTACTATAATCATCCAAATGATATAACGCCTGTGCTTTATATTAGATAGTGCCATCTAAATATATCTCAAGCTAATTCAACTATGGAATATGCCTTTCACGTTCTACTACCATCATCCAAATGATATAATGCATGTGTTTTATAGTAGATACTGCCATATAAATATATCTCTAGTTGAAACAACTATGCAATAGGCCTTTTACGATGTACTTCCATCTTCCAAATGAATTAATGCATGTGTTTTATATTAGATCCTGCCATATAAATATATCTCTAGCTAAAACAACTATGGAATATGCCTTTCAGGATGTACTCCCATCATCTAAATGATATAACGCATGTGTTTTATATTAGATACTGCCATATAAATATATCTCTAGCTCAATCAACTATGGAATATGCCTTTCACGATGTACTACAATCATCCAAATGATATAACGCATGTGTTTTATATTAGATACTGCCATATAAATATTTCATCGGCTGAAACAACTATGGAATGTGCCTTTCACGATGTACTGCCATCAACCAAATGATATAACGCATAAGATTTATATTAGATACTGCCATATAAATAGTTCTCTAGCTAAATCAACTATGGAATATGCCTTTCACGATGTACCACCAACATCCAAATGATATAACGCATGTGTTTTATATTAGATACTGCCATCTTAATATATGTCTAGCTAAAACAACTATGGAATATGCCTTTGACGTTGTACTACCATCATCCAAATGATATAATGCATGTGTTTTATATTAGATACTACCATACAAATATATCTTTAGCAAAAACAACTGTGGAATATGCCTTTCACGATGTACTACCATCATCCAAATGATATAACTCATGTGTTTTATATTAGATACTACCATACAAATATATCTTTACCCGAAACAACTATGGAATATGCCTTTCACGATGTACTACCATCATCCAAATGATATCACGCATGTGTTTTATATTAGATACTACCATATAAATATATCTTTAGCTGAAACAACTACGGAATATGCCTTTCAGGATGTACTACCATCATCCAAATGATATCAGGAATGTGTTTTATATTAGATACTACCATATAAATATATCTTTAGCTGAAACAAGTACGGAATATGCCTTTCAGGATGTACTACCATCATCCAAATGATATCACTCATGTGTTTTATATTAGATACTACCATATAAATTTATCTTTAGCTGAAACAACCATGTAATATGCCTTTCACGATGTACTACCATCGTCAAAATGATATGAGGCATGTGTTTTATATTAGATATTACCATATAAATATATCTCTAGCTGAAACAACTATGGAATATCTAGATGTACTACCATCATCCAAATGATATCACGCATGTGTTTTATATTAGATACTACCATATAAGTATATTTTTAGCTGAAACAACCATGTAATATGCCTTTCACGATGTACTACCATCATCAAAATGATATGACGCATGTGTTCTATATTAGTTACTACCATATAAATATATCTCTAGCTGAAACAACTATGGAATATCCCTTTCACGATGTACTACCATCATCCAAATGATATCACGCATGTGTTTTATATTAGATAATTCCATATAAATATATCTCTATCTAAAACAACCATGGAATATGCCTTTCACGATGTACTACCATCATCAAAATGATATGACGCATGTGTTTTATATTAGATATTACCATCTAATTATATCTCTAGCTAAATCAATTATGGAATATGCCTTTCATGTTGTACAACCATCATCCAAATGATATAACGCATGTGTTCTATATTAAATACTCCCATATAAATATATCTTTAGCTGAAACAACCAATGTAATATGCCTTTCACGATGTACTACCATCACCAAAATGATATGACGCATGTGTTTTATATTAGATATTACCATCTAATTATATCTCTAGCTAATTCAATTATAGAATATGCCTTTCAAGTTGTACAACCATCATCCAAATGATATAACGCATGTGTTTTATATTAAATACTCTTATATAAATATATCTTTAGCTGAAACAACCAATGTAATATGCCTTTCACGATGTACTACCATCACCAAAATGATATGACGCAGGTGTTTTATATTAGATACTACCATATAAATATATCTTTAGCAGAAACAACTATGAAATATGCCTTTCACGATGTACAACCATCATCCAAATGATATATCGCATGTGTTTTATATTAGATACTACTATATAAATATATCTTTAGCAGAATTAACTATGGAATATGCCTGTCACGATGTACTACCATCATCCAAATGATATCAGGCATGTGTTTTATATTAGATACTACCATATAAATATATCTTTAGCTGAAGCAACCATGTAATATGCCATTTACGATGTACTACCATCATCAAAATGATATAACGCATGTGTTTTATATTAGATACTACCATATAAATATATCTTTAGCGAAAACAACTATGGAATATGCCTTTCAATATGTACTACCATCATCCAAATGATATAACTCATGTGTTTTATATTAGATACTACCATACAAATATATCTTTACCCGAAACAACTATGGAATATGCCTTTCACGATGTACTACCATCATACAAAAGATATCACGCATTTGTTTTATATTAGATACTACCATATAAATATATCTTTAGCTGAAACAACTACGGAATATGCCTTTCAGGATGTTCTACCATCTTTCAAATGATATCAGGAATGTGTTTTATATTAGATACTACCATATAAATATATCTTTAGCTGAAACAACTACGGAATATGCCTTTGAGGATATACTACCATCATCCAAATGATATATCGCATTTGTTTTATATTAGATACTACCATATAAATATATCTTTAGCAGAATTAACTATGGAATATGCCTTTCACGATGTACTACCATCATCCAAATGATATCACGCATGTGTTTTATATTAGATACTACCATATAAATATATCTTTAGCTGAAGCAACCATGTAATATGCCTTTTACGATGTACTACCAGCATCAAATAGATATGACGCATGTGTTTCATATTAGATACTACCATATAAATATATCTCTAGCTGAAACAACTATGGAATATGCCTTTCAAGATATACTACCAAAATCAAAATGATATAACGCATGTGTTTTATATTAGATACTACCATATAAATATATCTTTAGCAAAAACAACTATGGAATATGCCATTCACGATGTACTACCATTATCTAAATGATATAACTCATGTGTTTTATATTAGATACTACCATACAAATATATCTTTACCCGAAACAATTATGGAATATGCCTTTCACCATGTAATACCATCATCCAAATGATATAACGCATGTGTTTTATATTAGATACTACCATATAAATATATCTTTAGCTGAAACAAGTACGGAATATGCCTTTCAGGATGTAATACCATCATCCAAATGATATCACTCATGTGTTTTATATTCGATACTACCATATAAATATATCTTTAGCTGAAACAACCAATGTAATATGCCTTTCACGATGTACTACCGTCACCAAAATGATATGACGCATGTGTTTTATATTAGATATTACCATCTAATTATATCTCTACCTAATTCAATTATAGAATATGCCTTTCACGTTGTACAACCATCATCCAAATGATATAACGCATGTGTTTTATATTAAATACTCTTATATAAATATATCTTTAGCTGAAACAACCAATGTAATATGCCTTTCACGATGTACTACCATCACCAAAATGATATGACGCAGGTGTTTTATATTAGATACTACCATATAAATATATCTTTAGCAGAAACAACTATGAAATATGCCTTTCACGATGTACAACCATCATCCAAATGATATATCGCATGTGTTTTATATTAGATACTACTATATAAATATATCTTTAGCAGAATTAACTATGGAATATGCCTGTCACGATGTACTACCATCATCCAAATGATATCAGGCATGTGTTTTATATTAGATACTACCATATAAATATATCTTTAGCTGAAGCAACCATGTAATATGCCTTTTACGATGAACTACCATCATCAAAATGATATAACGCATGTGTTTTATATTAGATAATACCATATAAATATATCTTTAGCAAAAACAACTATGGAATATGCCTTTCACGATGTACTACCATCATCCAAATGATATAACTCATGTGTTTTATATTAGATACTACCATACAAATATATCTTTACCCGAAACAACTATGGAATATGCCTTTCACGATGTACTACCATCATACAAATGATATAACGCATTTGTTTTATATTAGATACTACCATATAAATATATCTTTAGCTGAAACAACTACGGAATATGCCTTTCAGGATGTACTACCATCTTTCAAATGATATCAGGAATGTGTTTTATATTAGATACTACCATATAAATATATCTTTAGCTGAAACAACTACGGAATATGCCTTTGAGGATGTACTACCATCATCCAAATGATATATCGCATGTGTTTTATATTAGATACTACCATATAAATATATCTTTAGCAGAATTAACTATGGAATATGCCTTTCACGATGTACTACCATCATCCAAATGATATCACGCATGTGTTTTATATTAGATACTACCATATAAATATATCTTTAGCTGAAGCAACCATGTAATATGCCTTTTACGATGTACTACCAGCATCAAAAAGATATGACGCATGTGTTTTATATTAGATATTACTATATAAATATATCTCTAGCTGAAACAACTATGGAATATGCCTTTCCCGATGTACTACCATCATCAAAATGATATAACGCATGTGTTTTATATTAGATACTACCATATAAGTATATCTTTAGCAAAAACAACTATGGAATATGCCTTTCACGATATACTACCATCATCCAAATGTTATAACTCATGTGTTTTATATTAGATACTACCATACAAATATATCTTTACCCGAAACAACTATGGAATATGCCTTTCACGATGTACTACCATCATCCAAATAATATCAGGAATGTGTTTTATATTAGATACTACCATATAAATATATCTTTAGCTGAAACAACTACGGAATATGCCTTTGAGGATGTACTACCTTAATCCAAATGATATATCGCATGTGTTTTATATTAGATACTACCATATAAATATATCTTTAGCAGAGTTAACTATGGAATATGCCTCTCACGATGTACTACCATCATCCAAATGATATCACGCTTATGTTTTATATTAGATACTACCATATAAATATATCTTTAGCTGAAGCAACCATGTAATATGCCTTTTACGATGTACTACCAGCATCAAATAGATATGACGCATGTGTTTTATATTAGAGACTACTATACAAATATATCTTTACCCGAAACAATTATGGAATATGCCTTTTACCATGTACTACCATCATCCAAATGATATCAGGAATGTGTTTTATATTAGATACTACCATATAAATATATCTTTAGCTGAAACAAGTACGGAATATGCCTTTCAAGATGTAATACCATCATCCAAATGATATCACTCATGTGTTTTATATTCGATACTACCATATAAATATATCTTTAGCTGAAACAACCAATGTAATATGCCTTTCACGATGTACTACCATCACCAAAATGATATGACGCATGTGTTTTATATTAGATATTACCATCTAATTATATCTCTAGCTAATTCAATTATAGAATATGCCTTTCACGTTGTACAACCATCATCCAAATGATATAACGCATGTGTTTTATATTAAATACTCTTATATAAATATATCTTTAGCTGAAACAACCAATGTAATATGCCTTTCACGATGTACTACCATCACCAAAATGACATGACGCACGTGTTTTATATTAGATACTACCATATAAATATATCTTTAGCTGAAACAACTACGGAATATGCCTTTCAGGATGTACTACCATCATCCAAATGATATCAGGAATGTGTTTTATATTAGATACTACCATATAAATATATCTTTAGCTGAAACAACTACGGAATATGCCTTTGAGGATGTACTACCATCATCCAAATGATATATCGCATGTGTTTTATATTAGATACTACCATATAAATATATCTTTAGCATAATTAACTATGGAATATGCCTTTCACGATGTACTACCATCATCCAAATGATATCACGCATGTGTTTTATATTAGATACTACCATATAAATATATCTTTAGCTGAAGCAACCATGTAATATGCCTTTTACGATGTACTACCAGCATCAAAAAGATATGACGCATGTGTTTTATATTAGATATTACCATATAAATATATCTCTAGCTGAAACAACTATAGAATATGCCTTTCACGATGTACTACCATCATCCAAATGATATCACGCATGTGTTTTATATTAGATAATTCCATATAAATATATCTTTAGCTGAAACAACTACGGAATATGCCTTTCAGGATGTACTACCATCATCCAAATGATATCAGGAATATGTTTTATATTAGATACTACCATATAATTATATCTTTAGTTGAAGCAACCATGTAATATGCCTTGTACGATGTACTACCAGCATCAAAAAGATATGACGCATGTGTTTTATATTAGATATTACCATATAAATATATCTCTAGCTGAAAGAACTATGGAATATGCCTTTCACGATGTACTACAATCATCCAAATGATATCACGCATGTGATTTATATTAGATACTACCATATAAATATATCTTTAGCTGAAACAACTACGGAATATGACTTTGAGGATGTACTACCTTAATCCAAATGATATATCGCATGTGTTTAATATTAGATACTACCATATAAATATATCTTTAGCAGAATTAACTATGGAATATGCCTTTCACGATGTACTACCATCATCCAAATGATATCACGCATGTGTTTTATATTAGATACTACCATATAAATATATCTTTAGCTGAAACAAGTACGGAATATGCCTTTCAGGATTTACTACCATCATCCAAATGATATCACACATGTGTTTTATATTCGATACTACCATATAAATATATCTTTAGCTGAAACAACCATGAAATATGCCTTTCACGATGTACTACCATCATCAAAATAATATGAGGCATGTGTTTTATATGAGATATTACCATATAAATATATCTCTAGCTGAAACAACTATGGAATATCCCTTTCACGATGTACTACCATCATCCAAATGATATCACGCATGTGTTTTATATTAGATAATTCCATATAAATATATCTCTATCTAAATTAACCATGGAATATGCCTTTCACGATGAACTACCATCATCAAAATGATATGACGCATGTGTTTTATATTAGATATTACCATATAAATATATCTCTAGCTGAAACAACTATGGAATATCTAGATGTACTACCATCATCCAAATGATATCACGCATGTGAATAATATGAGATACTACCATATAAATATATCTTTAGCTGAAACAACCATGTAATATGCCTTTCACGATGTACTACCATCATCAATTTGTTATGACGCATGTGTTTTATATTAGATAATTCCATATAAATATATCTCTATCTAAAACAATCATGGAATATGCCTTTCACGTTGTACTACCATCATTCAAATGATATAACGCATGTGTTTTATATTAGATATTACCATATAAATATATCTCTAGCTAAAACAACCATGGAATATGCCTTTCACGATGTACTACCATCATCCAAATGATATCACGCATGTGTTTTATATTAGATAATTCCATATAAAGCTATCTCTAGCTTAAACAACCATGGAATATGCCTTTCACGTTGTACTACCATCATCCTAATGATATAAAGCATGTGTTTTTTATTAGATAATTCCATATAAAGCTATCTCTATCTTAAACAACCATGGAATATGCCTTTCCCGTTGTACTACCATCATCCTAATGATATAAAGCATGTGTTTTTTATTTAATAATTCCATATAAATATATCTCTATCTAAAACAACCATTGAATATGCCTTTCAGGATGTGCTACCATCATCCAAATGATATAACGCATGTGTTTTATATTAAATACTCCCATATAAATATATCTTTAGCTGAAACAACTATGGAATATCCCTTTCACGATGTACTACCATCATCCAAATGATATAACGCATGTGTTTTATATTAGATACTGCCATATAAATATATCTCTAGTTGAAACAACTATACAATAGGCCTTTCACGATGTACTACCATCTTCCAAATGAATTAATGCATGTGTTTTATATTAGATCCTGCCATATAAATAAATCTCTAGCTAAAACAACTATGGAATATGCCTTTCACGATGTACTACCATCATCAAAATGATATGAGGCATGTGTTTTATATTAGATATTACCATCTAAATATATCTCTAGCTGAAACAACTATGGAATATCTAGATGTACTACCATCATCCAAATGATATGACGCATGTGAATAATATTAGATACTACCATATAAATATATCTTTAGCTGAAACAACCATGTAATATGCCTTTCACGATGTACTACCATCATCAATGTGTTATGACGCATGTGTTTTATATTAGATATTACCATATAAATATATCTCTATGTGAAACAACTAAAGAATATTCCTTTCACGATGTACTACCATCATCCAAATGATATCACGCATGTGTTTTATATTAGATAATTCCATATAAACCTATCTCTATCTAAATTAACCATGGAATATGCCTTTCACGATGTACTACCATCATCAAAATGATATGACGCATGTGTTTTATATTAGATATTACCATATAAATATATCTCTATGTGAAACAACTAAAGAATATTCCTTTCACGATGTACTACCATCATCCAAATGATATCACGCATGTGTTTTATATTAGATAATTCCATATAAAGCTATCTCTATCTAAATTAACCATGGAATATGCCTTTCACGATGTACTACCATCATCAAAATGATATGACGCATGTGTTTTATATTAGATATTACCATATAAATATATCTCTATGTGAAACAACTAAAGAATATTCCTTTCACGATGTACTACCATCATCCAAATGATATCACGCATGTGTTTTATATTAGATAATTCCATATAAATATATCTCTATCTAAATTAACCATGGAATATGCCTTTCACGATGTACTACCATCATCAAAATGATATGACGCATGTGTTTTATATTAGATATTACCATATAAATATATCTCTATGTGAAACAACTAAAGAATATTCCTTTCACGATGTACTACCATCATCCAAATGATATCACGCATGTGTTTTATATTAGATAATTCCATATAAAGCTATCTCTATCTAAATTAACCATGGAATATGCCTTTCACGATGTACTACCATCATCAAAATGATATGACGCATGTGTTTTATATTAGATATTACCATATAAATATATCTCTATGTGAAACAACTAAAGAATATTCCTTTCACGATGTACTACCATCATCCAAATGATATCACGCATGTGTTTTATATTAGATAATTCCATATAAAGCTATCTCTATCTAAAACAACCATGGAATATGCCTTTCACGTTGTACTACCATCATCCTAATGATATAAAGCATGTGTTTTTTATTAGATAATTCCATATAAATATATCTCTATCTAAAACAACCATGGAATATGCCTTTCAGGATGTGCTACCATCATCCAAATGATATAACGCATGTGTTTTATATTAAATACTCCCATATAAATATATCTTTAGCTGAAACAACTGTGTAATATGCCTTTCACGATGTACTACCATTATCAAAATCATATGACGCATGTGTTTTATATTAGATATTACCATATAAATATATCTCTAGCTGAAACAACTATGGAATATGCCTTTCACAATGTACTACCATCATCCAAATAATATCAGGAATGTGTTTTATATTAGATACTACCATATAAATATATCTTTAGCTGAAACAACTACGGAATATGCCTTTGAGGATGTACTACCTTAATCCAAATGATATATCGCATGTGTTTTATATTAGATACTACCATATAAATATATCTTTAGCAGAGTTAACTATGGAATATGCCTCTCACGATGTACTACCATCATCCAAATGATATCACGCTTATGTTTTATATTAGATACTACCATATAAATATATCTTTAGCTGAAGCAACCATGTAATATGCCTTTTACGATGTACTACCAGCATCAAATAGATATGACGCATGTGTTTTATATTAGAGACTACTATACAAATATATCTTTACCCGAAACAATTATGGAATATGCCTTTTACCATGTACTACCATCATCCAAATGATATCAGGAATGTGTTTTATATTAGATACTACCATATAAATATATCTTTAGCTGAAACAAGTACGGAATATGCCTTTCAAGATGTAATACCATCATCCAAATGATATCACTCATGTGTTTTATATTCGATACTACCATATAAATATATCTTTAGCTGAAACAACCAATGTAATATGCCTTTCACGATGTACTACCATCACCAAAATGATATGACGCATGTGTTTTATATTAGATATTACCATCTAATTATATCTCTAGCTAATTCAATTATAGAATATGCCTTTCACGTTGTACAACCATCATCCAAATGATATAACGCATGTGTTTTATATTAAATACTCTTATATAAATATATCTTTAGCTGAAACAACCAATGTAATATGCCTTTCACGATGTACTACCATCACCAAAATGACATGACGCACGTGTTTTATATTAGATACTACCATATAAATATATCTTTAGCTGAAACAACTACGGAATATGCCTTTCAGGATGTACTACCATCATCCAAATGATATCAGGAATGTGTTTTATATTAGATACTACCATATAAATATATCTTTAGCTGAAACAACTACGGAATATGCCTTTGAGGATGTACTACCATCATCCAAATGATATATCGCATGTGTTTTATATTAGATACTACCATATAAATATATCTTTAGCATAATTAACTATGGAATATGCCTTTCACGATGTACTACCATCATCCAAATGATATCACGCATGTGTTTTATATTAGATACTACCATATAAATATATCTTTAGCTGAAGCAACCATGTAATATGCCTTTTACGATGTACTACCAGCATCAAAAAGATATGACGCATGTGTTTTATATTAGATATTACCATATAAATATATCTCTAGCTGAAACAACTATAGAATATGCCTTTCACGATGTACTACCATCATCCAAATGATATCACGCATGTGTTTTATATTAGATAATTCCATATAAATATATCTTTAGCTGAAACAACTACGGAATATGCCTTTCAGGATGTACTACCATCATCCAAATGATATCAGGAATATGTTTTATATTAGATACTACCATATAATTATATCTTTAGTTGAAGCAACCATGTAATATGCCTTGTACGATGTACTACCAGCATCAAAAAGATATGACGCATGTGTTTTATATTAGATATTACCATATAAATATATCTCTAGCTGAAAGAACTATGGAATATGCCTTTCACGATGTACTACAATCATCCAAATGATATCACGCATGTGATTTATATTAGATACTACCATATAAATATATCTTTAGCTGAAACAACTACGGAATATGACTTTGAGGATGTACTACCTTAATCCAAATGATATATCGCATGTGTTTAATATTAGATACTACCATATAAATATATCTTTAGCAGAATTAACTATGGAATATGCCTTTCACGATGTACTACCATCATCCAAATGATATCACGCATGTGTTTTATATTAGATACTACCATATAAATATATCTTTAGCTGAAACAAGTACGGAATATGCCTTTCAGGATTTACTACCATCATCCAAATGATATCACACATGTGTTTTATATTCGATACTACCATATAAATATATCTTTAGCTGAAACAACCATGAAATATGCCTTTCACGATGTACTACCATCATCAAAATAATATGAGGCATGTGTTTTATATGAGATATTACCATATAAATATATCTCTAGCTGAAACAACTATGGAATATCCCTTTCACGATGTACTACCATCATCCAAATGATATCACGCATGTGTTTTATATTAGATAATTCCATATAAATATATCTCTATCTAAATTAACCATGGAATATGCCTTTCACGATGAACTACCATCATCAAAATGATATGACGCATGTGTTTTATATTAGATATTACCATATAAATATATCTCTAGCTGAAACAACTATGGAATATCTAGATGTACTACCATCATCCAAATGATATCACGCATGTGAATAATATGAGATACTACCATATAAATATATCTTTAGCTGAAACAACCATGTAATATGCCTTTCACGATGTACTACCATCATCAATTTGTTATGACGCATGTGTTTTATATTAGATAATTCCATATAAATATATCTCTATCTAAAACAATCATGGAATATGCCTTTCACGTTGTACTACCATCATTCAAATGATATAACGCATGTGTTTTATATTAGATATTACCATATAAATATATCTCTAGCTAAAACAACCATGGAATATGCCTTTCACGATGTACTACCATCATCCAAATGATATCACGCATGTGTTTTATATTAGATAATTCCATATAAAGCTATCTCTAGCTTAAACAACCATGGAATATGCCTTTCACGTTGTACTACCATCATCCTAATGATATAAAGCATGTGTTTTTTATTAGATAATTCCATATAAAGCTATCTCTATCTTAAACAACCATGGAATATGCCTTTCCCGTTGTACTACCATCATCCTAATGATATAAAGCATGTGTTTTTTATTTAATAATTCCATATAAATATATCTCTATCTAAAACAACCATTGAATATGCCTTTCAGGATGTGCTACCATCATCCAAATGATATAACGCATGTGTTTTATATTAAATACTCCCATATAAATATATCTTTAGCTGAAACAACTATGGAATATCCCTTTCACGATGTACTACCATCATCCAAATGATATAACGCATGTGTTTTATATTAGATACTGCCATATAAATATATCTCTAGTTGAAACAACTATACAATAGGCCTTTCACGATGTACTACCATCTTCCAAATGAATTAATGCATGTGTTTTATATTAGATCCTGCCATATAAATAAATCTCTAGCTAAAACAACTATGGAATATGCCTTTCACGATGTACTACCATCATCAAAATGATATGAGGCATGTGTTTTATATTAGATATTACCATCTAAATATATCTCTAGCTGAAACAACTATGGAATATCTAGATGTACTACCATCATCCAAATGATATGACGCATGTGAATAATATTAGATACTACCATATAAATATATCTTTAGCTGAAACAACCATGTAATATGCCTTTCACGATGTACTACCATCATCAATGTGTTATGACGCATGTGTTTTATATTAGATATTACCATATAAATATATCTCTATGTGAAACAACTAAAGAATATTCCTTTCACGATGTACTACCATCATCCAAATGATATCACGCATGTGTTTTATATTAGATAATTCCATATAAACCTATCTCTATCTAAATTAACCATGGAATATGCCTTTCACGATGTACTACCATCATCAAAATGATATGACGCATGTGTTTTATATTAGATATTACCATATAAATATATCTCTATGTGAAACAACTAAAGAATATTCCTTTCACGATGTACTACCATCATCCAAATGATATCACGCATGTGTTTTATATTAGATAATTCCATATAAAGCTATCTCTATCTAAATTAACCATGGAATATGCCTTTCACGATGTACTACCATCATCAAAATGATATGACGCATGTGTTTTATATTAGATATTACCATATAAATATATCTCTATGTGAAACAACTAAAGAATATTCCTTTCACGATGTACTACCATCATCCAAATGATATCACGCATGTGTTTTATATTAGATAATTCCATATAAATATATCTCTATCTAAATTAACCATGGAATATGCCTTTCACGATGTACTACCATCATCAAAATGATATGACGCATGTGTTTTATATTAGATATTACCATATAAATATATCTCTATGTGAAACAACTAAAGAATATTCCTTTCACGATGTACTACCATCATCCAAATGATATCACGCATGTGTTTTATATTAGATAATTCCATATAAAGCTATCTCTATCTAAATTAACCATGGAATATGCCTTTCACGATGTACTACCATCATCAAAATGATATGACGCATGTGTTTTATATTAGATATTACCATATAAATATATCTCTATGTGAAACAACTAAAGAATATTCCTTTCACGATGTACTACCATCATCCAAATGATATCACGCATGTGTTTTATATTAGATAATTCCATATAAAGCTATCTCTATCTAAAACAACCATGGAATATGCCTTTCACGTTGTACTACCATCATCCTAATGATATAAAGCATGTGTTTTTTATTAGATAATTCCATATAAATATATCTCTATCTAAAACAACCATGGAATATGCCTTTCAGGATGTGCTACCATCATCCAAATGATATAACGCATGTGTTTTATATTAAATACTCCCATATAAATATATCTTTAGCTGAAACAACTGTGTAATATGCCTTTCACGATGTACTACCATTATCAAAATCATATGACGCATGTGTTTTATATTAGATATTACCATATAAATATATCTCTAGCTGAAACAACTATGGAATATGCCTTTCACAATGTACTACCATCATCCAAATGACATAACGCATGTGTTTTATATTAGATTCTACCATATAAATATATCTTTAGCTGAAACAACTACGGAATATGCCTTTGAGGATGTACTACCATCATCCAGATGATATATCGCATGTGTTTTATATTAGATACCACCATATAAATATATCTTTAGCAGAATTAACTATCGAATATGCCTTTCACGATGTACTACCATCATCCAAATGATATCACGCATGTGTTTTATATTAGATATTACCATATAAATATATCTCTAGCTAAAACAACTATGGAATATGCCTTTCACGATGTACTACCATCATCCAAATGATATAACTCATGTGTTTTATATTAGATACTACCATACAAATATATCTTTACCCGAAACAACTATGGAATATGCCTTTGACGATGTACTACCATCATCCAAATGATATCACGCATGTGTTTTATATTAGATACTACCATATAAATATATCTTTAGCTGAAACAACTATGGAATATGCCTTTTAGGATGTACTACCATCATCCAAATGATATCAGGAATGTGTTTTATATTAGATACTACCATATAAATATATCTTTAGCTGAAACAAGTACGGAATATGCCTTTCAGGATGTACTACCATCATCCAAATGATATCACTCATGTGTTTTATATTCGATACTACCATATAAATATATCTTTAGCAAAAACAACTATGGAATATGCCTTTCACGATGTACTACCATCATCCAAATGATATAACTCATGTGTTTTATATTAGATACTACCATACAAATATATCTTTACCCGAAACAACTATGGAATATGCCTTCCACGATGTACTACCATCATCCAAATGATATCACGCATGTGTTTTATATTAGATAATTCCATATAAACCTATCTCTATCTAAATTAACCATGGAATATGCCTTTCACAATGTACTACCATCATCAAAATGATATGACGCATGTGTTTTATATTAGATATTACCATATAAATATATCTCTATGTGAAACAACTAAAGAATATTCCTTTCACGATGTACTACCATCATCCAAATGATATCACGCATGTGTTTTATATTAGATAATTCCATATAAAGCTATCTCTATCTAAATTAACCATGGAATATGCCTTTCACGATGTACTACCATCATCAAAATGATATGACGCATGTGTTTTATATTAGATATTACCATATAAATATATCTCTATGTGAAACAACTAAAGAATATTCCTTTCACGATGTACTACCATCATCCAAATGATATCACGCATGTGTTTTATATTAGATAATTCCATATAAATATATCTCTATCTAAATTAACCATGGAATATGCCTTTCACGATGTACTACCATCATCAAAATGATATGATGCATGTGTTTTATATTAGATATTACCATCTAAATATATCTCTAGCTGAAACAACTATGAAATATCTAGATGTACTACCATCATCCAAATGATATGACGCATGTGAATAATATTAGATACTACCATATAAATATATCTTTAGCTGAAACAACCATGTAATATGCCTTTCACGATGTACTACCATCATCAATGTGTTATGACGCATGTGTTTTATATTAGATAATTCCATATAAATATATCTTTATCTATAACAATCATGGAATATGCCTTTTACGTTGTACTACCATCATCCAAATGATATAACGCATGTGTTTTACATTAAATACTCCCATATAAATATATCTTTAGCTGAAACAACCATGTAATATGCCTTTCACGATGTACTACCATCATCAAAATGATATGACGCATGTGTTTTATATTAGATATTACCATATAAATATATCTCTATGTGAAACAACTAAAGAATATTCCTTTCACGATGTACTACCATCATCCAAATGATATCACGCATGTGTTTTATATTAGATAATTCCATATAAAGCTATCTCTATCTAAATCAACCATGGAATATGCCTTTTACGTTGTACTACCATCATCCTAATGATATAAAGCATGTGTTTTTTATTAGATAATTCCATATAAATATATCTCTATCTAAAACAACCATGGAATATGCCTTTCAGGATGTGCTACCTTCATCCAAATGATATAACGCATGTGTTTTATATTAAATACTCCCATATAAATATATCTTTAGCTGAAACAACTGTGTAATATGCCTTTCACGATGTACTACCATTATCAAAATCATATGACGCATGTGTTTTATATTAGATATTACCATATAAATATATCTCTAGCTGAAACAACTATGGAATATGCCTTTCACAATGTACTACCATCATCCAAATGACATAACGCATGTGTTTTATATTAGATACTACCATATAAATATATCTTTAGCTGAAACAACCATGTAATATGCCTTTCACGATGTACTACCATCATCAAAATGATATCACGCATGTGTTTTATATTAGATACTACCATATAAATATATCTTTAGCTGAAACAACTACGGAATATGCCTTTGAGGATGTACTACCATCATCCAGATGATATATCGCATGTGTTTTATATTAGATACCACCATATAAATATATCTTTAGCAGAATTAACTATGGAATATGCCTTTCACGATGTACTACCATCATCCAAATGATATCACGCATGTGTTTTATATTAGATATTACCATATAAATATATCTCTAGCTAAAACAACTATGGAATATGCCTTTCACGATGTACTACCATCATCCAAATGATATAACTCATGTGTTTTATATTAGATACTACCATACAAATATATCTTTACCCGAAACAACTATGGAATATGCCTTTGACGATGTACTACCATCATCCAAATGATATCACGCATGTGTTTTATATTAGATACTACCATATAAATATATCTTTAGCTGAAACAACTATGGAATATGCCTTTTAGGATGTACTACCATCATCCAAATGATATCAGGAATGTGTTTTATATTAGATACTACCATATAAATATATCTTTAGCTGAAACAAGTACGGAATATGCCTTTCAGGATGTACTACCATCATCCAAATGATATCACTCATGTGTTTTATATTAGATACTACCATATAAATATATCTTTAGCTGAAACAACGATGTAATATGCCTTTCACGATGTACTACCATTACCTAAATGATATAACTCATGTGTTTTATATCAGATACTACCATACAAATATATCTTTACCCGAAACAATTATGGAATATGCCTTTCACCATGTACTACCATCATCCAAATGATATAACGCATGTGTTTTATATTAGATACTACCATATAAATATATCTTTAGCTGAAACAAGTACGGAATATGCTTTTCAGGATGTACTACCATCATCCAAATGATATCACTCATGTGTTTTATATTCGATACTACCATATAAATATATCTTTAGCAAAAACAACTATGGAATATGCCTTTCACGATGTACTACCATCATCCAAATGATATAACTCATGTGTTTTATATTAGATACTACCATACAAATATATCTTTACCCGAAACAACTATGGAATATGCCTTCCACGATGTACTACCATCATCCAAATGATATCACGCATTTGTTTTATATTAGATACTACTATATAAATATATCTTTAGCTGAAACAACTATGGAATATGCCTTTTACGTTGTACTACCATCATCCAAATGATATAACGCATGTGTTTTACATTAAATACTCCCATATAAATATATCGTTAGCTGAAACAACCATGTAATATGCCTTTCACGATGTACTACCATCATCAAAATGATATGACGCATGTGTTTTATATTAGATATTACCATATAAATATATCTCTATGTGAAACAACTAAAGAATATTCCTTTCACGATGTACTACCATCATCCAAATGATATCACGCATGTGTTTTATATTAGATAATTCCATATAAAGCTATCTCTATCTAAATTAACCATGGAATATGCCTTTCACGATGTACTACCATCATCAAAATGATATGACGCATGTGTTTTATATTAGATATTACCATATAAATATATCTCTATGTGAAACAACTAAAGAATATTCCTTTCACGATGTACTACCATCATCCAAATGATATCACACATGTGTTTTATATTAGATAATTCCATATAAATATATCTCTATCTAAATTAACCATGGAATATGCCTTTCACGATGTACTACCATCATCAAAATGATATGACGCATGTGTTTTATATTAGATATTACCATCTAAATATATCTCTAGCTGAAACAACTATGAAATATCTAGATGTACTACCATCATCCAAATGATATGACGCATGTGAATAATATTAGATACTACCATATAAATATATCTTTAGCTGAAACAACCATGTAATATGCCTTTCACGATGTACTACCATCATCAATGTGTTATGACGCATGTGTTTTATATTAGATAATTCCATATAAATATATCTTTATCTATAACAATCATGGAATATGCCTTTTACGTTGTACTACCATCATCCAAATGATATAAAGCATGTGTTTTACATTAAATACTCCCATATAAATATATCTTTAGCTGAAACAACCATGTAATATGCCTTTCACGATGTACTACCATCATCAAAATGATATGACGCATGTGTTTTATATTAGATATTACCATATAAATATATCTCTATGTGAAACAACTAAAGAATATTCCTTTCACGATGTACTACCATCATCCAAATGATATCACGCATGTGTTTTATATTAGATAATTCCATATAAAGCTATCTCTATCTAAAACAACCATGGAATATGCCTTTCACGTTGTACTACCATCATCCTAATGATATAAAGCATGTGTTTTTTATTAGATAATTCCATATAAATATATCTCTATCTAAAACAACCATGGAATATGCCTTTCAGGATGTGCTACCATCATCCAAATGATATAACGCATGTGTTTTATATTAAATACTCCCATATAAATATATCTTTAGCTGAAACAACTGTGTAATATGCCTTTCACGATGTACTACCATTATCAAAATCATATGACGCATGTGTTTTATATTAGATATTACCATATAAATATATCTCTAGCTGAAACAACTATGGAATATGCCTTTCACAATGTACTACCATCATCCAAATGACATAACGCATGTGTTTTATATTAGATACTACCATATAAATATATCTTTAGCTGAAACAACCATGTAATATGCCTTTCACGATGTACTACCATCATCAAAATGATATCACGCATGTGTTTTATATTAGATACTACCATATAAATATATCTTTAGCTGAAACAACTACGGAATATGCCTTTGAGGATGTACTACCATCATCCAGATGATATATCGCATGTGTTTTATATTAGATACCACCATATAAATATATCTTTAGCAGAATTAACTATGGAATATGCCTTTCACGATGTACTACCATCATCCAAATGATATCACGCATGTGTTTTATATTAGATATTACCATATAAATATATCTCTAGCTAAAACAACTATGGAATATGCCTTTCACGATGTACTACCATCATCCAAATGATATAACTCATGTGTTTTATATTAGATACTACCATACAAATATATCTTTACCCGAAACAACTATGGAAAATGCCTTTGACGATGTACTACTATCATCCAAATGATATCACGCATGTGTTTTATATTAGATACTACCATATAAATATATCTTTAGCTGAAACAACTATGGATTATGCCTTTTAGGATGTACTACCATCATCCAAATGATATCAGGAATGTGTTTTATATTAGATACTACCATATAAATATATCTTTAGCTGAAACAAGTACGGAATATGCCTTTCAGGATGTACTACCATCATCCAAATGATATCACTCATGTGTTTTATATTAGATACTACCATATAAATATATCTTTAGCTGAAACAACGATGTAATATGCCTTTCACGATGTACTACCATTACCTAAATGATATAACTCATGTGTTTTATATCAGATACTACCATACAAATATATCTTTACCCGAAACAATTATGGAATATGCCTTCACCATGTACTACCATCATCCAAATGATATAACGCATGTGTTTTATATTAGATACTACCATATAAATATATCTTTAGCTGAAACAAGTACGGAATATGCTTTTCAGGATGTACTACCATCATCCAAATGATATCACTCATGTGTTTTATATTCGATACTACCATATAAATATATCTTTAGCAAAAACAACTATGGAATATGCCTTTCACGATGTACTACCATCATCCAAATGATATAACTCATGTGTTTTATATTAAATACTACCATACAAATATATCTTTACCCGAAACAACTATGGAATATGCCTTCCACGATGTACTACCATCATCCAAATGATATCACGCATTTGTTTTATATTAGATACTACCATATAAATATATCTTTAGCTGAAACAACTACGGAATATGCCTTTCAGGATGTACTACCATCATCCAAATGATATCAGGAATGTGTTTTATATTAGATACTACCATACAAATATATCTTTAGCTGAAACAACTACGGAATTTGCCTTTGAGGATGTACTACCATCATCCAAATGATATATCGCATGTGTTTTATATTAGATACTACCATATAAATATATCTTTAGCAGAATTAACTATGGAATATGCCTTTCACGATGTACTACCATCATCCAAATGATATAACGCATGTGTTTTATATTAGATACTACCATATAAATATATCTTTAGCTGAAACAACTACGGAATATGCCTTTCAGGATGTACTACCAACATCCAAATGATATCAGGAATGTGTTTTATATTAGATACTACCATATAAATATATCTTTAGCTGAAACAACTACGGAATATGCCTTTCAGGATGTACTACCAACATCCAAATGATATCACTCATGTGTTTTATATTAGATACTACCATATAAATATATCTTTAGCTGAAACAACCATGTAATATGCCTTTCACGATGTACTACCATTATCAAAATGATATGAGGCATGTGTTTTATATTAGATATTACCATATAAATATATCTCTAGCTGAAACAACTATGGAATATCCCTTTCACGATGTACTACCATCATCGAAATGATATCACGCATGTGTTTTATATTAGATAATTCCATATAAATATATCTCTATCTAAATTAACCATGGAATATGCCTTTCACGATGTACTACCATCATCAAAATGATATGACGCATGTGTTTTATATTAGATATTACCATATAAATATATCTCTAGCTGAAACAACTATGGAATATCTAGATGTACTACCATCATCCAAAAGATATCGCGTATGTGTTTTATATTAGATACTACCATAAAAATATTTCTTTAGCTGAAACAACCATGTAATATGCCTTTCACGATGTACTACCATCATTAAATTGATATGACGCATGTCTTTTATATTAGATAATTCCATATAAATATATCTCTTTCTAAAACAACCATGTACTATGCCTTTCACGATGTACTACCAGCATCCAAATGATATAACGCATGTGTTTTATATTAGATACTTCCATATAAATAATTCTTCGGCTGAAACAACTATGGAATATGCCTTTCAAGTTATACTTCCATCATCCAAATGATATAACGCATGTGTTTTATATAAGATATTGCCATATAAATATATCTCTAGCTAAATTAAGTATGGAATAGGCCTTTCACGATGTACTTGTATCATCCAAATAATATAACGCATGTATTTCAAAGTAGATACTGCCATATATATATAAATATATCTCCAGCTAAAACAACTATGGAATATGCCTTTCACGATGTACTAGCATCATCTAAATGATATAACGCATGTGTTTTATATTAGATACTGCCCTATATATATATCTCTAGTTAAATCTACTTTGGAATATGCCTTTCATGATGTACTATCATCATCCAAATGATATAACGCATGTGTTTTATATTAGATAGTGCCATCTAAATATATCTCAAGCTAATTCAACTATGGAATATGCCTTTTACGATATACTACCATTTTATGATATAACGCATGTGTTTTATATAAGATATTGCCATATAAATATATCTCTAGCTAAATTAAGTATGGAATAGGCCTTTCACGATGTACTTGTATCATCCAAATAATATAACGCATGTATTTCAAAGTAGATACTGCCATATATATATAAATATATCTCCAGCTAAAACAACTATGGAATATGCCTTTCACGATGTACTAGCATCATCCAAATGATATAACGCATGTGTTTTATATTAGATACTGCCATATAAACACATCTTTAGCTGAAACAATTATGGAATATGCCTCTCACGATGTACTATCATCATCCAAATGATATAACGCATGTGCGTTATATTAGATAGTGCAATCAAAATATATCTCTCGCTAAATCAACTATGGAATATGCCTTTCACGTTGTACTATCATCATCCAAATGATATAACGCATGTGTTTTATATTAGATACTGCCATATAAATATATCTCTAGTTGATACAACTATACAATAGGCCTTTCACGATGCACTTCCATCTTCCAAATGAATTAAAGCATGTGTTTTATATTAGATCCTGCCATATACATATATCTCTAGCTAAAACAACTATGGAATATGCCTCTCACGATGTACTACCATCATCTAAATGATAGAACGCACGTGTTTTATATTAGATACTACCATATAAATATATCTTGAGCTGAAACAACCATGTAATATGCCTTTCACGATGTACTACCATCAACCAAATGATATAACGCATGTGTTTTATATTAGATACTGCCAAATAAATGTTTCTCTAACTAAATCAACTATGGAATATGTCATTCACGTTGTACTACCATCATCCAAATGATACAACGCATGTGTTTTATATTAGATAGTGCCAACTTACTATATCTCAAGCAAATTCAACTATGGAATAAGCCTTTCACGTTGTACTACCATCATCCAAATGATATAACGCATGTGTTTTATATTAGATACTGCCATATAAATATATCTCTAGTTGAAACAACTATGGAATATGCCTTTCACGATGTACTACCATTATCTAAATGATATAACGCATGTGTTTTATATAAGATACTGCCATATATATATATCTCTCTAGTTAAATCAACTATGGAATATGCCTTTCACGATGTACTATAAATATCCAAATGATATAGCGCATGTGTTTTATATTAGATAGTGCCATCTAAATATATCTCAAGCTAATTCAACTATGGAATATGCCTTTCACGTTTTACTACCATCATCCAAATGATATAACGCATGTGTTTTATATTAGATACTGCCATATAAATATATTTCTAGTTGAAACAACTATACAATAGGCCTTTCATGATGTACTACCATCTTCCAAATGAATTAATGCATGTGTTTTATATTAGATCCTGCCATATAAATAAATCTCTAGCTAAAACAACTATGGAATATGCCTTTCACGATGTACTACCATCATCTAAATGATATAATGCATGTGTTTTATATTAGATACTGCCATATAAATATATCTCTAGCTCAATCAACTATGGAATATGCCTTTCACGATGTACTACAATCATCCAAATGATATAACGCATGTGTTTTATATTAGATACTGCTATATAAATATTTCTTCGGCTGAAACAACTATAGAATATGCCTTTCACGTTGTACTACCATCATCCAAATGATATAACGCATGTGTTTTATATTAGATATTGCCATATAAATATATCTCTAGCTAAATCAAGTATGGAATAGGCCTTTCACGATGTACTAGTATCATCCAAATAATATAACGCACGTGTTTCAAATTAGATACTGCCATATATATATATATATAAATATAACCCTAGCTAAAACAACTATGGAATATGCCTTTCACGATGTACTACCATCATCTAAATGATATAACGCATGTGTTTTATATTAGATACTGCCATATATATATATATCTCTAGTTAAATCTACTTTGGAATATACCTTTCACGATGTACTATAATCATCCAAATGATATAACGCATGTGTTTTATATTAGATAGTGCCATCTAAATATATCTCAAGCTTATTCAACTATGGAATATGCCTTTCACGTTGTACTACCATCTTCCAAATGAATTAATACATGTGTTTTGTATTAGATACTGCCATGTAAATATATCTCTAGCTAAAACAACTATGGAATATGCCTTTCACGATGTACTACCATCATCTAAATGATATAACGCATGTGTTTTATATTAGATACTGCCATATATATATATATATATCTCTAGTTAAATCTACTTTGGAATATGCCTTTCACGATGTACTATAATCATCCAAATGATATAACGCATGTGTTTTATATTAGATACTGCCATATATATATATCTCTAGCTAAATCAACTATGGAATATGTCATTCACGTTGTACTACTATCATCCAAATGATATAACGCATGTGTTTTATATTAGATACTGCCATATAAATATATCTCTAGCTAAAACAACTATGGAATATGCCTTTCACGATGTACTACCATCATCTAAATGATATAACGCATGTGTTTTATATTAGATACTGCCATATATATATATATCTCTAGTTAAATCTACTTTGGAATATGCCTTTCACGATGTACTATAATCATCCAAATGATATAACGCATGTGTTTTATATTAGATAGTGCCAAATACATATATCTCAAGCTAATTCAACTATAGAATATGCCTTTCTCGATGTACTACCATCATCTAAATGATATAACGCATGTGTTTTATATTAGATACTGCCATATAAATATATCTCTAGCTCAATCAACTATGGAATATGCCTTTCACGATGTACTACAATCATCCAAAAGATATAACGCATGTGTTTTATATTAGATACTACCATATAAATATAACTTCAGCTGAAACAACTATGGAATATGCCTTTCACAATGTACTACCATCAACCAAATGATATAACGCATGTGTTTTATATTAGATATTGGCATATAAATATTTCTCTAGCTAAATCGACTCTGTAATATGTCATTCACGTTGTACTACCATCCTCCAAATGATATAACGCATGTGTTTTATATTAGATAATGCCATGTAAATATATCTCTAGCTCAATCAAGTAAGGAATATGCGTTTCACGATGTACTACTATCATTTAAATGATATAACGCATGTGTTTTATACTATATACTGCCATCTTAATATATCTCTAGCTAGATTAACTATGGAACATTCCTTTCACGATGTACTACCACCATCCAAATGATATAACGCATGTGTTTTATATTAGATACTGCCATATATATATATATCTCTCTAGCTAACACAACTATGAAATATACCTTTCGCGATATACCACCATCATCTAAATGATATAATGCATGTGTTTTGTATAGGATACTGCCATATAAATATATCTCTAGTTGAGACAAGAATGCAATAGGCTTTTCACGATGTAACACCATCATCCAAATGATATAATGCATGTGATTTATATAAGATACTGCTATATAAATATATCTCTAGCAAAAACAACTATGGAATATTCCTTTCACGATGTACTACCATCATCTTAATGATATACCGCATGTGTTTTATATTAGATACTGCCATATATATATATATATATATCTCTAGGTAAAACAACTATGGAATATGCCTTTCACGATGTACTACAATCATGTAAATGATATAACGCATGTGTTTTATAATAGATACTGCCATCTAAGTATATCTCTTGCTATATCAACTATGGAACATGCCTTTCACGTTGTACTAAAATCATCCAAATGATATAACGCATGTGTTTTATATTTGATACTGCCATATAAATATATCGTTAGCTGAAACAACTATGGAATATGCCTGTCACGATGTACTATCATCCTCCAAATAATATAACGCATATGTGTAATATTAGATAGTGCCATCAAAATATATCTCTGGCTAAATCAACTATGGAATATGCGTTTCACGTTGTACTACCATCATCCAAATGATATAACGCATGTGTTTTATAGTAGATAGTGCCATATAAATATATCTGTAGTTGAAACAACTATGCAATAGGCCTTTCACGATGTACTAGTATAATCCAAATAAATTAACGCATGTGTTTTATATACGATACTGCCATATATATATATATCTCTAGTTATATCAACTATGGAATATGCCTTTCACGATGTACTATAACCATCCAAATGATTCAACGCATGTGTTTTATATTAGATAGTGCCATCTAAATATATCTCATGCTTATTCAACTTTGGAATATGCCTTTCACGGTGTACTACCATCATCATAATGATATAACGCATGTGTTTTATATTAGATACTGCCAAATAAATATATTTGTAGTTGAAACAACTATGCAATAGGCCTTTCACGATGTACTAGTATAATCTAAATGAGATAACGGATGTGTTTTATTTTAAATACTGCCATATAAATATATCTCTAGCTATATCAACTATGGAATATGCCTTTCACGATGTACTAGAATCATCCAAATGATATATCGCATGTGTTTTATGTTAGATACTACCATATAAATATATCTTTAGCTGAACCGACTATGGAATATGCCTTTCACGACGTTCTACTATCATCCAAATGATTTAACGCATGTGTTTTATATTAGATACTCCCATATAAATATATCTCTGGCTAAAAGAACTATGGAATATGCCTTTCACGATGTACTACCATCATCTAAATGATATAACGCATGTGTTTTATAATAGATACTGCCATCTAAATATATCTCTAGCTATATCAACTATGGAACATGCCATTCACGTTGTACAACCATCATCCAAATGATATAACGCATGTGTTTTATATTAGATACTACCATAAAAATATATCTCTTGTTGAAACAACTATGCAATAGGCCTTTCACGATGTTCTACCATCATCCTAATAATTTAACGCATGTGTTTTATATTAGATACTCCCATATAAATATATCTCTGGCTAAAACAACTATGGAATATGCCTTTCACGATATACCTCAATCATCTAAATGATATAACGCTTGTGTTTTATATTAGATACTGCCATATAAACATATCTTTAGCTGAAACAACTATGAAATATGCCTTTCACGATGTACTATCATCATCCAAATGATATAACGCATGTGTGTTATATTAGATAGTGCCATCAAAATATATCTCTCGCTAAATCAACTATGGAATGTGCGTTTCACGTTGTACTACCATCATCCAAATGATATAACGCATGTGTTTTATATTAGATAGTGCCATATAAATATATCTCTAGTTGAAACAACTATGCAGTAGGCCTCTCTCGATGTACTACCATAATCCAAGTGATTTAACGCATGTGTTTTATATTAGATATTGCCATATAAATATATCTCTAGCTAAAATAACTATGGAATAGGCCTTTCACGAAGTACTATCATCATCCAAATGATATAACGCATGTGTCTAATATTAGATAGTGCCATCAAAATATATCTCTAGCTAAATCAACTATGGAATATGCGTTTCACGTTGGACTTGCATCATCCAAATGATATAACACATGTGTTTTATAGTAGATACTGCCATATAAATATATCTCTAGTTGAAACGACTATGCAATTGGCCTTTCACGATGTACTACCATCATCCAAATGATATAACGCATGTGTATTATATTAGATACTGCCATATAAATATATCTCTAGCTAAAACAACTATGGAATATGCCTTTCACGATGTACTACGATCATCTAAATGATATAATGCATGTGTTTTATATTAGATACTGCCTTATATATATATCTCTAGTTAAATCAACTATGGAATATGCCTTGCACGATGTACTATAGTCATCTAAATGATATAACGCATGTGTTTTATATTAGATAGTGCCATCTAAATATATCTCAAGCTAATTCAACTATGGAATATGCCTTTCACGTTGTACTACCATCATCCAAATGATATAACGCATGTGTTTTATATTAGATACTGCCATGTAAATATTTCATCGGCTGAAACAACTATGGAATATGCCTTTCACGATGTACTACCATCAACCAAATGATAAAACGCATGTGTTTTATATTAGATACTGCCATATAAATATTTCTTCGGCTGAAACAAATATGAAATATGTCATTCACGTTGTACTACCATCATCCAAATGATATAACACATGTGTTTTATATTAGATACTGCCATATAAATAGATCTCTAGTTGAGACAACTATACAATAGGCCTTTCACGATGTACTACCATCTTCGAAATGAATTAAGGCATGTGTTTTATATTAGATCCTGCCATATAAATAAATCTCTAGCTAAAACAACTATGGAATATGCCTTTCACGATGTACTACCATCATCCAAATGATATAACGCATGTGTTTTATATGAGATACTGCCATATAAATATATCTCTAATTGAAACAACTATACAATAGGCCTTTCACGATGTACTATAATCATCCAAATGATATAACGCATGTGTCTTATATTAGATACTGCCATATAAATATATTTCTAGCCAAAACAACTATGGAGTATGCCTTTCACGATGTACTACCATCAACGACATGATATAACGCATCTGTTTTATATTAGATACTGCCATATAAATATATCTCTAGCTCAATCAACTATGGAATATGCCTTTCACGATGTACTATAATCATCCAAATGATATAACGCATGTGTTTTATATTAGATACTGCCATATGAATATTTCATCGGCTGAATCAACTATGGAATATGCCTTTCACGATGTACTACCATCAACCAAATGATATAACGCATGTGTTTTATATTAGATAGTGCCATCTTAATATATCTCAAGCTAATTCAACTATGGAATATGCCTTTCACGTTGTACTATGATCATCCAAATGATATAACGCATGTGTTTTATATTAGATACTGCCATATAAATACATCTCTAGTTGAAACAACTATACAATAGGCCTATCACGAAGTACTACCATCTTCCAAATGAATTAATGCATGTGTTTTATATTAGATCCTGCCATATAAATAAATCTCTAGCTAAAACAACTATGGAATATGTCTTTCACGATGTACTACCATCATCTAAAGGATATAACGCATGTGTTTTATATTAGATACTACCATATAAATATATCTTTAGCTGAAACAAGTACGGAATATGCCTTTCAGGATGTACTACCATCATCCAAATGATATCACTCATGTGTTTTATATTCGATACTACCATATAAATATATCTTTAGCTGAAACAACCATGGAATATGCCTTTCACGATGTACTACCATCATCAAAATGATATGAGGCATGTGTTTTATATTAGATATTACCATATAAATATATCTCTAGCTGAAACAACTATGGAATATCCCTTTCACGATGTACTACCATCATCCAAATGATATCACGCATGTGTTTTATATTAGATAATTCCATATAAATATATCTCTATCTAAAACAACCATGCAATATGCCTTTCACGATGTAGTACCATCATCAAAATGATATAACGCATGTGTTTTATATTAGATATTACCATCTAATTATATCTCTAGCTAAATCAATTATGGAATATGCCTTTCATGTTGTACAACCATCATCCAAATGATATAACGCATGTGTTTTATATTAAATACTCCCATATAAATATATCTTTAGCTGAAACAACCAATGTAATATGCCTTTCATGATGTACTACCATCACCAAAATGATATGACGCACGTGTTTTATATTAGATACTACCATATAAATATATCTTTAGCAGAAACAACTATGAAATATGCCTTTCACGATGTGCTACCATCACCAAAATGATATGACGCATGTGTTTTATATTAGATATTACCATCTAATTATATCTCTAGCTAATTCAATTATAGAATATGCCTTTCATGTTGTACAACCATCATCCAAATGATATAACGCATGTGTTTTATATTAAATACTCTTATATAAATATATCTTTAGCTGAAACAACCAATGTAATATGCCTTTCATGATGTACTACCATCACCAAAATGATATGACGCACGTGTTTTATATTAGATACTACCATATAAATATATCTTTAGCAGAAACAACTATGAAATATGCCTTTCACGATGTACTACCATCATCCAAATGATATATCGCATGTGTTTTATATTAGATCCTACTATATAAATATATCTTTAGCAGAATTAACTATAGAATATGCCTTTCACGATGTACTACCATCATCCAAATGATATCAGGCATGCGTTTTATATTAGATACTACCATATAAATATATCTTTAGCTGAAGAAACCATGTAATATGCCTTTTACAATGTACTACCATCATCAAAATGATATAACGCATGTGTTTTATATTAGATACTACCATATAAATATATCTTTAGCAAAATGAACTATGGAATATGCCTTTCACGATGTACTACCATTATCCAAATGATATAACTCATGTGTTTTATATTAGATACTACCATACAAATATATCTTTACCCGAAACAACTATGGAATATGCCTTTCACGATGTACTACCATCATCCAAATGATATCACGCATTTGTTTTATATTAGATACTACCATATAAATATATCTTTAGCTGAAACAACTACGGAATATGCCTTTCAGGATGTACTACCATAATCCAAATGATATCAGGAATGTGTTTTATATTAGATACTACCATATAAATATATCTTTAGCTGAAACAACTACGGAATATGCCTTTGAGGATGTACTACCATCATCCAAATGATATATCGCATGTGTTTTATATTAGATACTACGATATAAATATATCTTTAGCTGAAGCAACCATGTAGTATGCCTTTTACGATGTACTACCATCATCAAAATGATATAACGCATGTGTTTTATATTAGATACTACCATATAAATATATCTTTAGCAAAAACAACTATGGAATATGCCTTTCACGATGTACTACCATCATCCAAATGATATAACTCATGTGTTTTATATTAGATACTACCATACAAATATATCTTTACCCGAAACAACTATAGAATATGCCTTTCACGATGTACTACCATCATCCAAATGATATCAGGCATGTGTTTTATATTAGATACTACCATATAAATATATCTTTAGCTGAAGCAACTATGTAGTATGCCTTTTACGATGTACTACCATCATCAAAATGATATAACGCATGTGTTTTATATTAGATACTACCATATAAATATATCTTTAGCAAAAACAACTATGGAATATGCCTTTCACGATGTACTACCATCATCCAAATGATATAACTCATGTGTTTTATATTAGATACTACCATACAAATATATCTTTACCCGAAACAATTATGGAATATGCCTTTCACCATGTACTACCATCATCCAAATGATATAACGCATGTGTTTTATATTAGATACTACCATACAAATATATCTTTACCCGAAACAATTATGGAATATGCCTTTCACCATGTACTACCATCATCCAAATGATATAACGCATGTGTTTTATATTAGATACTACCATATAAATATATCTTTAGCTGAAACAAGTACGGAATATGCCTTTCAGGATGTACTACCATCATCCAAATGATATCACTCATGTGTTTTATATTCGATACTACCATATAAATATATCTTTAGCTGAAACAACCACGGAATATGCCTTTCACGATGTACTACCATCATCAAAATGATAAAAGGCATGTGTTGTATATTAGATATTACCATATAAATATATCTCTAGCTGAAACAACTATGGAATATCCCTTTCACGATGTACTACCATCATCCAAATGATATCACGCATGTGTTTTATATTAGATAATTCCATATAAATATATCTCTATCTAAAACAACCATGGAATATGCCTTTCACGATGTAGTACCATCATCAAAATGATATGACGCATGTGTTTTATATTATATATTATCATCTAATTATATCTCTAGCTAAATCAATTATGGAATATGCCTTTCATGTTGTACAACCATCATCCAAATGATATAACGCATGTGTTTTATATTAAATACTCCCATATAAATATATCTTTAGCTGAAACAACCAATGTATTATGCCTTTCACGATGTACTACCATCACCAAAATGATATGACGCATGTGTTTTATATTAGATATTACCATCTAATTATATCTCTAGCTAAATCAATTATGGAATATGCCTTTCACGTTGTACAACCATCATCCAAATGATATAACGCAGGTGTTTTATATTAAATACTCTTATATAAATATATCTTTAGCTGAAACAACCAATGTAATATGCCTTTCACGATGTACTACCATCATCCAAATGATATATCGCATGTGTTTTATATTAGATACTACTATATAAATATATCTTTAGCAGAATTAACTATGGAATATGCCTTTCATGATGTACTACCATCATCCAAATGATATGACGCATGTGTTTTATATTAGATACTACCATATAAATATATCTTTAGCTGAAGCAACCATGTAATATGCCTTTTACGATGTACTACCATCATCAAAATGATATAACGCATGTGTTTTATATTAGATACTACCATATAAATATATCTTTAGCAAAAACAACTATGGAATATGCCTTTCACGATGTACTACCATCATCCAAATGATATAACTCATGTGTTTTATATTAGATACTACCATACAAATATATCTATACCCGAAACAACTAGGGAATATGCCTTTCACGATGTACTACCATCATCCAAATGATATCACGCATGTGTTTTATATTAGATACTACCATATAAATATATCTTTAGCTGAAACAACTACGGAATATGCCTTTCAGGATGTACTACCATCATCCAAATGATATCAGGAATGTGTTTTATATTAGATACTACCATATAAATATATCTTTAGCTGAAACAACTACGGAATATGCCTTTCAGGATGTACTACCAACATCCAAATGATATCACTCATGTGTTTTATATTAGATACTACCATATAAATATATCTTTAGCTGAAACAACCATGTAATATGCCTTTCACGATGTACTACCATTATCAAAATGATTTGAGGCATGTGTTTTATATTAGATATTACCATATAAATATATCTCTAGCTGAAACAACTATGGAATATCCCTTTCACGATGTACTACCATCATCGAAATGATATCACGCATGTGTTTTATATTAGATAATTCCATATAAATATATCTCTATCTAAATTAACCATGGAATATGCCTTTCACGATGTACTACCATCATCAAAATGATATGACGCATGTGTTTTATATTAGATATTACCATATAAATATATCTCTAGCTGAAACAACTATGGAATATCTAGATGTACTACCATCATCCAAAAGATATCGCGTATGTGTTTTATATTAGATACTACCATAAAAATATTTCTTTAGCTGAAACAACCATGTAATATGCCTTTCACGATGTACTACCATCATTAAATTGATATGACGCATGTCTTTTATATTAGATAATTCCATATAAATATATCTCTTTCTAAAACAACCATGTACTATGCCTTTCACGATGTACTACCAGCATCCAAATGATATAACGCATGTGTTTTATATTAGATACTTCCATATAAATAATTCTTCGGCTGAAACAACTATGGAATATGCCTTTCAAGTTATACTTCCATCATCCAAATGATATAACGCATGTGTTTTATATAAGATATTGCCATATAAATATATCTCTAGCTAAATTAAGTATGGAATAGGCCTTTCACGATGTACTTGTATCATCCAAATAATATAACGCATGTATTTCAAAGTAGATACTGCCATATATATATAAATATATCTCCAGCTAAAACAACTATGGAATATGCCTTTCACGATGTACTAGCATCATCTAAATGATATAACGCATGTGTTTTATATTAGATACTGCCCTATATATATATCTCTAGTTAAATCTACTTTGGAATATGCCTTTCATGATGTACTATCATCATCCAAATGATATAACGCATGTGTTTTATATTAGATAGTGCCATCTAAATATATCTCAAGCTAATTCAACTATGGAATATGCCTTTTACGATATACTACCATTTTATGATATAACGCATGTGTTTTATATAAGATATTGCCATATAAATATATCTCTAGCTAAATTAAGTATGGAATAGGCCTTTCACGATGTACTTGTATCATCCAAATAATATAACGCATGTATTTCAAAGTAGATACTGCCATATATATATAAATATATCTCCAGCTAAAACAACTATGGAATATGCCTTTCACGATGTACTAGCATCATCCAAATGATATAACGCATGTGTTTTATATTAGATACTGCCATATAAACACATCTTTAGCTGAAACAATTATGGAATATGCCTCTCACGATGTACTATCATCATCCAAATGATATAACGCATGTGCGTTATATTAGATAGTGCAATCAAAATATATCTCTCGCTAAATCAACTATGGAATATGCCTTTCACGTTGTACTATCATCATCCAAATGATATAACGCATGTGTTTTATATTAGATACTGCCATATAAATATATCTCTAGTTGATACAACTATACAATAGGCCTTTCACGATGCACTTCCATCTTCCAAATGAATTAAAGCATGTGTTTTATATTAGATCCTGCCATATACATATATCTCTAGCTAAAACAACTATGGAATATGCCTCTCACGATGTACTACCATCATCTAAATGATAGAACGCACGTGTTTTATATTAGATACTACCATATAAATATATCTTGAGCTGAAACAACCATGTAATATGCCTTTCACGATGTACTACCATCAACCAAATGATATAACGCATGTGTTTTATATTAGATACTGCCAAATAAATGTTTCTCTAACTAAATCAACTATGGAATATGTCATTCACGTTGTACTACCATCATCCAAATGATACAACGCATGTGTTTTATATTAGATAGTGCCAACTTACTATATCTCAAGCAAATTCAACTATGGAATAAGCCTTTCACGTTGTACTACCATCATCCAAATGATATAACGCATGTGTTTTATATTAGATACTGCCATATAAATATATCTCTAGTTGAAACAACTATGGAATATGCCTTTCACGATGTACTACCATTATCTAAATGATATAACGCATGTGTTTTATATAAGATACTGCCATATATATATATCTCTCTAGTTAAATCAACTATGGAATATGCCTTTCACGATGTACTATAAATATCCAAATGATATAGCGCATGTGTTTTATATTAGATAGTGCCATCTAAATATATCTCAAGCTAATTCAACTATGGAATATGCCTTTCACGTTTTACTACCATCATCCAAATGATATAACGCATGTGTTTTATATTAGATACTGCCATATAAATATATTTCTAGTTGAAACAACTATACAATAGGCCTTTCATGATGTACTACCATCTTCCAAATGAATTAATGCATGTGTTTTATATTAGATCCTGCCATATAAATAAATCTCTAGCTAAAACAACTATGGAATATGCCTTTCACGATGTACTACCATCATCTAAATGATATAATGCATGTGTTTTATATTAGATACTGCCATATAAATATATCTCTAGCTCAATCAACTATGGAATATGCCTTTCACGATGTACTACAATCATCCAAATGATATAACGCATGTGTTTTATATTAGATACTGCTATATAAATATTTCTTCGGCTGAAACAACTATAGAATATGCCTTTCACGTTGTACTACCATCATCCAAATGATATAACGCATGTGTTTTATATTAGATATTGCCATATAAATATATCTCTAGCTAAATCAAGTATGGAATAGGCCTTTCACGATGTACTAGTATCATCCAAATAATATAACGCACGTGTTTCAAATTAGATACTGCCATATATATATATATAAATATAACCCTAGCTAAAACAACTATGGAATATGCCTTTCACGATGTACTACCATCATCTAAATGATATAACGCATGTGTTTTATATTAGATACTGCCATATATATATATATCTCTAGTTAAATCTACTTTGGAATATACCTTTCACGATGTACTATAATCATCCAAATGATATAACGCATGTGTTTTATATTAGATAGTGCCATCTAAATATATCTCAAGCTTATTCAACTATGGAATATGCCTTTCACGTTGTACTACCATCTTCCAAATGAATTAATACATGTGTTTTGTATTAGATACTGCCATGTAAATATATCTCTAGCTAAAACAACTATGGAATATGCCTTTCACGATGTACTACCATCATCTAAATGATATAACGCATGTGTTTTATATTAGATACTGCCATATATATATATCTCTAGTTAAATCTACTTTGGAATATGCCTTTCACGATGTACTATAATCATCCAAATGATATAACGCATGTGTTTTATATTAGATACTGCCATATATATATTTCTCTAGCTAAATCAACTATGGAATATGTCATTCACGTTGTACTACTATCATCCAAATGATATAACGCATGTGTTTTATATTAGATACTGCCATATAAATATATCTCTAGCTAAAACAACTATGGAATATGCCTTTCACGATGTACTACCATCATCTAAATGATATAACGCATGTGTTTTATATTAGATACTGCCATATATATATATATCTCTAGTTAAATCTACTTTGGAATATGCCTTTCACGATGTACTATAATCATCCAAATGATATAACGCATGTGTTTTATATTAGATAGTGCCAAATACATATATCTCAAGCTAATTCAACTATAGAATATGCCTTTCTCGATGTACTACCATCATCTAAATGATATAACGCATGTGTTTTATATTAGATACTGCCATATAAATATATCTCTAGCTCAATCAACTATGGAATATGCCTTTCACGATGTACTACAATCATCCAAAAGATATAACGCATGTGTTTTATATTAGATACTACCATATAAATATAACTTCAGCTGAAACAACTATGGAATATGCCTTTCACAATGTACTACCATCAACCAAATGATATAACGCATGTGTTTTATATTAGATATTGGCATATAAATATTTCTCTAGCTAAATCGACTCTGTAATATGTCATTCACGTTGTACTACCATCCTCCAAATGATATAACGCATGTGTTTTATATTAGATAATGCCATGTAAATATATCTCTAGCTCAATCAAGTAAGGAATATGCGTTTCACGATGTACTACTATCATTTAAATGATATAACGCATGTGTTTTATACTATATACTGCCATCTTAATATATCTCTAGCTAGATTAACTATGGAACATTCCTTTCACGATGTACTACCACCATCCAAATGATATAACGCATGTGTTTTATATTAGATACTGCCATATATATATATATCTCTCTAGCTAACACAACTATGAAATATACCTTTCGCGATATACCACCATCATCTAAATGATATAATGCATGTGTTTTGTATAGGATACTGCCATATAAATATATCTCTAGTTGAGACAAGAATGCAATAGGCTTTTCACGATGTAACACCATCATCCAAATGATATAATGCATGTGATTTATATAAGATACTGCTATATAAATATATCTCTAGCAAAAACAACTATGGAATATTCCTTTCACGATGTACTACCATCATCTTAATGATATACCGCATGTGTTTTATATTAGATACTGCCATATATATATATATATATATCTCTAGGTAAAACAACTATGGAATATGCCTTTCACGATGTACTACAATCATGTAAATGATATAACGCATGTGTTTTATAATAGATACTGCCATCTAAGTATATCTCTTGCTATATCAACTATGGAACATGCCTTTCACGTTGTACTAAAATCATCCAAATGATATAACGCATGTGTTTTATATTTGATACTGCCATATAAATATATCGTTAGCTGAAACAACTATGGAATATGCCTGTCACGATGTACTATCATCCTCCAAATAATATAACGCATATGTGTAATATTAGATAGTGCCATCAAAATATATCTCTGGCTAAATCAACTATGGAATATGCGTTTCACGTTGTACTACCATCATCCAAATGATATAACGCATGTGTTTTATAGTAGATAGTGCCATATAAATATATCTGTAGTTGAAACAACTATGCAATAGGCCTTTCACGATGTACTAGTATAATCCAAATAAATTAACGCATGTGTTTTATATACGATACTGCCATATATATATATATCTCTAGTTATATCAACTATGGAATATGCCTTTCACGATGTACTATAACCATCCAAATGATTCAACGCATGTGTTTTATATTAGATAGTGCCATCTAAATATATCTCATGCTTATTCAACTTTGGAATATGCCTTTCACGGTGTACTACCATCATCATAATGATATAACGCATGTGTTTTATATTAGATACTGCCAAATAAATATATTTGTAGTTGAAACAACTATGCAATAGGCCTTTCACGATGTACTAGTATAATCTAAATGAGATAACGGATGTGTTTTATTTTAAATACTGCCATATAAATATATCTCTAGCTATATCAACTATGGAATATGCCTTTCACGATGTACTAGAATCATCCAAATGATATATCGCATGTGTTTTATGTTAGATACTACCATATAAATATATCTTTAGCTGAACCGACTATGGAATATGCCTTTCACGACGTTCTACTATCATCCAAATGATTTAACGCATGTGTTTTATATTAGATACTCCCATATAAATATATCTCTGGCTAAAAGAACTATGGAATATGCCTTTCACGATGTACTACCATCATCTAAATGATATAACGC
Source organism: Pohlia nutans (assembly GCA_022496805.1). Classification (NCBI taxonomy): domain Eukaryota; kingdom Viridiplantae; phylum Streptophyta; class Bryopsida; order Bryales; family Mniaceae; genus Pohlia; species Pohlia nutans. The sequence goes on from CM040104.1 coordinate 8,075,053, forward strand.
ATGTGTTTTATAATAGATACTGCCATCTAAATATATCTCTAGCTATATCAACTATGGAACATGCCATTCACGTTGTACAACCATCATCCAAATGATATAACGCATGTGTTTTATATTAGATACTACCATAAAAATATATCTCTTGTTGAAACAACTATGCAATAGGCCTTTCACGATGTTCTACCATCATCCTAATAATTTAACGCATGTGTTTTATATTAGATACTCCCATATAAATATATCTCTGGCTAAAACAACTATGGAATATGCCTTTCACGATATACCTCAATCATCTAAATGATATAACGCTTGTGTTTTATATTAGATACTGCCATATAAACATATCTTTAGCTGAAACAACTATGAAATATGCCTTTCACGATGTACTATCATCATCCAAATGATATAACGCATGTGTGTTATATTAGATAGTGCCATCAAAATATATCTCTCGCTAAATCAACTATGGAATGTGCGTTTCACGTTGTACTACCATCATCCAAATGATATAACGCATGTGTTTTATATTAGATAGTGCCATATAAATATATCTCTAGTTGAAACAACTATGCAGTAGGCCTCTCTCGATGTACTACCATAATCCAAGTGATTTAACGCATGTGTTTTATATTAGATATTGCCATATAAATATATCTCTAGCTAAAATAACTATGGAATAGGCCTTTCACGAAGTACTATCATCATCCAAATGATATAACGCATGTGTCTAATATTAGATAGTGCCATCAAAATATATCTCTAGCTAAATCAACTATGGAATATGCGTTTCACGTTGGACTTGCATCATCCAAATGATATAACACATGTGTTTTATAGTAGATACTGCCATATAAATATATCTCTAGTTGAAACGACTATGCAATTGGCCTTTCACGATGTACTACCATCATCCAAATGATATAACGCATGTGTATTATATTAGATACTGCCATATAAATATATCTCTAGCTAAAACAACTATGGAATATGCCTTTCACGATGTACTACGATCATCTAAATGATATAATGCATGTGTTTTATATTAGATACTGCCTTATATATATATCTCTAGTTAAATCAACTATGGAATATGCCTTGCACGATGTACTATAGTCATCTAAATGATATAACGCATGTGTTTTATATTAGATAGTGCCATCTAAATATATCTCAAGCTAATTCAACTATGGAATATGCCTTTCACGTTGTACTACCATCATCCAAATGATATAACGCATGTGTTTTATATTAGATACTGCCATGTAAATATTTCATCGGCTGAAACAACTATGGAATATGCCTTTCACGATGTACTACCATCAACCAAATGATAAAACGCATGTGTTTTATATTAGATACTGCCATATAAATATTTCTTCGGCTGAAACAAATATGAAATATGTCATTCACGTTGTACTACCATCATCCAAATGATATAACACATGTGTTTTATATTAGATACTGCCATATAAATAGATCTCTAGTTGAGACAACTATACAATAGGCCTTTCACGATGTACTACCATCTTCGAAATGAATTAAGGCATGTGTTTTATATTAGATCCTGCCATATAAATAAATCTCTAGCTAAAACAACTATGGAATATGCCTTTCACGATGTACTACCATCATCCAAATGATATAACGCATGTGTTTTATATGAGATACTGCCATATAAATATATCTCTAATTGAAACAACTATACAATAGGCCTTTCACGATGTACTATAATCATCCAAATGATATAACGCATGTGTCTTATATTAGATACTGCCATATAAATATATTTCTAGCCAAAACAACTATGGAGTATGCCTTTCACGATGTACTACCATCAACGACATGATATAACGCATCTGTTTTATATTAGATACTGCCATATAAATATATCTCTAGCTCAATCAACTATGGAATATGCCTTTCACGATGTACTATAATCATCCAAATGATATAACGCATGTGTTTTATATTAGATACTGCCATATGAATATTTCATCGGCTGAATCAACTATGGAATATGCCTTTCACGATGTACTACCATCAACCAAATGATATAACGCATGTGTTTTATATTAGATAGTGCCATCTTAATATATCTCAAGCTAATTCAACTATGGAATATGCCTTTCACGTTGTACTATGATCATCCAAATGATATAACGCATGTGTTTTATATTAGATACTGCCATATAAATACATCTCTAGTTGAAACAACTATACAATAGGCCTATCACGAAGTACTACCATCTTCCAAATGAATTAATGCATGTGTTTTATATTAGATCCTGCCATATAAATAAATCTCTAGCTAAAACAACTATGGAATATGTCTTTCACGATGTACTACCATCATCTAAAGGATATAACGCATGTGTTTTATATTAGATACTACCATATAAATATATCTTTAGCTGAAACAAGTACGGAATATGCCTTTCAGGATGTACTACCATCATCCAAATGATATCACTCATGTGTTTTATATTCGATACTACCATATAAATATATCTTTAGCTGAAACAACCATGGAATATGCCTTTCACGATGTACTACCATCATCAAAATGATATGAGGCATGTGTTTTATATTAGATATTACCATATAAATATATCTCTAGCTGAAACAACTATGGAATATCCCTTTCACGATGTACTACCATCATCCAAATGATATCACGCATGTGTTTTATATTAGATAATTCCATATAAATATATCTCTATCTAAAACAACCATGCAATATGCCTTTCACGATGTAGTACCATCATCAAAATGATATAACGCATGTGTTTTATATTAGATATTACCATCTAATTATATCTCTAGCTAAATCAATTATGGAATATGCCTTTCATGTTGTACAACCATCATCCAAATGATATAACGCATGTGTTTTATATTAAATACTCCCATATAAATATATCTTTAGCTGAAACAACCAATGTAATATGCCTTTCACGATGTGCTACCATCACCAAAATGATATGACGCATGTGTTTTATATTAGATATTACCATCTAATTATATCTCTAGCTAATTCAATTATAGAATATGCCTTTCATGTTGTACAACCATCATCCAAATGATATAACGCATGTGTTTTATATTAAATACTCTTATATAAATATATCTTTAGCTGAAACAACCAATGTAATATGCCTTTCACGATGTACTACCATCACCAAAATGATATGACGCACGTGTTTTATATTAGATACTACCATATAAATATATCTTTAGCAGAAACAACTATGAAATATGCCTTTCACGATGTACTACCATCATCCAAATGATATATCGCATGTGTTTTATATTAGATCCTACTATATAAATATATCTTTAGCAGAATTAACTATAGAATATGCCTTTCACGATGTACTACCATCATCCAAATGATATCAGGCATGCGTTTTATATTAGATACTACCATATAAATATATCTTTAGCTGAAGAAACCATGTAATATGCCTTTTACAATGTACTACCATCATCAAAATGATATAACGCATGTGTTTTATATTAGATACTACCATATAAATATATCTTTAGCAAAATGAACTATGGAATATGCCTTTCACGATGTACTACCATTATCCAAATGATATAACTCATGTGTTTTATATTAGATACTACCATACAAATATATCTTTACCCGAAACAACTATGGAATATGCCTTTCACGATGTACTACCATCATCCAAATGATATCACGCATTTGTTTTATATTAGATACTACCATATAAATATATCTTTAGCTGAAACAACTACGGAATATGCCTTTCAGGATGTACTACCATAATCCAAATGATATCAGGAATGTGTTTTATATTAGATACTACCATATAAATATATCTTTAGCTGAAACAACTACGGAATATGCCTTTGAGGATGTACTACCATCATCCAAATGATATATCGCATGTGTTTTATATTAGATACTACGATATAAATATATCTTTAGCTGAAGCAACCATGTAGTATGCCTTTTACGATGTACTACCATCATCAAAATGATATAACGCATGTGTTTTATATTAGATACTACCATATAAATATATCTTTAGCAAAAACAACTATGGAATATGCCTTTCACGATGTACTACCATCATCCAAATGATATAACTCATGTGTTTTATATTAGATACTACCATACAAATATATCTTTACCCGAAACAACTATAGAATATGCCTTTCACGATGTACTACCATCATCCAAATGATATCAGGCATGTGTTTTATATTAGATACTACCATATAAATATATCTTTAGCTGAAGCAACTATGTAGTATGCCTTTTACGATGTACTACCATCATCAAAATGATATAACGCATGTGTTTTATATTAGATACTACCATATAAATATATCTTTAGCAAAAACAACTATGGAATATGCCTTTCACGATGTACTACCATCATCCAAATGATATAACTCATGTGTTTTATATTAGATACTACCATACAAATATATCTTTACCCGAAACAATTATGGAATATGCCTTTCACCATGTACTACCATCATCCAAATGATATAACGCATGTGTTTTATATTAGATACTACCATACAAATATATCTTTACCCGAAACAATTATGGAATATGCCTTTCACCATGTACTACCATCATCCAAATGATATAACGCATGTGTTTTATATTAGATACTACCATATAAATATATCTTTAGCTGAAACAAGTACGGAATATGCCTTTCAGGATGTACTACCATCATCCAAATGATATCACTCATGTGTTTTATATTCGATACTACCATATAAATATATCTTTAGCTGAAACAACCACGGAATATGCCTTTCACGATGTACTACCATCATCAAAATGATAAAAGGCATGTGTTGTATATTAGATATTACCATATAAATATATCTCTAGCTGAAACAACTATGGAATATCCCTTTCACGATGTACTACCATCATCCAAATGATATCACGCATGTGTTTTATATTAGATAATTCCATATAAATATATCTCTATCTAAAACAACCATGGAATATGCCTTTCACGATGTAGTACCATCATCAAAATGATATGACGCATGTGTTTTATATTATATATTATCATCTAATTATATCTCTAGCTAAATCAATTATGGAATATGCCTTTCATGTTGTACAACCATCATCCAAATGATATAACGCATGTGTTTTATATTAAATACTCCCATATAAATATATCTTTAGCTGAAACAACCAATGTATTATGCCTTTCACGATGTACTACCATCACCAAAATGATATGACGCATGTGTTTTATATTAGATATTACCATCTAATTATATCTCTAGCTAAATCAATTATGGAATATGCCTTTCACGTTGTACAACCATCATCCAAATGATATAACGCAGGTGTTTTATATTAAATACTCTTATATAAATATATCTTTAGCTGAAACAACCAATGTAATATGCCTTTCACGATGTACTACCATCATCCAAATGATATATCGCATGTGTTTTATATTAGATACTACTATATAAATATATCTTTAGCAGAATTAACTATGGAATATGCCTTTCATGATGTACTACCATCATCCAAATGATATGACGCATGTGTTTTATATTAGATACTACCATATAAATATATCTTTAGCTGAAGCAACCATGTAATATGCCTTTTACGATGTACTACCATCATCAAAATGATATAACGCATGTGTTTTATATTAGATACTACCATATAAATATATCTTTAGCAAAAACAACTATGGAATATGCCTTTCACGATGTACTACCATCATCCAAATGATATAACTCATGTGTTTTATATTAGATACTACCATACAAATATATCTATACCCGAAACAACTAGGGAATATGCCTTTCACGATGTACTACCATCATCCAAATGATATCACGCATGTGTTTTATATTAGATACTACCATATAAATATATCTTTAGCTGAAACAACTACGGAATATGCCTTTCAGGATGTACTACCATCATCCAAATGATATCAGGAATGTGTTTTATATTAGATACAACCATACAAATATATCTTTAGCTGAAACAACTACGGAATTTGCCTTTGAGGATGTACTACCATCATCCAAATGATATATCGCATGTGTTTTATATTAGATACTACCATATAAATATATCTTTAGCAGAATTAACTATGGAATATGCCTTTCACGATGTACTACCATCATCCAAATGATATCACGCATGTGTTTTATATTAGATACTACCATATAAATATATCTTTAGCTGAAACAACTACGGAATATGCCTTTCAGGATGTACTACCAACATCCAAATGATATCAGGAATGTGTTTTATATTAGATACTACCATATAAATATATCTTTAGCTGAAACAACTACGGAATATGCCTTTCAGGATGTACTACCAACATCCAAATGATATCACTCATGTGTTTTATATTAGATACTACCATATAAATATATCTTTAGCTGAAACAACCATGTAATATGCCTTTCACGATGTACTACCATTATCAAAATGATATGAGGCATGTGTTTTATATTAGATATTACCATATAAATATATCTCTAGCTGAAACAACTATGGAATATCCCTTTCACGATGTACTACCATCATCGAAATGATATCACGCATGTGTTTTATATTAGATAATTCCATATAAATATATCTCTATCTAAATTAACCATGGAATATGCCTTTCACGATGTACTACCATCATCAAAATGATATGACGCATGTGTTTTATATTAGATATTACCATATAAATATATATCTAGCTGAAACAACTATGGAATATCTAGATGTACTACCATCATCCAAAAGATATCGCGCATGTGTTTTATATTAGATACTACCATAAAAATATTTCTTTAGCTGAAACAACCATGTAATATGCCTTTCACGATGTACTACCATCATTAAATTGATATGACGCATGTCTTTTATATTAGATAATTCCATATAAATATATCTCTATCTAAAACAACCATGTACTATGCCTTTCACGATGTACTACCAGCATCCAAATGATATAACGCATGTGTTTTATATTAGATACTTCCATATAAATAATTCTTCGGCTGAAACAACTGTGGAATATGCCTTTCTAGTTGTACTACCATCATCCAAATGATATAACGCATGTGTTTTATATAAGATATTGCCATATAAATATATCTCTAGCTAAATTAAGTATGGAATAGGCCTTTCACGATGTACTTGTATCATCCAAATAATATAACGCATGTATTTCAAAGTAGATACTGCCATATATATATAAATATATCTCCAGCTAAAACAACTATGGAATATGCCTTTCACGATGTACTAGCATCATCTAAATGATATAACGCATGTGTTTTATATTAGATACTGCCCTATATATATATCTCTAGTTAAATCTACTTTGGAATATGCCTTTCATGATGTACTATCATCATCCAAATGATATAACGCATGTGTTTTATATTAGATAGTGCCATCTAAATATATCTCAAGCTAATTCAACTATGGAATATGCCTTTTACGATATACCACCATCATCTAAATGATATAACGCATGTGTTTTATATTAGATACTGCCATATAAACACATCTTTAGCTGAAACAATTATGGAATATGCCTCTCACGATGTACTATCATCATCCAAATGATATAACGCATGTGCGTTATATTAGATAGTGCAATCAAAATATATCTCTCGCTAAATCAACTATGGAATATGCCTTTCACGTTGTACTATCATCATCCAAATGATATAACGCATGTGTTTTATATTAGATACTGCCATATAAATATATCTCTAGTTGATACAACTATACAATAGGCCTTTCACGATGCACTTCCATCTTCCAAATGAATTAAAGCATGTGTTTTATATTAGATCCTGCCATATACATATATCTCTAGCTAAAACAACTATGGAATATGCCTCTCACGATGTACTACCATCATCTAAATGATAGAACGCACGTGTTTTATATTAGATACTACCATATAAATATATCTTGAGCTGAAACAACCATGTAATATGCCTTTCACGATGTACTACCATCAACCAAATGATATAACGCATGTGTTTTATATTAGATACTGCCAAATAAATGTTTCTCTAACTAAATCAACTATGGAATATTTCATTCACGTTGTACTACCATCATCCAAATGATACAACGCATGTGTTTTATATTAGATAGTGCCAACTTACTATATCTCAAGCAAATTCAACTATGGAATAAGCCTTTCACGTTGTACTACCATCATCCAAATGATATAACGCATGTGTTTTATATTAGATACTGCCATATAAATATATCTCTAGTTGAAACAACTATGGAATATGCCTTTCACGATGTACTACCATTATCTAAATGATATAACGCATGTGTTTTATATAAGATACTGCCATATATATATATCTCTCTAGTTAAATCAACTATGGAATATGCCTTTCACGATGTACTATAAATATCCAAATGATATAGCGCATGTGTTTTATATTAGATAGTGCCATCTAAATATATCTCAAGCTAATTCAACTATGGAATATGCCTTTCACGTTTTACTACCATCATCCAAATGATATAACGCATGTGTTTTATATTAGATACTGCCATATAAATATATTTCTAGTTGAAACAACTATACAATAGGCCTTTCATGATGTACTACCATCTTCCAAATGAATTAATGCATGTGTTTTATATTAGATCCTGCCATATAAATAAATCTCTAGCTAAAACAACTATGGAATATGCCTTTCACGATGTACTACCATCATCTAAATGATATAATGCATGTGTTTTATATTAGATACTGCCATATAAATATATCTCTAGCTCAATCAACTATGGAATATGCCTTTCACGATGTACTACAATCATCCAAATGATATAACGCATGTGTTTTATATTAGATACTGCTATATAAATATTTCTTCGGCTGAAACAACTATAGAATATGCCTTTCACGTTGTACTACCATCATCCAAATGATATAACGCATGTGTTTTATATTAGATATTGCCATATAAATATATCTCTAGCTAAATCAAGTATGGAATAGGCCTTTCACGATGTACTAGTATCATCCAAATAATATAACGCACGTGTTTCAAATTAGATACTGCCATATATATATATATAAATATAACCCTAGCTAAAACAACTATGGAATATGCCTTTCACGATGTACTACCATCATCTAAATGATATAACGCATGTGTTTTATATTAGATACTGCCATATATATATATATCTCTAGTTAAATCTACTTTGGAATATACCTTTCACGATGTACTATAATCATCCAAATGATATAACGCATGTGTTTTATATTAGATAGTGCCATCTAAATATATCTCAAGCTTATTCAACTATGGAATATGCCTTTCACGTTGTACTACCATCTTCCAAATGAATTAATACATGTGTTTTGTATTAGATACTGCCATATAAATATATCTCTAGCTCAATCAACTATGGAATATGCCTTTCACGATGTACTACAATCATCCAAAAGATATAACGCATGTGTTTTATATTAGATACTACCATATAAATATAACTTCAGCTGAAACAACTATGGAATATGCCTTTCACAATGTACTACCATCAACCAAATGATATAACGCATGTGTTTTATATTAGATATTGGCATATAAATATTTCTCTAGCTAAATCGACTCTGTAATATGTCATTCACGTTGTACTACCATCCTCCAAATGATATAACGCATGTGTTTTATATTAGATAATGCCATGTAAATATATCTCTAGCTCAATCAAGTAAGGAATATGCGTTTCACGATGTACTACTATCATTTAAATGATATAACGCATGTGTTTTATACTATATACTGCCATCTTAATATATCTCTAGCTATATTAACTATGGAACATTCCTTTCACGATGTACTACCACCATCCAAATGATATAACGCATGTGTTTTATATTAGATACTGCCATATATATATATATCTCTCTAGCTAACACAACTATGAAATATACCTTTCGCGATATACCACCATCATCTAAATGATATAATGCATGTGTTTTGTATAGGATACTGCCATATAAATATATCTCTAGTTGAGACAAGAATGCAATAGGCTTTTCACGATGTAACACCATCATCCAAATGATATAATGCATGTGATTTATATAAGATACTGCTATATAAATATATCTCTAGCAAAAACAACTATGGAATATTCCTTTCACGATGTACTACCATCATCTTAATGATATACCGCATGTGTTTTATATTAGATACTGCCATATATATATATATATATCTCTAGGTAAAACAACTATGGAATATGCCTTTCACGATGTACTACAATCATGTAAATGATATAACGCATGTGTTTTATAATAGATACTGCCATCTAAGTATATCTCTTGCTATATCAACTATGGAACATGCCTTTCACGTTGTACTAAAATCATCCAAATGATATAACGCATGTGTTTTATATTTGATACTGCCATATAAATATATCGTTAGCTGAAACAACTATGGAATATGCCTGTCACGATGTACTATCATCCTCCAAATAATATAACGCATATGTGTAATATTAGATAGTGCCATCAAAATATATCTCTGGCTAAATCAACTATGGAATATGCGTTTCACGTTGTACTACCATCATCCAAATGATATAACGCATGTGTTTTATAGTAGATAGTGCCATATAAATATATCTGTAGTTGAAACAACTATGCAATAGGCCTTTCACGATGTACTAGTATAATCCAAATAAATTAACGCATGTGTTTTATATACGATACTGCCATATATATATATATCTCTAGTTATATCAACTATGGAATATGCCTTTCACGATGTACTATAACCATCCAAATGATATAACGCATGTGTTTTATATTAGATAGTGCCATCTAAATATATCTCATGCTTATTCAACTTTGGAATATGCCTTTCACGGTGTACTACCATCATCATAATGATATAACGCATGTGTTTTATATTAGATACTGCCAAATAAATATATTTGTAGTTGAAACAACTATGCAATAGGCCTTTCACGATGTACTAGTATAATCTAAATGAGATAACGGATGTGTTTTATTTTAAATACTGCCATATAAATATATCTCTAGCTATATTAACTATGGAACATTCCTTTCACGATGTACTACCATCATCCAAATGATATAACGCATGTGTTTTATATTAGATACTGCCATATATATATATATCTCTAGCTAACACAACTATGAAATATACCTTTCGCGATATACCACCATCATCTAAATGATATAATGCATGTGTTTTGTATAGGATACTGCCATATAAATATATCTCTAGTTGAGACAACAATGCAATAGGCTTTTCACGATGTAACACCATCATCCAAATGATATAATGCATGTGATTTATATAAGATACTGCTATATAAATATATCTCTAGCAAAAACAACTATGGAATATTCCTTTCACGATGTACTACCATCATCTTAATGATATACCGCATGTGTTTTATATTAGATACTGCCATATATATATATATATATCTCTAGGTAAAACAACTATGGAATATGCCTTTCACGATACACTACAATCATGTAAATGATATAACGCATGTGTTTTATAATAGATACTGCCATCTAAGTATATCTCTTGCTATATCAACTATGGAACATGCCTTTCACGTTGTACTAAAATCATCCAAATGATATAACGCATGTGTTTTATATTTGATACTGCCATATAAATATATCGTTAGCTGAAACAACTATGGAATATGCCTGTCACGATGTACTATCATCCTCCAAATAATATAACGCATATGTGTAATATTAGATAGTGCCATCAAAATATATCTCTGGCTAAATCAACTATGGAATATGCGTTTCACGTTGTACTACCATCATCCAAATGATATAACGCATGTGTTTTATAGTAGATAGTGCCATATAAATATATCTGTAGTTGAAACAACTATGCAATAGGCCTTTCACGATGTACTAGTATAATCCAAATAAATTAACGCATGTGTTTTATATACGATACTGCCATATATATATATATATCTCTAGTTATATCAACTATGGAATATGCCTTTCACGATGTACTATAACCATCCAAATGATATAACGCATGTGTTTTATATTAGATAGTGCCATCTAAATATATCTCATGCTTATTCAACTTTGGAATATGCCTTTCACGGTGTACTACCATCATCATAATGATATAACGCATGTGTTTTATATTAGATACTGCCAAATAAATATATTTGTAGTTGAAACAACTATGCAATAGGCCTTTCACGATGTACTAGTATAATCTAAATGAGATAACGGATGTGTTTTATTTTAAATACTGCCATATAAATATATCTCTAGCTATATCAACTATGGAATATGCCTTTCACGATGTACTAGAATCATCCAAATGATATATCGCATGTGTTTTATGTTAGATACTACCATATAAATATATCTTTAGCTGAACCGACTATGGAATATGCCTTTCACGACGTTCTACTATCATCCAAATGATTTAACGCATGTGTTTTATATTAGATACTCCCATATAAATATATCTCTGGCTAAAAGAACTATGGAATATGCCTTTCACGATGTACTACCATCATCTAAATGATATAACGCATGTGTTTTATAATAGATACTGCCATCTAAATATATCTCTAGCTATATCAACTATGGAACATGCCATTCACGTTGTACAACCATCATCCAAATGATATAACGCATGTGTTTTATATTAGATACTACCATAAAAATATATCTCTTGTTGAAACAACTATGCAATAGGCCTTTCACGATGTTCTACCATCATCCTAATAATTTAACGCATGTGTTTTATATTAGATACTCCCATATAAATATATCTCTGGCTAAAACAACTATGGAATATGCCTTTCACGATATACCTCCATCATCTAAATGATATAACGCTTGTGTTTTATATTAGATACTGCCATATAAACATATCTTTAGCTGAAACAACTATGGAATATGCCTTTCACGATGTACTATCATCATCCAAATGATATAACGCATGTGTGTTATATTAGATAGTGCCATCAAAATATATCTCTCGCTAAATCAACTATGGAATGTGCGTTTCACGTTGTACTACCATCATCCAAATGATATAACGCATGTGTTTTATATTAGATAGTGCCATATAAATATATCTCTAGTTGAAACAACTATGCAGTAGGCCTCTCTCGATGTACTACCATAATCCAAGTGATTTAACGCATGTGTTTTATATTAGATATTGCCATATAAATATATCTCTAGCTAAAATAACTATGGAATAGGCCTTTCACGAAGTACTATCATCATCCAAATGATATAACGCATGTGTCTAATATTAGATAGTGCCATCAAAATATATCTCTAGCTAAATCAACTATGGAATATGCGTTTCACGTTGGACTTGCATCATCCAAATGATATAACACATGTGTTTTATAGTAGATACTGCCATATAAATATATCTCTAGTTGAAACGACTATGCAATTGGCCTTTCACGATGTACTACCATCATCCAAATGATATAACGCATGTGTATTATATTAGATACTGCCATATAAATATATCTCTAGCTAAAACAACTATGGAATATGCCTTTCACGATGTACTACGATCATCTAAATGATATAATGCATGTGTTTTATATTAGATACTGCCATATATATATATATCTCTAGTTAAATCTACTTTGGAATATGCCTTCCACGATGTACTATAGTCATGCAAATGATATAACGCATGTGTTTTATTTTAGATAGTGCCATCTAAATATATCTCAAGCTAATTCAACTATGGAATATGCCTTTCACGTTGTACTACCATCATCCAAATGATATAACGCATGTGTTTTATATTAGATACTGCCATGTAAATATTTCATCGGCTGAAACAACTATGGAATATGCCTTTCACGATGTACTACCATCAACCAAATGATAAAACGCATGTGTTTTATATTAGATACTGCCATATAAATATTTCTTCGGCTGAAACAAATATGAAATATGTCATTCACGTTGTACTACCATCATCCAAATGATATAACACATGTGTTTTATATTAGATACTGCCATATAAATAGATCTCTAGTTGAGACAACTATACAATAGGCCTTTCACGATGTACTACCATCTTCGAAATGAATTAAGGCATGTGTTTTATATTAGATCCTGCCATATAAATAAATCTCTAGCTAAAACAACTATGGAATATGCCTTTCACGATGTACTACCATCATCCAAATGATATAACGCATGTGTTTTATATGAGATACTGCCATATAAATATATCTCTAATTGAAACAACTATACAATAGGCCTTTCACGATGTACTATAATCATCCAAATGATATAACGCATGTGTCTTATATTAGATACTGCCATATAAATATATCTCTAGCCAAAACAACTATGGAGTATGCCTTTCACGATGTACTACCATCAACGACATGATATAACGCATCTGTTTTATATTAGATACTGCCATATAAATATATCTCTAGCTCAATCAACTATGGAATATGCCTTTCACGATGTACTATAATCATCCAAATGATATAACGCATGTGTTTTATATTAGATACTGCCAAATGAATATTTCATCGGCTGAATCAACTATGGAATATGCCTTTCACGATGTACTACCATCAACCAAATGATATAACGCATGTGTTTTATATTAGATAGTGCCATCTTAATATATCTCAAGCTAATTCAACTATGGAATATGCCTTTCACGTTGTACTATGATCATCCAAATGATATAACGCATGTGTTTTATATTAGATACTGCCATATAAATACATCTCTAGTTGAAACAACTATACAATAGGCCTATCACGAAGTACTACCATCTTCCAAATGAATTAATGCATGTGTTTTATATTAGATCCTGCCATATAAATAAATCTCTAGCTAAAACAACTATGGAATATGTCTTTCACGATGTACTACCATCATCTAAATGATATAACGCATGTGTTTTATATTAGATACTACCATATAAATATATCTTTAGCTGAAACAAGTACGGAATATGCCTTTCAGGATGTACTACCATCATCCAAATGATATCACTCATGTGTTTTATATTCGATACTACCATATAAATATATCTTTAGCTGAAACAACCATGCAATATGCCTTTCACGATGTAGTACCATCATCAAAATGATATGACGCATGTGTTTTATATTATATATTACCATCTAATTATATCTCTAGCTAAATCAATTATGGAATATGCCTTTCATGTTGTACAACCATCATCCAAATGATATAACGCATGTGTTTTATATTAAATACTCCCATATAAATATATCTTTAGCTGAAACAACCAATGTAATATGCCTTTCACGATGTACTACCATCACCAAAATGATATGACGCATGTGTTTTATATTAGATATTACCATCTAATTATATCTCTAGCTAATTCAATTATAGAATATGCCTTTCATGTTGTACAACCATCATCCAAATGATATAACGCATGTGTTTTATATTAAATACTCTTATATAAATATATCTTTAGCTGAAACAACCAATGTAATATGCCTTTCACGATGTACTACCATCACCAAAATGATATGACGCACGTGTTTTATATTAGATACTACCATATAAATATATCTTTAGCAGAAACAACTATGAAATATGCCTTTCACGATGTACTACCATCATCCAAATGATATATCGCATGTGTTTTATATTAGATCCTACTATATAAATATATCTTTAGCAGAATTAACTATAGAATATGCCTTTCACGATGTACTACCATCATCCAAATGATATCAGGCATGCGTTTTATATTAGATACTACCATATAAATATATCTTTAGCTGAAGAAACCATGTAATATGCCTTTTACA
This sequence comes from Pohlia nutans, assembly GCA_022496805.1. Taxonomy (NCBI): domain Eukaryota; kingdom Viridiplantae; phylum Streptophyta; class Bryopsida; order Bryales; family Mniaceae; genus Pohlia; species Pohlia nutans. The sequence continues at coordinate 8,090,930 of CM040104.1, forward strand.
ATGTACTACCATCATCAAAATGATATAACGCATGTGTTTTATATTAGATACTACCATATAAATATATCTTTAGCAAAATGAACTATGGAATATGCCTTTCACGATGTACTACCATTATCCAAATGATATAACTCATGTGTTTTATATTAGATACTACCATACAAATATATCTTTACCCGAAACAACTATGGAATATGCCTTTCACGATGTACTACCATCATCCAAATGATATCACGCATTTGTTTTATATTAGATACTACCATATAAATATATCTTTAGCTGAAACAACTACGGAATATGCCTTTCAGGATGTACTACCATCATCCAAATGATATCAGGAATGTGTTTTATATTAGATACTACCATATAAATATATCTTTAGCTGAAACAACTACGGAATATGCCTTTGAGGATGTACTACCATCATCCAAATGATATATCGCATGTGTTTTATATTAGATACTACCATATAAATATATCTTTAGCTGAAGCAACCATGTAGTATGCCTTTTACGATGTACTACCATCATCAAAATGATATAACGCATGTGTTTTATATTAGATACTACCATATAAATATATCTTTAGCAAAAACAACTATGGAATATGCCTTTCTCGATGTACTACCATCATCCAAATGATATAACTCATGTGTTTTATATTAGATACTACCATACAAATATATCTTTATCCGAAACAACTATGGAATATGCCTTTCACGATGTACTACCATCATCCAAATGATATCAGGCATGTGTTTTATATTAGATACTACCATATAAATATATATCTTTAGCTGAAGCAACTATGTAGTATGCCTTTTACGATGTACTACCATCATCAAAATGATATAACGCATGTGTTTTATATTAGATACTACCATATAAATATATCTTTAGCAAAAACAACTATGGAATATGCCTTTCACGATGTACTACCATCATCCAAATGATATAACTCATGTGTTTTATATTAGATACTACCATACAAATATATCTTTACCCGAAACAATTATGGAATATGCCTTTCACCATGTACTACCATCATCCAAATGATATAACGCATGTGTTTTATATTAGATACTACCATACAAATATATCTTTACCCGAAACAATTATGGAATATGCCTTTCACCATGTACTACCATCATCCAAATGATATAACGCATGTGTTTTATATTAGATACTACCATATAAATATATCTTTAGCTGAAACAAGTACGGAATATGCCTTTCAGGATGTACTACCATCATCCAAATGATATCACTCATGTGTTTTATATTCGATACTACCATATAAATATATCTTTAGCTGAAACAACCACGGAATATGCCTTTCACGATGTACTACCATCATCAAAATGATAAAAGGCATGTGTTGTATATTAGATATTACCATATAAATATATCTCTAGCTGAAACAACTATGGAATATCCCTTTCACGATGTACTACCATCATCCAAATGATATCACGCATGTGTTTTATATTAGATAATTCCATATAAATATATCTCTATTTAAATTAACCATGGAATATGCCTTTCACGATGTACTACCATCATCAAAATGATATGACGCATGTGTTTTATATTAGATATTACCATCTAAATATATCTCTAGCTGAAACAACTATGGAATATCTAGATGTACTACCATCATCCAAATGATATGACGCATGTGAATAATATTAGATACTACCATATAAATATATCTTTAGCTGAAACAACCATGTAATATGCCTTTCACGATGTACATCCATCATCAATGTGTTTTGACGCATGTGTTTTATATTAGATAATTCCATATAAATATATCTCTATCTATAACAATCATGGAATATGCCTTTCACGTTGTACTACCATCATCCAAATGATATAACGCATGTGTTTTACATTAAATACTCCCATATAAATATATCTTTCGCTGAAACAACCATGTAATATGCCTTTCACGATGTACTACCATCATCAAAATGATATGACGCATGTGTTCTATATTAGTTACTACCATATAAATATATCTCTAGCTGAAACAACTATGGAATATCCCTTTCACGATGTACTACCATCATCCAAATCATATCACGCATGTGTTTTATATTAGATAATTCCATATAAATATATCTCTATGTGAAACAACTAAAGAATATTCCTTTCACCATGTTCTACCATCATCCAAATGATATCACGCATGTGTTTTATATTAGATAATTCCATATAAAGCTATCTCTATCTAAAACAACCATGGAATATGCCTTTCACGTTGTACTACCATCATCCTAATGATATAAAGCATGTGTTTTTTATTAGATAATTCCATATAAATATATCTCTATCTAAAACAACCATGGAATATGCCTTTCAGGATGTGCTACCATCATCCAAATGATATAACGCATGTGTTTTATATTAAATACTCCCATATAAATATATCTTTAGCTGAAACAACTATGTAATATGCCTTTCACGATGTACTACCATCATCAAAATGATATGACGCATGTGTTTTATATTAGATATTACCATATAAATATATCTCTAGCTCAAACAACTATGGAATATCCCTTTCACGATGTACTACCATCATCCAAATGATATCACGCATGTGTTTTATATTAGATACTACCATATAAATATATCTTTAGCTGAAACAACCAATGTAATATGCCTTTCACGATGTACTACCATCATCAAAATGATATGACGCATGTGTTTTATACTAGATATTACCATATAAATATATCTCTAGCTCAAACAACTATGGAATATCCCTTTCACGATGTACTACCATCATCCAAATGATATCACGCATGTGTTTTATATTAGATACTACCATATAAATATATCTTCAGCAAAAACAACTATGGAATATGCCTTTCACGATGTACTACCATCATCCAAATGATATGACGCATGTGTTTTATATTAGATATTACCATATAAATATATCTCTAGGTGAAACAACTATGGAATATGCCTTTCACGATGAACTACCATCATCAAAATGATATAACGCATGTGTTTTATATTAGATACTACCATATAAATATATCTTCAGCAAAAACAACTATGGAATATGCCTTTCACGATGTACTACCATCATCCAAATGATATAACTCATGTGTTTTATATGAGATACTACCATATATATATATCTTTAGCTGAAACAAGTATGGAATATGCCTTTCTCGATGTACTACCATCATGCAAATGATATAACGCATGTGTTTTATAATAGATACTACCATATAAATATATCTTTAGCAGAATTAACCATGGAATATGCCTTTCAGGATGTGCTACCATCATCCAAATGATATAACGCATGTGTTTTATATTAAATACTCCCATATAAATATATCTTTAGCTGAAACAACTATGTAATATGCCTTTCACGATGTACTACCATTATCAAAATCATATGACGCATGTGTTTTATATTAGATATTACCATATAAATATATCTCTAGCTGAAACAACTATGGAATATGCCTTTCACAATGTACTACCATCATCCAAATGACATAACGCATGTGTTCTATATTAGATACTACCATATAAATATATCTTTAGCTGAAACAACCATGTAATATGCCTTTCACGATGTACTACCATCATCAAAATGATATGACGCATGTGTTCTATATTAGATACTACCATATAAATATATCTCTAGGTGAAACAACTATGGAATATGCCTTTCACGATGTACTACCATCATCAAAATGATATAACGCATGTGTTTTATATTAGATACTGCCATGTAAATATATCTCTAGCTAAAACAACTATGGAATATGCCTTTCACGATGTACTACCATCATCTAAATGATATAACGCATGTGTTTTATATTAGATACTGCCATATATATATATATCTCTAGTTAAATCTACTTTGGAATATGCCTTTCACGATGTACTATAATCATCCAAATGATATAACGCATGTGTTTTATATTAGATACTGCCATATATATATTTCTCTAGCTAAATCAACTATGGAATATGTCATTCACGTTGTACTACTATCATCCAAATGATATAACGCATGTGTTTTATATTAGATACTGCCATATAAATATATCTCTAGCTAAAACAACTATGGAATATGCCTTTCACGATGTACTACCATCATCTAAATGATATAACGCATGTGTTTTATATTAGATACTGCCATATATATATATATCTCTAGTTAAATCTACTTTGGAATATGCCTTTCACGATGTACTATAATCATCCAAATGATATAACGCATGTGTTTTATATTAGATAGTGCCAAATACATATATCTCAAGCTAATTCAACTATAGAATATGCCTTTCTCGATGTACTACCATCATCTAAATGATATAACGCATGTGTTTTATATTAGATACTGCCATATAAATATATCTCTAGCTCAATCAACTATGGAATATGCCTTTCACGATGTACTACAATCATCCAAAAGATATAACGCATGTGTTTTATATTAGATACTACCATATAAATATAACTTCAGCTGAAACAACTATGGAATATGCCTTTCACAATGTACTACCATCAACCAAATGATATAACGCATGTGTTTTATATTAGATATTGGCATATAAATATTTCTCTAGCTAAATCGACTCTGTAATATGTCATTCACGTTGTACTACCATCCTCCAAATGATATAACGCATGTGTTTTATATTAGATAATGCCATGTAAATATATCTCTAGCTCAATCAAGTAAGGAATATGCGTTTCTGGATGTACTACTATCATTTAAATGATATAACGCATGTGTTTTATACTATATACTGCCATCTTAATATATCTCTAGCTATATTAACTATGGAACATTCCTTTCACGATGTACTACCATCATCCAAATGATATAACGCATGTGTTTTATATTAGATACTGCCATATATATATATATCTCTAGCTAACACAACTATGAAATATACCTTTCGCGATATACCACCATCATCTAAATGATATAATGCATGTGTTTTGTATAGGATACTGCCATATAAATATATCTCTAGTTGAGACAAGAATGCAATAGGCTTTTCACGATGTAACACCATCATCCAAATGATATAATGCATGTGATTTATATAAGATACTGCTATATAAATATATCTCTAGCAAAAACAACTATGGAATATTCCTTTCACGATGTACTACCATCATCTTAATGATATACCGCATGTGTTTTATATTAGATACTGCCATATATATATATATATATATCTCTAGGTAAAACAACTATGGAATATGCCTTTCACGATGTACTACAATCATGTAAATGATATAACGCATGTGTTTTATAATAGATACTGCCATCTAAGTATATCTCTTGCTATATCAACTATGGAACATGCCTTTCACGTTGTACTAAAATCATCCAAATGATATAACGCATGTGTTTTATATTTGATACTGCCATATAAATATATCGTTAGCTGAAACAACTATGGAATATGCCTGTCACGATGTACTATCATCCTCCAAATAATATAACGCATATGTGTAATATTAGATAGTGCCATCAAAATATATCTCTGGCTAAATCAACTATGGAATATGCGTTTCACGTTGTACTACCATCATCCAAATGATATAACGCATGTGTTTTATAGTAGATAGTGCCATATAAATATATCTGTAGTTGAAACAACTATGCAATAGGCCTTTCACGATGTACTAGTATAATCCAAATAAATTAACGCATGTGTTTTATATACGATACTGCCATATATATATATATATCTCTAGTTATATCAACTATGGAATATGCCTTTCACGATGTACTATAACCATCCAAATGATATAACGCATGTGTTTTATATTAGATAGTGCCATCTAAATATATCTCATGCTTATTCAACTTTGGAATATGCCTTTCACGGTGTACTACCATCATCATAATGATATAACGCATGTGTTTTATATTAGATACTGCCAAATAAACATATTTGTAGTTGAAACAACTATGCAATAGGCCTTTCACGATGTACTAGTATAATCTAAATGAGATAACGGATGTGTTTTATTTTAAATACTGCCATATAAATATATCTCTAGCTATATCAACTATGGAATATGCCTTTCACGATGTACTAGAATCATCCAAATGATATATCGCATGTGTTTTATGTTAGATACTACTATATAAATATATCTTTAGCTGAACCGACTATGGAATATGCCTTTCACGACGTTCTACTATCATCCAAATGATTTAACGCATGTGTTTTATATTAGATACTCCCATATAAATATATCTCTGGCTAAAAGAACTATGGAATATGCCTTTCACGATGTACTACCATCATCTAAATGATATAACGCATGTGTTTTATAATAGATACTGCCATCTAAATATATCTCTAGCTATATCAACTATGGAACATGCCATTCACGTTGTACAACCATCATCCAAATGATATAACGCATGTGTTTTATATTAGATACTACCATAAAAATATATCTCTTGTTAAAACAACTATGCAATAGGCCTTTCACGATGTTCTACCATCATCCTAATAATTTAACGCATGTGTTTTATATTAGATACTCCCATATAAATATATCTCTGGCTAAAACAACTATGGAATATGCCTTTCACGATATACCTCCATCATCTAAATGATATAACGCTTGTGTTTTATATTAGATACTGCCATATAAACATATCTTTAGCTGAAACAACTATGGAATATGCCTTTCACGATGTACTATCATCATCCAAATGATATAACGCATGTGTGTTATATTAGATAGTGCCATCAAAATATATCTCTCGCTAAATCAACTATGGAATGTGCGTTTCACGTTGTACTACCATCATCCAAATGATATAACGCATGTGTTTTATATTAGATAGTGCCATATAAATATATCTCTAGTTGAAACAACTATGCAGTAGGCCTCTCTCGATGTACTACCATAATCCAAGTGATTTAACGCATGTGTTTTATATTAGATATTGCCATATAAATATATCTCTAGCTAAAATAACTATGGAATAGGCCTTTCACGAAGTACTATCATCATCCAAATGATATAACGCATGTGTCTAATATTAGATAGTGCCATCAAAATATATCTCTAGCTAAATCAACTATGGAATATGCGTTTCACGTTGGACTTGCATCATCCAAATGATATAACACATGTGTTTTATAGTAGATACTGCCATATAAATATATCTCTAGTTGAAACCACTATGCAATTGGCCTTTCACGATGTACTACCATCATCCAAATGATATAACGCATGTGTATTATATTAGATACTGCCATATAAATATATCTCTAGCTAAAACAACTATGGAATATGCCTTTCACGATGTACTACGATCATCCAAATGATATAATGCATGTGTTTTATATTAGATACTGCCATATATATATATATCTCTAGTTAAATCAACTATGGAATATGCCTTGCACGATGTACTATAGTCATCTAAATGATATAACGCATGTGTTTTATATTAGATAGTGCCATCTAAATATATCTCAAGCTAATTCAACTATGGAATATGCCTTTCACGTTGTACTACCATCATCCAAATGATATAACGCATGTGTTTTATATTAGATAGTGCCATGTAAATATTTCATCGGCTGAAACAACTATGGAATATGCCTTTCACGATGTACTACCATCAACCAAATGATATAACGCATGTGTTTTATATTAGATACTGCCATATAAATATTTCTTCGGCTGAAACAAATATGAAATATGTCATTCACGTTGTACTACCATCATGCAAATGATATAACGCATGTGTTTTATATTAGATACTGCCATATAAATAGATCTCTAGTTGAGACAACTATACAATAGGCCTTTCACGATGTACTACCATCTTCGAAATGAATTAAGGCATGTGTTTTATATTAGATCCTGCCATATAAATAAATCTCTAGCTAAAACAACTATGGAATATGCCTTTCACGATGTACTACCATCATCCAAATGATATAATGCATGTGTTTTATATGAGATACTGCCATATAAATATATCTCTAATTGAAACAACTATACAATAGGCCTTTCACGATGTACTATAATCATCCAAATGATATAACGCATGTGTCTTATATTAGATACTGCCATATAAATATATTTCTAGCCAAAACAACTATGGAGTATGCCTTTCACGATGTACTACCATCAACGACATGATATAACGCATCTGTTTTATATTAGATACTGCCATATAAATATATCTCTAGCTCAATCAACTATGGAATATGCCTTTCACGATGTACTACAATCAACCAAATGATATAACGCATGTGTTTTATATTAGATAGTGCCATCTTAATATATCTCAAGCTAATTCAACTATGTAATATGCCTTTCACGTTGTACTATGATCATCCAAATGATATAACGCATGTGTTTTATATTAGATACTGCCATATAAATATATCTCTAGTTGAAACAACTATACAATAGGCCTTTCACGATGTACTTCCATCTTCCAAATGAATTAATGCATGTGTTTTATATTAGATCCTGCCATATAAATATATCTCTAGCTAAAACAACTATGGAATATCCCTGTCATGATGTACTACCATCATCTAAATGATATAACGCATGTGTTTTATATTAGATACTGCCATATATATATATCTCTAGTTAAAGCTACTTTGGAATATGCCTTTCACGATGTACTATCATCATCTAAATGATATAACGCATGTGTTTTATATTAGATACTGCCATATAAAAATATCTCTAGCTCAATCAACTATGGAATATGCCTTTCACGATGTACTATAATCATCCAAATGATATAACGCTTGTGCTTTATATTAGATAGTGCCACCTAAATATATCTCAAGCTAATTCAACTATGGAATATGCCTTTCACGTTGTACTACCATCATCCAAATGATATAACGCATGTGTTTTATATTAGATACTGCCATATAAATATATCTCTAGTTGAAACAACTATACAATAGGCCTTTCACGATGTACTTCCATCTTCCAAATGAATTAATGCATGTGTTTTATATTAGATCCTGCCATATAAATATATCTCTAGCTAAAACAACTATGGAATATCCCTGTCATGATGTACTACCATCATCTAAATGATATAACGCATGTGTTTTATATTTGATACTGCCATATAAATATATCTCTAGCTCAATCAACTATGGAATATGCCTTTCTCGATGTACTATAATCATCCAAATGATATAACGCCTGTGCTTTATATTAGATAGTGCCATCTAAATATATCTCAAGCTAATTCAACTATGGAATATGCCTTTCACGTTGTACTACCATCATCCAAATGATATAACGCATGTGTTTTATATTAGATACTGCCATATAAATATATCTCTAGCTAAATCAAGTATGGAATAGGCCTTTCACTTGTACTAGTATCATCCAAATAATATAATGCATGTGTTTCAAAGTAGATACTGCCATATATATATAAATATATCTCTAGCTAAAACAACTATGCAATATGCCTTTCACGATGTACTACCATCATCTAAATGATATAACGCATGTGTTTTATATTAGATACTCCCATATAAATATTACTCTAGTTAAATCTACTTTGGAATATGCCTTCCACGATGTACTATAGTCATGCAAATGATATAACGCATGTGTTTTATTTTAGATAGTGCCATCTAAATATATCTCAAGCAAATTCAACTATGGAATATGCCTTTCACGATATACCACCATCATCTAAATGATTTAATGCATGTGTTTTATATTAGATACTGCCATATAAACATATCTTTAGCTGAAACAACTATGGAATATGCCTTTCACGATGTACTATCATCATCCAAATGATATAACGCATGTGTGTTATATTAGATAGTGCAATCAAAATATATCTCTCGCTAATTCAACTGTGGAATATGCCTTTCACGTTGTACTATCATCATCCAAATGATATAACGCATGTGTTTTATATTAGATACTGCCATATATATATATCTCTAGTTGAAACAACTACACAATAGGCCTATCACGATGTACTATAATCATCCAAATGATATAACGCATGTGTTTTATATTAGATACTGCCATATAAATATATCTCTAGCCAAAAGAACTATGGAGAATGCCTTTCACGATGTACTACCATCAACGACATGATATAACGCATGTGTTTTATGTTAGATACTGCTATATGAATATATCTCTAGCTAAATCAACTCTGGAATATGTCATTCACGTTGTACTATCATCATCCAAATGATATAACGCATATGTTTTATATTAGATAGTGCCGTCTAAATATATCACTAGTTGAAACAACTATAGAATAGGCCTTTCACGATGTACTATCTTCTTCCAAATGAATTAATGCATTTGTTTTATATTACATACTGCCATATAAATATATCTCTAGCTCAATCAACTATGGAATATGCCTTTCACGAAGTACTACAATCAACCAAATGATATAACCCATATGTTTTATATTCGATACTGCCATATAAATATTTCTTCGGCTGAAACAACTATGCAATAGGCCTTTCACGATGTACTAGTATCATCCAAATAATATAACGGATGTGTTTTATTTTAAATACTGCCATATAAATTTATCTCTGGCTATATCAACTATGGAATATGCCTTTCAAGATGTACTAGAATCATCCAAATGATATATCGCATGTGTTTTATATTAGATTCTACCATATAAATATACCTTTAGCTGCAAAAACTATGGAATATGCTCTTCACGATGTACTACCATCATCCAAATGATATAACGCATGTGTTTTATAATAGATACTGCCATCTAAATATATCTCTAGCTATATCAACTATGGAACATGCCTTTCACGATGTACTACCATTATCTAAATGATATAACGCATGTGTTTTATATTAGAAACTGCCATATAAATATATCTCTAGCTAAAACATCTATGGAATATGCCTTTCACGATGTACTACCATTATCTAAATGATATAACGCATGTGGTTTATATAAGATACTGCCATATATATATATCTCTAGTTAAATCAACCATAGAATATGCCTTTCACGATGTACTATAATCATCCAAATGATATAACGGATCTGTTTTATATTAGATAGTGCCATCTTAATATATCTCAGGCTAATTCAACTATGGAATATGCGTTTCACGTTGGACTTCCATCATCCAAATTATGTAACACATGTGTTTTATAGTAGATACTGCCATATAAATATATCTCTAAATGAAACGACTATGCAATTGGCCTTTCACGATGTACTACCATCATCCAAATGATATAACGCATGTGTATTATATTAGATACTGCCATATAAATATATCTCTAGCTAAAACAACTATGGAATATGCCTTTCACGATGTATTACGATCATCTAAATGATATAATGCATGTGTTTTATATTAGATACTGCCATATATATATATATATCTCTAGTTAAATCAACTATGGAATATGCCTTGCACGATGTACTATAATCATCTAAATGATATACCGCGTGTGTTTTTTATTAGATAGTGCCATCTAAATATATCTCTAGCTCAATCAACTATGGAATATGCCTTTCACGATGTACTACAATCATCCAAATGATTTAACGCATGTGTTTTATATTAGATACTGCCATATAAATATTTCTTCGGCTGAAACAACTTTGGAATATGCCTTTAACGATGTACTACCATCAACCAAATGATATAACGCATGTGTTTTATATTAGATACTGCCATATAAATATTTCTATAGCTAAATCAACTATGGAATATGTCATTCACGTTGTACAACCATCATCTAAATGATATAACGCATATGTTTTATATTAGATACTACCATATAAATATATCTCTAGTTGAAACAACTATACAATAGGCCTTTCACGATGTACTATACTCATCCAAATGATATAACGCATGTGTTTTATATTAGATACTGCCATATAAATATTTCTCTAGCTAAATCAACTATGGAATATGTCATTCACGTTGTACTACCGTCATCCAAATGATATAACGCATGTGTTTTATATTAGACAGTGCCATCTAAATATATCTCAAGCTAATTCAACTATGGAATATGCCTTTCAAGTTGTACTACCATCATCCAAATGATATAACGCAATTCTTTTATATTAGATACTGCCATATAAATATATCTGTATTTGAAACAACTATACAATAGGCCTTTCATGATGTACTACCATCTTCCAAAAGAATAAATGCATGTGTTATATATTAGATCCTGCCATATAAATATATCTCTAGCTAAAACAACCATGGAATATACCATTCACGATGTACTACAATCATGCAAATGATATAACGCATGTGTTTTATATTAGATACTGCCATATAAATATATCTCTAGCTAAAACAACTATGGAATATGCCTTTCACGATGTACTACCATCATCTAAATGATATAATGCATGTGTTTAATATTAGATACTGCCATATATATATATATATATCTCTAGTTAAATCTACTTTGGAATTTGCCTTTAACGATGTACTATAATCATCCAAATGATATAACGCATGTGTTTTATATTAGATACTGCCATATAAATATATCTCTAGCTAAATCAACTATGGAATATGCCTTTAACGATGTAGTACCATCATCTAAATGATATAACGCATGTGTTTTATATTAGATACTACCATATAAATATATCTTTAGCTGTAACAACTATGGAATATGCCTTTCACGATGTACTATCATTAACATAATGATGTGACGCACGTGTGTTATATTAACTAGTGCAATCAAAATATATCTCTCGCTAAATCAACTATGGAATATGCCTTTCACGTTGTACTACCATCATCCAAATGATATAACGCATGTGTTTTATATTAGATACTGCCATAATAATATATCTCTAGTTGAAACAACTATACAATAGGCCTTTCACGATGTACTATAATCATCCAAATGATATAACGCATGTGTTTTATATTAGATACTGCCATATAAATATATCTCTAACCAAAACAACTATGGAGTATGCCTTTTACGATGTACTACCATCAACGACATGATATAACGCATGTGTTTTATATAAGATATTGCCATATAAATATATCTCTAGCTAAAACAACTATCGAATATGCCTTTCCTATGTACTATAATCATCCAAATGATATAACGCCTGTGTTTTATATTAGATAGTGCCATCTAAATATATCTCAAGCTAATTCAACTATGGAATATGCCTTTCACGTTGTACTACCATCATCCAAATGATATAACGCATGTGTTTTATATTAGATACTGCCATATAAATATATCTCTAGCTCAATCAACTATGGAATATGCCTTTCACGATGTACTACAATCATCCAAATGATATAACGCATGTGATTTATATTAGATACTGCCATATAAATATTTCTTCGACTGAAACCACTATGGAATATGCCTTTCACGATGTACTACCATCAACCAAATGATATAACGCATGTGTTTTATATTAGATACTGGCATATAAATATATCTCTAGCTAAATCAACTATGGAATATATCATTCACGTAGTACTACCATCATCCAAATGATATAACGCATGTGTTTTATATTAGATAGTGCCATCTAAATATATCTCAAGCTAATTCAACTATGGAATATGCCTTTCACGTTGTACTACCATCATCCAAATGATATAACGCATGTGTTTTATATTAGATACTGCCATATAAATAAATCTCTAGTTGAAACAACTATACAATAGGCCTTACACGATGTACTACCATCTTCCAAATGAATTAATGCATGTGTTTTATATTAGATCCTGCCTTATAAATAAATCTCTAGCTAAATCAACTATGGAATATGCCTTTCACGATGTACTACCATCATCTAAATGATATAACGCATGTGTTTTATATTAGATACTGCCATATAAATAAATCTCTAGCTAAATCAACTATGGAATATGCCTTTCACGATGTACTACCATCATCTAAATGATATAACGCATGTGTTTTATATTAGATACTGCCATATAAATATTTCTTCGGCTGAAACAACTATGGAATATGCCTTTCACGATGTACTACCATCAACCAAATGATATAACGCATGTGTTTTATATTAGATACTGCCATAAAAATATTTCTCTAGCTAAATCAACTATGGAATATGTCATTCACGTTGTACTACCATCTTCCAAATGATATAACGCATGTGTTTTATATTAGATACTGCCATATAAATATATCTTTAGCTAAAACAACTATGGAATATGCCTTTCACGATGTACTACCATCATCTAAATGATATAACCCATGTAATTTATATTAGATACTGCCATATATATATATATATATATCTCTAGTTAAATCTGCTTTGGAATATGCCTTTCACCATGTACTATAATCATCCAAATGATATAACGCCTGTGTTTTATATTAGATAGTGCCATCTAAATATATCTCAAGCTAATTCAACTATGGAATATGCCTTTCACGTTGTACTTCTATCATCCAAATGATATAACGCATGTGTTTTATATTAGATACTGCCGTATAAATATATCTCTAGCTCAATCAACTATGGAATATGCCTTTCACGATGTACTACAATCATCCAAATGATATAACGCATGTGTTTTATATTAGATACTGCCATATAAATATTTCTTCGGCTGAAACAACTATGGAATATGCCTTTCACGATGTACTACCATCAACCAAATGATATAACGCATGTGTTTTATATTAGTTACTGCCGTATAATTATATCTCTAGCTCAATCAACTATGGAATATGCCTTTCACGATGTACTACAATCATCCAAATGATATAACGCATGTGTTTTATATTAGATACTGCCATATAAATATATCTTTAGCTGTAACAACTATGGAATACGTCTTTCACGATGTACTATCATCAACATAATGATATAACGCATGTGTGTTATATTAACTTGTGCAATTAAAATATATCTCTCGCTAAATCAACTATGGAATATGCCTTTCACGTTGTACTACCATCATCCAAATGATATAACGCATGTGTTTTATATTAGACACTGCCATAATAATATATCTCTAGTTGAAACAACTATACAATAGGCGTTTCACGATGTACTATAATCATCCAAATGATATAACGCATGTGTTTTATATTAGATACTGCCATATAAATATATCTCTAGCCAAAACAACTATGGAGTATGCCTTTCACGATGTACTACCATCAACGACATGATATAACGCATGTGTTTTATATTAGATACTGCCATATAAATATATCTCTAGATGAATCAACTGTACAATAGGCCTTTCACGATGTACTACCATCTTCCAAATGAATTAATGCATGTGTTTTATATTAGATCCTGCCATATAAATATATCTCTAGCTAAAACAACTATGGAATATGCCTTTCACGATGTACTACCATCATCTAAATGATATAACGCATGTGTTTTATATTAGATACTGCCATATAAATATATTTCTAGCTCAATCAACTATGGAATATGCCTTTCACGATATACTACAATCATCCAAATGATATAACGCATGTCTTTTATATTAGATACTGCGCTATAAATATTTCTTCGGCTGAAACAACTATGGAATATGCCTTTCACGATGTACTACCATCAACCAAATGATATAACACATGTGTTTTATATTAGATACTGCCATATAAATATTTCTCTAAGTTAATCAACTATGGAATATATCATTCACGTAGTACTACCATCATCCAAATGATATAACGCATGTGTTTTATATTAGATAGTGCCATCTAAATATATCTCAAGCTAATTCAACTATGGAATATGCCTTTCACGTTGTACTACCATCATCCTAATGATATAACACATGTAATTTATATTAGATACTGCCATATATATACATATATATCTCTAGTTAAATCTACTTTGGAATATGCCTTTTACGATGTACTATAATCATCCAAATGATATAACGCAAGTGTTTTATATTAGATAGTGCCATCTAAATATATCTCAAGCTAATTCAACTATGGAATATGCCTTTCACGATATACCACCATCATCCAAATGATATAACGCATGTGTTTTATATTAGATACTGCCATATAAATATATCTCTAGCTAAATCAAGTATGGAATAGGCCTTTCACGATGTACTAGTATCATCCAAATAATATAATGCATGTGTTTCAAAGTAGATACTGCCATATATATATAAATATATCTCTAGCTAAAACAACTATGCAATATGCCTTTCACGATGTACTACCATCATCTAAATGATATAACGCATGTGTTTTATATTAGATACTCCCATATAAATATTACTCTAGTTAAATCTACTTTGGAATATGCCTTCCACGATGTACTATAGTCATGCAAATGATATAACGCATGTGTTTTATTTTAGATAGTGCCATCTAAATATATCTCAAGCAAATTCAACTATGGAATATGCCTTTCACGATATACCACCATCATCTAAATGATTTAATGCATGTGTTTTATATTAGATACTGCCATATAAACATATCTTTAGCTGAAACAACTATGGAATATGCCTTTCACGATGTACTATCATCATCCAAATGATATAACGCATGTGTGTTATATTAGATAGTGCAATCAAAATATATCTCTCGCTAATTCAACTGTGGAATATGCCTTTCACGTTGTACTATCATCATCCAAATGATATAACGCATGTGTTTTATATTAGATACTGCCATATATATATATCTCTAGTTGAAACAACTACACAATAGGCCTATCACGATGTACTATAATCATCCAAATGATATAACGCATGTGTTTTATATTAGATACTGCCATATAAATATATCTCTAGCCAAAAGAACTATGGAGAATGCCTTTCACGATGTACTACCATCAACGACATGATATAACGCATGTGTTTTATGTTAGATACTGCTATATGAATATATCTCTAGCTAAATCAACTCTGGAATATGTCATTCACGTTGTACTATCATCATCCAAATGATATAACGCATATGTTTTATATTAGATAGTGCCGTCTAAATATATCACTAGTTGAAACAACTATAGAATAGGCCTTTCACGATGTACTATCTTCTTCCAAATGAATTAATGCATTTGTTTTATATTACATACTGCCATATAAATATATCTCTAGCTCAATCAACTATGGAATATGCCTTTCACGAAGTACTACAATCAACCAAATGATATAACCCATATGTTTTATATTCGATACTGCCATATAAATATTTCTTCGGCTGAAACAACTATGCAATAGGCCTTTCACGATGTACTAGTATCATCCAAATAATATAACGGATGTGTTTTATTTTAAATACTGCCATATAAATTTATCTCTGGCTATATCAACTATGGAATATGCCTTTCAAGATGTACTAGAATCATCCAAATGATATATCGCATGTGTTTTATATTAGATTCTACCATATAAATATACCTTTAGCTGCAAAAACTATGGAATATGCTCTTCACGATGTACTACCATCATCCAAATGATATAACGCATGTGTTTTATAATAGATACTGCCATCTAAATATATCTCTAGCTATATCAACTATGGAACATGCCTTTCACGATGTACTACCATTATCTAAATGATATAACGCATGTGTTTTATATTAGAAACTGCCATATAAATATATCTCTAGCTAAAACATCTATGGAATATGCCTTTCACGATGTACTACCATTATCTAAATGATATAACGCATGTGGTTTATATAAGATACTGCCATATATATATATCTCTAGTTAAATCAACCATAGAATATGCCTTTCACGATGTACTATAATCATCCAAATGATATAACGGATCTGTTTTATATTAGATAGTGCCATCTTAATATATCTCAGGCTAATTCAACTATGGAATATGCGTTTCACGTTGGACTTCCATCATCCAAATTATGTAACACATGTGTTTTATAGTAGATACTGCCATATAAATATATCTCTAAATGAAACGACTATGCAATTGGCCTTTCACGATGTACTACCATCATCCAAATGATATAACGCATGTGTATTATATTAGATACTGCCATATAAATATATCTCTAGCTAAAACAACTATGGAATATGCCTTTCACGATGTATTACGATCATCTAAATGATATAATGCATGTGTTTTATATTAGATACTGCCATATATATATATATATCTCTAGTTAAATCAACTATGGAATATGCCTTGCACGATGTACTATAATCATCTAAATGATATACCGCGTGTGTTTTTTATTAGATAGTGCCATCTAAATATATCTCTAGCTCAATCAACTATGGAATATGCCTTTCACGATGTACTACAATCATCCAAATGATTTAACGCATGTGTTTTATATTAGATACTGCCATATAAATATTTCTTCGGCTGAAACAACTTTGGAATATGCCTTTAACGATGTACTACCATCAACCAAATGATATAACGCATGTGTTTTATATTAGATACTGCCATATAAATATTTCTATAGCTAAATCAACTATGGAATATGTCATTCACGTTGTACAACCATCATCTAAATGATATAACGCATATGTTTTATATTAGATACTACCATATAAATATATCTCTAGTTGAAACAACTATACAATAGGCCTTTCACGATGTACTATACTCATCCAAATGATATAACGCATGTGTTTTATATTAGATACTGCCATATAAATATTTCTCTAGCTAAATCAACTATGGAATATGTCATTCACGTTGTACTACCGTCATCCAAATGATATAACGCATGTGTTTTATATTAGACAGTGCCATCTAAATATATCTCAAGCTAATTCAACTATGGAATATGCCTTTCAAGTTGTACTACCATCATCCAAATGATATAACGCAATTCTTTTATATTAGATACTGCCATATAAATATATCTGTATTTGAAACAACTATACAATAGGCCTTTCATGATGTACTACCATCTTCCAAAAGAATAAATGCATGTGTTATATATTAGATCCTGCCATATAAATATATCTCTAGCTAAAACAACCATGGAATATACCATTCACGATGTACTACAATCATGCAAATGATATAACGCATGTGTTTTATATTAGATACTGCCATATAAATATATCTCTAGCTAAAACAACTATGGAATATGCCTTTCACGATGTACTACCATCATCTAAATGATATAATGCATGTGTTTAATATTAGATACTGCCATATATATATATATATATCTCTAGTTAAATCTACTTTGGAATTTGCCTTTAACGATGTACTATAATCATCCAAATGATATAACGCATGTGTTTTATATTAGATACTGCCATATAAATATATCTCTAGCTAAATCAACTATGGAATATGCCTTTAACGATGTAGTACCATCATCTAAATGATATAACGCATGTGTTTTATATTAGATACTACCATATAAATATATCTTTAGCTGTAACAACTATGGAATATGCCTTTCACGATGTACTATCATTAACATAATGATGTGACGCACGTGTGTTATATTAACTAGTGCAATCAAAATATATCTCTCGCTAAATCAACTATGGAATATGCCTTTCACGTTGTACTACCATCATCCAAATGATATAACGCATGTGTTTTATATTAGATACTGCCATAATAATATATCTCTAGTTGAAACAACTATACAATAGGCCTTTCACGATGTACTATAATCATCCAAATGATATAACGCATGTGTTTTATATTAGATACTGCCATATAAATATATCTCTAACCAAAACAACTATGGAGTATGCCTTTTACGATGTACTACCATCAACGACATGATATAACGCATGTGTTTTATATAAGATATTGCCATATAAATATATCTCTAGCTAAAACAACTATCGAATATGCCTTTCCTATGTACTATAATCATCCAAATGATATAACGCCTGTGTTTTATATTAGATAGTGCCATCTAAATATATCTCAAGCTAATTCAACTATGGAATATGCCTTTCACGTTGTACTACCATCATCCAAATGATATAACGCATGTGTTTTATATTAGATACTGCCATATAAATATATCTCTAGCTCAATCAACTATGGAATATGCCTTTCACGATGTACTACAATCATCCAAATGATATAACGCATGTGATTTATATTAGATACTGCCATATAAATATTTCTTCGACTGAAACCACTATGGAATATGCCTTTCACGATGTACTACCATCAACCAAATGATATAACGCATGTGTTTTATATTAGATACTGGCATATAAATATATCTCTAGCTAAATCAACTATGGAATATATCATTCACGTAGTACTACCATCATCCAAATGATATAACGCATGTGTTTTATATTAGATAGTGCCATCTAAATATATCTCAAGCTAATTCAACTATGGAATATGCCTTTCACGTTGTACTACCATCATCCAAATGATATAACGCATGTGTTTTATATTAGATACTGCCATATAAATAAATCTCTAGTTGAAACAACTATACAATAGGCCTTACACGATGTACTACCATCTTCCAAATGAATTAATGCATGTGTTTTATATTAGATCCTGCCTTATAAATAAATCTCTAGCTAAATCAACTATGGAATATGCCTTTCACGATGTACTACCATCATCTAAATGATATAACGCATGTGTTTTATATTAGATACTGCCATATAAATAAATCTCTAGCTAAATCAACTATGGAATATGCCTTTCACGATGTACTACCATCATCTAAATGATATAACGCATGTGTTTTATATTAGATACTGCCATATAAATATTTCTTCGGCTGAAACAACTATGGAATATGCCTTTCACGATGTACTACCATCAACCAAATGATATAACGCATGTGTTTTATATTAGATACTGCCATAAAAATATTTCTCTAGCTAAATCAACTATGGAATATGTCATTCACGTTGTACTACCATCTTCCAAATGATATAACGCATGTGTTTTATATTAGATACTGCCATATAAATATATCTTTAGCTAAAACAACTATGGAATATGCCTTTCACGATGTACTACCATCATCTAAATGATATAACCCATGTAATTTATATTAGATACTGCCATATATATATATATATATATCTCTAGTTAAATCTGCTTTGGAATATGCCTTTCACCATGTACTATAATCATCCAAATGATATAACGCCTGTGTTTTATATTAGATAGTGCCATCTAAATATATCTCAAGCTAATTCAACTATGGAATATGCCTTTCACGTTGTACTTCTATCATCCAAATGATATAACGCATGTGTTTTATATTAGATACTGCCGTATAAATATATCTCTAGCTCAATCAACTATGGAATATGCCTTTCACGATGTACTACAATCATCCAAATGATATAACGCATGTGTTTTATATTAGATACTGCCATATAAATATTTCTTCGGCTGAAACAACTATGGAATATGCCTTTCACGATGTACTACCATCAACCAAATGATATAACGCATGTGTTTTATATTAGTTACTGCCGTATAATTATATCTCTAGCTCAATCAACTATGGAATATGCCTTTCACGATGTACTACAATCATCCAAATGATATAACGCATGTGTTTTATATTAGATACTGCCATATAAATATATCTTTAGCTGTAACAACTATGGAATACGTCTTTCACGATGTACTATCATCAACATAATGATATAACGCATGTGTGTTATATTAACTTGTGCAATTAAAATATATCTCTCGCTAAATCAACTATGGAATATGCCTTTCACGTTGTACTACCATCATCCAAATGATATAACGCATGTGTTTTATATTAGACACTGCCATAATAATATATCTCTAGTTGAAACAACTATACAATAGGCGTTTCACGATGTACTATAATCATCCAAATGATATAACGCATGTGTTTTATATTAGATACTGCCATATAAATATATCTCTAGCCAAAACAACTATGGAGTATGCCTTTCACGATGTACTACCATCAACGACATGATATAACGCATGTGTTTTATATTAGATACTGCCATATAAATATATCTCTAGATGAATCAACTGTACAATAGGCCTTTCACGATGTACTACCATCTTCCAAATGAATTAATGCATGTGTTTTATATTAGATCCTGCCATATAAATATATCTCTAGCTAAAACAACTATGGAATATGCCTTTCACGATGTACTACCATCATCTAAATGATATAACGCATGTGTTTTATATTAGATACTGCCATATAAATATATTTCTAGCTCAATCAACTATGGAATATGCCTTTCACGATATACTACAATCATCCAAATGATATAACGCATGTCTTTTATATTAGATACTGCGCTATAAATATTTCTTCGGCTGAAACAACTATGGAATATGCCTTTCACGATGTACTACCATCAACCAAATGATATAACACATGTGTTTTATATTAGATACTGCCATATAAATATTTCTCTAAGTTAATCAACTATGGAATATATCATTCACGTAGTACTACCATCATCCAAATGATATAACGCATGTGTTTTATATTAGATAGTGCCATCTAAATATATCTCAAGCTAATTCAACTATGGAATATGCCTTTCACGTTGTACTACCATCATCCTAATGATATAACACATGTAATTTATATTAGATACTGCCATATATATACATATATATCTCTAGTTAAATCTACTTTGGAATATGCCTTTTACGATGTACTATAATCATCCAAATGATATAACGCAAGTGTTTTATATTAGATAGTGCCATCTAAATATATCTCAAGCTAATTCAACTATGGAATATGCCTTTCACGATATACCACCATCATCCAAATGATATAACGCATGTGTTTTATATTAGATACTGCCATATAAATATATCTCTAGCTAAATCAAGTATGGAATAGGCCTTTCACGATGTACTAGTATCATCCAAATAATATAATGCATGTGTTTCAAAGTAGATACTGCCATATATATATAAATATATCTCTAGCTAAAACAACTATGCAATATGCCTTTCACGATGTACTACCATCATCTAAATGATATAACGCATGTGTTTTATATTAGATACTCCCATATAAATATTACTCTAGTTAAATCTACTTTGGAATATGCCTTCCACGATGTACTATAGTCATGCAAATGATATAACGCATGTGTTTTATTTTAGATAGTGCCATCTAAATATATCTCAAGCAAATTCAACTATGGAATATGCCTTTCACGATATACCACCATCATCTAAATGATTTAATGCATGTGTTTTATATTAGATACTGCCATATAAACATATCTTTAGCTGAAACAACTATGGAATATGCCTTTCACGATGTACTATCATCATCCAAATGATATAACGCATGTGTGTTATATTAGATAGTGCAATCAAAATATATCTCTCGCTAATTCAACTGTGGAATATGCCTTTCACGTTGTACTATCATCATCCAAATGATATAACGCATGTGTTTTATATTAGATACTGCCATATATATATATCTCTAGTTGAAACAACTACACAATAGGCCTATCACGATGTACTATAATCATCCAAATGATATAACGCATGTGTTTTATATTAGATACTGCCATATAAATATATCTCTAGCCAAAAGAACTATGGAGAATGCCTTTCACGATGTACTACCATCAACGACATGATATAACGCATGTGTTTTATGTTAGATACTGCTATATGAATATATCTCTAGCTAAATCAACTCTGGAATATGTCATTCACGTTGTACTATCATCATCCAAATGATATAACGCATATGTTTTATATTAGATAGTGCCGTCTAAATATATCACTAGTTGAAACAACTATAGAATAGGCCTTTCACGATGTACTATCTTCTTCCAAATGAATTAATGCATTTGTTTTATATTACATACTGCCATATAAATATATCTCTAGCTCAATCAACTATGGAATATGCCTTTCACGAAGTACTACAATCAACCAAATGATATAACCCATATGTTTTATATTCGATACTGCCATATAAATATTTCTTCGGCTGAAACAACTATGCAATAGGCCTTTCACGATGTACTAGTATCATCCAAATAATATAACGGATGTGTTTTATTTTAAATACTGCCATATAAATTTATCTCTGGCTATATCAACTATGGAATATGCCTTTCAAGATGTACTAGAATCATCCAAATGATATATCGCATGTGTTTTATATTAGATTCTACCATATAAATATACCTTTAGCTGCAAAAACTATGGAATATGCTCTTCACGATGTACTACCATCATCCAAATGATATAACGCATGTGTTTTATAATAGATACTGCCATCTAAATATATCTCTAGCTATATCAACTATAGAACATGCCTTTCACGATGTACTACCATTATCTAAATGATATAACGCATGTGTTTTATATTAGAAACTGCCATATAAATATATCTCTAGCTAAAACATCTATGGAATATGCCTTTCACGATGTACTACCATTATCTAAATGATATAACGCATGTGGTTTATATAAGATACTGCCATATATATATATCTCTAGTTAAATCAACCATAGAATATGCCTTTCACGATGTACTATAATCATCCAAATGATATAACGCATCTGTTTTATATTAGATAGTGCCATCTTAATATATCTCAGGCTAATTCAACTATGGAATATGCGTTTCACGTTGGACTTCCATCATCCAAATTATGTAACACATGTGTTTTATAGTAGATACTGCCATATAAATATATCTCTAAATGAAACGACTATGCAATTGGCCTTTCACGATGTACTACCATCATCCAAATGATATAACGCATGTGTATTATATTAGATACTGCCATATAAATATATCTCTAGCTAAAACAACTATGGAATATGCCTTTCACGATGTATTACGATCATCTAAATGATATAATGCATGTGTTTTATATTAGATACTGCCATATATATATATATATCTCTAGTTAAATCAACTATGGAATATGCCTTGCACGATGTACTATAATCATCTAAATGATATACCGCGTGTGTTTTTTATTAGATAGTGCCATCTAAATATATCTCTAGCTCAATCAACTATGGAATATGCCTTTCACGATGTACTACAATCATCCAAATGATTTAACGCATGTGTTTTATATTAGATACTGCCATATAAATATTTCTTCGGCTGAAACAACTTTGGAATATGCCTTTAACGATGTACTACCATCAACCAAATGATATAACGCATGTGTTTTATATTAGATACTGCCATATAAATATTTCTATAGCTAAATCAACTATGGAATATGTCATTCACGTTGTACAACCATCATCTAAATGATATAACGCATATGTTTTATATTAGATACTACCATATAAATATATCTCTAGTTGAAACAACTATACAATAGGCCTTTCACGATGTACTATACTCATCCAAATGATATAACGCATGTGTTTTATATTAGATACTGCCATATAAATATTTCTCTAGCTAAATCAACTATGGAATATGTCATTCACGTTGTACTACCGTCATCCAAATGATATAACGCATGTGTTTTATATTAGACAGTGCCATCTAAATATATCTCAAGCTAATTCAACTATGGAATATGCCTTTCAAGTTGTACTACCATCATCCAAATGATATAACGCAATTCTTTTATATTAGATACTGCCATATAAATATATCTGTATTTGAAACAACTATACAATAGGCCTTTCATGATGTACTACCATCTTCCAAAAGAATAAATGCATGTGTTATATATTAGATCCTGCCATATAAATATATCTCTAGCTAAAACAACCATGGAATATACCATTCACGATGTACTACAATCATGCAAATGATATAACGCACGTGTTTTATATTAGATACTGCCATATAAATATTTCTCTAGCTAAATCAACTATGGAATATGTCATTCACGTTGTACTACCATCATCCAAAGGATATAACGCATGTGTTTTATATTAGATACTGCCATATAAATATATCTCTAGCTAAAACAACTATGGAATATGCCTTTCACGATGTACTACCATCATCTAAATGATATAATGCATGTGTTTAATATTAGATACTGCCATATATATATATATATATCTCTAGTTAAATCTACTTTGGAATTTGCCTTTAACGATGTACTATAATCATCCAAATGATATAACGCATGTGTTTTATATTAGATACTGCCATATAAATATATCTCTAGCTAAATCAACTATGGAATATGCCTTTAACGATGTAGTACCATCATCTAAATGATATAACGCATGTGTTTTATATTAGATACTACCATATAAATATATCTTTAGCTGTAACAACTATGGAATATGCCTTTCACGATGTACTATCATTAACATAATGATGTGACGCACGTGTGTTATATTAACTAGTGCAATCAAAATATATCTCTCGCTAAATCAACTATGGAATATGCCTTTCACGTTGTACTACCATCATCCAAATGATATAACGCATGTGTTTTATATTAGATACTGCCATAATAATATATCTCTAGTTGAAACAACTATACAATAGGCCTTTCACGATGTACTATAATCATCCAAATGATATAACGCATGTGTTTTATATTAGATACTGCCATATAAATATATCTCTAACCAAAACAACTATGGAGTATGCCTTTTACGATGTACTACCATCAACGACATGATATAACGCATGTGTTTTATATAAGATATTGCCATATAAATATATCTCTAGCTAAAACAACTATCGAATATGCCTTTCCTATGTACTATAATCATCCAAATGATATAACGCCTGTGTTTTATATTAGATAGTGCCATCTAAATATATCTCAAGCTAATTCAACTATGGAATATGCCTTTCACGTTGTACTACCATCATCCAAATGATATAACGCATGTGTTTTATATTAGATACTGCCATATAAATATATCTCTAGCTCAATCAACTATGGAATATGCCTTTCACGATGTACTACAATCATCCAAATGATATAACGCATGTGATTTATATTAGATACTGCCATATAAATATTTCTTCGACTGAAACCACTATGGAATATGCCTTTCACGATGTACTACCATCAACCAAATGATATAACGCATGTGTTTTATATTAGATACTGCCATATAAATATATCTCTAGCTAAATCAACTATGGAATATATCATTCACGTAGTACTACCATCATCCAAATGATATAACGCATGTGTTTTATATTAGATAGTGCCATCTAAATATATCTCAAGCTAATTCAACTATGGAATATGCCTTTCACGTTGTACTACCATCATCCAAATGATATAACGCATGTGTTTTATATTAGATACTGCCATATAAATAAATCTCTAGTTGAAACAACTATACAATAGGCCTTACACGATGTACTACCATCTTCCAAATGAATTAATGCATGTGTTTTATATTAGATCCTGCCTTATAAATAAATCTCTAGCTAAATCAACTATGGAATATGCCTTTCACGATGTACTACCATCATCTAAATGATATAACGCATGTGTTTTATATTAGATACTGCCATATAAATAAATCTCTAGCTAAATCAACTATGGAATATGCCTTTCACGATGTACTACCATCATCTAAATGATATAACGCATGTGTTTTATATTAGATACTGCCATATAAATATTTCTTCGGCTGAAACAACTATGGAATATGCCTTTCACGATGTACTACCATCAACCAAATGATATAACGCATGTGTTTTATATTAGATACTGCCATAAAAATATTTCTCTAGCTAAATCAACTATGGAATATGTCATTCACGTTGTACTACCATCTTCCAAATGATATAACGCATGTGTTTTATATTAGATACTGCCATATAAATATATCTTTAGCTAAAACAACTATGGAATATGCCTTTCACGATGTACTACCATCATCTAAATGATATAACCCATGTAATTTATATTAGATACTGCCATATATATATATATATATATCTCTAGTTAAATCTGCTTTGGAATATGCCTTTCACCATGTACTATAATCATCCAAATGATATAACGCCTGTGTTTTATATTAGATAGTGCCATCTAAATATATCTCAAGCTAATTCAACTATGGAATATGCCTTTCACGTTGTACTTCTATCATCCAAATGATATAACGCATGTGTTTTATATTAGATACTGCCGTATAAATATATCTCTAGCTCAATCAACTATGGAATATGCCTTTCACGATGTACTACAATCATCCAAATGATATAACGCATGTGTTTTATATTAGATACTGCCATATAAATATTTCTTCGGCTGAAACAACTATGGAATATGCCTTTCACGATGTACTACCATCAACCAAATGATATAACGCATGTGTTTTATATTAGTTACTGCCGTATAATTATATCTCTAGCTCAATCAACTATGGAATATGCCTTTCACGATGTACTACAATCATCCAAATGATATAACGCATGTGTTTTATATTAGATACTGCCATATAAATATATCTTTAGCTGTAACAACTATGGAATACGTCTTTCACGATGTACTATCATCAACATAATGATATAACGCATGTGTGTTATATTAACTTGTGCAATTAAAATATATCTCTCGCTAAATCAACTATGGAATATGCCTTTCACGTTGTACTACCATCATCCAAATGATATAACGCATGTGTTTTATATTAGACACTGCCATAATAATATATCTCTAGTTGAAACAACTATACAATAGGCGTTTCACGATGTACTATAATCATCCAAATGATATAACGCATGTGTTTTATATTAGATACTGCCATATAAATATATCTCTAGCCAAAACAACTATGGAGTATGCCTTTCACGATGTACTACCATCAACGACATGATATAACGCATGTGTTTTATATTAGATACTGCCATATAAATATATCTCTAGATGAATCAACTGTACAATAGGCCTTTCACGATGTACTACCATCTTCCAAATGAATTAATGCATGTGTTTTATATTAGATCCTGCCATATAAATATATCTCTAGCTAAAACAACTATGGAATATGCCTTTCACGATGTACTACCATCATCTAAATGATATAACGCATGTGTTTTATATTAGATACTGCCATATAAATATATTTCTAGCTCAATCAACTATGGAATATGCCTTTCACGATATACTACAATCATCCAAATGATATAACGCATGTCTTTTATATTAGATACTGCGCTATAAATATTTCTTCGGCTGAAACAACTATGGAATATGCCTTTCACGATGTACTACCATCAACCAAATGATATAACACATGTGTTTTATATTAGATACTGCCATATAAATATTTCTCTAAGTTAATCAACTATGGAATATATCATTCACGTAGTACTACCATCATCCAAATGATATAACGCATGTGTTTTATATTAGATAGTGCCATCTAAATATATCTCAAGCTAATTCAACTATGGAATATGCCTTTCACGTTGTACTACCATCATCCTAATGATATAACACATGTAATTTATATTAGATACTGCCATATATATACATATATATCTCTAGTTAAATCTACTTTGGAATATGCCTTTTACGATGTACTATAATCATCCAAATGATATAACGCAAGTGTTTTATATTAGATAGTGCCATCTAAATATATCTCAAGCTAATTCAACTATGGAATATGCCTTTCACGATATACCACCATCATCCAAATGATATAACGCATGTGTTTTATATTAGATACTGCCATATAAATATATCTCTAGCTAAATCAAGTATGGAATAGGCCTTTCACGATGTACTAGTATCATCCAAATAATATAATGCATGTGTTTCAAAGTAGATACTGCCATATATATATAAATATATCTCTAGCTAAAACAACTATGCAATATGCCTTTCACGATGTACTACCATCATCTAAATGATATAACGCATGTGTTTTATATTAGATACTCCCATATAAATATTACTCTAGTTAAATCTACTTTGGAATATGCCTTCCACGATGTACTATAGTCATGCAAATGATATAACGCATGTGTTTTATTTTAGATAGTGCCATCTAAATATATCTCAAGCAAATTCAACTATGGAATATGCCTTTCACGATATACCACCATCATCTAAATGATTTAATGCATGTGTTTTATATTAGATACTGCCATATAAACATATCTTTAGCTGAAACAACTATGGAATATGCCTTTCACGATGTACTATCATCATCCAAATGATATAACGCATGTGTGTTATATTAGATAGTGCAATCAAAATATATCTCTCGCTAATTCAACTGTGGAATATGCCTTTCACGTTGTACTATCATCATCCAAATGATATAACGCATGTGTTTTATATTAGATACTGCCATATATATATATCTCTAGTTGAAACAACTACACAATAGGCCTATCACGATGTACTATAATCATCCAAATGATATAACGCATGTGTTTTATATTAGATACTGCCATATAAATATATCTCTAGCCAAAAGAACTATGGAGAATGCCTTTCACGATGTACTACCATCAACGACATGATATAACGCATGTGTTTTATGTTAGATACTGCTATATGAATATATCTCTAGCTAAATCAACTCTGGAATATGTCATTCACGTTGTACTATCATCATCCAAATGATATAACGCATATGTTTTATATTAGATAGTGCCGTCTAAATATATCACTAGTTGAAACAACTATAGAATAGGCCTTTCACGATGTACTATCTTCTTCCAAATGAATTAATGCATTTGTTTTATATTACATACTGCCATATAAATATATCTCTAGCTCAATCAACTATGGAATATGCCTTTCACGAAGTACTACAATCAACCAAATGATATAACCCATATGTTTTATATTCGATACTGCCATATAAATATTTCTTCGGCTGAAACAACTATGCAATAGGCCTTTCACGATGTACTAGTATCATCCAAATAATATAACGGATGTGTTTTATTTTAAATACTGCCATATAAATTTATCTCTGGCTATATCAACTATGGAATATGCCTTTCAAGATGTACTAGAATCATCCAAATGATATATCGCATGTGTTTTATATTAGATTCTACCATATAAATATACCTTTAGCTGCAAAAACTATGGAATATGCTCTTCACGATGTACTACCATCATCCAAATGATATAACGCATGTGTTTTATAATAGATACTGCCATCTAAATATATCTCTAGCTATATCAACTATAGAACATGCCTTTCACGATGTACTACCATTATCTAAATGATATAACGCATGTGTTTTATATTAGAAACTGCCATATAAATATATCTCTAGCTAAAACATCTATGGAATATGCCTTTCACGATGTACTACCATTATCTAAATGATATAACGCATGTGGTTTATATAAGATACTGCCATATATATATATCTCTAGTTAAATCAACCATAGAATATGCCTTTCACGATGTACTATAATCATCCAAATGATATAACGCATCTGTTTTATATTAGATAGTGCCATCTTAATATATCTCAGGCTAATTCAACTATGGAATATGCGTTTCACGTTGGACTTCCATCATCCAAATTATGTAACACATGTGTTTTATAGTAGATACTGCCATATAAATATATCTCTAAATGAAACGACTATGCAATTGGCCTTTCACGATGTACTACCATCATCCAAATGATATAACGCATGTGTATTATATTAGATACTGCCATATAAATATATCTCTAGCTAAAACAACTATGGAATATGCCTTTCACGATGTATTACGATCATCTAAATGATATAATGCATGTGTTTTATATTAGATACTGCCATATATATATATATCTCTAGTTAAATCAACTATGGAATATGCCTTGCACGATGTACTATAATCATCTAAATGATATACCGCGTGTGTTTTTTATTAGATAGTGCCATCTAAATATATCTCTAGCTCAATCAACTATGGAATATGCCTTTCACGATGTACTACAATCATCCAAATGATTTAACGCATGTGTTTTATATTAGATACTGCCATATAAATATTTCTTCGGCTAAAACAACTTTGGAATATGCCTTTAACGATGTACTACCATCAACCAAATGATATAACGCATGTGTTTTATATTAGATACTGCCATATAAATATTTCTATAGCTAAATCAACTATGGAATATGTCATTCACGTTGTACAACCATCATCTAAATGATATAACGCATATGTTTTATATTAGATACTACCATATAAATATATCTCTAGTTGAAACAACTATACAATAGGCCTTTCACGATGTACTATACTCATCCAAATGATATAACGCATGTGTTTTATATTAGATACTGCCATATAAATATTTCTCTAGCTAAATCAACTATGGAATATATCATTCACGTTGTACTACCGTCATCCAAATGATATAACGCATGTGTTTTATATTAGACAGTGCCATCTAAATATATCTCAAGCTAATTCAACTATGGAATATGCCTTTCAAGTTGTACTACCATCATCCAAATGATATAACGCAATTCTTTTATATTAGATACTGCCATATAAATATATCTGTAGTTGAAACAACTATACAATAGGCCTTTCATGATGTACTACCATCTTCCAAAAGAATAAATGCATGTGTTATATATTAGATCCTGCCATATAAATATATCTCTAGCTAAAACAACCATGGAATATACCATTCACGATGTACTACAATCATGCAAATGATATAACGCACGTGTTTTATATTAGATACTGCCATATAAATATTTCTCTAGCTAAATCAACTATGGAATATGTCATTCACGTTGTACTACCATCATCCAAAGGATATAACGCATGTGTTTTATATTAGATACTGCCATATAAATATATCTCTAGCTAAAACAACTATGGAATATGCCTTTCACGATGTACTACCATCATCTAAATGATATAATGCATGTGTTTTATATTAGATACTGCCATATATATATATATATATCTCTAGTTAAATCTACTTTGGAATTTGCCTTTAACGATGTACTATAATCATGCAAATGATATAACGCATGTGTTTTATATTAGATACTGCCATATAAATATATCTCTAGCTAAATCAACTATGGAATATGCCTTTAACGATGTAGTACCATCATCTAAATGATATAACGCATGTGTTTTATATTAGATACTACCATATAAATATATCTTTAGCTGTAACAACTATGGAATATGCCTTTCACGATGTACTATCATTAACATAATGATGTAACGCATGTGTGTTATATTAACTAGTGCAATCAAAATATATCTCTCGCTAAATCAACTATGGAATATGCCTTTCACGTTGTACTACCATCATCCAAATGATATAACGCATGTGTTTTATATTAGATACTGCCATAATAATATATCTCTAGTTGAAACAACTATACAATAGGCCTTTCACGATGTACTATAATCATCCAAATGATATAACGCATGTGTTTTATATTAGATACTGCCATATAAATATATCTCTAACCAAAACAACTATGGAGTATGCCTTTTACGATGTACTACCATCAACGACATGATATAACGCATGTGTTTTATATAAGATATTGCCATATAAATATATCTCTAGCTAAAACAACTATCGAATATGCCTTTCCTATGTACTATAATCATCCAAATGATATAACGCCTGTGTTTTATATTAGATAGTGCCATCTAAATATATCTCAAGCTAATTCAACTATGGAATATGCCTTTCACGTTGTACTACCATCATCCAAATGATATAACGCATGTGTTTTATATTAGATACTGCCATATAAATATATCTCTAGCTCAATCAACTATGGAATATGCCTTTCACGATGTACTACAATCATCCAAATGATATAACGCATGTGATTTATATTAGATACTGCCATATAAATATTTCTTCGACTGAAACCACTATGGAATATGCCTTTCACGATGTACTACCATCAACCAAATGATATAACGCATGTGTTTTATATTAGATACTCCCATATAAATATATCTCTAGCTAAATCAACTATGGAATATATCATTCACGTAGTACTACCATCATCCAAATGATATAACGCATGTGTTTTATATTAGATAGTGCCATCTAAATATATCTCAAGCTAATTCAACTATGGAATATGCCTTTCACGTTGTACTACCATCATCCAAATGATATAACGCATGTGTTTTATATTAGATACTGCCATATAAATAAATCTCTAGTTGAAACAACTATACAATAGGCCTTACACGATGTACTACCATCTTCCAAATGAATTAATGCATGTGTTTTATATTAGATCCTGCCTTATAAATAAATCTCTAGCTAAATCAACTATGGAATATGCCTTTCACGATGTACTACCATCATCTAAATGATATAACGCATGTGTTTTATATTAGATACTGCCATATAAATAAATCTCTAGCTAAATCAACTATGGAATATGCCTTTCACGATGTACTACCATCATCTAAATGATATAACGCATGTGTTTTATATTAGATACTGCCATATAAATATTTCTTCGGCTGAAACAACTTTGGAATATGCCTTTAACGATGTACTACCATCAACCAAATGATATAACGCATGTGTTTTATATTAGATACTGCCATATAAATATTTCTATAGCTAAATCAACTATGGAATATGTCATTCACGTTGTACAACCATCATCTAAATGATATAACGCATATGTTTTATATTAGATACTACCATATAAATATATCTCTAGTTGAAACAACTATACAATAGGCCTTTCACGATGTACTATACTCATCCAAATGATATAACGCATGTGTTTTATATTAGATACTGCCATATAAATATTTCTCTAGCTAAATCAACTATGGAATATGTCATTCACGTTGTACTACCGTCATCCAAATGATATAACGCATGTGTTTTATATTAGACAGTGCCATCTAAATATATCTCAAGCTAATTCAACTATGGAATATGCCTTTCAAGTTGTACTACCATCATCCAAATGATATAACGCAATTCTTTTATATTAGATACTGCCATATAAATATATCTGTATTTGAAACAACTATACAATAGGCCTTTCATGATGTACTACCATCTTCCAAAAGAATAAATGCATGTGTTATATATTAGATCCTGCCATATAAATATATCTCTAGCTAAAACAACCATGGAATATACCATTCACGATGTACTACAATCATGCAAATGATATAACGCACGTGTTTTATATTAGATACTGCCATATAAATATTTCTCTAGCTAAATCAACTATGGAATATGTCATTCACGTTGTACTACCATCATCCAAAGGATATAACGCATGTGTTTTATATTAGATACTGCCATATAAATATATCTCTAGCTAAAACAACTATGGAATATGCCTTTCACGATGTACTACCATCATCTAAATGATATAATGCATGTGTTTAATATTAGATACTGCCATATATATATATATATATCTCTAGTTAAATCTACTTTGGAATTTGCCTTTAACGATGTACTATAATCATCCAAATGATATAACGCATGTGTTTTATATTAGATACTGCCATATAAATATATCTCTAGCTAAATCAACTATGGAATATGCCTTTAACGATGTAGTACCATCATCTAAATGATATAACGCATGTGTTTTATATTAGATACTACCATATAAATATATCTTTAGCTGTAACAACTATGGAATATGCCTTTCACGATGTACTATCATTAACATAATGATGTGACGCACGTGTGTTATATTAACTAGTGCAATCAAAATATATCTCTCGCTAAATCAACTATGGAATATGCCTTTCACGTTGTACTACCATCATCCAAATGATATAACGCATGTGTTTTATATTAGATACTGCCATAATAATATATCTCTAGTTGAAACAACTATACAATAGGCCTTTCACGATGTACTATAATCATCCAAATGATATAACGCATGTGTTTTATATTAGATACTGCCATATAAATATATCTCTAACCAAAACAACTATGGAGTATGCCTTTTACGATGTACTACCATCAACGACATGATATAACGCATGTGTTTTATATAAGATATTGCCATATAAATATATCTCTAGCTAAAACAACTATCGAATATGCCTTTCCTATGTACTATAATCATCCAAATGATATAACGCCTGTGTTTTATATTAGATAGTGCCATCTAAATATATCTCAAGCTAATTCAACTATGGAATATGCCTTTCACGTTGTACTACCATCATCCAAATGATATAACGCATGTGTTTTATATTAGATACTGCCATATAAATATATCTCTAGCTCAATCAACTATGGAATATGCCTTTCACGATGTACTACAATCATCCAAATGATATAACGCATGTGATTTATATTAGATACTGCCATATAAATATTTCTTCGACTGAAACCACTATGGAATATGCCTTTCACGATGTACTACCATCAACCAAATGATATAACGCATGTGTTTTATATTAGATACTGCCATATAAATATATCTCTAGCTAAATCAACTATGGAATATATCATTCACGTAGTACTACCATCATCCAAATGATATAACGCATGTGTTTTATATTAGATAGTGCCATCTAAATATATCTCAAGCTAATTCAACTATGGAATATGCCTTTCACGTTGTACTACCATCATCCAAATGATATAACGCATGTGTTTTATATTAGATACTGCCATATAAATAAATCTCTAGTTGAAACAACTATACAATAGGCCTTACACGATGTACTACCATCTTCCAAATGAATTAATGCATGTGTTTTATATTAGATCCTGCCTTATAAATAAATCTCTAGCTAAATCAACTATGGAATATGCCTTTCACGATGTACTACCATCATCTAAATGATATAACGCATGTGTTTTATATTAGATACTGCCATATAAATAAATCTCTAGCTAAATCAACTATGGAATATGCCTTTCACGATGTACTACCATCATCTAAATGATATAACGCATGTGTTTTATATTAGATACTGCCATATAAATATTTCTTCGGCTGAAACAACTATGGAATATGCCTTTCACGATGTACTACCATCAACCAAATGATATAACGCATGTGTTTTATATTAGATACTGCCATATAAATATATCTCTAGCCAAAACAACTATGGAGTATGCCTTTCACGATGTACTACCATCAACGACATGATATAACGCATGTGTTTTATATTAGATACTGCCATATAAATATATCTCTAGATGAAACAACTGTACAATAGGCCTTTCACGATGTACTACCATCTTCCAAATGAATTAATGCATGTGTTTTATATTAGATCCTGCCATATAAATATATCTCTAGCTAAAACAACTATGGAATATGCCTTTCACGATGTACTACCATCATCTAAATGATATAACGCATGTGTTTTATATTAGATACTGCCATATAAATATATTTCTAGCTCAATCAACTATGGAATATGCCTTTCACGATGTACTACAATCATCCAAATGATATAACGCATGTCTTTTATATTAGATACTGCGCTATAAATATTTCTTCGGCTGAAACAACTATGGAATATGCCTTTCACGATGTACTACCATCAACCAAATGATATAACACATGTGTTTTATATTAGATACTGCCATATAAATATTTCTCTAAGTTAATCAACTATGGAATATATCATTCACGTAGTACTACCATCATCCAAATGATATAACGCATGTGTTTTATATTAGATAGTGCCATCTAAATATATCTCAAGCTAATTCAACTATGGAATATGCCTTTCACGTTGTACTACCATCATCCTAATGATATAACACATGTAATTTATATTAGATACTGCCATATATATACATATATATCTCTAGTTAAATCTACTTTGGAATATGCCTTTTACGATGTACTATAATCATCCAAATGATATAACGCAAGTGTTTTATATTAGATAGTGCCATCTAAATATATCTCAAGCTAATTCAACTATGGAATATGCCTTTCACGATATACCACCATCATCCAAATGATATAACGCATGTGTTTTATATTAGATACTGCCATATAAATATATCTCTAGCTAAATCAAGTATGGAATAGGCCTTTCACGATGTACTAGTATCATCCAAATAATATAATGCATGTGTTTCAAAGTAGATACTGCCATATATATATAAATATATCTCTAGCTAAAACAACTATGCAATATGCCTTTCACGATGTACTACCATCATCTAAATGATATAACGCATGTGTTTTATATTAGATACTCCCATATAAATATTACTCTAGTTAAATCTACTTTGGAATATGCCTTCCACGATGTACTATAGTCATGCAAATGATATAACGCATGTGTTTTATTTTAGATAGTGCCATCTAAATATATCTCAAGCAAATTCAACTATGGAATATGCCTTTCACGATATACCACCATCATCTAAATGATTTAATGCATGTGTTTTATATTAGATACTGCCATATAAACATATCTTTAGCTGAAACAACTATGGAATATGCCTTTCACGATGTACTATCATCATCCAAATGATATAACGCATGTGTGTTATATTAGATAGTGCAATCAAAATATATCTCTCGCTAATTCAACTGTGGAATATGCCTTTCACGTTGTACTATCATCATCCAAATGATATAACGCATGTGTTTTATATTAGATACTGCCATATATATATATCTCTAGTTGAAACAACTACACAATAGGCCTATCACGATGTACTATAATCATCCAAATGATATAACGCATGTGTTTTATATTAGATACTGCCATATAAATATATCTCTAGCCAAAAGAACTATGGAGAATGCCTTTCACGATGTACTACCATCAACGACATGATATAACGCATGTGTTTTATGTTAGATACTGCTATATGAATATATCTCTAGCTAAATCAACTCTGGAATATGTCATTCACGTTGTACTATCATCATCCAAATGATATAACGCATATGTTTTATATTAGATAGTGCCGTCTAAATATATCACTAGTTGAAACAACTATAGAATAGGCCTTTCACGATGTACTATCTTCTTCCAAATGAATTAATGCATTTGTTTTATATTACATACTGCCATATAAATATATCTCTAGCTCAATCAACTATGGAATATGCCTTTCACGAAGTACTACAATCAACCAAATGATATAACCCATATGTTTTATATTCGATACTGCCATATAAATATTTCTTCGGCTGAAACAACTATGCAATAGGCCTTTCACGATGTACTAGTATCATCCAAATAATATAACGGATGTGTTTTATTTTAAATACTGCCATATAAATTTATCTCTGGCTATATCAACTATGGAATATGCCTTTCAAGATGTACTAGAATCATCCAAATGATATATCGCATGTGTTTTATATTAGATTCTACCATATAAATATACCTTTAGCTGCAAAAACTATGGAATATGCTCTTCACGATGTACTACCATCATCCAAATGATATAACGCATGTGTTTTATAATAGATACTGCCATCTAAATATATCTCTAGCTATATCAACTATAGAACATGCCTTTCACGATGTACTACCATTATCTAAATGATATAACGCATGTGTTTTATATTAGAAACTGCCATATAAATATATCTCTAGCTAAAACATCTATGGAATATGCCTTTCACGATGTACTACCATTATCTAAATGATATAACGCATGTGGTTTATATAAGATACTGCCATATATATATATCTCTAGTTAAATCAACCATAGAATATGCCTTTCACGATGTACTATAATCATCCAAATGATATAACGCATCTGTTTTATATTAGATAGTGCCATCTTAATATATCTCAGGCTAATTCAACTATGGAATATGCGTTTCACGTTGGACTTCCATCATCCAAATTATGTAACACATGTGTTTTATAGTAGATACTGCCATATAAATATATCTCTAAATGAAACGACTATGCAATTGGCCTTTCACGATGTACTACCATCATCCAAATGATATAACGCATGTGTATTATATTAGATACTGCCATATAAATATATCTCTAGCTAAAACAACTATGGAATATGCCTTTCACGATGTATTACGATCATCTAAATGATATAATGCATGTGTTTTATATTAGATACTGCCATATATATATATATCTCTAGT
Source organism: Pohlia nutans (assembly GCA_022496805.1). Lineage (NCBI taxonomy): Eukaryota > Viridiplantae > Streptophyta > Bryopsida > Bryales > Mniaceae > Pohlia > Pohlia nutans. The sequence continues at coordinate 8,130,897 of CM040104.1, forward strand.
TAAATCAACTATGGAATATGCCTTGCACGATGTACTATAATCATCTAAATGATATACCGCGTGTGTTTTTTATTAGATAGTGCCATCTAAATATATCTCTAGCTCAATCAACTATGGAATATGCCTTTCACGATGTACTACAATCATCCAAATGATTTAACGCATGTGTTTTATATTAGATACTGCCATATAAATATTTCTTCGGCTAAAACAACTTTGGAATATGCCTTTAACGATGTACTACCATCAACCAAATGATATAACGCATGTGTTTTATATTAGATACTGCCATATAAATATTTCTATAGCTAAATCAACTATGGAATATGTCATTCACGTTGTACAACCATCATCTAAATGATATAACGCATATGTTTTATATTAGATACTACCATATAAATATATCTCTAGTTGAAACAACTATACAATAGGCCTTTCACGATGTACTATACTCATCCAAATGATATAACGCATGTGTTTTATATTAGATACTGCCATATAAATATTTCTCTAGCTAAATCAACTATGGAATATATCATTCACGTTGTACTACCGTCATCCAAATGATATAACGCATGTGTTTTATATTAGACAGTGCCATCTAAATATATCTCAAGCTAATTCAACTATGGAATATGCCTTTCAAGTTGTACTACCATCATCCAAATGATATAACGCAATTCTTTTATATTAGATACTGCCATATAAATATATCTGTAGTTGAAACAACTATACAATAGGCCTTTCATGATGTACTACCATCTTCCAAAAGAATAAATGCATGTGTTATATATTAGATCCTGCCATATAAATATATCTCTAGCTAAAACAACCATGGAATATACCATTCACGATGTACTACAATCATGCAAATGATATAACGCACGTGTTTTATATTAGATACTGCCATATAAATATTTCTCTAGCTAAATCAACTATGGAATATGTCATTCACGTTGTACTACCATCATCCAAAGGATATAACGCATGTGTTTTATATTAGATACTGCCATATAAATATATCTCTAGCTAAAACAACTATGGAATATGCCTTTCACGATGTACTACCATCATCTAAATGATATAATGCATGTGTTTTATATTAGATACTGCCATATATATATATATATATCTCTAGTTAAATCTACTTTGGAATTTGCCTTTAACGATGTACTATAATCATGCAAATGATATAACGCATGTGTTTTATATTAGATACTGCCATATAAATATATCTCTAGCTAAATCAACTATGGAATATGCCTTTAACGATGTAGTACCATCATCTAAATGATATAACGCATGTGTTTTATATTAGATACTACCATATAAATATATCTTTAGCTGTAACAACTATGGAATATGCCTTTCACGATGTACTATCATTAACATAATGATGTAACGCATGTGTGTTATATTAACTAGTGCAATCAAAATATATCTCTCGCTAAATCAACTATGGAATATGCCTTTCACGTTGTACTACCATCATCCAAATGATATAACGCATGTGTTTTATATTAGATACTGCCATAATAATATATCTCTAGTTGAAACAACTATACAATAGGCCTTTCACGATGTACTATAATCATCCAAATGATATAACGCATGTGTTTTATATTAGATACTGCCATATAAATATATCTCTAACCAAAACAACTATGGAGTATGCCTTTTACGATGTACTACCATCAACGACATGATATAACGCATGTGTTTTATATAAGATATTGCCATATAAATATATCTCTAGCTAAAACAACTATCGAATATGCCTTTCCTATGTACTATAATCATCCAAATGATATAACGCCTGTGTTTTATATTAGATAGTGCCATCTAAATATATCTCAAGCTAATTCAACTATGGAATATGCCTTTCACGTTGTACTACCATCATCCAAATGATATAACGCATGTGTTTTATATTAGATACTGCCATATAAATATATCTCTAGCTCAATCAACTATGGAATATGCCTTTCACGATGTACTACAATCATCCAAATGATATAACGCATGTGATTTATATTAGATACTGCCATATAAATATTTCTTCGACTGAAACCACTATGGAATATGCCTTTCACGATGTACTACCATCAACCAAATGATATAACGCATGTGTTTTATATTAGATACTCCCATATAAATATATCTCTAGCTAAATCAACTATGGAATATATCATTCACGTAGTACTACCATCATCCAAATGATATAACGCATGTGTTTTATATTAGATAGTGCCATCTAAATATATCTCAAGCTAATTCAACTATGGAATATGCCTTTCACGTTGTACTACCATCATCCAAATGATATAACGCATGTGTTTTATATTAGATACTGCCATATAAATAAATCTCTAGTTGAAACAACTATACAATAGGCCTTACACGATGTACTACCATCTTCCAAATGAATTAATGCATGTGTTTTATATTAGATCCTGCCTTATAAATAAATCTCTAGCTAAATCAACTATGGAATATGCCTTTCACGATGTACTACCATCATCTAAATGATATAACGCATGTGTTTTATATTAGATACTGCCATATAAATAAATCTCTAGCTAAATCAACTATGGAATATGCCTTTCACGATGTACTACCATCATCTAAATGATATAACGCATGTGTTTTATATTAGATACTGCCATATAAATATTTCTTCGGCTGAAACAACTTTGGAATATGCCTTTAACGATGTACTACCATCAACCAAATGATATAACGCATGTGTTTTATATTAGATACTGCCATATAAATATTTCTATAGCTAAATCAACTATGGAATATGTCATTCACGTTGTACAACCATCATCTAAATGATATAACGCATATGTTTTATATTAGATACTACCATATAAATATATCTCTAGTTGAAACAACTATACAATAGGCCTTTCACGATGTACTATACTCATCCAAATGATATAACGCATGTGTTTTATATTAGATACTGCCATATAAATATTTCTCTAGCTAAATCAACTATGGAATATGTCATTCACGTTGTACTACCGTCATCCAAATGATATAACGCATGTGTTTTATATTAGACAGTGCCATCTAAATATATCTCAAGCTAATTCAACTATGGAATATGCCTTTCAAGTTGTACTACCATCATCCAAATGATATAACGCAATTCTTTTATATTAGATACTGCCATATAAATATATCTGTATTTGAAACAACTATACAATAGGCCTTTCATGATGTACTACCATCTTCCAAAAGAATAAATGCATGTGTTATATATTAGATCCTGCCATATAAATATATCTCTAGCTAAAACAACCATGGAATATACCATTCACGATGTACTACAATCATGCAAATGATATAACGCACGTGTTTTATATTAGATACTGCCATATAAATATTTCTCTAGCTAAATCAACTATGGAATATGTCATTCACGTTGTACTACCATCATCCAAAGGATATAACGCATGTGTTTTATATTAGATACTGCCATATAAATATATCTCTAGCTAAAACAACTATGGAATATGCCTTTCACGATGTACTACCATCATCTAAATGATATAATGCATGTGTTTAATATTAGATACTGCCATATATATATATATATATCTCTAGTTAAATCTACTTTGGAATTTGCCTTTAACGATGTACTATAATCATCCAAATGATATAACGCATGTGTTTTATATTAGATACTGCCATATAAATATATCTCTAGCTAAATCAACTATGGAATATGCCTTTAACGATGTAGTACCATCATCTAAATGATATAACGCATGTGTTTTATATTAGATACTACCATATAAATATATCTTTAGCTGTAACAACTATGGAATATGCCTTTCACGATGTACTATCATTAACATAATGATGTGACGCACGTGTGTTATATTAACTAGTGCAATCAAAATATATCTCTCGCTAAATCAACTATGGAATATGCCTTTCACGTTGTACTACCATCATCCAAATGATATAACGCATGTGTTTTATATTAGATACTGCCATAATAATATATCTCTAGTTGAAACAACTATACAATAGGCCTTTCACGATGTACTATAATCATCCAAATGATATAACGCATGTGTTTTATATTAGATACTGCCATATAAATATATCTCTAACCAAAACAACTATGGAGTATGCCTTTTACGATGTACTACCATCAACGACATGATATAACGCATGTGTTTTATATAAGATATTGCCATATAAATATATCTCTAGCTAAAACAACTATCGAATATGCCTTTCCTATGTACTATAATCATCCAAATGATATAACGCCTGTGTTTTATATTAGATAGTGCCATCTAAATATATCTCAAGCTAATTCAACTATGGAATATGCCTTTCACGTTGTACTACCATCATCCAAATGATATAACGCATGTGTTTTATATTAGATACTGCCATATAAATATATCTCTAGCTCAATCAACTATGGAATATGCCTTTCACGATGTACTACAATCATCCAAATGATATAACGCATGTGATTTATATTAGATACTGCCATATAAATATTTCTTCGACTGAAACCACTATGGAATATGCCTTTCACGATGTACTACCATCAACCAAATGATATAACGCATGTGTTTTATATTAGATACTGCCATATAAATATATCTCTAGCTAAATCAACTATGGAATATATCATTCACGTAGTACTACCATCATCCAAATGATATAACGCATGTGTTTTATATTAGATAGTGCCATCTAAATATATCTCAAGCTAATTCAACTATGGAATATGCCTTTCACGTTGTACTACCATCATCCAAATGATATAACGCATGTGTTTTATATTAGATACTGCCATATAAATAAATCTCTAGTTGAAACAACTATACAATAGGCCTTACACGATGTACTACCATCTTCCAAATGAATTAATGCATGTGTTTTATATTAGATCCTGCCTTATAAATAAATCTCTAGCTAAATCAACTATGGAATATGCCTTTCACGATGTACTACCATCATCTAAATGATATAACGCATGTGTTTTATATTAGATACTGCCATATAAATAAATCTCTAGCTAAATCAACTATGGAATATGCCTTTCACGATGTACTACCATCATCTAAATGATATAACGCATGTGTTTTATATTAGATACTGCCATATAAATATTTCTTCGGCTGAAACAACTATGGAATATGCCTTTCACGATGTACTACCATCAACCAAATGATATAACGCATGTGTTTTATATTAGATACTGCCATAAAAATATTTCTCTAGCTAAATCAACTATGGAATATGTCATTCACGTTGTACTACCATCTTCCAAATGATATAACGCATGTGTTTTATATTAGATACTGCCATATAAATATATCTTTAGCTAAAACAACTATGGAATATGCCTTTCACGATGTACTACCATCATCTAAATGATATAACCCATGTAATTTATATTAGATACTGCCATATATATATATATATATATCTCTAGTTAAATCTGCTTTGGAATATGCCTTTCACCATGTACTATAATCATCCAAATGATATAACGCCTGTGTTTTATATTAGATAGTGCCATCTAAATATATCTCAAGCTAATTCAACTATGGAATATGCCTTTCACGTTGTACTTCTATCATCCAAATGATATAACGCATGTGTTTTATATTAGATACTGCCGTATAAATATATCTCTAGCTCAATCAACTATGGAATATGCCTTTCACGATGTACTACAATCATCCAAATGATATAACGCATGTGTTTTATATTAGATACTGCCATATAAATATTTCTTCGGCTGAAACAACTATGGAATATGCCTTTCACGATGTACTACCATCAACCAAATGATATAACGCATGTGTTTTATATTAGTTACTGCCGTATAATTATATCTCTAGCTCAATCAACTATGGAATATGCCTTTCACGATGTACTACAATCATCCAAATGATATAACGCATGTGTTTTATATTAGATACTGCCATATAAATATATCTTTAGCTGTAACAACTATGGAATACGTCTTTCACGATGTACTATCATCAACATAATGATATAACGCATGTGTGTTATATTAACTTGTGCAATTAAAATATATCTCTCGCTAAATCAACTATGGAATATGCCTTTCACGTTGTACTACCATCATCCAAATGATATAACGCATGTGTTTTATATTAGACACTGCCATAATAATATATCTCTAGTTGAAACAACTATACAATAGGCGTTTCACGATGTACTATAATCATCCAAATGATATAACGCATGTGTTTTATATTAGATACTGCCATATAAATATATCTCTAGCCAAAACAACTATGGAGTATGCCTTTCACGATGTACTACCATCAACGACATGATATAACGCATGTGTTTTATATTAGATACTGCCATATAAATATATCTCTAGATGAAACAACTGTACAATAGGCCTTTCACGATGTACTACCATCTTCCAAATGAATTAATGCATGTGTTTTATATTAGATCCTGCCATATAAATATATCTCTAGCTAAAACAACTATGGAATATGCCTTTCACGATGTACTACCATCATCTAAATGATATAACGCATGTGTTTTATATTAGATACTGCCATATAAATATATTTCTAGCTCAATCAACTATGGAATATGCCTTTCACGATGTACTACAATCATCCAAATGATATAACGCATGTCTTTTATATTAGATACTGCGCTATAAATATTTCTTCGGCTGAAACAACTATGGAATATGCCTTTCACGATGTACTACCATCAACCAAATGATATAACACATGTGTTTTATATTAGATACTGCCATATAAATATTTCTCTAAGTTAATCAACTATGGAATATATCATTCACGTAGTACTACCATCATCCAAATGATATAACGCATGTGTTTTATATTAGATAGTGCCATCTAAATATATCTCAAGCTAATTCAACTATGGAATATGCCTTTCACGTTGTACTACCATCATCCTAATGATATAACACATGTAATTTATATTAGATACTGCCATATATATACATATATATCTCTAGTTAAATCTACTTTGGAATATGCCTTTTACGATGTACTATAATCATCCAAATGATATAACGCAAGTGTTTTATATTAGATAGTGCCATCTAAATATATCTCAAGCTAATTCAACTATGGAATATGCCTTTCACGATATACCACCATCATCCAAATGATATAACGCATGTGTTTTATATTAGATACTGCCATATAAATATATCTCTAGCTAAATCAAGTATGGAATAGGCCTTTCACGATGTACTAGTATCATCCAAATAATATAATGCATGTGTTTCAAAGTAGATACTGCCATATATATATAAATATATCTCTAGCTAAAACAACTATGCAATATGCCTTTCACGATGTACTACCATCATCTAAATGATATAACGCATGTGTTTTATATTAGATACTCCCATATAAATATTACTCTAGTTAAATCTACTTTGGAATATGCCTTCCACGATGTACTATAGTCATGCAAATGATATAACGCATGTGTTTTATTTTAGATAGTGCCATCTAAATATATCTCAAGCAAATTCAACTATGGAATATGCCTTTCACGATATACCACCATCATCTAAATGATTTAATGCATGTGTTTTATATTAGATACTGCCATATAAACATATCTTTAGCTGAAACAACTATGGAATATGCCTTTCACGATGTACTATCATCATCCAAATGATATAACGCATGTGTGTTATATTAGATAGTGCAATCAAAATATATCTCTCGCTAATTCAACTGTGGAATATGCCTTTCACGTTGTACTATCATCATCCAAATGATATAACGCATGTGTTTTATATTAGATACTGCCATATATATATATCTCTAGTTGAAACAACTACACAATAGGCCTATCACGATGTACTATAATCATCCAAATGATATAACGCATGTGTTTTATATTAGATACTGCCATATAAATATATCTCTAGCCAAAAGAACTATGGAGAATGCCTTTCACGATGTACTACCATCAACGACATGATATAACGCATGTGTTTTATGTTAGATACTGCTATATGAATATATCTCTAGCTAAATCAACTCTGGAATATGTCATTCACGTTGTACTATCATCATCCAAATGATATAACGCATATGTTTTATATTAGATAGTGCCGTCTAAATATATCACTAGTTGAAACAACTATAGAATAGGCCTTTCACGATGTACTATCTTCTTCCAAATGAATTAATGCATTTGTTTTATATTACATACTGCCATATAAATATATCTCTAGCTCAATCAACTATGGAATATGCCTTTCACGAAGTACTACAATCAACCAAATGATATAACCCATATGTTTTATATTCGATACTGCCATATAAATATTTCTTCGGCTGAAACAACTATGCAATAGGCCTTTCACGATGTACTAGTATCATCCAAATAATATAACGGATGTGTTTTATTTTAAATACTGCCATATAAATTTATCTCTGGCTATATCAACTATGGAATATGCCTTTCAAGATGTACTAGAATCATCCAAATGATATATCGCATGTGTTTTATATTAGATTCTACCATATAAATATACCTTTAGCTGCAAAAACTATGGAATATGCTCTTCACGATGTACTACCATCATCCAAATGATATAACGCATGTGTTTTATAATAGATACTGCCATCTAAATATATCTCTAGCTATATCAACTATAGAACATGCCTTTCACGATGTACTACCATTATCTAAATGATATAACGCATGTGTTTTATATTAGAAACTGCCATATAAATATATCTCTAGCTAAAACATCTATGGAATATGCCTTTCACGATGTACTACCATTATCTTAATGATATAACGCATGTGGTTTATATAAGATACTGCCATATATATATATCTCTAGTTAAATCAACCATAGAATATGCCTTTCACGATGTACTATAATCATCCAAATGATATAACGCATCTGTTTTATATTAGATAGTGCCATCTTAATATATCTCAGGCTAATTCAACTATGGAATATGCGTTTCACGTTGGACTTCCATCATCCAAATTATGTAACACATGTGTTTTATAGTAGATACTGCCATATAAATATATCTCTAAATGAAACGACTATGCAATTGGCCTTTCACGATGTACTACCATCATCCAAATGATATAACGCATGTGTATTATATTAGATACTGCCATATAAATATATCTCTAGCTAAAACAACTATGGAATATGCCTTTCACGATGTATTACGATCATCTAAATGATATAATGCATGTGTTTTATATTAGATACTGCCATATATATATATATCTCTAGTTAAATCAACTATGGAATATGCCTTGCACGATGTACTATAATCATCTAAATGATATACCGCGTGTGTTTTTTATTAGATAGTGCCATCTAAATATATCTCTAGCTCAATCAACTATGGAATATGCCTTTCACGATGTACTACAATCATCCAAATGATTTAACGCATGTGTTTTATATTAGATACTGCCATATAAATATTTCTTCGGCTAAAACAACTTTGGAATATGCCTTTAACGATGTACTACCATCAACCAAATGATATAACGCATGTGTTTTATATTAGATACTGCCATATAAATATTTCTATAGCTAAATCAACTATGGAATATGTCATTCACGTTGTACAACCATCATCTAAATGATATAACGCATATGTTTTATATTAGATACTACCATATAAATATATCTCTAGTTGAAACAACTATACAATAGGCCTTTCACGATGTACTATACTCATCCAAATGATATAACGCATGTGTTTTATATTAGATACTGCCATATAAATATTTCTCTAGCTAAATCAACTATGGAATATATCATTCACGTTGTACTACCGTCATCCAAATGATATAACGCATGTGTTTTATATTAGACAGTGCCATCTAAATATATCTCAAGCTAATTCAACTATGGAATATGCCTTTCAAGTTGTACTACCATCATCCAAATGATATAACGCAATTCTTTTATATTAGATACTGCCATATAAATATATCTGTAGTTGAAACAACTATACAATAGGCCTTTCATGATGTACTACCATCTTCCAAAAGAATAAATGCATGTGTTATATATTAGATCCTGCCATATAAATATATCTCTAGCTAAAACAACCATGGAATATACCATTCACGATGTACTACAATCATGCAAATGATATAACGCACGTGTTTTATATTAGATACTGCCATATAAATATTTCTCTAGCTAAATCAACTATGGAATATGTCATTCACGTTGTACTACCATCATCCAAAGGATATAACGCATGTGTTTTATATTAGATACTGCCATATAAATATATCTCTAGCTAAAACAACTATGGAATATGCCTTTCACGATGTACTACCATCATCTAAATGATATAATGCATGTGTTTTATATTAGATACTGCCATATATATATATATATATCTCTAGTTAAATCTACTTTGGAATTTGCCTTTAACGATGTACTATAATCATGCAAATGATATAACGCATGTGTTTTATATTAGATACTGCCATATAAATATATCTCTAGCTAAATCAACTATGGAATATGCCTTTAACGATGTAGTACCATCATCTAAATGATATAACGCATGTGTTTTATATTAGATACTACCATATAAATATATCTTTAGCTGTAACAACTATGGAATATGCCTTTCACGATGTACTATCATTAACATAATGATGTAACGCATGTGTGTTATATTAACTAGTGCAATCAAAATATATCTCTCGCTAAATCAACTATGGAATATGCCTTTCACGTTGTACTACCATCATCCAAATGATATAACGCATGTGTTTTATATTAGATACTGCCATAATAATATATCTCTAGTTGAAACAACTATACAATAGGCCTTTCACGATGTACTATAATCATCCAAATGATATAACGCATGTGTTTTATATTAGATACTGCCATATAAATATATCTCTAACCAAAACAACTATGGAGTATGCCTTTTACGATGTACTACCATCAACGACATGATATAACGCATGTGTTTTATATAAGATATTGCCATATAAATATATCTCTAGCTAAAACAACTATCGAATATGCCTTTCCTATGTACTATAATCATCCAAATGATATAACGCCTGTGTTTTATATTAGATAGTGCCATCTAAATATATCTCAAGCTAATTCAACTATGGAATATGCCTTTCACGTTGTACTACCATCATCCAAATGATATAACGCATGTGTTTTATATTAGATACTGCCATATAAATATATCTCTAGCTCAATCAACTATGGAATATGCCTTTCACGATGTACTACAATCATCCAAATGATATAACGCATGTGATTTATATTAGATACTGCCATATAAATATTTCTTCGACTGAAACCACTATGGAATATGCCTTTCACGATGTACTACCATCAACCAAATGATATAACGCATGTGTTTTATATTAGATACTCCCATATAAATATATCTCTAGCTAAATCAACTATGGAATATATCATTCACGTAGTACTACCATCATCCAAATGATATAACGCATGTGTTTTATATTAGATAGTGCCATCTAAATATATCTCAAGCTAATTCAACTATGGAATATGCCTTTCACGTTGTACTACCATCATCCAAATGATATAACGCATGTGTTTTATATTAGATACTGCCATATAAATAAATCTCTAGTTGAAACAACTATACAATAGGCCTTACACGATGTACTACCATCTTCCAAATGAATTAATGCATGTGTTTTATATTAGATCCTGCCTTATAAATAAATCTCTAGCTAAATCAACTATGGAATATGCCTTTCACGATGTACTACCATCATCTAAATGATATAACGCATGTGTTTTATATTAGATACTGCCATATAAATAAATCTCTAGCTAAATCAACTATGGAATATGCCTTTCACGATGTACTACCATCATCTAAATGATATAACGCATGTGTTTTATATTAGATACTGCCATATAAATATTTCTTCGGCTGAAACAACTATGGAATATGCCTTTCACGATGTACTACCATCAACCAAATGATATAACGCATGTGTTTTATATTAGATACTGCCATAAAAATATTTCTCTAGCTAAATCAACTATGGAATATGTCATTCACGTTGTACTACCATCTTCCAAATGATATAACGCATGTGTTTTATATTAGATACTGCCATATAAATATATCTTTAGCTAAAACAACTATGGAATATGCCTTTCACGATGTACTACCATCATCTAAATGATATAACCCATGTAATTTATATTAGATACTGCCATATATATATATATATATATCTCTAGTTAAATCTGCTTTGGAATATGCCTTTCACCATGTACTATAATCATCCAAATGATATAACGCCTGTGTTTTATATTAGATAGTGCCATCTAAATATATCTCAAGCTAATTCAACTATGGAATATGCCTTTCACGTTGTACTTCTATCATCCAAATGATATAACGCATGTGTTTTATATTAGATACTGCCGTATAAATATATCTCTAGCTCAATCAACTATGGAATATGCCTTTCACGATGTACTACAATCATCCAAATGATATAACGCATGTGTTTTATATTAGATACTGCCATATAAATATTTCTTCGGCTGAAACAACTATGGAATATGCCTTTCACGATGTACTACCATCAACCAAATGATATAACGCATGTGTTTTACATTAGATACTGCCATAAAAATATTTCTCTAGCTAAATCAACTATGGAATATGTCATTCACGTTGTACTACCATCTTCCAAATGATATAACGCATGTGTTTTATATTAGATACTGCCATATAAATATATCTTTAGCTAAAACAACTATGGAATATGCCTTTCACGATGTACTACCATCATCTAAATGATATAACCCATGTAATTTATATTAGATACTGCCATATATATATATATATATATCTAGTTAAATCTGCTTTGGAATATGCCTTTCACCATGTACTATAATCATCCAAATGATATAACGCCTGTGTTTTATATTAGATAGTGCCATCTAAATATATCTCAAGCTAATTCAACTATGGAATATGCCTTTCACGATGTACTACAATCATCCAAATGATATAACGCATGTGTTTTATATTAGATACTGCCATATAAATATTTCTTCGGCTGAAACAACTATGGAATATGCCTTTCACGATGTACTACCATCAACCAAATGATATAACGCATGTGTTTTACATTAGATACTGCCATAAAAATATTTCTCTAGCTAAATCAACTATGGAATATGTCATTCACGTTGTACTACCATCTTCCAAATGATATAACGCATGTGTTTTATATTAGATACTGCCATATAAATATATCTTTAGCTAAAACAACTATGGAATATGCCTTTCACGATGTACTACCATCATCTAAATGATATAACCCATGTAATTTATATTAGATACTGCCATATATATATATATATATATCTAGTTAAATCTGCTTTGGAATATGCCTTTCACCATGTACTATAATCATCCAAATGATATAACGCCTGTGTTTTATATTAGATAGTGCCATCTAAATATATCTCAAGCTAATTCAACTATGGAATATGCCTTTCACGTTGTACTTCTATCATCCAAATGATATAACGCATGTGTTTTATATTAGATACTGCCGTATAAATATATCTCTAGCTCAATCAACTATGGAATATGCCTTTCACGATGTACTACAATCATCCAAATGATATAACGCATGTGTTTTATATTAGATACTGCCATATAAATATTTCTTCGGCTGAAACAACTATGGAATATGCCTTTCACGATGTACTACCATCAACCAAATGATATAACGCATGTGTTTTATATTAGTTACTGCCGTATAAATATATCTCTAGCTCAATCAACTATGGAATATGCCTTTCACGATGTACTACAATCATCCAAATGATATAACGCATGTGTTTTATATTAGATACTGCCATATAAATATATCTTTAGCTGTAACAACTATGGAAGACGTCTTTCACGATGTACTATCATCAACATAATGATATAACGCATGTGTGTTATATTAACTTGTGCAATTAAAATATATCTCTCGCTAAATCAACTATGGAATATGCCTTTCACGTTGTACTACCATCATCCAAATGATATAACGCATGTGTTTTATATTAGATACTGCCATAATAATATATCTCTAGTTGAAACAACTATACAATAGGCGTTTCACGATGTACTATAATCATCCAAATGATATAACGCATGTGTTTTATATTAGATACTGCCATATAAATATATCTCTAGCCAAAACAACTATGGAGTATGCCTTTCACGATGTACTACCATCAACGACATGATATAACGCATGTGTTTTATATTAGATACTGCCATATAAATATATCTCTAGATGAAACAACTGTACAATAGGCCTTTCACGATGTACTACCATCTTGCAAATGAATTAATGCATGTGTTTTATATTAGATCCTGCCATATAAATATATCTCTAGCTAAAACAACTATGGAATATGCCTTTCACGATGTACTACCATCATCTAAATGATATAACGCATGTGTTTTATATTAGATACTGCCATATAAATATATTTCTAGCTCAATCAACTATGGAATATGCCTTTCACGATGTACTACAATCATCCAAATGATATAACGCATGTCTTTTATATTAGATACTGCGCTATAAATATTTCTTCGGCTGAAACAACTATGGAATATGCCTTTCACGATGTACTACCATCAACCAAATGATATAACACATGTGTTTTATATTAGATACTGCCATATAAATATTTCTCTAGGTTAATCAATTATGGAATATATCATTCACGTAGTACTACCATCATCCAAATGATATAACGCATGTGTTTTATATTAGATAGTGCCATCTAAATATATCTCAAGCTAATTCAACTATGGAATATGCCTTTCACGTTGTACTACCATCATCCTAATGATATAACACATGTAATTTATATTAGATACTGCCATATATATACATATATATCTCTAGTTAAATCTACTTTGGAATATGCCTTTTACGATGTACTATAATCATCCAAATGATATAACGCAAGTGTTTTATATTAGATAGTGCCATCTAAATATATCTCAAGCTAATTCAACTATGGAATATGCCTTTCACGATATACCACCATCATCCAAATGATATAACGCATGTGTTTTATATTAGATACTGCCATATAAATATATCTCTAGCTAAATCAAGTATGGAATAGGCCTTTCACGATGTACTAGTATCATCCAAATAATATAATGCATGTGTTTCAAAGTAGATACTGCCATATATATATAAATATATCTCTAGCTAAAACAACTATGCAATATGCCTTTCACGATGTACTACCATCATCTAAATGATATAACGCATGTGTTTTATATTAGATACTCCCATATAAATATTACTCTAGTTAAATCTACTTTGGAATATGCCTTCCACGATGTACTATAGTCATGCAAATGATATAACGCATGTGTTTTATTTTAGATAGTGCCATCTAAATATATCTCAAGCAAATTCAACTATGGAATATGCCTTTCACGATATACCACCATCATCTAAATGATTTAATGCATGTGTTTTATATTAGATACTGCCATATAAACATATCTTTAGCTGAAACAACTATGGAATATGCCTTTCACGATGTACTATCATCATCCAAATGATATAACGCATGTGTGTTATATTAGATAGTGCAATCAAAATATATCTCTCGCTAATTCAACTGTGGAATATGCCTTTCACGTTGTACTATCATCATCCAAATGATATAACGCATGTGTTTTATATTAGATACTGCCATATAAATATATCTCTAGCCAAAAGAACTATGGAGAATGCCTTTCACGATGTACTACCATCAACGACATGATATAACGCATGTGTTTTATGTTAGATACTGCTATATGAATATATCTCTAGCTAAATCAACTCTGGAATATGTCATTCACGTTGTACTATCATCATCCAAATGATATAACGCATATGTTTTATATTAGATAGTGCCGTCTAAATATATCACTAGTTGAAACAACTATAGAATAGGCCTTTCACGATGTACTATCTTCTTCCAAATGAATTAATGCATTTGTTTTATATTACATACTGCCATATAAATATATCTCTAGCTCAATCAACTATGGAATATGCCTTTCACGAAGTACTACAATCAACCAAATGATATAACCCATATGTTTTATATTCGATACTGCCATATAAATATTTCTTCGGCTGAAACAACTATGCAATAGGCCTTTCACGATGTACTAGTATCATCCAAATAATATAACGGATGTGTTTTATTTTAAATACTGCCATATAAATTTATCTCTGGCTATATCAACTATGGAATATGACTTTCAAGATGTACTAGAATCATCCAAATGATATATCGCATGTGTTTTATATTAGATTCTACCATATAAATATACCTTTAGCTGCAAAAACTATGGAATATGCTCTTCACGATGTACTACCATCATCCAAATGATATAACGCATGTGTTTTATAATAGATACTGCCATCTAAATATATCTCTAGCTATATCAACTATGGAACATGCCTTTCACGATGTACTACCATTATCTAAATGATATAACGCATGTGTTTTATATTAGAAACTGCCATATAAATATATCTCTAGCTAAAACATCTATGGAATATGCCTTTCACGATGTACTACCATTATCTAAATGATATAACGCATGTGGTTTATATAAGATACTGCCATATATATATATCTCTAGTTAAATCAACCATAGAATATGCCTTTCACGATGTACTATAATCATCCAAATGATATAACGCATCTGTTTTATATTAGATAGTGCCATCTTAATATATCTCAGGCTAATTCAACTATGGAATATGCGTTTCACGTTGGACTTCCATCATCCAAATTATGTAACACATGTGTTTTATAGTAGATACTGCCATATAAATATATCTCTAAATGAAACGACTATGCAATTGGCCTTTCACGATGTACTACCATCATCCAAATGATATAACGCATGTGTATTATATTAGATACTGCCATATAAATATATCTCTAGCTAAAACAACTATGGAATATGCCTTTCACGATGTATTACGATCATCTAAATGATATAATGCATGTGTTTTATATTAGATACTGCCATATATATATATATCTCTAGTTAAATCAACTATGGAATATGCCTTGCACGATGTACTATAATCATCTAAATGATATACCGCGTGTGTTTTTTATTAGATAGTGCCATCTAAATATATCTCTAGCTCAATCAACTATGGAATATGCCTTTCACGATGTACTACAATCATCCAAATGATTTAACGCATGTGTTTTATATTAGATACTGCCATATAAATATTTCTTCGGCTAAAACAACTTTGGAATATGCCTTTAACGATGTACTACCATCAACCAAATGATATAACGCATGTGTTTTATATTAGATACTGCCATATAAATATTTCTATAGCTAAATCAACTATGGAATATGTCATTCACGTTGTACAACCATCATCTAAATGATATAACGCATATGTTTTATATTAGATACTACCATATAAATATATCTCTAGTTGAAACAACTATACAATAGGCCTTTCACGATGTACTATACTCATCCAAATGATATAACGCATGTGTTTTATATTAGATACTGCCATATAAATATTTCTCTAGCTAAATCAACTATGGAATATATCATTCACGTTGTACTACCGTCATCCAAATGATATAACGCATGTGTTTTATATTAGACAGTGCCATCTAAATATATCTCAAGCTAATTCAACTATGGAATATGCCTTTCAAGTTGTACTACCATCATCCAAATGATATAACGCAATTCTTTTATATTAGATACTGCCATATAAATATATCTGTAGTTGAAACAACTATACAATAGGCCTTTCATGATGTACTACCATCTTCCAAAAGAATAAATGCATGTGTTATATATTAGATCCTGCCATATAAATATATCTCTAGCTAAAACAACCATGGAATATACCATTCACGATGTACTACAATCATGCAAATGATATAACGCACGTGTTTTATATTAGATACTGCCATATAAATATTTCTCTAGCTAAATCAACTATGGAATATGTCATTCACGTTGTACTACCATCATCCAAAGGATATAACGCATGTGTTTTATATTAGATACTGCCATATAAATATATCTCTAGCTAAAACAACTATGGAATATGCCTTTCACGATGTACTACCATCATCTAAATGATATAATGCATGTGTTTTATATTAGATACTGCCATATATATATATATATATCTCTAGTTAAATCTACTTTGGAATTTGCCTTTAACGATGTACTATAATCATGCAAATGATATAACGCATGTGTTTTATATTAGATACTGCCATATAAATATATCTCTAGCTAAATCAACTATGGAATATGCCTTTAACGATGTAGTACCATCATCTAAATGATATAACGCATGTGTTTTATATTAGATACTACCATATAAATATATCTTTAGCTGTAACAACTATGGAATATGCCTTTCACGATGTACTATCATTAACATAATGATGTAACGCATGTGTGTTATATTAACTAGTGCAATCAAAATATATCTCTCGCTAAATCAACTATGGAATATGCCTTTCACGTTGTACTACCATCATCCAAATGATATAACGCATGTGTTTTATATTAGATACTGCCATAATAATATATCTCTAGTTGAAACAACTATACAATAGGCCTTTCACGATGTACTATAATCATCCAAATGATATAACGCATGTGTTTTATATTAGATACTGCCATATAAATATATCTCTAACCAAAACAACTATGGAGTATGCCTTTTACGATGTACTACCATCAACGACATGATATAACGCATGTGTTTTATATAAGATATTGCCATATAAATATATCTCTAGCTAAAACAACTATCGAATATGCCTTTCCTATGTACTATAATCATCCAAATGATATAACGCCTGTGTTTTATATTAGATAGTGCCATCTAAATATATCTCAAGCTAATTCAACTATGGAATATGCCTTTCACGTTGTACTACCATCATCCAAATGATATAACGCATGTGTTTTATATTAGATACTGCCATATAAATATATCTCTAGCTCAATCAACTATGGAATATGCCTTTCACGATGTACTACAATCATCCAAATGATATAACGCATGTGATTTATATTAGATACTGCCATATAAATATTTCTTCGACTGAAACCACTATGGAATATGCCTTTCACGATGTACTACCATCAACCAAATGATATAACGCATGTGTTTTATATTAGATACTCCCATATAAATATATCTCTAGCTAAATAAACTATGGAATATATCATTCACGTAGTACTACCATCATCCAAATGATATAACGCATGTGTTTTATATTAGATAGTGCCATCTAAATATATCTCAAGCTAATTCAACTATGGAATATGCCTTTCACGTTGTACTACCATCATCCAAATGATATAACGCATGTGTTTTATATTAGATACTGCCATATAAATAAATCTCTAGTTGAAACAACTATACAATAGGCCTTACACGATGTACTACCATCTTCCAAATGAATTAATGCATGTGTTTTATATTAGATCCTGCCTTATAAATAAATCTCTAGCTAAATCAACTATGGAATATGCCTTTCACGATGTACTACCATCATCTAAATGATATAACGCATGTGTTTTATATTAGATACTGCCATATAAATAAATCTCTAGCTAAATCAACTATGGAATATGCCTTTCACGATGTACTACCATCATCTAAATGATATAACGCATGTGTTTTATATTAGATACTGCCATATAAATATTTCTTCGGCTGAAACAACTATGGAATATGCCTTTCACGATGTACTACCATCAACCAAATGATATAACGCATGTGTTTTATATTAGATACTGCCATAAAAATATTTCTCTAGCTAAATCAACTATGGAATATGTCATTCACGTTGTACTACCATCTTCCAAATGATATAACGCATGTGTTTTATATTAGATACTTCCATATAAATATATCTTTAGCTAAAACAACTATGGAATATGCCTTTCACGATGTACTACCATCATCTAAATGATATAACCCATGTAATTTATATTAGATACTGCCATATATATATATATATCTCTAGTTAAATCTGCTTTGGAATATGCCTTTCACCATGTACTATAATCATCCAAATGATATAACGCCTGTGTTTTATATTAGATAGTGCCATCTAAATATATCTCAAGCTAATTCAACTATGGAATATGCCTTTCACGTTGTACTTCTATCATCCAAATGATATAACGCATGTGTTTTATATTAGATACTGCCGTATAAATATATCTCTAGTCAATCAACTATGGAATATGCCTTTCACGATGTACTACAATCATCCAAATGATATAACGCATGTGTTTTATATTAGATACTGCCATATAAATATTTCTTCGGCTGAAACAACTATGGAATATGCCTTTCACGATGTACTACCATCAACCAAATGATATAACGCATGTGTTTTATATTAGTTACTGCCGTATAAATATATCTCTAGCTCAATCAACTATGGAATATGCCTTTCACGATGTACTACAATCATCCAAATGATATAACGCATGTGTTTTATATTAGATACTGCCATATAAATATATCTTTAGCTGTAACAACTATGGAATACGTCTTTCACGATGTACTATCATCAACATAATGATATAACGCATGTGTGTTATATTAACTTGTGCAATTAAAATATATCTCTCGCTAAATCAACTATGGAATATGCCTTTCACGTTGTACTACCATCATCCAAATGATATAACGCATGTGTTTTATATTAGATACTGCCATAATAATATATCTCTAGTTGAAACAACTATACAATAGGCGTTTCACGATGTACTATAATCATCCAAATGATATAACGCATGTGTTTTATATTAGATACTGCCATATAAATATATCTCTAGCCAAAACAACTATGGAGTATGCCTTTCACGATGTACTACCATCAACGACATGATATAACGCATGTGTTTTATATTAGATACTGCCATATAAATATATCTCTAGATGAAACAACTGTACAATAGGCCTTTCACGATGTACTACCATCTTCCAAATGAATTAATGCATGTGTTTTATATTAGATCCTGCCATATAAATATATCTCTAGCTAAAACAACTATGGAATATGCCTTTCACGATGTACTACCATCATCTAAATGATATAACGCATGTGTTTTATATTAGATACTGCCATATAAATATATTTCTAGCTCAATCAACTATGGAATATGCCTTTCACGATGTACTACAATCATCCAAATGATATAACGCATGTCTTTTATATTAGATACTGCGCTATAAATATTTCTTCGGCTGAAACAACTATGGAATATGCCTTTCACGATGTACTACCATCAACCAAATGATATAACACATGTGTTTTATATTAGATACTGCCATATAAATATTTCTCTAGGTTAATCAACTATGGAATATATCATTCACGTAGTACTACCATCATCCAAATGATATAACGCATGTGTTTTATATTAGATAGTGCCATCTTAATATATCTCAAGCTAATTCAACTATGGAATATGCCTTTCACGTTGTACTACCATCATCCTAATGATATAACACATGTAATTTATATTAGATACTGCCATATATATACATATATATCTCTAGTTAAATCTACTTTGGAATATGCCTTTTACGATGTACTATAATCATCCAAATGATATAACGCAAGTGTTTTATATTAGATAGTGCCATCTAAATATATCTCAAGCTAATTCAACTATGGAATATGCCTTTCACGATATACCACCATCATCTAAATCATATAACGCATGTGTTTGATATTAGATACTGCCATATAAACATATCTTTAGCTGAAACAATTATGGAATATGCCTTTCACGATGTACTATCATCATCCAAATGATATAACGCATGTGTGTTATATTAGATAGTGCAATCAAATTATATCTTTCACTAAATCAACTATGGAATATGCCTTTCACGCTCTACTACCATCATTCAAATGATTTAACGCATGTGTTTTATATTAGATACTGCCATATAAATATATCTCTAGTTGAAACAAGTATACAATAGGCCTTTCACGATGTACTATAATCATCCAAATGATATAACGCATGTGTTTTATATTAGATACTGCCATATTAATATATCTCTAGCCAAATCAACTATGGAGTATGCCTTTCACGATGTACTACCATCAACGACATGATATAACGCATGTGTTTTATATTAGATACTGCCATATGAATATATCTCTAGCTAAATCAACTATGGAATATGTCATTCACGTTGTACTACCATCATCCAAATGATATACTGCATGTGTCTTATATTAGATACTGCCATATAAATATATCTCTAGCTAAAACAACTATGGAATATGCCTTTCACGATGTACTACCATCATCTAAATGATATAACTCATGTGTTTTATATTAGATACTGTCACATATATATATCTCTAGCTCATTCAACTATGGAATATACCTTTCACGATGTACTACAATCATCCAAATGATATAACGCATGTGTTTTATATTAGATAGTGCCATCTAAATATATCTCAAGCTAATTCAACTATGGAATATGCCTTTCACGTTGTACTACAATCATCCAAATGATATAACGCATGTGTTTTATATTAGATACTGCAGTATAAATATATCTCTAGCTCAATCAAGTAAGGAATATGCCTTTCACGATGTACTATCATCCTCCAAATGATATAACGCATGTGTTTTATATTAGATACTGCCAAATAAATATATCTGTAGTTGAAACAACTATGCAATAGGCCTTTCACGATGTACTAGTATAATCCAAATGAGATAACGGATGTGTTTAATTTTAAATACTGCCATATAAATATATCTCTAGCTCAATCAAGTATGGAATAGGCCTTTCACTATGTACTAGTATCATCCAAATAATATAACGCATGTGTTTCAAATTAGATACTGCCATATATATATATATATATATATATATATATATATATATATATCTTTAGCTAAAACAACTATGGAATATGCCCTTCATGATGTACTACCATCAACCAAATGATACAATGCATGTGTTTTATATTAGATACTGCCATATAAATATATCTCTAGCTAAATCAACTATGGAATATGTCATTCACGTTGTACTACCATCATCCAAATGATATAACGCATGTGTTTTATATGAGATACTGCCATATAAATATATCTCTAGCTAAAACAACTATGGAATATGCCTTTCACGATGGACTACCATCATCTAAATGATATAACGCATGTGTTTTATATTAGATACTGCCATATGAATATATCTCTAGCTCAATCAACTATGGAATATGCCTTTCACGATGTACTACAATCATCCAAAAGATATAATGCATGTGTTTTATATTAGATAGTGCCATCTAAATATATCTCAAGCTAAATCAACTATGGAATATGCCTTTCACGTTGTACTACCATCAACCAAATGATATAACGCATGTGTTTTATATTAGATACTGCAATATAAATATATCTCTAGCTCAATCAAGTAAGGAATATGCCTTTCACGATGTACTATCATCCTACAAATGATATAACGCATGTGTGTAATATTAGATAGTGCCATCAAAATATATCTCTGGCTAAATCAACTATGGAATATTCGTTTCACGTTGTACTACCATCATCCAAATGATATAACGCATGTGTTTTATAGTAGATAGTGCCATATAAATATATCTGTAGTTGAAACAATTATGCAATAGGCCTTTCACAATGTACTAGTATAATCCAAATGAATTAACGCATGTGTTTTATATACGATACTGCCATATATATATATATATCTCTAGTTAAATCAACTATGGAATATGCCTTTCACGATGTACTATAACCATCCAAATGATATAACGCATGTGTTTTATATTAGATAGTGCCATCTAAATATATCTCAAGCTTATTCAACTTTGGAATATGCCTTTCACGTTGTACTACCATCATCCAAATGATATAACGCATGTGTTTTATATTAGATACTGCCAAATAAATATATCTGTAGTTGAAACAACTATGCAATAGGCCTTTCACGATGTACTAGTATAATCCAAATGAGATAACGGATGTGTTTAATTTTAAATACTGCCATATAAATATATCTCTAGCTATATCAACTATGGAATATGCCTTTCACGATGTACTAGAATCATCCAAATGATATATCGCATGTGTTTTATATTAGATTCTACCATATAAATATATCTTTAGCTGCAAAAACTTTGGAATATGCTCTTCACGATGTACTACCATCATCCAAATGATATAATGCATGTGTTTTATATTTGATACTACCATATAAATATATCTTTAGCTGAACCGACTATGGAATATGCCTTTCACGACGTACTACTATCATCCAAATGATTTAACGCATGTGTTTTATATTAGATTTTGCCATATAAATATATCTCTAGCTCAATCAAGTAAGGAATATGCCTTTTACGATGTACTACTAGCATCTAAATGATATAACGCATGTGTTTTATAATAGATTCTGCCATCTAAATATATCTCTAGCTATATCAACTATGGAACATGCCTTTCATGTTGTACTACAATGATCCAAATGATATAACGCATGCGTTTTATATTAGATACTGCCATATAAATATATCTCTAGCTCAATCAAGTATGGAATATACCTTTCACGATGTACTACTATCTGCTAAATGATATAACGCATGTGTTTTGTATTAGATACTGCCATATAAATATATCTCTAGCTAAATCAACTATGGAATATGCCTTTCACGATGAACTACCATCATCCAAATGATATAACGCATGTGGTTTGTATTAGATACTGCGATATAAATATATCTCTAGCTAAATCAACTATGGAATATGTCTTTCACGATTTACTACCATCATCGAAATGATATAACGCATGTGTTATATATTAGATACTGCCATATTAATATATCTGTAGCTGAAACAACTATGGAATATTTCTTTCGGGATGTACTACCATCATCCTAATGATGTAACGCATGTGTTCTGTATTAGATATCGCCATATAAGTATATCTCTAGCTCAATCAACTATGGAATATGCCTTTCACGATGTACTACGATCATTCAAATGTTATAACGCATGTGTTTTATATTAGATACTGCCATATAAATATATCTCTAGCTAAATCAACTATGGAATATGCCTTTCGCGATGTACTACCATCATCGAAATGATATAACACATGTGTTTTATATTAGATATACTGCCATATAAATATATCTCTAGCTGAAACAACTATGCATTATGCCTTTCACGATGTACTACCATCATCCAAATGATATAACGCATGTGTTTTATATTAGATACTGCCATATAAATATATCCGGAGTTCATATAAGCCGTAAACCTTGAACCCTAAATTCTAAATCCTAAACCCGAAACCCTAAACCCGAAACGTGAACTCTGAACTTGATTCCTAAACCTTGATGATCGAAATCAAGAAAACACATATTAATCTAGTATTCCGTGAAGAGTGTGGAAACATAAATGGATTTCGATTGGAAGAATATTTGGTAGAAGTGATTGTTGTAGTACAAATTTAGTGTTCCTATGGAATTTCCATATGTAGATATTGTATACGTTGTACTTATATTACGTGGTACGTGAGTCTAATAGATCATGCCCTGAAGTGTCTAGAGGTGTAACAGATTTTGACCTGTCCTACTTCTTGGTCCTTCTTAGAGAGTGACGGAGATATCGTAGTGGACCAGCATGATGACATGGACACTCCTACAGAAGTAGGGGGGACAGAACAAAAGGAGCTGCATCATGATATGGAAACTACTGTACGAAAGTACAGATGGACAGCAGCATCATGATACGTATGTTGGAGTCGAATTCAAATTTGAAGGACTTGATCTTGTTTCCCCCTTCTTAATTGGCGGGGATTCTCTGTTTGAATTCTCTGCTGGACCACCATCTCTGGATCATTCACATGAATTTAGAGCAGCCACTCAATTCATAGTTTCATTAGCGTGTTTGAGAGCTCTTTCCTGCAACATTGCATGTCATTGGCGGTCTGAAGGGTTGAGGGGGCGGACAAGGGATTGAGGTGGCGGAGCAAGCTTTGAGGAGGCGGAGGAAGCACCGGACGAGGTGTTTTAAGCGGTCGAATACATTCACAGGGAGCACAGGTATTTCGGTCTATTCTTGGAAGATCTTTTGCTAATTGGGTCTGTCAGCATGAGCAGCGTCCCAGGTTCTATCTCCCATTTATGTTACATGTGCTGATCGGGTCGTCAAAGTGCGGGGTTTATACCCCTGTTGTACGGTCTGGCCACTTCCTTCGTCGCACCGAGTAGAATTCTTCATGCAGTTCTCTGCGGGTTATATAGAATTTGCAAAGTTAGAGTGGAATTTGTTGTTCAGAATGTGTCTTGCATGTTGTTGGAATGTAATGCATGTATGTGATGACGTCTTCTTTGGGTGATTGTGCAGTACGGATAGTAATTGTGCTGTACGGACCGGTGTGGTGAGGTGGAGGCTGCTATCAGGACCCAACTAACCCGAGCGGTGTCTGGAGTATCGGGAGATCCCCCGATGTTTATGCGGCAGGAGTGCTCTCCCGACTCTGAGATTGTACAGTTGGATGAGTTCAGCACTGAGCCTAAGCAATTGATATCTCACATCGAGGGATCCCACGATGTTATAGAATTCGGAGCAGTATCTATAGACTGCGTCATAAACCGTGGTCCCTGCAGGGGTTGTAACGCCGCTTGAGGTATCGGGAGATCACCCGATGTATATGTGGCTGGAGTGCTCACTCTGAGCCGCGGACTGTAGAGTGGGAGGTGTTCAACAGTGCGCCTACTCGCTTGATTTCCAACATCGAGAGATCCCTCGATCCTATAGAATTTTGACCACTTTCAGGGATTAGGTACGAGAGTGGTCCCTGAATGGGCTGGACATCGAGAGATCTCCCGATACTTATTTGGATCTTTTTAGAATGGACTCTGGCAGTGACAGTGATGGTCCCCAGGTGCCGTTTATGGGACCATCCACTTACGACTTCTCTCAGCAATCAACTGCTCGCTCAGATGAGCTTCGACCCGGGCAATCTGTGAAGCTTGTCGTCCCCCGTTTCGGAGATGTTGGAATCGGATCTGTTGTCGAGGTTCATCCTTCTGGGCAGTGGCTTGGAGTTAGCATTCCACCTGGCTCTGCGGAATTTATTCTTGTGCGACCATCAAGCATCGTGTCGGACGCAGAGAACCTCTTCTTCGAACCTCGCCAGAGAGGCTGCAGCGTTTTGAGGGATGCTTTGAATCGAACAGTCCTTTGGAGAGCTGGTGATGCGATTGCATTGTTGCAGGATCCTCCCATGGACGATGTTGAATATGTTCGTCCAGAATCCTGGATTGGACTGGAAGTTCAGCGGCTGGACCTTGTGGGTGTGGTTTTAGCCTCGGGTAGAGTGTTCTGCTCTGAACCAGAGGAGTATTTTCGAGACGGAAGATTGGGCGAGGGATACATTGGAGTGACGATCCTCGATGTCTTTGTCGGGGACACTGATGCCATAATGAGTAATGAGCGTTGGTTGATATCTGAATGCAAATTCCCAAACGGCCCTTCTCTTCCGTTAACAGTCGACCACTTTTCCCGAATCCCCAGGGATGTAGATCCGCAAGAGCACCTTGGAGGCAGACGGAAGACACCTTACCGGTTTATAGTGCGGAGACCGAAAGCGTATGAGAAACTTCCGCAGTACAATACGAAGACAGCGGATGCTGAAGTGAGGAAGGTTAGCTCCGAGAGGTGCTGCTCAAAGCATTGCTGTCAGACATTTCCACAGGAGCTCACACTAATAGTGCGTCAGAAATTCTATTCGAAATCCTTTCAGGAAAGGCCGGAATATGGGATTGCTGCGGGTGGACAGATGCATTCAGTCGATGGTGACCGTAGGAGGAAGTACTTGACGCTGCATGGTTTGGAAGTTTGCGCGACTGCGTGGTATCTTATTCACGGAGTTCCGAAGTCGACTTTTCATAGCTATGTCCAAAGATATAACGAAGGGGTTCTCTCAACAGCGCATGGAAACAAGGGCTACAAGCGACCGCGGATTGGAACAGTTCAAGTCATGGGTACTATTGCTGCTATTGTAGACGAGAATGCAGATCAGATGCCCCACTAAATGCGAGGAATCGGACATGGAAGAGTGGACACTTTGAAATATCTTCCTGCAGGCAACAACTGGAAGTGAGTGATGGCCAACGCCAATGAGGTACGAGTCATTGTTTCGCGTATCAGTTGCATCGGGAAATCTCCCGATACATGTTACTCTCGTATTGACAGTGACCTCTCTGTCTTACAGTGTCGTTGCATCGGGAGATCTCCCGATAGATGTTACTTTCGTATTGACAGTCACTTCTCTGTCTTACAGTATCGTTGCACTCTACCTACGTCATGCAATATATAACTCTTTTTTCCCTCTTCGGTGGTTTGTCATAATTTTTCGTGTAATACTTGGAGATTGTTCGTTTGCGTTCGTTGCTCTCTTTGCCTCACAACTGATAGGACGTTCCGGAGCATTGCAGACAAATGTTTCATTAGGTCTACCTACAGTGAGCCAGTCTACAATTAGTAGGATTAGAAAGGACCTCTTCAGCAATATCGCAATCAAACCGGTTGGAAGTTCTTTTGCGAAATGCTCGACTTGTGACCAGCTTCAAGAATTCATTCTGAAGTCACCTAACGGAAGTCCGGAATATGTTGAATTTGTGAAGCAATGGGAGGAGCACCTTGCTCACCAACAATCTTGTCGTCGTTTGTATAGTGCATGGCGCGAAGAATCAAAGCGCAATCCCAGTGAGATTCTGTGCATTATTCATGACAAGATGGATACTGCAAAAACCGCCCTTCCGCGGATGCGGGTTACAACAAAGGCTACTCAAGGTTTGGGCCAACTTCCTATGAACGTAACTGGTATGGTTTCAGATGGGCACGGGGATAGCGCCTATGCACATTATTGTCCTCAGTGTTGGCCAGGAGATTCTAATGCCACAATATCATCGTTGGCAAGGCTGTTCCGTCGACTGGAAGGCCCCTCAATTCGGGAGTCTGGGGAACTATTTGAGTACCCGCCTCAAAACTCTCTGTTTGAGGCATTGTTGAGGGGGAAGTCTAGGTGCCTTGATATTTTACCGCGTACTGAAGGTATTGATCTCCAAGGGTCTAAACCTTTACCGAGGAAGTTATACCTTCAATTGGATAACTCCGCCAAAGATAACAAGAACAAGTATCTCATGGCGTTTCTCTCCTTGCTGACTGCACGGGGTGTTTTCAAGGAAATTCAGGCTGGATTTCTATTAGTTGGTCATACGCATGAAGATATTGATGCTTATTTTAGCCATTTGTCAAAGGCATTGAAAAGCAAGAATACGTTTGTTCTTGCGGACCTAATGAAGGCCTTCATGCAGTCCCAAGAGTTGTCATTCATGCCGGAGTTTATTCAAGAGGTTGCAGACTTCAAGTCTTTCATTCATGGCTATCAAAGCAGTGGTGCAGCTCGCCTTATTGGACTTGGAGAGATGCACCTCTTCAAGTTCTATGTGGACGATGATGGTTGGCCGGTTATGAGGTATAAGAAATCAGCCGTTGATGCACAATGGCTACCCCTCAACAGACCCCCTATTTGATTGTGGGCTGCAAACATGGATGGTGGCCCAAAACTTCCTCAGGGCTCACCAAAGCCGGTTCCATTCAAGCCTATGTGGGGAAGTGAGGTTCCTAAATCTACTGGGAATCAAGTGAAGGCGAGAGAGATCGCAACCAAAGCTACTGAAAACAAGAAATTCATGAAGTTGGGACTCCAAAAGTACATTGAGTACTGGAGAAATGGAATGGCCAAATGCGAGGGATTTGCAGCAGCATTTGGGCTTTACGTTGACTACTGGACTCGTTTGTTGTCTGAGCTTGATAAGCCTCTGCTAGTAACACCTCCTGAATTGTTGGAGGGTTTCTGGCCACGCCATGATTGGAGGGTCCTTGAAGACGAAGTACTGCGCCCAAGATGTTTACCCTTCTTACTCGAGGATGTGACTCCTGAGGATGAGGAACCAGAGCCGTATTGTGGCCCAGCAAACGAAGCTCCACAGATTCCTTTCAATCCTTGGCGTGACATTCGGCCTGGCAGCTGGGTTCTTTTGAGACCTGAAGATCCACTCATTTGTCCTGTATGGCAAGGAAGAGCAGCGAGTACTGTATGCAGAGAGGAAGGAGATGTAAACCTTGGGAAATTTCTAATTCAGTTTTGGGAACCCAATAGCGCGGAGAGAGACCTTGTATTGAAATACCGTAATTATTGGTCTGCAAAGTGGGTAGTAGAGAGGCGCGCTCCGGAGTGGGTCAGTGTTGATGCAGTGGTGTATGCAAATTGGTCAAAAATCATGGATCCGAGGAGTAGAACCATTCCTAAGAAAGCCATGGAATCTGCGTTAGCAAACTTAGAGAGAGCTAACTTATTTGATCCATGATCTTCTATGCCACATAGGTACGACATCGGGAGATCCCTCAATGATTACGTCTGAGTTTCCTGTCTTGCTGATCTTCTGTTAATGACATCGAAGACATCCATGCCTGAACGATTCTCAGTCTTCCGTGTAATATCTGCCTTCCTCATGTCAATAATATTTGTTTTTGTATGTGTTTCGAATCTGCTTCCCAATCTAATATGTCGGTCATGTTTGATATTGGGGGCATCCCGTGACAAATACTTCTGAGCCCACATGCCTTCTACTCTTTTGTATGTCGCTCGCCATGTGCTGATATCTCGTTCAAGTTTGATATCGCGGGATCCCCCGATGAATACTTCTGAGCCCACATCTCTTCTAATCTTTTGTATTACCCTAAACGCAATGTATGTATATCTCGGTCAAGTTTGCTGTCGGGGATCCCGTGATGAATATTTTAGAGCCCACATCTCTTCTGTTTTTTGTATCTCGCTCGCAATGTACGTATAATTATCTCGGTCAAGTTTGCTGTCGGGGGATCCCGTGATGAATACTTTGGAGCCCAAATGTCTACTATTCTTTTGTATCTCGCTCGCAATGTACTTATATCTTGGTCAAGTTTGGTGTCGAGAGATCCCGTGATGAATACTTCTGAGCCCCTCCAGGAGGGTTCTTCCCACACATTTTTACGTCAATGCTCTAAATTTATCATGTCCATTTTCTTATTTCTGGACTCTGGATAGTCCAGAAATAGTTAAATATGGCATTACGTCCACGTAGTTTCCTTTCTGCCATACATTCCAAAATAGTGTATAGTATGTTAGAATTATCAACAATGGCGTGAACCATAAATATCTCAGATAAGAATATAAATACAGATACTCTCCTCTCCTTGTCCCACTTCTTCTCGTGAGTGTACAATCATACTGTGCAGTTGTCGTAGCACGTGATACCGGATATTCCCCTAGAACGCACTTTTTCGTATTAAGAGCGCTCGTAGAGGTGATTTCCGGGTTATCGTTCCGCGGAGATTCTGTGAAGTGGGAAGTTTCCGGAAATGGTCCCGGACTGGTGATTTCTCTCTCTCTCTTGTCACCAGCTAAATTCCTCTTTCCTACTGAACCGGGCCTTCTCCTACTAACTGACCCGGTTACTACTCGATCCGGTATCCTTCCGGGGAGGATTCTTCACTATCCTTCCTCTCTCCGGTCCACCTTTGTCACCTGATCCGGTTTCGTTTAACCTCTGTTTCTCCTCAGAGGGTTCTCCATTCACATTAGTGGTGCTGGATTGAAAGACACACCCCTCCCTACTGATTCAACTGATGGGAGCTTCACTACCTTTCGGTTTAACTCACAAAACTCCTAATACCGGGTACTTTCCGCACTGCCCTTTCAACTGCTAGTTTTACCCAACCGGCAGCCGTGTCACGCAAGCGCAATCCGGTTTCCCCTTTTTCCCGATTACTACAACGACTTGCTAACCGGAATGGACACTATTCGGGGAGTCCGAAACTAACATTCAGGAACTCTAGCGCCCTGTCTTACTCCCGTGATTCCGTATTCCTCCTCGCCTGGACCTTCCAAGTGCTGGCACCTCAACCGGACTACCCGTCCAGGAGTTCTGTGCAACCCGGAGTACCCCCTCCTGCCTGCCCAGCCACTAACCCGGATTACCTAGCGTACGGAACTTAGAAACCACTCTTTCAAACAGTCCTCAAATCACCCAAAAACCATATTCAGACTTCACACCCGAATCACTCGAGGACCCGGACTACCCACCCGGTTACCAAGGGACTCTTGACTACTGTACCATTCCACAAACAACCCCACAGCACATACACAATTTCCGGACAATGCCCTACAGTAGTTTGCATTCACAGAAACAGTAATACAAGAAGACCCCAAGAATGCCAAGCATTCCTGGGAAAATAGTGGTCCTCAACCACCAGACCGGATTTCCCGCCCAGATCCTACAAACCCGGGATCCGGAAATCAAGGGAAATCACATCCAAAAGATCCCAATCCTATCCTACTGGCAAAAGCGCCTAACCTACCACACAAAAGGTCCTATGCACACGCGGCTAGTCTACCAAGCCTAAAGCCTACCACCTAGCCTGATCCGGTTCCCACTGCAACCCGGATCCTATTGATCTTCCTGCCCCTCCGGGCTACTGACCCGGTCGCCATCAGAGTTCCCCTCCTCTTCCTGGTTGGAGTGCGGGGAAGCATCCTCCTTCAACTTGGATCGACGTTCCCGGACCCCTTCCTGGTTGCCTTCTTCATCGGACTCCGGTTGACTCCCGTTCGACTCGTCCTCCTGAGTCTCGTGTTCCTCCGGTTCGCCCGCATCCACTTCTCGCTCCTCTGGCTCACCGGCATCCGTCCTGTCTATCTGACCACCCGTCTCCGGTTGGCCGTCCACCTCTTGGTCCTCTCCGGATCCTGACTCCCTTCCCGGAGTGGTCCCGGTCTCCACCAAATCAGCAGCCTGGTCTGCCAAATCGGCCAGGCTGGCCTCCGACTGGTCCCCTCCGATACTGACATCCGGATTCCTCCGCGGCATACTCACCACCGGACTCGCAGCCGGTCTCGAAGTCTGTTCCGGGGTAGATTGACCCCCGGCCATCATTCTCTCCACCTCCTCCATTCCGGGCGCATCCTGTGATACATGGAATGCGGCCAACAATTCACTACTGGCTAAGGGTACATTCATACCTCTCTGACTTGCTACCCTCACATCCGGTTCGGACCCGGATGGAAATATCGCATGATGCTTCGTCAGCAGTCTCCGGAATTCCACCAACCCTGCCTCGACCCTTGCGGCGTACTTCTTTACCACGTTCGTCACTCGGGCAGCACCGTCCAATCCGGATTCGACCACCTTCTCTTGGTACAACCGGGCCTCCGTCTGGGCCTCCCCATCTGGTGTGAGCAGTGACGCGAGGAACTGGTAAGTGGGCGACTTCTGCTTCTGCAGAGTCCGGATCTCATCCTGTTGCTTTAGTAGTACCAGGCTCCTCTCTGAGGCTTCCTTCCGGAGCTTGTCTAACTCCTTCCTCATCTTCCGGACGAGCTCCGGATACCTCTCCACCTGCGTACTCCGTATGACACGCCCAACTTCCTTCATAGAGGTATAGATGGGGTGGTACTTACCTTCCACCGTCTCTAATGCCTCCCTAACCGGTTTGAGGAAGTCCTCCTCGGGTTCCCGCAGTGGAATGTCCTCCAATTCCGGTCCTGCATTCCGGGGAGCCCGCTCATAAGTCCGGATCTCCTCCGAGTACTCCTCTTCGTCCCGCATCGGTTTCGAATCTCGCGCCCTCTTGGTTTTCACCTTGACGTTCTTCTGGCGCCCGGTCGACTCCGGTGCCCCTCTTTTCTTCCTCCGGCTATCTACCGGTGTCGCCTTCCGGTGCTGCTTCTGCGGAGGAACCCTAAACCCGGTCACAATTGTGTCCTGGTCGTCATCCTCTTCTTCCTCTTCTTCATCCGGGATCCTCAAGCGCCTCTTCACCTGTCCTCGGGGTGGAGCTGTAGAGGTATTCGCCTCGTCCGGTCCACTCTGGTCCGGTTCATCCTCGGACTCCAATCTGTTCGGAGTCCCCCGGAGCTTCTTGAGTTGGCCCCGGGTGCGCACCCTAAAGGGGACCGCCTCAACCGGTGTCTTCTGACCCGGTTCCTCCTCTTCTGCTCGGGCCTCCGAGGGTCCCGGTTGGCCTTCCTCCGTGTCCGGGTCGACCGCTGCTTGCTCGTCTGCTCCTCTTTCTTCCTGCTCTTCCCGTTCTTCCTCGTCCGGGCTGTCCTCGTCCTCGCTCTCATCCGGATTCCCTTCCCGGGCCCTTGGCGGCTCCCGGTCCATGATCCTCCGGCAGTTCTCCCATTGCTCTCTCTCCCTGGCCGTGAGACATCCGTACTTGTCATACAAATGAAACAGAAAAGGGGTTAGAGGACATCCCTTCTTATTTCCGAGTTTCTTCGGTTCCCGGTCCACCAAATGGTCCACGATTTCTCCCCATCCGATCTTCCGGTTGTTGAGGTAGGCCTCATAAATGGCCTTTATCAGCTTGATTGTGCAGGTAGTGGGTTTGTCCGGGCTAAAAATAGGCACCAGAAACCGCAGCAGGCGCTTCTCTCGGTCGTCTTTGCAGTCCTCCACCCAGAATCCGTCCTTCTCTGAAACCGGTTTCGAAAACTTCTTCTTCACCCATCTGGAATCCGTCTTGGTTGTGTCATATCCAATCGGGCTGTTGGGGAACTTGTACGTCAAGCGCCAATGCTTCGAGTTCCACGCCGTCCATTGCCCCCGGATTTCGCTGTCCCGGAATTCCTCCGGTACCGGTTTTCCACCTAACTCCTGCAACATAGCATTACTGTGGAGATCCCAGGGCAGGTACAGCAATTCCTCACAGCCCATCTTGTGCAAATCCTTCCGCAGCTGCTCCCTATGTTCCGCACTGGCCGGAGCAACCGGGCACACCAACTTATCCGGAACCGGCAGTCCGAGCCTCCAATCGTCCTTCCGTCCCATCGCTGCTGGCTCCAAAACTTCCTTACCTCGACTGCGCGCGCTCCGCCTAATCTCCCGGGATACTTGCTCACCACCCGGTCGCTCTCCCTGATCTCTCACAGCATCCGGAAACACAAAAATCTGGCGCAGGGGTGGACTGGAAACACTATGCGAAAATGAACAGTGAACTGCCCTAATTAAAGCCGCCCATTTCAAGGTGCGAAGCGCGGCCGGGTCCATCCCTGACCCATCCATCCCCTACCCGGTTTCCAGTCCGGGTCCCGTGTCCAATCCGGACACCAGCCATCAAAACTGGATCCTAGCAATAACTCTACAGCGCGCGCGAGCGCCTCTTCTACATAAATAACTAAATGTGCCATTATGGTCACTCCCACACTCATTTATGGAGATTCGGGCTACTCCTAGCTAATCTAAAACCTTAACTCTCTATTTCTAAGTCAAACGAGGTTCGACAGCAGTACAGAATGGCATCAATTCATTTCGAAGGTGATGAAGTCCCTCTAGTTGTTCCCGTAGGCGACGAGGGGTACGTGAGGGTCCCTGCTAGTCTCCTTACTATCCGTTTTGGAATAGCTGAAACGTCTACCATGTTGACAGAAGAAGTTCTAGAAGATTATGGCATTGTTAAGGAGGTTGTCATGTAGGCTAGATGTGATGATCGCGATGGTTTTTACTGGCTTCTTCACCGTGGCCAGTATAGAGCGTATGGTATGACACCGTCTCAATTAGCAGCCTCCACGGAGATTCTAGTTAACCACTCCGATGCTTCTACAGTAGATGCTCCGATTCGCGCCACACAGTGTTCACAAACCCCCCAAACTACTTGATCAGCTGCTGAGATTATGTTAAATCTTCGCAAAGTAAAACAAGAACATCTCCCTTCGATCATAGAACTCTCTAGCGAATCGGAGGGAGAGACACCTGTCGCGCGTAGATCTACTGAGAGAAAGACATTGGTTCCATGTCCGCTTCCAAGTTTGTCTAATTTTCTCACACCTAGTAC
This sequence comes from Pohlia nutans, assembly GCA_022496805.1. Taxonomy (NCBI): domain Eukaryota; kingdom Viridiplantae; phylum Streptophyta; class Bryopsida; order Bryales; family Mniaceae; genus Pohlia; species Pohlia nutans. The sequence continues at coordinate 8,167,007 of CM040104.1, forward strand.
CAGTCCGTCTTCCTCCTCGTTGTCTCGACCTCCTTTTTATCCTACGTCTTCTGATTCTCTAAGTATTATGCAATGTTTGAAGAAATTGTCTTCCATTCCAGGGTGTTGAAACGAATTGGCCCACATTGATTTTGATGCCGTCGAATATCAGAAGGTGCAGTTCCTGCCTCCATCGTATGATGGGGATGTTGTTTTCGAATTGCCACCGTGTAGAGGGGGAGTTCATATTGAGGTAATTGATGCAACGTAGTATTGCTAGAAGCCAAAGACGTACGGGTGCTAAATAATGGTGTGTGGGAGGAGGGGTTAGGCATGGGCTGATCTCTAGAGTGTCCTTGTGATGAGTTATCCCATATGGTTTGTCCATGGTGACCTCCTAGTGTACACTACTTAAGGTGGAAGGCCTTTGAGTAAAGATCATCTCTTTCTACGCATTCCTTGTGTTTGTGTGTGTGCCTTGTGCAATCTTCTCTACCTTCAATAGGTTATGGGCCCACTCATGTGTGTTTCATGAGTATTAGATTGCATTTGTGCAAGTATTTTGAGGTCGGTGCGCAACGGGCGGTTTTGGAGCATTGTTGGAGGTTTTGGAGCTTGTTGAAGCGTTGGTGTTTCTTGGAGGTGTGCATGGGCTGAAGTTACATGTTGGAGCACTCTCTTTGGTCAATTTCTTCCCTTGATCTCCTTCTTTTCTTTCTTCTATCTCTTCGTTGCGAGTGGAACTTCGTTTGGTTCAATTGTGAGCATTTGAGTAAATGCAAGTGATTTGTGAGGTGTGAAGGCTCTCGTGGAGGGTCTACCATCTGATCCTAGTGATTAGGCACTTGCTTTGAGGTGTTGCATGTGTTTCATGCTCTTGGGGTGCTCAAATTTTCATTTGGAGCTAGTTTGTGCACAAAGGTGCGGTTTTGAGCAATTTCAATGCGATTGGGGTTTTGAGGGACTTGTGTGAGTTCATGTGCATTGAGTGAGTGCTCTTGAAGGACACAAAGGTGTCATTGACGTGCATTGAGTGTTTGGGGACACTAAGGCGTCGTATTGAAGCATTTGGAGTTGTTTTGAGCTCCATTGAGTGATTTGAGGGGTTTTGGTGAGCCTCTTTTGGGTGCGGGTTCTCACATTTGAGTGTTGGGAGGCGTGTGTGGAGCACAAAAGTGCTGATCTAGTGTTTGGGGTTGTTTTAAACCCATTGGGTGCACAAAGGTGCAATATCAAAAAAAAAAAAATCACAAAAACAAAGTTGTATGTTTGAGTTTGAGGTTTCATTTGTGTGGGGAGGCATACGTAAGTGAGGATCATGGCATCTTTTGAGGGTGAGGGTCCCAAGGTCGTGGACAAGTTCGATGGGGTGAATTTCCACTTGTGGAAGTTCAAAATGGAGATGGTGATGGCCGAGAAGGAGTTGTGGGAGATTGTCGAGGGTAGTGAGGAACCTCCTTTCTCTTCTACGGATCCTAGGATCATGCAAGCGTACACGAGGAGGGAGAAGAAAGCATTTGCCATTTTGGCACTCAACCTCGCGGATTCGCAACTTGCGCACATTCGTTCGTGCAAGACACCCGCGGAAGCATGGTCCAAGCTTTGCAACATTCACGAAGCGAAAACATTGGCCAACATTTTGTTTTTGAGGCGCAAGTTCTTCACCATCAAGATGGGCGAAGAAGATGACATGTTGGCGCACATCAACAAGGTCAAAGCTCTCGCGGATCAACTCAACGGTTGCGACGTGTCGGTTACGGATGGTGACATCGTGATGACACTTTTGGAGAGCCTTCCATCATCATACGAGTACCTCATCGTGGCGATGGAGTCAAGACCCATTACGGAGCTCACATTGGACTATGTGACCTCACGGTTGTTGCACGAGCTTTCGCGGCGAAAGGAGAACGAGTCTCGAGAAGATGGAGCGGCACTCGTGGCGAAGCAATCCAAGAATGGAGGCGGTGGGAGCTCAAGCGACAAGGTGTGCTTCTATTGTGGTAAGAAGGGCCACATTGCCAAATTTTGCTTCAAACGCAAGAGGGATGAGAAAGGGGAGAGTGCAAACAACACTAAAACTCGTGACGATGATGAGTACGCATTTACGGCTAGATATGAGGCAAGCATGAGCGATGGCATCGAGGGTGATGCAAGCATGAGTGATGGTATCGAGGGTGATGCAAGCATGAGTGATTGGATTGAGGTTGGTGATGAGTATGCAAACATGGCAAGCAATGTATCGTGCAATGGTAGTACGAGTGATTGGATTGTTGATTCGGGGGCTACAAGCCACATGTCACCACATAAAACTTGTTTTCATTCGTATGCTCTCATTAATCCAAGGAGAGTGATTTTGGGAGATGATACGGTGCTTGAGGCCGTTGGCAAGGGCCAAATTGTTGTAGACACCGAGGTGAGGGGTCGTGTGAAGACAATCACTATCCAAGATGTCCTCCACGTTCCCAAATTAACGGCAAATTTACTATCGGTGAGGCAATTAGTGGCAAAGCACTTGAGGGTTGAGTTTAGTGATAAGGGGTGTTATGTGTTGTCACCGAGTCGAGATGAGGTGGCCATCATTGAAGAACACGAGGGCTTGTACCACATCAAGTTCTCCAAGGTGCATTCGAAGGAATCGGCGGCGTTGGCGCATTCAAACTTGAAGGACGACAAGTTGGCGTTGTGGCATCGTCGACTTGGCCATTTGAACATCAAGAGTGTGAAGACACTACGCGGCATGGTAAGCGGTATGGACCTTCATCAATTGAAAGTGGATGCTTCTACATTCACGTGTGAAGGTTGCATTGAAGGCAAGCAACAACGGTTGCCATTTGCGGGTGAAGGGGCGACACGGGCCACAAAAGTTTTGGAGATCGTGCATTCGGATGTGTGTGGCCCCATGAAGACCACATCGATGGGAGGTTGCAAGTACTTTGTGACCTTCATCGATGATTTTTCAAGGAAGATATGGCTCTACCCTATCAAAGCCAAGAGTGAGTGCTTTGAGAAGTTCAAGGAGTTCAAGACATTGGTGGAGAACCAATCCGAGTTGAAGATCAAGGTGTTTCGGTCGGACAATGGCGGCGAGTACATGTCCAAGAAATTTGACGAGCTTTTGAAGAATGAAGGCATCGCACACCAAACTTCGGCCCCGTACACGCCTCAACAAAATGGAGTTGCGGAGCGCGCAAATCGCACCATTGTAGAGATGGCGAGGAGCATGTTGCACGCTCAAAACTTGAAGTTGGACCTTTGGGCGGAAGCGGTGGTGAATGCGGTATACACACGCAATCGGTGTCCAACAAGCGCGGTTGAAGGCATGACGCCGGAGCAAGCGTGGAGTGGGAGGCAACCATGTGTTGCACACATGCGCATCTTCGGATGCATTGCATATGCGAAGGTTCCCGACGAACGGAGGACGAAACTCGAGGCTAAGGCCTTGAAATGTGTGTTTCTTGGGTATTGTGAAGGTACCAAGGCGTATAGACTCATGTCGGTGGACACGAGGAAGATCATTCGGTCACGTGATGTGACATTTTGTGAGGAGTCTACGATGGAGGCTCCTTTGGAGGTTGGTCCAAGTGGGAGTAGTGGAGACGTTTTGGTGGACACACCCTCCAAGTCTCCTAGTGTTGTTGATGTAGGTGATGATGACGGTGATGACGAAGCTGGCGACACGGAGGTTGTTGAAGCGCCATCGAGCTCAAAGGCCAAGAATGGCGCAAAGGGCACGCAAGAGGAGCAAGTTTCTTCAAGCGAGCGGCGGTACCCCGAGAGATCGCGCAAGCCACCTGGAGAATGGTGGAAGAACCACATCTTCCCTCAAGTGGAGGACGAGCATGCGAATGTGGCATTATCGGATGGTCCATTGACCATTCGAGAAGCCATGCAAGGTGAGGATGCGGTCAAGTGGGAGCGCGCCATGCAAGAGGAGTACGACTCTCTAATTGCTAACGGTACGTGGCAATTAACTCCCATTCCAAAGGATCGCAACCCCATTGGTTGCAAATGGGTGTTTCGGACAAAGAGGGATGTTTCGGGTATTGTTGTGCGTCACAAGGCAAGATTAGTAGCCAAGGGGTTCGCGCAAGTGCATGGGGTGGACTTTCACGAGACATTTGCTCCCGTGGCCAAGTTCACCACCATTCGATGCATTCTTGCCATTGGAGCGGCCTTGGACTTGGAGATGCATCAAATGGATGTGAAGACCGCATTTTTGAATGGCGATTTGGAGGAGGACATCTACATGGTGCAACCTGAGGGGTTTGTGCAACAAGGTAAAGAGCACCTTGTTTGTAAGTTGCAAAAATCATTGTATGGGTTGAAACAATCTCCAAGAGCGTGGTACCAAAAGATTGACACGTTCTTGGTTGCACACGGGTTTACTAGGAGCATTGCGGATCATAGTCTCTACTTCATGCAAGAGGGGCAACATGTGGTGATTGTGATCATATATGTTGATGATTTGATCATTCTTGCAAGCCTCATGAGTTTAATGAATGCATTAAAAGGCATGCTTGAGAGAGAGTACGAGATGAGTGATCTTGGAGAATTGCACTTTTGTCTTGGTGTTGAGTTTGTGCGTGATAGGGCTACACGCACTATCACCATGAGTCAAGGCAAGTATGTGATGGACGTGCTCAAGAGATTCGGGATGGAGGATTGTAAGCCCGTGGCAACACCATTGGATGCAAACTCCAAGCTCGTCAAGCTTTCGGAGGAGGAGTATGCGATGGAGGCTAAATCGATGGCGGAGGTGCCATACAAGCAAGCGGTGGGGTCGTTGATGTATGCGATGATTGCGACACGGCCCGACCTTGCGTATCCAATTAGCGTGGTGAGTCAACACATGGCGAGACCGGGCTCGATGCATTGGATGACGGTCAAGAGGATCATGCGTTATTTGAGGGGCACAAGCGATGTGAAGTTGTGTCTTGGAGGCAAAGACATTGTGTTGAGCGGCTATTGTGACGCGGACTACGCGGGAGACACGAGCGATCGAAGATCGACAACGGGCTACATGTTCAAGGTCGGATCGGGAGCGGTGTCGTGGAATAGCAAGCGGCAACAAACCACGGCGACATCAACGGTGGAGGCCAAGTACATGGCTACGAGCCATGCCACGAAGGAGGCCATTTGGTTGAGGCAACTAATGGTGGATGTGGGTTGCACACAAGGTGAGGCTACAACGATTATGTGTGACAACCAAGGGTGCATTTCACTTGCAAAGAACCCTACACATCATTCACGCACGAAGCACATTGATGTGCAATACCACTTCATTCGGGAGAAGTTGGAATTGGGAGTTATACATTTGGAGTATTGCCCAACGGAGCACATGGTGGCGGATGTGCTCACAAAGGGTCTTTGTAGAGACCGACACCAACGATTAGTAATAGCATTTGGACTTAGAGGCTTTGGCTCTACGCAAAGTGGGAGTATTGAGGTAATTGATGCAACGTAGTATTGCTAGAAGCCAAAGACGTACGGGTGCTAAATAATGGTGTGTGGGAGGAGGGGTTAGGCATGGGCTGATCTCTAGAGTGTCCTTGTGATGAGTTATCCCATATGGTTTGTCCATGGTGACCTCCTAGTGTACACTACTTAAGGTGGAAGGCCTTTGAGTAAAGATCATCTCTTTCTACGCATTCCTTGTGTTTGTGTGTGTGCCTTGTGCAATCTTCTCTACCTTCAATAGTTCATTCCTCGAGTGGCAAGAGCATGGAAGGAATGGACAAACGCTATGATGGTCACGCTTGGACGCGCACTCTCACGTCTAATATCAACAATAATCTCGGGCTCAAGTTCAGAAGGTCGGGGTGCGTGGGCCATCTTAGTTGTGAAAACGCTAAGTGTGATTATTTGAAACGCACTTCCAAGAAGGACGAGACGGAATGGACGGGTACAAGCATAAGTCCATTCTATGTAGGATTGGGTCCTCATTCAGATTCATCCTTGGTTTGCAAGGTCTGCAAATTGATTCCATCTTGTCTTGCTGTTTGTACCGCGCGTATCTATTATGTGCTCAATGTAGTAGATAGGTCGAGAGCATGCATCCATTTAGGACACCATCGCCACCCTGTAGCTATAGGCCAATGTCGGGACTCTATGGACACTATCAAGGGCTTGATCGCGTCAGAAGTTGAGAAGACACCAACGGCGAAGAATTCTGCCATTGCTTTGGCCGCCAACAAAGAGTTCATGGATACCTTCTTAGTCCATACTGGGCCAGGTCCGAAGGAAATGCTTCGCGGGGCGGAATTGGATGAGGTCATGGACAAGTTCCGTATGCTCAGCTCTCCAAACGTTCGAAACATCATCGCATCCTTCCGGGCGTCCTCGAAAGGTAAAGGCGAAATTGACAGGATATTAGAAATGAAGAAGGTGGCAAAGATGGAGTACATTCATGACAGCATCTTCCCCGGTCAAGGCCAAGACAAAGTGTACTTGTTCAAAATGCTCGTGGACGGTCCCGGCAGTAGAGTTGACCTTGTCCGTCGAATGCAGCCGGGAGGGGACTTTGAGAATTGCTTCGTCATGTTCGACCACGTGAAGCGAGTAAAGCCTTGGACAACCCTGGCCTGTCACGTCTATGATTCCACGTATTGCATGGTCATGACCATTGCGGTATGTGACATGCAGACCGAAGGTACGGATGGTCAAGTCATTGTCTGGAAATGCCTAAACAATGTGATGGCTAAAAATGGCGTTCCTAACTCTAATTTCAAAGGCTTTATGTGCGATAGTGCACAAGCTAATTTCAATGCGATACGCATTGTTTATGGATCCGGAGACCCATCCGTGATGATGGTGGACCGAGAGAGGACTTGCTTGTTTCATTGGTCTATAAGCATGCACAAGCATACGGAGAAGCTGATTGCAAAAAGCTTCCAAAACCAGCACATCAAGTTGTGCAGAGAATACAAGGATGCTACATCAATGGCGGAGGCGGATATGATGTATCAAAAGCTTCGAGCATGGTGGTATTCCTCTGGAGCAGCAACTGAAGATGCAATCCGGGAACTAGAAGATTGGTTGGCCTTTTGGCATTTCCGCTATCGCCAGTGGGGAGGATTTATGGAAACGGTGTGTCCCTTCTATTCGCTTCAACTTTCTTATTTTGTTTTTGCATGGGCTACGACTATCTGAAAAGTCTATGACCTTGGCATAGGATTGTAAATGTGTTTATTTCCTCTGATATCTATCTTCCTCTTGTCTATACAGAACCTTACTCCGAAAGAACTCGCAGACATCTCGACGTGCAATCTTGCAGAGAGTGTTCACAACAGATGGCTGCAGTCTTCGGGGAATCGAGGATCTGACCTCTTCGTAGCAACCACCGACGATTGGGCCCGGGCCTTCATGCAAATGATCAACTACCATTCGTACTTGTGTGGCGGAGCGTCTAGAAAGGGTCCTTCGAAACATGACTTGAAACTGAAGCGAGCCTTGCAATCACAAGACGGAAAGAAGATTGCTGATGCTCTTGCTGAAATGCCCGGTGGTGAAGATTTCTGCAACCGTGTTCCGCATCCAAAGGGCGAGGAGCTTTTTGGTTCTACCAAGAGGAAGTTAGACATGCCTATTGGTTCTGAAGGTGACTCCCATCGTCCAGACAAGGTAAACTTCTCGCACCCCCGTGTCCAAACAAGGTCAGCAGCTGCTCGCCAGTCTGCACAAGAGACACGTACTCCTGAAGCTCTTCTTCCCTTCACGTCACACGTTTTGGAAACAGACTGCGACGTGACCAAATGGCACATTGCGCGGATAACGCAGAAGTCCAAAAAAAGATGTCATGCCGTACAAGCAAATAACAACTCCAAGTGCCAGATGCTCATCGTCGGGGGAGGCAAAGCAACTGCAGCTCCTACCTACAGGGGCCTCAAACAAAAGTTTCGCGCTGAGGGAAGCGACACTGAAGATTTATGGTTCTGTCCAGATCAAATTGCTAGGTGCGTAATGGGTCCTAAACATGGGTTTGTTATAACGTGTCCGGAGATCCCTGATGTTTGGCCAGTCATGACTGGGACCAATCTCTCTCGTCACGAGATCTTGGAGCTCCAAGAGGCTGGTTTCCACCTTCAATCTACGACTCCGCTCTCGCCTCGGCGCCTCTTCATAGGGTCCAAGGTCTTTGAGGCAGTGTTATCGACTCACCCGAAACCTCTCAATTCTGATCGAGTCCCTACCATCCGGAGAGGCAAGAACGTGCGCCCCAACACCAAAGCGCTCGCAGAAGCTCATAGAAACCAATGGGAGAGCGCTCGCAACGTGAAGGCAACAATTGTCCGAGTGAACCTCCTGCCATATCCGGGTCTAGGAGCGATCGTTGTCCTACAATCTGGAGTGGAGCCTAACGCAAACATTTACAACATCACTCTCTCCAATTTCCCGGCTTGTACGTGCCCGCATTATCATAGCATAACTTCTTCTGCAATTGGAAGGCGTGGCATGTACGTCAACTGCAAGCACCTTTACTATGTCTTTCGCTTCCTTTGCAAACTAGACTACAAAGTGGACACTTTCATCCATGCCTCCACTCTAAGCATGGACGAAGTCCAGCAGATTCTGGTAGCTGCAGGGATTATCAGGATTCCTTAGTCTTAGATGCCGTATTTTGTTTTGGCCTGGAACGCCTAAACCGAAGATTGGTAAATGGACTGCTGATGTTGTTTTGCGGTTTAGGGGGTGACTCGTATAACCATAGATTTGTATTACAAATTACAACACTATTACTTGTAGTTGGTTGGAGTACTTGCTCACTAAGTGTGACTTCAATGATCATGTATTCACAAAAAAAACTTTAAAATATAATACTATATGTTAGTCCAATTATATCCCTTTTTACTTTTTTTCCCAATTGTTTCCATATTAACTGCAAAATTTTACATCCTGCACTGCAATCACACGGTCTTAGGTCTAGCGGTCATAGGTACCCTAAAATTACTATAAATAGTTTAAAATCTAATTTTAGAAATATTTTTTCTAAAAAAACGCCAGATTTTTAATTTATCAAGATTGTATGCTCTCCGCTCTCCAAATCAGCGCTCTCCGCTCTAACGCTCTCCGTTCTACGCTCACACGGTAGCGTCGTCCGTGTTCCTTGAGCAGAGAAAATAGTATCGTCGACCCGACGATTCAGTAATCCACGCGCCGTGCATTGTTAGCGTTTTTGTTAAAGGACTCGTCTACTTTTAATCAAGTCGATAATATGTATTGGACGTGTTTTAATTGATATTGGTATTAAAGTGATCGGTTTGTTTGTTGATTCTTTGGAACGTCCGTAATGCACAGTACATGGGGTTATCGTCGACCCGACGATAAGGGTCACTTTACATGTATGTTAACTGTTATTTCATTACTGTGTGATTATTGAAGGGAATTTATTCACCATGTTTTACTGCATGTATCGTCTGTTTGTCAGCGAATCGATGATATGCACTTTTCCGTTGCTTTTATTAATTTGGTATTTAAGAATTCGGGTTGTTGATGTTTTTCGTTCTTCATTTGATATTCGGTGTATCGTTGGGTCGACGATAAGGCACAGTGCTTTGGTGGTATCGTCGACCCGACGATTTGGGTCACTTTACACCTAAGTTAACTGATTTTTCTGTGCTGTGTGATATTTACGTTAAATTTAGGATATCGTCGACCCGACGATAAGGTGCACTAGTATTTTTACGTCTGTTGTGGAGTGTGTTATTCCCATTAATGTGAGATTTCTGTAGTGAACTTCAATTTCGAGCTTCTACTGCTGTATCATCGTGTCGACGATACATGTACTGGTACACCCACACTATGAAAATGATTGTTTTAGGAGGAGATATAAATGCTTAATTGTGCTAAGTCTTAAATTGGAATACAGAAACCCTAACTTTTTAAACCAAATGGATTGAGATGGTTACCTTGTAGTTGAAGCTGGGATTGCTGTGTTGATCTTCAGGATTGCAGAAATGCAAGAAATTAGTCCACTACAGAGCTGCAATGAATTGAATGCACTGTCAGTGCTTACTGAGGAGGACAACAAACCCTAATACATGCATGTATGTTACAATTGCATGAATAATTGTACTATCACATACCTCAAGCTTCAAAACAGTACCTATAACAACCCTAAACCCTAGCAATACGCAACTTATAGGACTAACACAAACAAATGAATAGTACAACCCTAGTAGCAAACAGTGGCTTCACCAAAGTAAATGAAGCCAAAAAGAAACATAACAAGTACAGTAGAATTCACATACAGACTTAAACCCTAAAATTAGACTTAAACCTTGTGTTCTGTCTGTGTGATCTCTACCAGACTTAATGGGTGAGTTTTCGCTGTGAGTTCTCAAATTATCTGTCTGTGTGTTCTCTACCACACAAAACCCTAAACCACAATAATCAGATTGAACAAACAAGCAAGCCGAAAATGGAGAATTACAATTATCTAACTTCAGAAGCACGCGCTGAACCTCCAAATCTCTTCCAGCATGCACCTCCAAGTATGTTCAAGCGCACATAGAACTCCAGAAAAGCCTAATCCCAGAAATCGCAAAATTGGAAGTGGAGAAACTTTGAAACACAAGCTTGTAACTTCTACACACGCAACAATCTACGCTCGCACGCAACAAGCAACGCACGCAACAATCTACGCACGCAACAATCTACGCACGCAACAATCCTTGAGATACAATGAGAACGCAACAAAGAACAATGAGCAGGCGAGCTGAATGCAAGAATGAGCACCACGAAACTAGAAACAAACTAGAAACCCTGAAAACGCGGGGCAATGGGGAGGGAGACGAACTCCCGAACCTAGGCCGAACCTGGAGGCTCGGCTCGGGAATCGGCTCGGCCCCGAACCTAGGCCGAACCTGGAGGCTAGGCTTGGTTCCGAAGCTTGGCTCGGTTCCGAAGCTAAATTCTATGCGAAGTTAGCTTCATGCATATGTGATCCGATTAGAAAGGGGATGATTTGCGAATTTTTTATGCCTTGATTCATTTTGTAGTGATTCACCCAAAATTTTTGAAGATTTCAGTGTAAAAAGTGCTCTTAAAAAAAGTCAACTCATAGATTTAAGCAACCAAAAAATCTCCAAAACTCACTACACTTAGAGTATTACATTTCAACCAATCACAATGAATTTCATCCGTAGATTGTCAATATCTTATTTGTAATTGAATTACAAAATAATTTTGAAGTATTTTTCAAGTATTTTGTCGAAATCAACAAAAATGAAGTCAACAAAAAGCGTAGACAAAATAAAAAAGAAAAATTCAGTATTAGTTATTAATAGCTGAAATATTCAATATTTATTTTTGAAAGTTTCGATCTCCTCTTTTTGAACTTTTATTATATTCGATAGGAAAGTGCCGACCCGGCATTCCTGGTACGATAGATACAATCTCTAGTTTGATTTACCCTAAACCGTTGTGAACAAAGTGTTCGATTGGGTTGATAAGGATCGAATGCCACTAAACTAAGTAACGGCATCTGTTATTGAAATGAGATTCTGTTAAATCTGGTGACTTTTTGAAGGTTTCTCAAATAATTTTCTGAACATTCCAGGATGTTCCATAAAATCCCGATGTTAGGAAACCATCATAATAAATCTGTATGATTTGATTCACAGATACTATCACGAATGTTTTATTATATAGTTCCTTTTAAAGTTAAAATAAGATATACAATATAAATTTGAATACAAACAAATTTATAATATTTTTTTAGTAAATTCAAAGTATGTTGCAATGAATTAATGAATATAATCCTAACATGGTGACTTTATTGAACTTGGTGTCTCTTGTTCACGTAACCCTAAACTAACTAGAAAATACACTAGAAAATTGACCCCAACTAGAAAATTGACGAGTTTTGGAATATAATCGTAAGTTTCTTCGAATTGATATACCGAGCAGAGTTCTAAATAATATCTTTAATTTAAATAATTTCTTTAATTTCAATATTATCTTTAATTTTGGGTTAAAGTTTGGAAATTAAAGTTAGAATTTATTTTCTAGATATGATCATTATGAAAGTTAGATATTAGAATTAGCAGAAACATTGTTCAAAGGGGTATGTTTTGCACCGTCACTGTCTTGATTCTACAAATTGTCAATATCCTATTCGTAATCAAATTACAAAAGAATTTTCAATATCAAGTTTCAAATTTTATACAAAAATATTGGCGATAGAAATCATAGATCTATCTGTATGGATAGAATAAAAAATTCATAATGTACAACTTTTATTCAGTCATCAAGTTGAAAATATCCTTCTTAATTGCATTTTATAATGCATCTTTGGAAAACTGCCAAATGTGAAGAGGGTGAGAACGTTTAGGGGTTAAAACTACTAAGACTACTTTGACGTTGTTTTGAGGCAAACCTCAAAGCACCGTCAAAACACACACCTTACAAATATTTACTTTTTATTTGAACTATCTTATGAATTATGGAATGATTTGTCAAAGGTGCATAATGTACAACATTGAATCCTCTTTTGCATAATGTGCAATACTTCAACCTATAAAATTATCCTTTTATTGCTTACAAAGAGATCTCAAGTCACCTCCATCAAAATAATTGAACCATAATAAAACTTATGTGAACAACTTTACCACTACCCTACGTCGTGGTCAGTTTCGACATTAATTAATTACTTTTTGTCCAAAAGTGCCACATGTCATCTTGCAGTAGGTTTATGGTGACGTGGACCTCTCAAAATATGATGTGGAAATTAGATTTCGACACAGTACTGTCCAAATTTGACCCTCACATAAGGTATTAAAGCATAATGATTTCAACCAATCCTAAAGAATTAGAAGATGAGAGTATTAAAACTGTAATTTTAGTGAATTTTCAAAGTTTTTTCTTGTAAATTCATTTGAAGAATATCTAGGCATTTAAAAATATTCAGGCATTTACATTTAACTGTGTGGATGTCTTCTAATAAGGATGTTTACATACGCTCAAAAAAGTTTTAAAAAAACCTCGTTTTATAATACATTTAGGTATTAAATTTATGTATTAATTTAGGGATTAATTATAAAACATGAAAAAATTAGACAAAACTTACATCATAATTATATTCAACAACAATTAGCATTTAGCATCGTCATCCTCCATGATCAAGTTGAGCCTTCTCTTCTACGTTCACACTCTTCCATGTTAGGTTTTCAGGAGAGATTTCTGGAGTTTTTTCAAGGATTTATGTTTCTGTGGTCTGCAGGGTTTCAGATAGTTTAGTTCTCTCTTCACTCATTTTATAATCAACTTAAATCTCTCTTTATATATTGAATAAACAAACCAAGCCTCTTCTCCTTTATCTACTAGTATAAACAACCTAAATCAAACTTCATCTGATCAAACTTTTGATTGAACCTAAACTTTATCTAATCAAACTTTCGATGAATAGAGGGGCTCGTATGAGACACATATCCAAAGCAGCAGATAGCTAAGTCGAGCTCCTGAGTATGAATTTTAAGCCGTCACAAATAGTGAAGACTCAAATGCTTTTATCAATATTCGAAGTTGCAGTCTTGCAAATACCTACTGAAATTGTCACCAAACTACGCATTGATCTAGAACCGGTAAGATAGTGAATTTGGTCATGTTTCTGTACTTAATTTGTAGAGAGTGTGTATTACTATCAGTCTAAGTAGGGAGTCCGGAAATCTAACAACATTTGTCAATGATTTTCAGGTTTTCATCATGAGCGGCGGAAATCCAAAGAAGCGTGGCTTTTTAGCTGCCTTCCGAAATGCTGGTTCGGGTGGCGTATAGGACGAACTTCAAAGCGGGTAATATTAACACCGAACCTGTAGCTGTGCCTGTGGAACACGTGAATATTGCAGATGAAGACTCTCAGATTGTACCAGAGATTGCACCTGATCAAGTAGTTCTACCGAATCTGCCATGCGAAGCTGAGACCTGTGAGCGAAGAATCAGTAGAATTGTTGTTATTGGTAATCAGACGTCCAAATGACTTTAATTAGGTATTTTGTGTGTGGCTTGAGGAGTTTCAGGACAATGTGAGCCTCATTAGTTGGCCGGCTTTAGAATCGTCAATGTAACATTGGCTTAGAACGATATATCATTTTGGTCCTGCCTTGTGTTGTAATCATAAATTTGCAATCCTACGTGAAGAATAATCCGCAGTATGCCGACTCCAGCGTCTACCTTGTGAAATTCAAGCAATTGCAGTCGCATGTGCTGAATGTATTGAGGATTGGGTCGTTACAGGTGCAGGCAGCCGCCGTGAGAGAGAATTCTACTCTCGGTGGAAGTGGCAAAATTAATTGCTATTACTGAAGGTGAAGAGATCGACTTCAGTTTGATGTGTATGTGATGTTTAAAGCGGCTGCGAGTGATCTCAAGACTTTGATGCAGGAGATTGAGAACAAATCCTCTCGGAAGACCGGAACTCATGTTGAAAACACAATATACAAAAAGTTAACTACAGTCATTCTACTTCTTTAGAGCTAAATGTCTTAATGTGCATGTTTTATTTACACATAATTAAGTTTAAATTAATAATGTTTAATGTCCACAAAATTAAATTAATATTTAGTGAAGCATTTGCATTTTCATAAAGTGAATTAAATATAGGATATCGTACTAAATGATCGTCATCTTCACCAATATAGAGGGTAAAAAAATTGGTCAACAGTAAAAACTTACAACATGTTTATGTAAATTAGTGTATCTATCACTAATCTACCTATTTAGTGTACCGAGATAATGTATCACTTTAATACAAATATTCGAGTTATATCATATAATATACGTATATGTTCAATCAGAGTCCCTAAACCCTAAAGTGAAGACTCTAAACTTTAAAACCCAATAATTGACTCCTCACATATCTCCAAAATAGTAATGTCCGATTTCATCTTAACCCCTAAAGGACCAAGTGTCCTAACTAGGACATTTCAATGTTCGGGTGGGTTCCCACGGTGTCAATTTTTATTTTTATATTTTGAAATAAATTATGTGAATTTGGTGTATCAATACAAAAATGGAGATCTATTTTTTTTTTATTCCGACTTTTTAAGTGGAAGTTATGGAGCAAAAGGGGTTTTTTTGGGGAGAATGGGCAGTGCGGGCATGGCTCAAAATAAACTTCAATTTTTTTTTATTTATCAACTTTAACCGTAGGATCTTGTTATAGATTACCGTGAGAGTGCATGGTAAAATTTTCATAGAATTTGACAGTACAGATTGCAAGATTATAGCGTTTGAAGTGAAAAGATGAAATTGCAGTCTTTTTGGATATTTTTTGACCGTCTTTGAAGACATGGGATTTTCTTTTTATTGGTCAAAAAAATTCTTAAATTTTATTTAAATGTTTGATTTGGTATTTTCTATGAAGAGGAAAAAAAAATTCACAAGAAAATGAATAGAAAGAGGTGAAAATGATGCTCAAAAACAAAAAAACTGTGGTCCTTCAGGGGTTAAACCCTATTCTGACCCCTAAAACCTATCTTCAAGCCCTCTGCCCTAGACTCCAACGAATGGACGCCGAGAAGGACAACGAATTTGTGAAATTTAGGCATTTAATAGTGAAGATAATAAACGAAATCCCATGCAGAAGTCATGCATTTGCACAATTCCCGCGACGAAAAGCTGAAAATTATACTGTTGTCAAATTTAACTAAATCCAGACGAGAACTTTTCGGTCTGTATTATTACATCGGCATCTTCCGACGAAGAATCTATCAAAAAGACACATAAAAATCGGCATCCAGCGCTGGCAGGGGATGTGAGCATCCAATGTTCATAGGCGCCAAAGATACCAAAGAATTTGAAATGGAGAATTCCCGCCCCATTTCTTTTGCCGCCCAATCTTTGCTGAAGGATGTGCTTGGTCTTGACGTCGACATTCTGCTCTTCGTGCACATCCGCGTTGCTTGTTCCTTCTTGTTTCTCTACTACTCGTCGCAGACCCGCACGGTGTAAGCTTGCTTTATTTTCCGCCAAGGTTTTTGGTCCTACTTCTACACAGCACTGGTTTCTTCGCAAGGAGCGGATTAGTTCATCGATATTCCTAGTAAGATTTGGAGTCCTTCGGGTACTCCTCTCTGTAGTTGCTAGTGCCGTTCTTGCAGTTATCACATTCAAATTGTTTGATGTTCGAGATTGCAGATACAACTCAGCGAGTCATCGAAGTCAATTGTTGTTCTACTCAGTCAGAGTATCTGTTTGCGCACAAACACAGAACCAACTATCCGACTTCTGATATTTATGCCGGAAATGGCGGAACATATTCTACATATTTGCTCAAGGCTATCGTCGACCCGACGATAAAGGGCACGTTTCAGTGAATATGATGATCTGCTCTAGGATATCGTCGGGTCGATGATAATGGACATGCCGCAGTGAATAATAAACTTCAATCCAGGATATCGTCGGGTCAACGATAACTGAGAGCTGACCGAGGCTATGACAAAACCTCAAAATATCGTCGAGTGGTCGATAACAATGAGCTAAGTCTCCTGTTGATTGAGATCAGGGAGTTATCGTCGACCCCACGATAACATTGAGAAAACTCTCACATTAAATACGTTGGTCAGTATTATAGTCGGTCGAACGATAACTTAGAATATGAACATAATTAATAGATGTGCAACATGTTATCGTCGGGTCGACGATAACTGTGCCTGTAAGCATGATATCAAACAAATTCAAAGTTATCGTCGACCCCACGATAACATTGTTAAGTATTTTGATATTGTCCTCTGCCTCTGAGTTATCGTCGGGTCGACGATAACTAAACTTGTAAGCACGATATCAAAATAATTCAAAGTTATCGTCGACCCCACGATAACTTGTTCAATATCATAAAATTATCTTCTGCCTCCGAGTTATCATCGGATCGACGATAACTGTGCATGTAAGCATGATAGCTAAAAATTCAAAGTTATCGTCGACTCCACGATAACTTGTTCATTATCACAAAATTGTCTACTGCCTTTGATTTATCTTCAGCCTTTGACGATAATTACATACAATCATTGAAATTAATCGATTACACGAACATACTTATTGTCGGGTCGACGATAACCTTGTGCATGACATTTGTCTTACAATAATTTCAAAGTTATAATAGACCAGACAATATCATCTATTGAAAATTGAAATAGTCGTCATCTTGAGAGATATTTTCAGGTTGACGATCACTATTGGCGCATAAGAGAATTTATGAATCACACATAGCTATCGTCGGGTCGATGATACCCTTCGATGTTGGGATGGCCTACCCATGATCATGTTATAATTATTCGATGAGCATATCTGAAGGCGAGACTTGTCAATCGTTTATCCATTATATAGTTATCCAGTATCGTTGACTCGATGATAGTTGTTTGAATGTCGTCAGTGATATGACAATCACGTCGTGTGGAATTCGAAAAAATATGTATCAGTTACGTTTCCGCACTATTGTTTTTCGAACACTTGTACTGACTGGGGTCGTCTTTCTTGCAGAATGGATGCACATGATCCTGTCGAGTTTGCTAAGCATGTACCTATATTGCCTCCAGACGTCGCTATTTGCGACGGGATTCCTCGCTCAAAATGGTATTTCAAGGCAGTCACTCTACGCAACAGTGAGGGTTTGGACGTCGCAAAAGCATTGTGCCAGAATGTTGATCCGGCTGTCGTGGTTAACAATGACGACAAGCCTCTTGGCGATGATCGAGTTGCTGTCCAAATTGCGGAGTCATTATGCGAGGAAGAAGCTCCATCCGGATGGATGTGATTAATTCACTCCTGGGACATAAAACAAGTCTTCCTAGACATCGTTAGTCTCTATGACCATGACCAGACGTATGGGTACAACGTGACCATGAAAGCTCTAAATCGTAGAGGTCGCAAAGGTGTACGTTCATATGATACCTTCCGTGGTAGAGTGGAGACTGACGTCCCCCCCAAGAAAGAGGCTCTCCTTGCTCCTGAAGCAATCACTGCAGTCTCCACTCAAACATGTTGTGAGAGGAATTGCTTGCAGCCCTTTCCGCGCGGGCAGATTCAAGTCAATCGTACTCAACTACATGTGAACGATGAAGTATATGCTCGGAAGAAGTATCTTCTTGAGGTGCATAGGCAGATCCACAAGGATCTCGCTAGCAAGGAGTGGATAACCTTGAAAGGTAGGGAAGTTTGTCCCACTGCCTGGTGGACCATTCACGGGATATCAAAAGCTACCTTCTATAGGTACAGAGATATGGCCAAATGCGGGAAACAAGCTGAGGTGCATGGGAATGTGGGGTTGAAAAAACCGCGGCTACATACAATCCAAGCTACTGCCACACTTCCAACGCTAATAGTTTCTGATGCTGACAAAATGCCTCACGAATCGAGAACGCTCGAATCAGGCGAAAAGGTCCCTGCAATGGTTTTGCCGTCTGCTTTTCGTTGGAGTGACCAGTTGAAACACATCAATGAGGCAAATGTTGCATTCGATTTGCAGCCAATTTCTTCAAGTGGCTTGAGCAACATTCAACGTGCGTCTTTCCCAGAATACGCTCCAAAGGCTCGTGGAGATAGTTTCTCTCGACGTGGCTTGTGTGATAAATACAAGCAATCGCGGAGCGCTTGCACTCTCCTATCATATGCACAAGAGAAGTGGAACCTGGCTTTGGATAACCACCTCATAGCCCAAAAGGCACATAGGGAACTTTACTATTTTAATCGTACCCTTTCCGAAGATGAGCCTCACAAGATGCTAACCATCATTCATGATAAAATGGATCACTCCAAGACCGCGTCTCTATACTTTTCTCACAAGACCAAAGCTACAGACTCTTTCATAAGGATGCCCGTTGCAGTTACAGGAATGATTGCTCACGGTCATAGAGATGTTCGATATGCGCACTATGGCCTTGACATCTTCCCAACGAATTCCAACCATACCATCGGGTCAATTGCAAAGCTTTTGCGTGATCTTGAAGAACCACTAAGGAATTCCTCTCGTAAGCTCTTTTCGGAGGAGGATACGCAATTTGCATTAACCAAGGCGGTTCTGCAGGGTTCAGAATCTTGTTTGGACTCCCTTCTTCCTCTACCAGAGGTATTGGTCCCAGCTCAATCTTTGCCCCCTATATTGGTCTTGCAGCTGGATAATGCTTCAGGTGACAATAAGAATAGATGGGTCTTTGCCTTTTGTTCACTCCTCATATACAAAGGCCTTTTCCGCGAAGTGTACATCAACTTCCTCATAGTTGGACACACGCACGAAGACATTGATGCCATGTTCGGCCTATGGAGTGGGAAGTTGAAGACAAATAACTATCCGACAGTTCCAAGACTCATAAAATCCTTCATGGAGTGTGAAGCACACCCTGTGATTCCACATTTCATTGAGGAGGTTCCTGATTTCAAGCGTTTTGTTGATGGTTATTTGGGCTCAGGCGGCGATTTCTTATCGGGTCATTCTAAGTCCCAGCAATTCAAGTTCTATATGGATTCTAGTGGGTGGCCTTTGATGGAGTACAAGAATTTGTGTATGGACAAAATCTGGTTGCCAGAGCACGACAACGGGATTCGCTTGTGGTCTGAAACTGAAGACGGGCGACCAAAAGTTCCCAGCGGTGATCCCCTTCCTCTACTTCCACAAAAGATGCGTTCACTTGATGAGATTAAGAGAGGTTTGAACGGTTTTATTGCACACTGGAACGGAATGGCGGACGATGATCTCTCAGGAGAATTCAGGCGGAAGAATGATCCTTTAAAAGAATATTGGAAAGGTGTTAGAACTGCTCTCGATGCTGCACTAGAGCCACGTGAAGGATTACTGCAGGGATTTTGGCCGGCTTCAAGGATCATTCATGACGAGTCTGATCGAATGCGGAGGGATGGCACACTGCAAGAAGAGGATGCAGAGGATGCACCATTTGTTGGACGTAAACGTGATCGTCCACGCGCTTCATTCCGTGTCAATCGCGATACATTTGCAGGTTATTTTGTTGCAGTCCGTCCTGCTGACCGTGACGCAAGGCCATTCTGGCTTGCCAGAGCAATAACAAACCCAAGTCCGGATCCGGGTCATTTGCATATGATCTAAATTCAATATTGGACGCCTGCTTCAGAACGACACATCAATATGGAAACATATGATGGATGGGACACAAAAAGAGGCAACGTGTGGCACGAAGATCGAGCCCTAAACCCAATG